>OU342696.1:16250000-17500000 GCA_910589285.2 Mythimna ferrago
TTGTATAGTGGAAATCTGAGATGAAAATGTTCACATGTGTGTGATGTGGTGTGTAGATTGGATAAGTGAGAAATTTGCATTTTAGAGGAAGTTTAAAAGTGGTACCAGTGACTGAAAACTTGAAAGGGAATCGTTTATCTTGGTATGGCCATGTGAAGAGGAGAGATGAAAAGCATGTTACTAAAAGAGTTATGAGTATACCTACATTTGGATGGATGGAGAGGGGGGCCAAAAAACATGGATGGATAGTGTGAGAAGAGATATGAAAGAAAAGGGAGCTAGTGGAAAAAAAACGTGTTGCGCCCACCACAAATAAGTCAAGGGCAGGAAGATGATGATGACGTTAGGTATTACTGGTGGACAGTTTTGTGATTATGATTTATTATTTTATTATTTATCATTTGCTGATAAGAAAAAAATGCTTTATGAGGATAATATGTAAAAATTTCTTTGACTAACTTTGTTTGTATTTTGTTTTATTTGTAAGTATTACGTTTTTATTAACAAGTTGATGATATGATCAAAATTTTCGGTATATTAGAACCATTGATGGTTGTTCGTTGTCCTTCGATACATCTTTTCACATTGTAATTTCAAATCGTAAAATTGAAATTTCAAATTGTAAATCACGGAGTAAATGACAGAGTGTAAAGTCTCGCAAACCTCTGTTGAAAAGGGAAAATTCTCCGACCTGACGGATATTATGATTGGTCTGGGCAACTGCCCGATAGTTAATTTCTGGCGGTTGTATGTGTTCTAACCACGAAGAGAACTGCAGGAAATGATTCTTTTTTTCGGATTTTAGTTCCTATGTGGCATGATAGAAGTCGCTAAACATAAAACCAAAAAATAGTAATTAGTCACGCAGAAACTACTTACATGCTCCTTTCACTTTGGTAGAAAAAAGAACTGCCGAGTTACGTAAGTAGAAATGCACTGAGCAGGCCTCAAGTCTGCTATTACAATAGTGTCAGAATGGTCTATCATTGATGTCATAATTGTCGATTTTGACAAGTTTGGTAATCTACTAATATAATGGCGTCATTATGACTTTTCAATGGTCAACCACTGACACTCCATTGAAAAAAGTGGCTTAAAATGGTAATCTCGTACATATTGACAAATGAATATTAGACATTTGCGGTAATCTGATAAAACTTTGACAGTTTATTTGATCAGTGTTTGATCATTAGAACGTTATTGTGCAGTTATTGGTTTCAATATGCTCGAAATAATCATTCTACCGCAATTCTATTACAAGACCATTGACCGATCAATGATCGATCATAATGAATTAGCAGATTACAAACTTTTAGCAAAATGACAATGGGATCGTGTTGGAATGACGAATTTATAAAAATAGCAGACTTGGGGATTGATGATTTATTTTTGAAATGACAATTTCTTTGGGCGCCCTAAGCATCTAATTTTATGGATATTGAATGAGACTGAGCAGTCACGCTCGGCTATGTAACGCTGATTCGAGAAAAGTCGTCCCGAGTCACTTCGAGTGAGTCGTACCGATCGTTATCGTTCTGGTAACTCGATGTTACCCGAACGATAACGATTTTATATTATTAACCGCGCCTTGATGAAAGTTTTACTTCTGTCATGTTGTCTTAAGCACACATCATTCGTTTCTTTTTATAGGCAGATTTTTGTATAAATCGTGTCTTTGACTGATACAACAAGCTTAAAAAAATATATCAGGTTCCTGATAAATAAATATAAATAATCTAATGATTATAATCCGTCTAAGGACTTTTTCTGCACTCTGTACCGGGCAGCAGCGGGGTTCGTGTGTCTGCTTTCACATTTCCCACTCGCAACGTAAGGCGGGGTACGGTACCCCCCCACCGCCCGCTGTGCTCCTGGTACCTACACCCTGCTTTTTATACCTTCCTGCCCGTCGAAAGTAATCAATTTGCGACTTAATTAATTAAGAAAAAAGCTTTGTCCGACGTTTAGTAACATCAAATGACTTGTGTTATTTTTCTTCTGTTTTTTGTTTATCAAATTATGCCCAGATCATTCCTGTTCTTTATTTTCCGAAGCTATTATTAAGTTATTTGCAGGGATCTAATGAAATCGTTTTTCATTTGATCAGGAAAACTGATGAATCGAAAGTGGGCGAAGTGGCATCCGTTTGCGAGGCTAAAAGGGTGTAGTGGGCGTTTAGATCTCTAGTAGAATTTCGCCCTGTTTGTTATTTGAATTTTGTTTCCGTATTTTCATAATTACTTTCAATGGGTTTTCCTTCAATTAGTTATAATACTCAAATTCCTTGGTTTGTGGAGACGTATGAAGAGGCAATGAGCACCTAAGTAATCTTTAGCACTATGAATCACTGGACAAAAACACCCTTATAACATTAGGAATTTTGTCGTAATTTTGTGATTATCAAACAAACCGCTAGGTCTGCGAACTATAATGCTTATAAAGCTCACTATAACTTTGAAAGGGCCCAGTCAGCGCGCAAACATGTTAATTTACCACTGGATAACGCGACCCAATTCCCCCATCCTAATTCCGTACAGTTTCCACACTAGCAGAGCTACAAATACTTTTCCTTTAGTTTCGTTTCACCCGATATCGTCGTTATCTAGTTAGCCCGGGTCGACGAGGGTCCGAAGGGTCCGGGACTAAGTACCAGGACCGCATAGGTAGGTAGGAGGCTCGCGTGATGCCTGCCCCACACCCGCCAACACTATTTATAAACGTTCGCGATACGCAATGCTAGTGAGGGATTGTGTTCTCGCACGCTGAAACCAATTAGGGCTTATATGATCCTGGTAATGGTATTTTTTCCTTCATCTATTTACTCTTCAATTAATATTTTTCTTTTGTATTTTGTTGCCTATTTGCGACTATCCTGTCTTCTCCGAAGAAAATAAAAGTAACTTACTGCTCTGACCTACAAAGCCGTAGCCTCGTACAAAATAGGATGCATTTCTATGTATTTTTGATACAGCTTCCGACAGATAGTTTCCTTATAAAACTGCATATCCTTTATTTATTTTGATAAATCTAAATCCTAGGAAATTGTATTATGTATATATGAGGATTGAGGAAAAACGAGCTATCAATTTAAACATTCAACTTTCACGTGTCTTACTTAAGTGATTAAATTATGCTCCCACACAGACAAAGTCGAATTTATTGATTTAATTAACACACAAGAATTACTTAGCCCTCATTTACCGCCGAATTACTGGAGACTTCATTAAGCCCAAAATGTATGAAGAACAGTTAAACCGGGTAACCGAAACGTTTAAACTTAAAAATATGACGCTGGCATCCTCCACATTTCATACGCCCGCCACCCCTATATAAATTTTACCTTAAAAATCCGCAAATTCGGGGCTCCGGCACGGTCGCCAGACCTTTTGGAAAAGGGTCCTCGGTACCCGCCGATCCTACCGAAAGGGATTTGCCTTGGGTTCGAGGCATTCGGCCCTACACTTATACAAAATGTCCAATACGGCCCTCCCCGGACCCTCGGGGCCTGGAGGTAGCTGGCCTCTGGGCTGTGAGCGTAAACATACAAGTTTGTTGCCTAACCGATGGGGTATTATGTAAGTGGTTGTCAGTTGCTGGACCGCAATCACGACAAAATCTCACCAATTCGTTCTATGTGTGTTTTTGCGATTTGATTGTGCCCTTTTCAGAACTTGATTGATAAGTTTGATTTTCTTTCGGTACTGTTCTTTGGTCATCGGCTTTCGTGCCACTTATTACTTACTATTGGTTTCCTGGTACCATAAATTCTAAGCCTTAACATCTTATCAACAGAATCGGAATCAGAAACGTTTATTTCAAATATACCAATTACAGGCACTTTTGAATTGTCAAAATGTCAGTCAGTCAAAAAAAAAGTGAAGCTTAATTGCACGTTCCAAAGCGTAGATCTCTATGGAGAAGAACGTGGACTTGGATCCTTAAACAGGTTGCTAGGTGTAATCTAAGAATAGTCGAAGCATAAAAAAATCTCATCAAACTTCTGTATTCCTAGTATTTTTTGTTCTGCATCATTCAGTAATAATGTTTGGTTAGGTAGTAAAATAGTTGATGATTAATCACACACTAAGTTAACCTTCTCCATACTTATGTCACCTTAATCACCTATCCGAATGAAGTTAGGATCATGGCTTTTCAGCTTTTAATCTAGGACCATCATAAAGACTTTATTTCTATAAGCAGAAGGTATAATTGCCTTACGTGGAAATAGAATACAAAGGACCAATCACATTATGTGAAGCATAATGTGAATACGAATAAACAGAGAGGACATAAGAGTGTCAAAGATTAATAGTGTCAAATGCAGCTGAAAATCTAATTAGTGATAATTTGACGGGTGACAGGACAGAATGGAAGAAGTAAACGTGTTGCGCCGACCCCAAGTAATATGGGATAAGGGCAAGGAAGAAGAAGAAGAAGCTGAAAATCTAATAATGTAATATATGTACATAGAGTCTGTCTAATAAGTTAAACGACTTGGGAAATTATTAGGATTTAATGAAATCTGTTGTAGTCAACACGGGTTCAACAATCAAGGTTGATTAAGAGATAGAGATCATTGTTTACTAACAGAAGAACCTTAAGAAAAGTATCGAATATAAGTATTTTTTAAATGATTAAATATTATACAAAATTCCCAAGTTGGTTGACTTTTTAGACAGACTATATAAACTTTAATCTAGTGAGATAATATTAGAAATGGATGGACCTACATATTTTCCAAAGCATAAGTAACTTTGTCTTTCGATGTTTTTAGGGTTCTGTGCCCAAATGGTAAAAACGGGACCATCTGTTACCAAGTCACCAGGATCTCATAAACCGTGGTTGCTAGACAGTTGAAATTGTCACAGATGATGTATATCAGTTTAGCAACAAATACTAAAATCAGAATGAAATAAGTATTTAAGAATAGAACAATAGAATAGAATAGAATCGTTTATTTCGGAGTACATGGTACATGAAGATCGTAATATTAAACAGAATCACATATACTACTACTGGTGTAGAAATATTAAATGAGTATGTAATTTACAAATTCACATAGTTATAGATCATGCAATACTAAATAAGATTTAAAATTAAACCAACTAAAACAAAAAAAAATACAATTAATATGTGTAACTTTATGGACCACGTTATTTTTATGCGTACATTATTAAAAATAAATAAATAAGTGGGGCATCCATACAACAAACGTGATTCTTTGCCGTTTTTTTTTTGCTACAGACGGTACGGAACTGTCCGTGTGACAGTCCGACTCGCATATGGCAGGATTTTTTGCTTTAAGTTTACAAAGTTTGTACTTTATGATAGGGAATACAGTCAGTAAATGTATCAAGTCAGCCTTCTTGGCAAGCGTCGCTGAGGTAGTCAATGCTACAATATATTTTTTTTTATTTTTTATTCCACAACTATCACAACGCCGTCTAGTCCCAAGCTAAGCAGAGATTGTGTTATGGGTACTAGACAACTGATAAACATACTTATATATTTCTAAATACATACAAGTTATAGATAAATCACACCCAGACACAGAACAAATGATTATGCTCATCACACAAACATTTGTCCTGGGTGGGAATCGAACCCACGAGCTCCGGCATAGCAGTCAGGGTCACTAACCACTAGACCAACAGGCCAGTCGAAATTCTTAGCTCCATTTTCCAAAGACCGCGCCTGTTTCAATGTTTCCACATATTTTCCAGTTGTGTAGACAATTGAGATACGAAACTACTTAAATTTTACATCAGAATGTGTACTAGAAATTAATTTGCGAATAATTTACACAGCCACTTCACTCATTAACATCCCTCTAAAAAGTTTGCCACCGTACAAATACTAGGAGTGCATACATTCACAGAGGTGTTTTTCGAAATGAATTGTAAAAAGTGTCATTTTCTTAAAATAACTCGAGTGTAACATAGCTGCTCGACCCGAAATCTTTTCATTTGAATCTTATACTTGTTAATTAAATTCCAAATTACTATGTTACATATTTGATTTAAAGGTTCAGTAATCCTGTTCCTTATTAAATATGTAGCTATATAGTGCTACATTTTTCCCAACATTTAAATACTTATATCCTAATTCTTTATTGTACACCATATCAACTTATAATATAAGTGGATAACATAGTTCATATACCTACACCGCTAAATTTTGATCGTTTTAATCCCGTGGAGAGTCGATCCGGTACATGAAACACTATCGATTTGTAAAGATAAAATTAAAAAATAAAGTTCGTTTTTTTTTTCAAAACTCTTATTAATTTACGCATGTACGATAATAATTTCTTTAAGAAAACGTCAGCTGAGCGAGTCCAATGACCTGTAGGTAGTAGTCGGCGTTGCATACTAACTACCTACAGGTCATTGGACTCGACCCTCCAAGCGATTAAAACGATCAAAATTTAGCGGTGTATATACAGGGTTATTTGTAAAACACTGGCAACCTCTCAGGACGATGTTACTAACATCATAAACAACAACTTTTGTTCTATGACTTTTAAAAGTTTATCATAGTTTTAGTTCATCAGATTTTCATACAAAAATAAAATATTGAAACTGAACGTTCTAAATATTACGAAGTCTATACGAAGTAAGCGCTAGTACAATAACAGAGGGGAGCGGGGATTGGATCGCGGAGATGCTTAATGCGCTTGCGTCGCGTCATACAGATGTTGGTAGGTATAGCAAAATACAGAGTTCAAATGTGTCAGATAGTACAACGAAATCTTGAATGTTTGTTTTTGGTAAATGTATTATGTTTTGTAAAAAGTCATAGAACAAAAGTGGTTATTTATAATGTTATTAATACTGTCCTACTAGATTGTTAGTAGATAACCCTGTATAGACGAGCTGGCGTGCTATTCTCTAAGAAAACAGCCTCAAGCACAGCGCTGGCCGCAGAGACAAAATCCAAATAGATACATTGGATTAACAACCCAATACATTACATTGTTAATCCAATGTACAGGGCCCCAAGTCTGCTATTTATTTTTATAAATTCGTCATTCCAACACGATCCCATTGTCATTTTGCTAAAAGTTTGTAATCTGCTAATTCATAATGATCGATCATTGATCGGTCAATGGTCTTGTAATAGAATTGTGGTAGAATGATAATTTCGAGCATATTAAAACCCATAACTACACAATAACGTTCTAATGTTAAAAAACTGATCAAAGAAACTGTCAAAGTTTTAGCAGATTACCGCAAACGTCAAATATTCTTTTGTCAATATGTACGAGATTACTATTCTATGCAACTTCTTTCAATGGAGTGTCAGTGGTTGACCATTGGAAAGTCATAATGACGCCATTATATTAGTAGATTACCAAACTTGTCAAAATCGACAATTATGACATCAATGATAGACCATTCTGACACTATTGTAATAGTAGACTTGAGGCCCTGCGCTCACGACTCGTCGCTGCGGCCAGCGCTGCGCTCAAGGCTGTTTTCTTAGAGAATAGCACCGCTTATCTCAAAGTTGAGTTTGCTAATTAAACTATTTATATTGTTTATTTTTAAAATTTCAATTACATAATTCTTCTTAATTTTCAGGTAAGAATAATCTTGGATCGTCGTCACTACATACGGTGTTCCACAAAAGAAGGTAAGATTTAGAAAAAGTCGCAATTTTGTACGCCCAAATAAAAGAGATCTTACCACGAGTTCTTAATGCGATCTATCTGACGACCTAACCTGAACTGTTGAAGGGATGGAGCTATATAGAGTACTAGCTTCTGCCCGCGGCTTCGCCCGCGCACATTAAATATAGCCTATGTCACTCAGGAATGAAACAGCTTTCTATTGGTGAAAAAATTTTAGCAATCGGACTAATAGTTTCAGAGATTACCTCCTACAAACAAAAAAACATTAAAAAAAAACTACCTCTTTATTATATTAGTGTAGATATATATGTAGCTCGATCTCTCTTTCTCGCTCGCGCGCTTGATATTTTAAAACCTCATGGTAAGGCCACAAAATAGATAGGTACAGAAGACAATCTCATGTATGTATTTCACTTTTTATACCTACGCTCGGTGGACGCACACTAATGAGCGTTTGAGCCGGAACTGTTCGACGAGTGATCTGAGACGCGACCGAGACATCGTGTCTGTGAGCGGTGTTTATGTGTGCGTTGCTCGAGCGCGCTTTGTATGTAGATTGACTTCAATCCGTATCATTTGAAACAATCACTGGAGTATAAAACATGTTCCCACTTGAGTAATCCCAAAAGATCTGAATTTTCTCTATGCTAAAACGAATCGATTCCAACCCAACAATCTTGAAACACATTATTAGTGTTGGCGAGACGTGATCATGTTGATTATTTTATTTGACTATCGCGGTGTTGTGCACTTGGTATTCTTGCCAGAAGGCCAAATGGTAAATAAAGAATATTATTTGAATATTATATAGCGACATTTGAAAGATCAGATAAAATAAAATAATTTGGAATAAAAACTGACATTTTGTGTGTTATTGACCTTTACCATACGCCCACCAAATAATTAAGTCTACACACATGTTTTTTTTTTACTAGGATTTAAGTTCTTATACAACTATTATACAATTGTCATTAATACAAAAAATACTCTAGTATCAAAACTTTTTTCTCTTACTATTTTAATAATACCACATTCAAAATTTTTGGTTGTAACCTCCTTTTCTCAGGTCACGCTTTCATTAGACGGACTCTATTACCGAGTTACCTAATTCATTTTAGGTTTGACGATACATTTACGTAGCTTTTGCCAGTGACTTTACCCGCAAAAATGTCAGGAATTATGTTAAGAGAACTACTCCCGGGATAAAAAATTCTAGTCCTATATTCTATTCCAGGACTTCTTTTCCGTGTGCCAAATTCACAAATCCGTTTATTCCTGTGAGCGTGAAGGAGTAGCAAACTCACACACATACAAACATTCGCCTTATTAACTTTATTATTATTTATTATATTATTTTATTAGTACTTATGATATATTGTTGTTTACCTTTTCTTCAATTAAGATAATTCGATTATGTTGCGTAATTTAATTGTTTTTTTTTCGTCAATGTCATGTATAAAGTTTTTAAAATCTCTATTGTTGAGCTGTATTTTATTCGAAAAAATATTTTTATTTTATAGGATATTTTGTTAGAAACAAAAAGTTTTTTTATGACACACTTTCCTGTTATAAAAAAACTTTTAATTTTTTATACTATTCGCAGATTAAATCTGCAAAAGAGATATTACTTTGATTTCATAATGGGAACTTTATGATATGAGATTAAAAGAATTTGATTTGATTTCAGGGAATTCACACAAAACACTTGTGTTTTATCTCAAAACTGTTTTGAGAAATTTATTTTCTCTATAAAACAGCTAGTAATTCAAAATACTCCGCAAAAAATACTAGGCAGTCATAAAAACAAGAGAGTATCACCAATCTTCAAATTGTAAGTACATACATCCACAAAAACTGCAGTGCCTAAGTAAAAACTGTGAGCAGTATACGCCGAAACACCGTGGCGTGTACAGGATGCGTTCTACGTATATACAGGGGTGTCGGGAAAAAGTTATAATAACATTAATGTAGGTTCTTTTGACAGCTCGCCGGTCGTCGTTAGCAGCCCTGTGCTCTGTATCTTGTCATAATCTTTTAGGGATGAGGGCGCGTCGATAGTGCTTTCGTATGTCGATAAAACCGCGCTCTATCTTTTATTTTGTTGAGTTAGAAACGCATCGGAATCTGTTTCAGTTGAAAACATGAATGGCAGATTAATTCACTGTTGTAAAGATATGCTGATACAAAGCGATTTTCATAAATTGCGGTTTTAAAAAAATACAAAACATTAATTAATGAAGTTTCAAACTATCACATTTGATATTTCCGTAGAATAACTCTATCGTCTCAACTCATACAAATTTTAATTTTAGTTGGAAGACATAACAGTCAATGATTGCTTGGGGGAGGCCTATGTCCAACAGTGGACATCTTTCGGCTGATATGATGATGATGATGTCAATGATAACTCAATACTAGGTGGGTAGATACTAAACTCAGATACTAAAAGACTTAATTCACTATTCTATTGATTTTGATACTTGTGCTCATCGTCATCATAATTTTAGCCGAAAGATGTCCAATATTGGACAAGACCTCTCCCAAAATATCGCCACAACGATCGGTTCCGTACCTCTTGCATCCGTCGGATAAGTACTTGTATTAAAACTTTCCAAAAAATATCGACTCGATATTATCGACACGGCAGCAGCCCGAGTCACGCCGCATCACTAATTACGGGCGCAGACGGCGGCGCCGGGTCGAGCCAAGGGTACACGGTCCTCTCGACAGAATTTTTTCCCCAACGCACCCCCTACCCCACCGGATGGGGAGGGGGCTTCCTGTCCCTCCCGGACCCTTCTTAACATTTCCCTGGCTCGGAGGCACAGAAGGAAGATGCCTCGCTTATATGGAACCCTGGTACCTACCGCTCGGGTTATATACTTTTTTAGGGTCGGTCAGACCCTTTGAGGCCTTTCTCACGAGTTAGGGACCTACATATTCCCTTTTCAGGCCCTTGTTGACCTTTGTAGGTTTAGGCCGCGTTGTTTCGTCGTTATATTATATAAAAGTTTCAGATTTCTCTTAGTGAGGGATGCTGGTGACGGTGGTGTGAATTTTCACTACTAACTATTACGGTGTTAGGTTTAATTCCGTTCATAAGAGTCCTCTTTTAAGGTCAGTCTATCTATACTTGGACCCTGGCATATGGAATCGTGTGTTAACGATCACTTTCTCAATCAAAATCATCTATTTACATTTTTAACACACCCTCAAATGTTACCAACCTGTTGACTATTGAGCTTTAAAAAGAAACTTTAAAGAAACTTAATTTCATTCACTGTTTCTGTTTCACAAAGCAGAATTATACGCCGTAATCCAGTAATCCATTACGTAATAACTGAAGTTACCATAAAATATAAATACGCTAGCTTATGCCCGCGGCTTCACCTGCGTAGATATATAAAATACTAGCTTTTGCCAGCGGCTTCCCCGCTTACATAAAATATAGCCTATGTCACTCAGGAATAAAGCAGCTTTCTATCGGTGAAAAAAATATCGCAATCGGACCAGTACTTTCAGAGATTACCTCCTACAAACATAAAAACAAAAAAAAAAACTTTACCTCTTTATATTAGTGTAGTACGAGTAGATATTATCAACATTTTTCAAAACGTTTACATTCCGAAAACCTTTTTACCGTATTTTCCGTTAAAGTAACCTTTAAAGTTACCAATATTTTTACCTAGCGATACTAGGCGCACAGCTTACTAAGGCGGTGGTCACTGCTTAATAATTCCCTCAATAGTTTGACAAGCGAACACGTAGTGGGGTTTCTCGCTTCATTGATGCGAATTGTGACATGTCATTGGAGCTTACACCGCGAGGGTATAGTGGACTAGAGTCTTTTTTGCCTACGGGTTCGATTCTGAGAACAAAAATGGCGAAGGTAGAAAGATCTTTATGTGGTAATGAATGCGGCCTTGTGAAGCTTTTATAATTACTTTATTTAGTCTTGTTTCCTTATTTTGTGTTGTCAATGTCATTGTTTTCTTAATATTCAAGGTTCCTTTTCTCCGTCCCGAAATTTCCACGGACTTTGATTGCCAGTCTTATTAAGTAGTACATTTTGATACAAGTGCAGAAAGTTTATCATTGCGACCGAGGCGGAATTCAAGTTATGGAGCCGAGGGCTGCAGTGTTACATTAGCACGTGTATCAAACTACTTTTTTCAATAAAATACGAAAAAAATAATGAACGGGGGCTGACCAGCGACTCACGGGGGTCGACGCGCGCCCAGCCTGAACGATAAATGTAATAAGATTGTGGCGGGGAGAGCACGCGCACTTTTCTGTACTAGTGCGGAAAACAGTCTATTACGTGCCGGAAAGCCGTAGGATGAGAGCGGGTTTTCAAGTAGGTGTATTGAAAATTGTTTTATTAAACTCTCGATTTCACTTGTGCAAGAATAACAGTAGTGTAAAATATAGGGATCAAACTTTTAGTTTCTTCCTTCCTTTACAATTACGTCTTAACTATTGGGAACAGGAGACCAGACGGCTAAGGATAGGTAACATTCGCCGGCTTGGATAAGTACCTATGATATTATCCCTCCTTTCTATAACTGTACTCCTGGTATATCGACTGAGAAAACATACTTATCTTTACCGTGTTTGTCAAAAATTTAACGAACTCTCTACTGTTCAATTATTAATAATTATTTTATTACTTTTCATAATATTTAGATGTTACATAAATGCTTATAGTTACATATAATTATGGAGCCTATTAGATCACAATTTTTTTAACAAAATAAATATAAAATTTAAATTATTTGTGATCGATCATCAAGTTACTTCAAAGTAAGTAAATATATTTTATTCAGATTTATTAATATGACCAGTTATATTATTTAAAAATTAAAACAAAAGTAAAGGTAATTGAGCTAAATACGATCTAAAAATTTAAGAACAATACATTTACAGTATAGGTAATAAAATTAAATGATGTCAAAAATTAAAAGAAATAATGAATATGAACTCGACAAGTACATACCTAAATTCAATTTCTCAATTCAAAAATGGAAGTATAGAATGAAACCAGCCTGACACAAAACAAAAATAAACAAAGGTACAAATATCACCCTTTACACCCATTCTGTTTTATGTTTTGATTTCAACGTGATTGTCGATGTCGACACCTTAATAATGTATCGATGTTTATGTTACAGCACTAATGATTTGTCGACATCATAGGGGTGCCCTTTGCTCAGCTGTGAATTGTCACATACTGGCAGCATTAACTTTTGTAAAGGGGCCACGTTTTTAGAAATTAATTTTCGAAGAATGAATGTTTGAAAAAGTGATTACTCCAGAGTGTTGTTCTAGTATCGATTTATTCGCTACAGTTTTATCGACTTGTGACATGTTAGGTGTGGGTGATTATTTTAGGAATTATGTGTAGACCACAGAACATGGAATGTCGAAGAACGCCAACGGATTTGGTTGATTCAATTTTTTTTATTTTTTTTATCTAAAAGTAACTGTATTTAAAATTGGAAATAACAAGATTTTTTCTAATCTATTCAATGTTGTATTGGGAGATGGTCAAGTAGTAAGAATAAAGATACTGAAAACACTATACTACCACTGCTACTCCGCACACTGGTGATCTACTACTGGTACTGGATACCGGTTAGGAGAACTGAAATAAGACGTCAACGCCATTAGGTTACGTGTGTAGAAAATAGATAGGTATTTCTATCACGCCCCCAATTTTCGACATACCAATGTTTAAAATGCTAATACACAAGAAAGTACCAAATTATCAAGAGCCGTCATTTTTTATTACTAAGCGGTGACACTCACTTACATACTTTTTGGTTCGGTTCGGTTTGTATGGAAATTGACAATGCCGCCTCTACCACTGAAGCGTCTCCATGTTCTGTTGTGTATATTTTGAAATAACAAACTTTATGGCACACACGACAAAGTTCATTTTTTAGTGTAATATATTATTATTTTTAGGGCGTTTTTAATGAAGATACGAGATTCAAAATCAACTTAAAATATATAAGCCTAAGCTCGTAACAACCTAAGCATTGCTACAAAAAGTCGCAGTGGGCTAGGGGCCTAAAGTCGGTTAAAACTGGAGTTAGTCTGTGAAACGATCAAACGAATGAAAAGTGTTAGAGACAAGGTGACAGTCTTATTTTTCGTTGAGGTGACTTTGCAATTTGAAACTTATTTGGTAGATACTACACTACTATAATATCTTTCACAGTCATCAATACTCTAAGCTTTCTTCATCATAGGGCATGAATTTTATTGAAGTCAGAAACCTTTATTTCAAATAGACCATTTACAGGCACTTTTGAATTGTTAAAATGTCAGTCAGTCAAAAAAAGTGAAACTAAATTGCACGTTCCAAAGAGTAGATCCTTATGGAGAAATATGTGCATGATACTCCATGGACACTTGACTTGATTGATCACATATTATTGATTTGATTTCAATAACAACCAATCGTTAGTAATAGCAGCCTGCCGAAAGGGTTGCCTCTAAAACACAAAGAGCAACTGTGGGAACCCTAAGGATTTCAGTCAGTAAAAGTCTAACACTCCCTCTTTCCCAACCCAGATCGGGAGAATTTATTAGATGATTGTTTGAAAAAAAAAGGCCTAATTACGTAAAACACTTGCAATCGTGTTGATTTAGTTGCCAAGGGACGAAAGCAATGAACATTGTTGAACCGTCAAAATGGAAGCCATAGCAATTGCGAGCGCGTCACGGAATTAGGGAGCAATTCCTTTAAGGAAAGTGTATTAAAGCGGGAAAATTTGTAAACTCAAGAAGACGAGTGAACGTAAGTTAAGTTTAGTTTGCGTTTGCGTTACAACTTTTGAACGTTTTCATAATTTGTAGTTGGAGATGCGAGGATGTTAGACAGAGTATAGGTATTTTGAGTACACTGGGGTTAATGAAAACCAAGATTGTAGTTTTTTAATCCTTTACTTAGAATAAGAAAAAGGTAGTTTTTTAATCCTTTACTTAGAATAAGAAAAAGGGCGTACAGTACAAAGGGTCATTGAATTTGACGCGAACGAAATAAATGAATAGTGAGACGAAGTGAGGAATGAAATAGTGAGGCGCTCATTTCGCCTCACTATTTCATTCCTCACTTCGCCATAGTAAGTACAATAGGATTATTTTTTATTTTATTTTTTTAAATTAGCTTCGCACGGGTTTTGCAAGTGTGAAGTTCAGAAATGATTAGGTTTTCAGTCATTTTAAGTTACTTTAAGTTCGATTAGAACGCGAATGTATCACACTAATGTTTTTCCAGTATTTGGCAGCAAATGTATCGGGACTGCCTTCTCGGTAAGCTTCGCTGTGGTAGTCAATACTACAAAATAATTCTGAGCTCCATTTTTACCGAGATCACGCCTGTTTCAAAGATTCCACATATTGTCCAATTGCGTAGACACTTGAGTAACAATACTACACCAATTTAATATCACAATATCCAGTAGGAACCAATTTGCGAATAGTTAATATCAGCCACTGAACTTCAATCGAAAAAGTCTCGCCGAAAACTCCCAAAGTATAGTGTTTAGTTCATTTTTAAGTGTTTGTGTGTTCTATATGAATAAATAAACAGATAGGAATTTTGAAATTAAATCAGCTGATTCTTCGATTCGGGATTTGTCTCGAAATAGTTGTGAAAGTAATCTCTCCAGTTTATTAGGTATCAGCCAGTATTCAAAAATAGGAATATTAAAAGAAAATCAGGTTACTACTTACTAGGTCAGCATAAACGAGCAAGATCTCCTGGGTATGCTGTAACCAATTTTCTCATATTGCAACCAGGCAAACACGACAGGATCAATTTAATTCGGCGGCCTGATATTATCTACGTTTGACATTTCGACTCTGAGATTACAAACGAACTTTGCCAAGTCAGTAAGCGCGCCACCAACTTACTAAGGATTATACTACTTTAATATAGCGCTGCGACCGTGTGTAGCTCCCTTAAGTGCCTCTGTCACGAGCCAAAAGGCGAACAAAGTAGCAGAGGCAGTTCCCTCCACACGAAGTATAGCCTCCGCGCGCCACGGGGGTAAACTTTGATACCCCAAAACCTCCACCCCGCTATGCCACCCTAGTACCCGGCCCACCCACAGCGGGGCTTTGAGGACGTCTTTGAGCCGAACTTTAGCGGGAAAACCCCAAAATTCAAGTTGGCCCACGTCCCCGATTACGAGTTGGCGATATCTTTGAAATTTTCTGGTCTCTTGGTACGCTGGGAGGCTTGTTTTCGAATTTTTCAGATGCGGGTAGATTGGGTAGGCTGTTTTTTTTTTTTATAAATTCGTACGTGGTTAACTTTCTTTAGGATTTATTTTTCTCCTGTATGTTGTAATCCTTCTTTGATTTATTTGTACATTGGTTGTCAGTCGCCTATTTAGTACTTGTTTTATATTAAATAGTAACAATTATACGTCATTCCTGTTTTAGTAGAATACATTCACACAAATGAATTTGAAAACATCATACAACTCAAACACAAAATATACATACCTACTTTTTTAATTGCGATTGTATAGTATATGTATAACATTTCCAAAACATACCTATTCACCTACATCTTTATAATAATGAAATCAGAGTTGACGGTTAAAAAATATAAATCAAAAGTTTAAAAACAAATTAAATATGGTGTGAATGCAATCACACGTGGTCTCGAAATAAAGAAAACGAATATTTCTGAAGAGTGTCAAATAAAAGACATCAACGTGCGTCTTTATTATCTATTTTAAGTTTTCAGTAAAATACTATATGTTGTATCATTTACATATAAGCGTATCAGCTTCTTGATCTCCTATATAATTCTATGTCATACATTTTTTTTTTAAGCTTGGAGGATAATGGTTTTAAAATAAAGGAAATTTTAAAGTCGTTACGTTCAAATTTTCTCGAATTAAAGGATCGTGATTTTAAAAACATTTTTTTTTATAGTTTTCGGAAGTCGCAGCCGATATGAAAATAGAAATTACCTTAATTAGCAATCTTATCGATTTTGTTCAAAATTCAAAACTTCTTTTCGACAGTAAATAAACATTAAAAAAAACTCAACATTTTGTTATATTGCAGGTGTCTTATACTAACTATGACATTTGACAGTGCAACAAATGCAATTAGTATTATTAATTCTCTCTAATTTCTACATACCAGGAGCTATTTTCAACCTTCCATACCAGTATAACAGAACGAAAAGGAGGTGTAATTAAAACATGCTACCTACCAGGCGCAAGGCTGTATATAAATTACCAGGCGCAAAGGACCACGAAATTACCAGGGTAGCAGGAGCTATAGAAGGTATAATATAAACAAAGATAGTATTGCGTGATCGGCGGGTACTAGGCGTAACGTTTATTTCTGGCCGTGATTTTCAGTAGGTGCGGAGGTGAATGTAATATTTTGTTTTAAGGGCTCTTTCAGTTATTTAGTATTCGGAGTTTTTAATACTGTTTCGAGGATTTACTTCGTTTACCGTTATGTTTCCCTAATAGCTATTATTACTTCTTTATTTATTAATTTAATATGCACACAAAAGTACAGATGCGGACTTAATTCATTATACCAGGACTACATGTTTCAAATAAAGTGAAAATAGATAACATGGTATTTATTCTAGTCATGACATCGGAATGTTTAATTTAGTTTCAAGCTTATGAATTAATTATAAGAAAACCTTATCTCAATCAGTAAGACTCTTAATTAACTTAATTGTATAGAATAAAAAGATTATGTTACTTTAATTGTAATCTAGTTTCATTCCATATTTTTTGTTATAAAATATTAATTGAAAACAGTTTTAATTGAAGGTACTAGGACCTCAGATTATGGAAGGAATAAAATTGTTTTATATGTAGAAAATAGTAGGTTTAGAAAAGGTAATGTCATTGGAGAAATGATTTTTAAATGCTTTTGCCCTTGGATATGAATTTAATAAAGAAATAGTAGTAAATATTTTTTTACTACCATTTCTACTATTATACTCAAAAAAAGTAGTAATAGTAAGTAATAGTACTTACTATTACTACTTTAAAAAAAAAAATGTTTTTACTACTACTTCTTCGAAGAAAGTTTTTCACTATAAAGGCCAGAAGTAATTTATTTATATTATATTTTAAAATTTGACCATATGTTTCCGAAACATCTTGTATAGTAAAAAGATGAAAACTTTTTGTTCGTTTATATTTATGTGGTCATCTCTGGAACTGCTGATCCACTTGCACTTGTGGTCTTTGCTTCTCTTTGGGTTCAAAAAGTGCAGTATGCTATTGGGATATGCCACACGACTGAAGCCGCAGGGAAAATCTAGTGATTTAATAGGGAAAAAATGGTTAACTGTTTTCGTTCGCATCCAAAGGAACCCTACTCAGATCAACAAATTATTCCTTGTATTCAAGTTTTAATTTGTAACAGTCAGTACGAAGTTGCTTTGTAATAATAACAGTAGTCTTTAATAGTTAGGAATGAAATTAATGTTTATATACATATTTGTTTATTGTTTCGAAACATTACTTTAGCTAATATACAACTAGCTCTTGCCAGCGGCTTCGCCTGCGTTATAGTAGAATAGTATCCCAAGTGCTATTCTGGGACTTAGACTACAAGTGTACCATCAAAGACACTTCCGGCTGACCACCGCTAAGTTAATTTTTGCTTGCACTCAAAACGAAAATTTCAAAGGGTTTGGTTTGGCATAGCGCCGCTGGATTCAAGCGAAAATGTTTTTAAGGGATCAGGCAGAAATGACCGCGATGTTACCAAGTTCCATCAAAATCAGTTCGAGCGTGTATGTATGTGTGCAAGATTGCTATAACACATACGTACACACATACTTACTCACAAACTATCGCCTTTATTATATTAGTGTGGTGATCATAATCTGTAACTATTATAATTTAGGTGTCTTCAAGGCTAGAGTAAACACTCTATTTTCGCTCTTAATAAAATAGTGCGCTTCACCATCAACGATTGTATCACTGCTTACTATCAAGTGGGATCGCAGTCAAGCACAAGTTTATGACTTAAAAACAAGTTTTTAATGAAAATAATTTTTTCATAGCAAGCTTTTATAGCGCACTATAAATTAATACTCGTCAAGACGAATTATACGAGTCCAAACTCGATGGGGTTGTGTCGTTTAACCACCGAGTTCCTACGGCCACTTTTTTTTCCATCATCAAATCAGCTCCATGTCATAATAATTTTGTATTGTCATCCGATTTACACATGCATGCAAAATTTTAGCTCAATCGGTAACCGGGAAGTGGGTCAAATTTAACTTGCAAGATTTGATGACATACAAACATCGGGACAGGTGAAACTAAATAAAACTATTTTGAGAAGGTGGAACCTGTAACTTGGAGGCTTGTGATAAAATTAAATTAAAATTTCACACTGTTGCCGAACTTAAGTGGCAGTAGACAAGGCACGTTGCTAGCAGAACAGATAGTAGTTGGGGCCAAAATGTTTTGGAGTGCCGATCGCGTACCGAAAGACGCAGTGTAAGAAAACCTCCTACAAGATGGGCTGATAACCTGGTGAGGGTCGCGGGAATCCGATGAATGCGAGATGCACAGGACCGTTCGTTGTGAAGGCACTTAGGAGCGGCCTATGTCCAACAGTGGACTTCTTTGGGCTTAACTTATGATGATGATGATAACTGTCGGGCGGACAAGTGGTAAAGAGTGGTTTACAATCTAAACTAGTATCACGAAACTGAATGCGCTAATCTCATACATTACTAATTCAAATTAAAAAAAAAAAACCTACAGCTACACTATTATGAAGAGGTAAAGTTTGTTTTTTTTTGTTTGTAGGAGGTAATCTTTGAAAGTACTGGTCCGATTGCTAAATTTTTTTCAACGATAGAAAGCTGCTCTATTCCTGAGTGACATAGGCTATATTATATGTACGCGAGCGAAGCTGCGAGCAAAAGCTAGTAGGATATATAACTTTTTGCTACGACCAAATGGAGTGGAGCAGTAACCAAAGTAATAAGAATATTATATACCTAGTAAAGTTTCTAACTTAGTTTCGATAATTGATCTTTAAATTTCTGTAAACTAAAAGCAGGTCAAGAGTCCAGGTTTGAGTACTAAACTTCAGTTACTTTACATAATTTATAATGAGATATTAAAGGAGTTTTATGGACGGACGTAAACGCCGGCTGAAAGGGAAAGGGTTTTTTATTATTTTGGAAATGCCTACAGCCCGGGGGCGCGAAAGCATGGCTATCTTCAGTTTACGAGCCCCCGAGCTCCGGATTGGCTTTACACTTAATGAATATTGGCAATTTTAATTTTGAATATTAAAGATTACACCAGTTCTGCCTTCAAGACGCTTAATACGCTGCAAAAAAATGGTCCTTATCGGATACTAATACCGGACCTTAGGACCAATACTTTCATGCGACCGAGTGCGTATAAACAAAGTTTTTCCTTTATATCCAGCACTTAATTTTCTTTGTTTACTTGATCAGAATATCTTGAGGTTACCAGGCTACCAGCGACCCGCGGGAGGTGCGATTAACTACTTCGTAAATAAGCAAAGTAATACTGGAAGAAGAATTACCGGCTGCTCGCCACTGGCCGGGTAAGGCAACCGGATATTTCTTTTAGCTGTCCAAAGAACCCCCCGGTCATAATGCCCTAGTGGGGGCCGCAGGGGGGCAGATATAAAGATACAGGCCCCCCACTTATCCCGGGACCATACCCGGTCCTTTTGCTTTTATAGGGGGTGTGTATAAAACCGAATCGCCCGGTTTTAGCTGTGCTGGAGTGTTACGAGCGGGGCCGGCGGCGGCGGTCGCATTATGCCGACGGAACGAGACTATATCTGATGTGGCTATGGTGCCTTGGTACTTATATACAATGTTTAGACGATGGCTTCGTTCATTTATTAGTCTGGCGTTTCGAACGGTCAATAAAACGTTGAAGGCTCTCAGTAATAAACGGAAATTAGCCGAGAAAAAATGCGCAGGATATGTAAGCTTTTTGTTACATTTGTTGCCTTGTTTATTATCCTCAGGATAGAACTAATTCGTTCTCATTCCACTTTAACTGCAGTGGGTTAGGTACCCAATACAAAGGAAACGATCCTCCTTGTAACTGTTTCAATTCAATCATTCTTCAGGCGGATCTAGAAATGTGAAACGGTTTCAGCAACAACCTGTATGTCGGGTGTTGCCAGAAATGAAATTAATTGATTATTTTTGAATATTGTGCGGACAGTTTATGTTAAGACAAGTGTGGTTTTTTACCCAATTGGTAACTATATGAGACTAGCTATACATAAAACTTGTCGGAATCTTTTTTTTCAGGGCTAAAGTCTTCTATGTCGTTCATGTTTCGCTGCTTTCTGGCTGCGTTCGTACAAAGTTTTGCTCGCCATTTGGACTGAAACATGGCGAAGCGAGATCCTAGCCTCAAGATATTAATTTCTCTTTATTACCGGGGCGACATGTGCTTATAAGATGAAGGTAACTATGTTGTTACATTATTCGAATGTCGGAGGGCCCGGGTGGCGGAGTAAGGGGGTGGAAGCCGTATAAAAACGACAATTTCCTCTAAACGCGCCGCGCCCGCGCCCGCGCCTGTCGCGCCGCGCCCTCCGGTACTAATTAACTGCCACAGCGGTTATGTCACCCTGGTACCCCTGTTTGTAGGGCGGTGTTCAATTTTTTTTGTCTGGAGGTTGACAGCTTGACCTTTCCATATACAATTGAGAATAACAATAATAATGGTGAACCAGGGAGGGTCTTCATAAAATATTTTCATACTAACTGACCCGGCTAACTTCATACCGCCTAACAGTTAATGTTTGTTGTATATCTTTTTTTTATAATGGATAATAATAATAATATTCCACAACTATCACACAACACTGTCTAGTCCCAAGCTAAGCAGAGCTTGTGTTATGGGTACCAGACAACTGATAAACATACTTATATATTTCTAAATACATACATATTATTGATAAATTACATCCAGACACAGAACAAATGATTATGCTCATCACACAAAAATTTGTCCTGGGTGGGAATCGAACCCACGACCTCCGGCATAGCACTCAGGGTCACTAACCACTAGACCAACAGGCCAGTCAAGGATACGCTCGTGTTTGATCACTATCTCACCTGATGTTAAGTAATGATGTGACCGACGATGGAACACGCTTGTCTAGAAGCAATCTATTCACTCTTGACTTAAAGACCCCTAGGTTATAGCTATCAGGAAACACAGACTCCGGCAGGGAACCCCACTCCTTAGTCTTACGCATAATGAATATGTTCCCAAAACGCTTTGTACGTATGGGTGGGATGTCTACTATGTACCAGTTTGTTATATATCTTTCGATATTGTCAACCGATTGCGATGAAACAAAGCCTAAGTACTACATCAGGTTACATACAATTTTAATGTATAAAAGTTATCTGCATCCATTTCGTACATTTTATGTGATGCACGCACAACTAAAAACTTCTACAGATTTATTGTATGTAGATAGATTTCTGAAAACTGTAATAATAGTCGTGCTTTGAAGTAATATTTAATAATGTTGTTATGCCTTACAAAAGACATTTCATTCTTTATATTCCAGGAACAGTATCTGCAGTATTCTGTTTTCTTTTTTATCTTGGCGCCTACTCCAACTTAGCAATGCGGTCCTTTGAGTCGCTTTACCTAATGGATTTTTGGCCGGTTACAGGCTGGTTGCAGATTTCTATAAAAACATCCCCTGTGGTCTTGTGAGTGCCTGCTGTCTACGGTCGCGTAGCTTCAAACACGCGTATTCATCGATGAAGCGGCAACAATACGACACGCGACAGCACGACTACTATGAAGCTACGCGTTCGTGGATAGTAGGCCTGTAGGGTTAAGGGCTATAGTACAGTAAAATACAGTAATTTTCTTTTATATATCTTCTACGATCGAGTGGTAACAGTCCCTACTTAAGAGTTGTAGGTCGCGGGTGGGTAGCCAGGCGTGTCACTTTGTGTTATGTCATCAAAAACGAAAACATCGTGAGGAAATCGGCATGTCCTAGAAACAAAAATTCGAAGATATGTGACATCCACCAACCCGCACTGGGCCCGCGTGGTGGATTACGGCCCATTCCCTCTCCTAGAGAGGAGGCCTGAGTCCCAACAGTGGGAACATTATAAGGCCTACTATGCTATGCTATCTTCTACGATCAGCATCCATTCATTAATTTAACATTTATTATGAATTGTTTTTAGCTCAATCTGGTAGCTCTTTATCTGTAAGTAGCACTTTTCCCGCGACTTCTTTCGCGTGAATTTTGATTTTTTTGTTCTTTTATTTAAGTATTGATGGCTAGTTTATCAACACAAGGAATAAGATTATTTTAGAAAATCTTGACAGTCCCTAAACTGTTTTTTGAGGGTGCTTTTGAAAAGGTAATAGTGATTACAATATATAATATTATTCATTTAGGTAAATATTTGTACAAAATAGCAGGTTTCCTTCAAGCTCAGGAATAAGGGTCCCTAAGGCATCACATCCGGAATAGCTCTCTGGATTCATAATCTGAATTCATATTATAAATTCAGTAAGACCGCAATACAATAAACGATTAACAAGAACCTTTATTATTTACTTAGGTCACCATTCGTGGCAAGTTTTTAAGAGTTTCGGCTCTAGGAACATGATTTTGCATACAAATGCATCCCATTTGACTGGCCTGTTGGTCTAGTGGCTAGTGGCCCTGTCTGCTATGCCGGAGATCGTGGGTTCGGTTCCCACCCAGGACAAGTGTTTGTGTGTTGAGCACGATTATTTGTTCTGTTGTGTCTAAGTGTAATTTATCTATAATATGTATGTATTTAGAAATATATAAGTGTGTTTATCAGTTGTCTAGGACCATAACACAAGCTCTGCTTAGCTTGGGACTAGACGGCGCTGTGTGATAGTTGTGGAATATTATTTATTTATTCACTCCATTAAAAGTTTAAAAAAATTCTTCTTAGTACTCGCACATGAAACTATGAAATGCCCTGTGAAAATTTTCACATTCCCAGTCCCATTAGATTCGACCGTGCGTCGGTATGTCAGTTAGTCAGTTCCTCCTTTTTAACCGACTTCGAAAAGGAGGAGGTTCTATGTTCGGCTGAATCTATGTTTTTTTTTATGTATATTCACCAATATTTCGGTCAATTGTGAAAAAGTGGATCGATTTTGAAAATTCTTTTTATGATTGAAAGGTTATGCTTTCAAATTGGTCCCATTAAAGTATTGTTATGATCTGATCATGAACTTCGTAGATATGGCACAGAACTCCTCATAGGATCACAGCAGAACAGCGTAACAAGTAAAATTGTTTTAATTATACGTGTAGTCGATGACTGGCTGAAGGAATAGGGGAAGTAGAAGTGTAGTAAAATACATCCCGTATTGGACTGATCTGATGATGAAGCCAGAAGGTAAATTAATGTAATCTAACCGTGTTTGGGATTATTAGAATCGTTATGAGATGCTCTCTGGCTATAAGCTAAAAAGTGTAAAATAAAAAACTTTTTACAAAAAAAAATACAACCGACTTCAATTAACATTGAAAAGTACAAAATAACTTTAGTTTCGGAAGTCGGTGTTAAATAACGAAGAGACAAAACTATTAAATTATAGAAACACCGACTTCCGAAATTAAAGTTATTTAGTACTTTTCAGCGTTTTTTTAACATTGAAGTCGGTTGTATTTTTTTTTTGTAAAATTTTTTTATTGACTTGTGTTTTTCACTTTGTTTGACTTTATTCGTATTCCATGTTTTATCTGTTGCCTAGGTTTTTAATTGATCAGTGTTTTGCCTCAATTTTTCTTCGTCCCTTTTACTGTTATATGATCTACAGATTTATGCATCCTGTAGTCGATAGTGTTTTAAATATTGTGTTTATTTCTGATCCTCCGTGCTTCTGATCTCTTAGTATTAATTTGATCAGACAACATAGATAGTAATATTATAAAGCTGACGAATTTGTTTGTTTATTCATTTGAATGTACTAATCTCAAGAAATAGGTATCTTTTCAATTGGAAAATTATTTATTTATTTATATTTAATAATATGTATAACCATTGATGTGCACATATAAAATAAAAGACAAAACGAAGGAATTAGTAAAAGACGTACTCAAGTATTTATTTATTTATTCTTATGCACACCAGAGTACAGAGGCGGACTACCAGTCAACCTTTGGGTGATGCAGAGACAAATAGTGGTAGGTGCAATATTAAACATTACATATTATAAAATTCCTTCTACAAATAACCTATAAAGCTTTTTTTGCTTTTTTGGTGGTGTTAATTTATCGAGAAATGCTATAAACTATACAACATCACGCTACGAACCACGGTTCTAAATAAACAAAGACGTGGGTGAAACCGCGGGGAACTACTAGTTATTACATAATAGCATTTAATATACTAACCCACATACACATATGTGTGTATTTACTACTCTAAACTTGTGTGATACTTATATTTCTAATAAATATGATCTTGAATCTTGTCATACTTGCAAAATTAGGGTACTAGGCGCGCATAAACTAAAGGAGGTCTAGAGAAAAGCTGATGATGATGACAACATTCTATGTTCAGTTATAAAGCCGTGGACACTAGCCCCTCAAATGAGCCGAGACCTTCATACATTCGCATGTCTTCGTCCCGCAATTCCTAATCGCTACTGTGGCACATAATAACAAACGACCACTCCAAACTATACCTTAATGTGCTCACTAAGGGTTTATAATAGGTTGTAGAGCGCGATCCTTAGCAGTCCTTATATGTACCTGTTTAGTAGTTAATTATTATGATCGGTTAGTTATGTGTGCGTTGTGGGTAAACTGCAAATTAGGTCACTTGCAAACGGTATGATATTGCTGAGTCCTAAATTATATTAGACAAGTTTGAGTATTGAGAGCAGTGGTGGCCGAGTGGTAACGGCCTCGACTTACGAGTTCTAGGTCGCGGGTTCAAGCCCTGCCAGGCGCTTTACTTTGTGTAATTTATTTCGTCACCACTGCTCTTAAAAACGGTGAAGGAAAACATCGTGAGGAAACCGGCATGTCTAAGAACCAAAAAATTCGAAGACATGTAACATTTACTACCCGCACTGGACCCGCGTGGTGGATTACGGCCCATTCTCTCTCTTAGAGAGAAGGCCTGAGTCCCAGCAGTAGGAACATTGAAAAGCTGATGAAGATGATCATGATGAGTATTGAGAAATTTTAAAATTTAGTGTTCCACGATGTGGTGAACCCGTTCACGTGGTTAACTGTGGTTTTGGACGCAAACAGCCACTGAAGGAACATAGGTGTGGTTTCAGTTAGTAAAAGTCTGACACGCCGCTTCTGAAAAGGCATTATATGATTTCCCATCTCAAAAAAATATGCCTTATTTAATTCATGATATTTTTAGAATTGAAACTTTGTTTTATTTTGTTTGGTGTGGGAAATAGTCAAATATCTTCTCCCGTTCTGGGTGGAGAAAGAGAGAGAGTCAGACTTTTCAGGGCCGTGGTGATTCTTTCCAACAATCAGCGATAACAACAACCCAAGCTTTGCTTACTAACTAATTATTATGGAAAATGTATCATTAACATCAAATTCTTTTACGTTGAAAAGGATTTTAATAAAAAAAACACAAGATTTTGATTTTATTTTTCATTTCTTATCAAAGAAAATGTTTTAAAATCAAAGGACAATAGTTTTCCAAAAAATATCAACCTTTTGCCCACGGCTTCGCGCGCGTACATTAAATTTAGTCTATGTCACTCAGGAATAAAGCAGCTTTCTATCGGTGAAAAAATTTTAGCAATCGGTCTAGTACTTGCAGAGATTCTTCTTCTTCTGCCTGCCCTTATCCCATATTACTTGGGGTCGTCGCAACACGTTTTCTTCTTCCATTCTGTCCTGTCACCCGTCAAACTATCACTAACTCCCTTTTCTTTCATATCACTTCTCACACAATCCATCCATCTTTTTTTCAGCCTTCCTCTCCCTCTCCATCCATCTACATGTATACTCAGAACTCTTTTAGTAATATGCGTTTCATCCCTCCTCTTCACATGACCATACCAAGACAACCGATTACCTTTCAACTTTTCAGTCACTGGCGCCACTTTCAAACTTCCTTTAATATACTCATTTCTCACTTTATCCATTCTCGTTACACCACACATCCATCTCACCATTCTCATCTCCGCTACATGCAATCTTTTTTCATCCTTCTTTTTCACAGCCCAACATTCTGATCCATACAGTATGACAGGTCTTATGATGACGGACTTGTAAATTTTACCCTTCAACTTGAGGGGCATGCGTGGGCACTTCCAGAGATTAACCTTCTACAAAAAAAAAAAATAAAAACAAAAAAAAAACTTTACCTCTTTATAATATTGGTGAAGATTTGCGTAACAAGGTTGGTCCCTACGTCTATATTTCCGCTATACAGCATAATATCAACACACACATAATTCGTCTTGGCTATGTTATTCTCGAGACATATAACTAAGATGGTCTATACCTGCAATTCGGTTTGAGACAAGGGCCGAAGGCAGTCGGCGTCTCCCAAATTTAGGTACGACACTAAGCCTTTGCTGTCCTGGTAACTCAAGTGACAATTTATATGGCTGTGCAGCGGGCAGGCATGAAATGATTCGAAAATTTAATAAAGAAGGAGAATATGAAGCACTAATGTAGAATGAGCAAACTTGTAATGAAGAAGGAAAAAATTAACGGTTTTTAGGGTTCCGTAGCCAAATGGCAAAAAACGGAACCCTTATAGATTCGTCATGTCTGTCCGTCCGTATGTCACAGCCACTTTTTTCCGAAACTATAAGAGCTATACTGTTGAAACTTAGTTAGTAGATGTATTCTGTGAACCGCATTAAGATTTTCACACAAAAATATAAAAAAGCTATAAATTTTTGGGGTCCCCATACTTAGAACTGACCCATACTTAGGTCTTCAAAAATTATATTGAGGTTTCTAATATCATTTTTTTCTAAATTGAATAGTTTACGCGAGAGACACTTCCAAAGTGGTAAAATGTGCCCCCCCCTCTAACTTCTAAAATAAGAGAATGATAAAACTAAAAAAATATATGATGTACATTACCATGCAAACTACCAACGAAAATTGGTTTGAACGAGATCTAGTAAGTAGTTTTATTTTAATACGTCATAAATCTAAAAAAATACACTATTATGTTATTTGCTGCTACGGAACCCTCCATGGGCGAGTCCGACTCGCACTTGGCCGGTTTTTTTGTAATGCCGTTTTATCATCGGATAACAACACGCTCAACTCCTACCGGAGTCTGTGTTCCTGGTAGCCATAACCTAGGGCCTTCTCATTTCAGCCGAAAGACGTCCACTGTTGGACATTGGTCTTCCCTAAGTTTCGCCACAACGACCGGTCCTGTGCATTTCGCATTAATCAGTTTCCCACGACCCTTACCAGGTCAGCGATCCACCTTGTGGTAGGCCTTTCAACGTTCGCGGTATCTGTTCTGGAGCGATATGCCCTGCCCACTTCTACTTATGTTTGACGATTCTTTGGGTTATGTGGTCCTCCTGCGGATATCAGAAACTAGGGCCTAGAGGGCTTTTAAGTTGCGTTCTGGGATTGTTCGAAAAAATTTGCGTTCCACGGCCACAATAACGGCCGTGGAACGCAACTGAAGGAATACAAGTTGGTTCTAGTCAGCCTAAAAGTCACCCAGAGCGAGAGAAGTTATTTTGATGATATCCTTCACCAGACCTCAAAAGTCTTAAGTCTAGTGTGAATAGGGTACTTCTAAGAAAGCAGGCTCCAACGTCAACCACATCAGGCGAGATAGTGGCCAAACGCAAATCTGTCCAAATTAAAAAAAATAAAATGAAGATATGATTTTGTAACGACTTTTCAATGTTTCTTTGCCTTAAAGCTCTTTGAACTAGGCTAACTAAAACTAAAAATATACTACAAAAAGACAATTTAATGTGACTAAACATACAGAATTTAACATCATAATATTACTGTAGAAACAGCTCTAAAAGATGAAGCCATGTGTACCAACCTAGTCCGCAGTTTGGAGTGTTTGATGCCGTGGGTGCGTGGGACGAAGTTTTACGAGTTTCCAGACCCGTGCATGAATTACAGATTTTAACTGACCCTTTGATTCCTTTGTGTCGGTCTTACTTGGATTTCGAAGGTCTTATTGTAGATTTGGGATGATTTTTTTCTTATTTTTCTGGACTGTTGATCTTTGGTCTATGTTATATTACAGTGAAAGTTGGTTATGTGGGTCCTGGATATTTAAGAAATCTCTGCTACTGTAATTGATACTATCAATGTGTTTCTGACACTTTTGCATTGAAAAACTGATAATAAAATAACTCGACCGACTGAGATATATTTTTTTTGTACCGTTTACCTCTGTACTTGGAGCATTTTGGCTCCATAATCTCAATAAGTTAGACAATCGATTAATAAATTGACTATTGAGTCTTGTTCCAGGGAGGTAACGACACCTTTATTTTCAAACATTCGAATTTGACGATAATGATGTATTCGTTTTTTTCTGCGCATCGCAAAGTGACATTGAGCAAAAGTGCTTATTGGCTTAGTTAAGATTAGAGACATTACTGTCTTCAAGAATTGTTGTATCAATAGCCATATATTTTTGTCGTTTGTCATTACAAAAGTATTCGAAAATGTTCAGTTAGTAAGAGATTTCATTTCATCTTAATATATTCGTCCCATCCTTAATTTTCCTAAATAATTCCAAAAGGACCAACTCTACTTCTGCATTTAGCTGTTACGCAAATTGTCGAAATTCCCCGAGGTATCTGCGACTGCCTACAGCTGTGTTGGACTTACCTATCTATACAGAATGCATCTTGCCCTACACACCGACTTGGCCGAGTCATACGATCATACCTACTAGTTATTGCTATATGGATGCAACAGCCTCAAAATATCATGATATATAATTCTAAGAAAAAGTAATGATATATCTTTCAATCTCTTTTAGCTTATAGCATATTGTAAGTTCTTTCAAGATTAAGACTTAAAATGCGACCTTCATTATTCTCCAAAATTTTGTAGAACGCCATTGAAATGAACGTTCTTAAGAAATGTAAATGTGAAATGGGTGACGGATAGATAAACATCACTGAATTCAACATAACAGAAATAATAAAGAGGTAGATAAAACAAAGAATTCGATAGATCCTATATAAATACGAAGTACTTATTAGCAGAACACTGGGTCAGTACTCTGCAAATTCTGCAATCCTTTTCCGCCATTTAAACGCCCGCATATAATAACATATACACCTATCGCTTCGTGTTTCATGAGTGCCTGGTGCCTCATTCCCATGTATACGTAATATACACACATACAGCCTTTATTTGCATGTATGTATGTATATAGTCGATTCTGTAGTATATACGCGAGTGTCATTGTGCATGTGTGTGAATTGATTGTATAATTACATCATCATTATCAGTTTATAGTCATGCAACATTGGTTAAATTAATTTCCCTAATTAAGATGGAGCTTGAGGTTAGGATCAAACGCGATCTTGTTGCCAGAGTCGAGGATGTTGTTACTACTTGTTACTATTAATTTCGCAGTAAGTGATTTTATCTACTCTGTGGTTAATACTACTGTTGAGTTCTTGCTTATTTAATAAGCTTTAATTATATTCTTAGTTATTTTGTTTAAATGCACACTGCTTATCAATGTCTTCGCGTATCTAAGGACCAATTTCTCAGTGAGTTCGGATGGAGGTGAAAATGAATGAAAATTTCGGGAAACTTTTAACCGGATTGGTTCACGTAGTTAGCTTTTTATGACACAACCTTTGTTCGATAAAGAAATTGAAACATAATCTATTTAGTAAATAAATTGTTAATCGTTTAAGTGCCTGGTGTTTTTGGCTGGAATTGTTCAATGTCTATCATAGTCTCTATGCTTTAGGGCACCTAATAAAATTGCAGCTAACAAACAGTTTTTTATCTATCGATTGTCCCCACTGCGTTCAGAATGTGCGTGTGTTTCGAGTGTCATTGATGCATTTCGGTATGGGGGACAGGGGGCGATGGGGGCCGGCCGGACACCGAGCGAACGCACCTCGTTCACGAGCTGGCGGACCAGTGTGCGTTGTAACTCCGAGGGGCGAACACGCGCGCCGCGCCCGCACACAACTTACTCGCGAAACACGAACTCGAACTCTCAAATATCACAGATTTGAATGATAAAAAAAATAATTCCGTGCAACAAATAGGTTGGTAACCCACTGTGCTTCCTTTGCGTTACAATTTTTCCATAAATAAAGTTGCAATCAGACGTTCAGCGCGCGAAGTTTTATCATCTTGACATACTAGTTTTTGCACGAATGCAGGTTTGCATAGACCGTCAGGAATGGACATAGGAACTTGATGAGTAAGTAAGCCTTGGCATTAGTACATGGAGACTGCAAAAAATGCAATTAGTCCATCGGTTCGTGTCGCTAAGTTTCCTTTGTCACGCCAGTTTGAAAAGACAAGGCATTGTTTTAGTGAATTTATTAGCCTAACTGACACTTATGTACCGATTCTTAGATTGTTCTTAGTAATTTCCTACTAGAGGTATTTTTTTTCTATCCGACGCAGTTAGTTTTTATCATCAGTTTTAGTTTTAATTTGTTGTGAATATAAAAAGGGTTACTACTTATCAACTTCACGCAGATCTAAGGAGTCTGTATTAAACATTTTCAGCGGCATCTCCACTTGAGAACTTAGTTCGTGCACGAAACTCTCATTATGTATTCTATATTACGTACTAGGGTTATTCGGTCTCATATAATTTTACCTAACTATACCAGGCCTGCAGACTTGTACAGAAGTTTACAATGTGTAGAACGCAGCGAAGTTTGAAAGTAATTTTGGAGTGCAAGCGCGCGTCGAACTAATCAAATCGTTCACGGTCCTTACTTCGCTGATAACACTACCTACTGTGTTATGTTGCTCTAGTAACTGTGCAACTTTTTTATTGCCTTTCGTCTATTTTCTTACTTCACTTAGGAAAAACAATGGAGTTTTCACGAAGCTACGCCTATTTTTCAGGTTTTGCGTCTTTTACTGCTTATTTTACAATAGAGGTAGATTTACTTTAATATTGATATTATCGAATATTACAGTCGATTTATTGTTTCATCACATTGCAATGGATTATCGCTTACTGAGTACAATTAACTTGTATACTACTACCATCAATGAAGATCATCGATTCCCATCGAAACCAGGTTAAAGTCGTCTAAAGAGCCTATAGTGTAAAACCGGGCTTTTCCATCTAAGGAATTGTATACCCCATGAATGAGGTAACAACAATCGCAGTATTCATAACAGTCGTATCAAAGGACCAGGGTTCGCATTCCACAGCAGCGCACCGCATTGCTAAGCACAATGCCTATTAAGCCCTACATCGCCGGCTAAACTAGCGTAAACACAGCCATCATCTCTTTCCGCTTACCCTTTATACCGCAATCCTCTACAGGCATGTAATTAGTATATTTATGAAAAAAGGAACGAACCGATGGGTAGGAACGTAGGACAATGAGCGTGGGGACCGTTACTCGGATAATGAGCCCCTCACATTCGACTAGCCGGGATAACGTGTAAGGGCCGGTTGGCCGCCTCTCACACCAAAGCGTAACCTTACGAACAATGGGATATATAAACACAATATAAAAATATGGCTAAAAATAGAAGGTACCTAACAGTGTGTGTGTACCTAAGGACAAAAAAATATTTGAAATTATGCAAAAACTTCGTCGGATCTTATCTCTTTCTTATCAAGCATCCTATGCATCACGCATTCCCTGACTGGACTTACCACTACACAAAAATAACATATTTTTATTAATAAATTTAACAAATTATATCACCGTCGCACCTCCGTTGCCTTATGGTGAGCAGATACGATCAAGTCAACGATCGCTGTAACTACTTGACATTTAAGACACCCTCGCACCTGTACTTACTTCTTGCGAGTTTTTAAAGTACATGCATACAGTAATTTAATGACATGCTTATGATCCGCGATATTACGCGTAGAACATAGTGGCAAAAGTTTTGATTCTTCTTCATACTGGGTATTTTTTTTTGAATTAAAGAAATCTTATTTGAAATTGGTCTTTCGGTACGCGCACGTCTTCAGATTTACATAATTGGTGGAGTCGTATTTTTAAATCATCTGGGAACTGAATTTCGCCAGACGTAATTCGAAAGGCTACCTCTAAGTACTTGAAAGCCTGGTAACTAAATTGTAGTTTACCAAAGTTTTCTTACCCAAACCATCAAGGACCAAAATGTAATGCATTTTTTTCCAATCTAAGTTACATGCCTTTGTGAATGTGGAACCTAATTCGCAAACTAGGCAGTTAATAAAAAAACGTCATGGACTACCGTACCCAAAGCTATTAAAGTGGCCTTGTCGTTATCGCTAAAAAGAAAATAGCTGGCAGTGCACTGACCGCGCGTTAAACGCGTATGGCGTGCGCTTTCCACCTACCGTTTCGTGTCACACGGTGTGTGTTGCGGAATGGTGTGAATTTTTGTACTGAGTGTCGCCTTTTTCGATTTGTATGCGTTAACTCCTACGCTATATGAGAACCTGGTAGTGATATTGCGTATCGTCCTTTTTTGCTGATGTTAATTCCGATAAATTAAATACATTGATAAGTTATTGATGGTAATTTGAGTGAGGTGGGACAAATTAACATGGTTTACACAATTATTATCATCATTTGCTCGGATTTTTCTAAAGGCAGAAAACTTATTCATCGTGCGATGCATGCACGCTCAATATAGTGGCTGACTTGGCCAGACACCTTATTTGTTTAAACGGATTAAGTTAGAAATAATATTATAATTACGGTGCAAACCGTTGGTGTAAACTTCGAACATAATTGCACACTTAACGAAACAGTGAAGCTTTATAAGGAATTCGAAATATTAAGCTTTACATATACTATAATTATAGGCATCCTAAATTAAGAATTTGAATATATTTAGTTAAAACTGTGCAGACCTGCCCAAATCGATAGAATATGGGAATCTGATCTTGCCAACGTTGCCCACAGTAATTGTCACGACTAAACGATTAATAGGTAAACTAAATCGATTGAAATATTACTCGATTCGGATTAAACGTCAGGTTGAAGAATTTCATTCTCAGATATGGATCGGTGCATAAACCACGTAGAGTCTGTGTCTGCAGATGGAAAATGGCCTATGTTGTTATCGCGAGTAGCATGAGAATGAGACCCCTTTGCGATTTAATCTGCTCAAAGCTCCCCGGTAGCTCTGTACTCCTAATACTTTTTTCTGGGATACTTGTTTGTGCATTCATTTTGTTCGTTAATTAATTATGTGATTGCGATAGTTTGTTCTGTGTATCAATTAGTTTTGCGAATAGAAGATTAGTGTTTATTTACAATTTTCTACAGAATTCAACTTTATCTGCTGCTCAGGCAGTAATATCACCGTTATAGTCTTTATTCTCATTCACAACTTATATTTGAATAAAGAATCCGAGATAATTTTAAAACAACAAACTATACCATACAAGGCAAAGTTCAAATTCGACTTCGATTCATACTTTTTTTAAGGTTATTTTCAAAGAAATTGTCACTTAACAATCAACTTAAAATACTCCCAGCTAAAGTCGATACTTGAGTTAGTAGCAACGGATTGAAATGATCTCGAATTATAAATTCTCAAGTATAGTGTATCTTGCCTTACAATGATTACAATTTTTCGCCTCTTCTTTCTATTGCTTAAAGAACACATGCATGTCTTTCCGACATCTTCATGGTCTGCCGGGGTCCTGTCACAGTGTCAGGGCACCAATTCTGCGTTTTACGGACCCACAGCTTATTTATAGAATAGAATAAACTTTATTGTACACCAAAATAGTAACAATTTCACAGAAACTTTAATCTATGGGTACAATGGCGGTCTTATCGCTGACGACGATATCTACCAGAGAACCTTAGGATGGACTGTAAGAACTTAAACTAAAAAAGGGGGTAGTCTGCGGGGGAGGGGGTCATTTATGTTAGGCAGTGATCGTTGATTGGGCCCTTTTCCCAGCACTGGGATAACACGGGCTAGTAGTATAGTGAACTATATCCTTTTTCGTGTGAACAAGCTGCATTAACTTAGTTTGCATTTGCTTTGCCGGTGTTTTCTGATAACTACAAACTAGGGGTCTTCAAATTAAGAGTGAATAGGTTACTTCTAGGCAAGCGTGCTCCATCGTCTGCCACATCATCGCTTACCATCAGGTGACATAGTGGTCAAATGCGTGCCTATCAATAATAATAAAATAATCTTGCCTGTCTATATCATCCGAATTTTAAACCGAAGGAAAAGATATACATTTCTGTCCTCACAAATATTTTATACTCGTGTTATAGCCAATCTAACCATCGTTAAGCTGCAGTAGAATCCGGGTCGCATCCTAGTCCATTTTTAATTCAAAGCCAAGCAAAATGTGGGACAGATCTTAGTCTACTTTGTACGTAGGATTTTCAGTTATCTGATGGCATATTAAATACAAGAAGTAAATATAGATCTGAGATACAGAAAAAGTAAAAGATTTCTTTTGAAATAAAAGTAAAGAATTCTGCAAGTTTCGTGATTTACTCACTGCTAGATATTGTTTTAAATCTTCTTTGAAAATGACAGTTTAAAGGGTCGAAGTCAGCGTAGGGACTGTTTGAAAAATAACATTTCTATACATTTAGGGCCGATTTTATTTTTCGCTAGCTGTCCGCCCGCGACTTCGTCTGCGTGTACTTCGGTTATCGCACTCTAAACGTGTTTTCCCGTAGGAATAAGATGTTTTTCCGGGATAAAAAGTAGCCTATGTTCTTTTTCATGTTAAAGACTATATGCATGCCAAATTTCATCCAAATCCGTTCAACCGTTTTTGCGTGATTAAGTAATAAACATCCAAACATTCAAACATCCACACTTTCACATTTATAATATTAGTTAGGATCATCAGTTAACTTCTATCTGTGGAATAAATATGGCGGTTTGACATATTTTCTATACAAAAGCTGTCAAAATGTTAAACATATTCTTCAGATAAAAGTTATCTGGCGATTAAAAAATCGGCCCTTAGTAAAGCTTTTTTTAAATAGTGTGAGAAAATAAACAACTGTTACATAGTCATGCAACTGTTTTGCAGCATTTTTCTGAACTGAAACCACGTAATAATATGTAATATAAAAGGAAAGCTATAAGCTAAGCTTTGTTATTTGATAATGGACCTTGTTTTCGTGGAAAATCTATGTAGAAATTTAACAAATACATTGTCTATGTTTCAATGTACTCTTATTTAATAACACCGCTATCTGACTTGTAACGAGACTATAATAGCGATCTGATTGATCTATTAAAATGGTCCACCTGTCATATTTGTCCCTTAAAAGTAATTAGAACCATTTTCTTTCCAAATACGAATTACGTTTTTGAAATAAAGAAGGAAAAAAAAGAAAGGAAGATATTTTATTCAAAAAAAAAAAAAATATCTTTTGAATTATCATTTATCACAATCATTAAATAAACCAGTTTGATATGTTTTGGGTCGCGAGATTAGACATAGCCCTGAAATGCAAAGGGTAATTGATGGAACACAGGTGTATTTTAGTCAGTAAAAGTCTCATTACAGCCAGAGCGGTGAGAATAATTTGATTATTTATGATCTCAAAAAAAAAAAAAAACGCGCGTACATAATATTTTAATTTTATCTTAGCTTGGTCCATAAATGCCAACAGTCATTTTGCCAAATACGTCAGAGTCTAAGTTTTGAAATTATGATATTATTATCTAAAGAATAACGGAGATAGAGAAGATAAAATCAATCAATTTTGGTGCTAAGTGTTTTTATATTGAACATTACTTTAAATAAAAAAGAATAAAGTGCCACCTTATCAGAACAGTTTCTTCAAGTGTTAAAGTTTCAAGAATAGTTCATTATCTGTAATTTTTTTCTATTAAATTACAGCAATTAGCAGAAAATCGCAAAATTGCAGATAACTTTTTAGTATTGATAGGATCGCGCTTGACCACAATTTGACTTAATAAGCGATGACGTGTTCGACGATGGAGCACGCTTGCTTAGAAGTAACCTATTCACTCTTGACTTAAACACTCCAAGTTGTAGTTATCAGAAAACAGACTCCAGCAGAGAATTCCACTCTCTAGCTGTACGTATAATGTATGTGTTCCTAGTGCATATGGTTTTTTTAGATGAGAAAATCATCCAATGACATCCCCCGCTCTTGGGCGGAGCAGGAGATAGTGTCACAGACTTTTACTACTAAATACCCACTCCTGTTCCTTCGTTGCCTTTCTTAGTGCATATGGGTGGGATGTCCATCAAGTACTGGTGGACTTTTCACCGGTTACTTTGAGCTTGTCGACTTTTCCGAAGAGGTATGTTTTTCCAAATCGCCTTAAAGAAAATTTTGCCGAAAAGCCAAATATACCACTGTGCGGAACGCCCGGAGGACACAGTGGAGCACACAGTAGAGGTGTGCCCCGCTTGGGCTGAGCATCGCCTTGCCCTCGTGAGAGCGATCGGCGGCGGCGATCTCTCGCGCCGGGCCTTGGTACAGGCCACGGTCCGTAACGAGGAGTGATAAGCGGTCGGCTCCTTCTGCGAAGCAGTAATACTAGCAAAGGAGGAAGCCGACCGCATCAGGCAACGGCGGCGCTCACAGCGCCCTAGCCGCCGCCGGGATTCCGATCCCGATTTCCGGCCACCGTAGGCGCGGGCTTGCGGACGGCGAGCAATGGGTAGCTTGCTGTCCGGACCGAGCCAAAGTCGTCGACGGCGCGCACTGTTCCCGCGCGCCTCAAGGAGCTGTCAGCAACAGCAAGGGCCCAGATGGGTCGAAGCCTACTGGGGCCAGGGTTATCCGAAAGGGAAGCTCGGTCCGAGTACGAAAGGCATGAAGGAACGGGGTGAGCTTTTAGTCAGTAACAGTTTGACACTATCTCCCGCTCCGCCCAAGAGCGGGGGTTGTCATTGGATGATTTTTCCCACCATAGAAAAAAAATTAAATCATTTTTCTAAATTTTTGACTCATTTTCCAGTCTGCAGAAACTCCATATAGACTTTACAAGCAGACCTTGTCATAGATTTGAATAGAAAAGCCAAGCTAAGCGCGTTGGCCTATCCAATTTGCGTATCGTCGCCGTCGGCTAGGGTAGAGTGCACTGCTTCGGTTACCTGACGCCCTGGTATTGTTCCGAATTATTGTTCTATGCAATTTGATTTAAATTCAAGCGCAATATAATGCGTTATAGCCCTTTTTAATGCAATCATTCTCAGTTCATGCTTGCTCTCTATAGGTCTTATATTGAGAATTTATTTTCATACCGATATTGCGTTTGAGTTCTAGAAACTTGAATATATTTACAGATATCTATAACAATACTAGCGGTCCCGGTAGACAGATTGTTTTATCCTTCCCGAAAGCTGGCATTCTTTTTTTATTATTGATAGACTCGCGTTTGACCACTATCTCACCTGATGGTAAGCGATGATGTGGCCGGCGGTGGAGCACGCTTGCCTAGAAGTAACCTGACAGGTTACTCGAAAAAAAAAATAAGAACCCCAGCCACTTACTCAAATGTATTTCCAAACCATTTAGGGTTCTACTCAAATATAACTCAAATTTTCATCCAAATCCATCGCGCTATTTAGGAGCGAAACTAGTTAAAACATCAGAAATATGACAAAGCATAATTGTGAATCCTATTTGTATAACTTTTCATGACAACACATACAGTCTTAGGCCACATTCCTATTATGTCGTAACGGTAAATTTATCGTCAGACGACTATGGTCTCTAGCTGTTCCCATTATAACAACTGTTTATCGAGGCCACGACAGATTGTCGCAAATGCGACACAAGAGTTAGTCTTGAGACATATTATTGTAGCGACATCTATGGCGCCACATAAGAACTACGAAGAAAGTACGAAATCCTGCATCGCGCAATCAAAGTTCTCCGCGCGATTTGAACATATTCGACAGCCCGAAATCATCTATCGGGCAGTCGCCCACCAGACCATAACACCTGTCTGGTCGGAGGATCCTCCCTTTTCAATGGAGGCATGTGGGACTTTACTCTCTGTTCCGCATACCTCCAAATTATTATAGTTTTACCACTGTCGTGTTAGCCGTTCCCACTATCATGACAATCTATTGTCACCACAAAAAAAGTAGTAGACGACCGTTAATCGTGTCGTTCTACATCTGAGTACCACCATTTAAAAATATAAGCCGCGACACTTAAACATTATTAAGAGATCTACATGATTTTCTATCGACACGACAAACTGAGAACGCGGCCTTAGGTCTACAAAATAGTCTACTGCACCTTTAAAAAACCTATGTTGTCCTATTCCTTTTCTAAATACTTCAAGCTTGAAAAATAGGGCTGTAATGAAACTCGTTTCAAATGGTCATTTTATTACAAAAGCGTATTTTGTTCACCCTATTCCTATCGAACAAAATACTGACAGCAGGACTAGCAAACAATAGGAGTTCATTTTTAAAGTATTGTGCAAATAGGGGAGGAATACACCCTCGGCAAAAAGTAGCCTCTTCTCCAAAATGCCTGTTTCAAATGCAGTACTGACCTTACTCAACTAGTGTGTGATTACCTATAGTTCCTGTTGTAAACGGGTTTTAATATTGTATTGTGGGATCAGTTTTGATTAGCGGGTATTGTTAGTTCTTCATTATGTTTGTACCTATTATTATTAAGGGTAACATTATGTAAATTGATGGCCGTTTCTGAAAAGAATTAGAGTTTATTGGACTATTTTATTATGACCTGTTTTTTGACAATATTCGCTGATATAAACAAATTTTTCTGCGTACAAAGGGCGACGGGAGAGAATTTATGTATCCCATTTTTTTATTATTATTTTTTTCACGTTTGACCACTGTGTCATCTGGTTCTGATGGTAAAGATGATTTGGTCGATGTTGGAGTACGCTTGCCTAGAAGTAACTTTTTCACTCATGACTTAAAGACCCACTGTAGGCGCGGTCTTGCGGACGACGGGCAAAGGATGGTTCGCCGTCCGCTCGTCCTATAAGGACCGAGCTTGAGTCATCGACGGCGTATAGAGGCCCAGCAGGGCTGATGCCTGCCGTTATCCGAAAGGGAACTCGAGCCCCGGTATGAAGGCTTGAAGGAACGGGGTGGGTTTTTTTAGTCAGTAAGAGTCTGACACTATCTCCCGCTCCGCCCAAGAGCGGATGATTTTCCGCAGTAAAAAAAAAAAATGGCCATGTGACAAAGTATGAAAGGGATACTAGAGATCTTAGAACGCAAAAGGCAAGTGAAGGAAGATAGGTATGGTTTTAGTCAGTAAAAGGCGTCATTGAATGATTTCCCACCTTAAAAAAAAGACTAATTGACTAGGTTTGGCCATCAGATAACACTGCGCCAACCCGGGACATAATTTAAAACTATAGTTCGACTCTCGTTAGTTGAAGTAACTATTCATTTAAAAACCTGTCAATTGTGTTTTTTTTTAGACAAAATAATAAGCCATTTCCTTCTTTAACAATAATTCATTTGAAACTGTCCTGTTTGTTACAACTCGTAGCAATTATATCGATTGCAATGTGAAGTAACAATTGTCCTTCTTCGTCGGCAGCCGGCCGTAATTGTAGCTTAGAAATATTGGTCCTTTGATACTTTCAAACTGCTAAGTAGACAGGTGACCTTATTAGGAATGATTTGAAAAATGCATTGTACGACACTTATTTCTCTTTGGGTCAACGCAGACAGAAAGGAGTGCAGCGGAAAGGATTTAGTTAAGGCACTCCAAAATCAACTTTAAACTTATTGAAATAAAGTGCATAAAAGCTTGAATCTGACAAAAAATGCTCGCGCGTCCTCGAAGATACGCAGGAAGCGTATCTTCAACATACGCCATCCGTCAGAAAATGCTCGAGACCGCGCGAGAATTATTCCTCTCTGTCTGCGCTGACCCTTTGGCGATGTTGTGGCCATCCATTCATCTCTTCATGATAAGTATGGCCAACTAAAACAGCCCCCTAGCCAAGTTACAAACGTTGCGCTTGCGTCTAACGCCTCGAGTTGACCACGCCCCCAATTCTTTTGTTCTGACCACGTGACTGAGCGTTGAGATGACGTCATTCCCGTACATTTGAAGTTTTCTACTAGTGGTAACGATTGCAGATTATCAACTTGGCTTGGGGTACTGGCCAAATCGTTTTATACGTTAAAGTTTGATGACAATTCAATCTTCGTTTGGTCTACTTTCTTTAAACCTTCATTGAAATCTTACATCAATGATATGGCCAAATGAGCATTGACATATCATAAAAGGTAAACGTTTAAACGATCTGGTCAGTTTTAGTTGGATTCCAGTAAGATCTGGCCACGACAACAATTAAGTTGTCTAACGTCTAATTGCAACTTTTAACGAAAAAGTAAATGGAAATTGCCGAACGCTTCTGAAGTTTTAGAAAATTTTGTTTCTAGTCAGATGGAGATGGAGTTCATGAACTGATTAAAAAAAAAGAACTATTAAAACGAAACCAAAGACAAAAGTGCTGTGCGTCACCCGCCAAAAAAACAAGATGGCTGCCAAAAGGAAAGCTGGTGCACTTCTTCAACATGTCCTGCCTAAGGTAACTTTTTAATTATTTTAATAGGATCCCTTACGAGAACCGTTACAACAAGATCCCTCCTCTCGTAATGTATGCAAAGGGCACGAGGTCTATTTGAAACGGTCAAGATAAACATGCCAAGGCTGAGAACAGAGATGGCACTTACAAAACGCCAAGTTCCCGCCATGAGTTTGCAGGCTACTATAAAGCGCAGTAAAAATGGTATAATTAAAGGAATTTATAATGACACCCGTGGCGATGTTAACCGACCGATTTGTGGTGTGCGTGTCTTGTGAGGGCTTCTGTTGAGTGTCTGATCATCCGGATGCGGTCGGATAGCAGACGTGGCCGCATCGAAATTGGCGCCAAAGTCAGTTTTCCCGCCGCGGGCGGTTCACCTTGCGAAATGGCGGAGTTTCAAATGACACGCGGCAGGCGTTGATGGCATTAGAATGGACATGCCTAGTTAGTTACAGATTATAATTATCATTTAAAAAATACTTATATTCGATACTTTTTTTAAGGTTCTTCTGTTAGTTAACAATGATCTCTATGTCTTAATCAACCTTGATTATTGAACTCGTGTTGACTACATCAGATTTCATTAAATCCTAATAATTACCCAAGTCATTTAACTTATTAGACAGACTCTATCCAGTGATATGGAATTCGAATAAAGGAGGTTTTATCTTAGAATATTGTTTGTCAATTGTCATGAAAAAAAAAATTGCTCCTTTTCCATTTTTTTTTCTTTGTTATTAGTTTTACAATCACAGATAACAATTAAATTAATATTGCATTTCACGAACCCGTAATATTAAAACTATTGTAATATACATCAGAATGATTAAATCGAGTGTAATAAAAAAAAGGAATCTTTTGTTTTCTGTCAAGTTTCTTCCGAAATTCCATTTCCAAATTATGGTCTGCAAATAATACCAGTCCCTAAAATCGTTATTGCAATCACCAAACGCAAAAGTGCATTAAAAAAAAAATTCTAAGAAATTCTGACATCAATTTTAAAGATTTCTTCTAAAAATCTTGTGTGCGACCATATCAAATGCATTAGATAGATCCACGCTAAGATGTCTCCTTGATCATCGAGGCGCCGGACGACCTTGCGTGCTGCCCGTATCTGCCCACCCCACTACACCAGCTATAGAACATAGCTAGATCGGTTCTAGTTCATGTAAGTACTTGTAAAGATCCAACTCAGTTATCATCGTCGTCGTTGTTTTTATTTTAGGAAACATTAACTCATCTAAACCTGTGTGATTGTCTGTTATTATGGTTATAACTTTTATTACGGTGGCATTTTTATGGTGTTTCTATCTGCATATGATATCTTCGCCATTTGTTACTGGTTTTAAAAACTACTTCTGATTACTGATTAAAAAGACTGACTTGCTGATTAAAGAGACTGCACGAGGTGTTTCCTAAAAAACTTAAAAGCAAAAATAATTTGAAAATGATGTACCGATTGTAATTAAAGTTGAGACGCATCATAACGTTAGGTCCCAAAAGTCGTTAAAGATAACGGAGTTTCATATTTTCTTTGAAAAGTTTTAAAATCATCGTATATTTTTCTATTAGTCATATTTCTCAATTTAAACTAGGTAACGGTATTAACTAATAAATCACATTAAATGTCGACCTACCTTATCAATCTCCTGGTTTGTTCCCTATTTCGGATCAGTCCTCCTGATGCTGCTACGCCATTCTAGATGATTTTGCGTCAATTCTGGTATTAGGCTCACTGTCAGTAGGTCGGCTTCTTCCTCTTTTGCCCTCAAATGGTCTTGAATGTGAAATGAAATCAATTTTATTGTGTCAGTTGAAAATAGTCAAGTAATATTAATGATGCTTAGCTATTGAGTTACTGAACTGCGATGATCGTCCTAAATCTGTGTGACAGCAGTTATTGAAGTGGATACAGCTTTGAGACTTACAAGTGACTAAGTAATAACACCTAAAAGGATTGATCCTAAAGGCTGGTTTGTAGATGGGTGACCATCTGAACATACCGAAATTCCTTCGGGACCAGCTGCTTAAGCCCTTGGTCTTGGGTGAAGTTTGCAGATCTTTGACAGTAGTAATGGATAGTCAGAAGTCAGAAAATGGGACACCACTCTTGCCAAGGGGTTATGAAGTTAACTAGTAGTAACTGGGCCCAGCAAAATTCTGGAGGTTAGATATGCAGTCGTTCCTTGTAAAATAAAGATATCCAATTACACTCGGTTTGACTGGAAGTTGTCTCCAAATTAGTTCGGAAAAGGATAGACAATATCTTTGAACTTTGCTATAACATGAAAGTAACATAGCAACTTTTGTTGAATGGTATTTAGGTATTATTGTCTTCATATTTATTAAATTAAAGTTCGTCAACGTGTGAGAATCAGCAATATTCTCCTACCATATTTTTTTCGAGGTTCGAAATCATCAAATATTTCCTCTCGATTCAGAGTAACATGAGTCATTTGAGGATTTTCATGGAGGACTTTAAATGACTAAAATCTGCTCTTGTTTTTCAGTTACCCTTTATCATAACATTATAGAATAATAAAATGGAACGGAAATATTAGCTTTTTTCTTAGCTAGTCTGTTCTGTCGCACTCCTGGACAAAGCCCTCCTTACATCTCTAGCGGGCCCGCGTTATCTGTTTTCAGATTTGGCGAAATCTGTTTAGTTCTCTCCTTCCTAGTCTGCTGCGATCTCGTCTCACTGCAACTGGTTTAAAATGTTAGCACAATTAAATATTTTTTCTGCATAGCTCTTACTAATCACTGCAGTCCTTGCATCAAGTACAAATTAATATATTATCAAAAGAAGGAAAACATTTCGAGTTCAAGTCGCCACGTCATGACGAATATCTACGTAGCTGACAAGTAACCATTAGGCTCTTAGTCTCACGTAATAGTCTACATTTTGCTGGCCTTGGCTTCAAAAACTGCCGGTGCATACTTAGGTATGGTTGCATCTGATCCATAAATTAGGATTGTTTGTTATTATAGATGTGTTTCGCCAATTTAGGATTTATTACCAAAAAAATACCACTTGTATTTTTTTATTATTATATTATTTTCTATCTCGAACGAATACAAGCTGAATTTGGTACAATTAGCTCAGACAAAACTAATCATAATAAATTTTAAATAACAGTCCAAATAAATACCAGTGGTATTAGTTGCTGGTATTAAAATAGAATAAATCCAATTTAGCCATATTTTTATTCACATTAGCGTCACGACTAGGCTTGTCATCATTCATGGTAAAGATTGTATTTTTAAATGAATGAACAGAAAAGAGATTCTTTCATGTCCATTATACCTAGTCAAATTGTATGTTTTTTTTTTTTGTAATTTCAAGTTACATACGGCAAGTTCATGAAAAAATCTAATTAATAGAGTCTGTCTAAAAAGTCAAACGACTTGGGAATTTTAATAGTTTTCATAATTTTAGTAGAGGTACTTTTTTTTTATTAACATTTCTGAGGGATAATAAATGACGTCAATTGTCTAGCGTATTCCGTTTATGGTATAAATCTGATGAAGCGAAAGTTTATAATTATTAATTTTGTTCGAAGTTCGAACTACCCAAGACGTTTGACTTTTTAGACGGACTATATCATGAATCTCTAAGTATTTAAAGATAATAAATGAAATTATTTTAATTCTATTAACTAAATACGTAAATTCGTCAATAAACGTAGAGGACGTAATGGGTCCAAAGGGTCTAAGTGAATACAATCAAGGAACTAAGTCTTATGGTCCATTTTCTGAAATGGGAGAAAATCAATGGGACTTGGCAAGCCTTCTGAGCCTGTAACTCCATCAGCCAAGATCTGACTGGGATTAGACTATTACTTGTCAAGTAACTTGTTAGCTTTGATACGTAAACTATGCAGGTTTTAGATTATACACAGAAACTGGTTATTGTTACGTCCAGTTGGAAATTGACAACGCACATTGTATTGTTATATCCAATTAAGGAAACTGCATTTTAAACATTTAGAAATACAGAAATTGCGATATTACTACATATATATGTACCTATTTTGCATCACCCTAGTTCATAGAATTGTGTAAGAATGAGGTTTCGCATATTCTGCTAGGAAATTGGCTTATACTCTAAAAATATGAAGAGAAAATTGTAATAAAGTCAGAATTTTTGTACCATGGCATTTTAAATCCACTGCATTAAGTATTGCGTTGAAGAAAACACCTGCAACCTTTCATATTAAAAAGACGGAAGATGAAACCTACTTTATTTTGTAGTAGCAAGACTTACCCTTATAAATTTCACGGATCCTTCATTTTACGGGCCCGAGGATCCCACAAAACCAATTAAAAGATGGCCTTTCTTAAATATTTAAACTCCTTTAAGACCTCGTCGGTACCAAGGTGTCATAAGACCGAGGCGCTGTCCGTTGAGACGGCGCGTACATTATTCAACGCGCGCTCCCGCGTTCGCCTGCATTCCGTATAGCTAGCCGCATTGTTTGCATGTCCACCTGATATCCATGCAAGACTTGCTGCCTAAACTTTGCACATGAATTCAAGAATAACCGGACATAGTAGTATACTTCGTAAGTAAATGACGCATAATTTAATTGATAACTAAGGTAAACATGGTGTTGGACGTCGTATGTGTCACTTTATCGTATTGTAAGTGCATCTAACAGTAGTGTGTCGGGTTACCAATGATAATGTAGCTTGAACAGAACGTGTATGGAAAACAGGTCGAATAGTATAGGAGGACGACTACTAGTTGTTTGTAATGACTACACAATGATGATTTTGAAAAGACCAAGGCACAGCAAAACCTTCTTACCGTCTTAGGGCCAACAAGTAAAGCGGAATGTGACATCTATTTGAAACGCCACGACAACAAATTAGCAGATTATGCAGATAGCAAGATATATAAATATGCTAGCTGAACGAATGCTCGATGAGGACGAAAGGTTCTGGAGTGGCGACTACGTACCAGAAGACGCAGAACGCTCTCACAAGGTGGACCAATGACCTGATGAGAGTCGTGGGAATCCGATGGATGCAAGACGCACAGGACTGGTCATTATGGCGACACTTGAGGCCTATGTCCAACAGTGAACGTCTTTTGGCTGAAATGATGATGATGAAGGTATATAAATAAAACCAACGCAAGGATCGTTTTTACAAAGCTATATATACACATATGGCAGGGAAACTGGTTTTTGTACTTTTGTAACCAATTGTGCATTCAGGCAGAATAATCATGTTTTCTTTCTTTCTTTCATGTAGAAAAAGAAAAAAACTTTGAAAACAATTTGGTCATTTTGGCCAACCACTTCTGCATAGTAAAATTATGTCAAGTCACCAAAATGACCCTCGGTATTCTTATTACGGAATATAGTCACCCTAGTTTGGTTTAAAATCTATGCGTCATTATGATTGGTAAGTTATATGTCATGTGTAATGTATATTCTTTGTTGAGTCCACTCGTTGTGTTTTCTGTATACAAATGTAAAGTAATCAAAATATTTTCTTTGGTATTTAGGTAATTGTTTTCTGCGCATTTTTATTTCATATTCGACTAAGCCGATTTGAAATTGAGTCATCATGAATTTGATAGTTTGTATTTCATATTCATGCTCTTATTTATTTGCAATGCACCTTTTTGTGGGCGCCTAAATTGCATTAGAATTGCTAGGTGCAACATATTATAAAGTAGTACCAAATTCATTTTAATTTGAATAAATTATCCAACTTGAATAAGTTGGATATCGTAGTGATCCTTTCTAGTTCATGTCCAAACTAAGTACTAGGAAACCGAAAAGTATTATTTGGACGTTAATATTACTTACCCTGAACATTCAATGGTGATCTTACCACATTTATTCCGCATAACAAAGAAAGTAACTCAATAATAACCCATAAAAATTACCAAAATAAGTAGCTTAGTCCAACAGATCACACTAACAATAAAAAGTCGCCTCAGACATCAAGGAAGCCGCCACTAATTTCATTTTCACCCTCAATTTATATCTGTCACTTTTGGTACCGTGGACTGTGCGCGTAAAAATATTGTTTTTACTTATCCTCGAAGGGAGGGATGGGGTGTAAAGGGGCGTAATTACTTGAGCAGCCAGACGCTACGAGACGGTCCGTGGGGGTTGGAATTACTACGAGCTGCGGAGGTTTGCCCGCAAGCCGCCTCTTTTTGTAGGTGACGCCGAGAATTTTTCTTAATCCGCTATGTATGGCTGACTAGGGGATCTTTGTGTGTTTTTTCTGCTTTTGCCTTTACATACAGCTTTATTGATTTAGTAAAAAGCGAGTAAAACTATGCGCTGAATATACGGATTAAATATGTTGTACCAGGGCGATATGACCTTAGAGAAGTCAGATATCTAATGACAATGTCTCACGTTTGTGATGGTGCATGGATAGGGCCGTAGGTGGTAATTTGTCACTGGTTGTTAAACTGCGTCTAACGGTGATTGCATGCAGGTCCATAAAGCCGACGATACAGCTTTCAATCTATTGTTAGCGAGATCGTGAGATGAATCCGAATATGAAAGTCCAAAAGGACGTTTTGATGCTCACATAAACGTACAGGTTTTTGATGACTTTGTTACTGCCAGAATATCTCCACGGAATACGTGTGTTGGGGCCGTAAGGTTCTGGAGTGGCGACTGCGTACCGGAAGTCGCAGCGTTGGAAGGCCTCCTAAAAGGCGAACCTATGACCTGGTGAAGGTTGCTTGTGGCGGTGCTGGTGGTCTAATGGATGTGGGATGCACAGAATCGTTCATTGTGGCGACACTTGGGGAGGCCTATGTCCAACAGTGGAGGTCTATCGGCTGAAATGATGATGATGATGATACGTAGGTGTTTTTTACATATTATTTTCTGTTGATGACTTTTTAGTTAGGGATCTAAGGACGTCCTAAAACGTATCCTTAGCATATTAAGTTAAACCTTAACCACTTAGGTAGAGGTAATCTGCAAGGTTACTTTGTGGTTAACTTGAATCTAAAGCCTAGTCTAAGATGAGAATATCTTAAGCTAATATACCGTTTGTATTCTTGGGGCGTATCGAGCATTTCCTTGACATGCTCTATGCTAGCTTCTAAAATACTTGCAACTGTTGTAACTTTATCACTAGGAGACACTTAGACATGGTTATTGTACAACCATTAGCTAAAATTAGAATAATAATAATTACTAAGGTAATAATGTGCATTAAAATACCTCTTAAGGTCCAAATTATGGTAACAGTCATTTGAAAAGCACTCTTGACCTTCATAATCATCATTATCTTTTAGACATTTCCTATTATAGACGTTATTATAAACTGATTGGTCATTTTGCCTTCCATTTTTGGCATATACTCTAGAATTTTTCCTATATTTTGTAATAGGGTGATTTGAATCAGAGAAGTTGGTATGTTATACCATTCGCGCCTTTGTAGGCTCAAATCTCAATAGCTCAACCATCTGGTTCATGTATGCTGCAGGCGTGTTTGTTTATTGTGGTCACGCGTTATTGGCTATCACAATAGTTATCTTTGACCAACAAACCAACCAGGCACTGAAACATTTTAGTTAACCGACCAGTTACTTTCGAAGTTAGATATAAATAATTCAATAGGTTTTTTTAGTTGGGAAATCAATCCAATGACATCTATTGCCTAAAACCCACTCCCCTGTAGAGCCCATGGCCCCTGTAGGCTTCGACCCTGCTGGGACCTACGGTTTGCTGACATCTCCTTGAGGCGTGCGTGGAATACTACGCGCCGTCGACGACTTATGCTCGGTCCGAACGGTTACCGGACGGTACGACGACGAGTTACCCATTGCCCGCCGTCCGCAAGTTGAAATTCTTTATTTCATCATAACAACAAATAAGCATTCATGTGTAAGGCCTCTAATACAAATATTTATTGAACAAAAGTTCTTATCCTCGACTGTTTGCATGTTTTAGGTAATATTAATAACTCATTTAGATAAAAGAGGTTGCTTGATAACAATATACCAATTTATTTGGGGTCGTCGTAAAATGTCTTCTTCCAAATATCTAGCAGTAGCCATATACCTCCTTTCTAACTTCATCAGCTTGTGCTTAGTCCGTCTATAATGTCTTTTGCCTTCTCCCATTGATCTACATTTATCAAATTACAATCATTATCTCATACTTATCCCACATTTACTTGGGATTGGCGTATCATGCCTTCTTTCACAATTCTCGCTATCTGAGTTTTCACCCCTTTTCGACTACTGTCATCACAATCATACTAAAATTGTCGACGCAAACCTGAATACTAAATTAAGCGGCCCAGAATCTGTGAGTACTGTAATATGACTGCAGTGTAGTCTGTCCGATTCGGACCTCAATCGATATAGTAAAAATAGTTGCAGTCAATGTTGGCGCCGGTCTATCTGGCACCGCCATTTTTTGTGATAATCCGTTTATAAATTGACAGGAGGATATTTTATGATTTTTACTTTATGAGTAAAATGATAAAATCGCTATGCTTGTGACTTGTAAGGATCTGGAACTGAATCTTATTTCATATGAGGTAAATTTTACTAGACAATCCGATGATTGTGTAAAAATACCACTTCTTAGAGTAGACTGAGACTGTAATATTGCTGGTCCTTTTGTCCGCAAAAGGTGTGATGGAAGCTGGAGTGTGTCAGTTAAAGTCAAGGTTAACCTAAGCGTTAGTAATGATGCTTAGCCTATATCAATGATTTATGTGATAAATATTACTTGTCTTACGATCTTCTGCATATATTGACAAGTAACTAGAACAGATATTTACATTATAGCAACGTATAACAGTAATTTTAACCGCGTTTATAAATCTGGGGGAGCAGGGGAGCAGCACGCGGTGGCGGCACGCACTCCGACGTAGGTATCCATATTTAGTGCCTTTGCTCGCTCAGTTTATCACACTTCAAAGAGCACGGGTAAGCGTCGACTTGTAACCGCGTCTCCCCAGCGATACCCCTGTAACTAGGAAGCCGCTTTGTGAAATTCGCGATGCTTTTCGACGGAGACGCGACCCCCATTCGGTTTTTCGAGGTCGGCCCGCTTCCCCCTCACATAATGCGAGTATCTGCGTCTACCTCCACAACGCTTTTGCTACTCTGGTACTTATCACGCGGTAACTACGCGGTTTCTGCACCTAGTTTCTCACTAAATTCTGAGTGAATGTGGGTGTTTAATTATTTATTCAATCTGTTAGAGGATTTTTCACGTGCCAGTTTCCCCCATTTCAGTTTTAATCGCATTAGCGTGTGGCAATTGTATTTTGATGTGTGCTCAGTAACTGCCTACTTACTTGGGTCGCTTGTTGTGTGAGTCAGCGAGGAATTTGATGATAAATGATTTATTGTTTGTTGTAATGAAACATACTTTCGACTTAAAACATTAATTGGATTATGAGTTTTCGTCGTCATATGTAGTTTTACTTTGATAGCCTAAGCATTTTGGTTTTTAACTGTTCAATAGTCTTGTGACCTTCGTTTATGAAAATGATTGAGGGGTTGCTTAAAGATTGGATTTGACTCGAGGCTACCACCCCCCATCATTATTATCAAAAGATCTTTACTGATACACCCCTATCCTTTGTAGCATGAAAAATTATACCCAAAGTTTTTTTTTTCAAAATCTCTTTATAATTAAATTTTTTGTCCATATTTTTTTATCTTATAATAAACTTTGCTGCATACTAGGAATTCCTCTTGTAAACAATATATCCACATACATAAGACGCCCAGACCCAGAATACCTGTTTATAATTATATTATTAATACCTACTTACCTTTTTCATTTTTATTCTCTAGTACAAAGGGGTTTACACTGTTGTAAGTAAATCAGCAAAGTTATACTGAACTTGTTTGACTTAAGTATAGTCTGTTTATTTCAGAGTTTCCGGTATGCACGGACATATCTAGGACCCTCAAAAATAAAGCTACATTTAAACTTGGTTAAAAGTCAGTATGGCAGTTTTTATTTGTATAGCTTTCTACAATTAACGCAGTCTCAAAACATTTCGATTCGATTTCTATGTTTTTTTATGGTTGCAGGAAAAATGCAACACCGTTTTCTGCATGTCAATCTGTGTATGAGATATCTGTCAATCCGTAAGTCAGAAGTCAGAATCCTTTGACTGGCCCCTTCAGCTTATCAACTGTCAATCTTAAAAATCGGACACTAGACAAGCGGTTTAAAGACCCTTAGCTTTGGTCCTTCGAGCCGGATTGATTTTTTGGTCCTTCGAGTCAGTCGGATCGATTTTTTTTGAAAAAAATTACTGACCTGGACGTTTGATGGCTGTCATCGTTGTCGAGAACATCATCATTGTTAAAACTGAAACAAAACTATTCAGCCGTTTAATAAATATTCACTGTGAATGTAATATTGCTTCGCTTGCGTATCTTTGTCCAATATTCTTTCGCAATCTTTCGTATACTGTTCGTAAGTACCCTTATGTTACATGTACGCACTATGTACTCATATTGAGCCACTAAATTGATGACTAGAGCGTTTTGCTCGGTTTCTATATTCTATTACGAGTCGTTTGTCTTACCAATAGGTTCTTTTTTGCAGAATGAGTGGTCCTTTAGGACATTATTTAAGGAGTTCGATGTCTCGCTGATGGTGGCACGTGTTATTGGGTCATTCAGTTCCCTTCAAAATGGTTGTATCAGTTCCACTTAGCGAGTGGGGCTGATGTACGTGTCGTGCTCGTGAACGGGCGCCGTCTGTCGAGACTGGTCATCTCTTAGCTTCCAGTGGCTCAATTCAATTTCTATTTTTTAATGTTTTTTTTATTACTTATCTAAATTGTTGTCATATAATAGAAACGGAAAAAAATATAAGCCAGATTTATGTAGCTCATGCAACTCGTTCTCCTCTATAGTAATCTACGCATTGGAACGTGCAATTTAGCTTCACATTTTGTGTGCCTGTAATTGGTCTATTTTAAATAAACGAGTCTGACTTCTGATCTACAAAAAATCTCTTTCAGCCATAATGTTCTATTGCATGCTTTATCATTAACCATTTTTACCAAACACTCATGAAATCAAACAGGTCATGAACAGAATGGGATCCATAAATCTCCTGTGAGATTCAGACGTAAATCCCTTCATCTGGACAAGCTGTAAGCCATTGTATATCTAGCTATACGTCAGCAGCATCTTGGGTGATTATAACGAGGTGATGCATTTGTTCTGTAGGTACTAGGCTATCATGGCATCGGAGAAGTGGTTTATTATGAGGTTTTGTTTGACTCCGGATCGTTCATGGATTGTGTTATCTGTGTCATGAAATAGTACATTTTGATACAAGTGCAGAAAGTTTGTCAGTGCGACCGAGGAGGAATTTGCACGAACCGTAGGCACGTGTATCAAAAGACTTTTTTCAATACATTTACGAAGAAATGAATAACCGGGAGTTGACTGGTGACTCGTGGAGGTCGTGCGGAAAACAGTCTATTGCGTGCCTAAAAGCGGTGGGATAAGAACGGATTTTCGAATAAGTGTATTGGAAATATTATAGTGTCTTAATCTTCCTTCATTTTAGGATGAACAACACAAGTATAGATTCGGTAAGGGACTGCTCCATCAGAGCTGGTCGAATATTGAAATCAAAATTGACCCTCTGCAAGTCCCCTTGCATTATGCGTCGTATGGTCTATGTCTATGTCTGAGTATGGTTTCCGCACTTAGTCCTATGCGGACCATTATACAATATGTGCGTGGGTCATGGCCGCCATAACCTCAGGGGCTTCTTCCAACTAGCTCATCTCTCTCCAAAAACAGATTAGGCCTCTCAGGTTTTTCAGGGCATCAATAAGGGAGTTCGCGGATCCTAAGGTTCGTGTGCATATTTCAGTGACACCTGTGCAGTCGTATGGTACTGCTTCGGGCAATCTCTTTCGATTTTGCTTCGGGAGTATTCCCTTTGATTTTTAAACATTAGCAAAGTCAACATTCTTTTGGTTTTCGAATCAAATGTAACGTACGAGTATGTAACGTCATGGTGCCAATTACACTGTCAAAGTCACTGTGAAGAAACGGTTCCCATACGTGTGCTTGTTGTATGCATATCTACATATTATAAACAGGGTGTCTTTGACATCGACGCACAAACGAATTCTATCGATCCAGTACATGATTTACGACCGGAGTGGTGGAACTTTTCGTCAGTTTTTTTCCTATTTATAAAAAAAAAAATCTTTTCGTTTTTTTTTATTTAAACTGTATAAAATCATCGTTCTAACATTTTTAATGAAAAAAAAAACTTTTAAAATTAAAAATGTCATCGGTGTTGATTAGAATAACGATTTTATTTACTCCGATGACTGACTATTTATGAATGAATTATTTGTTTTACTAAAAATAGCGTCGAGGTTGGTAAAAATAACGATTTTACACAGTAGTAGAGATTTTTTTTTTTAATTATGCCGAGAAAAAATTCCAACACCGGGGGGTCCAAAATCATGTACTGGATCTGAGGTATTCGTTTGTGCATCGATGTCAAAGACACCGTGTATGTCGACCATTTGCTCAGCAGTTTAAAGGGCTAAGCGTTATTCAGCACACGATATTCAGACTCGTCTTATTTTTCTTTCCGAGTAAGACAGTCTGACCCTTATTACACTACGCGATACGTCGAACCATAGACTAAAATTGTCTGAATAACGCGTAGTGTAATAGGCCCTTTAAAATGACGAACTTTTGATATTGAAGAAGTAGGCATTAGATACTCCGCAAACTGCAGATTTTTGATCGGCCGATAGTTTGGTTGGTTGCTTAATCAGTATGAAGTTAAACCTTTTTGTCGGCCGATCCTGAATTGTTTTGTGTGCGCACTACAGCTTCATACTGATTAAGGAACCAGCCAAACAATCGGCAGATCGAAAGTCTGCAGTTTGCGGGCCCTCTTAAAGTTTTGGATGACATAACATTAAGCAGTTTGCTGACAGAGATGTGAATATTTTGGTTTGGTCTACTTGGATGACTGTCTTTTGCACCTCAAAGCGTTGTAGTAGATAGTGTTAGGAACAAAGAATATAAAACTTACTTTCAGGGGGTGGAGAAAGGAAGAAGATTACAACACATACCGATGCATTATCGTGGCAGTAATAGAACCTGATTGAATGACGTGGACAACGACGATTGGTGGTTACTTTGTACAACCTGTTCGTGATGATAAATTATAAATCATGGGAACTCAAATGGCTGTGACAGTCCCAGTACAATTACCTATAATGTGTTCCTCCATTGTTTTGGGTATTCAGTCCAGTTCGTTGTTCGTCTGAATTTTTGCCACCGCCCCATGTAATCGTCATTGTGTCCGATGACAGGTAGCGTCCGGCCCGGTAAATCAATGCCCGTTATGTACAACAGTCATCGCTTATGTGCTTATGTATTCCTGGTATATAGGCAACGTATGTATTGGTATAGTGGATACGCGTGTACGTAGATAATCTCGTCATAGCTCGCACCCGTTATGGTATTACTGTGTGTGGGCGAGGGGGGGTCCAGGGGGTGAGAGGGGGTGCGCGAGCCCGCGAGTGCCGCAGGGGGCGCTGTCCGCTTTAAAAATACTAGGGCGCAAGCGGCGGGCGAAACTACCGAGCAAGCAGAATGCTAAAGGAAGCCGTTTATTTTGAAAGACCGAAGACTTTCAACTCGCCTCTGCGCTCCTGGCAGAGACGGGTAAAAAGTTGTAAGGATGGCGAATAAAAAAAGAGCGGACCCCGTTGTAGCTATTAGCTGCGCTTGCAGAAATGTTTTTGGCTCATGAAACCGGCTGTTTATAGGAGTGTTTGCACATGAAAAGTTAATCCTAAGTTGAGGTAATCTCCAGAATTGATAAACTTGCTCCTCTCTGACGATAACTGGTTAACAAACTTGTTTGCACAAACTTTTGTCGCAATAAAATTTTACTTAAAGCAAACCTAAGTCTGGCCCTATCTAAAAAGTTTCTTTTCAAATGTTTAACAGCCACAGGTCAAATCATCAGTAACTTACCGAAATCACAATCTATACACGTCCAACAAAAATATGTTAGTGGAACCACGGTAAGGATGTGGTCGGCTCATTATCGATAATCACGGCATCGTGTTTAACGGCCTTTGACGTTCGAAAAGCTCGAAATTTGTATTTTGTTCGTATTTTCATAATTGGGCGGGTGGGGGAGGTGTGCGTGGTGGCGCCGCGGGCGTCATCGGCCCCCTTCGCGTGGGTATTTAATGATTATACGCTGACTGCCACCTGATTGCTGGCACTCTGGTGCGCTATCGATGATTACTTGTTATCGATGAATTGATTGCTATTATACTCGAAAGTGTTCCTGATGTTTGGTGATAGATAATGAGCGGGTGCAGAAGTGGATTACATTTTTGGGAGTCGCGGTAAAAAAAAAGAAAACAGACCATTAAAGAAACCATTCTTTTCTGATCCGCCACTGGCGATCCGACCTTTTCTGGAAGTTTAGTTGTTGCTACGATGTCATAATGTCTTATTATCTGAATAAGTATGTGATACTTGCATCTAGAATTTGATAGGTTTGTTATCTTGTAAAATGTTTTTCATTTTATTTTAAAGATTGAGATATTTTAATACCGTATTTAAAACATTTCTAAAGTCTTCTACCATTCCACATGCTTTACCCGCGTCAAAACTTTCTCTCTTGAACAATGTTCTAGGATAGTTTCCATCGAGTATCGATAACCGCGATGGTGTCGCAGCAGTGTCGCAGCGCGATCACTCGCGGGGTGGCAAGCACTACACGGTAACACGCGGAGTGCGAGAGGGGGCCGGGGCCCAGGGGGGCATACCGCAGTACATAGCCCATGTATCAGTACATACCAGGCCCTCAGCATATAACCGCTGCTGGATTCCCGAAATTTTGCAGTTATTTTGTATGGAAAACTAGGTTATTCCGCGATTTATTCGTCTATCGGCAGATGACCGGCTGCCACTCCGCAGTTTATTCCATACTATAATATCACCAGCTTTTTTGTTCAAATCGGTGTTGCAAGCAAAAACATCACGCCTTAAAAGTTTTCAAGAAAGAAATATCACTTGTCTAAAAACTCTGATCGACTTTTCTATTGATAATGCGCCAGAAAAGTTTACAAGTTAACCGCTGTCAAAGTTAATGCTCTCTTAAATAAATTAAGGCACGAGTGCCTCCTACACACCACCTCAAACGGTAAGGTAAACGTTTTCCTTGGATGCCTAACAAAGACGCCATTAAGAATCAGTTAGGATGCTCGTTAAATGATCTAACTACACAGGTTAACCTTTAGCTTAATGACATGTTTGCACTAACTACGTAAGTGTACTTAGGATATGTATGCACGCACCACTGCACCTTATCTGTCATTGAGGTGTAATTAATTACAGACTAAATTGCAATGGTATCAACCTAACTATACTAGGCACACATAACGCGAAGGGTCAACGGATATTTAGTGTCCGCATAGCAGATGCGGTCCTTGGCCACCGCCCTGAAGACGGTCGATATCTAGCTTGTCACCCCACCTAACTCCAAACTGCCTATGTACACCTGGTACTTAGACGACTTAAGTACTAGTTGTAGTTGTGTCTACCGCGCTATAGTTGTCATTAAAGAAATAATTTAAAACTTTAAAACCTTCTAAGTGCGGGCAGAGACAGAAATAAACATAATTATATTCAGGTGTCACTCAGTTGTACAATCAAAATACTTAAATGTGGGTTAGCAATTTATGATTTGAATAAATTATGTTATAAACAGTCTAATTGTGCGAATTCCGCAGACAGAATAATGAACATAAAGCAAACAGCATTCGATTTTAATGCGCAAATCAAATCATTATTCATGCAAATCAAAGGGCCAATAATGTCAATTAAAACATCGTTAAATCCTTAACCCGTCTAATCTACAGCACATCAATAAAATTGGCTAGCAAACATTCCGACATCGTACAATTTCCTAACAAACTTCATAACATATTCAATATTTTCAAGTTAACTTTTCCGCGCGGGAACTTAGTAAGTGTGGCTGTGAATTGATGACGCTCTGCATGGGATAGCTACCACTTGTTGAATGAAAATCTTCGTGTGTTTTCGTAAGTTTACGCCGACGTCAGCTGTTACAAAAGCGGAAAAATGCTGCTGAGCCATTCAAAGGGATTTTTTGTGAAGTTTTATTCGAGTTCACAAAGTGGTCGTCATTTGTTTGAGTTATATTTTGTAATGTTGTCTTCTATTGAATCTGCGTGGTTTCTAGACAGTATTAGCCAAAATTAAAATTAACGACGGAACGGACGAAACTTTTCAACTGTTTTTAAATTTTTCATGCGATGCAATATAACCATTAACGATGCGCATAGAGAATTTTACATGTTGACTATACTGTACAACGCCATCCGATATTTCTAAACAAATTTTCGAATATTCAAAACTTAGTTACGGCCAAACTAAAATTTTAACCCGTTCTAAACATTCAGCGGCATTTTAGCGGCCAGTTAGACGCCCATATGTGTGCGTTAGAACGCGAACGGGACCATTTGTAAAGGTTTCGGTATTCGGGTATTTCGTCATCATAATACACTAAATTGTTTCAATGCTTCTATTATTTTATCGAATACTTCTTCAAACTATTTGTCGCCCTGGTATTTTAATTTCTATGTGACATTTTATTCTTTGCGTAATTAAAGTTTCCGTGAAGTGGGAAAAACATTGCATTAATTCATTTATTGCCTAGTGGATACCAAGCGGTTGTACCTTAGTTAGATCAAAAGTGCGATTCCTCCAATAAACTTATGTTTCTGGATAATGTAAATTGGAAAACTATGGTAATTAATTCTCTGTCAAGCTGTATTTTTTATGGTGTGTAAAATAATGGAAGAAACCTATAATTAAGTCTTGCACCTGTTTAAGTATGATAATGTTGGATAGCATGTGTATAGAAAAGTCCAACAGTCTAATTTAATTTGAAAATCGAACTTGTTTTAAACGCTTCGGTCATTGCAACTATGTAATGCAACCACATAATTTGAAACTTGAAAATATATTTTTCACCTACTCAACTTGAAGCACGATTATCCAAATTCAAAATTGTAGTAAACCGTTATGTTTATCGTTCAATTAAAACATTGGTAGTTTAGAACTCGGCTTCTGAAATTCGTATTTGCCCCATCCGTCGCGCTTCAAACCGGGCCAACTGCTTCAAAAATTTGCCCCCATTGCCCAAGGTACTAGGGATCCACAGCATACATGTGGTGGTACATCCAGCTATATTTAGTGGCTTGTCCATTTGAAGCACTATCGATTTGCGTCCGCGGTTCAGAGCGTTGACCCGCCCAGCACTGCACAGCCGCCGGTCGGCCGTTTCGCTAATTTATTAATTATTTAAACTTACGAACGCGTATGATGTCCTGGTACCGGGTATGCGGAAGCCTGCTCCCCTGTTCGTGGAAAAAGAGAGGAGAATCATCCCCTTATGTTGGACATGAATACCTACATATATATTTCATATCAATGAACAGATAAACTGTTATTTAAAATTTCACAAAGAGACAAAGAAATAGCGTGAATAATTTCAGTAAAAACCCTTTCGAAAAGCGATTTCATCAGGCATATGTAAACTCAGTATTTTGATACTTAGTGTAACTGCTCCTATTTATGATCCATTTTTTTATAACACTTGTATCTGCTGATCGAATTGTTATCTGAAATGTGACTGCATTAGAATTTATTTTCCAAAGTCAACTAATTTTACTTTGTCATATGTCAAAAATTGCCAACATTATCAATTCAATCCTATTAAAAAAAAACCAAAACAAAAGAAGTCGATAAAAACTAAAATGTTTCTTTCTTATTTAAAAATGATATTTTTGTTTCAGGATAACTTAACACCAGAACCGGCAGACATGAATGACGACGATAATTTTTCTAGTAAGTATAAAAAAACAAAATTAGAATTCATCAAAACATCTAAAATAATACATCAGCCACTTGCATCAAATCAACTTTAGAATCCTCTTGCATTTTATGCGAAAATCATTAAAATTACCACTAACTCTGCATAAAATGCTCCCAAATTGGCTATTACTGAAACAAAATGTGTGAAAATTGATCAAAATTTTGAGAATTCAATCGGCTATGTGATCTGGTGCAGGTCAGGCCCTCGCGAAAGATGCTGAGAAGTTGAAAATGATGTTGCTAGCATGGAATTACCACAGCCAAGCACAAGGTAAAGCATTTGTTTTGATTATTTACAGGATATTTAAAGTAAGAATTTAAAATTAAGAATCGAAGGACCAAATAGGTATTTTTGTAAAGATACTTGCAAAAAATCACTTAGGTCTACTGCAAACGAACGCTTAGCTTCAAAGACGCGTAACTTCATAGACGCGTATTCGTCAATATACGCTTTTACTCGGTACGTGTGATCAAGGCATAAGAGATGTAGGTGAGGATTAAGAAAGAATTTTCCGAAATTCACCCCCTAAAGCGTGGTTATTTTGGGTTAAGAAACATGAAACTTGACACAAATTCTCATAGTCGGCCTTATAATGTTCCCACTGTTGGGACTCAGGCCTTCTCTCTAGGAGAAGGAATGGGCCGTAATCCACCACGCGGGCCCATTGCTTGTTAGGTGTTACGTGTCTTCGAATATTTTGGTTCTAGGACAAGCCGGTTTCCTCACGATGTTTTCCTTCACCGTTTTGAGAGCAGTGGTGGTGAAATAAATTACACAAAGTAATGCGCCTGTCGAAAGATGGCTAACAAAAAAAAAAATGCGCCTGGCTGGGTTTGAACCCGCGACCTACAACTCATAAGCCGGGGCCGTTACCACTCGGCCACCACTGCACTCAACAGACACAAATTCTAATCAAAATGAACAATAAATACTGGCATTACCCCCAAAATACGGTTTAAGGTGTGTTAAAGATTTTATGAATTAGTATTCTTGCGAACGAAGCCGCAGGTAATGTGCTAGTTCGCACAAACGCATAATAAAACAAATGAGATTTATCTACAAAAAAGATGTTAATTAAATCTCAAAGGAATGTCTTAAGCAGGGCGCAAACGTGGACACTTATGTGTCTTGTGTCAGATACAAGCAACCGAAGAATATGTATTTGATTTTTATTATAGAACCATACGTAAACACTTTTTGTGTCCAGTTGCTTCCACTTAACACATACTCATGACAATCAAAAAGTGTTTGGTGTCGGTAACTGAAACAAAAAGTGTCTCCGTTTGCGCAGCGCCTTACTTTGCACCCCATACAGCGTTGCATTGAAAAAAAAAAGAAAATATTTGCAGGAAATGAACTAATTATGATAAATCTTCCGAAGTCGATAAATAACTAAACAATATGACACTGTTCACAATGTATTACTTTTACTTAGAAACATAACAATTGTTATTTATTAATATTGAGAGATTGTCTACGCTTTTCCTGTTTTTTTTTTTATAAACCAGTTGTGTTAGTATTTTATGGGTTCCATCATTCAGATTAAAGTTTCTTATTAAGTTTCATGTGTTAAAGCATTTTTTAATGGGTTATGATCATCATCATCATCAGCCTTTTAAACGTTCCCACTGCTGGGACTCAGGCCTTCTCTCTAGGAGAGAGAATGGGCCGTAAACCACCACGCGGGCCCAGTGCGGGTTGGTGAATGTCACAAGTCTTTGAATTTTTGGTTTTAGGATATGCCGGTTTCCTCACGATGTTTTCCTTCACCGTTTTGAGAGCAGTGGTGATGAAATAAATTACTCAAAGTAATGCGCCTGGCTGGGTTCGATCTCGCGACCTACAGCTCGTAAGTCGGGGCCATTACCACTCGGCCACCACTGTTTTGGGTTATGATCATCATCATCACCATTTCAGCCGAAAGACGTCTACTGTTGGAAATAGGCCTCCCCCAAGCGTCGCCACAACGGCCGATCCTGTGCGTCTCGCATCCATCGGTTTCCCGCGACCCTGACCAGGTCATCGGTCCACCTAGTAGAAGGTAATGGGATATCGTTAAACCTTTAATTACCTACGGTTGGATGCTTTAATTACCTACGGAGGAACATTCCGCCAGGGTCGTACATCCACGACCAAATACTCCATCTCGTCAGCTCTTCTGTCACCTATAGAGATTGAAGTGCTAAACGAGATGCAGTACCTACCCAGCATAAGACACGAAAACACTCGTCGGATCAAAATCGAGAGGACGGCGATCTACCGATGGCTCACCGTCCGCAAGCCGGCAATAATAAGGATTCTGGCATATCAAGTCGAAACTTTTCCTAATCGTTCTGACCCGATCAATTGATAACAACTTAGTTTTGAAAAATTGCATTGTTTGTGATTTTCGGCCAAGCGTGAGTTCTATGAGCGAGAGAGTTCTAGTTGTAGTCACGGGTTTAAACCCAGGCGCATTACTTTGTGTAATTTCTTTCATAACCACTGCACTCAAAACGGTGAAGGAAAACATCGTGAGGAAACCAGTATGTCCTAGAACCAAAAATTCGAAGACATGTGACATTCACCGACCCTCACTGGGCCCGCGTGGTTGATTACAGCCCATTCCTTCGCCTAGAGAGGAGGCCTGAGTCCAGCGCCGGATCTAAGGGGGGGCAAACCGGGGCACTTGCCCCGGGCGGCAGTTTCATGGGGGCGCTAAATCCTTGAGACGAGAATTCGAAATATCGAACAAATGAAGCCTCTTTTCCTACAATCTCATAGGTTTTTATCAAGTAATTGAATCTTAATATAATATGTTTGAAAAACAAACTTTTATACGCCCAGTTAGTTTTTGAACACATACTAAGTGATTTATAAACGCATCTTAACAGATCAAGTAAATTTTTGAACGCGTGCGTAGTGTCCGTGATCTTTCTGCCAAGGGGAATCATCAAAGAGGAACAACATCTGCAAGCTGTGAGCGAAGCTTCAGCAAACTGAAATTAAAACTTATCTACGTACGTTCTACAATGAGTCAGGATCGTCTATCTGGCCTCGCGATCCTTCCTAGCCATTGAAAACAAAACCGCCTATGCAACGGACTTTGAGGAGCTAATAGATTCTTTCGCAGAAAAGAAAGCACGCCGTGTAAAGTTGTAGTCTTTCCTGGTTATATATTTTTTCTGTGTTTCTGTTTTATGTCACAAATGAAAGTTATTAGTTATTAGATAATAAAAAGTTTAAATTTATTAAAGAATTATTATTTTAACAAATGGTCACAAAAATGCTACTCATTGGCAGTATTAACAGTTTTTCTCAAACAGTGAAGGGAGGGGGCGCCAGTATCAAGGTTTTGCCCCGGTTCGAAAAAATCGTAGATCCGGGGCTGCCTGAGTCCCAGCTGTGGGAACATTAAAAGGCTGATTATGGTATGCTATGTGAGTTCTATAATTCTGTGTTTTAGTGCCTTAGAAATTAAAATCACATAAGCCCTTACGTAGTTGTATGTAAGCAGATCTGATTGTAACCGATTCATTGAAAGTGTTTCTTTTCATTATCAATTGGGTCAAGGAAAATTTCTTAAAAGAACCTAGAATATGTTTTCATCTCTATTTTAAGAATAACGTTTATCTGCAGTGGGACTGTTTAGATCCAGTAATTATTGCGTTTTTTTTTTCAATTGATATACTTAAGCTAGTGCTTGACTGCGATCCCACCTGATGGTAAGCAGCGATGCAGTCGTTGATGGGGAGGCGCCCTAGTTAATTTTAGTGGTGTTATTATTTTGGTATGTTAGTTGTTTTTTTTGTTGTTTTTAGTTAATTTTCTTACTTTTACTGGTTTTTGGTCTTTTGTGGCGGGATTGATTGCAAGAATTACCACCTGAATGTTACATTTGTTAAATGCACAAACCGTGAAAAGTAAAAACATGATCGTGCCCTTAAACGGAAAGGTTAACTGAAGGAGCACAGGTGGGTTCTACTCAATAAAAGTCTGACACGCCTTCTAGTACCATCCGAAACAGATATCCGGAGAAGATATTTGAATATTTTTCACTTAAGGCGTATAGTTCCTTGAACCATCTGGCCGAAATTATGTGAACGGAACTCTCGCACTCGCCTAGGCGGCAGTACGCAAATCTGTGCATTTATTTGCGGCCAGCAGCTCCCGGAAAGCGCTTTAAATCCATTTTCTCTGCGAGATATTGATTGATTTACATACGCAATGTTCACTTTGAAGAATATTTAACCACCAATTTTTATGTGTAAAAATGTTTCTAAAGGTCCAAGCCGTTTCGAAGGAGTAGGGAAAAGTTGCGAAAAGTTGCGAAAAGTTGCGAAATTGCTAAATATTTTTTTTTTACAAAAGTATTAATTGCACGAAAAAATCAAAATGTTGATATTATTGTTCATGAATCTATAATAAACATATAATTTTTTCAAACCAATTGACCTAGCCGTTACGGAGGAGTAGGCCTCAGAAAATCACTGTTTTATGGCACTTTTCGGGCGCTTGGCCCTTAAAAACCGGCTAAGTACGAGACGGACTCGCACACGAACGGTTCAGTACCGCCCGTAGCAAAATAGGAAAAAAAACACATTTGTTTTATGGGAGAAGCAATGATATATTTATTTTACTCTATTTTTACAGAAATAGATTATCTGTGAAAATTTCAACAGTCTAGCTATCACGGTTTATGAGATACAGCCTGGTAGCAGTGGACAAGGGACTCACCCTGCTCTCCTTGGCTAACGAGAACTGGCGCAAACCTGTAGTGCTTGACACTAACGTACGCAAGGAAGTATGGCAGAGTAAGGAACTTCACGGACGCTTTTTCCGGGCCCTTCATGGGCCCGATGTAGACCAACTAGCGTCCGTAGCCTGGCTACGCGTCGGTGACCTCTTTGGGGAAACCGAAGGTTTTGTCTGTGCAATTATGGACGAAGTTATCACGACGAATAACTACCGGAGATTTATTGTGAAGGACGGCACGGTTGACATCTGTCGGGCATGTCACCGACCGGGTGAATCAATCCGCCACATTATCTCTGGTTGTTCTCGTCTAGCTAACGGGGAATACTTGCATAGACACAATCTTGTAGCCAGGATAATCCATCAGCAACTTGCTCTGAAGTACTCTCTTGTGGAATCGGAGGTGCCATACTACAGGTATGTGCCCGACCCAGTTCTCGATAGTGGCGATATCACGTTGTACTGGGATCGGTCCATCATCACTGACAGGACTATTGTAGCCAATAAGCCTGATATAGTGGTGGTGGACCGAAGGGAGAGGCGTGCAATGATTGTTGACATATCCGTCCCGCATGACGAGAACCTCGTGAAAGCCGAGAAAGATAAACAAATTAAGTATATCGACTTGGCTCGCGAGGTTGTCGACATGTGGAATGTGGACTCAGCGATCATTGTACCGATAGTCGTGTCAGCCAATGGCTTAATAGCCAAGAACCTCGACCAACACCTTAGGAGGCTCTCGTTAAGCGGCTGGATCAAGGGCTTGATTCAGAAAGCGGTACTCCTGGACACGGCTCGTATAGTTAGGAGGTTCCTTTCTCTGGAGCCCTGACCGCCGGTAGCTTGGACCCTGTTCCCGATACCGGTGGGACACTATTTTTTATATTTTTAAATGTTTTTTTTTTTAATATATTTTTTAAGGAATATTTAAAAATGTAATAAATATGTTAAAATGTATAATAAAGGAAATAATAATAACTTTATTAGCAACTTAAATTACAATTTACAAAAATAACAGTGAAACCACACTAGGCAGGGCCTGAATCGTGGCTATCAAACAAAAACGATTATTCTAATAATAGTAAAATAAATTACATCTGCATATCGTTCACATGAAGTTGAAGTGCAAGTGTGTTGTATGTATATGAGTGAGAAATGTGTAAATAAGTGTTTGAGAGAGTATTATGTGTAATGTATGTTATGTGTGTCGTGTGTGATAGAATTTAATGAGAGTGTTTAGCTTAGTCTTTAGACAACTGTGCGTAGCAATTCTTCCATCTGATAGTAGTTCATGCCGGTGATTAATTTCCTAACTTTAACTTTGGCTTCACGAGTTTCAATTCAATTCATCATAGAATCAATCAAACATAACAATTGCTAGTAGAAAATACTGCGGGCAGTGTTTTTCCTTAATAATTGTCACTTATTCATTCATTAATCAATAGCCTGCACAATATTTCCATAAATTGAGTGACATTTTGGGACATAAACCAACGCTAATAACTTTGCTGTTTATGAATATTATTTATTGAGATTTTACTAATGAAATAACAAGGGCTTTTCTAATAAGCCCTTTAAGTATTTTTACTAATTAAAAAATAGTGGTGTATATATGTATATAGATAGATTTGATGCAAAGGCCCGAAATCAATTACAGCACTAAATTACCCAGGATTACGATATAGTGATTAAGCTTAGCCTTACCTTCAGAGTATCAGCTAACCTGATGCATTACAGTATCAGCATTTAGTAATAACATATCCCTAGATTTACATACTACAGTTGATTAATTGTGATAGTGACAGATCAATTGCGTGCTGCCATCTATATTAGTTGTATTAAGTGTATCTTCGACGAGAGATATCTTGAGGCTATGTAGATTATTATTGATTGCGTGACTAATGTCAGGCTGTATAATGTAGTAGCTTTTACCCGCGACTTCGTCCGCTTAAATAAAATATAGCCTATGTCAACTCAGGAATAAAGCCGCTTTCTATCGGTGAAAAAATTTTAGCCATCGGACCAGTACTTCCAGAGATTACCTCCTACAAACAAAATAATAACACTAGTATAGATATCCCCTGCTAAATACAACACTATTTTTAGTATTATATACGAAACCCAAAACACATGTCTAGTATTTTTCTGTAAAGAATTTATGTACAAAATTTCACAACTGTATCATGAAAAATATCAAAGTTATAAGCTTGTTATGTCAGCAAAAATACATAGTCACCGGGCCATCCAAGCGACTGAGGGGCTGTTTTGCCCTTGCATACAGCTGTTTGCTGGTGCCTAATACCCGCTATAATAATAATAATAATATTCCACAACTATCACACAGCGCCGTCTAGTCCCAAGCTAAGCAGAGCTTGTGTTATGGGTACTAGACAACTGATAATCATACTTATATATTTCTAAATACATACATATTATAGATAAATTACACCCAGACGCAGAACAAATGATCATGCTCATCACATAAAAAATTGTCATGGGTGGGAATCGAACCCACGACCTGCGGCATAGCAGTCAGGGTCACTAACCACTAGACCAACAGGCCTGTCATATGTACAACTAAGTACAACAAAGGTAATGGCATGTCATATGTCATGACATGCCATTACCTTTGTTGTACTTAGTGTCGGCGGTGTCCAACTTGTAATCTTTTTAAATATTTTTATGAAAAAATATAACATGGTGTAAAAACTATTGAAAGAAATCCATTATTTACTTTTTCTGAACAAACTATATTGGTTTCTCGTAAAATAAAAATAATGTTGTATACGGCTCTTGATCACCGCTACATTATGGTCTGTCTTATACAAGGTGCAGTTTTAAAACTGCACAATATTTCAGGAGGTTGTAGTAAAACTCATAAATAGTCATATAAAAAAACGATACCTGGTCAATAATCAGTAATACTTGTTATTTAATTTTTTAATTACTCTAAACTAAATCGATTGATCGATGGCCGCGGGGGCGTGGCTAGGGTGTGGCGTGCGGGATGATGATTGGATGATACATTATTTATGAAACTATCGTTGCGAGTTAGTGTGTGTGAAAACGACCTTTATTGTTCCGTGTTTGTGTGTGTGAAAAAAAGCGCAGTTATAAAAAAAAAAAATTACCTACTTATTTTATTATTGATTCGGGTCGAGAATCACTAACATAATTACCTCCTGAAATATTTTGCAGCTTCAAAACGACACCTTGTATATAATAACTACCACCCTTGACGATTTAACAGTATGTTCTATTTGGGGACGACGTTTTAAAGTATCTCCAATTTGGTCCTTTTGCACTTTTTCTACAAGTTATAACGATACAGCTTGGACGATAAAAATAAGTCCATAAGTACCGTTGGCCTTTTTTTCTCAGCAGTGTTCAATATGTCCACTAAGTCATAAATATTTGACATTAATACTTTTACCTCCTGCAACTCTTCAAAAGCCACTTTGCTTGTCATCCCAATACTTTATTGACTGCATAATTTTCACGTCGACTGGAACGCATCGGCTATTTTTATTACACGAAGCCATATCGAGAGTACTGGGGGCGCAGGCGATGCAGGCACCTTCTCAAATTATTTATAGGCAAGGGGGCTTGTTCGGGTTGACATTTAGAGGCAGATGCACCGGTCCCTTGCGTTCTGTAGGCCCTCATTAATTTCTGCCGCCTTGGTAACTAACTATGCGAATACTAAATAATATAGCGAAATTATAGTTTTGTTGTGTGTGTGTGGGAATTAAACGAGTTGTTTTTGTGGTGCAGAATGAATGGAACTACTACTAGTATTGAATTTTTATTCGAATTAAAGATTCGAAATTATTAGTATTGATCGAATAGTTAGTTACGTAATAGCAACAAGTATCCTGGATTAATATAATCGTCTCTATATTTTTTCTATATCGTTATTTCCCTTGAGAATGAGGTAGGTGTGAGCACCTGTCACGCTGTCACGTTAGGTGTGACTTGTCGAATGCCGTGCATTCATCATGGTGACAGATAATCAAGCGTGTCTAGGCGTGTAGACAACTCCTTTTATACATAATTTATGTTTTATAAGTGGTTCGACCACCACAACGCACATTATAGACTTCAATTTTATACCTAGTGACTTGATATTGTAAAGAAGAAACACGCACGATATGCTTCGAACTTCTATTCTCCTGGCCTGAAAGTAGACGACATTATTCATTTTCGTGAAAGGCATAGTAAATTAAATACACTTTTGTAGCATTTATTTGACCTGATAAATCTAGGAAACATAAGTGAATAATGGGACGAAAAAAATTAAAATTTTAAAACCGGCTAAGTGTGAGTCGAACTCACGCACGAAAGTATTGTACCGTTCGTATAAAAAAATAGCAAAAAATCACGTTTGTATATTTATTTTATTCTATTTTTAGTGTTTATTGTTCTAGTGGCAACAGCAACGCCATCTGTGAAAATTTCAACTATATTGCTGTATCTGATAAACCGCCATAGCTAGTGGCGGTTTATCAGATACAGCCTGGTGACAGACAGACGGACAGCTAAGTCTTAGCAATAAGGTCCCGTTTTACCCTAAGTAGTACCCTAAAAAGACACAAAAGTACTCGGAACTTTAACTTTAAGGGTTAACAGACTTAACTGTTTATTGAAAAGTAAATAAGTGCGTGTAAAAAACATAGAATAAACATTGTTTTTAATAGCTCTTTAACATGAGATCCACCTTAAATGTAATTCGATGACCATTTCTTAATGCAAATGGCAAAATTAGGGGAATATAGAGCTATCAATAGTCATATAAATTGTTTTAAATGATATTTAATTTGTAAATAGCTTAAAAAAAAAAAAACATTTTTACACGTAAATTTTTTCGTCGGTTTAAACTAGATGAGGCCGGTGTTTCCTAGCTGACTATACTCAGAAGAAACACCGAAACCAACTCGGAAGTCAAAGTCTCTTTTAAAGGCTTTACAGTAAACATGTAATTACAATGGGGATGTAACAAACACATTCTAATATTTTTGCTGTATGTGGCAGCAAATGTACCGAGTCAGATGTTTCGGCAAGTTTAACTGAGGTAGTCAATACTGCATTAAATATCTCAGTTCTTTACGTAACTATACACCCAGCTCCATCCCTTTAATTAACCGTTCAATTTAGATCGCAAAATGGATCGCGTCAAGAGCTCATGGTAGGGCATAAAATCTCAAAAAAAAAACTTACGTTTAATTTTCGTCGATTCTTCTTCAGATACCAGGATTAAAGAACTTACAGGAGCATATTCTTGACGGCTTGATTTGTTACTGAGCTCTTTCAGAATAGCCCTTTAGGTCTAGACTTGAAAAAATTAACAATTAAAACGTATTTCCAGTTACCTACCAGGTCAGAAAATCCCAAAAAAACTTGCGTTAATTTTCGTCGGTTCTTCTTCAGATACCAGGGTTGCATAACTTACAGGAACATATTCTTGACGGCTTGATTTGTTACTGAGCTCTGGCAGAATAGCCCTTTAGGTCTAGAAGTGAGAAAACTAACAATTAAAACGTACTTCCCGTTACCAGGTCATAAAATCCAAAAAAAAAACATGCGTTTAATTTTTGTCCATTCCTCTAAAGATACCAGAGTTACAGAACTTACAGGAGCATATTTTTGACGGCTTGATTTGTTACTGAGCTCTTTCAGAATAGCCCTTTGGATCTAGACGTGAGAAAATTAACTATTAAAACGTATTTCCAGTGTGAACTGGGGAACAGTCCGCCATGAGATTTAGGACACAATAAATCCTAAATAGTAATGTGTACTCACATAGTTTTAATGAGCTACGAAATGAGCTGATAGGGTTGGCAAGCACGCTGGGGGATTGTTTAAAAGAGTGGCCCTGAAACGCAAATGACCACTGATGCTGAAGGGACACGAGTGGGTTTTAGTCAGTAAAAGTCTGACGCACGCGCTCCATTCAGAGCAGGAGGAGTTATTTGATGATTTAATTAAAGACCAACCAAAAAGCTGAGGATATAAAACACTTTCCAAAATGAGTAATAATTTATTTTCCAAAAAAAGCTTAGTTGGTTCTATGTTACAGGTACAGTTAAGCAAGATATTTTTAAGCCATTGAATGTAGCTTGTAGCGTATGATCTGATGAGGGTTGCGGGAATCCAATGGATGCGAGACGCACAGGACCAGTCGTTGTGACGTCATTTGTGTGAGGCCATGTCCAACTGTGGGCGTCTTTCGACTGAAATGATGAGACCCTAGGTTACAACTACCAGGAACACAGACTCCAGCAGGGGCTGAGGGTGTCCGAATCCGATGATGAAACGATAATACACTCCCAAAAAAAAAACCCATGTCCAGCTATTGATGTCTTCCGGCTGAAATGATGATGATGATGATAAAGATGTCGCTACAGAAGGTCACGAGCGTATTTATTATATTTTTTATTGTACACCACATAAACAAAAAATAAAGGACAACCATTGTGCGTATGAATGTATGTGGCATTATATGTGCAATGTAATCAATTAATTTTGTTAAAAATTCGTTGATCGTTAAAACCGTCGCGATTTCCGAAAAGGCTGTCAGCACAAATCCATACGATTTTTCACGCCTTGGTTCAAAATCAAATTTGACAACCCTATACGGGGTTGTTACTGGATGTTCATAAAACACAGTCCAGTGTTGTAGGGATGGGCAGTCTCCTCACTCATTGGATTATGAGTGTGTGCATACCTACATATGTACTTACATTCTGAAAACACGAGTACGAATAATTTTTTAATTTTATTAAATCAATGCTCTCAAAACGGTGAAGAAAAACATCGTGAAGAAAACCGGCATGTCCGAGAACCAAAAATTCGAAGACATGTATCTGTTCCTAAACAGTGCTACGGATTTTGATGCGATTTTCATCAATAGAAAGAGCACATAAACACACATAAACTTTCGTTTATTACGAAGGTTTATGTGTACAAATTTTATCCAGGTGAAACCGGGGCGGGTAAACTAGGTTTAAATATGAATATGAAGATTATTCCTATATAGCGATTTTCCTAAATAAGTGAGAGCTTTTTTTTTCTAATAAAATGATTCAACACAAGAATCAAGTATCATTCCAACAAAGGTTTTGTTGTGGGATGTACAAAAAATACTCGCACGGAATATTAATTAGCTGCTACCGTGTTCTGAGTGCCTGGTAGCCGATCCGTGTTGCACAGGATTATGTAGGGAGTTTATTTTTTACCTTTTTGAATAAAACACGAATCGTATCGTTATCGTAGCCATTTTAAAACGTGTTAAATTCAGTATCTAAATGTACTGTGTGACTGTTTCACTACATTTGGATAAGTACCGTTTAAGTTATTTGGCGGATGGTTTTTGATAAACTTGCGATGTAGTAGCCAAAATTAAAACAAGTTTTTTTACTGGTAAACTAAGGGTGAGTTGCACCATTTAACTATAACGATAACCAAACCATAACCACCCGTGAAATTGTCGCCTATTGGTTAATTCGACGATTTGACAACTGTTAATGGCTTTGTTATCGTTATAGTTAAATGGTGCAACTCACCCTAAGTGATACTCAAAAAGACGCTGACGCCTCTAACTTAAGACTTCATTTCTTTATTAATTTCAATCAATAAATACGCTCTAACTAAGCCAAATCTCACACTCCATCATGTCCCTTTAGACAACATTTTTTTTGTACATATGCAAGACCTGAATACCTATATGTAGTTTGTTCAGAATCAGTAACTTAATCGAATCTAATAATATAATTTTTGACCATGTCATTTTTTTCCCCGAAAACATTTAAAAAAGGTCACAAGTTGGACACCACCGACACTAAGTACAAAACAAGTCACGGCAGGTCATAGCGGGCATAAGGAGCCAGCGCAAAGCTGGGTGCGGAAGCAAAACAAGATCTCAGTCGCCTGGGTAGCCCGGTGACCATGTATTTATGTCGCCAACCAGGTACCGAAACTGACTTATAACTTTGTGATTTTTCGTAATACAGTTTTGGAATTTTGTACATAGATTCTTTACACAAGAATACTAGACAGGTGTTTCAGGTTTCGCATATACTTGTACTAAAAATAAGGTTCTGTATGTATGTACCAAATATATTATTTAATACCAATGCCACAATAGAGGTTTCTAGTGCTAACAAACTCTAAGCTAAGTCGCAGACGGATGGACAGACAGATGGACATGGTGAAACTATAAGGATTCCTTATCAGGAATTCAGAACCCTAAAAAGGGGTACAAAGTATTTCACTTATTAACATATCCCCCCCAGAAACCCACTAAGAGTCGGTTGAGTTATAAGTTATAACACACCTTGTTACGTTAAGTAAAACATATGTATATAAAACCTATGTATATGCTCCACCCTTAATTCTCCAAGGAACTAAGCCGAGGTGTCCTACCAGGCTACCATGTGTCGTTTATAATTTAGGCCAAAACACTCCCAACGTCTGGTGAACCGACCTGTATACCAAGCCTCAGGTAATTCGAACTGAAGTCTTGTTGCAATACAAGCAACTATCTAAGCTTGCGTACCCTTAGGACCTGAGGATCATCAATATAAATGACTAAATGTTCGTACCAGTTTTCACTAACAGAAAAATCAATCCGGCTCGAAGGACCAATATGAAAACCTTTGTGCAAGTATAAACATAACTGAAAATAAGTTTAAAGTGGCCTAGAAAGTGACTTTTGATTCCAACAATGGCTTTTTGGCTTCATATCTAGATGAGGTCCAATATAAGATTTAACTGACATTAGAGGAATAAAGCTTTTTCCGCAACATCGTTGTCTAAGCATATACGGAACTACAAGTAGCTTGAAACAGTTAAGGATATTGATACTTTCTAGGTATCACTTCTTGTATTTACTACAAACATATAGCACAGCTGTATGTTTTCAACCAGATTTTTATATAAATTTTGACTTTGATTGACATTTAAGGTATGGAAAGATTTAGGATGGTGGTCAAAGGCAAAATTAAGTGTCAAGTATCTAAAACTGTCAAGCCCCATCACTATTGTCTAATTTACCGGTACATGCAGCACTAAAATAGCGCTGCAAATGCCTACGAAGCGAATACACGAGTTTATGACCTTGGAATTTGATGCGCTAGTTACTAGGGTTGCATACTTGCAGGGGTATATTGTGGCTGAAAATTGGATAGACTGTAGACAATCTTTCTACGAGCTCTGGAATTCGCTATCGGTACTTTGAAGAAGAGCGTTTTACCAACATTAAATAATAGGTACATTAATTAAATCTATAAATAAGTAGTAGTGTCGTTTTAGAATGGCGGTAAAAGTCGTTCTAGGTATCTGGATTCCGAGAACAGAAATAAATCTGTATAGTCCTAAATCGACATCTGTCGTGATCTTTAACATTTTTATCTGAAAAACATTATGTAGTATAAGTTGTAGTATAAATTCCTAAGAACAGATATTAGGGAACGGGCAATGACTGCTATGGCCATGTTAAAATGAAACAACTACAGCCCCATTTAGCTGCTGATATAATCCATGCACAATAGTTTATTTCTTCACAATTATAATATCACCATCCAGCAGAAATAAAACACGTTCTATCAAAACAAAGAACGAATTTTTATCAACGAACGTAAAATTTTCTAGCTTTCTGTTCCTAATTTCCTATATAATAACCTCTTGTTACATTCTAATCTCCTGGTACTTTCAGGTCGCAACGGCGACATTACGGAGAGCGGTGGCGACAGTATGGCGGATCTATGGGCCTCATACCATAGCGCATTGGGACTTGGCAGCAAGCCTCCGAAACCACCTACGCCTTTGGCCACTGGCCACTCGGTGAGTTTTAAGGTTGAGCAGCGTTTCATCTACCTACCTATAACTATTTATATTACATCTATCTTCAGAGAGTTTAGGGTTAAAATCTAAACTTACTACTGCATAATTAATACCATCTTGAATAGGTCAATAACCTAATAACACCTTAGAATATCTTGATGCCCAATTGCACTAGTCACAAACATAAAACGACGTCAAATTAATCGAAATTAGATTAATAATTCAAGAGTCCGAGCCAAAGGACTACAAATCTTCTACAATCACAAACTAACCTTATTGTACCTCACAGAGTCCAATTCACGTGGGCTCAGTGACACCAGGAGTCGAGCCAGCATCAACACACGATGAGACCTCATCTTCAGACCGGACAAAGGATGATGACGACGGCGGAGCATCAGACGATGACTCTGATGATAGAGTAGACCCACAGCACCATGATCCGGAGCGGCTGAAAGCTTTTAACGTGAGTATCACCTCTGTTTATGATCGTCTGGTACACAATTTTAGGTCACGCCCTTATCTACCAGATGTTAAATAGATGGTTTAAGAATTTATTGATAAGATAAGTTTACCGTAACTTATCCGGCAGTAAGCATGCAAGAAATTCTTACTTTTTGAAAAGGTTCGTCTTAGGTATGTAGTTGTAAGTAGTAAGTAGTGTAAGTATACAGTAAATAGTGTAATATTCTCCAGCTATACATAGGTACGACTTAGGCCTACTACTATCCATGGATGCGTAGCTATAAAGACGTGTATTCGATATTATACGCTTGATAATTGTTACTGTGCTTGATAATCACTGAGATTGGAAGCAGTTTGAAACTAGATTTCGAAAAGCAAATAATTATTCCAATTTTTTTAAATGACCTTCTCTGCAATCTTATTAGTATGCCGTTAGTTTTATAAAACTAACTAGTTTAGACCAAGGCTTCTCTCACGACAGTTCTATTTATCTGGAGTAAATACTCTATGTACTTTTCTGAACCCCTGGTAACGTGTATGCAAAATTGTATGATCGGACGATTATATTATAGCGTAACAAACAAAAAACAATGAAGGATTAGTGGTTAGGATTCCATAAAAAAAAATCATAAAAGGAAAAAAATATAACATTTTCTTTCTGTATTTTATAATCCAAAACCAAAGCGAATTAGCAACGGACTAACTATCAGTATCTGTATCGGTATCGGCCCGTAATTGGATTGCGGCGCCCGCTCAGTGCGAAATACTTCGCTCTTATCTAGTTAGACTGGAAACTGGCCCGAAAGTCAAAAGCCAGCCAGGATGGTAATGACGTGAAATGACAATAACTGGTTTAGTTGACATTCGTCCTATGAGATTTCGGGGTGAATTAGGATGATTCTTTGGTAAATAAATAATAAAGCTTATGTAGTATATAGTATAGTATTTATTATTAATATGTAGTATATCATTTATGCATGCGTAGCCTATGCATTTATGATATCTAAACTCTTGAATATGCTTGAAAACAGATGACACAAATTTTAGAGTCTAGATATCATAATGCGAATCATACATGTCATACGTGGCGTACGTGGCGTACGTGGAATACGTGGCATACGTGGCATACGTGACATACGTGGCATACGTGGCATACTTGGGATTATTTGGTTTTTCTTTAGCTTAGTTCTCTTTGGTTCGGTTGCCTGTTAAAAAATATTGTGATCTCCGTGTCTATTGTTAATTTCTTCCATTAATGACTAACTATGAATTACTATTACTAGTACGCTGTAAATTCCATCACCTTTTAACCTTTCAGATACCGTCAATTTGAGACACAATAGTAAGACAAAAGATGTGCGAACGCCGGCGTTCTCTTGGGGTTTAATGAATGATGTTATCAAACAAAACACCCAAGAAAAACATAGCGTATAGATACTGTTTTCTTCTAAATGTGAGAATAATTTAGAAACCTAGTAGGTATCCTATCTATATAAAATAACTAACGTACTTTTAGATGTGGTAGGTATCAACTACGAGTATTCTACTCGTAGTAATAAGTTTGTAAAAATATCTTATGATAATCTGAATATTTACATTCGTGAGATAGTTCATCAGAAACAAATTCTAATAATTACAGAGAGAGATCTTTAGCAAAGATGTCTCACTGATGTCTCAATGAATTTTTGTTTCAAATAAATATTTTTTTTTTCCAATTCTCTAGTAAACAAATTGGATATGAAGTTGGGAGATATTGTTTTCTATTTATCCATAATAACTCTTTATAACACCCAAGTTGCTCAACATTTACAGATATTTACATCCTCCAGATAAGACAAATGCCTACAGAGGTCTTACCGACTATAGCTATTTTATGCTGCAGCTATATGCTTGATTCCCATGGAAATGCTTCCTGTAATTGGACCAATGCTTATGCAGTAGCTTGATCATCCTATGATTCTAATGCTCATGCAGCTTCTAGATACGCAGGCTATGTAGCTTGTAGATTCGCAGTGCCGTTGTCTGGGGCGGTATTGTGACATCGCGATGTCATCTTGTTGGTGCTAAGAGACTCCAAACATTTATCAAAAGTTCAAAACATCAATGTGTAATCTCCCAGATAAATACATATGTAATCTCCGATATAGTTCAGACCGCTCTTGCCAAAATCAAAATCACATTTACTCCTATTTTTTTAAAATCTTGATTCCAAGCTTGATATTTCAAGTAGTAAGAAGCGTTTCCTGCTATCCTAGTACTGTGAAATTTGCATACTGCCAAAAACCTAGCTTCCTGTCCCTAAAATAAACTAAATTCCTTCACAGATGTTCGTTCGCCTCTTCGTAGACGAAAACTTGGACAGGATAGTCCCCATATCCAAGCAGCCTAAAGAAAAGATCCAGGCTATCATCGACTCCTGCACCCGACAGTTCCCGGAATTTGCCGAACGGGCTCGAAAGAGGATCCGAACTTATTTGAAGAGCTGCAGACGGAACAAGAAGGTCCGAGGAGAGATTCCGACGACTGGAAATGGAGGGAGTACGCCGGGGTCTGGCAACGCTTGGGACACTGCGGTGAGGGTCCGATCTCCTTTTTGTTCATGTTATCTTGGTACTTTAAAAGTTAGTTATGTAAGTTTACTAACTGATGCACCTTTAAATTGGTTTCTACTTATTCAGCCGTATTTTCCTATACCTCTTATTATGCTTTGGCGCACTAAAATACTTCACATTCCTATAAAATGGTGCCTTTAAGTATTTGGTTATAAGAATCGCACACCAGATCCGTCATCTTCAAATTGAACTTGTGATAGAACCGTTCCGATCCATTTCAAAAGGTATCTATGCTGTGCCTTCTACCAAAATGCTACGCATCTAGGTCCTGCATCAACTCCAATTTTATACACCACTAATTTTGCCCTTCTTGTCCAGGTGCGGCCCACTCCAGCACATCTGACATCAGTGCAGGCTGAACACATCTTGGCTCAGGCTTGTGAGAACGAGAGTCTCAACGCCAAGCGCATGCGTCTCGGGCTTGACCCCGTGAGCCAGCCTATGCCGACCGTGCCCACTCCTATGGTGAGTTTTGGAACAAAAGAATCTGATACTGCCCATCGTTAAACTCAATTTATTCTAGAGTTTTAAATTGTTATTTGTTATGGTGTAAAATAAGAGAAGGTAGTCTATATATCCATCTTTATGGCTGACAGTAGCAGAACTTTGAGACCAGCCTCCCTCCCTCCTCGAGTCGTATTCCTCATTACTGAGGGTTGTGAAGTTCCCGCTGGATTTGCTTATTATTGGTGGCTTCGTATTGACTAGCCAGTGCCCTAGATCTTTTACTATATGAGAATTCATCATAGAACTTAACACAACGCGCTGTCGACTCGAACTTAGTCCTTACCGAGTTATGCGCTCCTAGTACTGAAATTGCTTTAAACGGCATCCTAGGTCTAGGGCGCTCCTAGACTCCTAGGCTTAGGATGCCCTACAAAGCAAGTTCCATGCTAGAAAATCTTAGTTTTTGAAATTGGTTCAGTAAAAGCCAATTACTAGGAAACTAGGTACTACTTACTATAATATCATAGAATAAACTGAAGTGTAGTCGGTAATCGGTTAAGACGATTTATAAGTAAATCGGTTTCGCAATGGTCTCAAACAGAAGCAAAAATAAAAGTCTGAAAAGTTTTTTTTTACATTGTTTAGGTTTCACAAGTTTTCCCTCAGCTTTTGCTTACTTTTCAAACGTCGAGTGAATTACCATTTTTGTATGGGTTTTTCTAAAAATACGAGTATCCTTCTTTCTGGTTGAAATAGGATTCAGTTCATTGTTCCGTCTCTTGATATTTTTTTTACGCAATCTTCAACAGGCCATTGACACCACAGCCACTTCAGCGGTTGCATCTTCATTCCTAAGCCTGTACAGTGGTGCCATCAGTAGCCCAGCGTCTACACCAGCTACAACCACGTCAACTACGTCATTGGCCACTGCTGGCCACAGCAAGGCTGCTGCAGACACTAGCAGGCCATCAGCGAGCCCGACTATGGACAATCCGTTGCTGAACAACAATAACTTGAAGCTGGATAACGCTAATGGAAATGCTGGCAGTAAGACTGCTAGGTGAGTTATGGTGTCCTGGTACATGCGTTAGTAGTTAGAATGATTTTTAATTGTGTATTATAACAATTTTAAAATCATAGAACATTTTATTTTCAGTACACTTACTCGAAAACCTGCTCTTATCCCACCGCTTTTAGGCACGCAATAGACTATTTTCTGCACTAGTGCAGAAGTGTGTGCTCTCCCTGCCACAATATTATTACATGTATCGTATCAAACCCGTTTAGATATTCATTTCTTTTTAAGTGTATTGAAAAACGTCGTTTGATACACGTGCAAAGTCACTGCAGCCCTCTCGGTTCCATAACGCGACAAACTTTCTGCACTTGTATCAAAATGTACCATTTTCTTTTACTTTAGTTTTCTGATAGGATGGTTTTTCAAGTGATTTTATGAGCCTAGTTAAAATCTCGTATTAACCCATTTCTGTTTATTTTTTCAGCCCAGCGTCATCGCCGGCTCCTCTGTTCAGACCATCATTCCCAAATACGTTTGGCACTCCGCAGACTTTCGGGCGACAAAAGTAAGTAGAACTAAGGACAATAATATTCACAATGCCATGCTACCAGGAGACCATAACTGACACAGAACATTGTTACGTTTCAGTTCCAACCCGAATCCTGCTTCATCAGCGCTGACTAGTAGCGCCTTGCTGTCCACTCTGACTGCGCTGCCCCCTACCGGTGAGTAGAACATTATTTAGTTTGTATTCGACGTTGCCCAGACGATCTTGGTTGCCCTAAAACATTTTAGCTGCGGCTGCTATGCGCCACATTAAATGGCTCATGACATCGATTAAACATAATCTAATTGCAACTCAAATAAGTCAATTATACAGGGTGTCTTTGACATCGACGCACAAACGAATACCACGGATCCAGTACATGATTCTGGACCCCCTCAATGGAAGAAAAGCCGACGAAAATGGATTTTTTCTGTGTAAAATCGTTATTCTAACCAACCCCTATGATATTTTTAGTAAAAAAACAAAAAAAAAAATTAAGTAATTAAAAAGACACCGGGTTAGATAAAATTGTTTTTCTAATCAACCCTAATTTTAAAAGTAATTCGCTCATTACTTTTCACTAAAAATGTTAGAATGACTATTTTATACAGTTTAAATTTAAAAAAGGAAAAAAAAAATTGAAAAAAAAGACAAAATTTTCCTCCACTGGGGGGTCCAGAATCATGTACTGGGTTCATGGTATTCGTTTGGGCGTCGATGTCAAATACAGCCTGTATAACTTTTCTATTACCACATATTATACTAAATCGTTTTTTTTTTAGACTTCTTCTTTTTTCTTTTCTTTCTTCTTCTGCGATGATGATGATTGACGTATAATGCTTGTCCAGTATCTTACTCATATATCTACGTTATAAACCGTATCTACATTAAAGTAATTCTTCTAGGAGCAGGCGTGAACGCAGCGATGGCTGCTTATCAGAGCGCGCTGCTGTCGGCTATGGCTGCTCACACGCACACATTCCCCACCAGCCTCTCAGGTTAGTACTCGTAGTATGTTTAGTTTACTGTACCTAAAGCAAGGACTATAGTAAACTAGCTAAGCCCACAGACGTTGTCTTGGTCCTTGGCTATGAACAATTAAAGGCCCGAAGGTTATAGTCTAGTACAAATAGTCGTCGATTTCTAATGATTTTTTTCCATTTTTCTACGTATTTTCTTTATTTTTCTTATTTTTAATTCCGTGAGAACTTTCTACAAAGTATTAGAATTACAAAATATTGTCATTGCCACCGAGGTGAAATTCGCACGAGCCTTAGGTGAGGGTGTTAGGCAACCGAGTGCTGCAGTGACTTTCCGCGTGTATCAAACTACGATTTCAATATAATTATGTACTAACTTAGAAGTCTTAGAACTTAGAAATAAAATAAATGAGGGTTGATGCGCGACTCATGGGGCTCACTTAGCGCCCAGCCTAGATAAATGTAATAAATTGTGGCGAGGGCGTGCTCACGTACAGTAAATTTCGTACCTACCTAAAACTACGGTAGGGATAAAAGCGGGTTTTCGAGTGTATTGAAATCAAGTAATCATCGATCTTTTTTTATTATATTCCAGCACCAACAGATCTATCACTGAAGAGCTCAACGCCGACATCTCTTCACGGGACATCCACGGCGTCATCTCTCGCAGCATCCACGGCCTCTAGCCAGACCAAGCCGCAGCTTCTCTCGCACAAGCTGTCCGGCGCCGAAGTAGGCGCCGTCAGGCAGCTCATCACTGGCTACCGTGAGTCTGCAGCATTCCTGCTACGTTCCGCTGATGAACTTGAAGCCCTACTCCTCAACCAACCCTAGGATACGGCCAAACCCTTAGACGTATTCGGGTTTAAATTTGGATATTTTTAATCTGTGCTCGAACAAAGAACAATCAGTGATTTTGGACTAAAGTGGCTTTCTGAGTGTTTCGGGATTACATTGATGTCAAATTATTCTATGAACTAATTATTGTTAATAATGCACAGATATGAAATTCGAAATTTTGCAAAATAAACTCGACGAAAATGATTTGCGAATTGCGAATCTCAAATTTAAAATTGTGACTGAATTATGCCAATTTTACTAACGACGATTTTTAATTGTTTCTACATGTTACATTTAAATAGGTATCCGAATTTTTTGTCAATAGTTACAGTATCTGCGGTGAGGTGGTCAGTTACTGGTGTTATCTGTATTATCATTAACTGGGCATTTCATCTCACCATAGACTAATTCAATTTTTTCAATAGACATTTCACACATCGCTTACATATACCCGAAATAAGTAGAATACACAATAATTACAATCATAGTTTACGTTACAACACATTTGTATGCTGGCAACATTATTGATCGCATAATACGGTGCTTGTTATACTCATTTTTAGTGTTGCCAGCATACCACATTTGTCCAAATTATTAAGTAGAATTACGAGTCTATCCACTGATATACGTGTATCTAAGAATGTGCGCACACTTGGCGACAGGGGACGTCATCCTGGTTGTTTACATAATTTATCTGTTTATCGGTGCGCCAACTTACACTACTCAGTGAGTCGGTAAGCGTGTGCGCATTCTTAGACGACCCCATCGACATTTACAAAATGAATAATTGAAAATTGAGAACTATTTTGTCAATGTCGACGGAGTTGCCAACTTAGAAGTCTATTTCGGCGATCGTACAAAGCTGCCATAATTATTGTAAAAAATCTAAATGTTGCCATTTGAAACTCGTTGGGAGAGTACAAAATTATTTTTGTGTATATTTAGATTATAAGAGAAAAAAATCAGGGAGTCTCTAGCGTTAGGTTATTAAAAAAAAAACGATTTCTTGCCTGGTGCGATTTTTAGAATAGTATAACGATTATCTCATCGAAATTGCTTGAAAAAAGGCGGCTATTAAGATATTTGGAGAACGAAATACAACTTTTCTTGATTGGATGACTTCGAAACACATTCGACATTCCGTGTAACTTCCTGTCTCGGGCTGTGTCCCTGGTTGTTGCAGGTTGACAGATGTTCATAAAAGTCTTGATTGACTAGGAATTCATGATTAAACTGCTATATCTCAATATCCCTGTTGATTCAACGTTTCATATGATACATTTTTTAGGTTTAAAGTATTGACGGCAGTTTACTGATCGACACTTCACAGTACTTAACTAGATGTTGATGAAGAGTTTACTGTATCCATGAACGTTTGTCGAAACTTCGAAGTCAGCCCTACGTTAATAATTTAGGTTGATGCGGCATTTTAGAGTAAGAGGCACGAATTTATTTGTTGTTTTTAAAATAGCGCTCTAGCTTTACAATGATTAATATATTTATAATTTTAAACTTTTCATTATTTAAAAAAAGATTCTCTAGTTCTTTACCTCGTGATCGGCTCCATCCAAATTCTTTTTGCTAAGTTTTTTTTCTAAATAGTTTTTAGTTTTACTAATTATTCGCTTTGCTCAGTACAATGGAACGATTTACTGTATCTATTTGTTACCATAGATTTATGGAAAAGTACGGTAGGTAAGATTTAAAATAAGTTACTTGCTTACAATGTACAAAATGTTCCACTTCTACAAGGAAATCAGAAAAAATCATTAAACTAAAAACCTATTTTTCAATCATTACAGTTTCTACTTTGGCCTAAAATAATTTCATTGAGCAAAAAGTGGATTTGGGTAATATACCTCGTAATGTTATTTCTGTTGTTAACTATAGTTTAGTTTTTAAATTTCGGCCAGTTTTATTCGATTTTTGTAATCTATAATGTAATTTCGTTGATAGGATTAAAACAAAATAATTACAATAGAATAATTAAAGTCACATAAACGCTTATTATGTTGCTACTGATTTCATAACTTCAAATGTGTCGTCCATTGTGAAATGTTTTTTGACGGTCCGTAGACCGAAAGCGTTACGCGTAATCATCAAATTACTTCTCCATTTCTATGCTCCATTCGCAATGATTAGACATTTAAACAAACTTTTTTTAATGTCCGTTCAACCGATTTTGACTTCTATTCCGTAGACTTAAGAATGACATTAAACGTAAACAAGTGTTTACAATACAAACTATTTACTGCAGCGGCCATTTCTCATGCCACCAACGCAATAAAAGTCAAAATCGGTTGAACGAACAGTAAAAAGGGTTGGTTTAAATGTTTAAACTTATTTTAAACGGAGTATAGGTGGAGTGAGTGTCAGACATTTACCTACTGACTAACACTCATGTGTGTTCCTTCCGTTGCTTGTTGTGAGGGCCACGGTAATGCGGGAACTACATTAGACCGATGCACACGTGGGCCACGACTGATTTGTACGTTGAGTCGCGTCGCGTGGCGTGGTTCTGATGTAGCTCTACAAGTCTAGTTGCCATATAAAAAGTATGGAGACCGACGCGCCCAGATCGGCGTACGTGGCACACGTGTGCGGAATGTAGAATGTACCTTTACTCTTTCGAATAACCCCGCAGCGCTGGTCATCACAGACCATCTCATCAGAGAATGTTTCTTTACAATGGTCGATTCTGTTTGAATTCTGCAAATAATGTATAATATTTTCTCAACTTTGCCAGTTTTTCTCAATAGTGTTAAAAGCTTAACGCCAGTTTTAAATAAAATTGTAAATTCACTTTTGAATACAAAAATTGCCAAAGAAACGAATTGATTTTTCGTAATTGAATTATGTATTTATTCCATTTTAATACCACAAACTAATACCACTGGTATTTGTTTGGACTCGTATTCAAAATTTATTTTGTTTAGGTTTGATTGAAGTGACTATATCAAATTCAACTTGATGGTATTCGTTCGGAATGAAAAGTAAATATGATTTCAAAAAAATACAAGTGGTATTCGTTTTTGGTAATAGAACGGAATGAATCGAATTATGTATGGTACGTGGAATTGCAGATTATTTTTACTTTTTATAATTATAATACTTTTGAAGTTAAGATTAATTTTAGGGTTAGTTTTTATTTTTTTGTTTTTATAAAAGTCATTCCAATATTTTTCTAAAATGGTCACTCGGTGCGACGAAGGAAAGCTGTAGTCATTGTATATGGGAAAAAATGTAAAAAGTATGTTTAGAATTATAAAAAGTTGATTAGAATACGTGAAAGTTGATGTTGGAATAAAGATAAAAAACGAAAATGGTGGTAATACGTTGAGAAAATGAATTTGTTAGACATTAAAATATATTATTATTAGAGATGTATAAATGGTTTACAATTATTATTATCTATTAGTTCGAGAGAAATACAAAATGGTGAAAAAAAAACTACAAAATGGCGATTGTTACTATTAACGATATGAGAATTTAGTTATAATTTTGCAATTTCAAAATGTGAGTTTTACAATTTTGAAAAAGAAAATATTAAATATGCTCATATACTGAACAATTTGTTTTATTTGATCAGCTATTTCTAACACTCGAAAGAAAAATCTGAATAAATATTTTTGGGACTATACACACTAAAGTATTACTTACCTTTATTGAAATATAGTTGAAAATACCTTTTCTGTTTCCAGTAGTTGTAACATATATGGCACAAAAATAAGGTAAAGTTTACAATTTTCACTGACAAACCAGTATCAAGCTTGTATAATTGGAATAAAGTTGAAAGTACAGGGTTCAAAAACTAAAGTTTATTATTGTTTATACGGGCAATCAAATATCAACTTAGCTGCCATTAAAATAAAGTTGAAAATGTGATAGCCAAAAAGTATATTAAACTTTTATTTCCCTTGTATCAATCTCTCAGGGTATCTATCAGGGAATGGGTATTGTCTCTTGTCGGACATGAGGTAGCGCGTTGCGTTCATTATGAAATCCATGTTGGAGTACGACGCAAGGTACGAGAATACCGCTGGGAACCGCTCTGTACCGCATCTGGAATGGAGCAAAAATGTATACAGGGTGACTGGTAATTAGTGACCGATACTTATACACGTTATTGTACTCATAATTACAAAGAACTTTCCCAAAGAAACTTTTTTTATACTCATTAGTTTTATCACAATAACAAAACATCTGTGAAGTTCGCTACTTCTCAGCTGTTAGCCGCGTAACGCCGTTGTCTCATGTAGGTACCATATCTACAATAGTGATAGTGTACCCGTTCCGCTTGCAAACTCATCGGTGTATGTAATCAGTGTAGGTTAAATAATATTTTCATCCCCCCATCTCGGAAAGAGTATTTTTGCTCTTCGATATCTGAGAGCAAAAGCCGTTTTTATTCGCTATGAGAGATAAAGTAAATTGAATTTAGAACATCGCATACACTAAGTATATGAATTCAAAACATCATTAATTTATTTCTACCTCCATGGTACCAAATTTGTCATACAACTTTTTTTTTAATTTGTTAAAAACTCAGACTCAGAACCTTCTTGGTGCACTTTCTCGCATTTAGTCATTTCCTCGCTGAGGTGGGGTGAAAAGAGGAATGGCCATTTTTGACCTGACTTTGTATAGTAATGAAATAAATGTTAAAATTTAGCCAATTATATTATGTGTCTAATACGCTAAAAACAATTTTAAAAGAAACGCAGGAAAAAAAGATTTTTAAGTTTTTCTATAAACTTATTTTGCGTTTAGTGTTACATATTACCATGTTTTGAACGCATCTCTATTACCTTTTGCCATAGATTATATAAAAATACCGAGACCTTTTGCTACAACGTTCCATTTCACGCAGTATTACTTGACTTTATTAATCTCTGTTTCTGAGTTTTATATATTATTTTACATTTTATTCAATCGATATGTTATTTAAAGAATAACTAGTTAGTTAGTTAGTCTTTGTACAATACAGATTCATTGAAAATAAAATATTGATTAAATAAATTAATCATTCGAGTTCGGATGACTGAAACGGACTTTTTTTACATTTGACAGTTCTACGATTGAAATTGGCGCAGCCCTGCCCTTCGTTGGTGCGTGTGCGTCTCGTTGTGTACTGTGCTATTTTCTGTGTGAACTGATACCTCTATTTACGACCTTATTGCTGCCCCCTGGACCTCGATATCTTCTTCACTTGACGACCTTTGCTTTCCATATTGTTGTAAATCCACCCTCTTGATAATGCCGCCGTCAACAAAAAGCCGACGTATACTTTGCATAAACTGCAACGTCTGCCTAATACGTTTCAACGTTATCTTGTTTAAGAGCTCAACACAAGAGTTATTTCGCTTCTTAGTGAGTGGATATCACCAGTAATCGTAAGTATTTATTTTTATAATGTTTAACTTAAAACTATCTATGATGTCATAATCAAACTAACTGCTTGGCGCTTCTTTATTATGTATGACAACACACACGCAAATGACCGAAAGATGGATTAAAACTAATAGTTTTGTCTTGTTATTTCGTGTTTCGTTTTGAACTGTTAATCTTGGCATCAAACTATAACCTATATCAATTGTAAATAAAAGAAGATGAAATTGTCTTTCCTATTTCAGATTACTTACAGAGGAAGATTACATTTGTGAACCTTGTAATGAACTCCTCATGAGAAGCATAAACCAGCAATAAACGATGTCTCTGTGGACGGCCAACACTTAATCGTCAGAGCCATTCTATTGTTTTTGACAATCCTTCAGAAGAACTATGACAGATAAATTCCAAACAGATAAACAAACAAGGATTGCATCACATCAGGTATTTATGTTTCTATATTGTTAATTATTTGCCAGTATATTACTTCATACTGTTACGGTCGTGGTGATTTCTCTTTTTGACCTCGAGGTTGCCTTTTATTAATACATTTACAATACCTGATATTAACTCAATATTTTCTTTCATAGACGTCATCATCTGATAGAATATGCCATTCATGCTGGATGAGTTGTAAGCGTGCTCCCATACGTACTGGGCAAGCTGATGGAGCTTGTGGTGCAACTACTACTGAAAAAGTTGAAACAGGTGACACCGGGCCAATCACTGCTGAAACAGGTGACTGAGCCAATCACTGCTGAACCAGTTAATGAAAGTCTAGAAGTACATTCTGAAGTTGTATCTAGCAACATAACATTAGTAAATTATAGACGAGCAGCAAATACTGCTTCACACTGCCTTTTTCCTCAATGTACTAATATGAATCTGCACAATGTGGCAGATTCATTTAGAGCCACGATACTCAGTACATATAAATATTATATCCCTGTACATAGCCGTGTCTGCACAGAACATAGACAGTAATGAGTGGAGTAATCTGTATGATTCTAGTAATAACATGAGTACATTTACTTTACAACATGTAGAACACATTTTTCATTTGTTAACAATTATGACATTAGTGTGGTATCTTGGGTGGGCTAGGTATCAAGAAAAAATCTCTGCTCCAGCAGAATTTCTGGACGATGTAGTTATAAGAGAATTAGATGATAATGATGATAGTTAATAAACCATTTCACTAAAACATATTGTATAATTTTGTTTTTCCCTTTTTGTTTAGTATATGTACTGTACCTATACATACCGTAAGCCAATAAAATGTATCGGGTAGATAAGTGATCAAGTGATTACTATGACTACTATGACTATGACTATGATGAACAGGTAAGAGATACTTTTTAGAGGTAGATACCTATACAAACTATTTGGCATGTTTCTTTACTAAAAATCTACTTACTAGATAGTAAGTACAAGTTATTTGTGCTGGAAAAACAGAAATTATTATGCTCGACACTCGATTTTTTCCTATCATCGAGAGTCTAAGCAGCGACGTAAATTAAGGAATACATAAAATAAAAAGAACTTTTCGACCTCAGCTAAGTATTCCTATTTTAGATTACAATTTGAGAGTTAATAATTATTTTTCTAACATCTTACGGCAAATTCTAACCTAAAAAGAAACATTAATATTTTTTGGACTTCGTGGCGTTTAAATCGTAAAAATGACTATGAGACATTATTTTCTAGACTTACAGGTAGTCTGTCTACTATACTTTATAACTATACATTAACTTTTATTATCAGGTTTTGAAAAGTATGAAAAGTGGTCATTGTTCTTTACGTGTTGCACTCGAATGCAAAGATTTTTTACCCCGTGCTCTTTTGATTTTCTCGCTAACGCTCAGGATTATAATTTATTAATCACTCGCTGCGCTCGTGATTCAATTTTAGACTCTTTCGCTTGCTCGGTCATCAAAATTGAGCACGCGGTTAAAAAACAACTTTGCACTCTTGTATAACAAATAACTAAAGTTAAATAATGAGTATAAAAAAGTTCCTTTGAAAAAATTGTTCGTTATCATGAATACAATTACGTGTATAATTATTATCGGTCATTCACCCTATCTATGAAATTATATTACTAGACAGCATAGAGCTTTCGTGTAAGGTTCAAAGTTAATATTGTTATTCAAATTATATCTTTACATTTCTCAATATTTAAGTTTCTTATGTAATTAATAAGATAGGTATTACGTAGGTACTAGGAGCACAGAAAATAAAGGAGATCTATGCATAGACCTGACAGTGGTTGACTTTAGGCCGAACTGATGATGATGATATTGAGCTTACGACGACATAACAGAAACGCTTTGTGTATAATGTGTAATTAATTGATATAATGACAGCTTTATTTACAAAAAAAAAAAAACTGCTAGAAATTAATATGTAGAAAAAAATGTAACCCCTCTTAAAGTCACAGTCGTGAAAAACCCGGATGAGAGACGCACGGAACCGGTAAGTAAGGACGTAGGTACTAGGAGCACAGAATTGATAGGAGATCTATGCATAGACCCAGCTCTGGGTGCTTCTAGGCCGAACTGATGATGATATTAACTTATGTTAAGTTTACGACAACATAAAGAAAAGAACCGCTTCGTGCAAGTGATATGACATAAATGTGTAATTAATTTTGTAAATAAGTCAACAATCGAGAAATACATAAGAAATTTAAATATTGTAAAATGTAAAGATATAAGTGTAAGCACAATCGGCCTTGTAATGTTCCCACTGCTGGGATTCAGGCCTCTTATTTAGGAAAGCGAATGAGCCGTAATACATCACAGTAATCGTCATCGGGCCCAGTGCGGATTGGTGGATATCAATGTCTTCGAATTTTTGATTCACGACATGCTGGTTTCCTCACGATGTTTTCCTTTACCGTTTTGAGAGCAGTGGTGATGAAATAAATTACACAAAGTAATACGCCTGTCAGTTCCCACCATCAATGTAAGTCTATTGAGCTTTGTCTTAAGGTTCATATTTGCATCACTTCAAATTGTAGACTGCAGCTTTTTAGTGGGTGTAACAAAGTGTATAAATGATTACTTACAGTTTTCTAATCCCCCAAGATGCGAGGCCCCACAGAATACCATCACTCACCGCTGGTGCCCCGGTATCCCGCTAAAATTTAACAATAATATTTAAAGAGTTTGTCCAATAGTGGGACAGTTCAGACTGGTATTTTATTTATTTAACACTAGCTTTTAACGGCAGGTTCGCCCGCATACATAAAATATAGCCTTTGTCACTTAGTAATAAAGCAGCTTTCTATTGGAGAAAAAATTCGCAATCGGACCAGTACTTTCAGAGATTAACTCCTACAAACAAAAAAACAAACTTTACCTCTTCATAATATAGATGTGGATTGCAACGCTTATCGTAATCTATAACTTGCATAGCAAACATAGGTACATATTGAAAATTCATAAACTTATTATGGATTTTCTACCACTTCGGCCATAACGTTAACCTCTACGATAGTCCAGTATACTCGTTGTTGATCTATGTGGTATATTTTGTCGTTGCCATGTCACGTGCAATTTAGCTTCATTTGTTTGACTGACCGACATTTTGACAATTCAAAAGTGCCTGTAATTGGTCTATTTGAAATAAACGTTTCTGATTTCATTGCGACCGAGGATCCACGTATCTAACGACGTTTTTCATACACTTAGGCCATCATTACAAGAACTGTTTTCTTCCCACCGTCCGCCTCCAGGATATCAATATTACAGCAATATTTTCCAGCTGTTCAAAAGCCTAGTACTAGGATACTAACAGTGCAAGGAGCTTGCCGTCCGGTCTGCGCGAGACATATAAAGTTCTCTGTGACTATGACGCTGAACCTCATAGTGACGTTGTTGCATTTCTCCCGGTCTATTAGCTGAGCGTGGTAAATTTGTAGTGTTGTCGCTTCGCTATGGTCGAAGACGCCGTCGCGCTGTTAAAAAGATTTTTGTTATTATATGGAGTCCTGGTATATAATGGATGGTTACACATCCACGGACCAACCTCCGCAAGCGCCGCTTAACCTTGAAGAGGTGCGGTTATTATTACTTAGCTAAAGTCAGTGGCGAAAGTATAGGGTGACAAAGTTTGCAAAATGCCACGGGTCCGAGGTCCCACGCGACCCCTGATCTGACAGGCCGTGAGCTCGTAATTCAAAATTTGGACGGGACTGTCTGTCACTAGATATTTAAAATTTTCTCAAATTAAGTATTTCTGTTGCTGCTATAACAACATATACCACTAAAAACCATTTTTAGGGTTCCGTAGCCAAATGGCAAAAAACGGAATTTTATAATTATTAGAAAAGCTCTTGTTATTTTATAAGTAAAATCTCAATAAATAATATTCATAAACAGCAAAATTATTAGCGTTGGTTTATGTCCCAAAATGTCACTAAATTTATGGAAATATTGTGATTAATGAATGAATTAGTGACAATTATTATTAAGGAAAAATACTGCTCGCAGTATTTTCTATTTGCAATTGTTATGTAAGATTGATTCTATGATGAATTTAACTTTTCGTGGTCAATTTTAGGATTTCGGTTTTTTCTACTTTTGACTACAAAAATATGACCAGTAACGGGTACAGATAGAGCCCCATTTTTTTGTGTACTTACTAATTAAAAAGTAGGGGTGTATAAAAAAGTATATTTACAATCACAAAACCAAATGGAAACACAAAGTAGGCAAATGTAATTAGAATGCTAGAGGCGGGCAGCGCTATCGCATGTTTCGTATCGCGCGGCTGTAGGCATTTATTTCAAAAATACAGCCCAGTTACATTACTGTATGATATTATTACCGTGTTCATACAGACGTAGGTAGTAATCATAGTAATAGCAAAATACAGAGTTGAAGTGTGTTAGAACAACGAAATTTTGAAGGTTTGTTTTTGGTAAATAATTTAAGTTTTGTAAAAAGTCATAGAACAAAAGTTGTTGTTTATGATGTTAGTAATACAGTCCTGCACGGTTGTTAATATTTTAAAAATAACCCTGTATATATAATTTAATTTAGAATAAATATTTAATTTTATTATGTTTACGTTTGTACACTATACATACCCTTTCGGCACCCCAGCTAGTGATCCAGGCGTCATCGAACGGCGGTAACATGGCTCTGTTCGGAAGATCTACACCATGGACTGCATCTGAAAACCTATACATAACCGAAATGTTCACTATACATACATACATCTTGCTTGCTTCCTGCCCTTATCCCATATTACTTGGGGTCGGCGCAACACGTTTTCTTCTTCCATTCTGTCCTGTCACCCGTCAAACTATCACTAACTCCCTTTTCTTTCATATCACTTCTCACACAATCCATCCATCTTTTTTTCGGCCTTCCTCTCCCTCTCCATCCATCTACATGTATACTCAGAACTCTTTTAGTAATATGCGCTTCATCCCTCCGCTTCACATGACCATACCAAGACAACCGATTACCTTTCAACTTTTCAGTCACTGGCGCCACTTTTAAACTTCCTCTAATATACTCATTTCTCACTTTATCCATTCTCGTCACACCACACATCCATCTCAACATTCTCATCTCCGCAACATGCAATCTTTTTTCATCCTTCTTTTTCACAGCCCAACATTCTGATCCATACAGTATGACAGGTCTTATGACGGACTTGTAAATTTTACCCTTCAACTTGAGGGGCATGCGTGGGTCACAAGTTGTTCCCGTGACCTGTCGCCATTTCATCCATCCTGCGTTGATCCGACGTGTTACGTCTCGGTCTACCTCACCATCCCCTTGGACGAGTGACCCGAGGTACCGAAAGTCGGAACAGATTGGTATGGGCGTTCCGGCGAGAGCTAAAGGCACAGGGTTGGAGAGACCGCCGAAATCGCAGAACAAGTACTCCGTTTTGGTTCTACTTACTTTCAGGCCAACACTCTTCAGTCTGTGCCACCACACCTCCAATCTGTTTTGGACCTCTAGGCCACTCTCGGCAACCAGCACAATGTCGTCGGCAAACAGCATACACCAGGGAGCCTCCTCCTGAATGTCCGACGTCAGAGCGTCCATTATCATCAGGAAGAGATAAGGGCTGAGAGCCGATCCCTGATGTAAGCCGACAGCCACATTGAAATTTCCAGTGGTGCCCACTGTTGACCGGACTTGCGTACTACATCGACTGTACATCGCTCGGATCAACTGCACATACTTTCCAGGCACACCTTTCTCCTTAAGGGCCCACCACAGAACCTCTCGAGGTACCCGGTCGTATGCCTTTTCGAGGTCAACGAATACCATGTGCAAGTTTTTATGCGCACCTCTGTATTTCTCGCACAGCTGGCGTATAGCAAAAATGGCATCCGTCGTACCCCGACCAGGCATAAAACCGAATTGGTTCTGTGAAATTTCACTCTCTTCTCTCAGTCGCCTTTCAATAACTTTCTCCCAGGCTTTCATAGTATGTGACATTAGCTTTATTCCTCTATAATTGTTGCACTCAAGCACATCACCTTTGTTTTTAAAAATGGGCACCAAAGAACTGCTGCACCACTCATCAGGTATGGCTTCTTCCCGCAACAACTTATTGAAGAATAAAGCTAACCACGTCCACCCATCCACTCGCAATAACTTCCACACTTCAACGGGTATTCCATCTGGACCAATGGCTTTACCATTTTTCATTCCATTTACTGCTACTCTGACTTCATCCATACTAACCATTCTCACTAACCCTACATTCACTGGTTTACTCTCTAAAATTCCACTCCAATTATTTTCCTCATTCATCAGTCTTTCAAAATAGTCCTTCCACCTCTCTTTGATTTTTCCATCATCCGACAGGACCACTCCCGCTTCATTCCTTACACATCTTACTTGACAAACATCTCTCGTCTTTCTCTCTCTTGTTTTAGCTAGCCGGTACAGCTCTTTTTGGCCTGCAGGACTGTCCAGTGTGTTGTACAGTTTGTCCTGGGCCATTGATTTTGCTAATGCCACGGCTTTCTTAGCTTTTTTCTTCAAAACATCATATTCCCTCTTTTTTTCCGCTTTCAAACTACCGTTTTCCACTTCCACGTGCTGCCATTCCTTGAATTTTCTTTTCTTTTCTTTCAACACATTCTGAATTTCTATCGACCACCACCATGTATCCCTATCTATTGTGCCTTTTCCTCTCGTCTCTCCCAAAATATCTTTCGCTGCGTGCCTGATACACTCCGCCAACTCATTCCAGCTTTCATTTATACTTCGATCATTCATGTCTCCCAACTCTATCATTTTGTCTACCACTCGCTCTCTAAACTTGTTCGCACAATCATTCTTCTCTAGCATATGCCATTTTATTTTGGGGGGAGGACGCGCTTTGCTTTTGTTGCATTTTATTTTGACAACTAATTCCATTACCAGGAGTCGATGTTGAGAGACTAGGTCTTCTCCTGGTAGTACCTTGCAGTCTTTGACGTGCTTTATATTGTTGCGCCTAACTAAAAAGTAATCAATTTGCGTCTTGTGGTAGCCGCTTTTGTAAGTGATCAGGTGTTCCTCACTTTTTTTAAACCAAGTATTGGCTATTGCAAGGTCAAAGGCGGTAGCGGATTGCAGCAACGTCTCCCCTTCCTTATTTAGACTGCCAAAACCCCATCCTCCATGTACCCGTTCATAAATACCTTTCATTCTTCCCACATGTCCATTAAAATCACCTCCAACTATCAGTTCCTCATGTACAGGGATGGCCATTAAAGCAGTGTCAAAATCCTCCCAAAATTTCTCTTTCACCATTTCATCACATCCTACTTGTGGTGCATATACACTAACTACATTCAACATCACATTCTCTAACATAACTTTCACAACAATTAATCTATCATTCATCTACATACATACATACATACATCTAATGTTGCCATAAATATTGTTCCGAGGATTTGTTTATAAGGGCAACTGAAGGAAAATAGTTTTTTTTTGAGGTGGGAAATTCAAAAACTTCTCTCGCTCTGAGATGGAGTGGTAAAACTCAACTGTGTCCTTCAGTTGGCTCGACTTACCACCGTGAATATGGCGTGCCCAAATTGAGGAACATGGGTGGATTTTAGTCAGTAAAAGTCCGAGAGGCCTTCACGCTCCACCCCTCTGGGTGGAGCGAGAGGATTTAGTTATGTAATGACTTCCCAACCCCCCCCCCCCCCCAAATACAACATACCACTGAAAATCGGTGGCTATGTACTAGGGGAGCATGACTCAAAGTGTGTTTACTCTCGCAGCAATTCGGTATGCTGCGAGAGAAAGCACACTTTAACCTCAACTTACCTCAAATTTTTGTCAAGTAGAATAAGAGCGACGTCATTGTCAGGGGCCTTTCGGAGCCCCCAGCCAGGGTGCTTGATGACTTCCTGGATGCCGACCAGCTGACCTCCACGGTTGGAGTGACGGCTTCCTGCCCTGATCTTCATTCGGGAGACTTGGTTTGATCTAAAAAATGATCACCAATATAATATCTAAGTTATATCTTTATCACTGCTTTATATCGAGTTTTTAATCATATTTACTCAATAATGTCAGCATAGTTTTTAATTTGTAGTTTGTGAGTATTGTCAGTAATCTGCGAGTAGTTGCTTAGTACCAATAGTACCTACAGTTTGGGACAAGTGGCAAAATTTTGTCACTGCAACCGAGGCGGAATCCGCCCGAGACTCAGGTGAGGGTGTTATGGAACCAAGTGTTGCTAAATATCAAACTTTGTTGTAATATAAACTTAATAAGAAAGAAATAAATAAACGAGGGTTGATCCGCGTCCAGCTTGATACGATGAATACAATAAATGGCGGCGCATTCTGTTCATAGTTTTGAACTATGGACAGCCTGGTTAGGCAGGAGATAACTTCATAGGTTGACCTAGGAGAAGTCAATCATAAGTGGTCGTTGGTTGCAACGGGTTACGATCCAGCGGCCCACTTAATCAATGTGCCTAACCTTTTCCTAACTTTTTTGGCATTGCCTTCCAGTATAACCAAATTCAGCTGAATTTTTTTGTATGAAGCGTGCGGTGCCATATTATGATGTCATGTTAATACTATTAAAATTCCGTAGTGACAAAACACTGAAAAGTACAAAATAAATTTAATTTCGGAAGTCGGTGTTTCTATAATAGATAATTTTGTCTCTTCGTTATTTAACACCGACTTCCGAAATTAAAATTATTTTGTACTTTTCAGTGTTTTTTTTTACATTGAAGCCGTTTTATTTTTTTTGTAAAAAAAATTTTATTTTTCACTTTTTAGTTTATGTACCGCCACTAAAAAGTACCGCTCAGCCAAACTTCTCTCATTCATCTCATAACGTTTCTAATAATCCCAAACAAGGTTAGATTACATTAATTTACCTTCCGGCTTCATCACCAGATCAGTTCGATACATCCCCTCCCCCTTTTTACTATTTATTATTATTATTATTATTTTATGTTGTGGGATATTGTGTTTCTTGTGCCGAATAAATGCTATTCTATTCTATTCTTTGCTTTCAGTCAGTCATCGAATGCATAAATCAATTTTACTTGTTACGACAATTCTGCTGTGGTCCTATGAAGAATTCTGTTCCATATCTTCGAAGTTCATGATCAGATCATAACAATATTTCTACGGTACCAACTTGGAAGCATAAACATACAATCGAAAAAAAAAAATTAAAATCAGTCCACAATTGACCGAGATATCGGTGAACATACATACAAAAAAAAAACACATTCAGCCGAACATAGAACCTCCTCCTTTTCGAAGTCGGTTAAAAAAGGATACTACTGTTCGTCCTGTACACGTCATGTAATATTGCTAAGCATAGTCCTCATTACCAAGCTGTACAAATTTTTAATAAACTGCCAGCGGATTTAAAAGATTTCTTGTACACTAGCTCTTTTAAGACAAAGCTCAAAGCATTTCTGTTAGAGAAAAACTTGTAGGTATTCCTTAGACGAATTATAATTTTAATATTATTTCCAATTTTCTGTATTATAAATAATTGTATTTGTTTTTGTTTTAAGCACGTACCCATGTTTTAATTAAATTTTTGTTTTCCTTAAATTGCATGTCATTTTTTAGAATTTTTGTATTAATATAAAATAAAAATATCAAATACTATGTAAATTGTTCCTGATAAATAAAATAAAAAAATACCTATTTAAAAATAGGTTGTGTGTGTACCCTCTTACTCGCTCGAACGCCTGACTTTTTACCACGTCATCGCCCCTGATCAGTTGCAGCTTTGCAAACAGTAGCTATTTATTCTAGATGTGTTTAGTTACTCACTTCCAAAGACAATTGGCCGTGGTTATCACCATGCGTTGGTTCAGCAGTGCCCCGGAGCACCAGTGCTGTTCATCCTTCTGTATGGACACCACGTAAGGGTAGTCTTCAATGAGTCCCTCTCTCGCGGCGATCAGCCGACGCGTTTCTAGGAAGGGAGGAAGGGAATGAGTCAAAATAAAAACAGTAATTTCATCCAACGCTTTATTAATTATTGCTTATTTAGGTTGTTTCTTATTGGTTGGCTGAACGGGATTACCTTTTGGTTTCTTTCCTGCGCGAGCGTTTTTCGGCTTGGCTTTTTGATTCTTGCTTCTTTGCCCTTGTCCCTTGCGTTTCTTGTTCTTATTCCTTGCCGCTTGATTTCTATTGTTCTTTTTACCTTTTTTTGCTTGTCTGCCTTTTGGTTTACCTTGTTTCCCCTTTGCTTTTGCTCTACCTGCTGCAGCTTTTGCTTTAGGCTTGCCGTTTACCCGTCCGCTTTGTTTTTTTACCGCTGTTTTAGGTTTGGACTGAACCCCTTTCCGTGCCGGTCCATTCTTTTTTACTGCTTTTGCTTTCGGTTGTTCAGTTTCTTTGTTATTAGTTGTGGATTTCGCTGACGTGGGTAGTTGGTTTGTAGTGCTTTTAGATTCATCTTTAGTTGGACTTGATGTTTCTGTAGTAGATTCTTCTTTATTATCTTTTGCACTAACCGTCGTCACCGGTGTGGTTTCTTTTGCTTTTTCTTCTTCTTCTTTTGCTTCTACCTTGGCATCTTTTACAGTTGGAGTTACATCCAGGACGGCAGATCTTTTATTTCTTAAAAACGACCAAGGGTAATCGGGTAAAATTTTCTTGACTCTGGGTTTTTGGTCGAAAGCTTGGTCGACGGGGAAATAAGGGCTGTCGGGGACGCCTGCTCGGACCATTTTCGAGTTGCCGTCAGACCCCACGACTTGGAACGCAGTATACTTAGCTGGTGGTGGATGACTTGCTTTGTCATACTTCGCGTAGTTTATCAGAATCTTGCCATTAGCGTAAGATCTGTATTTCTTAGGATAGGCCTTCTCGACTCTGTCTTTCTGGCCTAGAGTATAGCTAATATAAATAGCAAATATTATTACCGGCAGAGCCTGCATGTTCGAGGCTTGCTTCCAACATGAAAAAAATTACAGTTAGAAGAGTTTTATGATATTTTTTTATTACTTTCGGATGGTATTGTGAAATCGCATTAAAATATTCCCATTTTTATTGTCATGGAATATAAAAACAATATTGATTTAGTTGTTGGGTTATCAATATGTAGGTACGGTAGGTACCTACTTACACTACAATTGCTATAGTATGGTGTGGGTGACAGCTGTCAAATTCATACAATATAGCTATCTATCCTTTTCACTCATCTTAAAGATGTATAATTCCGTCCTGCTGCCATCCTATTCATTCTAGAAAAAAAGACTAATATAATTGCTTGGATAAGAATATTGCGATTATTTTGGGTTATTGAGAAGAGAAAAATAGTCGAGTTTTTTAAATGTTTATTATTTATTTAACAAGGCAAACAACTTATTACATACTAAGGCCTTTTAGAATATATTCGGTCGACTTAAATTATACACCATATAGCTCGATTCTAGTACTACGACTTTGTACAGATGCAGTAAAAATAGGTTTGTCATCTTTAAGGCTACTTACCAACAACAAGCACCTATATTAAAAACGTATCTGACTGCAGTTTGTATGCCAGTGATGCGCTATTCAACACTGAATTGAACACTTGGCGCTTGTTACATTGCCGTCCTGTTGTCGACCGTCCGCGGTACGGTTGTCGCATCGCGCGCTTTATATGAAAAATACGATCGTCCGTACGCAGTACGACTAAAGGTCAAAGCACACTCAAATGACTCTGCTCCCACCCGGCAAAAAGAATATAATTCAAATATGGGCTTTGAATATTGCTATTTAGATATATTTTACATCGGCATCATAAATTAGCAGACAGCTCGCTGTCAGCTAACTTACCGCCGCCGCCAAAGTGCTCGGTTTTTGACGCCTCGCTGGCCGCACGTTGTAGGCGAGCGGTAGGCGCGGCGTCCGCGCGGTGGCCGCGCGCTGACTGCTAGCAGTCGCCGCGCCGATCAGTCCGCTCAGTGACAGTCGGTCTGTATCTGTCGCCGCGCGGACTGCTGGGTGCCTGGTAGCTGTCGCCGCCTGGACTGCTGGGCGCCTGCTAGCTGGCGCCGCGTGGATTGCGAGCAGTCGTCTTAGTTTAGGATGGTGTTGGGTTCCCACCCAATAGCTCACTGTCCGGCCGTCCGGTAACTGTCCGGACCAAGCCCAAGTCGTCGACGGCGCGCACTGTTCCCGCGCGCCTCAAGGAGTTGTCAGCAACAGCAGGCACCCAGCCGGGTCGAACGGGCCTAGTGGGCCGGCCTACTGGGGCCAGGGTTATCCGAAAGGGCGCTCGAGCCCCGGTATGAAGGCTAGAAGGAACGGGGTGGGTCTTTTAGTCAGTAAGAGTCTGACACTATCTCCCGCTCCGCCCAAGGGCGTCAATGCATGTATGTCAATGCATAATTTTTCCACCATAAAAAAAAAGGGTTCCCACCCAACACCGTCCGCGGTGTTGGAGCAGAGTCGTTTATGTGTGCCTGATGACCTTAACGCACCGCATCCGCACCGCAGCAGGCCTTCAAAAGTCGCATAAATTGAAAGCGCCCTAAGTCTATTTTTGTTGGTAGCACGCATGAGAGAGCATGCCTAATACATAACCTACTCAGTATTTTCAGTATCCGTGTCTTATATACGTATACTAACATTCAGTTGTTAACGAGTGAACATTTTTATCACACAACGATATTCTTCAAAAGAGATGGCATATTCACCAATTATCATCATCATCATGATTTCAGACGAAAGACGTTCACTGCTTCCCCCAAGCGTCGCCACAAAGCGTCTCGCATCCATCGGATTCTCGCGACCCTCACTAGGTCATAGGTCCACCTTGTAGGAGGCCTTTCAACGCTGCGTCTTCTGTTACGTGCTCACCAACTCACCACTCCAGAACCTATCGTCCCCATCGACCATCAGTTCTGCGAGCAATGTGCCCTGCCCACTGCCATCTAAGTTTGGTGATTCTTCTGGCTATGTAACGTAAAAATATGTAGTGTAAACTTAGATGGCCTTGGTTCTCCTGCGGATAAATTCATTTCTAATGTGATCACGCAAGGAAACTTCGAGCATAGCGCTTTCCATTGCTCTTTGGGTGACTTTAAGCCTTCTGATGAGGCCCATTGTAAGCGACCACGTTTCAGAGCCATATGTCGTCACTGGCAACACGCACTGCTTATAGACTTTCGTCTTGGAAGACTGCACTTTCGTCTTAACCAATTATAGTTACAATAGTTGAAATAAACAGCAGAACAGATGACCGTTGGGGCCGAAAGGTTTTAGAGTGGCAACGCGTACTGGAAGACGCAGCGTTGGAAAGCCTCCCACAAGGTAGGCTGATGTCCTGGTCATGATGGCTGGAATTCGATGGATGCGAGATGCACAGGACCAACCGGTCGTTGTGGCGACGCTTGGGGGAGGCCTATGGATGTCTTACGGCTGAAGTGATGAGTTGAAATGAATGCTTTGTCACATTCCAATTAAATAGTACTTCTCCAGGTGTCCTCAAACTGAGCTGTCTAGTCTCTCGGAGCTATTTTCTTATAGGTAGCGAGCTGGACTGCCAACTGGTGCAGTATCATCTTCCCCGCGGGTCCCTCGTCGGTGGGGACAGCTTTAGACAGCCTCACGACCCTGCCGCACTCGCGGACAAAGTATTCCAGCTCATTCTCTAATTGGCGCCCGTCACCTGGAAGGAAATAAGTATTCAGGTTAGGGCTACACGTTTCAGCACCGAATTGCACTTTCCTATAGGTCAGCGTAAGATAATCAGCCTTAACGTTGCACTGCTGGGACTCAGGCCTCCTATGAAGAGAGAGAATGAGCATAATCCACATCACAGCACGTCTTTAAACTCTGGTTCTAGGACATGCTGGTTTCCTCACGATGTTTTCCTTCACTGTTTTCCACAAAGTAATGCACCTGGTGAAGGTTGCAGGAATTCGATGGATGCGGGACGTACAGGATCGTTCATTGCGACACTTGGGGAGGCATATGTCCAACAGTGGACATCTATCGGCTTAAATGATGAATGATGATGAATGCACCTGGCTGGTTTGGTTAAGGCCGTTACCACTGGGTCATCACTGCTCTACACACACACACTTTCTTATGCTTCTGTCCTCTTCTGTCATTTAGAATCGTCATTTACTAGAGCGAGAGAGAGAGTGGGTGTGTTACCTTATGCGGCGGAATCGACGAGAAGTTCTTATTACTCTTTTATAATACACACCAGTCTAAGACCGCTTTTATTCATGATATTGAAACTCCATAACTCACCTTGTGCCAATCTAGAAGTCGCAGGCTGTAGACATTTGTTAGCAAGCCTGGCGAGTTGGGACCTTTCAGAGCTGAACGCTTCATCCAGGTCGAACAGCTCCAAAGGTGGAGGAGGTGGCTCTCTGAATGTTGGGGCAAATACCTTGAACAAAGGAAATTAAACTTTACCGAGTTGAAAATTGGGTTTTAATTCTGGTAAAAGAAATAATCAAGATTTGCGTTAAAATGTCAGTCGTGTGAGGGACAAAGAGGGATGGAGCTACAGCTACAGCCTATATAGCTCCATTCCTTTAACAGTTCAGTTTAGGTCATAAAAGCTCGTAGTAGGGCCTCAGGATCGCATTTATAATTTACTATTTATGCGTATAAGTACTTACAGCTAGCTGTAGTGGTGGGAATGGTGTCTCAAACTGTGGCGCGATCAACCGAAGAGGTTCGTGTTTAACTCCTAGTGCGTCATACAGTCCTAGTACTTCTGGCACTGGAAGCAGCAAATTAACACCGTAATTTAAACATCTATCTATATACATACAAATAAAATTGGAGTGTCTGTTTGTAATATTGAAATAACTGCTTTTTATTACATGCATATGCATATACGGTACATTCACCATAATAACATTTTTTAAAATTTTTGTCTGTCTGGCTGTCTGTTTGTCCGGGCTAATCTCTGAAATGGCTGGACCGATTTTGACGGGACATTTTTTGGCAGGTAGCTGATGTCATAAGGAGTAACATAGGCTACTTTTATTTAAGAAAAAATAAATTCATAATCCTGTAGTCCACGCAAACAAAGTCGCGGGCACAGCTATTGTTTATATGTAGCATTGCTAATTCGCAATTACTCTCTGATTTCAGGTTTTTAACCATTTGAAGTGAAGTATTTCTGAAACTCTAACCTGAAAACCTGTTTAAATTTGGTTTTCAAGTAGGGTTGGTACGTTCGTAAAATAATAAATTTATTCAGAAACCCACCCTATAAACTTAGCGCCCACCGCGTCGGAATCGAAGCGTGCGCAGTGTGCGAGCCGTCGGTATTTACAAAATGCCGGTAGGGGTGCGTCTACTGCATTCGGATTTTGCATCGGCAATTTCCGATCCAGTGCACGCTGTACGATCCAAATCAATACAAAGCAACGAATCCGTCCGGGTGTCCGCTCCGTTCCTAACGCAGTGGACGCTTAGCTTTAAGCATTTTTTTTTATTTTACATAGGTACGATACCTACTCACAATCTTTGAACACCATTTATTAGAAGGTATCGATTAATCCAATAACTGGGTTGTAGACGTCAGATAGGCAATAACTCTAATACGTTTACTGACATCGGGTTAGACTGGAAGCCGGCGCCAGCATAGTTTTTTATTTTTTTATTATTATTGACAGGCTCACGCTTGACCACTATCTCACCTGATTGAAAGCGACGATGGAGCACGCTTGCCTAGAAGTAACCTATTCACTCTTGACTTAAAGACACTTAGGTTGTAGCTACCAGGAGAACAGACTCCGGTAGGGGATCCCACTCCTTAACTGTACCCACAATGAATGTGTTCCGTCACAAACGTCTTCTACGTGATGTCTACCATGTACAGGTACACTTTGCGCTTTTCGGCTTTTCCGAAAAGGCATACTTTTCCAAATAACCATAGAGAAAATTTTTTCTGGGAAGCCAATAAGACACTCTTTCAATTTACGGATGGGGAAAAAGCTATAGCAGAAAAAATTTAATGTAGCCATACACGCAAGGGTATACCTGACAGGTTTACCTGTACCTACAATTGAGTTATACAGGAAAACCGGAGCGTAAATGTTGCACAACTGTGCACGTTTCCATACATTAAGCTTACTTGAGTTGACAGGTATAACTGTCAAAACTGTCAGGTATACCCTAGTGTGTATGGCTACTTTTAGTTACTCACACTGAGCCAGGTTTAAAGAGAAGAGGCGCCACGTGAACAGCGCATGTGGATGAAGGGGGGTGAGGCGCGGCGGGGGTGCGGTGGCGGGTTCCGGGAGAGGAATACTGCTCAGCCACATCATGTCGCCTAGAGTGCGGTATTCATTGATCTGGAATTATAAAGATTAGTACCATAAGTTCATGATCGGTGGCAACGATATCTCGCGCCGTGCCTTGATACAAGCCATGGGTCGAAGCGAGCAGGACTGGCACGCGGTCGCCTCCTTCTGCGAACCAGTAATGCTAGCAAAGGAGGAGGCCTTACGTGCACGCGCGAGGAAGCGGCCGTAACGCTCCAGCCGATGGGATCCCGATCCCAATTCCAGCCACTGTAGGCGCGCTTGCGGACGGCGCGCAATGGGTAGCTTGCCGTCCGACTGTCCGGTAACCGTCCTGTCCGAGCCCAAGTCGTCGACGGCGCGCACTGTTCCACGCGCGCCTCAAGGAGATTTCAGTAACCGTAGGGGCCCAGCAGGATCAAAGCCTAGTGGGGCCAGGGATCTGCTTCTGAAAGGAAGACTCTGTCCTGGTATGGAAGGCAACGAATGAACAGGAGAGGAGTTTTTAGTTTGTAAAATTCTGACACAAAAAAGAGCGAAAGATGTCATTCGATAATTTATCCAACTAAAAAAAAACCATAAGTTCATCGATTTCCATAATTAAGCAACACTAAGCGAGGCCAGAGCTTGGAGGAGAAGGAGATAATTGCCTAATCGGTTTTTTGGAGAGAGGTGGGCTGGATGGAATAAACCCAACAAAGATTGATGGCCACCATGGCCCACGCACAGTGGTCCGCACAGGATTAAGTGTAGAACTAGAAACCATACTCTGATAGAATAGAATAGATGCTATGTGTTAAATCATATCAAAATATATCAGCGAAGTTACGCCCGTTTCGTTTCCATGCTCTTGCGTCGAACGCCTCAAATTGTCCATGCCTCCGATTTCTTTGTTCTGACGTCATCTCCAACGGTCATTCACGTGGTCAGAACAAAGGAAGCGGAGGCGTGACCAACTTGAGACGCAAGGGAATTCTTACATCAGGATCCTCCACGTCGACAGGATTCAGATGCAGGTCGATCGTACCGCCGAGGTAGTTGAATATCATCTCCCTGATGAGGTCGTTGCACTCGCTCTCGAGGTACTGGTCCGCGAAGAAGTGACCCGAGCCGATGACGAAAAGTTTACCTGAAAGTGGACATTATATAAGATTAAATTTTGTACGAATTATTTTATTGAGATTTTAGCGATAAGACCATCAAGATTGGTCTTTGTACAAAAAAGTTAGACGTGAATTGATTTTCATTTTTGATAATCACGCAAGAAAACTCCGACCTGGGCGTGCCGGCCTCTAAACATTTTAAATGGCAGGTAGACTTGTAGATCGCACCACTCTTGACTCAATGATATTACCATTCTCTTCACGCCGCCGACTGAAACCGATGGAGGAATATCATTCAAGGAAAAGTGATAAAGCAGGCTGGTCACGACCCTCAGCATTGAGAAATACGACGCAAGGAGGAGGAGATTTGTAGAGTTACATTAGATCCACGCCACGTAACGCCACGCAACGCACCGCTACATACAAATTGGGCAGGCGTGACCCACGTGTGCATCGGTCTAATGTAGTTCTCGCTTAACCCTTTCCATTGCACTGACTTTCAAGCTGACGAATTCACTGGCAGAATCTAATAATAAAATAATGCGTAACATCGTACGATCATAGACACTTTCGCCTGACCGCCGCTAAGTTCAGTTTTGCTTGCACTCGAAACGAAAACTTAAAAGAGTTTGGTTCAGTGCCGCGCCACAGGATTAAGGCGAAATGTGTCTAAGTGATCAGGCCGAAATGACCACGATGGAACCTACTTTGAAGGTATGTGGAACAGAGAGTAAAGTCCCGCAAACCTCCGTTGAAAAGGAGGATCCTCCGTTCAGACAGGTGTTATGGTCTGGTGGGCGACTGCCCGATAGATGATTTCGGGCTGTCGTATATATTCGAATCGGGCGGAGAACTTTGATTGCGCGATGCAGGATTAGTTCTTATATGGCGCCATAGATGTTGCTACACCTACCTCCACTTTTCTCCGAGGTGTACAAAGCGGCTACAGGTCTCTTGACAGGGTAGCACACGTCACTGCTCGACAGTATGGCTGCTGCAGGCTTCTTCACCGTCATTGTGGCGCCATAGGGATACACGAAGTTTGGAGTCGCTGGTTCTTCACTAGAAACGAAATTATACGATCTGATTATTTAACTAGAGTGGTCCTTTATGGACTTGTGTTATGCATGTGGTAACGGCATTATGCTGAGCGTTCGGCTGTTTTGCGTGGAAGTGACGCATATTATTCCTACATATAACGATTATAATTTGTAAGCTAGTCTTAAAATTGCTTTCATCATCATCATCATTTCAGCCGAAAGATGTCCACTGTTGGACATAGGCGTTCCCCAAGTGTCACCACCATGAACGATCCTGTGCGTTTCGCATTGGATTCTCGCAACCCTCACCAGGTCATCAGTCTACATTTTAGGAGGCCTTCCAAAGCTGCGTCTTTCGGTATCTACGCACAAGGTAGCGTTATTTTCCGCAAATAAATTGACATCTTTCTTTCACATTAAGGGTATTTTATGGTAAAATTTTGTTAGAATAAGATTTTTTTTTTAATGATTTAGACTAGTGCTATAATGCGATCCCACCTGATGGTAAGCAGTGATGCAAACATTGATGTTGAAGTGCACTTAGTGCACTAGTTTACTAAGAGCTTATACACTTTAGCCTTGAAGACACCAAAATTATTATCCTACGAGAAAACCGCAGCAGGCAAATTGTTCCAGTCCCTCGTTGTACGTGGCATAAACGACGAGGCGAAACGCTTAGTCTGGACCGTAGAGGTGTCCAAACGTAAGGGTGGGCACTAGTCGTACGTATAAGTAAAAGAACCTCACAGAAAATCGTCCGATTCGCTGCTGTAGTTAGGCATCTTCATCAGGTACTTGGTGACTGCTCGGTTCAGTATGCCGTTGGACACGTGGCACTCCTTGGGATGGTAGAACTTGTGGTACTTCGCTCGAACCACGCAGTCTGGAAGAAATTAGTAGATAACGTTTTACCGAAGTTGTAGATTAGGAAAAAGAGAAACGAGCTTGGATTGGATCTCCGTTTTACCCCCTAAGGGGATGAAACGGGGATCCAAACTTTGTATGAAGAAAACTCAATTAGTCCGTTAAGTATAAATTCGCCAGTGAAAAAACCAAACTAGACGCGTAGCTTCATAGATGCGTATTCGTTAGTATACGCCCGCAGTCGAAGCGGTAAAGACTTAACGACCGGCATGATGCTGCCGCTTCTTCGAAACAGTTTCATTGTTTTGTATGTAAGAAGAGGCGTAGCGTGAACTAATTTAGACGTGGGTGAATAAGTGAGGTTTTTTTCTTTCATAAGTTCGAAAACGAGACAGCGCCTGTCGCAACCTAGTGTTCGACTAAATCGTCGCTTACCATCAGGCCAAATAGTGGTCAAACGCGAGCCTATCAATTATAAAGCAAAATCCTTGTTGTTAACGAGGCCTCGCACACGCCGTAACAGACCCTTTGGATGCGGGGCCGTGGGCGAGGGCCCACTTCGCCCATGCCTAGCTACGCCTCTGTGTGTAAGCTTCACGTAGCATACATCAAATGTATAATGACGAATACGCGTTTAAGAAACTACGCGTCCGTGAACATCAACATCATCATATCTACCGATAGACATCTGCTGTTGGACATAGGCCTCCCCCAAGTGTCGCCATAATGGACAATCCTGCGCGTCGCGCATCCATTGCCCCGTGTCCGTGAACAGTAGGTCTTATATTGGAAAAATCACTCACCGTTATTCACGACAATCCCAAATTCCTCTAAAAAGAAGTTAATGTTAGTATTGGTCCGTTCTTCCCCCCCGTCCGACATGGCGACCAGCACAGAGTCGCCTCTCTCCACCATATGCTTGAGAGACGACAGTTCGTCGTCGGTGAACGCGTTCTGAGGACCGGCGACTATCAGAATCTTCACGTCTTCTAGTACGTTTGTTGATATCTCCTCGCGGTTTCTGTAAGCCCAGTAGGTATAGGTACCTACAATAGTATATTTTGATACACGTGCAGAAAGTTTGTCTTTGAGAGCGAGGCGGAATGTCCGTACTGTAGGCGAGTGTGTTATGGTGCCGAGGGCTGCAGTGGATCCTGGTAGTTTGCACGAAATCCTCAGTGCGCGAGTCCGACTCGCACTTGCCCAGTTTTTTTTTTTATTATGGATAGGCTCGCGTTTGACCACTATCTCACCTAATGGTAAGCGATGATGTGGCCGACGATGGAACACGCTTGCCTAGAAATAATCTATTCACTCTTGACTTAAATATCCCTAGGTTATAGCTATCAGAAAACACAGACTCGGGCAGGGAATTCCACTCCTTAGCTGTACGCATAATGAATGAAATAATCGCGTGAAAGTACCTAGACATTTTTCTCACTGCACGGACTTAGGCCTCCTGTCTAGGAGAGGAAATGGGCCGTAATCCATCACATGGGTTCAATTCGGGTTTGTGGGACGTCATGGTAAGTCCCCCGTTCTTTGCTAACCAAAATCTCCGGTCAAAAGGATGAGATCTTCTATTTTTGTTAATATGAACAATTACTCACATCATAACTTTCCATGTAGACTTAAGTTTCCTGTGCAGCAACTTATAGTTTTCGTTGATCTTGAAGAGCTCATTCTTGGACACGTCGAATAATATCGTATCGACTGCCTTCATTTTGTTTAAAAAAATTGTAACTTTATTTAGCTGATTAATCTTTGCTCTGTTTTGTTTACTAAACTCGTGTCGACTGTGTTGCTTAGCAACGGAGAAATATGACAGCTGGGTGATGGAGTTGCCATTTTATAATTTGTTTTTTTTTTGGTTTAAAAACTCTTTTGTTCTTGTTAATCCTATTGTTTCTCGAATTTAGCTTTGTTTTATTGTTATCTAAGCTCGCGCTTGACCATTATCTCACTTGATGGAAAGCGAAAATGTGATCGCCGATTCGCGCTTGCCTAGCTTATTTTAAGTCTCTTTTTTAATTTGTCAATCTTTACAGTTTGATGGCGAGACTATAGGTAGGTATTTGGAGTTTAGAACCTTTCAAACTCTGCTTTTAATCACATTTCGACTGGGTTCAGGCTAAAGTAGAGATGGAAAAATACTCTCTGCTTCTAATTCGTAATTCAGAAATAAAATATAACACGCTTAATCATAAAGTGACCAAAATCAAAAAGACTTTGAATTGAATCTTATTATTGAAGCCTTATTTAATTATCACTAATAAAATTCTAATAAGTAATATGTAACCAAAATTATATGTAACTCAATATGATTTAAAAGAGTTTCTTGCACGTTCTTCTCATAGAGATCTACGCTTTGGAACGTGCAATTTAGCTTCACTTTTTTTGGACTGACCAACATTTGACTATTCAAAAGTGCCTGCAAATTGTCTATTTGAAAAAAATGATTTGATTTTGAAAAAAAAAACAAGTTCTTTATTACTGATTGAAGCATATGGTTGCAGCTCCGTCAACAGAGTTTCGTATGTAAGCTTCACGCAGGCGTACCTACACCAAGCGTATAATGACGAATACGCGTCCGTGAAGCTACGCGACCGTGGACAGTAGGGCCTAGCCTGCAATTTATTATCCTTCAACTTTTAATTTATTAATGGCCTTTGTGGAGAGATGTTAATAAACCATCAAACGTTGGAGAGTATTTAGCGTGAATTAATAGTAAAAAATTATATATTTATTTTTAATGAATATAATGAAAGTAGAAATTAAAAGAATTTCTTCGCAGATACAGACTGACAAGTGACAAGTCCTATGACCACAGTTTATGATCAGTACATGACAGAGAGAAAATAAAATTATATAAAAAGGTTATAAAAGTTACAACTTAATTTTATTAATTTCAATGAATTTGCATAGTTTAAATATAAAACAAGTAAACACAAAAGGTAGAAGACATTTGACCGAGGTTGGGTTATGAGGCGCGGAATATGAGGAGGAATGATTTCATGAAAAGAGAAGCGCAATTTAGGACAGGAGAAAAATAAATGGTCCACGTTTCCTTCATCCAAACATTTATTATCCTCTTCATACACAGGATAGCTAAGGTTCGCATGACAAAAAAAAAAGAAGTAAAACAACAAAATAAATTGTCAAATAATATAATTTTATTTACAAATCGAATTATAATAACTTTCGAACTAGAATAATAAGCTATGTCTAATCTAAAATTTAGATTTTTATTTACAATTTCATCTATTTTTTATAATAACATTTAAATATTGCTACGATTCGTAAAATGAATAGTCTTCGCGTACAATTGTACGTAAATGGTTTTCAAAAGATGTTGGAATAAGATGTGGTCATATTGGAAGATATAAAAATAATTGTGCTTACATGTACAGGAACAATTTTTGATTAAAAAAAGATGAAGGTAGGATTTTTTATTAAAAGAAAGAACAGAACGCAACATTTTGAATATTTTTTTTTTGTTAATGTTTTTGACTTGGATACTAAGTCCTTTAAGCCATGTCTCCGTATGAATAATTAATTTGTTCATCATTAGAATATGGATGTACACATACTAATGTTTTTGTCGTATTTGGCAGCAAATGTATCGAGTCAACCTTCTCAGCAAACTTCGCTGAGGTAGTCCACACTTCAACAAAATTCTCAGCTCCATTTTACCAAGATGGCGCCTGTTTCAATGATTCCACATATTGTCCAGTTACGCAGACACTTGAGATACACACGAATTTTACATCAAAATATCCATTAGGAATCAATTTGCGAATAATTAAAACAGCCACCGAACTTCCTCGAAGAAATCCCGCCAAAACTTTTTTTGAAACAAAGGCTTTTGAACCACAGATTAATTTATAACATTTTGCTTATCATCTTCAAACGGTTTTCAGAAATAGAAAGAAGTTTAAATTCGTTTAGCGTTCAATTTATTTAGTTAATTTTGGTGAGTGGAATAACATTGAATTTCAAAATCGTCTTGAACATTTGGGCCAAAATGGCGGTTAAGCAATTTGATCTTTCCAGTAAAGGTAAATTGCTTAACCACCAATTTGGTCAAAAATAAGTTGTATAACTCATTTTTGAACTAAGTGGCGGTTAAGCGATATTACCTTTCGACTGTCGGTTAATAGAAATGAATAAGAACAAATATTTGCTATGCATCGTCCTAAACATTACTTCAATTCTGTACATAGTAAAGATTATATAAAACTTATAGTAGGAATGGACTTACAAAACACTATGTCGCTACTATTTTCAATAAATATTTACAAAAAACATATTATTTCTTTTAGTTTCATTAGATTTTGAGCTGACTTTGAGCTTTTACAAACTAAAATAATTAATATATTTAAATAGCTGAGGCCCCGATACTTATGTTTGTATGAAAAATGTACTTTTATGGAGCCGAGAGAATTAGGGCTAGTTCTATTGACGCGATACGACCAGCACAATATTTTTATTAATTTATTTTTCTTTATAAATTCATACAATGTGATATCAGAATTCTCGACGTTTTCGCATTTAAAAAAAACGAATTTTCCAAACAAAAATTTGCTAGGCACGAAGCCTATTTTAATATTAAAAATTTTGATATCAGCTTGTATGAATTGCGAAATTCTTTCTGAGTTTCCAATATTTCAAATTACTGTGGCATGTAGAACAAAAACACTCTTTGGAACTATCGCGGCAATGTTTTAGCCTTTAGAATTTAGACTCGAGAACAATATAATATAGCCCAGTCTGGAATCAATTACATTCATTGATATTTTGTCCCTCAACACGACGTACAATCAATTTCAATCTACGTGATACTGCAACGTTGCCCAGTGTCCCGGAACTTACCCCTCAACATTTTACGTTGCGTGGCATGTTTGGGACCATTTGTCCCTTAATATACCCGCAATGCTCAATCTACTTGACACTGCTCGCAACTTGTCCCTTGACATTTACAACACATTCAGATTACTCGGGTCATGTTGATATTTTGTCCCCTAACATGATGCGCAACGCCCAATACGTGACACTATAACGTAGCCCCAGTGTCCCGCAACTTGACTCCAAACATTAAAAAAAAAACAGGTGACGCGGGACATGTCGATATTTTGTCCCCCAACACGACGTACAATCAATCTCAATCTACGTGATACTGCAACGTTGCCCAGTGTCCCAGAACTTTTTACGTTGCGCGGCATGTTTTGGGACCATTTGTCCCCTAATATATCTAAGGCTTTAAAATTTGAAGCGTCCAACAAATGTTACCGAAAACCAGATTAACTATTTAAAAAATATTGATCTCGAGTCGTTACTATAATGTATCGAGCTAAAAAAATAATATTATCAACCTGTATAATAAATAAAAATAGTTCGTTTGATATAAGCTATTTTAATTTTTCTAACTACTGCATTTTACGTACTCTTTTAAAGTCATCTATCTCTTTTATTTGAATCAGAAACTCTGATTTTATTAAATCAGCTTTTGTCCTATGACCACCCCCAAAGATATCTTTTGGTGTAAAAAAAGAAAAAAAATAATGAGTAAAACCATTCTCAATGTAAACAGAAGTCTCATAAAAGTATCAAAAAGTTTGGCTTTCGTTATGGAAGCTCATGAAATCCAGTTTTTTTTTTTCCGCAAAATCAATTTTGGTATATGTATGTATTTGTAACTCTCATTTTATTTCAAAATCAGTTTTTTATTACTTCTTTTTATATTATTTCCTTGTCTTTCCTATTTTTGAAATGCTATGAAACTTTTCTGTCAAATACTAGGATACCAGTAGATAATAAGAGACTCGATGGTCTGAATTGCTTCATATTTTCATTCCCACAAGTTATGAAAAACTCTTCATAAAAATCCACATCTTTTTAGTTACATAGACCAAGTACTAGGATATCAATAGATCATAGCTCTCATGCTTAGCGCGTTGTTGTGGAAAGATATTATCCTCCAAAGAAGGTAGTTCTTCCTAACATTTGCTTTGTATAGATCAAGTAATAGGATACCAGTAGATCATAAGAGGCTCACGTCTAGCGCGTTGTACAACGCAGCGATATCAGAATGGATGAATATTATCCAGAAGGTATAATAATAGTTCTTCTTCCTACATAAAACGATCGCTTTGTATATATCAAGTACTAGGATACCAGTAGATCATAAGAAGCCCATGTCTAGCGCGTTGTACAGCGCAGCGATGTCTGAGTGGCTGGATATTCTCCAGAAGGGGTAGTTCTTCGCTTTGGCAGCCGCTTCCTCGTCTTGTCCATCACCGATGACCACGTAAGTGCATCGCTCGCCGAAACGTTGCTTTATTTTCTCGAAGCAAGTTTCTTTGCCTGTAAAAAGTTATGTGAATATTAATATTGTGCTCGCGAGATGGAAATCATGAAATGACTTCTCCCGCTCTAGTGCAGAGCAGAAGGATGTGTCAGACTTTTACTGATCAAAACCAGACTTATGTTCTTTCTTTACTTAGCGTACCAGTAGCCTGATTCACGTAAAATTAAACAAGCCAAATTTCGTTGAAGTTTTATAGTCGTTCGATCGAAGTCCTATCCAAAAGCGGTATTCACGTGTTCCTCAATCAGGATTGGATAGAACGACCACTCAACTGGCTCGAAACTAAACGATCTATCGACGACTTATTTCCAGTTACATTAATAAATATTCTACCAGGATAATGTAATACAGATTCTTTTTTTTTAAATCGACTTTTTGACTAAACGACTTTAAAATCGATGTCTAACTCGATTGATGGATGTGAATAGGGAAATGGTCTAAACGACTAAATCGCTACGATATCGTTACGGTTTTGATTACGTGAATCGGGCTACAAGACCCTGAGTTTCTTTTTCAGAAGTCAACACATGCCCCAGTAGGCTTTGCCGCTGCTGGGCCCCTACCGGTTTTACTGACATCTCTTTGAAGCGTGCGTGTGACCGTTCGCACCGTCGACGACTTGGACTTGGTCCGGACGGTTAGCGGACGGCCGGACAGCGAGCTGTCCATTATTAAGTCAAGTAAGTAAATGTTATTTGCAAAAATTGGACATTCCACTCTATGGAACATCGTCAAATTATTGGTTCAATATTCACCTAATTCTGACTCTTCACGTCTCTACGTTTACTATAGCACTGTATAGTTATCGGCACGGATCTTGAGCGCTTGGTGTCAGAGTGGGGATCGCTTTGCGCATTCCATACTTTGGCGAGCCAATCGTCGTCATTTGAACGAATCACGATTGACGTCTATGACACGATGGCGCGGCGAGCCAATCACTGACACTCCCCGCCCCCGCGTCTCACTTCGCACCACTAAAGAGACCGAATATTTGACTTTTGCGCAACTTGAAGCCAGCGCTCCAAATCCGTGCCGATATCTATACTTAAGCACTGTTGATGAAACTTCTATTCCATTTTTTAGGTTAAGTAGCTTGATATCTGTTCATAATCGAATTATTGTTGAATTGACAACCATCCTCCAGCTTCAACAAATCTTTGTTAGACTTCACCTCAGTTGATATTTTTAATTTCGAACGTAAGACAGGAATAGATCATGACTTAAATGATAAATGGAGGAGTATGTAGTAAATCCCCACCGCCTCTGTATGTCTATTGGCGATTAACTAAAAAACTGCTGAATAGTTTTTCATGCAGCTTTAACCAACAGATAGTAAGGTTCTAGATTCTTGAGGAAGGTTTAAGTGTTTGTTATATGGAGTAGAGAAAAACCGAGAATTTCAAAAATATAAATCTAGGGCTTTTTTTATTGTGGGAAAAAATCATACAATGACAACCCCCGCTCTTGGGCAGAGCGGGAGATAGTGTCAGACTCTTACTGACTAAAAGACCCACCCCGTTCTTTCTAGCCTTCATACCGGGGCTCGAGCTGTCTTTCGAAACTAACCCTGTCCCCAGTAGGCTTCGACCCAGCTGGGTCCCTGCTGTTGCTGACAACTCCTTGAGGCGCGCGGGAACAGTGCGCGCCGCATAAATCTAGGGCTGGTCTTCTTTCCGATTCGATGGTAAACTCGTCAAAATGTTAGGACCCAGTAGGTGGCTACGTTAATAGCAGGATCGGTGGAACTCATCAAATCCTTCAATTGTGTAGGTGTATGGCCAGTTGGGGCATTCTAACGTGTGGCTCATGTATTGGATCCTGTCCAATACATGAGCAACGCAGTCACATTGTATCCGACGGGTCTATAAAACCCCATTTTGCCAAGAGTTGTGCAGCGGCTGGCTAATTTAGTTTTAACTAGTTTTTTTTAAACAATATAAACCTGTGATTGACTGCGATCTCACCTGACGGTAAGCAGTGATGCAATCGTTGATGGTGAGGTGTACTAGTTTATCAACAGCTTATTTACTCTAGGACCGGTCGTTGTGGCGACGCTTGGGGGAGGCCTATGTCCAACAGTGGACGTCTTGCGGCTGATATGATGATGATTATGATTTACTCTAGCCTTGAGCCTTAATTACAAGCAGCAACTCACCAGTCTTAGTAGCGGAGTATATGTTCTCGATGGGGAAGACTCCGCCCAGGCCGAACAGCAGCACTTTTGCTAATGCAGGCACCAGTTGAGTCGTCGTTACTAGCACGTTTACACAGTTCTCTCTGGAAACACAAACAACAAAAATATTCATAAATAACACTTTAAATGAACTATGGTGACCCAGTGGTAACGGCCCCAACTCCGGGCTTGCGGACAGTGAGCAATGGGTAGCTCGCTGTCCGGCCGTCCGATAACTGTCCGGACCAAGCCCAAGTCGTCTACGGTGCGCACTGATCCCGCGCGCTTGAAGGAGTTGTCAGCAACAGCAGGGGCCCAGCCGGGTCGAAGCCTACTGGGGCCAGGGTTATCCGAAAGGGAACTCGAGCCCCGGTATGAAATCTTGAAGGAACGGGGTGGGTTTTTTAGTCAGTAAGCGTCTGACACTATCTCCCGCTCCGCTCAAGAGCGGGGGTTGTCATTGGATGATTTATACCACAGAAAAAAAAACGACCCCAACTCACGAGTTGTAGATCGCGGGTACAAATCCAGCCAGGCACAGTACTTTGTTTTAGTTATTTCATCATAGTCTAAGATCCGATTAAGAACCACTTTCACCGGTCTGTTTGATGGATGAAACGTATTTTATGATAAATTTAGTATATTAAATAATATAACGCGGGTGGGTTGCCTAAGAAATTCCTGGCCAGACTATTATTAATTAAAAATTGAAAATTTACTTTTTTTTTAGAAAAGTGCACAACCTTTATTCATACCAGATTTTTTTGCAGACAACACTATAATATCGTATTCGTAATGAAACAGCGTTTATTTTGATATAGAATTTGTTGTATATCAAAATAAACACACCTGTTTATACCAGGCAACCCATAGTTATGCCAGGAAAGAAATAGGCAACCCAACGTTTTTATGTTCTAAAGGCTTCATCACACTTTCGGTTAGTATTCAATACACACAGGAGCATTTAAAAAAAAAAAGTTTGGCCAGGAATTTCTCAGGCAACCCACCCGCGTTTTATTATTTAATATAGATACTAATTTATCATAAAATACGTTTCATCCATTAAACAAACCGGTGAAGGTCGTTCTTAACCGTATCCTCTACTAATATCATCACTGCTCTCAAAAAGTTGAAGGAAAACATCGTGAGGAAACCGGCATGTCTTAGAACCAAAAATTCGAAAACGTGTGACATTCACCAACCCGCACTGGGCCCGCGTGGTGGATTACGTCCCATTTTCTGTGCTAGAGAGGAGGCCTGAATCCCAGCAGTGGGAACATTAAAAGGCTGATTATGGTATGTTGTGCTAAGTGAATACTATCACAATCAAACATTTAGAAATGTAAAATCTGAGTAAGGTATAAATAAAGCTAATATTCCATTTATTTTCTATATGTACTATTATTTACATTTTTAAATATTTGTTAAAAAAAAAATACAAATATTAAAAAAAAATATATAAAAAGCAGTAGGCCACCGGTAACAGGAATATAATAGCTACCGGTAGTCACGGCTCCTGTGAGAGGAGTCTCAAAACAATGCGCGCCGTGTCCTGGAGTACTGCCTTCTGTATCAGGCCCTTGATCTAACTGCGCAACGACAGCTTCGACAGGTGGTCGTAGAGACTTTTGGCCATCAGGCCTTTGGCGGTCACGACAATCGGCACAATGACAGCCATTCCACATGTCGACAACCTCGTGTGCGAAGTCGAGATATTTGATTCGCTTTTCTTTCTCAGTTTTCACGAGGTTCTCGTCATGTGGGATGGTGACATCGGCTATTATTATATATACTACGCGTTCCAAATGAGAATAGGACCGATTCCTATGTTTTGACGTCTCGTCGTACTGTCAAATCGAAGAAATTTTGGCAAAATTGAAGAACTTAGAGATGAGTAAAATTGAAGAACTGGATTCTGATTAAACTTTTTTCGTTCTCAGTTCAGAGCTGAGGCTTTTAATGGAACGTGGTACCAACCAGTGATTATCCTTGTACGCGTTATGTTAGTGCGTTCAAGGATATTCCCCGGTTGATGGGAAACTGTAGCGACACATGGAAAACTAAGATATGAGGCTATGGTCTTTGGAGTCTTAAGTGAACTGGTTAACAGGAACTAAGTTAAGGCTATGGCCCCTGCCTGAACAATGTTATTAATATCCATGGATAAAAAGGCAGGGGGTGACTTGCACACTTAACAAATGGGCCCCCAAAAACGGTCGCTAGCACAAAGTGAGGTAGCAACAAGAAGGCAACATATCCTGATGTGCTTGAGGAGTGGAGAGGTATACCACGGCTATCAGGATAATCTATTAGTATTGTTATAAGCTCACCTAGAGTTGATCATGTTGAGACACTTGCAGGCTAGAGTGAGCCAGTTGTCTGTGGCCTGCTCCAGTTCCGCGCGTAGTTGTAACCACTGTTCTCTTTTAGCTGGACCCAGTAGACCACCAACACTGAGGAGATAATATTAAATTCTTTATATATTAAGTAAAGGTACTATTGCAATATTTTTTTTACAATGTTTAATATTATGGCTGCTATGACGTTAAGCAAAAGGTTTAGTTTGACTAACAAGAAAATAGTTTTCGAAATAGTGTCAATTATATTGGGACTTTTCAGCTTGATCTCTATGTACGAACGCACATTAACATCAAAAAACATATAAAGTATTTAGTAGTTTGATAGTTAAGGACCTAAAGACCCCTAAGTCAGTGATATTAGGTACAATGCGTTCCAAATGAGAATAGGATCGCCCGCCATATTGTGACGTCACGATTTACTGTCAAATTTAGGAAATAAATTTTTAATTATTAATTAATTTACGAAAAATTTAATTTATTTACGAACTGGGAACGAAAAAAGTTTAGTCAGAATCCAGTTCTTAAAATTTACTCATCTCTAAGTTCTTCAATTTTGACAAAATTTCTTCGATTTGACAGTACGACGAGACGTCAAAACATAGGAATCGGTCCTATTCTCATTTGGAACGCGTAGTAATTATTAAGAGATTTTCAATACACTTACTCGAAAACCGGCACCAAGTGCGCTAGCTCGCCTCTGCCACAATTTAAAAGGTATATTAATTATTGATTTGCTTGGCGCTAAGGGACCCCCACAACCCGCGTGTAAGCCCCCGGTTATTTGTTTTCTTCATAAGTGTATTGAAAAACCAAGTCTTCAGCGTAGGTACTAAAGGTGTCCTCTACTCAGCTCAAGCTTACCTAACAGGTGTAACTGTGCAAGCAAACCTGTCAGGTACACCCTAACGTGTATGGCTACCTTTATTTGTAATACAGAGAAATCGAAATTAAGAATTTGATAACAGTTCTTCTCAACTCACCTATTCCTATAATTATTATACGTATCCTTGATCTTCCTATATCTGAAAGCCAGCTTCCGCATCCAGTCGACGCCGCCTCTGACACCAGGCGCACATAGGCCGGTGTTAGGTGCCGCGCCCGCGTGGAACCCGTCTGCCGCGAAGTTGTACGCGGAGAGGTCTTGTCCGTTGTCGTCTGCCGCCACAGCGTCTATGTGCTCCTGGTCACAATCCTGATGAGTGAGGAGCTGGTTTAGGGGTTTTTTTTTAAAAACTAACAAGTGTTTAAGAATGAAAATAGGTCTATGAATGAAATAGGAAAAGCCAAATAATGTATGTGACCCAAACTAAGCAGAGTACTAGACAGCTGATAAACATCAGCTACATATATATAAAAATGAATCCCTATTTCCTTGATCACGCCATCACGCGTGAACGGCTGGACCAATGTCGCTAATCTTTTTTTGTTGTGTAACGAACACATTATGAGGAGAAGATTCTTATGGAAAAAAAAAGTAGTGTAGGGTACAGTAAGGTAGAATAGGGTAGAGTAGGGTATAGTAGGGTGGGGCAGGGAAGAGCGGGAGCGAAGCCGCGCGGGCAAAAGCTAGTACTTATATATTTCTAAATACATACATAATTACATATTATAGATAATTACACCCAGACACAGGACAAATGATCGTGCTCAGCACATAAACATTTGTCTTGATTGGGAATCGAACTCACGACCTCCGGCATAGCAGTCAGGGCCACTGGGGCCACTAACCACTAGACCAACTCAGGCCAGTTAGAATAAAATAAAATAAACTCGGGCCAGTTAAAATGTGAAATTTCGATATATTTTTAGTATGCCGAAACTTATTTACGTTTCATTTCAAGGTCAATGCTATTCCTATTTAGTTCGCATTTTAATTGATTAAATATTTTGTTAATCTATACTTATAAATAAAATTGGAGTGTCTGTTTGTAATATTTAAAATAACTGCTTTTTACTACATGCATATGAATATATATACGGTAAGTACATACACCAAAATAACATTTTTTTAATTTTTTATCTGTCTGTCTGTTTGTCCGGGCTAATCTCTGAAATGGCTGAACCGATTTTGACGGGACTTTTTTTGGCAGGTAGCTGATGTAATAAGAAGTAACGTAGGCTATTTTTATTTTAGAAAAAATAAATTCAAAATCCTGTAGTCCACGCGAACGAAATCGCGGGCACAGCAAGTATGATATAAAAAATATTGCATGAATGTCTTACCTCAACATCATTGAAGAAGAAATGTGTGTCAGCTAGGCTGAATATCATTTCTTCCATCCTAAAACCCAATTGAACTATTTGCTGAGTATCCTGCAAAAAAGAAAAAAAGTCATTAGTCACGCCTGATTGATAGAGCTTCCATATAAGAAACCGGATTCATCATCATCATTTAAGCCGAAACACGTCACGTTCACGACGCGACACTTTATGCTTGTCTGTTACCTCCGCTACCTCCTAAACCATGCTACAGATTTTGATGCAGTTTTCACTTAAGGAAAAAGCTACAAACGTTTTTGCACCCGAGCGAAGCCGGGGCAGGTCCCTAATTCGATCATCATCATCATCATCATATCAGCCGATAGACGTCCACTGTTGGACATAGGCCTCCTCAAAGTATCACCACAATGAACGATCCTGTGTGTCTCGCATCCATCGGATTCCCGCATCGCAGTCCTCCTTGTAGGAGGCCTTCCAAGGCTGCGTCTTACGGTACGCGGTCGCCACTCTATAACTTTTCGGCCCAAACGGCCGTTTGTTCTGCGAGCAATAAATCCCATTGCCACTTAAGGCGTATAGTCCCTTGAACCATCTGACCGAAATTATTTGAACGCAACTCTCGCACTCGCCTAGGCGGCAGTACGCAAATCTGTGCATTTATTTGCGGCCAGCAGCGCCCGGAAAGCGCTTTAAATCCATTTTCTCTGCGAGATATTGATTGATTTACATATGCAATGTTCACTTTGAAGAATATTTAACCACAAATTTTTATGTGTAAAAATGTTTCTAAAGGTCCAAGCCGTTTCGAAGGAGTAGGGAAAAGTTGCGAAAAGTTGCGAAATTGCTAAATATTTTTTTTTGACAAAAGTATTAATTGCACGAAAAAATCAAATGTTGATATTATTGTTCATGAATCTATAATAAACATATATTTTTTTCAAACCAATTGACCCAGCCGTTATGGAGGAGTAGGCCTCAGAAAATCACTGTTTTATGGCACTTTTCGGGCGCTTGGCCCTTAAGTTTGGCGATTGTTCGTGTTATGTTGGTAACCTTGGTTCTCCAGCGAAAAAAAAAAGGAAATAATAATAATAATAACTTATTATTATTACGTATCTACCTACATTTTGCTCACATATTAGAAGCGACAAAAACGAAATATGTACCTAACCAAGATCTATGTAACTCATAATATGTTTTAAAAAGAGTGTCCATGGAGTTTCTTGCATGTTCTTCTCCATAGAGACCTACACTTTGGAACGTGCAATTTAGCTTCACTTTTCTTGGACTGACCAAAATTTGACTATTCAAAAGTGCCTGCAAATGGTCTATATGAAATAAATGATTTTGACTTTGACTTTGGATATCTTCATTTCTGATTGGATTACGCAAGGAAACTCAGCGCATAGTCCTTTCCCTTTGCCCTAGTTCGATAAAAAAGAACATTTACCTTATTGTACTTAGTAGCGTAGGTGCCGGTGAGTAGTGAGTGGAATATAATTATAGTCTCATCCAAGTCCCAAATGAACACGCGGTCTGTGGCGGGCTCTGGAACATGCTGAGCGGGAGATGATGACGTGTTGCGCCGGCCGCGCCCACGGGACCGAGATGCTGTGCTTTCACTGGTGATGAGAGATTTTTTTCAAATTACAGTCAAATTCTATTTTTAATATTTTGATTTCACATTTGCTTTGTGATATAAATTAACAAAATATGCATTTCAATTTAATTTAAAATTACATTTCATAGGACAATACATTTTAAATACACAACAGAATTTACAGAAAACAATGAAAACGTTATTCAATTGTTATAAAAAAATTAATTATTCAGAAATGTGAATTAAATTTACTAATTAAGGCAAATGTTTAAAATAGAAAATCAAGAGTGAACCTTAAGAATGCTTACCCCGAGTTCTCTCTACACCTCCGACTGGCTGCGTGTACTTCTGTTTTGATGGGGGACAGTGGACTTGTGTCGTTTATTGACGGCAGCATTGATGATGGAGATTCTGTGAAGAGTAAAACATTGTTAGTGCTTTCTTTGTGTTTTACATTACCTGTATACCATAGATCTACTTCGAACCATAAGACTTTTTTAAGCATTTATGTGCATGCACAGAAATCAGAAGAGCATTGTAACGGCCTCGACATACGAATTGTAGATTGTGGGTTCAATCCCAGCGAGGTGCATTACTTTGTGAATTTTATTCCATTACCACTGTACTCAAACCGGTAAAGGAAAACATTGTGAGGAAACCAGCATGTCCTAGAATAAAAAAGTTTGTTGACATGGGACATCCACCTATATGTAGGTACTGGACCTCTGTGACTACACAGGTACTGGGCCTGTATTTAGGAGTGGGAACAAGTCAGACTCCAATAGGATTATGGTGTGGTGCGAGTCTCAGCATTGGGAACATTATGAGGCTTATTATATATGTACAGAAATCATTAAATGCCTCAGAATAGGATTATTAACATATTATCATCTTAGAATGAACAAGGAGAAGCAATCATCATAATTACAAAGGTAAAACCTCTTTCTCTGAACTTAAGTATTCCGATCCCATTTTTATAATACATATTGATACTTATTTTTATTTTTTTGTATGTTTATGTGGCTACTCTGATAGCTTTTTATCTAAGTATGATGGTTGACTTTTTTTACCAACAATCGCTTGTCCTCTTGTAAAATAATGCAGATATTAAATTTATGATTGATATTGTTAAGTTTCCTAATTGTCTTCTAAGTTTATTAGTGCAATTTATATTTTCAAGGGCTTTTAACCTTTCAATTGTGTGGCGTTCACTTGGGGTTTATTGAATTAATTGGCTATTGGATATATTTTCCTTTTTTTAATTTGTTTGACAGAGTGGACTAAATACACATCCATCACATTTTTTCGTATTGATCAATTGTAGGTAAAAAAGAAAAATGTCACAGATACATTTTCTATTTTGTCATAAAATAGTTCTGGTTTAAATTTTTTAACTTATTAATTAAAACTTTCCACACTTAAACATTGATTACTGTATTCTTATCAGTTTACTGCTTTAAGAATGTAATTAAAAGATTATAAGTATATGTACATACATTCATAAAACACGTATACAGACTAATATAGAACATACAACCAGATTATGACTAATAGACGCAATTTATCACGGTTTGGCCGTAATGTGCTAAACAATTTTCAATGTCAGGGCGAAGGAAGTGAGAAATCAGACTACATGAACAACTAGACTTGAAACTTGTTGCGAAAGAATGAATTCTGAGTTTAAAAGTTTAAAAACTCCTACCATCCTCGCTGTCTGTGTCTGGCCAGTAATCTGAATCATCATAATGAGACTCAGAAGCCTCTTCATCCAGTTTTCTTCGCTTATTATAGTGAAAACTTTCATTTTCTTTATTCATCGTTTGAGCACAAAAAATCACAACAATTGTTTACGGAATGAAACTTCAGTCTACTTTATCGACGGATTGATATGAACACATGAGATTGTTATTTTATTTTGTTGTAAATTAAGGCATTTGTTTTAAAAACACTACTTTGTAAACATTACAACAGAGGCAACAAGTATCACTAATTATGAATGTCAAATTCGATTTGACATTGTCAAGCTGGGTTGCCATCTACTGATTAAAAAATCCCATAACGGCTTGGCCTTTCCCACTATGTTGGAACAAATAAATCGAGATTATATCTAAATATAGAAATGAGCTGGTATTTAGTAAAGTTTTAATTAATGCCATATCTTTTGATATTAAAAACAAATCTATATTGCAAATTATTAAATATCTGGCAACACTTTCATAATATTTCGCCAGACATAGAAAAAAATCACAAGAAAACAGTTGTCACAGATATCCTAAATGAATGTGTCAATGAAATCGCAAACATTAAAAAATATAAAATTCCCATGATTAAAGGTAGTATTCCAACTTGGCAACATATCACACAGTATGTTTTCATTTACTATCACCATGACAATGACATTCGTTTGTTCTCATTTGTAAAAAAAATAGTTTAAATTTAAAAAATAGGTTTTAGTTACCTGATAAAGCACCTCCTAAATGATATGAAGTATGTCCAGCACTGCCGCTGCTGCTCGGCGAGCTGACGTAGGGAGAATAACTAGGAGTAGCATAGTATCCGCTGTATTGAGCTGCTACGTTGTGGTCCGCATAGCCGGCCGCATAGCTGCTATAGTCCTAAAGATTAAAAACAAAGATCAATTTAATTCTTTACGTTATGAAGGTAACAACAACTTAAGGCTAAATTGAAAATTGTAGCTATCATTATCGTTTCAATCGCAAGACGATCACTGTTGGACATAGGACTCCTCCAAGCGTCACCACAACTAACGGTCCTGTGCGTCTTGCATTCATCGGATTCCCGCGATCCTCATCAGGTCATCGGTCCACATTGTGGGAGGCCTTGCAACGCTGTCTTCCGGTACGTGATCGCCACTCCAGAACCTTTCGTCACTGCCACTCAAATATGGCGATTTTTCGGGCTATGGCGGACGGAGCTAGAATATCATCATTTTACAGTAATCATCGGAAAACCTTTAGAAGGCTGACTTTTATTTAGTGGTGGTCTACCAGAGATGAATAGATTTGAACCAATTTACGGTGAGACAAAAACTAAAAACGCGAAAAACATCTGCTGTTCTACTTGGGGGTAACTTAACATTATATAATTTGTAGAGTGAAATCTGACTTAGTTCCTATGATAAAATTTGTAGACGACCCTCTCATAAATTACCAATGAATTTAAATTCACCCTTCAATGGTATGTCTATTTCTTGTATCAGTATAATTCTATAATTCCTTGTCTCACCTGTTGTGCAGTAGGAAACGACTGCGCCAGCCCTCCGTTGTACGAAGAGTAGGCGTAAGGCGAGGGTTGCGTCCCGAAGCCGGAGCTGGGCACTCCGCTCACACCGCTGACACCGTACGCGCTCAAGTACGTTGGCGTCGCTTTGCATGATGACCTGGTACAAAGAGATTGTTAGTTGGGCACAGCTAAAGATTTGATTAATTCTACGGGATTTTGTCAATGTTTGAACCATTATGCTATAGGTAATGCTAAGCCATAGAACAGTGCTGCCACCAATAAACTTTAACTGTTTATTGTAAACTTTGGACCAATGTTGTCACTTTTCTTAAGTAAGGCTAAGTAGTAGGACAGTGCTGCCACAGTAGTGTTTTTGCCGTGTTTAGTAGCGCTGGCGACACTAATATCAAAGTTAGACCAAATGTTGGCCATACTTAATGGTGCTTCTTATTTCTTACCTGTTTGTAGTGTTATGCTGCGGCGGATACGCGCCGTACGGCTGGTTGTAGAGCGAAGAACCAACGTACGAAGAAGCAGCGCTGCCGCTACCATATTGCTGCATGCTGCATAAAATAAATGGTCATGATAAATAATAAAAAGATTCAAAAGTAAGCGCAACAAGAGGTAACGCTATCTAGCAGTCAAATAAAAAAGTTATACGGGCATATTTCATTTTCCATCAGCGCCTCTATCGGTTGGTAGTGGAACAAAGAGCTAACACTGTTAGTTCTACTACTCCCCATCAGATGGCGCTACAAGTCCCGAAATGTAGTGTAGGAACTATGATACAAACAATCATGGGTTTCAAATTTTTGGGACGATTAAGCATTGTTTACACGGAGTTTCACGTTGCTCTCGTCATGTCTCCGTCGATACAGTGGGCCAAACTAGGTAAGTGAGGCGAGATATCGCACTATGTGTTTTGGCATCTTTTAGAACACTTTAGCTTATTGACCTAAAATTAAAACATCTTACTACCCACCTATAGAGTTGATTAATAAAACAAGATTAAGTATAGATTTACGCAGAGAGTGGTGTTAACGTACGCTTACGTGAAAAGTTTATGAAATTCAGACACTTTTGGGGCTTCACAAAATCCTTCGGAGTTCGTAGACCTGTTATTAGATATTAGGATAGCTTTGACGTAGAAGGTGACGATTTTGACCGATTATAGAGACACAAGTTGAGCCTCGGTCTAAAAATAACCCAGAGGCATTAAACTTTGAGCTCGCAGACATACGGATGATGTTCAAAGTTAAGCTAGACTGAGGAATGGTGAGCAATGTCCATTCATTGCATACCGAGACCCACATGCCTTGGAATCTAGCTACAAGACTTTTTTTTTATTGTTGATAGGTTCACGCTTGACCGCTATCTCACCTGATGGAAAGCGACGATGCGGTAGACGATGGAACGCGCTTACCTAGAAGAAACCTATTCATTCTCGACTTAAAGATTCCCGGGTTGTAGCTATTACGAAACACAGACTCCGGTAAGGAATTCTACTCCTTAGCTGCACGCGCAATAACATACCAGGCTTACCAAAACGGTTCGTGACGGTCGTTTCATCATCTACGTTAATATCAAACACTTGGTTCATGGGGTCCAAGTGCGCGTCTCCTTTTCAAGGAAATTTCACGCCGACTGATCGACACTTCACGTGGCCAGAGGGCTGGCTCGTTCTTCGCCCAAAGAATTAGCATTGCCATTCAAGGTGGCAATGCTGCCAGTCTTCTGGGCACATTTCCGGATGACAGCGATGTGGAGGAGTACTTTGACGCCTGAGCGTACTTTGTCATTTTGTATTATATTTATGTACTTACTTACATAGTTAGGTTTTAGTATAAATGTTTTATTTAGTATTTAAGTTTTTTATGTACATATGTATTAAAATAATTAGTTGAAAAGTTTAAATAAATAATATCTTCAATATCTGTATTATTTAACAAAAAGAAGAAACTGATATATCACCGCACAGTCGAAACTACTGTGATTAAGAGCATGAAATTTTCCACAAGGCTTCCTTTTAAGAAGTAGGTGGGGCACTAAGAAAGGATTTTTTTTAAATTCAGCCACAAAGGGGATAGAACGGGGATCAAAATTTTGTATGGAAACCTTACTTTCATGCGGGTGGAGCCGCTGGCAGAAACTAGTATAAAAGCTACGAACTAGTGGCAGAAACTGAAGAGTTTGATTGTAGGTTGAACGCGCTAATCTCAGAAACTGCTGGTTCAAATTGAAAAATTCTTCTGGTGTTGGATGAACCATTTATCGAGGAAGACTACAGAAGTCTTAGTACAAGACTATTAATATCACGTTACGGCCAATGGGAGCGGGACAGTAACTAGATAACTAGTGTTAAAATAGATATTCAACTGTATTCAGAACAGGCTGAGATTTACTCAGATGGGGTATTTTTGAAAATAATGTATTTATTTATAAAGCTTTATGCACATAGATATCAATGTACAAAGACGGACTTAATGCCATAGGTAGGTATTATCTACCAGTCAACCTTTCTCAAAATAATCGTTCAGCCCCTGACATTTTTTGTCCAATTCCCTAAGTAGCCGACGCAAAATCTAGTCAGGTATAGGTAGAATGGATTCTGTAGATCTCTTGAACCTATCGTAAGTAGATAGAGGTTAATACAATGATCTAACATTTTGGCGTTTATTACTTTTTGGCGGGATTTCTTAAAGTAAAGTTCAGTGGCTGTTTCAATTATTCTCAAATTGATTCTATATCTCAAGTATTTGCGCAACTGGACAATAAGTATGTGGAATCATTGAGACAGGCCCGATCTCGGTAAAATGTGGCTGAGAATTTTATTGTAGTGTTGACTACCCCAGCAAAGTTCGCCGAGAAGGTTGACTCGATACATTTGCTGTCAAATAGTACTAAAACATTAGAATGTGTTGCACCCTTTTTCTAATGGTACTTAAACTAAAGAGCTATTCCATGGCATGGCTTAAAGGACTTGGTATCCAACTCAAAAACATTAACAAAAAAAACCTATGATCTAGCATACTTTATCGCCGTTTATGGCCGTTGCTTCGCTAGGGTACCGCGTTACAGTCTGAAATAGGTCTAATTGGCTTGATGACAGTAAAAGTGTTATGTCAGGTACCTATTATAATACTGGTAGGGCAGCGCAGACTGGTCGTACGGCAGCGTCTCGCCGTACAGCGCCACGTCTGCCTCGCAAAGGCCCGGACTCCGGACCTCGCTCTTTACACCACCTGACGGAAAAAGCAGCTGGATTAACACAGGATAATAGAACAGAGATCGACCAGCCAGCACTGGGCCCGCATAGTGAATTACGCCCATTCCCTCTTCCAGAGAAGAGGCCTGAGTCCCAGCCGAAGGAATATTATGCCAAAGACCATACAGCCCATGTTGTATGGTCGTTGGAATATGCTTATGCATAGAACAGACTGATATACACCGCTAAATTTGAATTGTTTTAATCCCGTGGAGGGTCGATCCGGTACATGAAACACTATCGATTTGTAAAGATAAAATTAAAAAATAAAGTACATCTTTTTCAAAACTCGTATTAATTCACGCATGTACGAAATTAGTATCTTTAAGAAAACGTCAGCTGAGCGAGTTCAATGATCTGTAGTTAATAGTCGGCATTGCGTACAAAGTACCTTATAGAATAACTCATTTCAGAAATACACTGGTATTTCTTTTATTGGTGCTATATAAATAAATATACATACAGCCTATCAACTAAATTTTGTGCCATGTACGATCAGTGTTTTGATGCAAAAATTTCGTTAGGCTGGGACGATCAGGTTTAATTTTCAATTAAGTATTGTATTACTAATAACAATCAACTAAAACATCGTCCCGATATGGTACCTACCCGCACTATCCTCATTCATCAACCAGGCGACCGCGGCCGACGAAGAGGTCGAACAAAGTCCCCCGGTCGATGTCAACGGCAATGCCAACCCAAGCGACGAGCTCGTCGAGCATCCGTTCGCCAAACTACAGCTCTCCACCTCTGAGGTACCAGGCAAGCATAAGCTGTCAACAGCTGACAAACTCAGCGCTGTGTTGGTGGTCGTCGTCGTGTTCTGGAACAGCGTGGACGCGCCGGAGACTAGGAGAGCTGGCAACGTCGCATCCTGGAGAAGCGACGGCGGGGAGTTTGATGTTGATTCTGATTCGCAGGGGGAGGTGTTGACTTCGCCTGATAGTCTGGAAAGAATTAAAAGGTGAGTTAGCAAAAAAAATTGGGTACATGGAGATGATTCTAGATACTAAATATGAAAACAATCGAATTAGTATATATTATAATTTTCCTCCAAGTTAGATATAAAAGAAGAAGTATGGATATTAGGACGTCAACAGTTTACCTATGTTATTCCTCGATTTCGTCTATTGAATTCGTGAATTGTTCATATTGGATCCTTATAGTAGGTACCTACCTATGTTTTGAGGGCAGAACCTAACACCAACTTAACCTAACCTAACACCTCTTTTAACTAAAGCTACCTTAGTTCAAGATCGTTTCCTAAAAAAATGCTTTTTGTAACTCTCTCTCTCTCTCCGGTCAAATGCGATTCAGACTCGTGCACCGAGGGTTTCATACAAACTTACGTATGTATGTAAATAGTTCAATTTAGATTTTTCTGAATCGCAAAAAGTAATGAAGTATTCTGTGAATTGTGAAAGGAAAAAACCGTATAGTGTAGGTAAGTGTAACCACACGGTTTTAAGGCTTTTTCCTTTACCTACTTGTACTGAGACCTTGCTTCTTGCCAAATTTCAGGATTCTAAGTCCTGAGGAAAAAGGTCTTGACTGACAGACAACAAAGCGATTCTTTGCGCTCGTAGGGTGTATGTGAAATGACCCGATACATATACTATCTTGTATTCATTTGCTACGGGCGAGTGTGGACGTAGTACAAATATGTAGAGTCTGTCTAATAAGTTAAACGACTTGGGTAATTATTAGGATTTAATTAAATCTGATGTAGTCAACACGGGTTCAATAATCAAGGTTGATTAAGAGATAGAGATCATTGTTTACTATCAGAAGAACCATATGAAAAGTATCGAATACAAGTATTTTTTAAATGATTAAATATTATACAAAATTCTTTACTTTACTGACTTATTAGACAGGCTATACGCGTGCATTGTCGAGCTAGTGATACTAAGTGGCAGGAGAGGGTTAAACCAGACACAACACCTTAAAAACGGGTGTAAAAACGCAAAATCTCTTCACCCTTCTGTTTATTTATCAATCAGACAGTAAAGCTGACAGTAACAGCTCAATTGTTTACAAGATAACAGCTTTTTAAACGGGTCTAACAAAACAACCGCCGGTTATCAAAACATTGCTGTAAAAAAACCGTAAAAAGCTGTAAAATCTCCTTCCTCTCCGCCTCTTGTAAACACTTCGTGACGGCTTCATTTGGACGATAAAGACGCTATTAATTTAATGGGTAAGCTGTGATTGTATAAATGATGCTTAATTGGTCCTTATTGGAGTTACTTCCGCAAGTTTGCCGGTTTTAGCATTCTTTTGATTCAGTCGAAGACGTCCGCTTTTGGACATCGCCCTCCTCCAAGGATCGCCACAACGAACGGTCCTGTCCTGTATGTCTCGCATCCATCAGATTCCCACGAGCTTCACCAGGTCATCGGTACATCTTGTGGGAGGCTTTCGAACGCTGCATCTTTCGGTAGCTCCCAGAATCTTTTTTTTTTACGTACAAAACTTTTTGGAAACAGATTCATTGTGTTTAGATACCTACAGCTAAGGAATGGAATTCCCTGTCGGAATCTGTATTTCCTGATAGCTACGATTTGGGGGTATTGGAGTCAAGACTGAATAGGTTATTATGGTTGATCTCATCATCACTTATCATCAGGTGAGATAATGGTCAAGTGCGAAAATATCAATAAAATAAAATAACTACGGTCAAGGGTAACAGAGGCAGATCTGTATCCTAATAATTTCCATACGGCCAAGCTCAAAGGAGATAAGCCACGGACCTTCTGTTCCTAATGTCCTAGTCCATTGAGGTGGCAATCCGACACGAACGGAGGGAGATTAAGCGAAGGACCAACAGTTTTACGAGCTTTCCGCGGCAAAGTATTCTAGTGAAAAACGTACGGATGGTTTCCCAAGAACAGATTAAATTATACGCGGGATTTTTTATTGTCTTTGAATAACTCTTCTAACTTCTGAAGTCCTGGTCGTCCCGTGGTAAGTTTAATGGACAACAAACTCATATTATATCGTTCTTGAGGTCAGGCTTCTTGGTACGACTTGTGAAGTGGTTGGGTTTCTTTCAAAAGACTTAAAGATTTAGTTTATAACAATTCTTGAAATCGGAAGCCATTACGGACTATCGTATTAAGAAACGCAGAGGATGCATTAACTTTGACATACGTATCTTATTAAAAATAGGCAAAAGGAAGTAGGTACGTAGACCTCAAAGTGATTTTTTTTTTGTTTCGTGTTACCTAAATATCGTGTTTGTGCCTTGTACAGTATCAAATAAATTCTTTTTCTTTCTTTCTTTAATTGTTATGTGGTCTTTTGACTATTTATGATCCCACCTTTCGACTGTCGAGTGAGCATCAGTGGCGCGCTTTAGAAATGGTCTCTGCATTTCATTGAAATAATTAGTTCATCACACAACGGTACGTTTTTTTGAAAATGTTGAAAGCAGTCGGAAGGTTAAATGTTATTTGAAAATCAAATACTGACGATGCAATTAAAAAAAATGATAATTACGACTCCACTATCATCGCTTGACACCTACATAATAATCACAACATGACACATTAATAAAACAGAACATATTGCCCCAATTAAGAGCGTGTTGAACAAACGAAATCACACGCTGTTTATACTAAATTAGTATCATTAAAACAAATCACCAGAATCGTATAACAGATGCCCCAGGCTCGGGCCCCTATCGCTTGGGACGATGGATTTATCAAACAAAATGTTTACACGTGTTTCGATTAATTAAGTTCCTTATCAACGCTCGTGAACGCAGCCCTTCCGTCCGCCATTTTTTAATCAATTCCCGCGCTGTCAACGTGACGGCCGTGACGTCAAATGACTTTTATTTCATTTTTTGGCGGCAAAACCAGACAAGGCGTCTCTGCATTCGATAAAACATAAAATATTTAGCAATTAATTAAATTATATTGTATCTGACCGTTGTAAAAGCTAGTTTATTGGGTACATTACCAACATAATATAAAAATGAATTATTAATTAATATTTTTATGGGCTAATTTGAATATTTTTATATGGATCATAAATCTCTATTAAAATAAAATAACTTGTCAATGAGAATGCAAGAATTTAAATTTTACTGTTATCAACATACCGTAAATGTTTGTATGTATTGCTAATTACTAATACTTACGTATTTACGCGTAAATTATTAAATGATAATTATAATATAGGTATAACACAGAGAGCACACTAAATGGTCTGGAACTCTGGAAGTTATATTTTTTTCCTTGTAACTGGAAATGATTTCGACAGATCAAAACATTACATAAAGGCCTTCATACAAAAAGTTGATTAATCGCTAACAATTAATTGGACGTAGTTAAGCAGAAAGGACCTAATCCACATCAAGTCACTTTTGAGTAATGGGCGTTTGAAGTTTCAGCTGTAATTGCTCTAAGAGGAACATTCCTTTTTTTCAGAATTTTTTTTTTTATTCTAGTAGTCTAATATTGTAATTGTTAACGTAATATAAACATTACTTTTTTCAGTAGGTTTTGAGATATTAAGCAAAGTGTGGGTTGAGTCCTTACAAAGAAAAGCTATTTTTAAAGAAGTCGTAAAAAATTTTAATTCCTCAGAAAAAACTCAAGCCACAAAATAATTTATTAAAAATAAAATTAAATATTTATTAAAAAATAATGTATTCAATCAGCTTCATTATGCTCTCTTTGACACAGAAAAAAATAAAATAAACCTAAAAACGGTACAGACATGGGCATAGAGAACTTCATTATTCTTCCTCCAAATCAAAATCCAATGTTGGTTCATATCCATCTACATCTTCGTTTATGTCCGTTCCTGTGAGGTTATTATAAAATGCGTGGCAATCTTCGGGTATCAAATTATACATAGATTTGAGATCTGCTAGCTTTGCTTCGGCAATAGCCTTTCCTTGAGGCCACAGGATTTCGAAATCTTCTTCTGAAAATTTGATCAAAACACCTTTGATCTTTTTCGATACATCTAAGGTTTGAATCTCTCCACTGTCTGATATCATGGTAATTAAGTAGGGATCATCTTTTTTCAAAATAATTTGTTTTGTAATCAGCCAGTTAATTTTATTTTTATTTATACATATTTTACGATTTATAACTTTCTTCTCAATTTTCTTACTGCTTAAAAAATCTTGACTTTTCATTCTAGTTACGCGAAGAGGGTTTTTCTTTTTAGCGATTTTCATGATATTTATATATTCTTCTGCCGTATAAACTCTTTCATGATTCTTTAGCTCACATTCTATTTTACTAAAGTCTGTGTCGTTAGGGAGAAAAGAATGTCCAGACTCTAAATATTTATACGTGATTGTTTTTAGGCTCGAATCTCTATTCAGTACAGTTTTCAACATTAGCACTATTTTAATGTTTCTATTTTGTCCCCCACAGGAATCGCTCCAAAGAACTAAGTTTTCTACACCATCCCTCAGATGGTTTTTAATGAAACTAATTAGACAAGACCCAACTTCTTGGGCTCCTCTTCCGGCTTCTCCTTCAACCCAGATATTACATCTACCTTGATCGCTAGAGCCAACGTGGATCCCAGCATTATAAACCCATAGCTGACGTTTATAAAACACAATGTTAGTCGGTATACGGGGTAGAGGTAGCGTTTTTTCTAGATCGTAAGTAATACATTCAAATTTTGGATCTATTTTTGCCCGCGCCAAGTCTTCAGACATTTTATTACGGAGTTCTTCCGCTCGTATTTGATGTGTATCTCGTTTCTTGATTAATAAATCTTTTTCTTCTGGCACATGACATTTATTTATTTCGAGAGCCAGTGAATCGCATGTTTTACACGTATCTTTCTTTAACGATATACATTATCACATTTACAGAGAATTATTCTCTCCCAAGATATAAATCCCATTACAGGAGGGAAACAAATAATGGTACAGAATATTTAAAAGTAGGTATGACTGTCCAAAAAATACACGACGTTTACGTTTCTGAATTTAAAAAAGTATATGGTGATGACAAAAAATACGCATCACTTGCGACATTGAAGCGCATATTTTATACGAACTTTAATCTACGATGTAATTCGTTAAAGAAAGATACGTGTAAAACATGCGATTCACTGGCTCTCGAAATAAATAAATGTCATGTGCCAGAAGAAAAAGATTTATTAATCAAGAAACGAGATACACATCAAATACGAGCGGAAGAACTCCGTAATAAAATGTCTGAAGACTTGGCGCGGGCAAAAATAGACCCAAAATTTGAATGTATTACCTACGATCTAGAAAAAACGCTACCTCTACCCCGTATACCGACTAACATTGTGTTTTATAAACGTCAGCTATGGGTTTATAATGCTGGGATCCACGTTGGCTCTAGCGATCAAGGTAGATGTAATATCTGGGTTGAAGGAGAAGCCGGAAGAGGAGCCCAAGAAGTTGGGTCTTGTCTAATTAGTTTCATTAAAAATCATCTGAGGGATGGTGTAGAAAACTTAGTTCTTTGGAGCGATTCCTGTGGGGGACAAAATAGAAACATTAAAATAGTGCTAATGTTGAAAACTGTACTGAATAGACATTCGAGCCTAAAAACAATCACGTTTAAATATTTAGAGTCTGGACATTCTTTTCTCCCTAACGACACAGACTTTAGTAAAATAGAATGTGAGCTAAAGAATCATGAAAGAGTTTATACGGCAGAAGAATATACAAGGTGCAGTTTTAAAACTGCACAATATTTCAGGAGGTTGTAATAAAACTCATAAATAATCATATAAAAATACGATACCTGGTCAATAATCAGTAAAACTTGTTATTTTATTTTTTTAATTTTAACCGTTTTTCAGAATAACTCTCTAAATAAACTTCTTAAAAAAATACAGAATCACCCGTTGCGATTTATCGCACGCCGTGTCACTGTGTGTGTGAGTGCATCAACCTGTACGAGGCTCCGCCCACTTATTTTACGAAATGAATAATTTAACCTTAGATGTAGATCGAATTCGATGATCATAATGTACATTAATGTCTTAAATTTCGCTATTTAATTACTCGCTTTTAAGCATCATCACAATGTGAAAATCTTTTAAAAGTCACGTTGACGTCGCGTCGATAGGTACTTACGTATCAGCTGATGAATAAAATGTTAGGCCGAGATCAATAAACCTTATGAGGCGTCCGTGCCTCCGTCCTTAGGTATCATAGAGCGCGCGCGCTCGAGATTTAGATACGCAGTGGTACATGAACGTACCTACCAGACGCAGTGTCATTCTCAAGGTCAGTTTTCCGTAATAATTTCGTTTTTATTTGTAGATTAAATTGGTGGATGTGAAATTTCCCTTCGTACTTTTTAATGGGCTGAGGACCGACAAAAAACACTTCAAGATAATTTGTGCTATTTACGTAGATAGGTAGGTTTTTAAGTGATTTATCTTGCCTGTTAGGTAGGTATTTTTACCGTAGTTAAAATTTTAAAATCAATTTATTTACACTAATCGAATTGATTCGGCTAACAACGTATTTACAAATGACTTTTTATGTACTTACTAATAAAATAAAATAAATACCTAAGCAGGTACTTATGTTACCTGGAGGTGTTGTTCAAACAGACAGCAGTCTAGCACGACGTTGCTGATTTTCTTTTAATTTCGTAGCACAAACACATTCGTTTTAAAGTGTCGAAAGCACTAATCACTAGTGATCACCTTTTCACGTAACGTACTTGCCGACCGTAGTGAGGAAACCAAACCGTAGACCAGCATCCCGCGTGCTGGCCCGTGGCTCTCGCTTGAAGTATTCCAGGATATTTTCCTGCAAGGCGACAAGCAGGCCTTCGTTGCCGCGACCGTCAGCAAGCCGGGGAACGCCGAATCGTCGAAACTCGCGGAGTCTTTGCGTAGCAGCCAGTATTACCCTTTGAGATGGACGTTACGATGTTTCCACTGATAGCATACAAGCGGACTATCTCCACCAACTCTACATTGGAGTATTGGTCTGTCATCTTTCATCACTAGATACCGCAACCGTTAACCGAAGGCGCTGTGGGCGAATATTGCAAGCGCGTGTATGCACACGTCGGCGACGTCAGTTACACTAAACATGATCGATTGATCGATGGCGCGGGGGCGTGGCTAGGGTGTGTCGTGCGGGAGATTATTGGTGCTTTACGTTGCGTGTATGTGTGTGAAAGCGCGGTTTAAATAATGGTGCGTTTGTGTGTGTGAAAGCGCGGTTATAAGGGAGGTATCAGACTAGCAGAGTTTATAAAAAAGGTAGTTCACACATACCGATTTCCATATATAAGAAAAAAAATACCTACTCATTTTATTATTGATTCGGGTCGAGAATCACTAACATAATTACCTCCTGAATTTTTTTGCACCTTTAAAACTGCACCTTGTATAAATATCATGAAAATCGCTAAAAAGAAAAACCCTCTTCGCGTAACTAGAATGAAAAGTCAAGATTTTTTAAGCAGTAAGAAAATTGAGAAGAAAGTTATAAATCGTAAAATATGTATAAATAAAAATAAAATTAACTGGCTGATTACAAAACAAATTATTTTGAAAAAAGATGATCCCTACTTAATTACCATGATATCAGACAGTGGAGAGATTCAAACCTTAGATGTATCGAAAAAGATCAAAGGTGTTTTGATCAAATTTTCAGAAGAAGATTTCGAAATCCTGTGGCCTCAAGGAAAGGCTATTGCCGAAGCAAAGCTAGCAGATCTCAAATCTATGTATAATTTGATACCCGAAGATTGCCACGCGTTTTATAATAACCTCACAGGAACGGACATAAACGAATATGTAGATGGATATGGACCAACATTGGATTTTGATTTGGAGGAAGAATAATGAAGTTCTCTATGCCCATGTCTGTACCGTTTTTAAGTTTATTTTATTTTTTTCTGTGTCAAAGAGAGCATAATGAAGCTGATTGAATACATTATTTTTTAATAAATATTTAATTTTATTTTTAATAAATTATTTTGTGGCTTGAGTTTTTTCTGAGGAATTAAATTTTTTTACGACTTCTTTAAAAATAGCTTTTCTTTGTAAGGACTCAACCCACACTTTGCTTAATATCTCAAAACCTACTGAAAAAAATAATGTTTACATTACGTTAACAATTACAATATTAGACTACTAGAATAAAAAAAAAAACATTCTGAAAAAAAAAGAATGTTCCTCTTAGAGCAATTACAGCTGAAACTTCAAACGCCCATTACTCAAAAGTGACTTGATGTGGATTAGGTCCTTTCTGCTTAACTACGTCCAAATATAAATACGAAAGTCGTTTCAGTTAAAATATAAGTGTATGAGTCAATCACTAAATCTTTTTCTTATAAACGACTTAACCTTCTTGAGTCACTTTAGGTTGTTAAGAATTGTATGGATGTTTCTTAAAAAACCTTTTTTCTGAAATAGCCTAAGTGTTTTGAGTCGTTTCTAATAAACAAAAACAGAAGTTCGTTTGCAGTAAACCTAAAACACAGAAACGACCCAAATTGTTTAAGTCGTTTCAGTGATTTTCAAGATTAAATTGTTGGGCAAAATTTAATTCTCAGAAAGGACCCAAACTGTTTGAGTTTTATCTGATAAATTATCTTTAAGAATACGTACATAGAAATTGCATTACTCAGAAACAATTCAAGCAGGTTGGGTTCGTTCAGCAAATTTTTTTTTCGTGCTCTTCATACATGTGGGATGAGTCGGGGTAGTAAAAAAAATAGTTTCTATATACATTTTGAAAATAAAGTCTTCACTGTATGATAGATTCGACCCTCAGAAGTATGATGGCATACTTAACTCAATTCCGACCAAACAGTGGATTAGGTCCTTTCAGCTTAACTACGTCCAATTAATAAACCATAAAACAACAACGACTCAAAGTACTACGTAGCCACACCCAGATAGCACAGTTAACAATATTCTGCGTAATAAAACACTTATAAACACCCGTAGTATAGTCAAATCTATGTTAATAGCATATTTTAGCATAACACCTGTTTAATTTCTACATGAATATTTGCATATTAAATTCTAATTATATCCATGATTCACTAATTTGTGATATTCATTTGGCATAGTCGCCAAATAAAAATATAGGATTTAGTCTATAAGTTCTTATGTGTCGACGGGGGGCCAACATTCAAAAGAAAAGAAAGGAATCTGTCTGACACTATGGTCTGGTATTGCCCGTGCCCTTTCCTTGCCATATAAAACAAGTGCGAGTCGGACTCGCACACTGAGGGTTCCGTACAAACTTACCTGTGAAAACAGTTAAATTTCCGAATTGAGTTACGATTTTTTTCCGAATCGCAAAAAAAAGGACGTAGCTAAAGATTTACAGTTTTCAGATCTTTTCCTATACTTGTGCTATGAAACCTTGCTTCATGCCAAATTTCTGGATTCTGGATCAACGGGAAGTATGAATTTTGATTTCTTCGAGAGTGTCGAAATGTAAGTACGTTTTTGCGACATAAACCGAAGTATCTTTTTTCTCGTTAACTTACAAAGTTGATTCCGCTGACCTGAGTATGTACATGGTTTTAATTTCAACTCGATACCTCCACGCGTTCCTGAGATAAAGGGTCTTGACAGAGCAACAGCCTTTATCTTATATATAAAATTCTCGTGTCACAATGTTCGTTCCCGTACTCCTCCAAAACGGCTTGACCGATTCTCATGAAATTTTGTGAGCATATTGAGTAGGTCTGAGAATCAGCCAACATCTATTTTTCATACCCCTTAGTGATAAGGGTTGTCCACCCTTAACATTTTTAGAAATTACTTAAAAATTATTTATATGGCAAAACAACGTTTGCCGGGTCAGCTAGTCTAACTATGTATATTACTTTCTTTATCTGTTATTTATTTATTGTAACCTACCACATTGTTGTCTTTTTTAAAACAAAGCTTGACTGTCAGAGAATGCCTTGGAGGCATTAAGTCCGCTTATGTACCACTGTACATGAAGTTTAAATAAATAAATAAACTGACGGAAGGACAACAAACTGATCCTATAAGGGTTCCGTTTTTTTGTTTTGAGTTACCTACGGAACCCTAGAAAACACAGCTTTTTAATTGTCGTGATTACTACGCCAGCCATACACTAGACTTTTAGCGGTGTTTATACTAATATGCATACAATTAAATATCGTTTTAATTGATACCGAGCAGTAATTACACTTTTATGTAAGTGCGGGAACTATTATATTTTTAATGAGCGCGTGGTTATAATTTATACGTTGTATAGGAACTTTTATCGAGCAATTTGTTTACGATTTAATATTTTGTTTGTAATTTCATTAGTATAGCGTTTATTATGTTTCTTTTACTAACTATCTTTAGCTCGCGACTTCACTCGACTCCCGCCTCGTCTCCTTAAGAGTGTAAATTTTGGAAATTCGTCTCTTAATCTTTCGAATATTGTCATTAGACACACAACAGAAAGACAATGAGAGAACGAACGCCGGTGTTTTCTTGGGGTTTAATGAATTAAGGGCATATTACACTCCTCGATATTCAGACAGTCTTAGATGTCACGTAGTGTAATAAGGGTCAGACTGTCTTACTCGGAATGAAAAATAAGACGAGTCTGAATATTGTGTGCTTAATAAGGCATAGTATAATATGTCCATTAATGCTTGCCTACGTCATAAGGAAGCCTACAGCAAAATTTCACACTCCTAGTCACAGAAGTTTGACTTTGTTTTTGATGTCAGTCAGACAGTTTCTCCTTTTATAAATTTAAAGATGCAATCAGAAACGTTTATAGTAGGTAGATCAATTACTTTTGAATTGTCAGTGTCGGTCAGTCAAAAAAAAAGTGAAGCTAAATTGCATGTTCCAAAGCGTAGATCTCTATGGAGAAGAGCGTGCAAGAAACTCCATGGACACTCTTTTTTAACCCTATATTATGAGTTACATAAATCTTGGTTACATATTTCTTGTCGCTTCCAATATGTCGCTTTTATGGCCTGACCTGTAAAATTCAATTTGTAAGAAAATAGAAACAAACAACAACGCAAGAAGAAAGAAATTAAAGATTCGGTTACATCAAAGTCTATTACCAGATGATTTATTTCTATAATACATACACATAAACAAAACTAAACCTAATGAACGCCAAATATAAATAAATCAATTAAAAAATCAAGAGGCCGAACACCGGTGCCTTTGTCTAGAAAAAAAATGGCCCTTGTTTATATTAGTTCGCGCCTTTTTCAAGTGTCACTTTGCTTCACTTCGGCCATTGGAACAACACTATCATATATCAAACGCCAGAATTTTACAGTTAATGCTTGCTTTGTCACTATCTTTTTAATTGAATGCTTTTTTTTAATGTTTTCGGCTCTTTTTCAATGGATTCTTTTGACTTTTTACTTGCGGTAGTCATCGTAAAATGTCGTTAATTTCGTCTAACAAAAGACTTCAAACGTTTTAATAGTCGGCCATGCTTGACATTCCATATGGCGCGAAGTTAGTTGTCACATTTTTAGTTTTATTATCCGGGTGAATTGGCGTTTGAAATATGCGGCCGAGGCGATTAAAATGTTTGTTTTTGATATGTTAATAGTTTCTACGCTGATTTTGTGAAAGGAAAAGAAAGTATCTTAATTTTCGAATTATGGATGGAATAAGGAAAGAAAAGGTACCGAAAAGACTGTATTTTTGTTGTTCAACCTCTCTATTATTTATGAAAGAAGTCTTTGATTCAAGCCATTTTTTATGGTTTGTCTCTTCTATACTACTTTCTTTTTTTCGAATAGTTTCCTCACATGTGTGGCTCTCTGGCTTTTCGCGCATGTTATTTTTTTCTTAATAATATAAACTAGTGCTTTACTGCGATGCCACCTGATGGTAAGCAGTGATGGGATCGTTGATGGTGAGGCGCAATAGAGCCGAGCTTGTGTTATGAGTACAACTGATAAACATATTTATATACATATTTCTAAATGCTTACATATTAGGTATACATAGATAAATTACACCCAGACACAGAACAAATGATCGTGCTCATCGCACAAACATTTGTCCTGTGGGTGGGAATCGAACCAACGACCTCCGGCAACTACTAGACGAATTGGCCAGTCTATGTCTAAACGGCCCTTTTATTTTTGACCACTTTACAAGCGATCACTTATAATATTTCGTTGGTAGAAGATGGTAGTTCCTCCATTATTTTTTTTATTCAATCTCTAATTCAGTGATAATATTCACACCAATTTCACTATTGAACTTTAAATCACAATAAAAGCCCTGCACAAAAACTCATTATCGGCACATGTTTATTTACAACAAGAACTAACGCCACAGCATAAACTTGTGTTTTAAGAGTTAAACAATAAAGTCTCAGTGCGCTTTGACAGGACAATATACGGCACACTTTGTCAAGGACCTCTTTGTGCCACAAGAGGGTTCCGTAGCGCGAGCCGATTGTGACAAGTTGGTGTAAATAAGTTATAAGAGTACTGTACTTGACTGTGTTATCGGGATTGTTTAAATACGCAGTTTTGGAGATTGAGTGTTGCGTTGAGAAAGAATAAAACATAACAAAACATAAATCAGCCAGGCCCCAAGAGCTTCGATCGGAAGCCTATTGGGGCCATGGGTTCGCTTCTGAAAGCAAAACCCGGGGTTCTGGAAGGCAAGGTCAAGAAGAAACATAATAGTGGGTTTTAGATATTAAACGTTTTACACGACCTCTCGCTCCGCCCTAGAGTAGGAGAAGTCATTGGATGATTTCCCAACTTACAAAAAATGGAGTACTAGGGACACAGAAGATAGTAGAAGTTTCCGAAGCAGCTAGCAGAAGCTAGTTTTAATTTTTTAATTTTGTTAATATTTTTGGCTGGAAAGTCCTTTAAGCCATGTCTTTGTATCAATAGTTCATTAGTTTACCATTACAATATGGATGAACACAATCTAATGTTTTTGTACCGCACAAAAAAATTTACTTATAACTTTTAGGGCTGTTTTTTTTCAGCAATAGCAATATTATCAAAAATATATTTGAAATCTTTCATATTAGTTTAATAGAGCCATAAATGATTTAATTTATTAATGATTAAATTCTCCAACTGTTGTCTGTCTAAAAAGTTAAACGACTTGGTTTTTTTTAAAAGAATTTAGGAATCCGATCTATGTAATATTACATACAATAGTTTTTATAAGATTCTATTAGTAAACAATGATCATCTCTTTTCAATCAGTGTTGACTGTTGACTATATTAGATTTTATGAATTTGAATATTTGATTAGATAACCCAAGTCGTTTAAGTTTTTAGACAGACTCTACCGTATAATATATCAGTAAAGTGTTTAGAAATATCGCATAAACAGTGCTTATATTCTATGATGCACAAGTGCCATTAATAAAACAAAAGCTGTAAAAAAAAAACAAAGATCCTAAAATCGGTGGCCCTTCCCGCCATTTGGCCCCCACGTGTCAAACTTAGCGTTAAAATCTATTAATTGCATTTTTTGTCGTCTGCCAAAAATTTTCGTTTAAAAAAATGCTAACAGATGTCTCGAATGAGTAATGTAAGGGTTAAAAATAAACTTTTAATTTATTATGCCACTAGAAATCAGTTTTAGAGCAGATTAAGCACTTGTGTTTAGTTAGTGTGAAGTTTCAAAAAGGTGAATTGATGTTTTTTTCTTTGAAAAGTGATGAATTCATCTCTTTACTTTTATGTGAGAGGAAAGTTTGATTTTAAAGATTATCGGATTTCGTTAACGAACTAGCTGTTACCAGTGTCTTCACTCGCGTGAAAAAAGAATTGTACTTACAAAAGTAACATCATCAGAAAACAAAAAACCAATTAAAGGCATTTTTGAATTGTCAAAATGTTGGTCAGTCAAAAAAAAAGTGAGGTCAAATAGCATGTTCCAAAGCGCAGATCTCTATGGAGAAGAACGTGCAAGAAACTCCATGGACACTCTTTTAAATTCTATTATGAGTTACATATACTCGTGGTTACATATTTCTTGTCGCATCTATATGTAGAATAAAAAAAAACTAATTAAAAAAGAGAAATTGAATTAAGCCACTGGCAGCTAAGAGATGACCAGCCTCAATCTCAACTGATCGGGACAAAGAGTAGTAAAGTATCCTATGTGCTTTTGCAGTACATGGCCTGCCTGTGTACCAAGTTTCATTAAAATCCGTTCTGCCGTTTGAGCGTGAAGAAGTAACAAAAATACACACTCATAATTTTCGTCTTTGTAATGTTAGTAGCGATTCGTCATCCGTTACTTCTTATAAGATTTGAAATAAACTCTGTATACCAATTGAGTTTATTTTATGTTAGATTAAATCTAATAAGACACAAAAAAAGACTGCTTAATTACTAGTTAATTCAAGAGTTGGTTTCTGAATTGAGAATTTCGATTTAAGAACGTTAAACTATTGCTAAAATTTTACAGATTTTTAGGTCAAAGAAGAGTTTTGCAAATTAAAACTTATTCAATTTCAGATTTTAAATGCAGAAGTCGGATATAATAAGCCATGTCTAAAATTTAAGGTAGTTTAGAAAAACTATCTTCAATTTCAGACAAGAAAAACCGGAGAAAAAACAACGACGTAAAAAAAGCCACTTGCTTTTTAAACATTTGAAGGACTAGAATGAGTTCCATTCATATTTTAACCTACGTGCACGGGAGGATATAAATAAAAAATAACAACAAAACATCAACAGACTCCGCAGTCAAGACATACGATACTCCAGATCCTGCTTGTCATAAGTAAAAAATATACCGTATAACGGAACGGAATCGCGTCAAAAAATTGATTTATACCGCTCAAAACATACTTCAGTTTCACCCATTCATTATTTTAGCTTCAAAAATGTTCGACAACGTTTAAAAAGTCAAGGAATGTCATGTTAACCACTAATTAACCTAACTAATATGATGCTTAAAACGGAATGCGGTCGTCAAATGCCAAACGCGGTTTTTTTTTTCTATTTTGTTTGCGAGGCTGAGGAATTTACGAAACTCAGTATTTCGTGTTTTCGGAATGATGAAATATTGTTGTGTGAATAGAAAAAGAATGTTTAGAAATGTAAATAAACAGTAGGCACTGGTTTATGAGATTAATAACTTAGATTATCAGAATTAATTTGCTTAAACGATGGCCATGTTCTTTTTTGTGAAAGAATAAAACCTGTCATTTCTAACATGTCTACAACTTGGAAGATAAATGACGTTATTTTAATAAGTTTAAGAAGTCATTTGCCTCGCCATTTAATGAATAGCTCCTATTAATATTTGGGAAATGAAAGAAAACAGATGCAATGAAAACGATCCTATAAAATCAGATGGAATAGTAGCGAAAAGATGACTCTGTTACGGTGGCCCAGGAATGCAAAGGGCAGCTGAAGGAACACAGGTGGGTTTTAGTCAGTAAAAGTCTGGAATTCTCTCTTGAAGAATTTGAGCGAGAGAAGTTATTTGATGATTCCCATCACAAAATATTAGTACGGCTATTTAAACAAGAGAACAAATATCATCATCATCAATTCAGCCGATAAACGGGTATTATTGGACATAGGCCTCCCCCAAGTATCGCAACAACGACCGTTGTCGTGCGTCTCGCATCCATCGGAGTCCCACAACCCTCACCAGTACAGGTCGCGCGGTGAATTAAGATCGCTCGGCAAAAGTGGAAGGGGCATGCGCAGTATTCAATTCTAAGGTCTAATTGGCGACGTGCGGGCGGGTGCGCGCCGACGGCGACACGTCATTGGTAGATCCGTCGCTCTTCAATTCCCGCGTTGCGTTCACGCGTCTCATTGGATACTGTTGTACTTGGGTACTGTTGCGTACAGCTTGTGTTATCGTATTAGTAATACGTAGTGGCGAAAGAAAAATGGTTAAAAACATGGTTTTAAAACGGCAAGCCAGAAAAATGGTTTACGACGTGAATTGTTACGTTAAGAAAGAAACTAACGAAATGATTTTTTTTTATTTTAATTTTAATTTTTAATATTTAATTTTTTCTGAATTTACCTACTTACAAGATAAATTACAAGCAAAAACTAGTGTTATTAAAAGTTATGTTACTAAGGTTCAAACAAACATACGAAATTAAAAATAAAATCCTAACATACTAAGAATTTCTGTGCGCAATTGTACACATGCGCCGATTGCCCCCACTACTTTTACCGAGCGATCTTGATTCACCGCGCGACCTGTACCTCTACTATGAGTTTAAAGCAATAGCATTTGAAGATACTCGATACCGACTACGTAAATATTTTGTATGGCAAATTTTGGTTCTGTAACTGACCGCTAGAGGCGCTGTAAAATTTGCCATACAAAATATTTACATAGTCGGTATCGAGTATCGACAAATAATATTGCTTTAAACTCATGGTAGAGGTACAGGTCATCGGTAAACCTTGTGGGAGGCCTAGCAATGCTGCATCTTCTAGTACACGGTAATTTCAGAACTTTTCGGACCCATCGACCATCTGTTCTGCAAGCGACAAATATCTATGTGAAACAAAAACTATCACAGAAGCACATTTATGTATATTCAAAGACAAAAAAAGTGCATCTCCCAAAAAAACTAGATCACGAGATCTATCAGAGATTGCAAAAACAGCTCTCGAAATCTATTGAAGAGTCCAAAATTGTCATGTAACATAAAACCTTATTGTGAGCCCCATCTCCTTTGATGACGGCGTGATAATGTGGACCGGGGGTGTGCCCCGAGTTTTATTAAGTAGCTCTTTTCACGGCAATTGTGTACTTACAATATGGGGATTAGAGAGGAATTAAGGGTCCTCGCTATTGTGTTTTGAAGAGCATAGACGGGTGTGATCCGAGTTGTAAACTTTAATTTAGAAGCAGATATGTGGAAATGTTGAGGGTCTGTTGAGATTTTGAGATGTATTAGTTTGATTAAAAAATGGGATGATGACAATATTTTGGTAACGAAATATAGGGAAAGTCTAGGATCTGTATTTCATGTTAGTATACCTTTCGAATATCGTAATTAAAGAGACAATAAAAAGACAATGATAGAGCGAGCGCCAAAACCTACAATGAACCGAATAGAATAGAACAAACTTAATTTTACACCAAAATAGTAACGATTTTATAGAAGCTTAAGTCTAGGATACAACAGCGGTCCTATCGCTGACAGCGATATCTACTAGATAACCTTACGATGGGCAAAGAACTTAAACTAAAAAAGGGGGTACTTTCCTGTGTACTAGCAAATATAAGTCAATGAAAGTTTAAAAAATACGATACATAATTACCTGTACAAAAGACAATAGGTAAACTTAAATGGTCATGATAACGGTAAAATCTCTGTCACAGTCTCTGTGTTGATGAAAATAGAATAACAAGCGATAACTATGAATTTGATATTTTGAGACGCAGTGGAGTTGAAGGACATGACTTGGAAATGTTCTTCTGATGATGATTATAAAATGACTGTTGATGATGATGATTATAAAAGTGAAAGACAAGTAACAGAAATGATCATGATTCAGTCAAGAATGGGTATATCTAAACATAATAATCATACAGATCATATCAGAGATAAAAGCAAGTTACGGTGCGTTGATATGGTACAGATTTACTTAGATTACTATAAAATTTTGTCTGTATAACATAACCGGGCATAATACTGGACAAATTGGAGGCTACGTGGATCTGTATCACCGTTAGAAAAACAATAATGAATATTGCGATAAAAGTTCCAGTAATGATTTTGCCAAAAATAGAGTTAGCTAATATAATATTGCAAATTATGGTGCGTTTACGTGGTTCAGATTTACGTAGATTTCTATAGAATTTTGTACAACATAACCAGGTATAGTATTAGAAAAATTGGAGGTATATTGTTCACGTGTACGTACCGTTAGAGATACAATGATAAATGTTGAAGTAATGATTTTGCCAAAAATAGAATAAGATAATAAATATAATATTGTTAATCATTTATCACCCGTGTTTAAATCGATAGATGTGGCTGAGGCGGAGATTATTGTTAACCTACCAATCACAATAACGAATGATATTTAGGGGGTGAATATAATACTAATAACGATACGACAACACCCATTTCACCCAGTGTATTATTGTTGATTAGCTGACCCGTCGTACCGCCTAACAGTCAATGAATGTACAGTTGCCATCACGGATCTTGAACGCTCGGTGTCAGAGTGGGGATCGCTTTGCGCATTCCATACATTGGCGAGCCAATCGTCTTCGTTGTCAGATACATGCTGCAACGCAATGAACTAATCAGGAGTGACGTCTATGACGCGATGGCGCGACGAGCCAATCACTGACACTCCCCGCCCCCGCGTCTCACTTCACACCACTAAAGAGACCGAATATTTGACTTCTGCGCAACTGTTCCGTGATGGCAACTGTAGTATATCTTACGATATAGTGAACTGATTGCGATGAAACAAAGCAAAGCAAGCAAAGTTACTCACAATTTTAACTCGGCGTCATGGGGGTTGGGTCTGTGAGACCCGTCACATTTTATATCGCTTCTAGTTCGGTTACTATGTGTGCGACGTTGCCGTTCTTCTCAATAGCTGGAGCTGTTGAGTTCTTCTATGCATCGTAGTCAACACTTTTGACGTGCAACAGCCGCAGTGGGAGTTACACGATCTCAAAATTGAAAAGTCCAACGTCCGTGTAACACTTTTCCACCCCCATGACCCCGGGTTAATGTATAAAAGTTATCTACGTCGATTTCGTATATTTTAAGTAATGCGCACACAACTAAAAACTTCTACAGATTTATTACATGTGATATATACACCGCTAAATTTTGATCGTTTTAATCCCGTGGAGGGTCGATCCGGTACATGAAACACTATCGATTTGTAAAGATAAAATTAAAAAATAAATTACCTTTTTTTCAAAACTCGAGCTACGAAATTAATTTCTTTAAGAAAACGTCACCTGAGCGAGTTCAATGATCTGTAGATAGTTTGTACGCAACGCCGACTACTAACTACAGGTCATTGAACCCACTCAGCTGACGTTTTCTTAAAGAAATTAATTTCGTACGTTCGATAATTAATACGAGTTTTGAAAAAAAGGTACATTATTTTTTGATCTTTACAAATCGATAGTGTTTCATGTACCGGATCGACCCTCCACGGGATTAAAACGATTAAAATTTAGCGGTGTATATGTTAGTAGCTATTTTGTTTGTAGCTACTGTCATATTATAGAGCTGTTAATTCTATTATTCTTTATGGGCTTTTTTTTGAAGTGGGAAATCATCACTTGACTTTTCTCACTCTAAGGTGGTGCGAGAGCGGACAGAGAGCAATGGGTAGCTCGCTGTCCGGCCGTCCGGTAACTGTCCGGACCAAGCCCAAGTCGTCGACGGCGCGCACTGTTCCCGCGCGCCTCAAGGAGTTGTCAGCAACAGCAGGGGCCCAGTTGGGTGGAAGCGTACTGGGGCCAGGGTTAGTTTCGAAAGACAGCTCGAGCCCCGGTATGAAGGCTAGAAGGAACGGAGTAGGTCATTTAATCAGTAAGAGTCTGACACTATCTCCCGCTCCGCCCAAGAGCGGGAGTTGTCATTGGATGATTTTTTCCCACCATAAAAAAAGGTGGTGGGAGAGGGAGTGGTAGACTCTTACTAAAACCCACATGTGTTCCTCAAGTGATAATTTAGTTGCGTTGTTTTTGATAATTACACTTCTGGATTGGCATAATTTCCGTAGGAAAGATATCTCACGAAGAATAATCCGGTATTAATGGGGGAGGCCTAGGTCCAACAGTGGACGTCTTTCGGCTGACATGATGATGAAGAATAATAACCAGAGGGCTGGTCGTTGATCGTTTAACCAAATAGGCTTGCTGTGATGAGCGATAATGTAATAAAAAAAACAACTTTTTACAAAACAAAAATTACTGACTGCACTAAAAAAAAAACTGGGCAGTGCGAGTCGGACTCGCGCACTGAGGGTTCCGTGCGAACTACAACTCCCGAATGGAGTCTCGAAGATTTTTCCGAATTGCAAATTTGTTTTTTTTTTTTTGACGTAGGTAACAAAAAAATTACTGTTTTCAGATTTTTCCTATGCTATAAGACCTTGTTTTGTGCCAAATTTCAGGATTCTGGGTCAACGGGAAGTATCCTATGAATTTCGATCTTTGAGAGCATCAAAATATACGTTTTTTGCGACATAATCGGCCGTATCTTTTTTATTCGTTAACTTTGAAGTTTGATTTTTTCACAACTTTAAGGGACCACAGACTTGAGTATATATATGGTTTTAATTTCAACTCCTCCACGCGTTCTCGGATAAAGGGTCTAGACAGACAGACGGATGGACAACAAAGTGATCCTATAAGGGTGTCGTTTTTTCCTTTTGAGGTACGGAACCCTAAAAACACTAAACGGATCAAATTAACTTTAATTTCGGAAGTCAGTCTTTTAATCTGGAAGCATATCCTTTATGAAGAAAAAAAAAATGCAAATCGGTTCATTAAAGACGGAGTCCTGAGGTAACAAACATAAAAAATACAACCCAATTGATAGGTTATCAGTCACCTCCTTTTTTTGGATGTGGGCTAAAAAAAGGAAGTAACATAGGCATCATCATCATAATGCAGCCGAAATATGTCTACTTCTGCACAAGACGGTAACGTACACGTTTAGTGCTCGACACTGACTCTTTACTGAACACCATTAAAAAATACAGTAGCTAAAATTACGGGCCATCTTATCACTAACAGCGATTTTTAAAGATAGACTTTGGATGGATTTGACGGAGAAGGAGAACCGATACATTAAGGTTACTTACCGATCTGATACATCGGTGCCTGTGTCAGGTCTTGGCCTCTTTGCCTGTAACAATACAGAGTTAAATGAGGATCCAGAATATTGTGGAGGAGCCAGAGTAAGCAAAGGTGTCATGCAAGGTGCAAGAGGCAATACTGTGGAAGGTCTAAAAGAAACTACTGATACAGGAGTGTATTTCCTGAAATGTGTTACTTTATTACCTACAGTATAATAAATATGAAAGTCTAAATATCAATTATATTCATTCACTCTTTAACCATTGAATGATTTTTTATTATTATTGATAGGCTCGCGTTAGGTCAATATCTCAACTGTTGATAAACTATGATGTAGTCGAACGTGGAGTACGCTTGCGTAGAGGTAACCTATTCAGTCTTGACTTAAAGACCCCTAGGTTGTAGCTACCAGGAGCACAGACTCCGCTAGGAGATCCCACTCCTTAACTGAACGCACATTGAAGGTGTTGCCGAAATATTTTGCTGCGCGTATGGGTGAGATGTCTACCATGTACTGGTAGCTCGTTGCCGTACGTCTGGTGGCCAGATGAAACAGGCACATGCACAGGTTTGTCCTGGATTGAGATATTGGTTACTTTTGTTTCGGCATAACGTTCCCTTGGGATACGGCTCTCACATGGACTGGCAGAAGAAGGCTGGAGTAGATTTATGATGAAGGTTCGCCTTTGATCTCGAAATCGATTGATAGATAACGTTTACGATCGAATGAGCATCTCTAGAAGATGTCTTTACTCTTACTTTTAAGGATGTAGGATGGTGAGGGGTACTAGGAACACAGAAGAAGGCAGGACTATCTACATTTTTGCCCGAGTGCTTTAGGAATGTTGAGAGAAATACTAAGTCCAGCATTTCGGGATATCAATCACAGTGAATTGTATCTATCTTGCATTTATTTTTATTTTTTGTTTATCTACACTGTGTCTTTATTCTGTCTCATCTTTTCAATTTACTGGCCACTCAAGGATTTCACTTTTTTATGTTCACTTTTCTTCGTAAAACTCATACATGTTTAATTTTAGAGATGTTTTAACCTGATTTCCTATTTATAGTTGCTGTTGCCATAAGTTTAATTTCCATAAATTCTTTATTTCTTATCTTTGATGAAATCTCAAGACTTGTTTTACGATAACCATCTATCCTAGATATCGTTTATTTGATTTATATGCTCATTTTAGGCCGAAATACGCGTACCAGTTACTAGGGGCACAGCCGAACCTAGAGTATCTGTCTTGCTTGAATCAAGGTGGGTGCTCTAAGATAGTCTATGAAACTAAGAAAAAGTCTGTGTACTTTAGAGCGTTCACACTTCAAATAGAATATAACGGTTGCTTGGCTGTATTTGACGGCATTTTTTACAAACATCTTGTGCCCTTCTCGGAACTATTCATTGTGGTTTGTGTGTAAACCGAATGAAGAATGACTACTGTTGTTGAATGTGTGTCACGCGGGGATGTTGAACTGATTTAGACGTCCATATTTTTAATGTGTCATGGACTTATGGCGAATTTGTCCGAAATATAATGTTTATTGCCAATTGTTAGAAGAAAACTATAGTTTTTATGAATAAATGCTTATCTATTTATTCATTTATGTACACATAAACACTTAAAATCGAAAAGAACAAATACAGATACATTTAATAAGTAGATACAAAGATACTGCTTATTTAAATAAAATTTATTTCTAAAGACTTATCAAGTTTAAATATGGTGTCATTCTGAGTAGAACGAAACAATTTAACGACTGGCTGTTGATACAAATTATTTATGCAGGCCAAATGAATTAGTAAGTAATGTCATTTTGACAGGTGGTTCTTGAAATTAGCGGGAAACTCTGGAGTTTTTGTCATTTGTAATTTATCTATTTTTGTAAAGTTGACAGGATCGGATTCTGTTTGGGTACGAATAATGACAATCTTTATAACCTTAGGCTAAGGTTTTTTCGTGCCAAGTTTCAAGTATGTATATTGGTCTAATGAATAATATTTTGTTTCTAAATGAAATGCCTCCTTTCCACGTACTAGACGTACTAAACTAGACCCTGGCTCTTCTTGCCACCTTTATGGTGGCAAGAAGAGCCAGGGTCTAGTTTTGAAAGGTAGCACGGCCCTGGTATGAAGGGAAGAAGGAACGGGGTGGGTTTTTTAGTCAGTAAGAGTCTGACACCATCTCCGGCACCGCCCAAGGGCCGGGATGTCATTTGGATGATTTTTACCCGACGAAAAAAAAAGCCCTTTTGAATGTTCGCCTATAAATTCAAAGGGGTTTTCTTATGAACAAAATTTCACATTTGTTTTCTTGGTAGTGTATTATTGTCAGTCAGTATATGTAAACAAGTTAGATCGCTATCAGCCATAGACTATTTAATTTTTTTCATTAAGTATTTGATTATAACTGATCAATAAGTATATTGGCCTAATGAAAAAGGTGGCCTAATGAAAACGAAATGCCTTCTTTTCACCTACATAAAGGTTTTTCCAAAAACCCCCTTCTGAATGTTCGCCTATAAATTCAAAGGAATATTACTACTACTATTACTAGTTATTACTATTATTGATTATTACTAGTTTTGAACTTTTGAACAAAATTTCACATTTGTTTTCCTGGTATTGCGTTATTTCAGTTATTATATGTAAACAGAAGATTTAATGGAAGACCGCTATCAGCCATAGACTACTTATTTTTTTTATTACGTATAATGAATAAGGAAGAACAGAGATCCAGCCGAGAGATAAGATCTTGTAATCTGATAATCTAGTTTAATGAGATTCTACCAACGAATTAGGCATAAAATTATAAAAGTATTTATGTTTAATTATGTAGAGATCTTGAATATTTGGCCTAGAGTGGGTCATTGGATCATTGAGAAAATTATTTGATGACGCACGAAGTAGGAATATCATGCAATTTTTTATTTTATTTTACCTTGAAACCAAAAACTAATAATAAAAACTCTTAAAACTAACAAAAACAAACTAAACTGTAACGAAACAAACTAAACTGTAACGAGTTTTTTGACGCCATATTTTAGCTTGTTCTAATTAGTTAAGAATTTTTATTATTGTTTTTTTTTTATGTTTTTTTACATAAGTATTAGATTAATGTAAATTATATAAAAATTGGTTTATTTTCTTAGCACACATATATATGTGTGCTAAGAAAATAAACCAATTTTTACCTTGCAGTTTTATTATCGTTTAAAATATAATTATGACTAATAAAATGAAATTGACAAGCGATTTCCACTCTTGTGAATTGTGGACCCATTTTGCCCACTTTGTTTGACAATTTCTAACTAAATACATAGTTTAAGGCCCAAGCGCCGGAGCAGTGCCATAAAACAGTGACTTTCTGAAGCCTACTCCTCGGTGTGACGGTGACAGCCAGGTTAATAGGTTTGAAAAAAAAATCTTTATCTATAATATAAAAATGAATCTAATTTTTTTTTTGGTGTGTTCGTTATTATGAGGAGAAGGTTCTTATGGAAAAAAAAGTAGGGTAGAGTAGGGTAGTGTAGGGTAGAGTAAGGTAGAGGAGGGTAGAGTAGGGTAGAGTAGAGTAGGGTAGGGTAGAGTAGGGTAGAGTAGGGTAGAGTAAGGTAGAGGAGGGTAGAGTAGGGTAGAGTAGAGTAGGGTAGGGTAGAGTAGGGTAGAGTAGGGTAGAGTAGGGTATAGTAGGGTAGAGTAGGGTATAGTAGGCTGAAGTAGGGAAGAGCGGGAGCGAAGCCGCGCGGGTACAGCTAGTTATATATAGATTCAAGAACAACATTATCAACTATGTATTGATTTATTCGTGCGATTAATACTTTTGTCTATAAAAATATTTAGCAATTTCGGAACATTTCCTTTTACCTTCAAAACGGCTTGGATCTTTATAAACATTTTTACACATAATAATTAGTAGTTAAATATTCTTCAAAGTGAACATAGTTTATGTAAATCAAGCAATATTTCGCAAAGAAAATGGATTTAAAGGTACACAGATACTCGTACTGCTACCTAGGTGGGTACGAGTATTGTGTCCATGTTATTCCGGCCAGATTTTGAAGGGGCTATAAGCCTTAATACGTACTACTTATTCAAAACGGTGGGTTTCTGAATTGAGTATTTTGAGTTACACTGAGTTGCATGTCTTAAACCTTACTTTTAAGTCAAATTTTGTGAGTTTTCAGGCTAAAGTATCTAGAGTTTGTGTTCCAGGGCACGGTGATTCTTTCGAAGAATCTTGCTGCAGCCCAACCTACCCTAATAACTGGTCTATTGTCAAAGTGGTAATAAAAATATTTTTTTATATTTGTTTTATCATCAATGATATAAATATGTAAATAAAACCTGACCTAGTATCTATTTTGTGGTCCGAACTCGAACAATTAAGTAGGATTATGCATTCTTGTTCGTTATCTTCCAAATCTTTGAGATCTTGACCTTTGGGCTGATAACGTGATCAGTAATTACTAGACGTTCCTCACAATAGAGCTATTGAGATAATATCAATTTTATCTCACGAAGAAAACAATTCATAAATAATGATTTGACCATTGAATTATAAAAACCCTATATCAATGGATTTGACAAATGGAAACTTAGGCGAACATTACACGGTAGGTTTTGTTGTCAGTTTTGCCACAGGCCACAGTCAAAACCTAGATTGATGAAAAACCGAATGTTTTGCATGACGGTTTTTAGTACTAATTGACATAATTCATGATTGTTGGAATTGATTGGCGCTTGCATGACCGTGTAATGGTCGCCTTTAGACTGTGACACTATTTTTGATATAATTACCATTTTATTATTTTATTTGTTTTTATTAATTTAACATTGGAATTCCTGATTGGCATTATTGTTTTTTATTAGCATTATTATTGATTGGCATATTTGATTGCGGAAAACTAAAACCGAATTGTTACGTCATGAATTGATTTAATAATAGTTATGATTAAATCGTTAATAATGGATTTGTAAGCAAAAATCGGCTGTTTATAAAATCAAATCAAATTTTGGAAAATAAATCAGTTATTTTTTTTAAATAAAATATTAGATACTTTTTGATTTTGTCCATGTCCATATATCCTCTTTTGAATATGTTTTTTTTTTTTAAGAGAGATATTTTTATACTAAGCGTAGGTACCTTGGAGAAAATAGATTGGACCTTGGAAAATGATGTAGCTTCTGAAGAAGTGCGTGGAGAGTAATTGGTGATCCAGATCTGATTTTAAGTCCAATCTACAAAGTCTTGAGCACAGGGTAGCCATCCTTTCGGTGTTTTACAGGATGCATTTTGGAGAGTGAGCGCAGGAATTACATGACTTGATTCCACTATCTCACTTCTACCATCGGACAAGCCGACGAACGGCGAGTATCCACCCTTATGTTGTTGAAACCTCTTCGGTTCGGACCAAGCGTTTCGCCTCGTCGTTTATACCACGTATATCGAGGGACTGGATCAATTTGCCTGTTGCGTGCAGGCAAGCGTCAAGGCAAGAGTGAATAAGTGCGCCTCATCATCAGCGATTGCATCACTGCTTACTATCAGGTAGGATCGCAGTCAAGCACTAGTTTCAATTTAAAAAAAAAGTTTGTAGATGTATAATGATGAAACCGCAATTGAACTCGCTCTCGTCTGATGAAAGCTATCGATAACGTCTAAGATGGCATGAGCATCTTTAGATTCACTCTTAATTTGAAGGTTAACGATTGAGGACTAGTAGCCACGGGATTTTTTTTTATACTTAAGTCCTGGGAGGCAAAGGGCAACTGAAGGGCCCAGGTGGAATTTAGTCAGTAAAAGTCTGACACGCCCTCTCGCTTCACTCTAGAGCGATCATTTGGATGATTTCTCACGTCAATCAATGAAGGAGTACTAGGAACACAGAAGATGGCAGGAGGTTCCGATGTCGCTAGCAGAAGCTGGTTGAGAATATTTACCAGTTTACATTTTAAATCGAATTTATAGCTTATGTTATCTTGATCGCCACAATCTTTTTGATAACTTTTTACGATACAATTAATAGTTGCTTTTAAGAGATGCTTAATTATTATTTAATGAAAACGGCATTGGCCTATGACCGGTATTTGTCGATTAATATAATTTATAGTTATCATTTGAAATTGGAATTCAGTGTCAAAATTTTTTTGATAAAGAATATCAAGTCAGTGTTTGTGGTTTTAGATATTTCTTAACAAAACGTTTTATAATTTTAACATAGTTTATTTTTGTTGAAGTGGGGGTTTACATTATATATCCTGCTCTAGCGTGGAGTGAGAGGGTGTATCAGGCTTTTGCTGACTAAAGCCCACCTGTGTTCCTTTATCTCGCAGATCATAGTTTGGTTATACTTTTTTGGGTTCTGTACCCAAAGGGTAAAATGGGACCCTATTACTAAGACCACTGTCCGTCTGTCGGTCACAAGGCTTTATCTCATGAACCGTGACAGTTAGACGGTTAAAATTTTCAAAGATGGTATAAAAAAATAAGTGAGGCTAACGAACGTGATTTTTTGGCGTTTTTTTTTGCTACGGACGGTACGGAACCCTTCTTACGCAAGTCCGACTCGCACTTGGGCGTTTTTTTTTTAAACATTTCTACAACAAATCTATTTCGTCACATTTTCTTCTTTATCAATTGTAACTCTCAGCCTCTACATGTAATAACAAAAACTCAGTAACAATATTTCAGTTCTAACTACCAATCAAATGGTTAAACTAACGGTTAGGTTAACTAACCGAGATTCGAGATAAACTTAAAGTTATAAATAATAAAACTCTTAAATGTCGCCTCGTTGAATCAAGATTAACTTAACAACATTCATAAAAACTGAACCGAATTTAGGGTGACACTAACAATTATCGGTATGTGTTGTTTGTTTATTGAAATACATGCCGAGACGTGTTTGTTTTTTCTATGAGTTTTCACGTGAAAACTGTACTTAGTAATTTCGAAAGTTATGAATTAATTAATTCATTTATTAAACTCCAAGTGTTCGCTCTCTCATTGTCTTTCTATTGTTTCTCCTAATTACGGGATTAGAACGGTTTAAATTTATTTGAATTTTATCCGTCAATTTTTTCGTCTGTTTAAACTAAATGAGGCCGGTGTCTCCTAGCTGAAAACTCTGAGAAGAAACACCGAAACAAACTCTGGAGTCACTATTTTAAAGTCCATGCAGCAAACATGTAATGGTCAAATTTTAAAACCATGCAGATCAGTGTCTGCGATGGTCTTTTGAGGAAACAACCACACAGATTGAGTGGTGCTGTCTAGTTAGTGTAAGCATTTATCTACTAAGGAAAAATAAAATCTGGATCACTGGTTTATGAAACCTCTATGATCCGGACTAAGCGTCGTTTATACCGCGTAATATCGAAGAAATAGAACAATTTGCCTGCTGCGGTCTTCCAGTCCGATTATAATTTAGACCGTGTCTTCAAGGCTAGAGTGAATAGGCTCTTAATAAACTAGTGCGCCTCATTATCAACGATTGCATCACTGCTTACCATCAGGTGAGATCGCAGTCAAGCACCAGTTTATGTCAGTAAAAAAGTCCCCTTTTTTCTACCCAGAGCGGGAGAAGTTTCTTGAAGACTTTCCAACCAAAAAAAAAAAATAAAAAGATCCCGTTCAGTTAGCCGAAAACTTACTCAGATGGAATTTAATAAAGACGAAAGATAACTGGTGATGTCACCCTACCCAAGTCTCGGGGCGCCATATCGTCTAAATGATATACGAACTTTTTGTTGGTGACAATTGAAGTGCCTTCACGTTCCTCTTATAATCTTATGAGTGCCTGGTAGTTTTAATACAAATCTTACCATTTAATTGGCGTAATTATCGGATCAAATTCTTGTATCGTTTATTTTGAAGTTATTTCTTGGATATTTTGGGCTACCTACATAATACTTGATTATTTTATGAGAAAGACGTAGGTATCTACTTTTGAAAATTAAATTATACGTAACAAAACTTAAAGAACATTAGGTTACAATAAAATTAAAAAAATATTTCAAATCTTTAATTGTCTGTGCATTAATTGATTACCTTAGAAATATGTACTGTTAATAACATCTGATTATAATATTTTAGTTTATATTCCGACAGTTTTTTGTTCGGAGAGGACAGGCAATTGCGATTCTATCAGTATTAGTCTTAGATAAGGACAATCCGGGTATAATACACGCTGGTGAAGAATAAGTAGCCGATTCCTGAGTTGCTAATTTTATTAAAGAAATTTTTCGAAAATTTACAAGTTTTGGTAAGTTATCTTCTGTCATACCGACAAAATTGAGACTGCATTGTAATTTGAAATAAGTTTTAATAATCAATACCGGTCATAAGCCAGTGCTTTTCTTTTATTAACACTTCTTCAGAGATTTTTTTTCGGAAAACGGAATATCTAACTGAAAAATAGACTCATAGTAAAGTTCAGTTGGAAATCAGCGTAAGGCAACTGCTACGTAGTGGCCTGGCACTATGCTGAACTGGACTTATTTGGCACAGCCGTGAGACACACAATGTGGTAATTTTCTTTCATTCTTTTTTTTCAACCATTTTGGTACAAAATCTTATGTGTTGTTTTACAAAAAAAGTCAAATCACCGAAGAAGGATATTCAAGCGTGAATTATGTGATTAAAACACGAAAGAGCGTGAAATCGTTGCCTACTGGGAAGCTGTAATATATCATTATTATCATTTTTTTCTTCTACTCTGATTAATAAACCACCAACATTTCCTAATGACTGGGTGATCACTCAACTCGCTACCAGGGCCACAGTGCTGCCAAGGAGGTATCGTGTGAGAAAGGGCGTAAATCACCGGGCGCATTCCTCTCGAGGTGTGAGGCCGCCTGATCTCCCGATAACTCCGGCTAATTTATACGTTTTACGCGGCGACAACGCGCCTGAACGGACGGCTAAATACAGGCTGTAGCGTTTTGAATTATTTTATTTTATACTAGCTTTTGCCCGCGACTTCGCCCGCGTACATAAAATATAGCCTATGTCACTTAGGAATAAAGCAGATTTCTATCGGTGAACGAATTTTAGCAAGCGGACCAGTACTTTCAGAGATAAAAAAAAAATATAAACACAAAAAAAAAACTTTACCTTTATTATTTTATTGTAGATGTTTGTTTTTGATTTAAGAGGTTTTGTTTGGGAGAGATTGTCTTCTTGTTAAGTTTAAGTTTTCATTTAAAATTGTAGAACTTTCAAATTATAATTTCAACCCAGATGTTTTTTTTTTATTGAAAAACTCGCGTTTTACCAGTAAATCACTATTAGTAAGGTCTCAACAATTTAAGATCCTTAATTTTTTTTTCTAAAATTTATAAATGAGTAGTGGCTGAATCAGTTTTACATATTATTAAACAAGAATCTAAGACATTGTTGAAAGATATTATCATCACATTTTTTTATGTATAGTCAACCAATTTATTATTCCTACGTTGATTTTGCATTCATAATCAAAGTGCAGGTGCAGCGAATAACAATTAACAGTCGTCAATCAAATCAGTAAGTGCGATAAGATCGTGTTTAAGATAATGCCATTTACTTTATTTATGTTAATTCTTATTTATGCGTTAACCTAAGAACTCTGTCGTCAACAGTATTTTATTGAAACCCTAATAAACCAGATACCTAATAAGTTAAATAGGTCTAGAAACAAGGAATTATTGATGTTTCATGTTTTCCCAAATTGTTTTTTGAAAACTGACAAGGAGCAAATTTCAAAGAAATTTTTTATTTTTTTTTATTGATATTTATTTATTTAATAGATGCTTTATGCACACAAAAGCACAGAGGCGGATTCAATACCTTAGGTATTTTATTTTTATTTTATACAAACAACTATGAAAGGTTATTTTATCGTTATTCATTATTTTTCTACGGTAAAAACATATGTGAAAACAAATCAGTCAAGAAAAACCGTACAAAAAAAAATGAAGTTTGCATTCATAATTTTATTTATCATGACATAATAATATAAAAACAAACGCGTTTAAAACGAGAACATACTATATTCTAAACAAGCGTCAGAACAAAACGCTTCTTTATTTAAACGTAATTCGTTTATTGTTTTATCTCACTGCATATTTACGATCGGGGACGCATCGGCCGCTCCTGCCTCCTAACAAATAAATTATAAAATTTATCGACCGACCAATTTTACGTTTTATCTTTGATAATAACATGTGATATTGGCGATTATTAATAAGATCTGTTAGTTTTTGGAGTTGTCGCGTGAGCTGTCAATTTTAATAGCGATTTATTGTATTCTTGTCTTTGGTTTACGAGTATTGTTCGGGATTGTCATTTGTTTGTGTGACAGTTGAGAATGGGGAATGTTTTGACAGATGTCATTAATTGAATAGAGAACAATGTTTTGTTAAATACTAAATGACTGCTCTTATATGTAATGTAACTTATTATTTTTTGATGAGTTAGCTCATTTTTTAGATTTCTCGGGATCCACGACTGTCGAAAAACATACGAGGGAGTTAAGCCAACTCGCAGAGGTCCATAGACCATATCCGTAAAAAGGAGGCACGAGTAGACATGTATTAACATTTTCAAGCACATATTCAAGTGCACTAAAGGACAACCCCTGGTTGGTGAGAAAATATTAGGGCATATATAGAGTTATGGATTTGAGAGGCTAAAGTGAACTAGTTACCAACAACTGACTGGCAACATATCGAGATATATGGAGAGTACAATAAGTAGAAAGGCATACCACGACTATCAGGATAATTCCGGAAGTAAGTGCAGTACTTACGAGCATCGTACTGCATTATAATATGTTATCTTGAATCTCTACTCAAGCCAGCCATTAAAGGCAAGAGAGAGGTGGGAGCTCTATGATTTGGCAGTGTTCACTACGGCCGGCCAATAAAGGCAAGCCATATATACACAACATTCATTATTATTTTACTACATTTGGCATTATAAATATAGTAGGTCCCTTATAAAAAAATAAGTTTAAATTCCTTACGCTTTTTTGATTCATGGAGCCAAACCAACAAATTGTTCAAAGCGTAAAATTACAAACTTATTTTGCAATTTCACCAAAAAACCGAAGACAAAAAAAAATTATTAAACCTGCCATCTTCCTCATTCCCGCCAAATTCCACGAATTTCTCGCGCATTCACAAAGTAAGTCTGTTTTCGATTACATAAACAAAATGGAGTTAAGCCCAATCGATATAATGCGCGGGAACTTACAAGTTGTATCGAGAAAGACATCTTGGTCGATAAATCGCGCCGTGTTCGACTATCAAGCCGGACAAATTTGTTTTTATTGGTGTTATCTCTGGGTGGCTTTAGTTTTCGTTGCCTTTGCCTTCTATTTTGTTTCTTTGTTGTAGTATTTTATGTGCGGTGCGTGCGATAGGTTAAAAAATTGACCATTGAATTAAATTAATATCTCTATTATTTTTCGTGTGATTTGTTTGAGCGTTTTGTTGTAAGTTCAACGGACGTAGATTTTATTCTGTGACCGGTTATAAGTGATGAGTTGTCTTCTAGCATTGTTATTTTTACAAACTAGTATTTTAATGCCTTTAGCAGTTTAGCCTAATCCATCACTAATTGTGTTGCCAGGTCCAGTGTGTCCAATTCCGGGATGGAAGGTAAAAATCATCAGGACTTTGGCTTTCAAATAGGAACAGCTACAATACCTGCCTACGTAGCAGGTTTATGTCAATCACTATTTATTTTATTTAAAAATGGAAGAAATGGAGAGCGGCCTTTGTCTAGCAGTAGGATAGTTCTTATCTTCCTATAAGAAACTAATATACTAAGGAGATAAGTGAAAATCGGGACAATAGGCGTCCCGATCAAGGGTAAATCGAGACGGTTTATCAGAGCCCTGAATATCTGGAAGTCTTGCGCGAATCGGGACGTCTGGCAAATCTAATCAGTGCTATCGTTAAAAACGACAGTATTATATTAGCTAGGTTGGTAGGTACCTACTACTTAGCTAAAACCTCCACTAAGATAATATTTTACCGCGAAAGCATTCCACTCACTCGTAGCCTAATCATCATCGCAATAAGGCATTGTTACGCGCTAATCTTCATCGCATACCAAAATTAAACGATCAACCATCATGTAAGCCAATACCTCTTCGAAGTTATGAGAGCCTGGTATCAGGTGGCTAACGATCCTCTGTCCCGTAGGTACGTTACGACTTTTTAATGGTCCCCATGAATGGGTAACATGAGATCTGACGCCTCACCATGCTATTCCACTCGGAAACATAAACAGTTTTGTACAATGAGACCAATAAAATTTGGTTTTAGTTACGCCGAACAGATAACGCTTCGAGTATATTAATCATGGCGGCTTGTACCATAAAGCTCGTCTTGTCGCTTCGATTGTTTTAAGTTCATGTTGTGACAAAGTTTTGGACGGTTTAAATCTCTTCTCGACAAAATCTTGAAATTTATCCTCGATTCTTTATCAATACGAATGCGATCCAATACCTGCTAATATTATTTTCATGTATTTTCAATACTATTTTTATAATAATGTTATTTCGTGAAAAATAGATCAATGCACGATCAAATGGTTTCTTACCTCTCTAATTTGATACTTCTCCTAGTGATTTTCATTTAACACGTCTAACTAGGCACATTTAGATAAAAAGTTGAATAACTAAGGTAACTACATTTCTGTAAAACGTGCAATAATAAAGACTCGAAGAGCATACGAATAAATCAAAATAGCATGCAAGCTTCAATTTAGGCCATACCGTGCAAATAAAACTAAAGGATAAAACTAAAATTGTGTGCAGTGCATTCATGTGCGAATTTGTACAATGTGCATATCGTGATTTATAATATTTTTCAAATCGTACGAACTATTATGTAAAATTGAGATACAACTATAAGTAGTAAAATAAATAATAAAACATCTAAAGCGCTCATTTTTCTACTGAACATTAAATTAACAATGAGGATTTCCAAATTAGAATCTGCATTTTTTTTTTCAAAACTTCGTAACCATAGACACAGGCAATTATCAAGACCTAAGGTCAACTGGCGCCATCTACAATGCGAAAATGGAAATCCTCACAGCTCGTACGTTTGCTTATCAGAATGCATCTGACCTTTGGCTCGGCGTGATCCAAGCTGCAGCGTGGGGAGGCACCCCCTCCGAGGTAGCTACACGGCATCAGGGTCACCATTATTTACCCTCGTGGTAATGTCACACACAATGTCACTTTGACAGTTCTTTTGGCGGGAAATAGTTTTTGTGCTGTCATTTTGTGCTTATCGTTTCGTTTTTGAATGGTACACTTTGTCTTTGGTTGGTTGCAAGATATTGGTTAGGTTTTCACAATCCATAGCGTGGATAACCTAGGGATGGAAATACATGTAGGTAAGACAATATAACAAAAACCTATGTAAACTCCTCAACAGTTACAAAAATAATTTGTGCTCCACTTTTGTTCTCAATATGTGATCTACTCATCGTATTGAATGATGTTATATAATACAAAAATAAAAACCTTAGGTAGTTCTCATCATTATAAACCAAGGCCGCACGCCAAAAAGTCATAACCAATTATAACGCTTGGCCGGTGGCTAGTTATCGAAAGCCACTTAGTCATCGCCCTACGGTGGTCGAAATAAAAATATATTTAGAAACAAAAATAAAAAAAAATTACACGCATGCCGGACGGACCACCCACGGAGTTCTGTCAAACGCTGAACGGCCATGTTCATCAAGTTGTCAAATTGAGTTTGACATAATTGTGAACGAGCCTTTTTTGTAGAACCTCATCTGTTTTCGTTGATAATCTGTGGCTTCTGGTCATGTGAATAGATACTTGAGTACCTGCTTGCTATAGTTTTTGTTTGATTTATTAGTAGGTATTAAAATAATTAGCTGTATTTGATTAATTATGGGTAGATACCTAATTAAATGCAAGCTTCTGTATGCATTAGAACAGTAGAAACATGGACGAAGCTACGATTTCCTAGCCTTGTTTTAGGAAAAGATTCAATTTAAAGTGGCTGCAGCTGAATGAACTGAAACTAATTTTGCCTGATAGCCTGAATGACAGAATAATCTACTTACATAGGTATTTAAAACAATCTGGAAATACTTAGATTAATTCATTAAATCCCAAGCGAACCCAAGCGTTCGTTCTCTTATTGTTTTTCTATTGTGTCTCTATAATTGTGGTATTCGAAAGACGACGTTTTATAATAGCTTATACATGATCCTGAAATTATAAACACTTCGAAAGTGCTGTAACATATAAAAATTCTGACTTAATCGAACCATAAACCATCCCTCAGAAACAGAAGAGAAAAAATACAAACCTTTTTCGAATTTACGTTCTATTCCACGCTACTAGATTTGGAATGAAACTTTTTTGTGTAATATTATAAAATATACGATGTCTGTCCGTTCCTTTCCAGTGAAGTAGAAAATGAGTGGTTTAACTTTGAAGTAGATATTATTACACATTATAGACTTGTTGAGAGATCGATTGTTGTTATTGAAAAGTTTAACCATTGCGTGTAGGTAAAAGCTGAGCTTTATTTTGAAATAACACTTTTTTATAAAAATCTCAGAACTATTTGTCACTAATAAATAAACCTGTTAGCTAAATTCTTAATCATCGTCATCATCATCATTTCAGCCGATAGACATCCACTCCTCCTCTATAATTCTTAATAGAGAATTTGAATTCAGAATCTTGTAAAACATTGAAGAATTAATATGACATACATATTTTTATGTTAAGCAGTAAACACAGCTTCAGTACACAAAATTAAAATTACCATTTCTCCCAGCAACCTCGTTTTACCATAATTACTACTACCGATTTGTGAGTAAGGCTCTCATTTTCATCAAAAACACATAAATACATTAAGTAAACAGTTTAAACGCAGGCAGAGTCGCGGGCGGTCATTAGCGTAAAAATAAAATATTATGAGCCAAGTGTGTTCCTATCACCAGGGGGCTGAACAGTAGCGTAACCTCACTGCGTGAAACGAAACGACAGGGTGGCCAACGTTATCATAAAATACAGGCCAGGATGCTTCGGAGATTTGAAATTCGAATTTTAAAATGCTTCTGTTTTGTTTTTGGTAATTAGTTGTGGTGTTCCTTTATAAGATATAATAGATAGTTATTTCTTTTTGAACTACATATTTTTTTTCCTGAAAAATGATCTGAACTTTTCGATTTTTAATTTACTTTTATTTTTAGGAAATATAACCTAATTAAATCCTGTGTATAGAACTTTGATATTTTAAATGAAGCTCTCCATTTTGAATCATTTATTTATTTATTTAATCTTCATGCAACACAAAGTACATAGGCGGACTTAATGCCTTAGGCATTCTCTACCAGTCAACCTCAACCTTCAATCATATTCGAAATTTCAGAAGGACTACAGGAGAAAGGACCGTCCTTTTCCGGAGTTGTCAGCAACAGCAGGGGCCCAGCCGGGTCGAAGCCTACTGGGGCCAGGGTTATCCGAAAGGGCGCTCGAGCCCCGGTATGAAGGCTTGAAGGAACGGGATGGGTTTTTTAGTCAGTAAGAGTCTGACACTATCTCCCGCTCCGCCCAAGAGCGGGGGTTGTCATAAGATGATTTTTCCCATCGAAAAAAAAAAAACACCGTCCTTTTCCCAACTGTCTTGGAGTCGATTTCTAGTCTAAGCTGATGCAGCTGAATACCGATATTTTATGTGGATCGACTGCGATCGACTGCCTAACTGACCTCCACAACCCAGCAATTTGGATAACAGAGCCCTTATTATGACGCGTTAAAATGTCAAGCGTGCGAGCGAGAAAGAGGGATGGAGCTGCATCCCTTTAACAGTACATCGCGTTAAAAGTTCGTCGTTAAGGCCCAACCTCATGATTATTAGCCACAAGCTCTTCGAATATAGGTAAGTTATAAGAAAAAGGACGATCACTGATCAACGTAATATTCAAAAGCAAGATATCTAGATAGATTTATGTCGTTTCCAAGAAATAATTTAAGAAAATACTTAGATCGTCTATGTAAACTGTCAAAATTCTCTTCTATTTACGAAACTTCTTACATCGTTAACAAAATATTGATCGACATTAAAATCATAATTGACAGTTGACAGTCGATCTCACAATAAAATTTACATTCAAATATTAATGTTATTGATTTAATCGATTATTAAATACGATCTAACAGCCGAAGTTATCGTAATGTCTTTAATTTTATGGACACTATGGTCAACCCAGTCTCGTGGCCTTTGCCTCGTCACCACAGGGGGTAAACGCTTCTACGGAAACGTCAAACTGCTTTTCCTTTAGCTACCAACTTAAATTCAACATCCTATTTCATCTTTAACGACATGAAAATAGAGTTGAAATTCTATAAAGACGACTGTTTTGTTAACAATGTATAAGTGTCAGAATTTGGTACTCAAGAAATTATTTGACGTTCCTTATTTAAATGTATTAAAGTTGAAATCAGAATGAGAATCGTTTTATCGATAGCAAAAAACGATTTGTTTTAACCAATTATAAGGATTTATAAATATGGAGGAGAATATTTTTATTGGCGATTAAAATAGTTTTTATTGTTGACATTATGGCCTAAGAAGAGGTTAATTGGGAACAGAGACAATTCCTTCGCGCTATAAGCTCAGTGGGGTAGGGACCGGTAGCTGGAACCATAAATTATAGATATAAATTGATAAAAAAAAAAAATATTAGTCTATGTATACTGAGCGGCAGGATTCGAAAGAGTTACCGTTGTCCGGGAACGCAAAGAGCAACTGAAGGGACACAGGTGGGTTTAAATCAGTAAAAACCTTGCATTCACAGCGGGAGTAGTTATTTGATGATTTCCCACTTCAAAAAAGGGGTATACTATGTGTACTGCCATATACTTTACCATATGAGCTACTTATAAATAATAACTTTTTTTATGGATTTATCGTAAATATTTTTTTAAACGCACAAAAAACAGCAGTTTCCCACTAGGTACCTACCTAGTACACACTAGGGCCGTTTGGTCTGAGGATCCTCCGTTATCAATGATACCGACTTTTCTATCCTATTCCCATACCTCTATGATCTAAACTAACGAAAAAAAAAACCATTATATTGGTTTTTTGGGTAAAATTCATCAAATCATTGGGCGGAGCAGGAGATAGTGTCAGACTTTTACTGACTAAAAAACCCACCCCGTTCCTTCGTTGCCTGTCATACCGGGGCCGAGCCTTCCTTTCAGAAGCAGACCCTTGGCTCCAGTAGGCTTCGACCCTGCTGGGCCCCTACAGTTGCTGACAACTCCTTGAGGCGCACGGGAACAGTGCGCGCCGTCGACAACTTGGACTCGGTCCGGACAGTTACCGGACGGTCGGACAGCGAGCTACCCATTGCTCGCCGTCCGCAAGCCCGCACCTACGGTGGAAACTAACATATGGTGGAATGACAGCTATTTTCCCGCGCTTTTTGTGATGAAAAGTGTGTCTTCCGGTACGTGGTTGCTACTCCAGAAGTTTTCGTTCTCATCGATCATCAACCATACCTGCGTATCCATTGACATATCGCACTTATTTCTAAAACCATTTTATAACCCAGTTTGAATAGTTCGACAATATTTTTCAGTAATTAATTTATATTATCTAAGTAATCTTGATAAGAAACTAAATAAAGCGTTTAATAACTGCCCAAACTGATTAATGTAGGTATTTTCGCAAATAGAATTTTGTATATTCTATTAAGTAGGTAGAGTCTGTCTAATAAGTTAAACGACTTGGGTAATTATTAGGATTTAATAAAATCTGAGGTAGTCAACACGGGTTCAATAATCAAGGTTGATTAAGAGATAGAGATCATTGTTTACTAACAGAAGAACCTTATAAAAAGTACCGAATATAAGTATTTTTTAAATGATTAAATATTATACAAAATTCCCAAGTCGGTTGACTTATTAGACAGACTATACGTTAATTGACTTATAAAAAACCATGTGATGCCAATATTTATAATGCTACTAAAATTCGACAGCCTTCTGTTTAATATTTGAATTTAATATAAAAATTCATTGAAAAACTAAAGCAAAAAATCAGCGCAATGAATAGGTAGAATACATTTATTTAAAGATCGCGGATCAATAAATAATATAGAGTTGATATCACCTCCTCTACGAGGTGTATGCCAAATAAAATAGTTTTCTTTCTTTCTAAATTCCCCGAATCATAAATATGACAATTAAATCCCAGGATTTATGAAATTACGAATTACTTATTTACACTTTGAATACATTTAAAAACTATATTGTTATAATTATTGAAGAATGACTAAAGAATCTTATTATATTATTAGAGTTCCTTACAAAAAATGTTTCAAAATAAAGAGGTTTGTTTTAATCTAACAGTTTTAGTACGCAACTCTAAACCATTTTAAGATTATTCAATATAATAATTTAGTTCAAATTCATAAATTACAAGATTAAATTTTCATGTGTATCACCTATTGTGGGACCAACTTTGGATTTTTTTTTGTCATTATAACTACCTACATGTGGAAGCTTGCAATTAGCAATTTAGTTATCTACTATTGTCATTATGTTGTTATTAGTCTGTAAAAAATAAAATAAAAATGTTTATGATTCCGGGATTTTGGAGGAGGTATTATCAACTCTATGTTACTTACGTCCTCGAATCCGATCTTTGGTAATAACACACACACATTACACATACCGACATACTTTATTCCCGATAGCTATCCAGAAATAACTTCTCAAATATCGAAGACATTTCGAGAATTTAATAAGCGAAGATCAGTCCCCAATCAATTAATTTCAAATACCATCTCAACTATAGAAAGCATCAAAATACCCGATTTGCATGTCTACTCATATTAGTTTTACCTTTCCTCGGAATAATTCGCATAATCGTTATTCCAAATCCCTTAGTCGATTAATTTATGCCTAATATTCGAGTTGTCGATGGTATCGAGTGAGACCGGTTGGCGATCGCGACCCGATCTCGACAAGGTTAGCTTACACCGAAACGTAACATTCCACGCACTTTTCAAAATAGCTATACTTAGGTACCTAAAAATCTTTTTACACGGTTATTTGTAAAACACTAACAACAACAACAACAATAACAACAATATTCCACAACTATCACACAACGCCGTCTAGTCCCAAGCTAAGCAGAGCTTGTGTTATGGGTACTAGACAACTGATAAACATACTTATATATTTCTAAATACATACATATTATAGATAAATTACACTCAGACACAGAACAAATGATTATGCTCATCACACAAACATTTGTCCTGGGTGGGAATCGAACCCACGACCTCCGGCATAGCAGTCAGGGTCACTAACCACTAGACCAACAGGCCAGTCAACCTTGCAAGACTGTATTACTAACATCATAAACAACAACTTTTGTTCTATGACTTTTTACAATACCAAACACCAATCTAAAACCAACCTTTAAGATGTCGTTGTTCTATCTAACATATTTCAACTCTGTATTTTGTTACACCTACTTACGTCTGTATGAAGCGAGCGCATCAAGCACTCCCACCACCTGCACGCTTAGCCAAGTTGTTATTCTGCAATCTTTAACGCTGTCGAAAAGTGATGAAACGTATGGAAATGACGTCATCTCAACGTAAAGTCGCGTGGTCGGAACAAACGAATAGAAAATTCGTAGCTAAGTTCACATCGTTCAAAATGATAGAATGAATTTCTACAACGTTTAACGCTACATCCTTTGATAAACAAACGCTACATTGTAGAACGAGCGGCCGACGCAGGTGCCTAGCTACTTATCGTTTTCTACAATTGCTGACACCGAAGCGTTACCGATTGGAGAACGAAATTCGACACGATACGGTTGTAACTTGGCTAGGGGGGCTGATCCCCGCTCCCCTCCGCTATTTTACTATCGCGTGCTTCGTATAGACTTCGTAATGTTTAGAACGTTTAATTTAAATATTTTTATTTTTGTATGAAAATCTAATGAACTAAAATATGATAAATTTTTAAAAGTCATAGAACAAAAGTTGTTTATGATGTTAGTAACATAGTCAAGAGAGTTACCAGTGTTTATAACCCTGTATACTACACAAAAGATACACATTTCATAAGGAATTTAAAATTCGAATTTACTCCAAATTCTTTCAATAAAATTTGCACTTTACTAATTAGTAAATAAAGTTCTATTTCGTACCACGATCTTTTTGCAGTGTCCTGTCTCGTCTCAGTGTGTGCTGACCCGAAGGTGCCCGAAGGTACTCGGAGATGTCATGTCACTACTTATGTATGTTTGTTACATTTATGTTTACATGAATACAGACAACAATAACGACTGTTTTCGTATAAAAATGTCGTTTTAAAAGATAGCAAAATGTGGTGTGCAATGTTATTGGTTAAATAATGTATGTTGGCTTTAAATGTTTTAATATTTTCATTCGAAGGAAGTCTTACAATAAGATTTTTTACTAATATTAATCAGGATCGTTCATTGTGGCGACACTTGGGGGAGATCTATGTCCAACAGTGGACGTCTATCGGCTGAAATGATGATGATGATGATGACTAATATTATCTAATGTTACTCGTTTTGAGAATGTTGGAAGGAGAAAGCCTTTGCTCAGCAAAGGGACCCAATAGGCTATTTAAATAAAATACTCTCGATATACTTATTGTAGATTCTTATAAGAGATAGATGCACGATTTTAAACGAGACTGATTTTTTAAATTCAAAACTAAAGTAGGCGCCAAATAAACGTGGAATAACGTTCATTGACCCTCCTACATTTATTGACATTCCTAATTTCAAAAATGGAATTAACGTCATAAAACTGTCTTGAATCGACATCTACCGTGATTCTTTCTTTACCTGACCTGAAAAACAGTGCCTGCCTGTTGGTTTTTCGGGTACCTTCGATATATTGCAAATATTAGGAAAAGGTCATTGTACTTTATTTGTTTGTATTTATTATTATGTTTTGATACCTATATAGTTTATTAAACCTCCGTATAACGAATAAACATTTTTTTTTCTTTATTTAAGTTTATATGGCGCCTTGTACCTACTTACAATAATAAAAATAAATACCTACAGTAATATAATTCCACGGTAAAAGATGAAACCAAACAATTTCACACAGAGTTATTTATTTAACTAAATAATTGCCTATTTAAACCTAACCTCCACCTATACCTAGAAAACAATCAATTCAAACTTCTAAGTTCAATTGTATAATAAAAGATTTAATCAGTCGATTCTCGATTAGAGCAAATCGATTCTAATCTCACTAAATCTGCCTAAACGGGACTTCATTCCGTGGTTGCGATACAAGCAATTGATTTTAATTCGCTCGTAAACACCATCACGTAATCGTTTCGAGTGCTTCGTCTGACAGTCTGGCCGTCAGTGTGTTCTTGCTCGTTTTATTCGATTAAATGAATATTCATGAAGTTTTTCTTTTATATTTGTATCGATTTGAATATCGAATAGACAATGTTTTGTTGACGTCCCTATGATTGTTGCTGAATTAGAAACGTGTGTTCGTAATTTGAATTTTTAAATCGAATGTCTACTCCTTCAAAGGATAGGATTTTTTTTTTATTGTGGGGAAAATCATCAAATGACAACCCCCGCTTTTGGGCGGAGCGGGAGATAGTGTCAAAAAGCCCACCCCGTTCCCGTTCCATCGTGCCTTTCGTACCGGGACCGAGCTTCCCTGGCCCGAGTAGGCTTCGAACCGGCTGCTGTTGCTGACAGCTCCTTGAGGCGCGCGGGAACAGTGCGCGCCGTCGACGACTTGGGGACAGGAATTTGTTCAGTTTAGTACAGATAAATATAAATAATCTTCATTTTTGGCCATCTTCTTTTTACCATAGTATACAACCCGACGCAAGGCGAGTATTCACCCTTAAGTTGTTGAAACTTCTACGCTCCTGACAAAGCGTTTCGTCGTCGTTTGTACCGCATACATCGAAGGGCTGGACAAATTTATTACAAAAAAAAAAAAAAATTACTTGGTGTGGACTTCCCGTCCCATTCTTCAAGGCTAGAGTAAATAGGCTCTTAATAAATTAGTGCGTTTCACCATCAATGATTGCAACTCTTACCATCAGGTAGGATCGCAGTCAAGCACTAGTTTATATCAATAAAAAAATGGAGATAAAAGTGAACTCTCCGAATTAAAAATAATATTACCATTTCTCAAAATTAATAAGCGTGTATTACCCATTGGTCTGTACTCTCGTTTAACCAGTGATGCCAATGATCATTATAAACGAAACAATACGATTATTGACAAGATGCCGTCGAAAAACATATATTGACAAAGTTAATTTACATATTATAATTTTGGCAGTGAAATTGGCAATTGAACGGAATAAGGACACGCCTCGTTATTTTTTATTGAAATAAAGTCAAGTTTTGGCTACTGACATAACCTTAAGTTTAAAGATATTATGTGTTGTATGAAGTAAACGGAAGGGTTTGTAGAAGTGGGTCAGACTGAGCTCATATTTTTTTTTGTAATTGGTTACAAATTGTACAGAAAGGTCAAAAATGTTAATAGGTAATTAGGTATCTTGTTTGTTTTCTTAAGAGCGGGCAACTCGAGGTACATTTTTATTCAACGGCTCGCTCTTACGTGATTATGATGTTATTACACATTTTTCTCTAGATATTTTGGATACACAGCTATCTTGTGCATATTATCTAGGCTTCTATAGAAATCAAAACATAAGTTTGTGTAAAACCAATCTAATAAAGACCTCTGAAAATCTGCTATTTTTAATCGAGATTCTGAATGACGACAATTTTTCAGAAAAACTTTTAAGGGTTTAAAAAACACGTATTGTAAGTATCCTGGAACAAGTTTTGTGAAATATTCCAGTCATAGACGGTAATCACGGAATTACCGAATGCCAACAAAGTTTTCAGGCGTTATGTCTCATCTTTTTTTTTGCTTTGCCTCCTAATCAAACGTCGCGTTGGATTGCGTTAGATAAAGCAACAAGCTTCTTAAGGCCCATTGCATAGGTACCTATATTCCATACGCATATTTCAAATCATGTAAATCTATTATAATTGCAAGATTGCGATAAGATTTCTATGAACTCCTAATTTTTTAAACCTACTTATAAATACAGTTACACAAAATTATGACAATGTAAAAATAAAAATTACGTCGATATACCTAGGTAATTGATTAGAGTCACAATAGCATGAAACGAAATTAGCCTTCAAATGTAGTGTAGATGGTAGACAAATAACCTGACTTAGTATGCCTAGGTACTCAATTTTTTTTTTTGCCGAGTTCAATCTTACTTTGACCTCTGCGTTATCATCATTTTTCAGCGCCACTAAGATAACAACCAATATCCGGCTACACTACTCCGTGGCATTCCAGATTAGTAGACGCTGAATTAGCAACCTGAATTGCTGTTGCTGTAGACTACAATATAAGTCTGATAAGCTCCATCGTAGGTATGGACTTGCGGACGACGAGCAATGGATGGATAGCTCACCATCTGACTGTCCGGTAACAATCCGGACCGAGACCGAGTTGTCCGGCCCGCAGTGTTCCATTTGCGCCTCAAAGAGATGTCTGCAAAACCGTTGGGGCCCAGCAGGGCTAAAGCTTAGTGGGGTCATGGCCTATGGGTAGTCCTGTAGGGAACCTCAGGGTCTTGGAACGTAAGGCGAAGAAGAAACATAGGAGTGGGTTTTTGTCAGTAAAAGTCTGACACTCCCTCTCGCTTCGCCCTAGGGCGGAAGTCATATGATTTCACAACTTAAAAAAAAGGAGTACTAGGTACACAAAAGATAGTAGGAGGTTCCAAAGCCGCTAGCAGAAGCTAGTTTTTTATTTGTTTTTTTTTTTTTATGTTTGGCTTGTAAGTCTTTTAAGCTAAAAAAAGTCTTATAAACAATAAGTTATCATAGCTCTGCTTATTAAGACGTTCGACATGGCTTACTGGTGATTGAAAAACAAGCCCTTTTTTAGGTAGGTACGTCAATCAAGACACAACTTCTCCTGCTCTGGGTGAAGCGAAAAGAAGTGTCAGGCTTCTACTGATTCAAACCGACAGTGTTCCTTCTTTGCCTTTATTCCAGGGCCCCGGGGTTCTCTTTCGCTCAACCCATGGCCCCAGTAGAATCTGGAAACCTGTGAAATCTCTTTGTGGCGCGTGGAAGACAACCGCCCTCGACTGCTTGATCTTTACTATCTACTATCTGATTGGTTACTATCTGATTAGTTTTTAAATGATATCTATCGATAACATTTGGGAACAAGTATTAAGTAACTTGGTACATATTTCAACCACGTGTATGGACCATTCACTTAAAAAAGTGTACATGGAGTTTCTTGCACGTTCTTCTTCATATATGCAGATTTACGCTTCGGAACATGCAATTTAGCTTCACTTTCTTTTTGCCTGACCGACAATTTGACAATTCAAGTGCCTGTATTGGTCTATTTGAAATAAACGTTACTGATTTCTGATGTTTTTTTTTATTACAGCTGACGTTTTCGATCAATGAACTCATATTTGGTTCGAGGTTCGACAAGTTCAAATGTCAATGTAGCTGGATTTTCTCACGGTTCACCGTATTGACATATGGACATCGTTTGCAATTCAAAAGTTTCCTCTTACCAGCCTGATAAGCAAGTTATAAAGTCGCTTATTTCAAGCTTTAACCTATCCTAACAGTTTAATTTCGAGGTCAATCTCACGGATATTTTTTCAACCAGATTTAAAAAATGAATAATTAATCAAATGACAATTTATTAACAATCAGTGTGCGAAATCGTCTAAGAGGCGTTTTTTATTCAATATGGCTGACATTAATACCTCGTGTGAATCAAAACTCAAATATTTAAATTGTGGTCAGATATTGGTCAAAAATAAACACGCATGGGAAGATAGATTATCGTCAATTATGATCATTTGTGGTAAATTTTCCGATCAAATTGACTAGTGATCGGCTACTGATTTAAGAATGTCAAAGTCAAGTACCAAGGTCGCATGACGGCGAAGAGGGTTTATTTGTTTAGTCAGCGAGTCGTCACTGGGTTTGAAAACGTTTGATTATTTTGTTGAATGAATTGTACTTGGTATATTTTCTATACCAATACTATTGTTTTTATACAAAATCTACCTAAAGTTCAGGTATTACGTATAGTAGGTGCAGATGACCTAAAAAAAGCGGTAAAGCTATTGCATAGCATTTTTATCAACTTATGCAATTATAATTATTTATTTATTTTATTTAGGCAGTATTTTTTTTCCTTTGTTTTTTTTTCTTTGATATTAATTGAAGTTACACTTTCACACATTGAATTGAATTTTGATTGATTGTTCACTCATTTATTTTCTTATGAAAAAAAAATGAGTGGGGGGTGTTAGGTTATTTTCGTTACGGAATTTCTGGATTCGGTCTCCACGCTCAAGGCCCGCGATAGAGCTATGCAATAGCTTAACCCTTTCCAACCGGGGTAGTAATTATTAACGAATTTCCGCTTTTTAACTTCATTATCATAATAAGGTGGGTAAAAAGAAACGCTCAGATTATTTTCAGATTTTTATTATACCTAGAAGTACTATTTCTAAGACCTAGACTTAAAAGTACCGTCAGGAACTTTGTGTTATTACAATGTTAGGAACTTTGATAGAAACTACAAAAATAATGAGATTCAATATTGACTTAGTAATAATTAAAAAGATAGGTTTTTAATTACAAATTAACCTCGTGGTATTCAGCAAAACAATTTTTCTTTTAATTTACACACAAAAACACGTTGCAATTAGAACATTTACTATGAGGTTTCGACTGAATCTTTTTCAAACTACAAACTTCACACCTTTCCCTATTTTCTACAAACGTAGGCCAATGGATGCCTCTATTACCCAAGCGAACGTCTTTTATAGTGGAGTAGTCAGATTTGCGTCTTTTGGAAGGGCCACCTTTGGAAGTATTATCAGTAGAAGTCTTTCTTTTCTGACTAACATCTTTCATTGTCATCGAGCCTTGAGTAACAGAGCGTCGAAAATCTTTTACGGTAGTCTGTTTCATTATAAGTCCATGAATGACATATGAATTGACAAATGCGATGTCCAGAAGACCCCAAAACAACCTGTGCCACCATTTCGGGCATTGTTTTGCAAATAAGTGCATTGTTGAGATCAGGTGCCGAAGAGTAATGGTCTCTCCACGCCGGACGAGTATTGTAACCCATAAAAAAATTCATACCTATAAATGTTAGAAGTTCCTCCTTTTTTAGGTTCAATACTTTGCCTCTCTGAGTAGCATAAAGGTTACTTTGGTACACAATATTATCAACAACATCTCCAATCAATACTAAAAATATATCAGTCGGGTTGCTACAGTGAGCAAAACAGTCTTCTACTACTCCAGTATCTGGAACGTATTCCTGTAAATATGTATCTAGGTCCCTCTTTTTCCATTTACGGTTTGGTTCGGGTAATCGCTGATTTGTTTTGTGTGAAGACGTATTTGCAGACGGTAGATCAATCTGAACACTAGATCCAGGTATTGGAGATGTTGGTTGGTGTTGGTGTTCTAGAGCTCTTCCAAAAACCTCATCAAAGCCTCTTGGTGAAGGTAGTTGAATATTTTCCACTTCATCATCGGACACACCTGCTTCAGACTCTTCGTCACAGTCAGGAATCTCTTCTAATAACAGGGCTTCAATTAGAGCAGTATTGTTTGTAATATCCATAAAACAATAAAAAAATAGCTCAGAACAATTATAAAATAAAATAAAAAAAATCATTTATGATAAAACAAAATACCCACTTCATCGAGTATGTGTATTATAAAAGCTTATAATTTTTGACTAAAATCACCTGACGGTACTTTTAAGTCCATATCAGTTTTTATCAAATATTTATATAAAATAAAGTGATAATACGTTATAACAGCTTTTATAAATGTAGTCCGTGATATAAACAACGTAATTAGTAAAAAAAAATAGCACTTACCTATAATATTCTATTTATAAAACTTTTTCAATTACACCGCACAAGAGAGTGATAAAATGTCCGACCGGTTGTAACTCGCTGTTCAAATTTTTCGAAAACGTCACGCGGTAATTCAAATAACGCGCTGCGATTGGCTTACGGAAACGGTACTCTAAAGGATCGTCAGTTGTAGTTAGCATAAGGTGATTTCGTACTTAAGTTATTAGACGAAAAATGTGGAGGTACTTCTAAGTACCGTAAGGAGGGAAAGGGTTAAAATCGTGATGATTGATTGATAGCTATAATGATTATAGTAAGCAGAAAGGTTTTTTTATGTTACAAGTTCTGGTAACGCGGATTTAGGGACAAAAATTACTGGGTTTTTAAAGTGGTTTTTTCTTTGTGCACATTGTAATAATATATTTGTGCAATTTTGTATCTCAAGTGTCTACTAGTGTCTCTACTGGATATTATGTGGAATTAGTGAAACAGGTGCGATGACGGCAAAATGAGGCTAGTACTCAGCGAAGCTTGTGTAAAAGGGCTGAGACGGTAAGTACTTACATTTGCTGCCAATTACGGTCAAATATTAGAATGTGTTACATCCACGTTCTAATGGAAAACCAAGTGACTGTATTCTGTTCCGAAAATCCAAATACTTTTTAAAATTTGTCACTATCTAGATGTACAATCAGTACCAAGTCAAAAAAAATGAATGGAATTTATATGTACCGTACGGCAATCGAGATCCATATCTCTTATTCATGAGTAAAAAAGTGGTAATACCTACTAGGAACACAGAAAACAGGCAGGACCACAGGCATAGTTCTCAGGTCTCATAATAGCTGTGGGATTGTTCGAAAGAGTCACCTCTGCTTTGGAATACAAAAAGCAACGGTAGGAACACAAGTGGGCTTTAGTCAGTTAAATTCTGACACTTGCCTCGCTCCACCTAAAGTGGACGAAGTTATTTGATGATTTTTCATCGAGAAAATGGTCTTTCAATAGGATGACTAATTCATCATCATCATCAGCCGAACGACGTCCACTTTTCGACATAGGTCTCCCCCAAAGGTCGCCACGACTGGCCGTGTGCATATCGCATGCCGCGACCCTCACCAGGTCATCGGTCCACCTTGTGGGAGCCCTTGCATAATTATTATATTTATTTAAAGCTTATAAAATAAATATAGCTTTTATATAAAAGTAGGTACTATTACTACAGTACAAGAATATGCTATCTAACCGTTAACACTCAATTATAACTATTTTATTTGTCATCAACTTTATATTTAAAATCATTCAAGTCTAACCACTTAACCACCATACATGGGTGTAGGTACTTAGGAACTGAAAGTACACTCCGCAATAGATGAAAACCTAATAAAAATATAAATTAAATAATATTTTATTTTCTTTTTATAATTCCGCATCGATAATTTTGCGAGAAATAGGCGTAGGTTGGGCTAGCCTTATTTAGAAAATTCGCTAACTATATTATGCTTAGTTTAAAAGTTTTACAGCCGGTTTTTTCATCTAAAGTAACAGCCAAAGTAACGTCATAAAGTAAAAGTAACGGTCAAATTCGTTTCTTCACAATTTTAACTGTTGGTTTAACTGTTACTTTTGCCTTTAACTTTTACTACTCATTAGGGGGCTGTTAAAGGTAAAGTCACTGTCATTTTGACAAAGTTGTAGGTTATTTAGGTTTCACTAATATGTTATCACGAACTTCGTCCAGTGAAAGTTCAAGTTCATCAGACGATGGGCACGCCACAATCATGGCGGTAAGTCCCCTCTTTGAGGCGTGGCTGGAAAGACCTCACGGCGTCCTTACCTTCCGAATGACGCAGGTACTCACCGGACATGGTTCGTTCGGGAGTTTCCTGCACTCGATTCATGCGGAAGTGACGCCCGGGTGTCGCCACTGTGCGGAACGCCCGGAGGACACGGTGGAGCACACAGTCGAGGTGTGCCCTGCTTGGGCGGAGCATCGCCGTGCCCTCGTGGGGGCGATCGGCGGCGGAGACCTCTCGCGCCGGGCCTTGGTTGAGGCCATGGTCCGGAGCGAGGAGGAGTGGCAAGCGGTCGCCGACTTCTGCGAAGCAGTAATGCTCGCAAAGGAGGAGGCCGAACGCATCAGGCAACGGCGTTATCGCCGCCGCCGTCGCCGGGATTCTGATCCCGATTTCCGGCCAACGTAGACGCGGGCTTGCGGACAGTGAGCAATGGGTAGCTCACTGTCCGGCCGTCCGGTAACTGTCCGGACCAAGCCCAAGTCGTCGACAGCGCGCACTGTTCCCGCGCGCCTCAAGGAGTTGTCAGCAACAGCAGTGACCCAGCCGGGTCGAAGCCTACTGGGGCCAGGGTTATCCGAAAGGGCGCTCGAGCCCCGGTATGAAGGCTAGAAGGAACGGGGTGGGTCTTTTAGTCAGTAAGAGTCTGACACTATCTCCCGCTCCGCCCAAGGGCGGGGGATGTCAATGCATGATTTTTTCCCACCATAAAAAAAAGTTCATCAGACGAGGAACTTATCGTTAGTTATTTAACGCGTAGACGTAAAAAGTTTAATGTTCGCAAAGGTCATTTCGTATGGGACGACGCTGATTTTCTGTTCCGATACAGAATTTCAAAGGAAACAGTTACATACCTCAGCCTGTTGTTACAAGATAAACTGACGCCAACCACTAAGTTTATTTTCAGTTTGTATTTAATACGACTACGATGTACAGTGCGGCCGTTCTATCTTGGTGAGTGTGAAGTTAGGCTCTGCGAACTTTAGCGCTTGTGTACCTATACCTATACCTACTCGTATAAAAATAACGGTTTCAAAAAAATAAATGCCAATAACAGTTGTTAATAAACAACAACTAATAGCATTTATTTTATTACTTATGTTATTATTTATCAATTCAATTCTAAAAACATTCGTTCGTTGGCGTTCGTATAGACAGAATCAAATGACATTCGACTTTTTGACACTACTTGACAGTGGATATTGCGATGTTGTCATGCGTAAAAAAAGCTCCCCACGTTTTTTTAGGGTAATTAAGCCGTTTGTGTTATGGTAACTCTATTGACTTTTAGTTTAGCTGTTACTTGGATGAAGAAACACATTTGCTATAATATCAGTAATAGTCAAGTAAAAGTTAATACTTTTACTGATAGTTTTAGTTGTTGATGAAGAAACTGGCTATTAAACGCTAAAATGTGATATAGTTATTATTGTTATTAGGAGAATTCTGAATTTGAATTTTCGTTAAAAAAATTTGATTTAAGAAGCTGCTCATCAGTGTTTAAACTAACCATAAATTGTTTTATTACAGTACTTCGTGGTAATATTTTTACGCTTGGATTTTTTTCAGATGATATTCAGAATCTGTAACATGTCATGGTTTTAGGGGCCAAACACAAAACTGTGATTCAACGTTGCATTGTAAAAATCTACGAAGTTGCGAATTGATTCACACGTCGCAACACACGTTTTGGTCATCAATCGATCGCAGCAATTCGCATCGTAGATGTGCGAGTTTTAGCAGATTGAGCTAATCTATGGCTCATGTGTACTGTGTACCTACTTGTAATGCGCCTAACGCACGGGTTAAAGGTTGCCACAAGCAGGCACTACTGATTTGATATCATCATCATTTATTTCAGACGAAACACATTTATTGCTGAACTTAGATAAAGATAATTTTATTTTTCCCTTCCCAAGTCTCACAACGATCGGTATTCTGCTTCTCATCAACAAACAGATAGGCCTAATTTAAGGGACCTTACCAGGCAAGCATAAGATCTAGCATTGTACTACATTGCTGGGCAAAGAAATGAAGGATATTCTCAAAAAGGCTGCTATTTGCGAAAAGGGAAAAAGAATAAAATAAGCCAATCAATTTACTAACTCCACCCAACTAATACAATAATATTTCCATGTAGAACATTGGGGTCACAGCTCACAGACACCCCAATTCAGAGAAGATAAATCTATCGCCATTCTACATTCTACGATGATGCTACGGCCGACTACGATGTCTACGACAAAGTGCTACGCGTGCTACGAAAGTATACCAGAAGAGGAACGAACGGAACCCTATTTTACTAAACATCTGCTGTCCGTCTGTCTATCAAAGGGGTATATCTCATAAATGTAATACATAGGTAGATAGTTGAAATTTTCAGTGTGTTTATTTCTAATCTCTCTTTGACTGTCTGAATCAGTTTGTAGTACAGAACCTTTTGTTTGTGAATACGACTAGCGCTTGGCTGGTTATAGTGAATTAGGTATCTTTGAAGGTGATATTGATCCCAAAAATATACCTAATCGTTAGTCTTTACGTTCTAAACTAAGCGATGAAAAAAAAACGAGCGATATTTCTCAAGTAATTGCAAAATGTTGTAGGCACATAACATACCTTACAAATGAATAACTAAAGATAAAATATCTAAACCAAAAATATACATTGGCAACGAACACGAAAATCCTCTTTATCAAGGCGAACAGACGAACATCTCTCTCTCCTATTCTATCGTTCGTGGATCCACTGATATCCCGTAAACTTTTTGACAGCTGGCTCATCTTTCTGTCTCGTTCTTCGCCCCGCCCTCTGGACACGCCCCTTCCGTGCTGGTACTAGGACAATAGGATGTTTTTTGGATAGACAGACGGTGGGTCGCTCTTTTAATTGTAGTGTATGGGTGAGCTTATGTTTCCTTTGTATTGTTCGGATGTAAATTTTTGGGATGGTATCCGGATATTTCATTCAATGCATGTATTTTTGGGTTTGTGTGTGGATGAACTTTAACGTTTTACTGATACGTTCATAACACATTCAGTACGGAACGAGGTCTAATAGGCCTCGTATGTGTCTTCCTTCGCTAAGAAAAACAGTCTTCTGGCTGTTAATACAATTTGTTTTAGATTAAGAAAGTTAAGAAAGTATGTTTGTTGTATCTTAGATGTATTGAAACAAAATGCAGTGGTGTATCCCGTTTGATACGGGGTCATTTTGACCTCGTACCGCACTTAGCTAAAACAGCTTTTAAATCCTTAAACGTCACGGGAGCCCTTATCGCCATTAAGGTAGTTTTCAAACGAGGTCTTAAACGCCCCGTACCGCAGGAATAAAAATAATACAAAAATAATTGCCACTGTCAACGTGTTAAATCCAGTTTCAGAAAAGAAATTATTGCAAAATTAATCTCAATTGTGTCAGCTACTGTGATAGGTTGAAAGATTGTTCCACAACCAATGACAATTGGCTTGCGTCCCCTGAGACCCCAAGCATTTAAATAGGTATAAATACGGATAAATAGAAAAGGTTGCTTATTTTCGAAATTTACAGACTACTTTATGAAGAATTTCTTATTTACATTCTTAGATACATAAACAATAAATAAACCCTCAAAATTTTGATAATCTACGTGGACTTTTAATAATATTAGTGTTCAACTAAATGACGCGAAATCACGCGCGAAAGCCGGGCGTTCGCTTGGGATTTGAGGGGCACTAGATTAACAGACCAGTCACTTTATGATACGGCTAACTAAAACTAGCCAGATCGTTTAAACGTTAATATTTGATGATCTGTCAATCCTCGTTTGGCCATATCATTGGATTTCTGTGATAATAAAAGGTCTAATCAAGGTGGACCGATGACCTGGTAAAGGTTGCGGGAAACTGATGGATGCGAGACGCACAGGAACATTCGTTGTGGCGACGCTTGGGGGAGGCCTATGTCCAACAGTGGACGTATATCGGCTGAAATGATGATCTTGATGAAAAAGTCTAAAGAAAGTACAAATACCGGCACGAATCTTGAGCGCTCGTCGAAAGAGGATCAATTTGCGCATCGTACACATCGTCGAGCCAATCACTGTAACTACAAAGATGTACTCCCAGCTCCCGCGTCTCACTTCATACCACTAAAGAGACCCAGTACTTCACTTCTCATTCAAGTCTGCGCGATTTCAAGTTCAAGTCAGCGCTCAAGATACGTGCCGGTATTTGTAGGCCAAACGAGGATAGACATTATCATCAAACTTTACGTTTATAACCTGGCCAGTTTTATTTAGCCATATCATGAAATGATAAATTTCTGCGATCTGACCACGACATTGACTTGTCTTAATATTTATTGGAATAGAGCAAATCGTATATTTGGAGAACCTTAAGGGGCCGGCGACAGATGAATTTCCATACAAACGTAATACCACGCTCATTTGTAGTTGGAGCATATTTCCAACATATTATGATGATATTCGGTTATAGACAATATTTATCTAGGTCTACGTCTTTCTTTTTTAAAAAAACAAAAAGAAATTTAAGCGAATTGTATTTCGCACTTTTTTACAGCGTAAATGGCAAAACATGCCATTTGGCTTTTCCTGTATTAAAAATAACAAAATTTCTGATATTCTCGACGTAGGAACCTAGATAAATATTGTCTATAACCGAATATCATCATAATATGTTGGAAATATGCTCCAACTGCAAATGAGCGTGGTATTACGTTTGTATGGAAATTCATTCGTTGCCGGCCCCTTAATATTTATTGGAATAGAGCAAATCGTATATTTGGAGAACCTTAATCAATCCAATAGTCCACCTATTTCTAAGTGTAGAAAATAATCAAAAAACTTCTCCTATTTTGGCTGGAATGAGAGGACGTTACAACCCAGCTAACAACTTAGCTGACTGACCTTTTGATCTAGTGGTTAGAGTGGCCCTGACTGCTATGCCGGAGGTCGTGGGTTCGATTCCCACCCAGGACAAATGTTTGTGTGATGAGCATGTTTGCGTGTAATTTATCAATACTAATATAATAAAGAGGTAAAGTTTTTTTTTTCGTTTTTTTTTTTTGTTTGTAAGAGGTAATTTCTGGAAGTATTGGTCCGATCACTGAAATTTTTTCACCGTTAGAAAGCTGCTTCATTCCTGAGTGACATAAACTATATTTTTTACGCGGGCGAAGCTGCGGGTCTATGATATGTATATATTTAGTAATATATTAGAATGTTTATCAGTTGTCTAGTATATAGTTTGTCTAAAAAGTCAAACGACTGGGGAGTTTTATATAATACTAGCTTTTGCCCGCGCGGCTTCGCTCCCGCTCTTCCCTACTTCAGCCTACTATACCCTACTCTACCCTACTCTACTCTACCCTACCCTACTCTACTCTACTCTACCCTACTCTACCCTACTCTACCCTAGTCTACCCTACCCTACTCTACCCTACTCTACCCTACCCTACTCTACTCTACCCTACTCTACCCTACTCTACCCTACTCTACCCTACTCTACCCTACTCTACCCTACTCTACTCTAATAAACCTCACGGAGCCCGAGACCTTTCCAACGAATGCAAAACCGTGGAAATCGGTTCGTGCGTTCTGGAGTTATAGCGTCAGGAAGGAAAACCCGACTTATTTTTATATAGTAGATTTAATCATTTAAAAAATACTTACATTCGATACTTTTTATAAGGTTCTTCTATTAGTAAACTGTGATCAAGATCTCTTAATCAACCTTGATTATTGAACCAGTGTTGACTACATCAGATTTTGTTTTGCCTTAAGAATTACCCAAATCGTTTAACTTTTTAGACAGATTATATAACATAAGCTCTGCTTAGCTTGAGACTAGACGGCGTTGTGTGATAGTTGTGAAAAAAAAACTTCTCCCATTTTGGCTGAAGCGAAAGGCATTTACAACGCAGCTAACTACAATACAGGCATGACTGGCGCCAGCACCATTCCATAATAATTTCTGTCATTTGAAACCGTAACAATAGAGCTAAATCTTATAAGGAGTTGATTGATTTATCGATTGATACTCTGTATCGACTTGTGTTAGAATGATCCAGAGCAGCGGTTCTCAAACATAATTTCCAAAGGAACCCTATTGGAAGGCAAAATATTTGAAGGAGCCCTTAAAAAAAAAACGGTTTACGGGCAATGTTTACTTTGAATGAGCTACAGTAAAATCTAATGCAAGGTATGAGACTCCTTTTTCGAGACCCTACCAAGACCTCATAAGACGATCCATTTGACGACCTAAAAATGGCTCTGCGGAGCCCTAAGGTTCCGCGGAGCAAACTTTGAGAATGGCTGATCTAGAGAAATGCCGTTCAACTCGGCCTATTGAAGACTGGCCTCTCCTAAAATGGAGGAATGCCTACAATGGTTTGTGGGTAACTACCCACAAACCAACTGGACTAGGATAGTTCTTGAATTGAAATGGTAGGCGATAATAAAGTGATATTATTTATCAAACCAGAACGAGAAAATGACAATTAATAATATAATAAAATAATACTACGCTTGGGTCATGTGAAGAGGAGGGATAAAGCGCATATTACCAAAAGAGTTCTGAGTATACATGTAGATGGATGGAGACGGAGAGGAAGGCCGAAGAAAAGATGGATGGATTGTGTGAGAAGTGATATGAAAGAGAAGGAAGTTAGTGATAGTTTGACGGGTGACAGGACAGAATGGAAGAAAAAAACGTGTTGCGGCGACCCCAAGTAATATGGGATAAGGGCAGGAAGAATATAATAATACTACGCTTGGGGGAGGCCTATGTCCTACAGTGGACGTCTTTCAGCTGATATGATGATGATGATTGATTACATTAGATACAAATTATGTGAAGCACATTAAAGAAAAAATAACACAAATATTTAACTAAAACTCTGTTAGTCAGTATCTCCTTTCATTCATCAGCGAATAGAGCACCTACCGCGCAAAGGGTAACTGAAGGACACACTATATCCTAGCGCGGGAGATATCATTAGATTTCCTACCTAAAAAAATGTCGGGTGTCGGAGCCAGATACCAGTCAGCAGTGGGTACATTAAGCAGGCTGGTTATGCTATGCTATGCCATAAAATAAAGATACACTTTATCACAAAATTCTACAGCATTTAAGTACTTATCTTCGCTACAATGTTGTTTATCTGCATCTCAATCTAAGTTTTGTCTTCAATTTAAATTCTTATTTGTAACTAAAACAATTTGCTTCACTGTAACCTCCGTGAGTCCATCTACTGATGTCTTATAGGAAAATATTTGTATGTTTGTTTGTAATAATAAACCCAAAAGTACCGGATTAACCTTTTGAATGTCTTAAGTTACACAGTTCGACATAAGCAATTGTCTTTCTATTGTGTCTCTAATTACGGCATTCGATGAGTTAATTAAAAAAAAATCTTTCACAGTTAGAACGCTCCTGTATCACTGAACTAGCTTTTGCTCGCAGCTTCGATCGCGTACATAAAATATATGCCTATGTCACTTAGAAATAAAGCAGCTTTCTATTGGTGAAAAAAAATTAGCAATCGGACCAGTAGTTACAGAGATTACCTCTTTCAAAAAAAAAAAAACAAACTCCCTCTTTATAATATTAGTTTAAATAAACTCAAAAGTATTGGATCAATTAAAAAAATATTTCACTATTAGATCGTTAGTATTTATTTATTTAAACTTCATGTACAATAGTGGTATATAGGCGGACTTAATGCAACAAGGCATTCTCTCCCAGTCAACCTTTGGGTTAAAAAAGAGATCACTGTGGTAGGTGGTGGTTAGTGTACTTACTGTATCACTGAATGACAATATGTGCACATTTTCACGAGGGCAAACCCACGGGCAGAAGCTAGTTTGGATTGAGGAGAGTGCTCACCGAGAGAATTCGTTTTTGAAGGCGATTTAATCTTTCTAATAACTTAATTAGAGACACAATAGAAAGAAAATGAGGTAGCAAACGCCGGCGTTCGCGCACCTATTGTCTTTCTATTGTGTCTGTGATTTCCACGATTGAAAGGTTAATAAATTAAAGAAAAATTTATAATGCATATTATAGTCAGCCTTACAATGTTCCCTCTACTGGGACGCAGGCCTCTTGTCTAGGAGGGGCAATGGGCCGTATTCCACCACGCGGGCCCAGTGCGGGTTGGTGGAAGTACTCGTAACATGTCTTCGGTTTGTTCGGTGGTTTCCATACGATGTTTTCCTTCACCGTTTTTAGAGCAGAGGTGATGAAATAAATTACATAAAGTATTGCGTCTGGCTGGGTTTCAAGTGTTTCAACCCGCGACCTACAAACGCGCAAACTGGGAAAATTCTTCCTTTTGAAGTTGATTAATCAAAGATATTGCTCTCTTGTCAGTATGTTGATCTGGAGTACTAAGACAGTGTTATAATCAAAATCGATTATTGTATTAAATATTTGCGAAATAGCAGCATTAAGTACATGCTAATGTCGTTCCGTTGAGTAGTGTGAGCACTCTCCTTTATGCTAAACTGTTAAAATTATTACTGCATGTTGAACTAAGGCTGGAATCTATTTGTTTATGTCGACAACTGGTTCTGTATTTATGTGTTTACTAGGTAGGTACTCTAAGTTAGTGATGTAACGATTGTTACATTCGCGATTCAAATTCGGTATTCGCGAATTCGAATACGAATGTTGACTTTCAAAATGTCATACAGGTTTGACATTTCGTGTTAAGCCAATTTTAAACTGAATACCTATAACACAGCCGTTACAGACTGATTGAACGAAGCTTCAAGTCCATTCGAAAAGATTTCTTATGATTTGAAGAGTAAAACATGTTTCACAAACTGTGAAACAAATGTAAATTGCAAGTTGTGTGATAGAAAAATATTAAAATTGAAAAAATATACCAGTTGTATTGTCAGTCTATATCCGTTCAATCAATCAATATATTATTTCCTTTTTGTTTGTCAGAAACATTCGCTAAACACGTTTCTTGCGAAAACGAATGCGAATATCAAAAAATGTGCGAATATTCGCGAATGCGAATAATCGTTACATGGCTCGTCAACTATAAGTCCTCGCGTAGGGTTTCGCACACGCCAAGTAATTTTCTTTATAAGCTATTGAAATAATTTCTGTTGTTGGGTTCATAGCTGGTGGACCTAGTATCCATATAAGCAGATTTTTAGTTATCTTCAGAGTAATCTTCTATCAAGCATTATAAGATCGCGAGTATTCGTGGTGTACTAGGTTCACATAAAATTAGTGTTTTATATTAAGCTTTGATAGTGTCATATCATCACCATAAACGGTGTTTAGAAGATCTGCATCTTCAGAAGCTTATCTGTTACGGGTTATCCGTAAAATTTTGTGTTGGAGGTCTCTGCTTACCTGACAAATCGATTATGCACGTGTAGAACGTGTTTACTTTTTTATTTTTTGCCGACTCGTTGCACCACCTCTCTCTCAAAGTACTAGGCATTCACAACCTGCTAGGCGTTGCACGAAATGTTTACATTACCGAGTCCATATCAAGCAAGACACCTAACGCTTACGGCTCATGCCTCCCTGGTGGTCGCAGAACGCCGATCGTGATGATGTCACTATTTTGCAACGAAGTAAATACCTAGTACAATTTGTGGGGTTTGAGTCACAAAGTTATGGCGGCTCTCTATGATATGCGACCCATGGTACATGTTTTAGGTAGTATTACATACCTACAAACAATAATATATGAGGCAACGTGACTATTGTTTTGTAGTGTGGAGAAAAAGAGTTGTTTGGACGGTTGGCAAATACATAGAGGTCTGATTAATAGGAATGAAATTGGGAAGGTTGATGGCTCTGTGTGACTCAAGACTCATGATAATGATTCCCAGTAAATTGATCAAGGGGCCAAAATATATATGGGAGTTAAAGTATCCCACGCATAGTGAAGCAATGTTGATCCTGAATAATATCCGCACCAGTACTGAATCATAACTATTGCATGATTTTCCATCCACCCACGTGAAGCTGTATTGTGATTTGTGATTGCACTAAATCAAGTCAATTTAAATCTTTGTTGTGTACTCAAACGTTTGAACATTTCGAGGTCTACTACAAAGACTGTCTTGAAACTGACAATAAAACTGTCATCAAATAACAAAATTACATTCATAAAATACTTTGAACACAACTAGCTAATTTAACACTAATCCAAATCTTATCAAAACTTGCTTATAAAATAGATCAAGATAATAAAAGGCATGTCTACAAAAAAGTTTCCATACTATGAATCAGATGCGACGATAACTAGCCATGTTGAAAGGGACCCAGATCTTTATCACTGTTGAAGAGTCGACCTCTTACACATTTTTGGGAGCCTAGTACATTGTATGAATTTATAATTTGTATAGTGGAATGTATGGGACAAATGGATGGTGGAAAAAAGAAACATGGTTTTTATATAGCGATTTGAGGGGATCATAAATATTCCTTGTTGTACTTGTTAAGAAAATTTTATGTTATGTTGTTATACGGATGATTGATATTTGATTGAATTTAAAGGCTTAGGCTCTAGAGGGGAGAGGAAACCAACCATTGGATTTTATAATACTTTGTATGAAGATTTGAATATCGGGCTAGATCTTATGATGTGTTAGGGCCTACTATAATATTGTAACTCTGAAGTTTCTGTTGAAATGACGTATAGTACGGACTTAGAACTGGTAATGAGCTATGTTAATTTTGTATCAATGGTTTTCGTTTAACAAATCTTACCCCTCAAATTACCCTTCTTATCTGGGCGATAACATATATAAAATTTCCAAAATGTAAGTTTTTTTAAATAAATAACATTCGGTTCGTTCGTTAAAAGTTAGTGGTACATTTATGTAATTTACATTGTGTGCCTTATAACACAAATTTCCACGGTAGAACTCTTATTATAACAAAAACTCATTTTTTGGTTTCATGGTTTATAACCTTATGGTTTTAGAGAAAAACAAAGCCAGAGAATCGAATTAATAACCAATTTTGAAAAAGGATTAATATTTTATTGCATATTAATAACCAATTTTGAAAAAGGACTAATGTTAAAAATATTTGAACTTCAATTTCCAAGTAAATCTGAAGTCAATTCAGAAATCAGTTCGAAGTGAAGTGTGAAATCGAAAATCGACAATTTCAAAGGTTAAGAGGAACCAATACAATACTGAAATAATAAATTTACTTATGTATATTTCTCTATTGTCTTCTGATCTTCTTTTTATTAGATTCGATGGAGAGAAAATCAGCTTTTAATAGCTAATGAATTTCAAACCTTTGTGTTGTACCGTCCTTGATTTAAATTCCTTGATCGACAATTGACAAAGATATTGGCAAGGTACTGCTTTTTTTTTTATGGTGGGAAAAATCATGCATTGACATCCCCCGCTCTTGGGCGGAGCGGGAGATAGTGTCAGACACTTACTGACTAAAAGACCCACCCCGTTCCTTCTAGCCTTCATACCGGGGCTCGAGCGCCCTTTCGGATAACCCTGGCCCCAGTAGGCTTCGACCCGGCTGGGTCCCTGCTGTTGCTGACAACTCCTTGAGGCGCGCGGGAACAGTGCGCGCCGTTGACGAGTTGGGCTTGGTCCGGACAGTTACCGGACGGCCGGACAGCGAGCTACCCATTGCTCACTGTCCGCAAGCCCGCGCCTACGGTGGCCGGAAATCAGGATCAGAATCCCGGCGGCGGCGGCGGTGGCGATGATAACGCCGTTGCCTGATCCGGCAAGGTACTGCTGCAAGGCACATTCTAGGACCCTTTCTATCTAAAAACTTAAACCAACCCAATCTAGACCGGCACTGCGTAATTAATAAAAACTTTAAATAACGATTAATCACAAAATAGCCGTGGTGTTGTTAAGTTAAATGCCGAAGACCGAAACAACATCCGCTCAGTTGAACGAGTAATAATTCATAGTTAGGGCCATGTTCACCAAAACAGATTTAAACATTGATTTCGTAACCGGCCTGTTAATATTTAAGCAATGGTTAAACAAGGAGCGGTTTTTTCCTGTTCACCATCACCTTTTGGCGTTCGGTTACTTAACCGAGACATAAGGGAGCGTTTTTGAATGAATGGACGGGCAAATGCAATACTACCAACAAAAAAAGGTAAGGGTTCATCATAAAATCTCGTTCAGGCTTACAACTTTTTAAAATTGCCAGATTGTTCATTGTTTTTTTTCGCTTTACGAGAAACACATGTTGCGTTGGAAGGTTTATTAGCGCGCTCTTTCTGGTCTGTCAGTGTCATTTTGATTCTCTCGTGATGTCTCGTAGTATTTTAGTTGTAACTGTAAACTAAAGTGTTAGTGATCGATAGGGAAGATAAGTTAAAGTGTTAGTGATCGATAGGGAAGATAAGTAACAGTGTAGGTAATGCAAATTTTACCAATCATGAGAAAACTGTATTAGCAACTGATACTGTGTTTGTAACTCCGTTGTATTATTTGCTGTGTTTTATTGTGTTTGATATTGTCGAAAACAAACCGACTGACGTCACATCAAATGGTCATAAAGCAGGTTGGTTCGTGTTACCCTAAAATTTAATAGTAATCATCACGGATAAACGGAATCTAGCCTCAAATTAAATTTCATCGTATTCTTTATAAAAGATATGATGATTTTGAAAGTTCCTAGGTCTTTTCGTCACCGTTTCTTACTTATCCAAATAATGTAACATAATGAAGTTGTATTCACCATCCATTATAAAATTAAAAACCATTATTTTTCACAGATAAATAGGTACTTCTTTGGTAAATCGGACAATATATCCTACAAAAGTTCTGTCAAACTACTGTAACCAATGTTTAAACAACCTCTCGGAGCTCGGTTAAGATAATCATCCGGTTAACGCCAATAACCGATGTTTAGGCTGTGGTGAACAGGAAATATTGCTTAAACAGCCGATTTAATATTTAATCGGTCGGTTTAATGTTGGTGAACACCAGCCTTAAACTGTTATGCGGTAACCGCCTGTTAGTGACAACGAAGTACTCATATGAAGAGTTCAAATATTTGAGTTTATACTTGAATCTACGGTAAGAATTGATGAACTTTTTGAAAATTACACAACTGTAAAGATAATGATTGTTGTAATGACGGTAAATAGAGTTATATGGAACAAGAAGATAATAATACAGAATGTGCTGACCTTAGACAAACTGGAGTAGCGGCAGGAGAATGATACCTTCTTAAATTTACAGTTTTAAATTCAGAAATATACACTCTTATTTTGTTGAAACTTCTACGGTCTGGACTAAGCTTTTCGCCTAGTCGTTTATACCGTATACTTGTTCCAGTGGAACAATTTGGCTGCTTCGGTCTTCCCGTCTGATTATAATGTCTTTCTTTAAGGCTAGAGTGAATAGGCTCTTAATAAACTAGTGCGCCTCACCATCAACCATTACATCACTGCTTACCATCAGGTGAGATCACAGTCAAGCACTAGTTAATATAAAAAAACGTATTAAAATGCTTCATCATCATCTGTTAGCCCGTAATCACCCACTGCTTGGTATAGGAGATAGATTGGCTTTACTAGTAGACCATTAACTTTGCTTTTGATAAATAAAAATCTATTAGATCTACAATTATATTGAATTACCTGAATTGCTACTTAGCCCTCTCACTCTCTCCTATTTTACTGTGCCCGACAGGGTCCATATTGATCTTTGACTATTTGTTATATTCAATACTTTATTACATTCCTTAAATCATAGAGATTTAAGGAATGTAATAAAGTATTGAATATTGAGTATTTATGAAAACTGAAATATACTGAAACAATTTGATAAAATTAAGGCTGCTTTCCGTTTCCTATCTTTTTGTTTGGAAAAAAGTAATTAAAAAGAAGTAGTTTCTTAATCATTTTGAAAATCATTTTCTCATCTTCACTTATTATTTTAAACTGTCATGAGTCGGAACAAAAAAAAGTAGTTTTTATTCAGCAACTTCACTGTTCTAGATATGTTTTATAGCTTTCTGCAAAAATAACGATATTCCAAACACGTCTTCAAGTTGTAAATTCCTTTTAATATTTCCAATGAATAGGACTGCTCAGCCCACTGCTAATTGCTTCACATGCCATACTTGGCGTTGAAATAAAAACCACAAACGTCAGCCATAAAGCATCTCATATCTTCACCATCACAATATTCGGAGACAAATCACATCTAACCTGAACATAAACAAGTGAGGTACAACATATTAATTAAAATAACACCCCAGAAAGTTCAGTAACCATATCCCTTAGCGTACGACAAAATAAAAGAGACGAGCCATCAGAAAGAATGACCATAAGGTCCAAGAACAATCGCCACATGTGGCCTGGAGATTAACCAAAAGAAAAACAAAATTAATATCTCCTATCCCTCTCTAACTTATTCTGTTTTTGAAGCTGCGTCTCGCTCTCTCAACGAAATCATTCTTGGAAGTGCCAGGGCCGTACGCGCATACAATGCGGGTGTTGTGAGCACGAATTCCGAATTTAAAAAAAAAGTGAAGGAACGAACGCGGTCGAGCGTTTGCTAAATCGCTTTTCGGTTTAATGTCTAATGTTTGGATAGTGGCCTGTTGGGTGTTTCTTATTGTGTTAGGGTTTTGATGATTCTATTAGCGTAGGTTTTGGGAGTTTGCATACTATGTCGTATTTGTAGCCGCACAAGAAAAAGTATATGACGATTCCTTGTGTCTTGTTAACATCATAATGTGTATTATTTCTTTTATTTTTAATATAATTATATCTGTGACATTTTGTATTTAATTTTAATTATATATATGTGTGATATTGTGTATGTAATTTTAATGTATATTTTTGTAATTTTTTATTTAGCTTGATTTTAATTTTGTGTACTTGAGTATGGACAATGTCTGAAATAATGAATAAATGATAATTATGATCTTTACATCTATATAATCTGGCAAAATGAGATAAATTGCCAGATTGTATTTGGGAACCAGAATTTGGTGTAGATAATATCAATATTATCTACACCAAAACGTTGGTTCCCAAATTCTGTTTCCGGTGAAGGACATTTTCTCTAATTTATTAAGCTCATCCGGATTGAAGACTTTTGTTTTAATATATGTTCAACTGAGATCTAGGGATGATCCGTAGAATCACTAGCGATAAATGTATTTAGTTACAATCCTAAATTCATTGCAGTGAATGAGAGGAATAAATTGCTAACTCTCTAGTATTGCCCTTTCTGCCTTCGTAGCTATCAAGCAAGATTATCTCCACAATTGTCGTGCATTAGCTCCTCCGCTGTTCTCTTAAGCTGGAGTGGCGATCCTCCCTGATGGTAACCGAACACCGGCGAGCAGGCGAGGCGATGTGCACGCCAAAACGACGTCCTCCATATTATTTAACCTTTTATTAATGAAGTGTGCACTGTCCTCTTTTTACGGAACGAGACATTAGTGGTGTGCGAATAATCGAAGACTATCGATAGTTTTGTCTTGTCGATGAATAATGTAACTAAAATTGTGTTGGGAGAGTTATTTTTTATAGGTCATCGTAAAATTATGCAATGTGTAGCCGAAAAAAGGGAAGTCTATACCTAGCAGCGGAACATACCAGGCTGACATAATGATGATGATGGTCGTTAAACTGTTTGTTTTCAAAGATAGGAAATGTGACCAGTTTATTCCAAATCTTTAAGTTATCAGTTTGATGGCATCCGTTAATCGTTAAAAAGTGAAGAAATTAATACGTATTTCTAACTATAAGCGTTACCAACACCGTGATTATTCTTTTATTTTACAAAATGTCTGTCATTAAAGTTTGATTTACTGTTGTACCTATAAAAATATTTCCACGCTTGTTAACTAGATAAATACGAATGTATATTAAAATAAAATAGCGATATTTTTGGAGACCGGTAGCTATTACAGTATATAAAACTATAAACAACTGCCGAAATAAAAAGTTATGAATTATTTTCGAATTTATTATTCATCGTTCGAGTTGACGACATAAACTAAAATAAATAATACTGATAACAAAGACTGATTTAATTTTTTTTTGAGATATTATTATAAATCAAACATCCTTATAGATCCTTTTTACTGTCAGTCTAGTTGGAATTTCTCATGAAGTCTCGTGAAAAAGTTTCTGTAAATAGGAAATATATATCGCAATACTTATTGTCATCATTTTCTGTGTAAACCTCTACAAACAATCAACGAATCGACCTCACATATCGATAACTATTCTCCTCATCCCTAAACCACGCTTGACTAAACTAAATAATCCCGACTTGGTTGGAACCAGAACCATACCCACAGGATTCGCAGAACCACAGCCACCGCCACGCATCGCCGGACCACTTAGCAACCCTTTGTTTTATATTTTAATATTAATTGTATAAAAATTCAATGAATCGACGGGTGCCACACACTTGGTTTCAAAAGCAAAGGATTATGACACTTTTTTTTTTTTAAATTGATAGATATGGTGTTTGACTGCGATCTCACCTTAAGGTAAGCAGTGATGCAATCGTTGATTTTAAGGCGCACTAGTTTATTAAGAGCCTATTTCACTCAAGCCTTTGTCATCATCTTCACTGTCCTTGTCTCGTGTTATTTGGGGTCGACGTAACACTATTCACTCTAGCCTTGAAGACATGTAAACCAGACTATAGCAGGCAAATTGTCTCAGTCCTGTTCTTGATACTGTTTAGTAATTCTTAAGAGGAATAGAGACCGAAGGACCAAATTTCGAAGGTCTAGATTCAGATACACTAAAAAATCATAGGTGTAGCCATTACTTTTTACTTAGAACTGTTTAGTTGTATTTGGTTTGATTGAGAACTATTGAATATTGCTGAAACAGTTTTGATTTATTTGAAAACGATGAAACATCAATTGGAAATAACAAAGCTAAAAAGTTTGTAGGAATTTCAAATTTGCAAAATTTTTCTAAAACGTTTCATGTGATACCTTTTTTTGAATGCTATGAAAACGAAGAAGTAGTCTAAATGGAAGTAGGTATAGTCACTAATTCTCGTTCATATTTCTTTCAGCATCGGCTACTTGAACTCATTTTTGTTTGGCCTGTCTATATTTGGATGGCTTTGCCGAAGTCTTCTTTTCGAATCGATGGTTTTTTTTTCCCTCAAAGTATTTGGGCCACGCTTATAGCGTTAGCGTGAGTAACATTTTTGACACTTTGGACACTCTAGTAAATGTGCCATCGTCAGGAGTCACTCGCAATGGGTCTCAGAGGGATCTATAAACTCCCATTTAGCCAGGTTGTGTGCTCAGTTTGTGCCAAAAAGAATACCTAGAATTCCTCACCCACAACGTTCAAAGCATCTGCTAATTTAACCAATATTTGACCATCTCTATTCATATGTCTCTAAGCAGCTGCCTATCTCCAATCTTTAGAGCAATCATCGACATAATGTTATCTCTTATCCATCCTACCTGAAATAATCCCACAGTCGCCAGTCTCAACACGAAAGGCTTCCTCGCAAAAAGTTTTATATTCGTACATGACTGCTAGCGCTTCGCCTGCATGTTAGTCGGAAATTCTCTTTAAGGAATATATTCCAGGATAAAAATTATTTTCATATCCTAATTCAGGATGTGGTCTGCCCTTGTGCTAAGTTTCATCTAAACCTAATTTAACTGTAAGACGTGAAGAGGAATCAAGCAGACAGAAGAACTTTCATAATATTATATATATTCCTAGCTATGCCCACGACTTCGTTCGCGTGGACTACAGGATTTTGAATTTATTGTTTCTAAAATAAAAGTAGCCTAAGTTACTCCTTATTACATCAGCTACCTGCCAAAAAAAAGTCCCGTCAAAATCCGTCCAGCCGTTTCAGAGATTAGCCGGGACAAACAGACAGACAGACAAAAGTTTATAAAAATGTTATTTTGGTGTATGTACCGTACATATATTCATATGCATGTAGTAAAAAGCGGTTATTTCAATATTACAAACAGACACTCCAATTTTATTTATATGTATAGATTGGAGTCATCATCATCATCATCATTTCAGCCGAAAGATGTTTAAAGCTTTATATAGGCCTCTTCCAAGTGCCACCATATCAATTGATCCTGTGCATTGTGCATTGTTAAAGTAACTGTGTTGTTTATTTATTTAAGTTTCAGGTTAGTTACCTATAAATTCGTTAGAATTCTTTTTTTTATCGATATAAACTAGTGCTTAACTGCGATCCCCCTGATGGTAAGCAGTGATGCAAACGTTGATGGTGAAGCACACTAGTTAGTTAAGAGCCTATTCACTCTAGCCTTGAAGACATCCAAATTAATCGGACGGGAAGACCGCAGTAGGCAAATTGTTCCTGTTCACTCTTTAACCTTTGTTAGTATATCTTATTATAATCAACAATAAACTTATAAATATATTATAATGCTCAATTCTCATTCAAGTTTTACTTCTTTAACTAATTCCCAATGACCTGCACGTAAACTGGGCGACCGCACATTATGTTTATGAATTGTGATTGCTTTAGTTTTTACACTAACTGCGAGTGGTTTCCAAAATACACGCGTTGGTAATTCATAAACATTTGCCGTGACATTTTTAAGAGATATTTTGGTTACTTGTACTGGTTCATTTTAATTCACATGAATAGTGTTCAAAAGTATATTTCTAGATATGTACATACTTGAAAACGATGATCGTTTTTTGTGAGTTTTATTGTTGTGAGTCAGTTCATAAGTATATCTCCAATTATATGTTAGATTTATAGAAAGAAGTTCAGTGTGTCTTTCAGTTTGAACCAAATAGGTACTTGGTGCAACAAGGGCACAAGCGTTGCGTTTTGTAATGATTTGTATGTTAAGCTCAAGTTTTATATTGTATTAACAATTATCTATAACAGGGTTAATAATATATTTCAAAAACTATTGGATAAAGATTGGAATACTTTAGAATATGATTTGACAAGTTCTAGTCTTTGGATCAATAGATCGTAAAGCGACTATCTATTGTATTTATTCATTGATAATTGTGTACTATTTGCTATCGATGATATAGCTATCACCATAATTGCCCAGGAATTTATCAGAACTGGGCCTTTTTAGGATAAAAAACCGTGAACCAACATTTTCATTCCTCTATCAATAAATAGTTATATCGTGGAAATTACAGACACAATAAAAAGATAATGGGTGCGCGAACGCCGGCGTTCGCTAGGAGGTTTAATTAATTAAATCCCGTAAAACTAGAATAGGTGTGCGATAAATCTATGCTAAAATAAAATGAGAGAATGTCATTTCATTTGTTCTTCAACAGTTTTAGTCATATTGAAAATCTTCACTATCATTTGCCTTGATCATTCGATTTTGCAGCCTTTCTGCCTATATTTCATCAGCACTACCCATAATAATTCAAGAAGACAAATAGCATTAAAATTAACACGTTTGTTTACAGCTGTAACCCTAAATATTAATCAGAATATAAATCATGACGACTCAAAGGAAATGAGTAATTAAGAGCCGACGGGTCCATCGTACTTTATTATCTCAGTGAATATAGCAACCAAATTATTTGCTTTATTATTTTTACTATCATCGCCTTTATAATCTTTAAGACCAAAAGCACAGTGCATTTTTGTATTTAGAGATTTCTATTTCTTTAGCTATTTTCTTTAGCTAGTTACTTTTGCTCTTTGTGCAAGTCTATAACTTTCTATGTCAAAATGTTAGTAATTATTGTTGAATTGATTTAGGTCATTTTGTCTTCCTAGTCATGGTGTTTTTTCAAAATAAGTAGTTTATAATTTTCATGATTAGACTGGTCTTTAAAAAACATTGCAATCTTTTGCTTCCCATTTTAATTACAATTTCTCTCTTTTCTATCATTATAGAAAGAAGATTTGATTTCATCAGTGAGACAAAAAGATGTTGATATTAGTGATTACAAAGTTATCATTGACTTAGTGTTCAACAGATTTAATGTTAATATGTTTGCAATTTTTCTTTTATTTTCGGGTGCTTTAAAATTCTTATATGATTGACGATGGATGAGAAATTCTATTTTAGTTGAAGGAATATAATTTACACAACTGTCAATACCAATAAGCTAAAAACTATTAAGGTAAGAAAGCTAAACTAACTACCTAGATAAATAAATAATTTAGTAAATAATTCACTACACAAATCTCTAAAGAATGCTGAACCGATTATACAGCTTACAACAAAACAAGTAAAAAAACTAGCCTTAGGCATTTGTTTTTACGATTTTAATCCCAATAACAATCTTTTTGCTTAAAAATGTCATCGTTTCAGAGATCTCTGCATCTGATATCATGACGATACCCGAACGGATAAGGATGAAGAAGAATCTAAAGTTTTAATAACTGCGTATCTTCCTGAGAAAGTTATAACCGAACGTGGAGATTCCTAATAAGGTTTTATTAAGATTTAAAAATTAATATAGGTACCCTTAAATAAAGGAACAGGAACGTTCGTTGTGGCGACGCTTGGGGGAGGCCTATGTTCAACAGTGGACGCACATCGGCTGAAATGATGATGATGACCCTTAAATAAAGGTTGATCGAGAAAAATATAGAATTGTTGGAAGGAAGAAAGCGAAATCAATGAAGATAATAATGAAATAAATTCTGGTATTTAGTTCCTTACTCTAGATTCGAGACAATACAGGTTAATAATAAAAGTACGCATTTGTCAAGTAGTCAGAGTAAGAATTACCACGGAAGCTAGTAAGGGTAGGTAATGTTAGATGGAAATTAAATGAAAAGCGGCTGACAATCAAATAAAGCTTAGGCATAAGAAGAAAAAGACTGCATATGATTAAAAATGATGATGAGAGCTCTTCTGTCAGTAAAACAAGGCCTGGTAAAGTTATAAAAGCCTAAACATTTCCTAACTTAGTAGGGATCGTTTTCAAGCCAATTTGAAGGCAGCTGCATACTAATATTTTAGATGAAGCGACTGCTTATCTGACCTTCACAACCCAGAAACTGGGTAAGACGATATGCCGTAGCAAGACTGGTGTTAGAGTCATAAAATATGGACAACAATGGAAAAAATGTACGAGTACCTATGACAAATCTACACAAGTTCCTAAATTCTTATAAGAAATTAATCTTGTTATTTATTAGTTATAGTTCCCTCTTCAATTCCACTCAAAGTTTTCGAAAACATAATTATATTATAACTACTCTTTTTCTTTAAATTTTCTTCAGCAATATTTTCTAATGATAAATTCATAAATCTTTGCTTTTACGTTAAATATTTTATTAATAGAATAGAATATGTACTTAATTTGTAAATTAGATCTAATCTATTTGGATAATATCTTAAACTGGAATTTGTCTTATTCGGGTTTTAGACACATTTCTATTTTAGGTTACAGCCCGAGGCGACGGCCCATTATTTCATTGATTAGCTCAATGTTTTATCGAAATAATATCTGTTTGTACTTATATGTATATCTGTTTTACTCTAGCTACTAACTCCTTTACCAAAATCTTCATCTCATCTACTTATTATGTAAATACTTACTTTATGGCATTTTTTTACATTCTCATGATATGTCATTATATCAAAATGTTACTAATTGATTAATTATATCTATCGAATGTTTATTCTCAAAAACAAATAATTTTCAAATTCTTGCGCACCGTCATTCGAGAAAATCAACAATAAGTTCCATTTTAACTATTTTCATCAATTATACATAAGTTTCCTCATTAATGTTAAGTATAAACATAATTTGAGGGTTAAAAATAAGTTCATTGGGGTTACCCAATGAACTTATTTTTAACCGCATTACATTACGCATAGGAAAAGTAAGACTTTGTTAAAAGTTTCCAGAAAATATTTACCTCGTCAATTTGTAACATGTCTCCTTCGTAAAAAACATTCAGTTTTGTTCAAAATCTATCTCCTTTACTGAAAACATCATCCAGCATGCGTTTTTGTTTTATTTTTATTAAAAAAAAATCATGCCAATTTGCCACACCACCACAAGATTTTATTATATTCTGTTAATTTCTCTTTACCAAACACAACACTTACCTAATATTAATTTTATATATCTTCGTTCATTTCACAGTTATTTTTAATTTTTAGTAATATATTTCACTCACTTCAAACACTCAAAAGTTCACAAGTCACAAGTTTATTTTTTATTCTTTGTAATACTATACTGTTGCGTCGTTTAGTGCGCTTTTGTGAAAGTTTCTAACTAAGAATCTGGTTTCTTGAATAAATCCGGTTCCTATATTTCATATAAGCGATAATAGTCGCGAGGGATATTAAAAAAAAATCGGATCTGTAAACAATTGTAGATCTAACAAAGCAGCGCTTCGCGGCTATCCGAAGCTGTACTGAAATTCTAAACCCTGACTTCGGTGTCCATGTCGCGCACCCCCCATTACTAAATTTCGTACCGGATTTGAAACGTTTCAACTCTAAACTTGCATCATTCCAAAATATACTTACTAACCTACAACATAAAGGTGAATATACAGCAACGCGTAGTGCGCTATCCGACATTTGACCAAACTCCCATCGCGCTACAAGGCTATGAGAACGTATAATTTAAAGACGGAGCTCCGCGAACGTTCAACTGTGTGTTGTCATCTCTCTCTCTCATACGGAGGAGGGTGCGCAGCTTTTCGCACAACGACGTCGGATTGCTCATTTTTTTTGCTATTCAGTATTGAATTACGTATTATTTTGTGAATTAGATTGTGTCGTGGTGTCATATTCTGCTCAGTACCTGGTGCTCTTTTAACAGGATGGATCGGGAGACAGGTTGGTATAATCTTTCTTATCTTATAATCATAATACAATTTTTGGAACAAAAAAATCTTTATTCTTAAATACTAGAATTAGAAAACTCACACTTTAATCTTAGCTTTTTGTTTATATTATTTGATTTACAAATTAAATAACGTTTATTTTCTTTTGTGGTATGGGACTGTAAAGCAGCTTATTATGAGATGACGGCAGATCTGGCGGACCTGTGACAAAAAATTTCAAAATTAACACCAATACTTCATTCACTATCTTCGTCTTCCTTAAAAAAGATATAGATAAATAAATACATCTATTTCTTTTTCAAACATACATAGTTCATTACTAATTACTTGAAGCTCGTTGATAAATTTTGTCTTTAAAACTTTGTTATAATTCAAATGAACGTTTAGGCATTGGACAGAATCATTAGTCGCTTGCTTTCATACCAAATTACTTGAAGACAGCGCAAAATGTAACAATTTTAGTGTCACTCTAATAGGTAACTCCTTTCGCTTAATTAAATGATCTTTCACAGATTTGCCAGAATTAAAATTATAATCAACTGTAAGTTGATTACTGTGAGTAGATTATAATTTAGTTTTTACTTCTATAGTTTCTACATCTCCAAGTTCTATCACCTTCAATCATTTACCTACTTATTCAATTTTTTTACAAACTTACCACACAAATGCCATAATGCACGTGCGAAAGCACAAACAGGATCAACAACGAATGCAGGATGATGGACTCCAAGTGCGGCTCATACAGAGATATCATTATCCCTTTTAGAAGTGGCAAAGTCATCCAGGATAGTAGCTCACATCTCCTGTGAGTCATCTCAGCGATTATCAGGCGACACTGTGGATAATATCGTGTGTTTAAATCATCATAATATCAGGAAGAACTCCACGAAGTAGTATTGTCTATAATTTCTCGTACATATTTTATGTAGTATATATCCAATATTGAGGTAAATATCCATTGGGTTGCTACAGGGAACGATATTGAGCCATACTATGACATGGATAAGTATTTTTGCAAAATAAAACGGTTTGCAGTAGTCTATACTTAAAAAAAATGTTTTTCTAAATACTTGGCTAATGATGATAGATTATCTATTTATGAATTTGATCAACTGTGTAGTAAATCGTAAACCGATACCTTTCGACTGTCGAGTAAGCACCATTGACTTACTTCAGAAAAGGTCTCTGCATTTCATTGAACTACATGGTTCGTCTCTCACAATTTTAATGTTTTTTTTTTTGAAAATTGTGAAAGCAGTCAAAGGGTTCTGTAATGACAATGAAAACCTATTTAGCAATTGAATAAATTTTTACTATTTATTACAAGATGGCGTCTATAAAACCTACGTCGATTTTAAGCCAAAGACTCAAGTGATGTTTTGTAATTTGAAACAATCAGGACTACACTGGAACAGGCAGGCTACTCGAAATTAAAGGGTCATATAGCCGTAATCTTTCTGCGAATCACCTTAATCAGAAAAGCTTTCTGTATGCGGTAGCAGGTTGATCACAATTTCTGCATGTCAGCTTGTAAATTAATAACTATAAAATCTTTAACTAATACTCCTAAATTAAATAATCTGCTGCTAAACGAAGATTTTCTAAGTGATTTCCTTACGTCCATATTATAAAACATAATCCTCTCCGCATCTGTAGGTTTGCGATTTTTTTTCCCAGCCTTTACTGTCCCACTGCTGAGTAAAGGCCTCCCCCAAGGCTCGCCAGACATTCTTCTCCCACACCGTCTCCAACTAGTCCTCGTAGTACGTGTCCAGATCATCCCATTACCTTTTTCTAGGCCTCAACGGCGTTTAACCTCTGCAGGAACCGTCGCGTCGCTTGCCCAGCTGTCTCTGCACATGCGACTTATAAACCATTAGCGATAAACTCAAAAACTACTGAACGGAGTTTTCCAACATTTTTTTTTATTATGGATAGGCTCGCGTTTGACCACCATCTCACCTGATGTTAAGCAATGATGTGGCCGACGATGGAACACACTTGCCTTAAAGCAATCTATTCACTATTGACTTAAAGACCCCTATGTTATAGGTATCAAGAAACACAGACTCCGGCGGTCTTTAGTGTAACTAAAGACCGAATGATTCTCGAGGAAGGTCTAATTTTTTTACCCACTACGAATCACTCCTGTATCGTGGGTGCGTCCACAAACATGTAATCTCACATATATAAGAGTCATATCCTTACAATTGCCATCACGGATCTTGAGCGGTTGGGCAGAAGTCAAATATTCGGTCTCTTTAGTGGTGCGAAGTGAGACGCGGGGGCGGGGAGTGTCAGTGATTGGCTCGCCGCGCCATCGCGTCATAGACGTCACTCCTAATTCGTTCCCTGCGTTGCTGCATGTATCTAACGGAAGACGGTTGGTTCGCCAATGTATGGAATGCGCAAAGCGATCCCCACTCTGACGCCGAGCGCTCAAGATCCGTTTTGGCAATTGTACTCGTACTTAATGTTATAACTGTGAAAGTAACTGTCATCCCGTCCAACTATAATTTAGATGTCTTCAAGGCTAGAGTGAATAGGCTCTTAATAAACTAGTGCCCTCATCATCAACGATTGCATCACTGCTTATCATCAGGTGAGATCGCAGTTAAGCACTGACTTATGTCAATTGAAAAAAAATTTTAGTCTATAACGCTGTCAGGGTAAACTACTGAACCGATTGTGATGAAATTGAACATAGATTAAGCGTGAACCCCAAGGAAGGATTTAGGCTACATTTTAGCTGGGTTTGACTTCAACTTTGCATCCGTAATAATCGACTTTCACGCAGTTGAAGCGGCTGGCAGAAGTTAGTAAATAAATAAGTCATCTTTCGTTTTTTTTTAGATGGTAAAATCATCCAATGAATGTCATCTCCCGCTTTTAGGTGGACGGGAGGGTGTGTCAGACTTTTACTGACTATAAACCCACTCCTGTTCCTTCGTTGCCTTTCATACCAGGGTCGAGTTTTCCTTTTAGAAACAAACCCTTGGCCCCAGTAGGCTTCGACCCAGCTAAGCCTTTACGGTTTGCTGACATCTCTTGAGGCGCGTCTATGAGACTAAGTCTCATCTTCGGTCCGGATGGTTCCAGGACGGGTAGACGGCGAGCTACCCATTACTCGCCGTCCGCAAGCCCACGCCTAACAAGTCATCTCACGTGGATAGCTAAATAGATCGAGTTATTTGTAGAAGGTTACCCTTTCAAAATAAGACTACTATTGTTTTTTGTTTCATTTTTGTGTCACCGCCAACTAAATAAAATTTCTCATTGGCATTTACAGCGGTTTCCGATTTCTGTAACTGAGTCACCTATCTTTCTGCTGTTTCATAATTAAAATTAACTTTTGCGACTTCACTGGCGCTAAGAGTGCGCTTGCCTAGCCATCTATCGTCAAGTGAACAGGGTTAGAAATCTTGTTGTTTTATCCAACGCAATGCTTGATAAAGATACAACGCGAAAAAAGATGTCTCTTTTTTTAGAAGTGATACGAGTTACGAGTAATGCCTGAGCTGCCAGTTCATCATCATCATCATCATCAACCTTATAATGTTCCCACTGCTGGAACTCAGGCCTCCTCTCTAGGAGAGGGAATGGGCCTAATTCACCACACGAGGCTTAGTGCGGGTTGGTACTCATACTACATTTTACTTTACATTAGCTGTCAGTTGGTATTCAGTGATTCCGTCATTTAGGTAATTGAATATTTCACAAAACTTGTTCCAGGAATGCGTATTTTATGCAAAAGTTATAAAAAAAGATTAAACGTGCAAGGTTTCTATAATTGCTTTTTATATTTTAAATTTATTAGTCCCTACATTACGAAGAGCTAAAGTTCACGCAAAATAGCAGATTTTATGAAAATACTTTCGTGAATTATGTCACTGGTAGAGTGCTAGTAATTTAATTGCATGGAGGGTCGATCCGGTACATGAAACACTATCGATTTGTAAAGATAAATTTAAAAAATAAAGTACCCTGTTTTTCAAAACTCGTATTAATTTACGCGCGTACGAAATTAATTTCTTCAAGAAAACGTCAGCTGAGCGAGTCTAATAGTTTTTGTTATTTAATTTTTGTGTAAAGTGGAGAAAAATCTCAAGGGAACACATTGCCGGGATAAAAAGTATCATACCAAATTCCATCAAAAACTGTTCAGTCGCTTGAGCGTCAAGAAGTAACACATAGTTGTGATTTTTCTTTATTTTGATTCTCAAACCTTGTTTCAAATAGAAGCGCATGGATTGAGTCGTTTTTTATACGCAACTCTACACCTTTAAGACTTCCCGCTTCTATTGACAGTTCTCAACAAAAAAAAATCATTAAAAACATTACACCAGTTTCTTTAGTCTTTTTAATTGATAGCGTAAATCTCTATGGAAACGTACGTGCAAAAAATTTCTTAGATACTCTTTTTATTAATTTTTTAAATTGATATAAATTAGTGCCTGACTGCGATTCCACCTGATGGTAAGCAGTGATGCAATCTCTGATGGTGAGGCGCACTAGTTTATTAAACACCAAGATTATTAAAAGTCCGCATAGATTATTAAAATACTAAGCGTTTTATTTATAGGGTATGTATCCAAGAATGTAAATAAGAAGTTCTTAATAAAGTAGTCTGTGAAACATCGAAAATAAGCAACCTTTCCATTTTTCCATATTTATACCTACTTAAATGCTCAAGATCGAAGCGTTAAGATTCACTCTAGCCTTGAAGACACCTATATTCGACGGAAAGACCGTAGCAGGCAAAATGTTCCAGCCCTTCGATGTACACGGTAGAAACGCCGAGGCGAAACGCTTGGTCCGGACCGTAGAGAGACCGTTTATCATCATCATCATCATCTTCCTGCCTTTGTCCCGTGTTATTTGGGGTCGGCGAACACGTTTTTTTTCTTCCATTGTATCTTATTTATTTAATCTTCATGCAACACAAAGTACATAGGCGGACTTAATGCCGTGGGCATTCTCTGCTAGTCAACCTAAGGTGGTGCAGAGACTATATGGTAGGCGCATAAAAAGAAAATTTAATTTAATATTTTTTTTCTATCCTGTCAACCGTCACGCTATCACTTACTTCCTTTTCTTTCATATCACTCTTCACACAATCCATCCATCTTTTCTTTGGCCTCCCTCTCCCTCTCCACCCATCCACATGTAAACTCATAACTTTTTTAGCAACATGCGTTTCATTCCTCCTCTTTACATGACCATATCAAGACTCCCGATTCCCCTTTACTTACCGAAATATTACTGAACAAAGTTCCGTACATCAAAATGAATGCTCTGGGATGCTGTTCCAGGATGTTATTTGGAGACTTTACTGCCCATAATATGACAGCCGCTGTCATCACCAACATGGACCATATTGGCTTAGTGGCCTCTAAGATAGGGTACTTCTTACCGCCTGGGCTTTTGTACGACCTGAATAAAACATATTAATTTATTATTTATTTATTATATTCTTTATTGTACACCGCATGAACAAAAAAGATACAGGACAAAAGTTTAAACGAGTTTTTAATGATTTTTTTTTTTCATAGCAAGCTTTTATAGCGCAGTGTATCTGAATAATTAATACTCGTCAAGACGAATCATACGAGCCCAAACTTGATGGAGTTGTCTCGTTAAATTACAGAGTTCCTACGGCCACCTTCCAATTCCATTATCAGATCAGCTCCATGTCATAATAATTTTTGTGTTATTGTCATCTGATTTACACATGCATGCAAAATTTCAGGTCAATCGGTAACCGGGAAGGGGATCAAATTTAATTTGCAATTCATTACAGACAAACATCGGGGACAGGTGAAACTAAATAAAAGCTTGTAAACTTCCAAATAAACGTGTTTTCTTTCTTTCGTTCTTTCGAATAGATACCGTGAGCGAGCGGATATCCTTACACCATAGTCGCCGCGGCAGGGCATGCTCCGGGACTCTGGGTATCGGGAGTCGCTGGGCGATTCTCAGCCAACTGAGATCTGACTTGCAGACTACGAGCAATATCTAGCTCTCAGTCAGGCCTTATGGTAAGGGCTAAGCCAGTCCTGCGTTCAAATTAGAGTTCATAGTGTACTCTAATGACGTCATAGGGTAATGTACTCTACCCAGGCATTTTTGAACGCGAACGAGTTCAACTGTCAATGTCAAGCATATGGCCGCTTACTCCAACCTACCCTGCTCAGAGCTAGAGTTAGTTGGGTTAACTCTAGGGTAGCTACTCGAGTTATAAAAGTACGACCCTGGGTTGCAACTCTACATTACTCTAGTTATTTTTGATCGCAGGGCTGAGTCGAAGGCGCAGCAAAATTTAAGGGACCTAGGACTCAAAAGGGGCGACCTCTTATACTCCATCTATCTTACTGTTTTGGGCCAGTTACCGTGGCCTTGGAATGCAAAGAGCGACTGAGTTTTAATTAGCAAGAGTCTGACATACACTCTCACTCATTTGGAGTTTTTTTTCAAAAGTCATTTGGAGATTTCCCACAGAGTGGCCATTACCCTGCAGTAGACTAAGAGGAGGCCATTGTACCCATTTTAAGTTTATGTATAAGCTGTGTTACTTTTTGGTGTACAATAAATTTAATAGTTTATTCTATTCTATTGTACAAAATTAAATGAAGGAATATTTAATTGGGATTAGCCTAGTTACCAAGCATTACGGATTAAAATTAACACCAACCAACATACATTCGCCGGGACACCATACAGATACCAGAGTCGCCACACGTCCGAGCTGGTCGCGCCACCAAATTGGTTGCGGACGCCAAGTTACAACTGTTTCTCGCCTCGAACGAATCGAGTTGGCCACGCCCCCAATTCTTTTGTTCTGACCACGTGACTGAGCGTTGAGATGACGTTGTTCCTGTACATTTGAAGTTCTCTACTAGCTTTAACTATTGAAGATTATAGATAGATAGATAGATAGATAGATTGATTCTTTATTGTACACCAAAAATAAAAATTACATGAGAAACTTAAAATTAATAGGGTGTCACAAAGGGCGGTCTTATCGCTAAAAGCGATCTTTTACAGACAACCTTTGGATGGATTTGACAGAGAAGGAGAAAAAGATACGCAGGTAGTTGATGGTGTACTACCTACATATATACACAATACATAAACTAATAAATTACATAAATTACAAAACAATATATATATACATATACTTATACAATTAAATGAAAGCTTTATTAGAATTACTGTACATAATGACAACGTTCAGGAGGAAAGGTAGTGATCCGAAACCTCATTTTTAAAAATTGTAAGTGTTTGAGCTTGCCTTACCGACACGGGCAAAGCATTCCACAACCGCACAGCCTGAACTGTAAACGACTTATCATAAAAGTTGGTGGAGTGACTTGGCATCTCTAACCCCAAGTTTTCTGATGACAAAAGATATCTATTATGTGTGTCATGAAGGAACTTGAAACGTTCTTTGAGATTATCAACTTGGCTAGAGGTACAGGTTAGTAACTCTCTATAGAGCTGTATACATTTTGTTGGTAACGGCTACTGGTCGCGCCGCCATGGTGTCTCGGTAAAATATAGCCTTAATACTCACAAGTAAACATTATAAATAGCCACAGGGTAGGTTGTGATGAAGCCCATTGCGTGGATGACGACCTCCAGCATCTGCGTGAAGGTGACGTCGCGGAACACGTAATGTTTGAAGTACTCAGGGCCGTACGCCCCGGAGACCAGGAAGAGGATAGTAGACACCTGGAACAAGACTATGTATAGAGGGAAACCGACCTTTATACCTTAATGTAGGAAAAACGAAAATTTTATCAGCCTAGGGTCTTTTAGGAAGTCACGTATGTATTAAAAAATGAAAAATATTTTTCAATACACTTATTCGAAAACCCGCTCTTATCCCGCCGCTTTTAGGCATGCAATAGACTGTTTTCCGCACTAGTGCAGAAAAGTGCACGTGCTCTCCTCCGTCATAATTTTATTACATGTATCATATCAGGCAGGGCGCGCGTTGACCCCCACGACTCTTTTCTCCGTAAGTGTACTGAAAAAAGTCGTTTGATACACGTCTATATAACACACTCGCCTACAGCTCGTGCGAATTCCGCTTCGGTCACCATGACAAACTTTCTACATTTCACGGACGTCGTTGGGCGCTGTGAGCGGCGTCTCGTGGCGTGCTTTAAACATTTTCATACTTTTGTTGTTACCGCTCGCCGCCCCGCGCTTAGCTACCGCTCACAGCGGCAAGGTCGTAAACGGGCCGTAAGGCTGGGCATAAGCGACGCAATGGAAGGAGGCATTTCACCTGCATCTAGCAGCTACCTATACACCCCTACTTTTTAAATATTACACAAAAAAATGGGGCTGTATCTGTACCCGTTACTGATCATATTTTTGTATTCAAAAGTAGAAAAACCCGAAATCCTAAAATTGACCACGAAAAGGTAAATTCATCATAGATTCAATCATACATAACAATTGCTAGTAGAAAATACAGCGGGAAGTGTTTTTCCATTTTAATCGTCCTTTATTCATTCATAATATAATCAATAGCCTGCACAATATTTCCATAAATTGAGAGACATTTTGGGATAAACACAAACGAACTTACTAACTTTGCTGTTTAAGAATATTTTTTATTGAGACTTTACTTAAATAATAACAAGGGTTTTTCTAATAAGCCCTTGAAGTATTTGTACTAATTAAAAATTAGTGGTCTATTAATAATCAAGTTCCAAAATGAAGTACCTACTCACCCACATACTGAGATCGTAACTCCATGGCAGGTACAACGTCCCCGTGTTGTACTTTTCACAGTGACTCACGTAGAAATTCATCACCACACTTATTATTATAAGAAACCCTCTGAAAAAAAAATCAGTGATTTTAATTTTCTTTTTTCATTCCAGTTTCACTTTCACTTGTACCTAATATGTAGATATTACTAAAATTTTACAGATTTTAGATAAATGGTAATTCTGAATTGACTTCAAGGTTGAATGTATTTAGATGAAACTTGGCCCATGGGACACTTTCATACCGACAGTATCGTTTTCGATTTACACGCAGGTGAACTGCAAAAAACATAATACTACCTAGTATAGTATTAATTTTAGAGACTACTGTGCTAGAGCTAGCGCAAGATAAGTTGGCGCGTGGCCGAAATTGGAAACTAATCGTTCCCCGCCATCTTGACGTTTATGTTAAGTGTCAGGAGATTGAGTTCTGTGTATTTTATTGTTTCCAAAGTAAATAGTCATCATTATTATACCAAAAGTGATAAAAAGTGGTGGCAGGGATATTATCTTGAAACTCAAACGTGTTTGTGAAGATAAATGAGAAAATATCGGGCCTACGGTACCATTTTTCAAAATTAGACGCATTTGTCAAATAATATTTCGGGTGACCATAACAATAAAATTCCCCTACATATGCGTACCCGAGCGGTCCCTAGCAATTCAACAAATTTTGTTGAAAATGGACTGCTACTATGTGCTTAAATCTTAATCAAGTGATTATCATGACGATAAGAATTCTGCAAACTTCATCAATGAAAGAATAAATGGTGCCAAATCTACAACCGAATTGTATTTTATTAATGGATGCATCATAATAACACTACACATAAATAAACAAAGCCCCTACAAGAGACAATATAAAAGCGCAAGCGTAAAGTGCAAGCGCTTACTGTAACGCCAGAAGAATGACTGAATGTTTCTCTACAAGATTTTTTTTTTAAATTAGATAAGTTAATGGATAAGTCAAGATTGACAAATTAACAATGGAGTCATCCGACTATTCTGATAAAGACTTGCGTGGATTCTGATGCTAATTAATTTTTTAAGATATTCAATAGAAAGTACTCACAACTTTTTTTTAATAATTAAGGTTATGAAAATAATCTATAGTCGATTTGTTTAGGGTTTAGGTTCTAGCTGAAAATCTTGTCATGTTTCTGTACCTAAAAATGCTTTTTTTTGGTTATCTTCTTCTTCTTCCTGCCCTGGTCCCGTTTTATATGGGGTCGGCGCAACACGTTTTTTTCTTCCATTCTGTCCTGTCACTCGTCACGCTATCACTAACTCCCTCTTCTTTCATATCACTTCTCACACAATCCATCCATCTTTTCTTTGGCCTCCCTCTCCATCCATCCACATGTAAATTCATAACTCTTTTAACAACATGTTTTTTATGTCTCCTCTTTACATGGCCATACCAAGACAAACGATTTCCTTACAACCTTTCAGCTACTGGCGCCACTTTCAAACTTCCCCTAATATATTCATTTCTCACTTTATCCATTCTCGTCACACCACACATCCATCTTAACATTCTCATCTCCGCTACATGCAATCTTTTTTCATTCGTCTTTTTCACAGCCCAACATTCTGATCCATACAGTATGACAGGCCTTATCACGGACTTGTAGATTTTACCCTTCAACTTGAGGGGTATCCGTGGGTCACAAGTTGTTCCCATGACCTATTACAAAAAAATAATGATAGCTGCATTGTTTACTAATCTATAATTTCAGAAAACCTGAACGTATTATAATATATATGTTATGAAACATATTTCCCATTTTTAAAAACATATTTCTTTTAGAAGACATATCAAAATTGTATACTTTCTTTTTAATAGGTACTATGAATGTGGTAAGTATAGCTACTTAAAAAATTCTTTAAATGACACTGTGTTATGAAAGAGAGTTTTTAATTAAATTAAGGAAAATAGATTTGTTAGGCTGGAAACATTAAGCACGCCCCCAGCTGCGCGCCAAGTTATCGTGCTCGCACTCTAGCATATTTCCCAAACTGCCAGTGCTTACCATGCTGACTTTTATTCATCATCATTAACATTTCAGCCGAAAGACGTCCACTGTTGGACATAGGCCAGAGGCCTCCCCCAAGTGACGCCATACCGATCGATCCTGTGCGTCTCGCATCCATCGGATTCCCGTGACCTTCACCAGGTCATCAGTCCACCTTGTGGGAGGCCTTTCAACGTTGTGTCTTCCGTTCTGGAGTGGTGACTTTTATCAGTACTTAATAATTCATACATTTTCATTTTTTTTTAAAGCATTGCCTTACACTAGGAAATAATCCTGATACTGAGTACTGCCGCACCAGCAATCGTAACCAGTGATCGATCATTCCCAAGCAGCACGCTAGTGTTTTAAACATCATTAAACCAGCTGATTTACAGCTTAGAACTGTATAAGAGCTGTATAAGTGTGTAAAATAAAGCTTTAGGCTGGATAAAGGTATCCGCGTACGCTTATCATTATTGGTGCATTATGCTTTTTACCGTAGGTGCCTTTACAAACATGTAAACTTACATACACAAGACAACCAAACCCAGAATACCTATTTGTAGGCCATACAAATATTTTATTCTTACCTGAAACAAGTCACAGAGAACACAGGATCCCTACCAAATATAGACATAAGAGAGTACGGGATGAGGAACACGATGTAAGAGTCCAGCCCGTGGTCGAACAGCTCGCCTAAGGGTCCGGAGACGCCTATGCGGCGAGCTTGCTTGCCATCCATGCCATCTGCAAAAGTTTCCATCATTAGAATAGAGTAAAGTAGAATAGAGTAGAGTAGAGTAGAGTAGAGTAGAGTAGAGTAGAGTAGAGTAGAGTAGAGTAGAGTAGAGTAGAGTAGAATAGAATACAAATTTTATTGTGCAACAAAATATTAACAACTAGCTTTTGCCCGCAGCTTCGCCCGCAATGTACCCAGTACCCCTAGCCAAGTTGATAATCTGCAATCGTTAACGTTAGTAGAAAACTTCAAATGTACAGGAATGAGGTCATCTCAACGCTCAGTCGCATCTAAAAAATCGGAGGCGTGGCCAACTCGAGGCGTTCGACGCAAGAGAAACTGTTGTAACTTGGCTAGAGGGGGCCTGTACTTTCAAAGATTACCTCTTTGTGTGACTGTTTAGAGCGACAGATTGTGATTTAACAATTGTACATCAATAGATTATAATCTACCGAAAAATAATGTGTTAAATTGTAAAAAGTTCAATCTCGCGAGATAGATTATAATTTAACGGTATTTACAATTTTACGGTGACATATTTACTTACGTACAGTTATTAATTGTTCTAGTACAGAACACGTCTTTTACTGAATTAGATGACCTTGACCATGTGATCAATCGTCGCTTAATGACAACGAGGCAGGGTTGGATTACAGGTACAATTATGTTGTACCCCGCGGGGATAAGCGTATATAGGTAGAGGTACATATCGAATGTTTAAGAGCGTCCTTTTGGAGTTAAATTTTCATACAAACGCTCAATACGTGATTATGATGTTATTACACTTCTCTAGATATTTTAGATACACAGCTATCTTTTGGACACACACACACACAGCCATCTAGGCTTCTATAGAAATCAAAACATGAGCAAAAATAATCTACGAAAGAACTCTGAAAATGCTATTTTACGTTGAACTTTGGCTCTCAATAATGTACTCATACTCTCATATATTAAAAAGTACATCAATAGAAGCCTTGCACATTTAAATCGAGATTCTGAATGACGATAATTTTCCTGAAAATCTTTTAAGGGTTTAAAAAAAGCACATTTCCTTGAACCAGTTTTGTGAAATATTGTAGTAAATCGCGGAATTAATAAATGCCAGCAGAGTTTTCAGGCGTTATCTCTCGTTTTCCTCAAATGAAGCAATTTTTAAAACATGCTCGATGTTGACGATAGGCGAGTAGAAAAGGACCCTCTTAATCATAAAGAGACCTAACTCAAAAAGAGTGTATTTGAATCTGAAAACACATTTGTTTCAAAAATAAGGTTCAATTTTTAAATATCCTCTTTTTTGAGCGTGCGAATTATTATGTAACTGTTGGCATCAGTTGCTCTTCCCAGAGAATAATATTGAATAAATTACTTAAAAAAAATTAAGGATTTTCAGGCATAGCATATTCAGCCAGGGGCGTAGCGTGGACTAATGTGGACGTGGGCGAAGTTACATCAGCGAGGCTTTTTTTTTCAAAAAGGGACAACAACAGTCGCTGTCTCATTTTCGAACTTCGCAACCCAGTTTTCGATTGCATCGTCGCTTACCATCAGGTGAAATAGTGGTCAAGTGCGATCCTTTCAATTATAAAAAAATAACACTCGTTCATAAAGAGCTCTCGCTTGTGCGAGGTCCCTTTGGTTGGATGCGAGGTCCCTTTGGTTGGATGCGAGGCCCACATCGGTCATCAGGTGATATAGCGGTCAAGCGCAAACCTATCAACAGTAAAAAAAAACTAGTCCTTGACTGCGACCCCACCTGATGGTAAGCAGTGATGCAATCGTTGATGGTGAGGCGCACTAGTTTATAAGGAAATCATGATCTCTTAAGAGACATCCTGATCACTCTGTCTTTGAAAGCTGGTGGGCTATAGTTTAAGGAATCCCTAAATAGTTTCCACATACCCAAGTTATATGCTAGGAAGATCATCACACCACAGAACGTGAACACCCAATTGGGTATGTCACACTCATAGCTCGTCAGGCCAGGCCGGCCCCCCGCTGCATACAAGTCGTAGTCATACGCAGTCAGGATCAACACTGTTGCCACCATGCATAGGAAACCGGCGAACGTTATCAAATTAGGGGCTATTGATTTAGGTATAATCTGAAATAGAAAAAAACAAAGTGATAAAGAGGATACCAGATCTTGTACGGCTACCGTCCCCACCCTCCAACAGGCGACAGACATGGGATACATGTCAGTTTGTTAATTCCTATCCACAAAAGACAAAACAGCTGATTATTTAATTAATTTAAAAAATACTTGTGGAAAATATTTTTTCTTAAAATTATTATCACGACGTCACATTTCCAATTACAAGAAGTTTTAAAAAATTGAGTTACTGAGTCGTGGCGCCAACGTCACATTTCTGATTAAAATAAATATTTAAATGAAAAATCGAGCCATGTTCGTTGTGCCAGGACATCGACACTTGGGGGAGGCCTATGTCCAACAGTAGACGTCTTTCGGCTAAATGATTACTAAGCCTGTACGAGTTGACTGTTTTCTATTGTACTGTAACTGTTGCTATCCACTCCTTCTGCGTATCATGTATATCGTGTTGTAATATTACAATGTAAGTACATATATTAAGTTTAAGTAAAAATTAAATGTGTCATTATAAACTAATTGTATTTAGTAGTTTAGTCGGTTTGTGTGATTACAACACTAGCTACTGTAGCACAACACTAACTTTCTTTACCTTGTGTGATTTTGCGTGATCTCATGGTGTTATTGCTGTTTAACAATAAACTCACTAAAAACATAATTCTTACACGATATTTTACTATCAAAACACTAACCCATAAAGTACCTACACTACCTACTGGCAGATTTTTTAAGCTATTGCATAGCTTTTATCGCGGGCCTTGAGCGTGGAGACCGAATCCAGAAATTCCGTAACGAAAATAACCTAACACCCCCCACTCATTTGTTTTTTGAGCGTGGTGACCGATAAGAAAACAAATGAGTGAAAGCAGCTGTCGGTGTTTTGGATGGGTGGGGTTAAGGAGCTGTTAGCGAGGTCTGGTTTTTGATGGAAGAGGTTAAGCAGCTGTTGGCGAGGTCTGGTTTTGGATGGAAGAGGTTAAGCAGCTGTTGGCGAGGTCTGGTATTGGATGGGTGGGGATAAGCAGCTGTTGGCAAGGTCTCATTTTGGATGGGTGGGGTTAAGCAGCTGTTAGCGAGGTCTGGTTTTGGATGGGTGGGGTTAAGCAGCTGTTGACGAGGTCTAGTTTTGGATGGGTGGGGTTAAGCAGCTGTTGGCGAGGTCTGGTTTTGGATGGGTGGGGTTAAGTAGCTGTTGGCGAGGTCTATTGCATAATTTGATAAAAAATGCTATACAATAGCTTTACCGCGGCAGTCCCCGAGTGCCACACGTCTTTTTTTTTTGTATATACCATCCACAAGTTTGTTTGGGGAGATCGTCTGGTCACCTTCCAGCTCCATCATCAGATCAGCTCATAATGATTATGACGTTAAGTTTCTTATTATAAGATTTTTTTTTAATCACACACAGTCGTAGCGTCAGAACGAAATATTTCTCGCTTCCACATTCTATTTTTATTCTTGAAAATAGAAATGTTTAAGTCCAGTAAAGAGTATTATATCAAACTTACTTTCACAATTGCGTTCCATGACGGATGCATCACATAGTTACTAAGAGGGCTTGTGTCTATGGCACTGTACTGAAAAAAAAAACATATCTTAAAAATACATAGTCACAGCAAAAAAAATACACAGAAAAAAAAACAAATTGAGATCGATTACCAGGGGACAGAAGAAGTGAAGATAGTTTATTTACGAGTAAATAATGATTTAAGCCAATTCAAATCTCTAGGACCATGGTCTGAGCGCTTATCGAGTCGTGCGTGATATCAGCAAACAGCTGGTCGACTCTTTGCGTGGCCAGAGGGCTGGGCTTTACTTCGGTCAACGAATCAGCATTGCTATCCAGCGTGGCAATGCTGCCAGCGTTCTGGGCACTTTTCCCGTTGACATCGATGTGGACGAATTTTTTGATGCCCATTATGAAGATCATAATGGGCATCAAAAAAATTTTACCCTTTTGTAAATTTTATTATTTTTAGTTTTTATATATACCTTTTAAGTTATAACATAATAATTTTTGTTAAAGACAGTTCTGTTATTAAATAATCTCATGGTAGGTTTAAGGCATGGACCAGACTACTAGAGACTTCAGGCCGTTACTAAGAAATTCTTACTGATATAACTCAACACATTGACAACCCCCAGATCACCAAGTAGAACAAAAAACACTTAGGATGAGTTGCACCATTTAACTATAATGATAACAAAGCCGTTAACAGTTGTCCAATCGTCGAATTGACCAATAGGCGGCCGTTTCACGGCTGGTTATGGTTTGGTTATCGTTATAGTTAAATGGTGCAACTCACCCTTACAAGCTAAACTAGGGAGACAGAAATATACTTTATGCTGCCGGGCTTTAGTCAGTAAAAGTCTGACGCGCCACCCTCACTCCCTCCAGAGCGAGAAAAGTTATTTGACGATAAGTATTATAACACACAGCAAAAATTCATAAAAATATAAATAAACTTACCTTATATTTATTTAATCCTTTCATATGCTCCTTCGACAAATAATTGTATGTAAACATTTTGAACACCAGCGTCCGTCAATTGTTTCTGAGAACAAGGAAACAGACGCGCTAAATGAACAATGGTCATCTTTTTGAATTAATGAAGTTCAAGGTAACAATATAATTTAACTGTCTTTAAATCTACCTAAAAAAATACCAGTCGTAAACACTGTTAGCATAATTACAATGTTAAAATCATTGCCTTTTGGGTTAAAGAAGACATTATATCAAGATTAACTTTATAATTTTTACATTTATCATCAGCCCTGCTAGGACTCAGGCCTCTAGGAGAGGGAATGGGCCGTAATCCACCACGCGAGCCCAGTGCGGGTTGGTGAATGTCACATGTTATCGATTTTTTGGTTCTAGGACATGCCGGTTTCATCTCCGGTTTTACATACATATTATAGATAAATTACACCCAGACACAGAACAAATGATCGCGCTCATCACATAAACATTTGTCCTGGGTGGGAATCGAACCCACGACAGCAGTCAGGGCCACTAACTGCTATACTTCGAGCTTCGTTCAAAATAACGAAGCTTTCCTGATTCGGCACCAATTTTTTCGGCACCAATGGATTCGGCACCAAAGCTATTCCTATTTCGGCACCATATAAGACATTTAAGAAAACATTTTTTTGCTGTTCGTTAAGGCGTATAGTCCCTTGAACCATCTGGCCGAAATTATGTGAACGCAACTCCCGCACTCGCCTAGGCGGCAGTACGCAAATCTGTGCATTTATTTGCGGCCAGCAGCGCCCGGAAAGCGCTTTAAATCCATTTTCTCTGCGAGATATTGATTGATTTACATATGCAATGTTCACTTTGAAGAATATTTAACCACCAATTTTTATGTGTAAAAATGTTTCTAAAGGTCCAAGCCGTTTCGAAGGAGTAGGGAAAAGTTGCGAAAAGTTGCGAAATTGCTAAATATTTTTTTTTGACAAAAGTATTAATTGCACGAAAAAATCAAATGTTGATATTATTGTTCATGAATCTATAATAAACATATATTTTTTTCAAACCAATTGACCTAGCCGTTACGGAGGAGTAGGCCTCAGAAAATCACTGTTTTATGGCACTTTTCGGGCGCTTGGCCCTTAACCGATTTTGAATTTTATTACGTTGCAGCGTTGGTAGCATGACAAATGGTGGCTGCAGTAAATAGTTGGTTTTGTAACTCCCTTTTTGCTTTTAATACCATCCTTATGTTTACGGAATAGAGGTTAAAATCGGTTGAACAGATAGTAACAAAGGCTTCTTTAAATGTCTAATCTTAACTGGAATGGAATATAGACCAAACCAGTCTTGGTCTAAATTGTTTCGAAAGAGTAACCGTGACGATTTTTTTTTTCGGTGGGAAAAATCATCCAATGACATTCCCCGCTCTTGGGTGGAGCGCGAGATAGTGTCAGACTTTTACTGACTAAAAACCCACCCCGTTCCTTCGTGCCATACCGGGGCTGAGCTACCTCTCGAAACTAACCCTGGCCCCAGTAGGCTTCGACCCAGCTGGGCCCCTGCTGTTGCTGACAACTCCTTGAGGCGCGCGGGAACAGTGCGCGCCGTCGACGACTTGGGCTCGGTCCGGATAGTTACCGGACGGTCGGACAGCGAGCTACCCATTGCTCGCCGTCCGCAGGCCCGCGCCTACGGTGGCCGAAAATCGCCTTAGAGGGGATTTACTGCACTAGGTTACCGTGACCATCATCTTCCTGCCCTTGTCCTGTCTTATTTGGGGTCGGCGCAACACGTTTTTTACTTCCATTCTGCCCTTTCACTCGTAACGCTATCACTACACTCCTCACACAATCCATCCATCTTTTCTTTGGCTTCCCTCTCCCCCTCCATCCATCCACATGTAAATTCATAACTTTTTTAGCAACATGATTTTCAAAGAGTTACCGTGACCTTGGAACACAAAGGGCGACTGAAGGATCACAGGTGGGTAGTCGGGCTTGCGGACGGCGAGCAATGGGTAGCTCGCTGTCCGACCGTCCGGTAACTGTCCGGGACCGAGTCCAAGTGGTCGGCAGCGCGCACTGTACCCGCGCGCCTCAAGGAGTTGTCAGCAACAGCAGGTGCCCAGTCGGGTCGAAGCCTAATGGGGCCAGGGTTATCCGAAAGGGAAGCTCGGTCCCGGTACGAAAGGCAAGAAGGAACAGGAGTGGGTTTTTAGTCAGTAAAAGTCTGACACCATCTCCTGCTCCGCCCAAGGCGGGATGTCATTTGGATGATTATTACACACCAAAAAAAAAACCGATGGCTAGTAAATGTAGATTTTTTGTCTTATGATGAGTTCCCTGTCAGTTCTTGTCTGACAATTATAGTGATGTGACCTAACGAAATTTAATCGATTTTTTACAATAACGAATCAGTTGGCAAAGAAATTGGAATCGGATTACCGATTTAATAACGCGGGTGAAACCGCGGGGCGGCTAGTGGTAAATAAAATGCAGTCTGTTTAAAATAATTATTTATTTATTATTCACTGTCAGAACTTGACTCTTGATTTGAACTCATATCCATATCGGAATCAGAATCTTCTCCAACCGCGATCCCTAATTCGGTCGATCCGGATATATTTATTCCAGTCTGTTATAGTTTTTTTGAGTTTTTTCTATTACTTTTTCCCAATTTTCTGCTGTTACATGCGATTACAAGATGGCCGCTCCGATTTTGTCGATTAGTGTGTCGTCGAGTAGTGTCAATCTCTATTGGCAGAAGTTCCGTTTAACGCATTACACATTTTAAGTTCTATACTTTTTCATTTTATTTACTTAATTTATTAACAGTTAATTTTAACCACAATAATTTACTTAGTAATTTACGAAAGACAATATTTTTTTTATCATTTCATTTTTATTTTTTTTGCCAGTTTATTTTTTAGTAATATAAAGTAGTATGCGTGCCACGGAAAAAAATGAACTGTCAGGGAACTCATCATAGGGCAAAAAAGGTATAGTGAACGTCTCACATTCCCTTCCACTCCACCCAGGGCTGAAGAGGTCATTTAAGGCATTACCTACCTAAAAAAAGAGGTACTCCTTAGCAACTATTTCAATTACAACACAAAATCCTTCCCAATGAAACTGTAAGTCATTCACACAATATTCACAAAAATCACTAGACTGTTACACTATAATTTACATGGCAATTAAAAAAAAGTATAACACTTAAATAAATCGTCTCCAGCAAGTCGGTAACCGTTTCCATTACTGATAAGTTTATTTAAAAATAAAATTGTGTGATACTGGCATCGCGTCCTAATCGATAAGGCAAAGGCATAGATTAGGTTATTTATACTTACTTTACAGACACGACAATCGGGCCCGCTCATTATCGGAGTAGCAGTTTATTATTGTGCCTGCGATGCAAAGTGGGAGAAATTTTTGCATGGAATTTTGAAAAAAAGAACGAAAATACTTTATATGTGTTATCATCACTGGCAAAACGCACTGGTCATAGACTTTCGACCTGACACTGTAGTCTTGTACTACACAATTTTTTTTTATTTCTTGAAATGAAGGGCATAGACAGATTGTCTCGCAGGGATTTATTGAAAATGATCGTGTTGTGGTCCTAGAATACTAATGGCCCGTTCAAGACCTTGCCGCTGTGAGCGGAGCTAAGCGTGGGGCGGCGAGCGGTAAAATCAAAGTATGAAAATGTTTGAAGCACGCCATGAGACGCCGCGCCGCCGGGCCGCCGCCGCCCCGCTCGCTTCTAAGACCCAAGTTGTGAACAGATCGTAAGGGCAATTGAAGGACACAAGTATGATTTGTTACTGACTAAAAAGTAACAAATCATTTCAATATTGGGTCCTTTCCTATTTTTAGTACACATTAATGATCTAGCGCATCTATTAAAGAAACAACCACACATTTTATTGTTTGCTGACGATACGTCGTTAATTTTTAAGATCAATAGACGTTTCACAAACCGCGATGATGTGTACACAACAGTCTACAACAGGTCCAAAACTGGTTTACTGTAACTAAGTGCATAAAATTTGCATTGCCGAATGTTAAAAGTAATAACTCCGACATAGTATTGAACAAGGAGGAACTCGAATTCGTGGAGAACACGGTGTTTCAACGCTTGACTCGAGGCTACAATGGGATCCTCATTTAACATCTCTGGTAGGACGGCTTAGTTCAGCAGCATATGCTGTCAGAAAAATCCATCAATTTACTGATGTAGACTTCGCGAGATTAGTCTAATTAAAAATAATTTCATAGTGTCCTACGGTATTTTGCTATGGGGACAGGCTGCAGACATAGTCAATTTTTATTCTGCAGAAAACAGCTATCAGAGCCATATATAATCTTTGCAGACGCGATTCTCTTAGGGAATTATTTAAGGAAATAAACATCATGACGATCCCTTGTCAATACATTTATGTAAACATGTCTCGATGTATGAATAAACGTCGTAATTAAAAAAGAAAAAACTATTTTTTGTTTTACGAAATTGATTAAATACTTATTCGGAATTAGAAAAAACACTGAATCCAAATATGCGCCGATTGTACGCAACTTGAATGACCTTGAAAATCGCTTAATTGTCGTTCGTACACACGTTTGTACGTTTGTTTGGCCGAAAATGTTGATTTCTATATCCTTGTTTTTTCCTAGAAAAATCCAGAAAAAGCTTTTTTTATTTATAGAGCGAGGGCTTCAAAAATAAAAAATAATTTTAGTTTTGCCCGTTTTAATTACGTCAGCAGAATATGTCCGGTCTATTTATAATTCTTATCACTATGTTTGCTATGTTAGCGTATCACTAAGTTATGCCGAGATAACTCTGATAGATCGGTTCTGATTATAAGCCTATTACTTTATAGTAGACCAATGTGATAACAAGTTTGTGATTAACCTAATCAATATTATTTTTAGATGGAATTAGTGTTACCTTGTATAGGGTGTTAGAATACTCTGCGATATTGTTCTGTAGTCTTACTGAGGTCCTGGTACTTACGCATAGATCAACGGAAAGAATAGGTGGGTTTTAGTCAGTAAATGTCTGATACTCTCTTTGCTCCACCCAGAGCGGAAGGAATAACTCATTCTCTTCTCCTCTTTTGATGATTTCCCTACAAAAAAAAATTAGTTGACTTTTATAATCTTTAGACAGTTTTATCTATACCTAATATTTGTTTACACTAGATAATTTATGTATATAAAATTAGTTGGCACTAGGCAACCCAATAATTGTCCATCGTTTTGTTTAAAACTAGATTATGGCGGTAGAATATAGTAAGATAGTCAGGTACAGTTTCAATGTAATAAAAAGAAAAGTTTTTGTTCGGTTTTTTTTCTAATTTTGTGCTCATAAAATTCACCCTTAGACAAATAGTTTAAAACAGGTCATATTCTTCAAATTGCAGTGGTGGCTGAGTGGTAACGGTCCCGACTTACGGTCGCAAGTTCAAACCCAGTCAGGCGCATTACTTTGTGTAGTTTATTTCATCATCACTGCTCTCAAAACGGTGAAAGAAAACATCGTGAAGAAACCGGCATGTCCTATAACCAAAAATTCGAAGACATGTGACATTCTCCAACCCGCACTGGACCCGCGTGTTGGATTACGGTCCATTTCCTCTCCTAGAGAAGAGGCCTGAGTGCTAGCAGTGGGAACATTATAAGGCCGATTATGCTATGACTTGATGCTTTTCAAATTGGCTCAGTTATTGATTGGTCGAGTTTTGCTTCTCAGCAACCCTTTCCTAGTATATTTCACTTTTGGATTATACCAAAATCTTTTCTCGCTTGTGTATTAGACGCAAATTATATTTTCATGATTTTTTTTTTATTTTTAGTAGCATACAATTTTACTTTAATATTTGGTGCTGCGTCCACTCTGTTTTTATTATTCTATTCTTTGGTGCCAATATTTGAACTCTGACTTCTGATTAAATACCGGCGACAGATTGACTGTAAATTTATTGTCATGAGTTGGTAAACGTTTAACGTTTTTTATTTGTGCACATTATTTTTTAACCGGTGCCAAAAAGAAGGAGGTTCTATGTTCGGCTAAATGTATTTTTTATTTTATGTATGTTCACTGATTTCTCAGTCAATTGTTGACCGATTTAATTATTTTTTTTTTTTATTGAAAGTTTCTTCTAAGTTGGTCCCATAGAAAAATTGTTAAGTATGATCTGATAATGAACTGCGAAGATATGAAACGGAACTCCTCATAGAATCACAGCAGAGCTGTCGTAACGAGTAAAATTGCTTTGTTTACATGTGTAGTCGATGACTGACTGAAAGATGAGGAGGGGAGGATTATAATAAACTGATCAGATGATGATGCCGGAAGGTAGGCCTGATTTTTTAATGATTAAATTCTATAAGTACCTAATACTATAGAACTTGCACACTATTTAATTTAGGCTGCGGGTGTAAAATAAAATAAAAATTTAACAAATAAAAATTACATCTGACTTTCTCCTTCTTCTTCCTGCCTTTATCCCATATTACTTGGGGTCGGCGCAACACGTTTTCTTTTTCCATTCTGTCCTGTCACCCGTTAAACTATCACTAACTCTCTTTTCTTTCATATCACTTCTCACACAATCCATCCATCTTTTTTTCGGCCTTCCTCTCCCTCTCCATCCATCTACATGTATAGTCAGAACTCTTTTAGTAATATGCGCTTCATCCCTCCTCCTCACATGAACATACCAAGACAACCGATTACCTTTCAACTTTTCAGTCACTGGCGCCACTTTCAAACTTCCTCTAATATACTCATTTCTCACTTTATCCATTCTCGTCACACCACACATCCATCTCAACATTCTCATCTCCGCTACATGCAATCTTTTTTCATCCTTCTTTTTCACAGCCCAACATTCTGATCCATACAGTATGACAGGTCTTATGACGGACTTGTAAATTTTACCCTTCAACTTGAGGCCCCATGCGTGGGTCACAAGTTGTTCCCGTGACCTGTCGCCATTTCATCCATCCTGCGTTGATCCGACGTGTTACGTCTCGGCCTACCTCACCATCCCCTTGGACGAGTGACCCGAGGTACCGAAAGTCGGAACAGATTGGTATGTGCGTTTCGGCAAGAGCTAAAGGCACAGGGTTGGAGAGACCGCCGAAATCGCAGAACAAGTACTCCGTTTTGGTTGTACTTACTTTCAGGTCAACACTTTCCAGTCTGTGCCACCACACCCTCAATCTGTTTTGGACCTCTAGGCCACTCTCGGCAACCAGCACAATGTCGTCGGCAAACAGCATACACCAGGGAGCCTCCTTCTGAATGTCCGACGTCAGAGCGTCCATTATCATCAGGAAGAGGTAAGGGCTGAGAGCCGATCCCTGATGTAGTAACAAAATTACAACTGACTTATAAAAATATGTATAAAAAAACAATAAAAGTGCAAAATAACTTTAATTTTGTAAGTCGGTGTTAAATTATGAAGAGACATACATATTATCACAACTAGCATGCATGCAAAATTCAAACTTCTCGCTCGCGCCTTCACTAATCAGCTGTTAGCGGCGAGGTGCTCGAGCCTGCGTTATCAATGACGTAGGCAATGTAGTAGAGAGCATCACGTCCCCCCCAACTGGTTAATTATTGTGATAAAAATAAAACCAATGAGTATACAAGAAAAGTTTCTTTGGGAAAGTTGTTTGTAATCATGAATACAATCACGTGTTTAAATATCGTTCACTAATTACCAGTCACCTTATAGAAATACCGACTTCCGAAATTCGAAATTAAAATGACTTATTATGAAAAACAACATATCAACAACAACAACATATCATCATTTTGGAGAGTGTGCGCAGGAATTGCATGACTTGATTCCGCCATCGCAATTCTACCATCGGACAACCCGACGTACGGCGAATATTCACCCTAACGTTGTTGAAACCTCTACGGTCCGGACTAAGCGTTTCGCCTCGTCGTTTATACCGCGTACGTCGAAGGACTGGAACAGTCTGCCTGCTGCGGTCTTCCCGTCCGATTATAATTTGGGTGTCTTCAAGGCTAGAGTGAATAGGCTCTTAATAAACTAGTGCGCCTCACCATCAAAGATTGCATCGCTACTTACCATCAGGTGGGATCGCAGTCAAGCACTAGTTTATCTCAATTAAAAAAAAAAAAAAAAACAAAGTACGAAAACTTGCCAGTTTGGTTGGTAAGGTAACTTCACACAATATTTGCTCGTACAATGCGTTCCAAATTAGAATAGGATCGATTGCCATGTTGTGACGTACTGTCAAGTCGAGGAAAGAAATTTTAATTAATTTACGAAAAATTTAATTAATTTACGAACTGTGAACGAAAAAAGTTTAATCAGAATCCAGTTCTTCAATTTTACTCATCTCTGAGTTCTTTAAATTTGCCAAAATTGACGAAATTTCGATTTTTTTTTCGAATTTTTTTTTTCGTCGTTTTCATCGTATTTCGTAATTTCGTCGTACTCGACGTGACGTCACAACATGATAGTCGATCCTATTCTCATTTGGAACGCATAGAGTCTGTCTAATAAGTTTAACGACTTGGGTAATTATTAGGATTTAATTAAATCTGATGTAGTCAACACAAATTCAATAATCAAGGTTGATTATGAGATAGAGATCATTGTTAATTAACAGAAGAACCTTAAAAAAAGTATCGAATATAAGTATTTTTTAAATAATTATTATTATTTTTTTTTTTTAATAGCCATTACTGTCCCACTGCTGGGCAAAGGCCTCCCCCAAGTCCTTCCAGACATTCTTCTCTCGCGCCGTCTCTAACCAGTTCTCGTGATACGCGTCTAGATCATCTCGCCACCTCTTTCTATGGCGAAATGATTAAATATTATACAAAATTCCCAAGTCGGTTGACTTATTAGACAGACTATAGCACCAATCTACCTCTGCAAACAGTCATAATTCATGTCGCAACTAACATTTGTAAAATTAACAGATGTCTATATTTACGTGTCATATATCATAGTGGTGATAATTAATGGCAGCATTGCACCAGTGCATCAATTAACGTTGCAAAATGAATGGACTAATTTTTATTAACATTGTTCTCGTCTGGCTGGCCTGTTAAATTGGTAGACTTGTTCATGCCTGGGCGTGGATCATTTGAATGTGGGATCGTTTAGGAATAAGCATAACGTAATCAATCTTATATTGTTCCCACTGCTGGGACTCTGTCCTCTTCTCTAGAAGAGGGATCCGTATGCACCACGCGAGCTTATTGCAGATAGGTGTAGTCATATGTCTTCGAATTTTTGTTTTTAGGAATTGGCGGTTTTCTCACGATGTTTTCTTTCACCGTTTATGAGAACAGCGGTATTGAAATATTTTACACAAAGTAAGGCGCCTGGCTGGGTTTGAAGCTAATACCTATATACAACTCATAAGTCGCAGCCGTTATCACTCGGCCACCAATCCTCTGCATTTGCTAATACGTTGGTTTAACCATTGACTTATATATTCTAGTGAGGTTTAACTCAAATTTTTGACTCAGTTATCTGAACTCTACACTTAATATTATAAAGAAGTAAAGTTTCTTTTTATGTTTTTTGTTTGTAAGAAGGTGATCTCTGGAAGTACTGGTCCGATTGCTAAAATTTTTTCACCGATACAAAATTGCTTTATTCCTTTGTGACATAGGCTATATTTTATGTAAACAGGCGAAGCTGTGAGCAAAAGCTAGTACATAATATAAAGGTAAGGTTTGTAAGTCATCACTTCGTCACCATTTTTCAATCGAAAGACTTTCACTGCTGGTTATAGGCCTCCCAGAATTGTTGTATTCCACGCGCGCCTAATAAACCGTAGGTACCCAGCAGGGCCGAAGTCTACTGGGACCATAGGTTTGGTTCCGAAAGGGAATCCCGGGTTTCCGGACCGCAAGGCAAAGAAGTAACATAGAAGTGGGTTTTAGCATAAAATAGATAGGTAAAGAAGACAATCTCATGTATGTACTTCACTTTTTATACCTACGCTCAGTGGACGCACACTAATGAGCGTTTGAGCCGGAACTGTTCGACGAGAGATCCGAGACGCGACCGAGATATCGTGTCCGTGAGCGGTTTCTATGTGTGCGTTGCTCGAGCGCGCTTTGTAGGTATGTAGATTGACTTCTGTACCTATCTATTTTGTGGTTTTAGTTTGACATGCCCCGCCCGCTCCGCTGAGAGGTCATTAGATGAAATCCCACTAAAAAATTCGGTTTCCCGCGTCCCTCACCAGGTCATCGTTGGGCACCTTTCAACGGCGCGTCTTCCGGTACGCGGCCGCCACTCCGTAGCCTTTCGGGCTTATCGACCATCTGTTCTGAGAGCAATGTGCCCTGTCCACTGCCAATTCAGTTTCGCGATTCAATGGGCTGTGTCGGTAACCTTGGTCCTCCTGCAGATATCTGCATTCCTGATGAGATCATACAAGGAAACTCCGAACACAACCATTGGATAACTTTAAGCTTATCTTTGTAAATAGTGATAGTTCTATATTTATCTAGGTAATAAAAAGTCACACTGTTTTTTTTTTTAATTTTATGATGACGAAGCACATTATTTCATGTTATATAGGACTGATTCAGAATTAATGAAACCAAGTAAAATATGCAGAGGAAAAACAACATAGGACAGTTTTTCTGTTTAGATACGAATATATGAACAATTACATAATAAGCTATTAGTTATTTATCATTTCCCAGTGTTGTAAGAAACTCAAGTCTTGGAGTCTAATTTAATAAGACTTGAGCTCTTTTTGGAGACTCAAGTCTTCTAAATAAAACTTAAGAGCTCAAGTCCTTTAGAATTTGGAGTCTTTTGTAAAAATTCTTGAGCCCTGCCAAAAAGAACTCAAAGACTCAGCCTTTTTTAAAAAAACTCATGACTAAGTCCTCTAAATCTATAGCTATAGTTTGAAGTAAATAAAATAGCAATTAACAAATTATTATTTATTAAGTAAGTACGTAAGTATTTTATATTTATATAATTTGTATTATTATTTTAGTGTATCGAGCCACGAAGACAGGCATTTTGAAGCCCTTATAGTTTTGTTTCCCAATCGGTTTCGTCGTTTGGTAATAAAATTTCCTGATTTAGAAAAGGCCTGCTCGCTTCGTTTATAACTTAATATACTGGGTGAAGATGGTCTTACTTTATCGTCTTGACTAGTCAACATGATTATTATTAATATTATTTTAGTGCTGGAAACCAGCTAGAATTTTAAAGTGACAAAATACTTCCGTAACAAAAATATATTGGCCTACCTACTCTCTTTCTGTTAAAACTGCCAGAAAAATAATCGCTCAAATCGCTTTCGTCACACCAATTCAATTTCATGACTCAGTCTAGCTCAAAGAACTTAAGACTCAAAAAGACTCGAAAAGACTCGAAAGGACTCAAGAGGACTCAAAAGACTCGGGACTCATGTGACTAACGAGTCCTAGTCTTGAAACTCTACTCAAGTCTCGAAATGAAGACTAAAAGGCTCGAGTTTCTTACAACACTATTTCCCACCATGATACTCTCGATTTTGTCCAAGACTGGGTGCAGTGACACATGTGAAAGTCGAGTAAAGTACTAGGACTTCATGAGAAAATAAGAATTCATTTTGCATGGTGCATCTGCAGCTGGTAATGTAGAGCGCATGCGCGAGTTCAATTTGCACGGTTTAGGTTATTAGTGCTACTGCCAGTTACCCGAATATGATACTAGACCGCTTGGCTGATGTTACTGCTTGTTCATAGTTATTGTTTAAAGCCTCTGTTATGGATACCAGCAATGAAGGATACTTTATTGTAATGGCCTCAATTCAGGAGCAAAACCTAATCACAACTTGTTGGTACCAAGAGCTCAGAAACGTGATACAAGTACAAGCTTCATAATTAATGGTAATGCAACCAATTTTGAAGTTGGCCCTTAAAACCTCAGTAAAACGCGGTTAAGTCAACTAACTAAAAACGGTCGTCTTTCCTACCTCCTTAGATAAATAACATATGTAAAGTTACTGTATAGTATTTATTATTATTATTATTTATTTTACATATATTTATCGTAAAAAAAACAGAGCAAACATTTATAAAAACAAGTGTACCTACAATGAATTAGCGGTCTTATTACACAGGGCAAACTCTTGCAAATAACCTTTTGATCGACTGAACGATGATACTCGTAACTATAAGTAAAATACAATTTGTCTTCACAGTATGAGAGTTGAGATAGTTAGAGTAATTTAATGAGACATTTTCGTACCCAAATGAAAAATGCTCGACAACATGTTTTATATCATTCCATCTACTTTTACCACCGACTTCTAAAACAGACAGGATACACCCTTAATTATACGAAAAGACACCCATCCCCATCCGAAATTACTCGTAATTTGGTCCGAAATAGTGGCACGCGCGCAACCCAGACATTATCGCCGAGTTTCGGATTTCAAATTACGCGCCGGTATCGGGTGGCGCCCTCCGCGTAGCTATGGCAACGCACAGGTGTTCTATCGATCTCCCGCCGACTCGTGCTCGCCTGGTACTTTGGTAAAAAAGTATCGACGATTTTACCTTCTTTTTAGGAAAAAAATATGGAAATTATAATTTAATTTTTCGGTAAATCAATTTCAGACGATGTTTTGTTACATGATTGTTATGCTTTCGTATGCAATTGGAAGAAAGGCATTTGCGTTCATTGACGTTCTAGTATTGTTATGTCTGGCATATTGTATGCGAATACAGTAATGGATTCTATGCCAGTTGTTTTGTTCGCTATGCACTAATCAACAGGGATCCAATTGATCAATTCGTAGTCCAATATAAAGAAGGACGCAATACAGCATATTGGTAAACTTTTGCCTAGAACCATCACCTTCGCGACCACCAACGACTAAACTAAGTACTGATTACTGGTGGTACCCAAAACAATTGAGTTCCAATTTACCTAACAGTTGCATAAATAACGCAGTTATAAACGCATCCAACACTAGCATGCTCTGTAAATTCAACTAAACTAGCTAAACATTAGTTTAAATTAAAACGGTAAAGGCCGTTTCCATTTGCATCGCACGTGATCGTCTGTTACAGCGTCTAGTCGCCTCATCAAGCTGGACTGAGCGATTAATTTGGGCAACAAAGGAGTCTTTTGCATAGACGGTAGCGGATAAAGAGTAAAATGGTGTCCAAACGTAATTTTCACCAAAATATCTTGCTTGAAAAGTGAGATTTGAAATTCATTTACAAAATTGAATTTGATTTCAGTATTCAAGGTATGATTGATACTGTTTAAGTTCAGATTCCAGTAGAGGCAATGAAACTGGGTTATGTAAGACGTCTATTAAGGAATTCGTAGTGGTTGGATCCTTCATTGAAGGGATCTGAAGGCGTTTTGAGGACAAAGCCCATTATGAAAGGTCATGCACAGATGGCTAGGATGATTAGCTGACCATTACTCACCACTATAACCATATAATGACTCCATCTTCTACTTAGAAGTTAGACCAATAAATCAATTACCCCTGTCCACATATAACTTGTGGCATACACCAGCCATTAGCGCGTCGGGCCGGATGGTCTGAGTCTCACACCTATTTACGCTTCCTCTTGCGTTCTGTACTCCTAGTACTTCAGTTATATTTACGCGATACTTAATAACGGTTCCTCATTTGGTGATGACGAATATTGGCATGATATCATCAGATGATAACGCTGCATGATCTAGATCTAAGACTAGGGTAGGATTTATGGGAACTTCATTGCAATTGAAATTATTTAGGTCCTTTGATCATGAGGATGCTGCGTGATCCGTTTAGTCACCAGCGTCAAACGACACAAAATAATTTGATGACCAAACAAATTGCCCTCGTAAACTGTGATTGCAATCAAAATGATTCATTTTATAGTTTCTTCCTAATGTTCGTATATCCTGGTTCATTATATTATCAAGTGGCTTGTTTTATTCCACTGCTGGGCAACAGCCTACTTCTATTACTCTGGACCACTTCTTGTCCAAACCTAAGGAAGACATCTAAGTCGTCTCGCTATCTCTTATATGGTCTGCCGCGACTTCGTCTCTCCTATTACAGGGAACCAATTTTGAGTTTTACAGGCCCACCGCTCAATTGGCATACGTCAGACATGTCAAGCCCGGTTCCACTAAAGCTGGGCATACTCCTGAGCTACGTGAACGAACTGTGTTTTTGGTACACCAAGTATATCGCACCGTGTATAAACCTTTTGAATGTTAGTCAAAGACAAAGTCTATGGACCATATGTCAAAATGAAGAAAATAAACTTATCCATTAGCTTACATACTCATAAGTCGTATTTTTTATTTTATTATTATTGATAGGCTCGCGACCACTATCTCACCTGATGGTAAGTGATGATGTGGCCGACGCTGGAGCACGTATAGGCGAATGCTATAATGGTATAGGCGAAGTTGCTTTTTAATATTTCTTCATGGATTAGTAGCTCTTCCAGGCCTTTTCTGTTTGGCGTATTATTTCTTTGCCTGGAAAGAAACTACTTGGTCCAAGTATATACTCTTGGACATAGTTTATATTCTCCCCATGTACGTATATCGTAAGTCCAACCTCAAGGCTCTTGTAACATTTGCTCTAATCTAGCAGCTGACCGGGAAACGAAGACAATTCCATCAATGATACGTGGATAGATCAATATCAATTCGTCATTCTTTTCACATTTGTCGGAAGCCTAAAAAAGACTAGTGATTACATACAAAGTTAGTTGAGTTCATCATGATTCTATTCATTAACTTTTTTAGATTTCAGAGAAAAAATCGACATGACAATGTCATGCAAATTATCAGATCAGTCATCCGCAGAGTGCGCGTGCGACTGTCATAAATTGTCGCGTAATAAATTAATTTTTAGCCGCGCGGTGCATCGCGTTATTGCTGCACTAATTGATATTAAACGCAGCTCTGATGCTGTCATCGCATCGTATATACATACTGATATGTTTTTATGTTATCCTGGTGGAAGTGACACTTCCCGAATTTCCATTTCATCAGTACCTACCTATCTATGCTTTTTTTTAAATCTCTTGATTGTGTATCATGCTTCGGGAAAACTCTGTTTTTAGAAAAAGCCCATATTACTCAATTGATCAGTTCAGTGCTGATAGGTGTATATTTTGTATATAAACTGTATGTACCTACATATATAAAGGAAAATTCTCATCCGTGGTCCAGCATGTCAAAAAGTGTTTAAAAATTGAAAAATATTTTCTTAAATCTATAATCTGACAGTGATATCTCCTTAGGATGGACATAAGAACTTCAACAAAAAAAGGTAGTAGTTTGTGAAGTACTGCTAGCAAGTAAAATAATAAAAATACGATACATAGATAAAACTAATACAAAATATACTTAGGTATGCAAGAAACGAAATTAGTTAGAACCAGAATAGAGAGAAAGGTAATTAAAATGTTCTTTGACAAGACGGAACACGGAGTGCACTTATGGTTACGCACATTTGTGTACTATATTATCTTCTGTGTACTTGCCTAATCTCCATTGAAATTGGCCACCGTGACCGAGATTCGGTCGGGAGGATTAACAGATCCTCCTTGTGGACACACTTTCTTAGGCATAGTTTCTTTGGCCTGCCTCGAACTCTTCTAACCGTACACATTTATAGTCTCCTAGTACACTTCAGCTGAAATACATCCATTGTAAGACATAGCCCCCCAAGTGTCACCACAACGAATGATCCTGTGTGTCTCGCATTAATTGGATTCCCGCGGTTTTCACCAAATTATGGGTCCACCTTGTCAGTAATGAAAATATCCGCAGGAGAACCAAGGTTACTGACAAAATCCGAAGAATCCCTAAGCTTAAGTGGCAGTGGGCAGGGCACATTGCTCGCAGAACAGATGTTCGATGAGACCAAAAGGTTCTAGAGTGACGACCGGCTACCAGAAGACGCATCGTTGGACTCTTAAAACGATGACCGATGAGCCTATGATGACCTAGTACATTAGTACCTACTGCTAACGCGCCGATTGTACATACGTTTGTACAACTTGAATGAACTTTAAAAACGCAATACTGTATACCTACACGGGTATACAAAATTGACCGGCCGAAATTTTTTTCTCTATAATATCTTCGTTTTTCCAACCCAAAACGATTTTTTTTACAGAAACGTTGTCATTTTGGGGATTTTAGTAAAAACCGCGCAATATCGTAAAGAATGTGGTTAACAAGCTATGGATGGTAATGAGAAGTGTGGAACAATAAACATGGGCTAATTAAAATCAATAAAGAATATATTAGCAGTTGGCGTGCTAACAGCTTATTGTGTCTAACTACTAAAAATATCGGTATTAACACATAACATTTAACTCTAGCAAATTAGGGTTGGCACAAAACACAAAACCGCACAAAACACAAAAATATTTTGATAATTTATTATTGTCGACCTATACTCGTATGGGAGGTTTTTTTCAGGCGTTTAATTCTAAAGAAGATGTATTAGTAAATTAATTTTTGATTAAATTTTAATTATGATTTTAAAATAGCTAAGGAGTGGAATTCCTTGCCGAAATCTGTTTCCTGATAGCTACAACCTTGATGTCTTTAAGTCAAGAGTGAATAGGTTACTTTTAAGCAAGCATGCTTCATCGTCGACCACATTATCGCTTACCATCTGGTGAGATAGTGGTCAAATGCGAGCCTATCCATAATAATAATAAAAAATCTTTATGATGAGGAGCAGGATTGTAACTTGGTTTCAGATATTTGTCTCTGTCCGTCTTAACTTAATTTTGGTCTCTGCTGACTTGCCGTCTTCAATAGCTAAGTTGTGACTGGGCTTCATCGTGGCCTGAAACGTAAAAGGCAACTGAAGAACACAGGTGGGTTTGTAGCTGGTAAAAATCTGACACGCCTACCCTCTCTACATAGAGCAGAAAAGTTATTGATGATTTCCTACCGCAAAAAAAAGGTCTTGCCAGCCTAGTCACAATTAAGATTACCATCAACCCGCCAAGAATAATTACTGTAGGTGCACGAATTACCTACACATTTCATTAACATCAACATCAATTCGAAGCAACAAGAAAACAACAGTAATTTGAACAAACTGTCAGCACAAATTCACTAATAAAGCGTGCCAACCCTAATTAACATTGTCGGGCAATTACTCGTTAAATCAACAAATTAGCCGCGCGCACAACACAGCACTCGTCTTTTTGCATTCAGGCAAGCAGTGGCGTAGGTAGATGTGGGTGAAGCAGACCCTCGCCCACCGTCTCGCACCGAAAGGGGCCTCGTGCAAGCGAGGGCTCTTTAAGGTCCAAATGCCCGAGAAGTACCATAAAACAGTGACTTTCTGAAGTCTACTCCTCGTTAACGGCCAGGTTAATAGGTTTGAGAAAAATATGTGTGTTTATTTATAGATTTATGAACAACGTTATCAACTATTCATTTTTTCATACAATTAATAACTTTGTCTAAAAAAAATGTTCAGCAATTTCGCAATTTTTCCCTAATCCTTCGAAACGGCTTGGATTTTTAGAAACTTTTACACATAAAAATTGGTGGTTAAATATTCTTCAAAGTAACATAGCATAATATGTAAATCAATCAATTTCGCAAAGAAAATGGATTTAAAGGTCAGCGGGGCTCTATCCGGGCGCAGCTGGCCGTAATTAAATGCGCAGATTGATGCTCGTACTGCCGCCTAGTCGGGTACGAGTGTTGTGTCCATTTAATTCCCACCACATATTCAAATGGCTATAAGCCTGAAGAACGAACGAGAACGAGGGTTTTCTTACAATTGATGGGCTCTCGTTTGACTACTATTTCACCTGACGGTAAGGGACGATTTGGTCGAACACTGGGTTGCGACAGTTGCTGCCTCGATTTTGAATTTATGAAAGAAAAAGGCCTCGTTAATGCGCCTTCGCCCACATCTAAATAAGCCCACGTTACGCCCCTGCAGGCAAGTTATAAACGGAAGCCGATCTACGGCTAAATGCGTTTGTTTGTAAATGCAATAATTTTTAGTAACGCGCATGCTGGCTTAATCAAAGCATGCTTATAGTTGATGCTAGAGTTTTTTTCTGCTTTTTGTTTTGGCTTTTTCTTGGTATTGATAGAGTGGGCAACTATGTTGTGGAATTCGATATTAGGTTTGTAGCTGCACTGTAATTTTTTTTTTTTTGTAGTATTTTACAAAAACAAGTTCTGCTTTGAGTGTTCTAGGGTAGAGATACTCAATACTTTATTACATTCCATATTGTGTACATAGGTGGTATAACATATTTTGAAGATCAATATGGACCCTGTCGGGCACAGTAAAGTTAGGAGAGAGGATGAAGGCTAAATTACAATGCATGGAATTTGTTATTATTGGCAGATCTAATAGTAGTATGTATGTATATGGTGAAAAGTTATAAATTATGTTTATTTTTGTCATCGTTATTATTAAATTGTATATGCATGTAATTGTAGATGTGCCCATGCCGGCAATTTTGCCGTGAAGTGGGAATATTGGTGGGAATTGTGCCGGCAATATTGCCCGAAGTATGAATATTGGTGGGAATATTCCCATATTGCCGGCAACGGCACATCTCTATTCTAGGGTAATTGTAATTTGCATCTCAATATTGGATAGTATGGTAACCAGGTAACAAAAATTATATGAAGACATGTATGTTACAAAGCTAAACTCATTAAAATCATCATCTTATCTACCTAACTTCAAGATTATAATTAAAATAACACATTTTGACTCTTCTCTTTGTAACATAATATTAAAGATGCATATACTAATGTACATCCTTATTCTGTTACTTGATAAACCTTTTCCACCTGATTTGAAAAGTTTCATAATTCATAAGTATTGATCAGACTTGAAAAATTTGTGGGGGCTCCCAGGGAACCCAGGACATACACACAATACACCACCACCAAGGGACTCAACAAATTCTTTCTATTTGCAGTTTAAAAATGTATCAACTCTATAAAATATGTATAATTATGTCAACGCTCTCTCACGGATGCCCTTCAGTTGAAGGGTAAAATTTACAAGGCCGCGATAAGACCTGTCATACTGCATGGATCAGAACGTTGGGCTGTGAAAAAGATGGGTGAAAAAAGATTGCATGTAGCGGAGATGGATGTGTGGTGTGACGAGAAAGGATAAAGTGAGAAATGAGTATAATAGAGGAAGTTTGAAAGTGGCGCCAGTGACTGAAAAGTTGAAAGGGAATCGTTTGTCTTGGTTTTGTCATGTAAATAGGAGGGATGCAACGCGTGTTACTAAAAGAGTTCTGAGTATACATTTAGATGGATGAAGAGGGAGATGGAGACCAAAGATGGATGGATTGTGTAAGGATTGATATGAAAGAAAAGGGAGTTAGTGATAGTGTGACAGGTGACAGGATAGAATGGAAGAAAAAAAAAAGGTGTTGCGTCGACCCCAAGCAATATGGGATAAGGGCAGGAAGAAGAAGAAGCTCTCTGATTTTCAACGAAACCGCACTTATATTTCTCCTGCCAAGCGTCTTGAAAAAACTTCAAAACTACTAGTAACATTGATTAAGACGCTTGGATCATGGGTAGTCTCCTTTTTAAGGACATTTCACACTGACTGATCGACTTGCGTTACCAGAACTAACCCGTTCTTCGCCATAAGAATTAGCATTGCATTCAATGCTGCCAGTCCTCTGCGTACATTCAATGCTGTCAGTCCTCTGCGTACATTCAATGCTGTCAGTCCTCTGCGTACATTCAATGCTGCCAGTCCTCTGCGTACATTCAATGCTGCCAGTCCTCTGCGTACATTCAATGCTGTCAGTCCTCTGCGTACATTCAATGCTGTCAGTCCTCTGCGTACATTCAATGCTGCCAGTCCTCTGCGTACATTCAATGCTGCCAGTCCTCTGCGTACATTCAATGCTGCCAGTCCTCTGCGTACATTCAATGCTGTCAGTCCTCTGCGTACATTCAATGCTGTCAGTCCTCTGCGTACATTCAATGCTGTCAGTCCTCTGCGTACATTCAATGCTGTCAGTCCTCTGCGTACATTCAATGCTGTCAGTCCTCTGCGTACATTCAATGCTGTCAGTCCTCTGCGTACATTCAATGCTGTCAGTCCTCTGCGTACATTCAATGCTGTCAGTCCTCTGCGTACATTCAATGCTGTCAGTCCTCTGCGTACATTCAATGCTGTCAGTCCTCTGCGTACATTCAATGCTGTCAGTCCTCTGCGTACATTCAATGCTGTCAGTCCTCTGCGTACATTCAATGCTGTCAGTCCTCTGCGTACATTCAATGCTGTCAGTCCTCTGCGTACATTCAATGCTGTCAGTCCTCTGCGTACATTCAATGCTGTCAGTCCTCTGCGTACATTCAATGCTGTCAGTCCTCTGCGTACATTCAATGCTGTCAGTCCTCTGCGTACATTCAATGCTGTCAGTCCTCTGCGTACATTCAATGCTGTCAGTCCTCTGCGTACATTCAATGCTGCCAGTCCTCTGCGTACATTCAATGCTGTCAGTCCTCTGCGTACATTCAATGCTGTCAGTCCTCTGCGTACATTCAATGCTGCCAGTCCTCTGCGTACATTCAATGCTGTCAGTCCTCTGCGTACATTCAATGCTGTCAGTCCTCTGCGTACATTCAATGCTGTCAGTCCTCTGCGTACATTCAATGCTGTCAGTCCTCTGCGTACATTCAATGCTGTCAGTCCTCTGCGTACATTCAATGCTGTCAGTCCTCTGCGTACATTCAATGCTGTCAGTCCTCTGCGTACATTCAATGCTGTCAGTCCTCTGCGTACATTCAATGCTGCCAGTCCTCTGCGTACATTTCCCATTTCCGGATGACAGCTTTGTACTGAGAAGTACTTCGACGTCCGAATGTATTTTGTGTTTTTGTATTATATGTACATAGTTAGATATAAATACTTAGTTAAATTAATATTTAATTTTCTTAATATCTATATAAACGGAGAAACTGACTGACATCATTATTTATTTATTTATTTGAATCTCCAACAAAGGTTACACAGACACAGTATAAATCATCAGGCATGGGGTCCTTCAACGTGTGCTCCTTCAGTTACAGGAGACCACAGCATGCACATATCATCGCACAGCCGAAACTACTGGGACTAGGAGCTTGAAATTTTGCACAAGGTTTCCTTTTATGACGTAGCCGAGTACTAAGACTTTAACGCAGGCAAAACCGCTGGCAGAAACTAGTATACTACATAATTATATAAGACTACTAAAATATAGAAAAGACACGTCAAAAAAGAGAACACAAACGTTTACGCGATACAATTAACACCAAACTCAGACACCAAAGGAGATGTAGCACAAACATAACGTAAAAAAGAGTCAACAGACGCGGAGTTGCCGAGGTCCTCAAAGCAACTGAGTGAAACGGCTCCATGCGGCTCTCAGAAGCTCGCAGGGATGCGGCGAACAGGTCTCGCGTGGCCGGTAGAAGCTTCCAGAGACCAGAGGAACCGAAAAAAGGTCCACAGGCGGGGCGGACCGGGTTTACACGGCCAGTAGTGGCCTGTAGAGGCTTGCAGAGACCGGAGCAGCAGGAGAGATCCACACGGGTTGGCGGACAGATCTCGCACGGCTGGTCGAGGCCTGTAGAGACCAGAGCAGCAGAAGACGCGCTTCTCACAGCCGATAACAACATTTTACTTAATTTTACCCCAATAAATTTTACTCCAACTCACTATGTTCTCAAAAAATTTCAACTGACAATCAGACTGTCACTGAATGGAATTAATTATTTATTTTTTTAAAAATCTGACGACTAGAAATGACCATGACCAACCAGTCTGGTTAACATATGAAAAAAAAATCCTTATCTACTAATATTACGAGTACAAACGCGAAAAGTATGTATGGATGTATGTTTGTTACCCTTTCACGCAAAATTTTTATGTATTTTTGTTTGTAGGAGGTAATCTCTGGTAGTACTGGATTGCGAAAATTTTATCACTGATAGAAAACGGCTTTATTCCTGAGTAATATAGACTATATTTTATGTTTGCGGGCGAAGCCGCGGGAAAAAGCTAGTTATATTGTATAAATAGATTTATTTATCATATAATATCGTTAAAATTCGAGTCTAACTTTATCATCATACCAGGCCGTCATAACTCTTAGGTACTGACTTCACTCATGTCTGCCTGTCCAGTATCCATTACAGTCACGCTTGGAATCTTTTGATTTTGTCTGGTGAGTTTCTAAAACTTTGCTGTATTAAGTTACTCGTGTTTTCGCAACAATTAGGCTTAGTCGCCGAATAATGGCGGGATGGTGACCAAGTTTTCGGATCTGAATGTCTTCAAGAAGTTCTTTTTGTTTTCACGTTTTATGCTTTTAGCCAGGGAAGCACGTTTTCGATATTTTGTTTTCATATTTACATTAAAATCATACGTTTTCGCAGTAAGTATGTATTGCGGTAAGATTCATTGCGGTAGTCAATACAACAATCAAATTCTCAGCTCCATTTTACCGATATTGCGCATATTTCAAAGATTCCACCTATTTTCTAATTGTGTAGACACTTGACGAAGAGGACTTAACAAATGGAACAACCACTGTTGGTGATATCAGTTGCTGATGAAGAATGATGCTGCTTACAGAGAAACAGCAGCATTGCAACAGCATCTATCTTAAATAATGTCTTCATTGACTCTACCATATTAATTGACACAATATCATCCTCGAGTTGTGTTCCTCATTACTGAGGGTCGTGAAGTACCCGCTGGATTAGCTTCTTATTGATGGTGTCTCGCCATCTGTGACGGTTCTTAGCGTCATGAAGTGCGACGTGCAATTGGGTGTTCAGCGTGGAGCGAATCTGATCTGGCCAGCTGGCTGCGGCCTCTTGGTCGTTTGCCATCAACTATGCCAGTTACGATGAGCTGTTGAATGTTGTGGCCAAAGAATTCCAGTACTCTGCACATGTAGTTACTGACATAATATAAACGGTTTTAATTAATATTTAATGTATCACTTTTTATTTTATTCAAAATAAAATGTGACTGCTGTTAGAATAAGTTAGGTTATGCTTTTGTTTTGTGGTTTGAAAGAAAATTAAATTTGGCCTGAAATAATTGAATTTTATTTTTATCTCTTGGTTAACAAGGAACTGCTAGCATAACGTTTTGATATAGGACCTACTAATATTTCAAAAGCGTAGAATCTACTTAGACTTTGGCTAATTCAAATTAAACTGCCAACATGATAAATTACTTTTAATGTTGGTAACGAACCATTCAAACTGAAACTGATTCTATTTTTTTTATCATAATTCATACAGAAACTAGACGATGACACATTCTATTTGCTATTTTAAAGATCGGAAATGATTTAATAGTCATTTTGTGTGTGTCCGCAGTGGTCACGGTTTGCGCGCCAGATCGACGGTAACCGGACGCCATCTTGCGTCGCCATGACACCGCTTTGACAGCTGTCATTCGTAGCGGACATTCGAATTTAGAATGTTTGAATCATGTTCGCGGATAGATTTTATTTTTAATATATCATTTTTTGACTTGAGTGATTGTTTTTATTTTTAAAATAAAATAAATTGAGAGCAAAATAATTATGTAAGTGACTTGCACGTTATGTACGAGTATTACATATCATTTTATTTTTTTATTTATGCATAGGCAACTAAATATTGGTACAAATTCTGATTAATAATGCATTTTTTACAATGCATTCTTATATTTTGGCATTATAAAAGCCCACACTAAAAACAACAGACGTTTGCATAATCCTTTTTTTTAATAAAATAAACTAGTGCTTGACTGCGATCCCACCTGATGGTAAGCAGTGATGCAATTGTTGATGGTGAGGCGCCCTAATTTATTAAGAGCCTATTCACTCGAGCCTTGAAGACATCTACATTATAATCGGACAGGAAGACCGTAGCTGACAAATTGTTCCATTCCTCCGATGTTACGCGGTATAAACGACAAGACAAAATGCTTAATCCAGGAGTTATTTTACAAAATTCAAATAAACATGACGTAACAAAACGGTGTCCAACTCCTACACTATGAAGTGCGGCTATCGGAAGGCGGGTAGCGTAAAATTAATCTTATTTCCACTTCCTGCGTCAATTTGTGCCAGGACCAGTCGTGTTTAATAATAACTTGACTGGTGACAGCCCTAGGTAATGGTGATTTTCTAATGGGAAGTATTTTTGTTGAAAAGTAAAATATTATACTGAGGTCCTTATGTGAATATTAGTTAGTTTTTTTTGCGTAAATACGTATTTAAAATTTCTTTCAAAATGAGGGAGGAAATTCAGTAGACAAATAGTAAAAATAACACCCCTCTTTTTCGTCGCGGGTTAAACATCATGGGTTACAGTTTAGTGTCATTTTTTTCAATTATTGATAACTCGCGTAATCGCATTTAACCACTGTCTCATTTCGACTTCGCCTCCCCAATAACCGACATTCACGGGGGCCTAGCCGCTGTCACAAACTAGTCATATATACTCTAAGAAATGTCGCTAGTATCTATCATTCATTCAATAACAAAAAAGCAGTTACAGGCACCTTATTTATTTATCTACGTACCTACACACAAACACAAATGAAAAGAACAAATACAGATAGAAAAGAAAAAAAAACAAATGAAAATTCTTCCAGCAGACCTGCGACAGGAGAGTTGTATGAGAGATGTATGATGATGATGGTGTTCACCTTATTTCTAAAAAGAACAAGCCTCATCCTTATTTCTATATCTACACTAATCTACTATATAAAAATAAGTCGGGTTTTCCTTCCTGACGCTATAACTCCAGAACGCACGAACCGATTTCCACGGTTTTGCATTCGTTGGAAAGGTCTCGGGCTCCGTGAGGTTTATTAGAGTAGAGTAGGGTAGAGTAGGGTAGAGTAGGGTAGAGTAGGGTAGAGTAGGATAGAGAAGGGTAGAGTAGAGTAGATTAGGGTAGGGTAGAGTAGGGTAGAGTAGGGTAGGGTAGAGTAGGGTATAGTAGGGTAGAGTAGGGTATAGTAGGCTGAAGTAGGGAAGAGCGGGAGCGAAGCCGCGCGGGCAAAAGCTAGTATTTTATAAAAATATTAGTGTAGATATAAAGAGATAAAGGGTTTTTTTTTGTTTTTATGTTTTATTGTTTGTAGGATCTCTGAAAGTACTGGTCCGATTGCGAAAATTTTTTCACCGATAGAAAGCTACTTTATTTCTGAGTGACATGGGCTATATTTTATGTATGCGGGCGAAGCCGCGGGTAAAAGCTAGTACTATATATCGAACACCGCTTCAAAGTCCTATTCTCCGAATTCTCCACCATCTCCCCAACCACCCAAAACCATGAAATATAACTCTAAATTAATAAACACGTCTAACGTCCCCTAATGCTATAAAAACAAAACAGTCACCCTGTATACTGCGAATCGCCCGCCCCCGGAGAGAGGGTAGTCTCTACTCTGGGGAATATTGTTAACACTTTGCTTCATCAAATTATACGGAATCCAGTAACTACTCGACTTTATTAGTTTCATCGGAAAACTTTGACTGTAGGCGTTGCGCAGACGAAGCAACTTTGATCTTCGGGCACGATGCTATGGATGGAAATATTTTATTTAAATACTTGCTAAATGTAAATTCTTTTTTTTATTATTATTTAACATAACTAAACAAATTAAACAATAAAATACACTTAAATAATTATAAATAATATACACACTAAATACCTAGCTAAATATGACTTCATAAAACTCCTCTGCATCGCTGTCGACTGGAAGTGTGCCCAAAAGGCTGGCGGCATTGCCACGTTGTATGGCAATGCTTAATCTCTGACCGAGGTAGAAGCCTTAAGAATACTACTTCTTCTACCCACGGAAATGATTAGTCAAAAAAGTCATAGTCCGAAAACAAAAAATCGACCTCCTATAATAGATTCTCGTGGTCCTAGAGTGCAAAAGACAACTAAAAGAACGTTTCTGGTTTAGCCAGTAAAAGGCTAACACACCCTCTCGCTCTACCGTAGAGCAGGTGAAGTCATTAGATGATTTTCCACCTTAAAAAAGGCCTCCTATACTAATTTTGACGACAACTTTCTACATTTTATTTTTGAAAATTTTCTGTGACTTTGTTGAAGAAATATGTCTTCAACGAAGTCACAAAGTCATTTACAAATTCAAGGAAAAGTATCTAAAATATGACCACTTACTATATCACACTACTTTGTTAAGGTACTAACAGAATTCTGAAAAACATTTTGAAGAAAATGTTCAGACGGTATAACACTCTCAGTGAGTTTCTTTGATCGACAATAGTTTTTGGTTCCTACAACAGACGAACTAGGGCGTTACCGTTACCGCGACCCTGAAACGTAAAGCGCAATTGAAGGAACGCAGGTGGGTTATTATCACTAAAAGCTTGACACTGTAAGTAGAGAGTGAGAGGATTTACTTGATGATTTCCCACTAGCACACAAGCTGGCCACCCATCGATGTCTAATATCGATGCGGCAACCGCACGCAGCGCATCGACTGCCTTACTAATCTGTCCTCTTACTACAACGTGTCCTTCCGGTGCCCGTGCCGTTGTGGGAGGTACATAAAGCTATACTATACCTACAAAATAAGTGGCACTGTCCCTTTTTCACACCGTTTTTTTATAGCAATGACCCACCATGGGTGTTTTTGTAGCTGCAGCAAGCAAGATTGTTTACAGAAACCTTTAAAAAGTTGATCGTCGCGTCAACTAAAGTTGCTCGTATGCAAACGCCCTAGCTATCGTCAAGCTCGATAGCTTTACAAAGGGAGGAAGGGGGGATATGATAAAGTATCGCTGAGTTATTGGAATTTATAACAGGTAAAGAGAAGTGTCTGGCATTGAATTTCTTGTTCAAACATTTTGCAGTTGTTTGAAAATGGGCTCTGAAACGCACGACATTTTCAGAATGTTTTTAAATAAATGGAAAGTATTGAAATTTTGAAATTATTTTCCTATAAAATTCAAACCTTATTCTTAAGAAAAACCCTATAACTGCTTAGTCGTCCAATCAAAGAAGGTACGTTTCTCATGCGATCTTCGATATCACAGTATCAAGGAAAGCTTAACGCACACTGGTGTTGGCTAGACGTCGCGCGAAGTTCTCAATAGCGCGCCTGGATCATAGTGCTGGATCAGGGACCTTACCATGACGTGTTAAAATGTTAGTCGTGCGAGCGAGAAAGAAGGATGCAGCTATATACTCTATATGGCACCATCCCTTTACCAGTTCAGTTTAGGTAGTAAAATGGATCGCGTTAAGAGCTCGTGGTTGGGCCTCTGTTCAGAAAGTTTTGAACATTCGTGAACGGCGCTCGTGCTCGTGCACTGCGCGCGATTAGCGTACGACTCTAAGGCCCGTATTACAGAACGTCACTCAAAACTCAAGCGTTACTTAAAACTAGATCCAAGACATTTGATTGGTTGAAACTAGTTTTAAGTAACGCTTGAGTTTTGAGTGACGTTCTGTAATACGGGACTAACTAACCAAGCGATTGCTTTGACATCTGCGCCAATGTGCGTTCAATCTTAGACTCAAAATAATAAGTCCATACCAGTTTATAATTCTGTTATTTATTTATTGTGCTCACCTGCCACAGTGTTGTCTTTTTTAACCCAAAGGTTGACTGGTAGAGAATGACTTGTGGCATTAAGTCTGCCTATGTACTCACGATGTACATGAAGTTTAAATAAATAAAAAAATTAACAAAAAACAACAAAATGTCTACAAATTAGTTCCTTAAAATTGATCCCTAATCTTTACAGACAAATTGTTAAAACATATTTATATTCATAACTCATCTTGCCATATGGCGTTACTATAAAAAGGGGGTGTAATAATGACATTAGTGGCACAATTGACCAATTAGACCGCCTGCGATAAGACTGAGGTGGCGATGAGTACTATCGGGGTATTTTATCACCCCACAGTGATTGTATCTTTTCGCGCCTTTGCGTGGGGTGTACTGGGGTTTAGTGCGGGGTAAAGTGGGATTGGGTAGCTGACAAAGTGATTTGAAAGTGCGTGGGATGATAAGCTTCAACAGAGAAAATTTTAAAAAATTGGTCAAGCCGTTTCGTAGGAGTTCGATAATAAGCTCTGTGACACGAGATTTTTATTGGTATTGTCGGGCACAGTCAACAACAAGTCTTTAAATTTTTTGGATGTAAAACTTTTTGAGTTATTCTTCTTCTTCTTCTTAGCGTGTCGGTAGTAAAACACATTTGACAGGCCTGTTGGTGTAGTGGTTAGTGACACTGACTGCTGTGCCGGAGGTCGTGGGTTCGATTCCCACCCAGGACAAATGTTTGTGTGATGAGCACGATCATTTGTTCTGTAGCTGGGTGTAGTTTATCTATAATATGTATGTATTTAGAAATATATAAGTATGTTTATCAGTTGTCTAGTACCCATAACACAAGCTCTGCTTAGCTTGGGACTAGACGGCGCTGTGTGATAGTTGTGGAATATAATATTATGAGTAAAAAAAAAAAAAATCCATGGCTGGCCCAGAATTCGGCCACGGCAATGCCATCCACTGATGCTGTCATTAGATCCCTACGTGAGCAGATAACAGGGCACGTTACGCATAATGCAGGATGGAACGTGGGACATGGTCTGCGGAGACGATGAGTTGAAGGAACGGGGTGGGTGTTTTAGTCAGTAAGAGTCTGACACTATCTCCCACTCCGCCCAAGAGCAGAGGTTGTCATTGGATGATTTTCCCCACCATAAAAAAAAATGTAGTCAGCACTGGTTCAATAATCAAGATTTATTAAGAGATCTTTATCATTGTTCAATATTAGAAGAACCTTATAAAAGTATCGAATATAAGTACTTATTCAATTCCATAATTCCTCTCTGCATAGGGTTCCCATGTGTAGATAGAGGGATGCCTATCTATGGTACTTACCTAAAATGCCTGAATTTTCAGAAAAATGCCTGTCTAAAGCAAAACGCTGTAGGTAATAAGTAAAAGCCAACAGATAATAATGTAGAAGGATATTATTTTATTACTGATATTTGTCAGAGGAAATTATGTTTTTTAATAGTTCTTTCTTTTTTAATATTTAAACGTAAAAATCTTCACAAGATGCAGTTTCGTGCCCGCGCGCGCATCGTGCTTGCATTTATGTAAACGAGATGCGCGCGCGGGCGCAAAATTTAAAAATGCCTGTCTCAGAGCAATGCCGGCCGCACGCCTGTCTAAACCTTAAAATGCCTGTGAAATGCGGCAAATGCCTGTCATATTATGATAACCCTATCTCTGCAGGAATCCGATGAATGCGTGATGCACAGGACCGATCTTTGTGGCGACGGGGGAAGCCTATGTCCAACAGTGGACATCTTTCGGTTGTTAAGATATTGGATTCTATAATGGTGCGTCTACACGGTACAGACTTATATACGACAGAATTACGTATAATTTACGTACATACATAATTCTAGCATTAACTGCCTTGTTGGTCTAGTGGTTAGTGGCCCTGACTGCAATGCCAGAGGTCGTAGATTTGATTCCCACCCTGGAAAAATATTTATGTGTTTACTCTTCATGAAGATGATACAACTGAAAAAAATAAGTTTCTAAATAATGTTGTTTGTGGCTACATAGCAGTGCAGACAAATGAAGGTGTTTATTCTACGTAACCTTGTAGATACATAGAAACAACGGGGAGATCAATGTTCTCTTTATTTACCCGAAACTAAAATAATGCGCCTCACCATTAGAGATTGCATCACTGCTTACCATCAGGTGGGATCGCAGTCAAGCACTAGTTTATATCAATAAAACAAAAAAAAACCACGGTATAGTTAGTCATATACCAAGTTCTGCCACACATCAAACTCGATAAGATTCCGGGGGGTACTAACACTACGTCTGTGGATTTATCAGTTTTCATATCAATTTGATAAATCCTATTAAATAGGATTTCCCGGAGCCCTCTTCTTTTTAGCGCGCAATAGGTACTACCGAAGTGAAATCCGCCCGAGCCACAAGCGAGGGTGTTATGGAGTCGAGTGTTGAAGTGGGGGCGAGGTCGTGCACGTTTCCGTACAAGTGTGGAAAAGAGTAAATTGAGTGCCTAAAAGCGGTAGGGATAGGGACGGTTTTTTTGTTAAGTTCCTTGACTGGCCTAGTATTCGGCCAAGCTATTTGGGAAATTACTTAAATGAAAAACCGGTTTTTGGCGGGATTTCTTCGAGTAAAGTTCAGTAGCTTTTTTAATTATTCGCAAACTTTTATGCATTCCTAGTGATTATGCATATGGAATTGCAACATATGGTAGTAAAGATAGGGCTATTGTTTTGGGAGGTTTAAGTCGAATGATTACTACTGTTTAGTTAGTGAAGACATTTGGACCAAGAGTTTAGTCAAAATTCAATAAAAAGGACTATAATTTAATAAAATATCAATTCTATCTACAAATTATCACAACAATCATTCATCCTCACCACCGGGACTCTCCTGCTATCCTCTGGGACCCTAGTACAGTTCACACCGGCGGATTTGCCGCGCTAATCAGTTCTACACATCGTGTCGCCACCCGACACCGCCCATCTGGGAATAAATTAAATCGCCGCGAGTTTTATGATGCCCTATGAATATGCGATAAATTATTATGATAGGAAGTCGGAAAAAGCTTGCTAGGTAATAAAAATAAATTGTTGAGTTGTTATGTTTGTTAGGTAGTTCTCCTTGTTCGAATGGCTGAATAGATTTTGATGAAACTTGGTGCACGGTTCATCCCGAGAGTTTGTTCTGTTGGGATAATTATCCCAACAGAACAAACTATCACGCGGGCGAAGCCGCTGACTGCAACTAGTGTCCATAGGATTACTAAACATTTAAAAAAAATATTGCTATGGCTACATAATATCAATATCTTATATTAATATGATTCTGTTCCTAAACTACTTACAACTCTTCCAACTTATAATTATTTTTAACCGATTTCAAAAAGGAGGAGATTTTCAATCCATCGGTCGTCGATTACTCATACACGGCTCGACGGATTTAGAAAATTCTTTTCCAATAAACTTGCTCGAAAACCCGCACTTATTTCTACCACTCTCAGGCACGAAATTTACTGTTTTCCGCGCTAGTGCGGAAAATTACGCGAGATCTTTGCCCTCGTCACTATTGTTTGTATTTATCGTATCAAGCCCGCTTGCTAATAGCACGAAGATAAAAATAAACGGGGGTTGTTTAGCACCAGGGTGCTAAACAACCCCAGTTTATTTTATCTTCGTAAGTGTATTGAAAAACGTCGTTTGATACACGTGGAAAGTCACTGAAGCACTCAGCTCTAAAGCTCGCATCATGTAGACTTGCGATTCATTCGAAACTATAGTGAAGTCTTTCAACTAATATTGATAACGAATTATCAGTTCCAAGTTTCATAAAACAAAACACATTACCTTCATGACCCCTAATCAAATCAGACCCACAGTCCCACCGCACTGTTCCATAACCAGCCTCCACCGATTTGTCAACATTAATATCAATTTTAAACATCCCAGAATCAGTGAAACCTCACACCGTCAGCGAAGAGAATAAATTAAAACGCTGCGAGTTTTATCGCTTGGCCGTCGATGTTGGTGGCGCCTTAGTATTTATATCGATACCCCGAGATAGGTATCTACGTGTATGTGATAAACTTGTAATGATCTGCTGTTGTTCTGAGGGTGGTCTGGAGAAGTGTAGTGGTGGTTATGTTGTTCTGGTACTTGGTGGAAATTGTACTGGTAAAATAATCAAAATAGGTCAGCGTTTTAGTTGAGGACTATAATTTTATTATGAGTATAATATATTATTGTGATAAACTTGTAATGATCTGCTGTTGTACTGAGGGTGGTCTGGGGAAGTATAGTGGTGGTTATGTTATCTTGGTATTGGGTGTAAATTGTACTGGTAAAAGAATCGAGTCAGCAGTCAGCGTTTTAGTTGAGCACTATAATTACGAGTTGGTGATAAACTTGTAATTATCTTCTGTTGTATTGAGGGTGATCTGGGGAAGTTTAGTGGTGGTTATGTTGTTCTGGTACTTGGTGAAAATTGTACTGATAAAATAATCAAGTTAGCAGTCAGCGTTTTAGTTGAAGACTATACGAGTAGGTACACATAAAGACCCAAGATATCTGACCCACGTGACAGCAGAAGGTAATATAAGACACTAAAAGTTATACGAATTTGAACCTTCTGTAATTAGCAGAAGATACATGATAATCAATTCGGAGCATAATAATTTAAACGAATATAACGAGAGGTAGGTAGTCAAATAATATAGAATACTGTCACGTCAATTTGATCTTTAAGAGGTAACGTTAAGGTAGGTAAACTTTGAATACAGTTTTGTCTCATAATGCACTCGTTAATTTCAACATAATATCATAAGTCAAATTAGTTAAATGGTCATATCAGTAGACTTACATTGACATGGTCCTAGGTTCAAATCCATCGTGCGTCTTTTAGTAGTTTTGTGTTTATAATATTGGATTATGATTTTTTAAATCAAATTATAATTTTTATTAAGTTAAATTAATACATTTAAATTAACTATTCAAACATAAAAGCAAAATGAATAAAAAACAAAAATTGTTAGGATAGGTAACGATTTATTCAAGCAATATTTACAATTTACATAAAAAAATATTTACTCGTCTAAAAGACATAATTTAAATAACTAAATATAAAGGTAAAACATATAACAGAAGTTACAATATTAAACTGCTTTTGATATGGTAGAATTATTTGTAATACAGTTTTGAACAGGAAAAAAAACTGTTTATTTATTTCAATAGTGCTAATGAAATACCAATTTTATTTTTAAAGAAGAGTTTAATGCTGTGAATCAACATGTTACATGATTAGAAATATATAATATTTCTATTTTATAACAATAGCATCACTGCATTAACTGTCATATCTGCTCAAAAAATCAAAGTGAAAAGGCACTAAATATTTTAACATTTTAACTACTTTAGAGGTTTTATGTAGCATTTTAAGTTTGATTATGAAAGAAACAAAGATCAGTTAATTTATTATATGAACACTTTCTAACAAATTAAGATTACTATGATTTATTTAACCAATACACTACACATAAGCACTGACAAGAAGGTATTGTGGCTGCTTACAAGAAGTAAATAATTATCCATTGTTGCTTACACGCACTGATGACATTACGTCGCGTAATATTTATTACTGAATCGGCCACTAATTTCTACAAGTTAACCAGGTTCCACAGAAGACATTCAACACAAGTAACCCAGAGTTATACCCGCCAGTTCTACGAGTATACGGCAGTATAATAACATGTTTTTTTTTCAGATAGACATCCAGATATCTTGGGCAAAATGGACTTGACGGATGATCAGCAGTTATTTCAATTCTACGTCCTGACTTGTATTGTTTGTTATAGTTTTAAATCACAATCTGACTGTATTTCTCTGAAACAAAGAAACAAAACAGAAGTTACTTTATGTGTAAGTATAATAAAAAAAGATGTTTGATTACGTCACAGCATAAAAATGTGTAAGTTTAAAAAAGAAGTATAAAAAAATTGAAAATAAAGACACTTACCAACTGCTATATTAAGACGTCTTCTATCAATCTCTCCGAAAACCAACATTCTCCTCATGTGAATAGATTATTTTATATTTTAGAACTAGGTATATAAAAATATTCTAAATAAAGACGTTGTTTTACGCAATTTAGTAAGGCAACGTAAAAATTGTTTGCACGACGTCACAGCTATTGAAGGTCGACTGGTTTTTGCTTTATTAGAACGGTTCATTTTTATTCCTCTACCCTTAATCTAAGTAACATTTGAATACCAGTTTTATGATGAATACGCATATTTATCTTGACTACCCGCTTATAACAAGTCAGGCGAAATTATTCCAAATATGTTTGAAGAATATTTAGTTCGTTGATTCTTACTTAAAATAATAAAAAAGTTCTAAATGGAAAGCAAAACAACATACAGGGTATGAGAATTGAACTCGTGCCTTATTGCGTCAAAGTCTTTACTCAGATCAATAAGCCATACTGCCTTGTATAAGGATACCGAAATAAGCTCTCAGTAGTCACTACATTTTAAAATACCAATAATAAACTTTAAGTCTAAGACTATAAGAATCAAAATTGCTTAATAAGTAGTTATTTATACCATTATTATATCCCTTTATAAATGTGTTTGTTTGGTTATTGTAATATTAAAAAAAAAAAAAATTAATTTATTTACTTACTTTATAGGTCACCACTTTGGGGACAGTAGTAGAAGGTTGAAGTAATGATCTTGACTCCAAAACTGAATGTAACTGAATGTCCCCAAAGTACTAGTCAAAACAAAATAAGGGCCACCACGTTTTTATAGTATTCTGATGAAAATTTGAGATTCAAGGGTTGATTAATGATTCGACTGGATAAATTAATTGATTTTTATTGTAAACAGCATAAAATAATGAAGGACTTTCTCCGAAAAAAAAAATTACTCCCACTTTTTCTAAAAACTAACATTTGTGCAAACAAAAAGTAAGGAATAAAAATTAAGTGAAAAAGAAACAAATTGGGTATTGGTAGTTTTGTGAATTTCCTCAATATTTTGTATGCCCTCCTCGTTTTCTAACGCAATCTTGAAGCCTGGATGGTACACTCTCCACCAGGTGTACCACTGTTTCTTGAGGAATTTGTTCCCAGCTTGATTTTAGAACGTTTATTAGCTGTTTTTCATTGTGCAAAGGTTGGTCTGTGCTTCAAACACTGCGTTTTAGTAAATCCCACATGTGTTCAATGGGATTGAGATCCGGCCTGTTTGCAGGCCAAGGCAACGTCAGTATACCAGCCTCGTCTAAGGATTCCCCGGTGGCCCTAGCTGTATGAGCGCGAGCATTATCGTGCATCAGACGGAATCTTGCGCCGATTCTTTACGCATATGGGACCACAAGGGGTCATATGACCTCCTCGATTTAATGTTGAGCCATAATTGTGCCTTCGTTGAGAATTACCAACTCGGTTCTACCTGATATAGAGATTCCTCCACACACCATAACGTTGAGGCCCCCAAATCTGTCACTTCCATGGATACAACCATCCGAAAATCGCTCACCTTCACGCCTCCAGACCCTAATGCGTCAGTCATCACTAAAAAATGTAACTTTGCACTCATCCGTAAACAATATTGGGCGCCAGTCACTCATACCCCATGCCAGATGCTTCCTTGCGATCGATAATCGGTTTGCACGATGAGCACTTGTCAACGGAATCCGCACTACGCGTCTCCTGGAGAACTGCTGGTCCTCGTGTAACCGATTTCTAATCGTTTGATCACTAACACGTGTACCCGTCGCCTGCCGCAAACGGTTTTGTAAGGAGCGGGCTGTAATGCAGCGTTCTCTGCGTGCAGTAAAACGCACGTAGCGGTCTTCCTGAGCGGTATTTGCTCGAAATCTGTCAGATCCCTGTCTCCTGGTTCGTCTCTCAGTCCCTCGGAATCGATTCCAAGTATTCTGATTCGTTCGCCAAGAAAAACCCAGATGCAACGCAACAGAACGCTGCGAATGGCCTTCTTGAAGCAATGTTACGGCCCTAGTTACGGTTGGTAAGACCATATGTCGTTGGATTCTTGGCATAACTTTATTAAAATGCTAATTCAGCCACTACATAAACAAAACTTAACTATTCTTCACAGAATCGTCAGTTTGGCCGAGTTAAAATCCGTTTCAAAATTGGGTTAAATTCAGTGGCTACAATAAATTATCAAAAACTACCCACTTTACACAGTTAAGCAGGTAGAGAACACTCAAAAAATGTTTGTAAACGAATAAGGTAACTCTACAAAAACATTCAGCTACTTGAGAACGCATAAAAAATAAATGATCGCTGTCGTTGTTAAAAATAACAAGTGGCCCTTATTTTGTTTTGACTAGTATATATATATATGTATATTTTAAATATAGTAAAATAATAAACATTTTATTTACTTACATAATATTTTGTTTCATTTCTATACAAACTGTCCATTTCTCGACTTTTGTCGTTAAAGAAAATTAAAAAATGATAACTAAAACACAAAAGATAGAAAACAAAAAGTCAGACGTTTAAACTGAGATTTGAACTAGCTAACACCTACGTGTCAAGTCGCTGTTATTGCCACTGAACTAAATGTATTCTTATAGACGGTGTCGAAATTTAACGTTACTTGTAATGCTGGACGCAATATTATGGCCCATTTACAAGCAGTTGATAAGACTCACGGAATTAGCTAAGTTAACTGTTGTCACTGACGTGCCATTTTCTTTTATCAATCTACCCTCACACTAGGATAGCAAGATTTATCGAAATGCTGGCACAAAGGATTTTCATCTTTAATAGTAGCAAAATAATGATTAAAATTGCTTATCAAAGGGGGTGGGTCAGCCGTCTTAGGGCACCGACTTTACCAGGGAAATATGACCGCTAGGAGCAAAAGGTCACAATATCCGGTAGGGTCACATAGCTGGGGTGACTTTACCGAATATTGTCCCCGACTGCATCAGGCAACGGCGGCGCTCACAGTGCCCCAGCCGCCGCCGGGATTCCTATCCTGATTTCCGGCTACCGTAGGCGCGGGCTTGCGAACGGCGAGCAATGGGTAGCTCGCTGTCCGACCGTCCGGTAACTGTCCGGACCGAACCCAAGACATTGACGGCGCACACTGTTCCGCTCGCCTCAAGGAGCTGTCAGCAACGGCAGGGGCCCAGCTGGGTCGAAGCCTACTGGGGCCAGGTTTAGTTCGAAAGATAGCTCAGCCCCGGTACCAAAAGGCAACGAAGGAACAGGAGTAGGTTTTTAGTCAGTAAAAGTCTGACACTACCTCCCGCTCCGCTCAGGATGTCATTAGATGATTTTCCCACCGCGAAAAAAATAAATAAAAAAAACATAACCATAGTTCAAGCTATAGCTTGAAGTAATTTTTTTTTCTGCGCACATAGGTAAGTAGCAGCTTTAAAACTTATAACTTTAATGTGGATCAAGATAATACCTAAAAAAAAAACAGCCAAATCACAGATAGAAGATGTAAGACTGAAGAATGAAATAAAAAAGGGAGTCCGTGTACCTACCAGGAGATCAGGACGGATCAGGAGATAACGTGTTGCACCGATCCCAAGTAACATGGTAAGGGTTGGGGAGAAGCAATAGAAACACGTTTCTAAATATCTAGAATTGCACAAACATAATCGGATTTATAATGTTCCTACTGCTGGGACTTAGACCTCCTTTCTAGGAAAGAGAATTAGACGTATCCACCACGCGGGTACGGGTTATTACAACGCATTTTAGGTTCTAGTACCATACCATAGTCGTAGTCGGCCTTATAATGTTCCCAGTGCTGGGACTCAGGCCTCCACTCTAGGAGAGGGAATGGGCCGTAATCCACCTCGCGGGCCCAGTGCGGGTTGGTGGATGTCACATGTCTTCGAATTTTTGGTTCTAGGACATGCCGGTTTCCTCACAATGTTTTCCTTCTCCGTTTTGAGAGCTGTGGTGATGAAATAAATTACACAAAGTAATGCGACTGGCAACCTACAACTCGTAAGTCGAGACCGTTACCACTGGGTCACCACTGCTCTCCGACTAGTACCACATCCAGAATAAATAACATAAAATAATAACATTTCCACTGTAATCTGATACATTTCACAATGCTTTAGCAGTTGTTTTAAATATGTCATTGACTATGACGTTAATAGCACATGGCTCTCGATAAGTGAAATGGACTATTAGTTTTTATTATAATTAGCACTATCAATAGGAAATTATCATACTAAATTAAATTTCTGCTCATTACTGATAAGGACATTTTAACAGTTCATTGACTGTTCGATCGAAAGCAAGTGTTATTTATTTATGTACACACATGTAATAAAAGACAAGAAGGAAACAGAAAAATAGGTACAAATCTGGCATACTTGCGAAAGGAGAATTGGAAAAAAAGAGATGTTCACATTTCACTTTCAAAAGAAAAGAAAAGTACAGACAAAACCAAAGTAGTACAAAAAGTAAATGGGTCTCATCAGAAGACTTAAAGTCACCCAATGTTGAATGGAAAGGGCTATGCTCGGAGATTGCGTGATCACATCAAAAATGAAGATATTCGCAGGAGAACCAAGGTTACAGACATAGCTCAATAAGCGACGCAGCGACGAAGCGAAACGCTTAGTCCGAACCCTGGAAGTTTCAGCAATGTAAGGGGGTATATACTCGCAGTACGACGGGTTGTCCGATGCTAGAAAAGAGATGGCGGGATCAAGTCATGCAATTCCTGCGCACAATCTCCAAAATGCACCCTGTAAAATACCGATAAGCTGGCTCTACCTTACGCCTGTGCTCGAGACTTTGTTAATAGTTTTTAACCAAATTTGAATCACCAATTAGCCTCTTCGCCCGCCTTTCCACCCACCAGCCCATATGTGGCCGCAGTACTCCACACACGATCGGACCTGTGCTTTGTATAACATTAGAAGCTGTCCCGGTGTGAAGTACCGCTGGACCTTTGCAAGAACGCCTAGTTTCCTAGCAGCTACTTTGGTTTTGGACTCAATGAACCACCCAAATGTCCATCATGTATGACTACGCCGTACGTTTAGTGGTTCGATGATGGAACGGACTTGGCGAAATTAAATTGTGCAATTCCAATGCACACAACCCGAAATGTAAACGATAGAAAACCGACAGGCTAACAACTCGGCGTCGATGCTCAAGGAGTTTTGACTTAATATTGTGCATCATTGCCGATGATCTTACAATTACGAATACGCGTTTATGAAGCTACGCATCCGTATACAATAGGCGTTTTTTTTTTTTCAGTATGTAAAAATCATCCAGATGACATTCCCCATCCCCAAGCAGGAGATAGTGTCAGACTCTTACTGACTAAAAAACCCACCCCGTTCCTTCGTTGCCTTGCATACCGCGGCAGAGCCTTTCTTTCAGAAGCAGACTCTTGACCCCAGTAGGTTTCGACCTTGCTGGCCCTACGGTTGCTGAATACAAATAGGCGTTATCATTTCTTTACTTGATGCTGTATTACTACTATGTTCTATTGACCCCACAAGACCATAACTTCCCTATACGAGTAACCAGTGAAGCCCATACGCGTCCTGTTTAAGGAGCCCTTATAAAAGCCCCGTTTCCACGCGGTGAACACCTGATCCATTGCGGTTTGATGCGACCTGACGCTGCTGGACGTCCCTATGGCGATATGGGCATGTTTTTGTCTATTTATTAAAGCTATAGTAGCTTAGTGTGGATGAGCATGGGTTTCATGGTATGGAAGTTGTCGTGTTGGATAGGATTGAGATTATTATGGGCGGCTGTGTGCTTCGTGATATGGTACACGTAAAACTGCCCAGATTGAGAAAATTTAAGTTTTGATGATCTTTGTTTGGCCTACTTTCTTTAGACTTTTTATTATCATTGAAATCCTTCATCAATTATGTGGCCAAACAAGGATTGATATATCATTAAATGTGAACGTTTAAACGATCTATTTTTTTTTTTTTTGTTTTCGAGGGGAAACCTTCAAAAGGCGCCCGGACTTTGGGGATAAGTTCGAGGATTTTGGGATGTTTACCTCACTAAAACCACCCCGGTGATCACCACTGGCCAATTTTTTTCTTCGATTTTACAGAACGACAAAACGTCAAAACATAGGAATCGGTCCTATTCTCATTTGGAACGCGTAGTACGTTTTATATTTATTTATTTAGTTAGTCGCTCAGCCATCTAACCCACAAGTAAAGCGATGAGATGATGATGCTCAACGTGTCGTGTTTCATTTTCACTTCCCTGTATATATAAGCAAGTCAGAATAGATATAGGCTACCGCGAAAAAGGAACGTTTGTATTTGTTAATTTTTTTTTTTTTATGGCGAGAAATCATCAAATACCTTTTCCGCTCTATGTAAAGCGAGCGAGAGGGAGTATCAGTCTTTCACTGATTAAAACCCACCCGTGTTTCTACAGTCGAACTTGGCGTTCCAGGGACAAAAAAAAACGCTTATATTCCTTCCTTAAGAGATATTGTGCTTATCTAGAGCAGATGCATTCCAAGCTTTTTTTTATTATTGGTAGGCTCGCGCTTGGCTAATCTCACCTGATGGAAAGCGACGATGTGATTGGCGATAGAACACACTTACCTAGAAGTAACCTTTACTTTTGACTTAAAGACCACCAGGTTGTGGCTACCAGGAGTACAGACTGCGGCAAAGGATTCCACACTATTATTTGTTCTGTGGGATTCCACTCCTTAACAGCAAGCACAGTGAATACGTTCCCAAAATGTTTTGTGCATGTATGTAGGTGGAATGGCCATCAAATATCAAACACTTACAATCTTTCGCATTATCAATGCATTTGAAAACATATGTTAAGAGTAAGCAAAAACTTGTTAGCTTGAAATAAATAAAATGCCTAGTTACCAGGAAGGCATGATAACAAGACGTTCCCACGGTAAGAGCTGACTGGCTCGATTAATGCTACGGAAGCAAGTACAGGCAAGCGGTTTTGTGCCAAAGAGTATGGAAATGTAGAAGGTAGAAACGTAGAGACGACTAAAGTAGGTACAGCTTTTTTTTTAGTTTGAATATCATCCAATGACTTCTCCCGCTATAGGTTGGAGAGAGAGAGAGTGTTGAGTCAGAATTTTACTGGCTAAAACACACCTGTATTCTTCAGTAGTACAGTTTTGCTGACATCTCTTTGAGGTGCGCGTGGAACGTGCCATCGACGGTTCGGGATCGGTCCTTACCGGTGGACCGAACGGTGAGCTACCCATCGCCCGTCGTCCGCATGTCCGCGCCTGCTAAATGGAATACCCGGTTGGTAGGAGGGAAGCATTTAAAAATACTATGAATGTTCTAGTGCAAAATTCTTACAAAATTCAATTATTCTTGAAATACAAGCAAAAACCACATCGAAGGTTTTCATATAAGTCCAATATGAGACATAAAATGTGGCGACTGTGACAAAGAGAAAGATTAGGTACTAGGCCAACAGAGTTTTTTTTTTAATTGATGTAATCTAGTGCTTGGCTGCGATCCCACTTGATGGTAAGCAGTGATGCAATATCTGATGGTGAGGTGCACTAGTTTATTAAGAGCCTATTCACTCTAGCCTTGAAGACACCCAAATTATAATCGGACGGGAAGACCGCAGCAGGCACTGTTCCGGTCCTTCAACGTACGCGGAATAAATGACGAGGTGAAACGCTTAGTCCAATTGTCATGTCCAAAGTGTCGAGTCTGTTCTACTTAACCTATATCCCACACGCGTCATCAAATCACCAATGCCAAGGTTAAGGATTTTACAAATACATAATTGGTATGTAAACTATTGCAAAACTGGGTTACCAGTCGGTTACATTAAGGTGCTAAGCAGTGATATAAACAATTGTGTTCTGAGAACTACTACTAAGTGTTAGATTACAGGTGAAACGGAATGATAAATATATTTTTGAATAGTGTTACTTTTTTTTTTACTAAATAAAGAGGGAAATGCGTTGTTTAATTTACTGGTGACTATTACGATTTTTTTTTTTGTTGGGTAAAGATCATCCAAATGATAACCCTCGCCCATGGGCGTAGCGGGAGGTAGTGTCAGACTCTTATTGACTAAAAACCCACCCCGTTCCTTCTTGCCTTTCGTACCAGGACCGAGCTTCCCCTTCGGATAACCCTGGCCCCAGTAGGCTCGACCCGGCTGGGTGACAAGTATGGTATTGAATGAAATTTTTGTTTGTAGGAGGTAAATCTATGAAAGTAAGTACTGGTCCGCTAAAATTAACATCAAAATAAAAAAAAAAACTTGTGTTCCAAAAGCTATACCACATGAGTAAATAAACCGCAAATACATTTACTCATGTGGCCATACTCCTAAACTTATTAAGGTCGATCTGCATAAATACAGTTCTTGAGGACTATTTGTCACAAAGAAGCATGAAGCACTTTACATTCGAAATAATCAGTCGATGAATGATGAATTTTATCAATAAATTGTTTACTTGACAGCAGAAGAGTTTTTAGAAATGGGCAGAAAATGAGTGGGTTCTGTATCCAGGTGCATTATTCCTTCCTTCTTCTTCTTTCTTTCACTGCTCTCAAAACGATGAAGGAAAAAATTGTGAGGAAACCGGCATGTCCTAGCACCAAAAATTCGAAGACATGTTACATTCACAAACCCGCACTGGGCCAGCGTGGTGGAATGCAGCCTATTCCCTCTCCTAGAGAGGAGGCCTGAGTCCTAGCAGTGGGACCATTAAAAAGGCTGATTATGTATGTAAAAGTATTCCTTGATTTAGGCTAAAATTCCTATGGATTCTAGACCACTCCGTGCTGACCATGTGCTCTAGGCTCCAAGATTCATGAACTCATTGTCCTAGTACCTACAATGAGTTCATGTTACTAGGAGTTATGAGCCCTATTACAATCCTACAAGTTTTAGATAGACACAATATAACCAATGAAACGGAACCCCTGCAAACTTCATCTCATTTGCCGGCTGGTAGCAATTCAGCTGCTCCGCCCAATAAATAAACAATTCAAGTACATTTGCATAAACAGTCCTGGAATAACCCGAATAATTATTAAATAATACAACCGAATAATAATGTACTAGGGTGCAATAAATACAAAAGGCGTTAGCTGATACCGTGCAGGGCGCCGGGCAGGCGCCGCTGGCGTCGACACAACAGTTACATAGCTGAGTCAGATTAGCGGGAACACTACTACTAACTTGTGGGCGCCTGGTAGTTTCGAGAATTGATGGTAAGTAGATGTAGTTTTTTTTGCGACTGAATCGATGTTATCGATTTGTTCCGCCGTAATCAGTGATTTTTTGCTGGTTTTTTTTCTTTACAAATGCTCAAGAGTTCTTTAAACTTTTTTAACACACACTTGGGTCTATAAATCCCTACTTTCCATCTTGCCTTATCTCCAGCAATTAGCACACCAGGTGCAAAATTAGGCCATAGAGAATCCTTTCTTAAGGGCAGCGTTTTGGGAATACATTCATAGCTACAACCTAGGGGTCTTTAATAAGTCAAGAATGAATAGATTGCGGTTGCTCTATCGTCGGTCACATCATCGCTTACCACCTGGTGAGATAGTGAGCCAATCAATAATTATTATAAAAAAAGCTAATAATCCCTGTATATTTCTGTAGTCGTAATGAACAACTAAACTGCAATTTCATCATAACTTGACACTAATACCGTTACTGCAGACAAGTCTAACTATACTTCAATAAAAAATACTGAACTCTCAAAAACTGTCATACAATATGAAATATAATTTTTATACTAAAACAAACCATTAAGTGTAGCCACTAACAAGATATTTCAATAAAGAAAATTAAATATTTTTTACAAAGCCCATCGAGAGCTAACGTAACTTAATATCGGGGAAACCGGATAGCAGACAGTATGGCGCGGCCTTAAGTTTACTTTTTTATTTTTATTTTTTTTATTTTATCTAGAGAGTTGAGCCGCTGGTGCTGCAATGGCAGGTAACTTGCTCAATAATATGAGGTAGTCTTGATAATCGAATATAACAAAAAGCGATTATTCTAATTAAGGCTTATAGTCTCTTGAACATCTGGCCGATATTAAATGGACACAACACTTGTACCCGCCCAGCGGCAGTTAATTCCGACCAGCTGCGCCCGGATAGAGCCCCGCTGACTTTTAAATCCATTTTTTTATGCGAAATATATCCATATTTCGCATAAAAAGTATGATTTACATATATGCTGTGATTTACATTTATTTTTTTAAATGATTAACATGACCGTTACCGAAGAGAAGGCTTCAGAAAATCACTGTTTTATTGCACTTTTCGGGCGCTTGGGCCTTAAGGACAAGGGCTCGGAGTTTCCTTGCGTGATCGCATCAGGGAAATAAATAACCGCAGGAGAACTAAAGTCGACACAGCCCGGAGAATCGCCAAACTTTAGTGACAATGGGCAGGGCACATTGCTTGGAGAACGGATAGTCGGTGAGGGCGAAAGGTTCCAAATAACGACTGCGCACCGGAAGGCTCAGCGTTGGAACTTGAAGATCCTCCCACAAGGTGCACCGATGACCTTGTGAGAGTCGCGGAAATGCAATGGACGCCAGATCACAAAATAAATAGGTACAGAAGTCAATCTACATACAAAGCGCGCTCGAGCAACGCACCCATAGACACCGCTCACTGACACGATAATTATCTCGAAGCACCTCGGCTCGCTCGTCGAACAGTTCCGGCTCAAACGCTCATTAGTGTGTGTCCACCGAGCGTGGGTATAAAAAGTGAAGTACATACATGAGATTGTCTTCTGTACCTATCTATTTTGTGGCCAGACACATAGGACCGTTCGATGTGGCGACACTCAGGGACGCTTTTGTCCAACAGTTGAAGTCCTTTGGCTGAAATGATGATGATTATTATTAGAAACCAAAAATAAAAATCAATTAAGATTTGTCCCATAACAAGCGCTTAACGAATCAATTAAAGCTTCAATTAGCAATCAATTCAGCAAATCAAATTGACACACATGTACCACTTTAGTTTTAAGAGTCTCATGTAGAGTAGCTTTCAATCAAGTACTCCATACATAACATGTCAAAATATAGCATGAAGACTATTTCTACCAACCTGCATATTCCGACTCCCAGGTCTTTTTCTGGAAGTGATAGCTACAACTTAAGGGTCTTTAAGTCAAGAGTGAATTGGTTACTTCTAGGCAAGCGTGCTCCATCGTCAGCTACATTATCGCTTACCATCAGGTGAGATGGTGATTTTTTTTTTTCGGTGGGGGAAATCGTCCAATGACAACCCCCGCTCTTGGGCAGAGCGAGAGATAATGTCAGACTGTTACTGACTAAAAAACCCACCCCGTTCCTTCAAGCCTTCATACTGGGGCTCGAGTTCCCTTTCAGATAACCCTGGCCCCAGAGGTGAGATGGTGGTCAAACGCGAGCCAATCAATAATAATAATAAAAAAAGAGTGGGACTATGCGGGTTGGTTGACCAAGGAAAGAAGATCTACAAAGAAGAGAGAAATAGGGGACGGGAGCATAATGCCCATTTTAAAAATTGCAAAAACAGATTTCTGTCCTTCAAACTCTCTAAGTTCCTGCAACGTTTTGGTTTAATCCAAAGTACTTAGGTACATTTTACTTAATAGCAATACTAATAACGTGGGTTTGTCTGGTGTAATGTAGTATTTTATTTCTCTATCTCACTCTTGCCCCCCTAGCCAAGTTACAACCGTTTCGCTTGCCCCGAACCCACTAAAGAGACCGAATATTTGACTTCTGCGCAACTTGAAGCCAGCGCTCAAGATCCGTGCCGGCAATTGTACATGTTTTTCCCTATCAACCGTTCTGTCTTGCCCCAAACGTTTTGTTTCATCGGAGGCACTTTTTGTCTCGCGTGTGATCCGCGAGATGACGGACTTGCACACTGATAGCACGTGTTTGTCTGTTACATGACCTTCTGTTCTGTGATACAGGCAAGAGTTTTTTTTTATATCATGGATAGGTTCGCGATTCATCACTTTCAGGTTAATGTGGCCGACGATGGAGCACGCTTGCCTAGAAGTAACCTATTGACTTTTGACTTAAATATACCTAGGTTGTACCTATCAGGGAACACAGACTCCGACAGGGAATTCCACTCCTTAGCTGTACGCATAATGAATGTACTTCCAAAAAGCTTTGTACGTCTTAAAAAATAAAGATAGATACATATTTTTCCCTAGCAACCGTTGCTAGTGTTGCTCCAAACGTTTTGTTTCACCGGAGGCACTTTTTGTCTCGCGTGTGATCCACGAGATGACGGACGTGCTGCGGCGACGCTAACACTGATAGCGCGTGTTTGTTTGATAAATGGCCCTCTGTGCAGTGATATGGGCAAGAGTTAAGAAAGGTGACTGTTTTGATGAATGACTGAGGCTGTTTGATTTCTTGTGTTTTTCTTTACTACGATATGTTTTAAAACAAATTTATAGGTCTTTATTATTTATATATTTCAAAGTTTTGAGCCGTTTGGGGTCGAAACACTTGGTTCATGGGGTCCGAGTGCGCGTCTCCTTTTCAAGGAAATTTCACGCCGACTGATCGACACTTCACGTGACCAGAGGGCTGGCTCGTTCTTCGCCCAAAGAATTAGCATTGCCATTCAACGTGGTAATGCTGCCAGTCTTCTGGGCACATTTCCGGATGACAGCGATGTGGAGGAGTACTTTGACGCCTGAGCGTACTTTGTCATTTTGTATTATATTTATGTACTATCACTTGCAAAAGTCCATAAGAATTCTTAAAACTTATTCGTTTGACGTTTAGTTTGACTTACGACCTTTTATTTTCAAGTTTCGCCAACAAATGATTGAAATTCACAATTTCATCAACTTATCATAAGTCAAGATGGCCCAGTGGTATAGGCACACAGATTGAAGCGCAAATCAGTGTGCCGCAAGTTCAAATCCCACGCAATTATTGACTTTTTGTAAGTTCTTACCCGATTGGAAGTTATGTATTTGCATTACATATATTAAATTATTCTTTAACTTGTTCACACATTTCTTAGAGTTAGAAAGGTAGATCACAAAAAAACTAAATAAAGAATTAGATTTCTGCGAGGTAGACATGAGTTTTAACTTAACCGAAATGAACTGTCGTTTGGTTGTAGTTGTTGGTTAGTGACGTGAGGTTGACAGTATTGTAATATTCGCAAAATGCAGGCTAATATTAGTATTGAAGTGAGGGCGACTATCATTGAGGTCTTAATAAAACACAAATATCTGAAGAAACCGGACTGAATGTGAGTATAATAGCTATTAATGAATTGTAACTTTATTACAAATTAATCTTCTAATTAAAACGTATGCCATTTATGAATCCATTCATCGTATCTTTATGAGGTTTAAAAGAGAAATACGTAAATCGTTGGGTTTATTGGATTGGTTATTGGATTAATAAATGCAGTTTTATTTTAAAATTATATTCAATAATTATGATTATTAACATTTTATATAATGAAAATGAAGTGAAGTAGGTATAGCTGCCTAATATATATTTTTTTTTATTTTAGAAAAATACTGTAAATCTTTGGCTAAAAAGATATGAGGAAGAAGGTAGCCTTGCTAGTCGAAAGAGAAGTGGGAGACCGAAGCTTATTAGCGAGGCGCAGCGACGACATATGGTGGACGTATACGAAACGAATGGTTTCGCACCAACGAGACATTTTGCGGAATTATATGACACCTCGATGGATACTGTTCGCCGTGCACTTCACGCTGAAGGCGTGCATCACAGAAAACCTGCTAAAAAGCCGTACTTGACAGAGAGGCACAAACAAGAACGATTACGTTTCGCACTAAATATTTAATGTTAACTAAACTAAATGGCCTACCATTTTATTTTAACATATCTGTGATTATTCGTTAACAAACACTGTATTATATTGTGTTTACTTTCGTTTAAAACAGCTATATCTTTTAACTTGTGCCATCGCCTCATCTTAAGAATGCAGTGAACTCGCTATCAATTTTGTTGACAATAATCATGAGTCTATTTCGTTTTTTATTCTTCTACCCGCACTGTTTTAACATAATACTATAGTTCAATTTATTTATCTCATCTAATTGACGATTATCTTGTGAGAACTAAAGTTCTTTTAACAGAAATTGAGGTTTGGTTTCAATCTTCTTTTCGTCAAGAAAATGAACAATTAAGCTATGACCTCAATACATTCATTGTGACGTTACACAAAAATAAAATGTTTACAAAGTCCAAATCATATATCACTTTTCAATAAATAACTGGATATAAACAATTACCTATATTTTATTTTATTAAAATTTGAATATCCGTTCATTGTTACGTTATTCATATTATGAATGGTCTAAGTGGGTATACTTCCAACAAACAATCTTAGGCGTAACATAGATAACGGTTACAAGATAACTTTTTGTCTAGGTAACAATTCGACGTCACAATTCTCATAAATGTTTAATTTGTAAATATAAAGAATAAACATTTTTATTAAACACGTCTTTTTATTTCCACCTTATAACATCGAAAAGATGTAACAACTAAATAATTGCAAATTACGAATGTGATTCTTCTTGTGGTTAATAGATCACATTCGTAATTTGCAACTATTTAGTGCAAAAAATGCAATAGTATTTTTCATAGAAATATAAAAAAACAACTATATCAACATAGATTGGGAATTTCAAAGTAAGAAATAACTGCAACGGACCGACCATGATTTGAACTCGGGTTACGTGATTTGCGAATCCAACACTTAGTTCACACGGCTACCAGCACATGACGTATTTGAGCGAATTTTGCTATGGTAAGAACAGAAAAGTAATAATGTTTTTAAGCTCAGTGCGACGACAGTTCCTTAGTGTGTGTTATCTGTGGAATGTGGATACTCATACATGCGCACACATACGCACGGCAGTATCGCGCTCGCTCGGTTCGTAGCAATGTAATCTTTAGCGCTCCTATGGACTTTTGCGGCCTTACTGTACATAGTTAGGTTTTAGTATAAATAGTTTATTTAATATTTAAGTTTTTTATGTACATATGTATCTCAGTAAAACAAATAAATAGGAAATTTCAAAGTACACTATACACTACTACATTTTATTTTTTAATCTTTTTTCTGTTACAATTTTTCAAGATTCTTAATTCCCTTTAAAACTACTAAATCACATTAAAACCCTACGCTAATTACACCTAACTAAAATGAAACTAAAATATGGCGTCAAAAAACTCTTCCACATCTTATTTATATTAATTGAAACAGTTTAGATATTTATAAATAAACACACAATTCCTGCCTACCTAGCAGTAGGCAGGAATTGTGGCCGTGTGTGAGGCCGCAGCCCTTTGCGGTACCCTTGTGGTGTATTTATGTATGCTTGCTGACCCTGTTAAGGGTAACAGGGTCCGCAAGCATACATTCAGGCCAATACCTGATCGGGGGAGCATGATGAAATGCTCATCTACTCTATCACACTCACTAAAGATAACTATAGAACTTTGGTCGATTGTCAGTAAGAGTCTGACAGAACCCAGCACCCGCCCCGGGGCGGAGTATATCTATGAGGATTTCCACACGTTTAAAAAAGAAAGGCTCTGGAGGTTTGAGAAATATAGCATAGTAGCATAGTCGGCCTTATAATGTTGCCACTGTTGGGACTCATGAAGAGGGAATGGGCCGCAATCCACGACGCGCGCCCAGTGCGGGTTGGTGGATGTCACAGATTTTTTTGGTTCTAGGATATGCTGGTTTCCTCACAATGTTTTCCTTCACCGTTTTGAGAGCAGTGGTGATGAAATAAATTACACAAAGTAATGCGCTTGGCTGGGTTTGAACCCGCGACTTACAACTCGTAAGTCGAGGCCATTACCACTCGGCCACCACTGCTCTAATCTGATCCAAATGCTTAGATCAGAAATTGAGGAATAGGTAGGTACTGAAAATTGAAACTTCAAGAAGTACCCACATTTTAAACTCGATATATTCTTCGAAGTCCATATGTAGGAACTCATCGCCAATGTTTATCTGTCTGTCAGTCAAAACTAACCCTTTAAGTGACAAAATAATATTTTGAAACACAACGCCGAACAAAATTGTGTTGGAAGAACTACACTTAAGTTTTGTTTGTAGCTAAATGTGGCTTGTTACTGGTGTACAAAACGAGAGTACTAGGCATTAATAATAATTTTTAATTATATACCAGATTGTATGTGTATAAATTAGTAGATATGAGTAGATATGATCTTAATATAGGTAAATTAGGCCCATTTAGATTCTACCATTACATGTGGTATGCAAATATTTAATAAAAATAAAAACACTTAACTAATTAAAACTTTATAAATACACAATAAATCTTACCTAAAGTATGGCGTCAAAAAATTCCTCAGCATCGCTGTCAGCTGGAAGTGTGCCCAAAGACTGGCGGCATTGCCACGTTGAATGGCAATGCTTAATCTCTGACCAAGGTAAAAGCCAGCCCTTGGTTCACGCGAAGTGTCAACAAGAAATTTAATTCAATTTAATTCCATTATACATTTTTATTAAAAATGTCAGAATATTCAGTTAACACATTGGATGCACCTGGAGATGAATAATGATCGTCATTCACAAGACGCCTGAGAGACGCCGTTGTCGAGGTCGAGGAGGAAATGGTGAGAAGATTTTTTTTTTTTTTTTTTTTTGTTTACAACTATCACACAACGCCGTCTAGTCCCAAGCTAAGCAGAGCTTGTGTTATGGGTACTAGACAACTGATAAACATACTTATATATTTCTAAATACATACATATAATATTATAGATAAATTACACCAATTTGGAGTCTTATCATGCATATATGCCTCCCGCAAGTGTCGCCACATTGAACGGTCCTGTGCGTCTCGCATCCATCGGATTCCCGCCTCCTTTACCAGGTCATCCATCATTGGTCCATCGGATTCCCGCCACCTGTACCAGGTCATCCATCATTGGTCCATCGGATTCCCGCCACCTGTACCAGGTCATCCATCATTGGTCCATCGGATTCCCGCCACCTGTACCAGGTCATCCATCATTGGTCCATCGGATTCCCGCCACCTGTACCAGGTCATCCATCATTGGTCCATCGGATTCCCGCCACCTGTACCAGGTCATCCATCATTGGTCCATCGGATTCCCGCCACCTGTACCAGGTCATCCATCATTGGTCCATCGGATTCCCACCACCTGTACCAGGTCATCCATCATTGGTCCATCGGATTCCCGCCACCTGTACCAGGTCATCCATCATTGGTCCATCGGATTCCCGCCACCTTTACCAGGTCATCCATCATTGGTCCATCGGATTCCCGCCACCTTTACCAGGTCATTCATCATTGGTCTATCGGATTCCCGCCACCTCCACCAGGTCATTGGTCCACCTTGTAGGCCTTTCAACGCTGTGTCTTCTTCCGAAGTAGAATAAGCAAAAAAAAATGTTCTGTTTTCAGTCATACGTTTCGAAATACATAACATACAGTGGAACCTATTTGATGAATTTCACAGTCAGTGCTCAATTACGTTGCTTATGGAATTCTTGTGTGGAGCCATGCTTCTAGACTTAGTGATTCAAAATGTGTTATAACTACCTATAAAAGAAAAGTCGGCATTTATCAAGCTTTGAGAAAAATTCCTTTAACAAAAACCGTAACCGCTACAGTATTTCGAAACATCTGATAGACAAAAAAACGTTCTCAAAATATCCGTTACACAGTTCAAAAATACATCTCGATTGACGTTTCCTTTTGTTTTCCTAAAATAATGCGGTCGTGCACATACCTACATCACTAGCACATGCCCGAAATCGAAATCAGCGACCGAAAACAACGAAAATTAACAACGAATCCCCCAAATAGACGAAACTCGATATTTTCGCATGAAATCAGGGAATATTGTTAAAAAAACTGTTTTTTTTTTATTATTTTTCTTACAAATCATCCTCGCATGTGCACTGTGGTTTTAAGTTACGCACGGGTGGACAAAAAATAATATTTTTTATTACCTGCCACCTTTTCACTTGAAATATGGACAATCAATAGAAAGGGTCAACTTTTTTTGCGATTTGTCGAAAATTAAAATCTTTTGTTAACCCTTTGAATGATTGACCCCTTGGGAATTATATTGAAACTGTTTTTTTATTGATTGTTATATTGACCTTTACTTAGTAGTATTGAAAAAAAGGGCTTACAAAGAAATCACTACTTATAGTTAACCCTGTCCCATTGAGGTTTACAATTGCACGAAAGATTTAGTAATTGATACATTTCAATTACTCATATTATTACTTTAGGTGTGAATTTTACTTGTATTTACCCTACTAAGGAAAAAGAAGGGTAGTAAGTTTCTGTTTTGTATGTTTAGTGTTGCACTTCAGAGGCCCTACCACGAGCTCTTAACGCGATCCATTTTACGACCTAAACTGGATGGAGAAAGGATGGAAATATATAGGGTATATGACTCCACCTCTCTTTCTCACTCGCACCACTGACACTTCAACACATCATGATAAGGTCTCTGACAATGATAGATTAGATATTAGAGGCAATGCCATTACACAACCTAATTTGATATTATTCTTTTAAATTGTGCTACAGGATGTGTTTTTAAATCTTAATTTAACAACACCTTACACATCTTCAAGTTTGTGGACAGTTTTCAATTAGTACCCATTTAGAATTAAAACTAAAGCAATCCGTCACCGGACACAGCTGGCCCATTTCTAGCCACTATTTAGTTTGGTTCTGTCTTGTTAGTCATTCATTACATTAGTGATGTTTTACAACCTTTATTTTACCATCCATGCGTACTAAATCCATTTTAATCTCATCCTTAACCACTTAAAAATAGAGTTGTATTAAGTTTTTGTACCAGTAATTCATACGTTTGTCGAAACCAATGAGATAAACATGGCGGGCCAAACGCGAGTGAGATGTCAATCACCTGTCAACGACGTCCCGCCTTCCTATGCACTCCTGGTACTGCCAAATTTAATGTACTGGGATTTGTCGTGTTTTTTTAATACTGTAAAATGTTTTCCTGTATGTCTGCCAGTTTTAAAATGTTTTAAGAATGTGATGAATGTTGTTATTGTTATATAATTGTAACTTGCTAATTGTGATGTTAAAGAAAATGCTGAGAGATGACTGTCAACGGGTTAAAATTATTTTTAATTTGTCATATTGTAGCTACTAATGAGGCTATTTAAAAATAGTATCAATTAGTAGCACATCACGGGTTAACTGAAGCGAAATGAGCATTTCCTTTAGCGAGCTTCTCAACATGAATTCCTTCATTATACGTACCGCTAAGAAGTGGGATTCCCTGACAGAGTCTGCATGTCCTAATAGTAACTACCTGGCATGTTCCATTTTCGACCGATACTGAATAAACTTGAACCTACCATTGTTTTTACTATTAAAAAAAAAACATGAATATGATGCTCAATCGTTCTGTTCTCTATCACATATTTCGTACAAAATGGTGGGCGTAAATCATCAAAATGGTTCGAGTATCAATTGGGTGTAATTTATCGCTGACCGCAAGTCAACGCGCCTCACACTGGGCCAATAAAATAATATTTTTACTATAACTAGCGGCTGCGGCGTACCGCACGCGCGCTGTCTCACGAATATCGGTTGGTTTTCATAAAATTTTAGGTACTAGAATTTTACCTAAGTATAATATTTCTTGAGAAAATTACTATAGTTAAATGAGAGTAGATGGCATCTACGGCCTCAAGTGAGAACGACGAGATGGGTATAGCCTCTGTTTAAGAGTTTATTTACTGATCACATTCGGCCCTTATTATTTAGAAGTATCTACCTACTAAACAGTTTACCTACTTGTCTCTGAAGTTTCTTGATGATTATTCTTCGAAAACGACCAATCTTGCAACCGTGTACTAGCTTTTCTGAATGCAAATAAAATATTTTGAAGTTTTAGAATTTTGAACAACTTCCAACTTTCTTTTTGGCTTGTGGGTATATCCGTAATATAAACTGTACCTTGCATTTTGTGTATTCATTCAAATAAAATTCTTATTACTTAGAATTAAATTAAATTAAAAATTTTACTTCTTCCGAATTTGCTAAAAAAGTAACATAAATAAAATGTATAAAAAAATAAATAAATTTATAAATTTATAAAGGGAACAATATCCAATAGCTTAATATTTCGATACACATTTCTCACCAAATCAGGTAAAGGGTTACTACAACAATACAAGGTGTTTCAAAAAGACACGAAAAAAAAAGTAAGAAAAAAAGTTCTCACCATATTTTTTAGTTTTTTACCGAATAGTTTGATAACGATCTCTAACCCTTTTGCTTTTATTATTAAAGTCACTAACAAGCAATAATTGTTGACCCTTTCTTAAAGACTTTTTCTCAAAATGTCAAAGTTCACAAATTACTTAGAAAAGGTCACGATTGTAAAAATTAGGGTAACCTTTTCTTGTGTCACTTTGGATCTTTTTTGCAAAAAGGCAATAAATATGAACAATTTATTTCTTAGATGGTGATTTTGAAAAATTCTCATGTGATGTTTTAAATTGTAATGTGTAATTGAGTAGCATTCGATAATTTCGGCATTTTATATTAAATTATAAATTATTTTGAAAAATATATTAAAGGGTTTTATTTCGTTTCTTTATTGATTTAAAAAAAAGCATGTAGTTAATCTGTCGGTGGCGGGAACAGGGTTCAAGCCGCTGCTCAACGGTATTATTATTAAAGTTAATTTAACATATTATTATTCTGTATCTACATTCAGAAGTAAAATCTGCCCTATTTGACTTTAAATTTTATTATTTAACCAGCCATAGCTACATCAGCAATAATATCAAGGTCATACATAGAATATTAGCACAGGTCGTTTCGACCCACTGGGGTACAGAAACGCGCCACTGTGCACATACAGCCGAGTGTTTAGCAAACATCGCTTGCTAGCTATGCGCTCCTGGTATTTCGCAAGACGTTTGCAAACCTCTTTTTACTCCTGTCTTGCTGAAATCTTGCTTTATCGTCTTCATTTCATTTAGTACGTTTGCAGAAGTAATTAGCTTCTTTTAAATGTCGCTATTTTATGATGATGATTCTTATTTCTTATTATTAATGAGAAAAAGCTAGATGTTTAGTCCGTCTCCATAATACATAATTATTAATTAAGAGTTCCTGCCGTAATACAAAAACGATCAAATAAGTTTTTGTACATTCGTTTACGTAGCGACCCTACGTGAATTTTTAGGGAAACCGTAGCGTAGCTTCTGTAAATAGTAACAACCACTGAAGCTCCTTAGTTCCTAGTAGTTTGCAATAATTTTATGAAGAAATAACGCCTCATTCCCCGTGTTCTTTTTGAAAGGCTGTTTACGAGATTATGAGTACCTAGTGTTAAACTTCTTTAAATGCACTTTATTTTGTGGATATTGAATGAAACTGAGCCGTTACTTTCTGCTATGTAACGCTCGTTCGGGTAAGATCGGCGCTAGCTTGTCGTTCGTACCCTAACACTTATGATTTTGTTTCTAACTTGATAAAATGTTCACTTCTGCCTCTTCACTTGTGCCTCCACACACAATATATTTTTTTTACCGAATAGCACACTTTATTTTTGTATACTCTTATTATTGTGAAAAGGCTCTTAATAAACTATTGCGCCTCACCATCAACGATTGCATCACTGCTTACCATCAGGCGGGATCGCTGTCAAGTACTAGTTCTATCTTTTATAGTTTAGGCAGCGTACGTAAAATAAGTAACTTTTCTGGTTGATTTTTTACACCTTGTGTCCGAAAAAACCAAATATCTTACGGAACCCTATTTTTTCCGAAATAAAATTTAACCCATGTTACTCGTGGATAATGTAGCTTTCGAATGGTGAAAAATTTTTTAAAAACGGTCCAGTAGTTTTTGAGCCTATTCATTACAACCAAACAAACAAAGTTTTCCTCTTTATAATATTAGTGTAGATTAAAAAAAAAATGTTTTAACTGGTTTTTTTTTTCATTTAGTACACAATGAGGACTCAAATGATTTCAAGTCGAATTGAATATTATCGATTAGGTAATTTCTTGTTCGAAAACAGCATTTTTTTTGGCATTGTGAAAAATCAAGTAAACCACTTTGATAGCCTGGAACAGTGCCGGTATATAACACATTTAGTCACAGAATCGCAAGATGTACTCTCAATAAGTACACAAAGCCTGCAGGCAGGTGGTTGCGCGACGTGGCGGCGCCCTATGTTTGCCCACCACTCCGCCGACCGCCAGCGCGGCTTGTCGCCCTGGTACTTTAGGGGATGAACGCAAACATTCGCAAAGGGAGAGAGGTTGCAAAAAATAATTGAGATAATGCAAAGAAATTATATAAACTGGATTCCTCTAAAGCAAGCTGTTTGCGATTTGAAGTACCTAGCACATTTATACTTAACAAAGTCATCGTATCGATCTTGATGCAATTCTTTGTCTATTTATTTATATTATATGTATTCTTCACGCTGAAACTGCGACAGGGATTTCAATGAATTTGGCACAGGGGTAGACCATTTTCGTCTGGGTATCTTAAACTGAAGGTATGTGACTTTAAATGTTTGTGAACGCATCTACGATACATGAGTATATAGAATCTACACTATATAATAAAGAGGTAAAGAATCATGGCCAATTTGGACTAGAAAAAAAAAAGTGTTGGTAACGAAATGAGATTGTCATCATAACATAATAAATTATCAATGTAATTATCTGGTGGGTTCAGTTTATTTTTAAAACTAGGAGGAAAAAAGATATTCATTTTTTTAATTATTATTTTTTTTTTCAATAGAACGCGTCATAATATCTATAATCATGAACGCATCCTTAATATTAACATTCATAGAGAAGTCCATAGTTTTTAAGTAGTCGATATCGATTTAATTTCTAAATAGAAATGAAAAAATACATAATTGTTAGATTATAGCTGTTTATGATTTTGTTATTTATTTAATATAAGATAAGCCACTAACTGACTTTTTTGATTTTTATTGTATAATTGAATCAAGTCATGAGTTAAAAAATGATTTTTGCTTCTAAAAATCGATAATACCGTAAATCGATTGAATACGGAGCCACCCTATTTTTGACAAACAAACAACATATTGTTTGCTATTGTCTCTGCGCAGACCGTCTTGTAGTTTTGGCAACGACTATGTTCTGTGTGATCTTGTGTTTTCCCTATAATAATTCTAACCATAACTTGCTTTGCTTACGGACTCCGATCGAATCTTCTATACTTGGCATTCGTCTTTTGGACTTTGATTTCATCTAGTTTTGGATTTGTCAGTGAAGTGGAAGTAGTCATGTCTTCGCTCATTCTGTTAAATAAACTTTGGATTATGCGTTAATCGCATTGCACGGCACATTGTCCTAGAACAAGATACTAGAGTGGTGTCTTTTATTGCTGAAAGGATTTCGCCTCGTATCGTAAGTATTCAGATATCAACTTACTAACATCACAACTCATCGTACGATATTTCATTTTAGTACCTACATCGTCATCGAAGTGTTTTACATACAGTAATATTTATTTAAAAAGTTCCTTCCAAGAAAAAAGAAAAAAAGTACTTTCCAAATGGATTTTTTAGCAATTATTTCATTTTACAGATTATGGACCTGTTTGGATGCTGTGAGAATGAGGGTTAATCAAATTATCCATGGAGAAATATCATGCCATGATAACCAACTACCCGCAAGTAGTCGAACTCAGGTGGTGGGTCACTCTAGAATCTGCTTGATGTGTGGATGTTCAATCCTTCGAAGAAAAAGTGATTTAATATTACGCAACAATCCTTCAGAACTGCAACAAATGATTACTACCTGCATAATGAATTCTATCCTATCACAAGAGGTAATTTAAACAATTTTTTTAGTATTACTAAGACTAGCTGTTGTTTTATATAGTAATCAATTGGGTTTGATGTTTATAACTCCTAGATCTTATTTTTAAAAGAAACAACGTTGCAACGAAAGCTGGGTTCATAATTAACCTGTCAACTACCATCAATTAGAGTCACAATAGAAAGACAATAGCAGTGCAAATGCCAGCATTCGCTTGGAGTTTTATGAATTAATTTAAGTTTGATATTGCCAAACTGCCGCAAACAAACAGTGATCAATGTATGTGTCTATTTTGTATGAGAACAAGACAGTAGAACAATATAAGACAGGTTTTAATAGTATTTTTAGATGAGTTTACCAATTCTCTTTTTTGTTTTAGCTAACTTCAAATGACAGAGTGTGTCATTCTTGCTGGATGAAAGCAAAAAGAAATGCTCTGTGTATGCAGACAGAACGAAGAGAAAATGAATTAGTTGATTTTTCTTCAACAAATATGGTAGAAGCACCTGAATAAGTACAACATGACATTGAGACACCTGAATTACATTCAGCAATGGAGCAGTCTGAGATGGCTGGTAATGATTACCCAGAACAAGGATCTGATGAAGTGGATATTGTGTTATCTAATCCCAGTATATGTACCTGCATCATCAACTATTACACTTTCGAATTACAGACGAGCACCCAATACTGCTGCACAGTGTGTATTTACTTATTGCACTAATCGAGACTTACATCTAATTTCAATAAAACGATATTATTTAAACATTTTAATAAATAATAACACATTTGGGTTAGCTGGCATTAGAGATTATTGATGCAATTGTCTAGTTGGTCGACGCACACTAGGATGTTGTGCTCATGTTATGACCATCGTTTGGTTTCTTGGATGGGCCAGATACAAACAAAATGTAGCTGCTCCTGCTGCATTTCTTGATGATATATTCATAAGAGAATTGTAATAAAGAATAAAAAAGTACCTAGTCAGTTTTTGTTTTTTTACATACATAATTTATTTTTTACCAGTACCTTAGTGATTGTGATCTTGCAAGTGAAGAGGATTAAATGATAGCAACACAACTCAAAAATTCTTTATTTAATTTTTATGTCAGCTTGTTTAGTAAGATTCTTACATATGAATAAAGATAACTTGAGCTTTTTATTCATATTCATTTATTTGCATCTACAATGTTTTAGAACAGATATATTATGTCCTCCAAATAAATCTAAAGGCTTATGACTTAAATTCGATAAATTAAGCACTGTTTATAAAACAGTGGAACACCTCACCCCAATAAGTTTGGTTCATACATCGGTTTTGCCCGTGCGCGGGTTTATAGGTGAATCTAGAGGATAATTTTATAATGGTTAACTACCTAGTATACTAGTCTTTGAAAATGGCTACTAGGCTGTACTAAGTTTTAAAGTCTATTGTTGCCATCGACCCTGTCCAATAAAAACAAAACAACATTCCGCTGCGTCATTTATTAGGTACAGTCAAGAATCTTGTTTGTCCGTAAGATATATAAATTCTTGGGGTACAACGTACAGTTTATCCTATTTGGCGCGAAATGGACAAATGACATATTTGACGTATTTTTTTACAGCTACAGATTATTAATAAACCACATAACCTGAAAAAACATTTTAATTATTTATTAGTTTCTCCGTACTTTTAAAAATATATTGAATGCCGTACTTAGTAATGTTCATTCAGCCAAATCAAACGATACATGTTTCATCAAGTTACGATTTACTAATTTTTTATAGTCCAAGCATGTTAGGAGATTGACCATTGTTCTTTGTTTTTTGTTTGTAGGAGGTAAGGTAATCTCTGAAAGTACAGAAGCCTGATTCACGAAATCAAACAAGCCAAATATCGTTGAAGTTTTATAGTCATTCGATCGAAGTCCTATCCAAAAGCGGTAATCACGATCTATCGACTTATTTCCAGTTACATTACTATGTATTCTACCAGGATAATGTAATACAGATTTTTTTTTTAAATCGACGAATTTCAAACGACTTTAAAATCGGTGTCGTTCAAACTCGATTGATGGATGTGAATACGGAAATGGTCTAAACGACTAAATCGCTTCGATATCGTTACCTACGGTTTTCATTACGTGAATCGGGTTACTGGTCCGATTGCTAAAATTTTTTCACCGATAGAAAGCTGCGTTATTCCTGAGTGACTATATTTTATGTACGCGGGCAATGCTGCGGGCAAAAGCTAGTCTATAATATTTTTTTTTTCAAATCTATTAACCTGGCCGTCACCGAGAAGTAAGAGTATCAAGGCTTCAGAAAGTCACTGTTTTATGGCACTGCTCGGGCGCTTGGGCCTTAAATTCTCTGCCGCCGCCGCCGCCGGGATTCTGATCCCGATTTCCTGCCACCGTAGGCGCGGGCTTACGGACAGTGAGCAATGGGTAGCTCGCTGTCCGGCCGTCCGGTAACTGTCCGGACCAAGCCCAAGTCGTCGACGGCGCGCACTGTTCCCGCGCGCCTCAAGGAGTTGTCAGCAACAGCAGGGACCCAGCCGGGTCGAAGCCTACTGGGGCCAGGGTTATCCGAAAGGGCGCTCGAGCCCCGGTATGAAGGCTAGAAGGAACGGGGTGGGTCTTTTAGTCAGTAAGAGTCTGACACTATCTCCCGCTCCGCCCAAGAGCGGGGGTTTTCATTGGATGATTTTTTCCCACCAATAAAAAAAAAGGGCCTCATATTCTATTCTCATTTACATCGATCGATAATTAGATATTTTATTATGTAAACAGACTTGTCAAAAATGAATCATTGGACGCGTCCATTTGGCCAATAATTTGGGCGTATCGATCAGCTCAAATGGCGGTCGGCGAGGCCATTAAAATGTTTGTTTTATTAAAAGGGGCAATGGAAACAAACAGTTCCGAGATTCCCTCTGTTTGGACACTACTCGAGCGAGGGTGGGATGTGGCGGCGCGGAGGGCGACTGTTTAGGATATTGCTCATTATTGAAATTATGGGTGGGTGGGTTTTATATGTAATGTTTAGTTTAATATTCTATTAATTTGTGGTTATAATGCTTGCCTTTTTTTAAGTGGGAAAATTATCTAATGACATCCCCAGCTCTTGGGCGGAGCAGGATGTCAGACTTTTACTGACTAAACTAAACTAAAGGCGGAACATGAAGAACCTTGTACCTGTTGTATTTTAAGATCTGTAGCACCATGTTTCAGGCAAATAAATGAATTATTACCTATTATTATTATTATAAAACCGCCTGTTCCTTCTTTGCCATCGTTCCAGGGCTCCAGGGATCTCTTTCGCATCAACCATGGCCTCAGTAGCCTTCGATCCTGCTGGGCCCCTACGGTTGCTGATATCTTGAGACTCGCGTGGAACAATACGCATCGTCGACGACTTGGCTTGGTCCGGACGGTTACCGGACGCTCAGAAGGCGAGCTACCCATTGCTCGCCGTCCGCAAGCTCGCGCCTACGGTCGGTGGCCGGAAATCGAGATCGGACTCCGGGCGGCTGAGACGCGAAGGCCATTGCCTCGCACGTGCGGCCTCCTCTTTTGCTAGCATTAGGTACTGCTTCACAGAAGGAGGCGAACGCCTGCCCCTCCTACTCGCTCCGGACCATGGCCTGTCCCAAGGCCCGGCGCGTGCTTCTGTATTTTGCTCATATTGGTAACCATGTAAATAAGCTTAAATGTCAGAACAATTTAGATCTTTCCATTCTTAACTCCTTTTTATTCACCAGATAGCTTCCCGCACGGGAGGAGGGGCAGGGAGTGTCTGTGTGTCATTTATTAACCCAGCGTGTATCTTCAGTAGCCGCAATTTCGTTCGGTAAAGCATCTCGGTTCAAGTGACCATAGAAGTTGCGATGCGAATCAGTTCGCAAGTTCTTGCGATGCGTCGTAAGAACTTGGAGATTTTTACGATGCGATGTTGCATCACAGTTTTGTATTTGGGCATTATATTATGTTTGTTGACATGGGCGCATTATGTATGAAGTATTTATGTTTTTAATATCGCTTCATCGCCAAATTAGTTGCTACTTAATTAATTTGGCACAAGTGGATAGATGAATATCCAAACTTATCTTGTATTGATTTTACCACCATCAAGGGACTGGAACAATTTGCCTGCTGCGGTCTTCCCGTCCGATTATAATTTAGGTGTCTTCAAGGCAAGAGTGAATAGGCTCTAATAAACTAGTGCGCTTCACCATCAAAGATTGTATCACTGCTTACCATCAGGTGGGATCGCAGCAATTAAAAAAAAAACATTTAAACAAGCGCGATTTTAGTAAAATGGAACTTTTTTTATGGTTGGAAAAAATCATCCAATGACAAACCCCGCTCTTGGGCAGAGAGAAAAAAAATCTGTTTCAGTTTTACTAAATCTAAAATACTTTAAAGAAAATTCCAATTAAAACAGCCCATAACAATGGACCACCAGGCGCACAGAAACATCAGCACGTCAAATTATGTTGTTAACAATACAGGGGGATGTTGTTCGGGATCCGAATAATTAATTCCATTTACGGCGCGTGGCGCTAGATGGCGGGCGCGTAATTGTTGAACGTATTTGCGGCACGCTCCCCGTATTAATGATCGTTGGTGAATTTTGAGAGTTTTTCTTCGCATAATTATACTTATGATAGTTAATGCGGTTTAGACGGGTATTTATTTGATATGTGATGTGACACTTAGAATAAATATGTAATAATAAAAATGTTTATTTCAAATAGAATAGGCATTTTGATACATATTATTGACTGGCTTTTATATTTTGTACTTTCTTTTGTATTATTGAGTTTTGTTATTTGTGCGTCTATATATAGGCGTAATAAACATATTTTCTTTCTTTCTTTCTTATTGGAGATCACCTTTTAAGCAAGGAATTGATTCTATTAGGTGACTAGATGACTCCGCACTTCCACTTGTCATTTTTATGCAATTGAAATGCAGACATACAAGACTAATAATAAATAAAATAAAAAGGTAACTTAATAACTTAAATCAATATTATGACGAGGATATTTTTAAAATCAAGCTTTATTTATCTATTTTTTTTTTAATTATTATTGTCATAGTGTCTACTATATCTATTCTATTAACAAAAGCGTTGATTAAAGGGGGTTAATTGACCTTAAATTCAAGGTCACATCATCTATCTCATTTTGATCTTCGAACGGTGAGTGTGAATGTAATACATACGATTCTTGAGGTGATAAAGTCTCTTAACAATACCATGTTTCATAAACAAGAATGGCCCATGGTTTTAGCAAAACTCAGCACCGGGTCAAAAAGCTATATCCACCCAAAAGCGTAGTTGGAAACGAAAGTTTCGGTTCGGACTTCCTCAGAGCTGAAGACTGGCCATCATCTGGTCCCAATCTTAATCTGCTGAATTATAATTTATGGTAAATTTTAGAGAGTATGGCTTGCTGTTTCATTTGGAGTCCCTGAAACTATTCATAAGATTGGCAGAGAAGAATTTTTCCATTGCGAGATTGCGTGTGATATTTTACTGGCTTCAACGGTTAACATTAGAAATCCATTGGCTATATATACAGCTGAGTTTGACTTTCATACATTTTTAACATTAACGGTCATTATGAAGAGTGTGACAGAGTCGAGTTTCAGTATATAATGTTAAGTGTCATACCTTTTTAATGAATTTGATGTTGACACAAAAAAACACGCATTTCTTCAACTGTAAATGTTAAATTTTCCAAATTTCACCAAACATCGTCCAATTTTTTTATCGTCGCGTAACAATGTTATATGAATAATGAACGTGCCTTCACCACCATAACTTTTTAATGAATCTGATGTTGTTATAAAAGCAAAATATGAATGTGCCTTCAAGTAAAGAAAACTTCAAAATAACTTTGTGTACGACAAATTTTTTGCAGAAATTCCATGATTATTCTACAATGCCTGCATAGACATTTCATTTCCATCTCAAATCACAGACGTTACATTATATTCTCCACAGTGTATAGCAGGGACACATGGCATATAGGCGGTACTTGGTAGGTACACACGGTGAGTAACTTCTAAGTTTCATGCGGTCCTGGTAACCGCAAGGCGTTGTCTCGTCACCGCAGCGCTCCGTCACACGCTCTGTGCACAGTGGTACGCAGACATTGTATGCTGGGTACAATGTTTCTTATTTCTTTGTTTTTATTGTAATCCTACTTATGTTATAAATAGTGAAATCTGTATGTTTAGACGTTTGTTTATCAATGACGCACAGAAGGGTAAGCTTTTTTTTACTTGGGAGATTATTAAATACCGCTCTGACTGGAGGGGGAGGGAGTGTCAGACTTTTATCGACTATAAACTACAGTGTTCCTTTTTTGCGAGGGCTACGGTATCTCCTCCGAACAATCCGCAGCCCTGGCAGGTGTCGTGTCGGCCCTAATTAGCCCCGCCAATTTTGGTGACATTTTTTTGAGGCGCGCGTGGAACACAATACGCTTTCGATCCGGGCTTGGTCCTTACTGGACGGCCGGATGACTGGAAGGCGAACTACTATCCATGGCTCATCGTCCGCAAGTCTGCGCCTGCGGTGGACGAAAATCGTGCTACGAGTCACGACGGGTGTGTCTTCATTTCACGGTTTTGGTCACCTCTATAGCATGCATGCATTACTGTTTCGCTAAGGATGTTTAAGCGGATCTGGTTAAAACTTGGCATACCGGTAGATTCTAACATGACCTAAATTAGATTATGATTTTATTAGGTATTAACTTTATTTCCATAGCCGATAACTATGTTCCGGGGAGATTACTATTTTTGACTTTCCCTCAGATAAAGCCGTTGGCAAAACCTAATGTTTTTTTTTTTATCATCAAATAATTGGTGGAGTGTTCCAATGTTTCTTCCGTTGCCCTTTACGTTTCAGGGCAACGATGACTCTTTCGAAAATTCTACTGGGTTCCACCTACTTGTACGTTGTACTACATATTTACTCTGGCCATCCCCACAGTGGTGGTAGACAGAGCATGACCGTCGCACATAACGGGCGGTCACGGGCCGCGGACACGGGGCACTCGGCCTAGCTGACCACACCCCACACATATCCGTGTACTAACATAACATGTACTTACGTATCCATTAACTTATAAAAAACCTACTCTCTTCTTCCATTGATGTGGCTATATTATCGTGTGAATATTCGTGTCGCGTTGTCGCGATATAAACATAGTGTTCAGGTGTACGCTGATTAGCGGACAATCGCATATCTAAGCGGCTGTGTCGAATTTCGAAAAAGATACCTCCGCGACTTTTATTCTTGGGATAAAATTTATTTAGATCTATTTTTATTATTCAGGTGAATTTTGTCTGAAGAATAAAATTGTGACTTGACAATGTGTAGTGTCAATGACCATGACAGTGCGTGTGTGTGTACTTGACAATATTGTATATAAAATCTGTTAAAAAATATTTTTTTATTTTCAGATTTATATGAAGATAGAAAATCAGCCCTTAAAATAATTATGGTATTCAGACAACTCCTACAACCTATTGCTCTTCTTCGCAAAATTTCTCAATTCTCAAAAATGTAATGTGTTAAAATCAACACGAACAATAATAATTTTTATATAACTTTCAAAAAAAAAAAGACATCACCACCACTTCTCTATTAAAACAAAAATAACCAAGACCGTGATTGCTTGTCTCAAGAAAAAAAACTGGCAAGCGTACCAACAGTTCAAAAGCCTCTTTCATCCCCGACCGGGAGCGGAAAGCTTGTACCGTCAAACAAAAAAAAACACGCTGTATATCAAGTTACCGTACATCTGGCCGCCTGGCGAAAAAGCACGATTTTATGAAAGGAAATTGTATTTGGAACATTTCTTGGAGTTTCTGAGCTTCTAGTCCTTTTTTTATTAATTATTATTTTTTCTTTTTGATTTTTCCCACTTAAATGATATAAATAGAAACAATTAGATATCTAAATAATTAAATACCTACCTTCGTGCTTGCGTACTCATCTTAAACTTAGAAAACTAGTCATAAGTCTCATCATCATCATTTCAGCCGATATAAGTCCACTATTGGACACAGACCTCCCCCAAGTGCCGCCACAATGAACGATCCTGTGTTTGTCTTAAGTCTACAGTCTACATTAATACAATAAAGAGATAAGTTTTTTTTTTGGTTTTAATATTATTTTGTTTGTAGGAAGTAATCTCTGAAAGTACTGGTCCGATTGCTGAAATTTTTCACCGATAAAAAGCTGCTTTAATCCTGAGTGGCATAGGCTATATTTTAAGTTCGCGGGCAAAGCCGCGGGCAAAAGATAGTAGATAATATTTTTACAGCAGTTAGCTAACGTACTCTCATAGCCAGACAAAGGCCTTCAATTTCTTCCAGTTATTGCATTCCTGAGCCAGATCCACGCATCTAGATCTTCTTGTTATCTCTTCTTGAACCTGCTTGCCTGGTCCACTCTCAGACACCCAACGTTTGTAGGGAAACGTTTGCCCAACGAAAACAATATGGATGCGTTTAGTCTTTTAGTTAACTAATTAAAATTGCTCTCAGAAAAGGAATAAGCAGTACCTAAGCCTTAACTTCCGTGAGCTTTCTCGTAGATAATATCTCAGCGAATTCAAGCGAAAAAAATAAGATATCACGCATCAATCTCGTCAATCAAGACTGCATATTAAAGTCATCTCAGAATAATTTAATGACCGCCCAGTTAACGCTCTCGTCAATTCTAAGGGCGTGACAATAAACTATCTGACAATGTTGTTGAAATCGTAAAGTTTATGGTATGTCGCCAGTTTGACACCCACGCGGAATGGAGTTGTCATTCGCTGACACAATGTTGTAGCGAATGACAGCGAACTCTTTTTGAAGAACACATGACCGAGACGGGGTTTCTCCAAATGAACTTCATTGGCTGTTTTAATTATTCGCATTTATTCCTAGCGGATATTGTCATGTAAAACTTGTGTAGTTTAGTAACTCAAAATGTATGCGCAACTGGACAATATGCGGAATCATTTAAACAAGCGCGATTTTGGTAAAATGGAGCTGAGAATTATAATAGTTTGATCTACCACAGCGAAGCTTACCGGGAAGGCTGACCCGATACATTTACTGCCAAATACTGCAAAAACATTAGAATGTGTTACATCCGCATTCTAATGGAATTCAAAATAACTAAAAGTGACAGAAAACTTAATATTTTCAAAACTCGACACTGCGAACCAAAAACCCGTGCATCGACATGTGTGAATATCCATAATATAGGCACCGAGTCTCCTCCGTGCCTCTAATAAGCATGTGTTAAGCGGTTGGTCCATCTTTGATTATATTTACAGATTTATTAGCCAGAAAATATTACACCAATATTATCCTTTGACTTCGCTCGGTTTACCCAGTTACCCAGTTACTAGGTTGTGAAAAAATCTTGTACTCAATTGCATCTGGCAAAACTGGAAGTTGATTCCAATATTTATAGTGTCTGGGAAAAGGCTGGCAAGAAACTAACTGACATACTAGGTTGACATGAAAAGTCAGTGACACTCAATAAAGCGTAATTTCGCTCAAGAAGCTGAGCTCTAAAACTTATGCTCAGGGCGTCAAGTCGCTGCCGTACAAAACATACAAAAATGCGATATTAATATAGGATTAACCTTTTCGATTGTGTTTTTTTTTTTGTAAAAGTAACACCATAAACCTTGAGTTGCATTGTCTGAAAAATTTAATTGAATGTGTTGCTTAATTTGATTGCAAAGGGGGTGCACTGCATAAGTGATTTGATTTAGGTATTTTATTTTCATTCTAGAACAAGTTTTGAATTCACTGTTAATTCTCTAAAAAATGTAAACCATCCTCTTTTCTGAAGGTTTTTCAACAATTTCTAAGCCCACTTTCAAATCATATTATCCGACTTTAAAAAAGAAAGGGTTAATGACTTTTTTCTAAATCATTTATCATAGGGTCGAAGAAAATTAGAATATCTAAACACAAAATACCAGGACGACATAAGTTCATAAGAGGAATCCTCGCGCTCCCACAGGAGCAGTCACGTGACCCTTTCATTAAATCCTTGACAGGTGATTTGGCTTCCAAACTGTATGACGTCTAAAAATTATAAATTCTATCTCCATTTACGAGTTTCGATTTTACATCTTATTGCTTAGGGTACACGGTTGATTTTTGAAGTTCGGTTGTGGTAATGAAGGGTGATATAAAAACGGGTGTGTATTGTTTGGTAGCAACAAAGGAGATGTGTCGAGAGGCACGTGACTTCGACCTTTATATGGAAAATGTTTATAATTAATGGGAAAAATTATGTCTATAATTTAGTAAGGATTAGAAGGATTTTGCTATGAGTGTTTAGATTTAAAGGAGGAGGGATATATCCACTGTTTTTTTTTTTAGCATGGTGTGCAACTAACTAATAATAAGTGATGTTGTAAGTAAGACAAAGTTTAGGCACGTCACTTTTATTGTTATGAGGTCCAAAAATAAGACGAGTAAGAATTCTAATTAACGTTTTATTTCAATAAACGTAGGTATCTGATCTGTTAACTATGACATCAGACAATTCTTTTTAAAAACCAAAGATAACACACTGTAAGCAGTTTTCATTCTTTAATTTATTATTTAACAACCTTTGCGGCTGTAAGTCTCCTCTTTAATGAGTGGCTAGAGAGAAACCACGGTGTCCTTACTTTCGACTGGACGCAGGACACAAGACACGGTCATTTCGGTAGGTTCCTATTTCCGATTCAAGTGGCAAAAAAAGCTTCCAGGTGCAACCATTGTGAGGATTCTTCCACGCTCTGGCCCCCGCTTGGGTGAAGCACCGCCGGCCGCCGCGCCGTGTCCACGTGAAGACAATCGGCGGTGGCTCCCCTCGCGCCGAGACCTGGTTCAGGCCATGGTCCGCAGCGAGAGGGAATGGGATGCGGTCATATTAATGAATACCTACCTAAAAAATACTTAACTTAATAAAAAACTTTTTACAAAAAAAAATACAACCGACTTCAATGTTAAAAAGTACTCTCAGACAAACTTAAATACCTTATAGCCAGAGAGCATCTCATAACGATTCTAATAATCCCAAACACGGTTAGATTACATTAATTTACCTTCTGGCTTCATCATCAGATCAGTCCGATACATCCCCTCCCCCTTTTCTTTCAGCCAGTCATCGACTACACGTATAGACAAAGCAATTTTACTGGTTACGACAGTTCTGCTGTGATCCTATAAGGAGTTATGTGCTATATCTTCGAAGTTCATGATCAGGTCATAACAATATTTCAATAGGACCAACTCAGAAGCATAATCTTTCAATCAAAAAAAGAATTTTCAAAATCGGTCCACAATTATTGACTTACATAAAAAAAATATATATACATTCTGCCGAACATAGAACCTCCTCCTTTTCGAAGTCGGTTAAAAATACTATACACTTACCCTAAAACCATTAAATAAAACTAACGAAACCTAGTTCCCTAGTACCTAAAGCTTGAAAATATAATGACGCCCGTTTTCTTCGAAGACCCAATATTGACAGAAGCCAGCTCTCAAACATATCGGTAGGTATAATTAGCGCTTGCCACCAACTGCCCGGTGAATTGGCAAATATTTGCCGCCAATACTTACCGAGCAGATAAATCTTTAAATAGTCAAGACTGACAAAGGAGTTAAAACTTCGTTTAAGTCTTAAACGAGAGGGTTCATGGTTAAAGGTAAAACTACACTGCGCACACGTGTGACAAACACGCCGATCTGGGCGCGTTTATGGAGATACATTTTATATGGAAACTAGACTTGTACAGCTACATTAGATCCACGCCACGCGTAGAGATGTGCCGTTGCCGGCAATATGAGAATATTGCTGGCAATATTGCCACCAATATTTTTACTACGCGTTCCAAATGAGAATAGGACCGATTCCTATGTTTTGACGTCTCGTCGTACCTACTGCCAAATCGAAAAAATTTTGGCAAAATCGAAGAACTTAGAGATGAGTAAAATTTAAGAACTGGATTTTGATTAAACTTTTTTCGTTCACAGTTCATAAATAAATTAAATGTTTCGTAAATTAATTATTGTTTAAAAATTCCTTTCTTCGATTTGTCAGTAAATCGTGACGTCACAACATGGCGGGCGATCCTATTCTCATTTGGAACGCATTGTACTTCGGGCAATATTGCCGGAAATATTCCCACCAATATTCCCACTTCACGACAATATTGCCGGCCACGGCACATCTCTAGCCACGCGACGTCTTTCTACGTAAAAATCAGGCGTGGTCCACGTGTGCATCTATTTAATGTAGTTCTAGCTTTATCGAGGTTTATTTTTTGCTACCTAGCTTTTCCGAGCGTCTTCGCTCGTCTAAAAGTCTGAAATTATTATAAGGTAACGTATACTAGACAAATACGAGAAAAACTCTCTTGGACCAAGTTTCGAACAAATACTTCCATTCTCTATGAACTGCAGGGCGTCAAAGAACGCTTGTATAATTCAAATCGCGCGGCAAACTTTGGCACCGCGATGTAGGATCGTTACGTTACAAATTTAGCACAAAATCTAGGTACAGAGTCAATCTACATACAAGCGCGCTCGAGCAACGCACACATAGAAACCGCTCATGGACACGATATCACGGAGCGCCTCGGACCGCTCGAACAATTCCGGCTCAAACGCTCATTATGTGTGTCCACCGAGCGTAGGTATAAAAAGTGAAGTAATACATGAGATTGTCTTCTGTACCTATCTATTTTGTGTCTTCAGTACATTCTGGTGACATAGTAGGTATGTCGTGGCCAAATCATAGAAATTGATCACATCATGACATGGCCAATTAAAACTGGCCAGATCGTTTTAAACGATAAAGTATGATGATATTGTGGGAATATAACAAAAACAAATCCATCCTGCTTCAACAATATGGTCTTTCTCTTTCTAAGCAATAAATATTATATTTAATGGATAGAGTCCCCATGACCACTTGACTGAAATCCCTAGTATGGTTATAGTTACTGTATTCCACTAGCCTTGCTTAGGAGCACACGTCTCACGTGATATTACTGAAACACACCTAAAGAAAAGGATAATAAACAGTTATTATTGAAATCCTTAAAACGAAGTTTCTCTTTGGTGTCCTATTACCCCAACAGATATGTCAATCCTCGTTTCGCCTACTTTCTTTAGACCTTTTAATACTCATAATATAGAAATCGTATATCAATGATATGGTCAAACGAGGATTGACATATCATCAAATGAATACGTTTAAACGATTTGGCTAGTTTTACTTGGCCATATCATGAATTTATCAATTCTAAAATCTGGCCACGACAGATACACTACAATTTTTTTTTTTTTTAATATTTATTAGATGTTCCTCACAAAACTTCCTACATACGTGAACATACGTCACGTGACAATAAATCAACAATAAAAAAAAAACAATATAAAACACGGTCGATAACGTCACGTAGTCGGTAGGTCTCTCCGGCGGGTGTCGGTTTACCGCCGGTAACTTGATAGACTGCCTATGTGTTTTGCATCGTGAGTATCATGGACAGAGATGAGGTGCCTTCCATTCAGTAGCGTAAGTCTTTTATACGCCCAGGTGCCAGTTTCTGGGACTTCGCCCCTAAAAGAAGTCCGAGTTTGGTAAGTTTAATCCGCCCGACGCAGGTCCTCACCGGTCATGAGTGTTTTGGAAGGTTAAGAAACTCTAGGGTGTCACCATTGTGCAGATCGGCTGGAGCTCACGGTGAACTTTAGGGTGATAGTATGCTCCACTTGGGCGAAGCCCCGCCTGGTCCTCGTGGAAGCAATCGACGGTGATGACGATGATGAACCGTAATGGGTAACAGTAATTTCTGATGCTTGTTCAGTAGTTCTTCAGTAGTTTGATCATTATTTCGCCCTGTGTCTGGGCACCGCCAGCACTTAGGTCAGTAATTAGGTCGTAATTACGGCACTGGTTCCAATTGATGAAATGAGCTACTGATTATTCTATAGGAATCGCTGCGATATAGGTACCTAGTTACAAATAAATTAGTACGGAGAACCGTACGTGGGATTTTCTGGGATGATGTCGATGATACGGTATCGTTGATGCCATAGATTCTAGAACACCACGAACAGGCGTAAGGTATTAGCCAGCTTTTCGGTATTTTACAGTATGCATTTTAGAGAGTGTGTACAGGAATTACATGACTTGATTCCGTCGTCACCTTTCTACCATCGTGCATCGGTCAGCCCGACGTACGGCGAGTGCCTACCCTTACGTCGTTAACACTCCTACGTTCCAATCCGGACTAAGCGTTTCGCCTTGTCGTTTATACCGTGTACTTCGAAAGATTGGAACAATTTGCTTTCAGCGCAGCGGCCATCCCGTCCGATTATAATTTCACCCAAATTATAATCGGACGGGATGGCCGCTCTTCAAGGTTAGAGAGTAAACTAGAGCGATTAACCATCAACAATTGCATTTCTGCTTACCATCAGGTGGGATTGCAGTCAAGCTCTGATTTAGATTATAATAAAAACTTGGCATTATTTTATGTATTTAGTGGGATCGATTTTTTCTCGGCGTCTTCAATCTTATCGTGTTTTTTGTATGTAAAGGAAGTTTATTGATTCTGTTAGGATTTTTTAGTGTAGAAAGCTACACTATCGCTGAGTGTCAAATAATAATGTGGAACTAGTGATAACAAAATTCAACATTAGATCCATTGTTTCCAGATTATTTTAAAAGTAAATGAATGTAACAAAGTCTAGGTCAGGCGACGGAAGCGAACGCCAAAGAAAACAGTCTAGTGATAATTATTTCTAAGCAAAAACTAATCAACCTTCTAACAAAAGTACCAGGATCACATACGCGCCTAGGAGTCCTTCCACACTACCAATCGAAATATTATTCCAATACATTTTCCCAAAATGTTCCCCGCCATTGTTCTAACGTTAATCTGTTTGCTCGCGTGTTTGCGGTCGCCGCTCGAGTCCGGTTCAGTCAATATTATCGCGATCGACTTAGCTTTGTGTCTTTGATTTTGAGTGTTACCGGTTTTTCGGGGCGTTAAAATGGCGCTTTTTGACTAAACTGCCAGAGAAGCCAGTTTTGAGAAGATGCTTTATTCTTAGGGGTATTTATGAAGTGGGCTTGCCGACGATGAGCAATAGGTACATAGTTTGCCGTCTGGCCGTCCGATAACCGTCCTCCGGACCGAGCCGGCGTCGTCGACGGCGCCCGACCCCTAAGAGTTTTCAGCAAAACCGTAAGGACCCAGCAAGGTCGAAGTTTTCTGGAGCCATGGCTAGTCCGACAGGGAATTCCGAGGTCCAGGTACGCAAGGCAAAGAAAGAATATATTAGCGAGTTTTGCCAGTAAAAGTCTGACACGCCCTTAAGCTCCGGCCTACTGCGGGAGAAGTCATTGAATCTAAAAATTTATCACTTCATGATATGGCCAAATAAAACCGGCTAGTTCGTTTAAACGTTAACATTTGATGGCATGTCAATCCTCGTTTGGCTACATCATCGATGTAGAATTTCTATGATATTAAAAGGTCTCAAGAAAGTAAGCCAAACGAGGATTGAAATATCATCAAATTTTAACGTTTAAAACTATCTGGCCAGTTTTACTTGGCCATATCATGAAGTGATCTATTTCTAAAATCCTGGCCACGACATCTTCATCATTGTATATCTGGGTTAATACGTTGTGGGGTGTGGTAAAATGAAACTATTTTAATTGAAACATCTTTGACCATCAACTCGCTTCTCAATTTCCAGCGCCATTTTGAGTGCCCCAAAAACTCCAATGTTCATCTGAAGTGCGTGTACTTTATGTTTTGTTTGCCGGCTTCACCAAACTGATGATGTTTGTCAAACGCATTGTGGGCACAAGTGGTAGTGAACCGTGCACATTACATTACTGTTAGCTTTGAGTACTTATGACTTCCTGGTGAAGACTTGGTTATACCTACCAAGTCTTCACATTCATTCACATAGGTCTTAGATGTTTCTGTGGCCCTGTTACTGTTACCCCCGCTCTTGGGCGGAGCGGGTGTATCAGACCTTTACTGACAAAAAAACACTCTCGTTCCTTCGTTACCTTTCATACCAGGGTCGAACAAACCCTTGGTCACAATTACAGGGTTCGATCCTGCTAGGTCCCTACGGTTTGCTAACATCTCCTTGAGGCGCGCGTGGAACAGTACGCGCTGTCGACGACTTGGGGTCGGTTAAGCCTGTTACCAGACGGTTGGACGGCGAGCTACCAATGGGTAGCAATGTCAGCAATGGCTCGCCGTCCGCAAATCCTTGTCTTTACCCACTTTAAAGATTGGTTAGGTTAAGAATGCCGCGAGATTTGTCGAAATAATAAAAAATACGGGTAATTGTTACACCTAACTATCACGTAATCAATTTGCAAAATAATTATAATTTATCTTTTATGTAATTATGTTGTTTATTACGTAATTTTTGTTCGGCCAAAAAAAGAAAATAATTTATTAAACAAAAAACAGAAACAAAAGAAGTAAAATTATTTTAAGCCATAAACTTCCAGCCATTAATTCACCAAACAAATAAAAAATTGCGTTATTTTCTTCCATAAAAGAAAAAAAAACTTTACCGAGCAAAAAACAAAAGACAGTGAAATTATTTTAAGCTTTTTATTTGCCCAACGAAATAGGGGAGGTGCTTCCTAAAAGGTTTCCATGTCGGTGTACATTTTCCGTTTGTTTATAACTTTTCCCCTACCCACCCCGGCGGAAGGGTTGTGAAGCCTAGCAAGTGTGGTTCGCCCTTTATTTTTGTAAACAGTGGTAATTTTTAAACAGTTTTTTTTTTGTTTAAAGGTTCGAGTTTCAGTGAAACTTTTTTTTTTGTAAGGTTTTATTTTATTTTTATTTTAGAAACGGTTAGGTAAGTTGTTTTGAAGTTGGTAATTGTTTCCGAAAACGTCGAGTTTTATAATGTTTTTTTTTTTTTTCTTTTATTAGATAGGGTTCGTTATACAACGTTCGTGGTTTATTGTTTGTTGAAAAAACCTGTCTACGTAATTGTTGGTAACTTTCTGAAATAGCCGAGTTTTATGTTAACATGTTTATTTGTTTTCATTTGTTAGGATTTCATTGTACAGCGTAAGTAAGAAGTCGCGCAAATGTAATAATTAAAGAGTAACTCCTAATGTGAGGCAACGTTTTTGTTTTTTAAATAAAAAGCGAGCTTAACTCATAATAGGGTAGTTTCCAGGGTCAAAATAATTACATTTTATTTAGTCCGTATTTTAGATTATAAAAAAATATTCTACACGTATTTTTTCTTTTTTCGATTAAACAAAAAATAACAAAGATATAAGCCGATTAAAGTTATGTGTAACGTCACCCCGTGCGAAAAAATGCAGCACGGCGTGGTTTAATTTACAAATAAAAAAATACGTGTCCCTTATTTTTGAATAATCCTCGGTGATTTTCTAAAAAGGAAACCCTTAGTTGTAGAGCGCAAAGGGCAACTAAAGGACATAGGTATGGTTTTAGTCTGTAAAAAACTGACACGCCCTCAGCTCCACCCAGACCAGGAAAAGTCATTGGATGATTAAATCACATTAAAAAAAACCTTTGATTGATAGAAAGTGGGAATAGTGAAGAATTACTACACAGCGCACACGTGTGCCACACACGCTGATCTGGGCGTGTCGGTCTCCATATTTTTTTTTAAGGAAACTAGACTTGTGGAGCTACACTAGATCCACGCTACGCGACGTCGTTCTACGTAAGTACAAATCAGGCGTGTTACACGTGTGCTTTGCTTAAGTCTAATGTAGTTCTAGCTTAATATTATCTATTCCTCAAATATTATAAAGTCCTTTATAAAGTACATTACGAGTACAATTGCCGAAACGGATCTTGAGCGATCGGCGTCAGAGTGCGGATCGCTTTGCGTATTCCATACATTGGCGAGCCAATCGTCTTCGTTGTTAGATACATGCAGCAACGCAGGCAACGAATCACGAGTGACGTCTATATGACACGATGGCGTGGCGAGTCAATCACTGATACTCCCCGCCCCCGCGTCTCACTTTGCATCACTAAAGAGACCGAATATTTGACTTCTGCACAACTTGAAGCCAGCGCTCAAGATCCGTTTTGGCAATTGTAGGTACAAGCAATTAATGCATCTAAAGACATAATTCAGAAGAAAGTGTAACTCAAGCGCTTTCAATTGCTCTCGAGTGTTACCCGATCCACAGACACAAAGGTGCACTCGCCCGCGAGTAAACAATAATTGCAGCTACTAAACGCATTCCAATATGGCGCCGAAATGTTGGCGCCAAACGAAACAATTAGTTTAACCTTTGTGTAAGAAAATGGATTCAAGACAAAACTTTGTATTAGAAATTCCATGGCTAATTACAATTCCACGAGTAACGTCTTGCCCAATAATTGGGCTGTGAACGTCTGATAGGCAGTCAGCACATGGTTTCGCAGAATTCTCGCAAAAAAGATCATTATTTCCAAAAGATAACTATAGTATTGTACGTATCATGCTATGGTACTCAGGTTGTGCGCAGCAAAGCAATCTCTACAGATGGGGGTTCTCGGACAGTTTTGATGTACAGTGTTTGTGCGGCGTCTCTCCACAGACCATGGAATTTTCCATACTGCGTCATGATCCCTATTACCTTTTCACTTACTTAAGGAAATAGGGTCCTAATGTCAGCGTCAGTGGACGGCATTGCAGTGGCCGAATACTGGGCCCGAAAAAAAAACTGCTATTGACACACTAAGAAGACTTGAAGATATTACATCCATACCATTTATTTTCCACAATACATCTCTTATACCCACTTCTTGAAGAAGAAAGTGTAACTCAAGCACTTCCATACGACACCTGATACAAGACACGAGCACAAAGAACCACTCGTCTGCGATAAACAATAATTGCAGCAACTAAACGTACTTCAATATGGCGGTCCATTGTTATGGCGCCAAAATCTTACGTCATTTACGCTTGTCTTGCTCAAAATTGTCTTTTTTTCCTCATTTCTGCAACATTAAATTCGTAAATGTCCTTTTCGATTTCGTTTGTGTTTCACTTTTTGTGTTTTGTATTCGGAATAAAGATTATAAGACAGTACGCAATGGTGTACAATGCAAATTATTGGGTTGACAGATTTTGAAATGAAGAGCACATTCCAGATTTTTTTTGACCATTTTGCATCAGTAGTTCGCCGTGCCGACTGTGACTGGTACCTACCTAGATCCCATTTATTTACTTACCTGTTTTTTCTCTTCCCGATAATAGGACTTCTATCAATTATCATAGTTGATTGTAAATTAATCAAATTTGATTGTTAATTAACAATAGTTTAAGATTAGATATTCGATATTCGAAGCACCGAAGGGCTGATTGTTTAACATTATCGGCATGTTTATCGGAAGCTCTGTATGTGCTCTATTGGTTTCCTATGACGAGGTAAAGGTACCAGGAGTACATATTAGAAAAGAGCTTGATAAGAAGAAGAATGTTACTATCATAGATCACAATTGCGTGGTCACTTCAGAAATGAAGATACCCAGCAGGAGAACCAAGGTTACAGACATAGCCCAAAGAATCGCCAAACTACAAAGTAGGTAGCAGTGGGAGAATTGCTCGCAGAACAGATGGTCGATGGGGACAAAAGGTTCTGGAATGATGACCACGTACTGGAAGACGCACCGGAGCCAGGGTTAGTTTCGAAAGACAGCTCGAGCCCCGGTATGAAGGCTTGAAGGAACGGGGTGGGTTTTTTGAAGACGCAACGTTGGAAGGCCTCCCACAAGGTGGACCAATGACCTGGCGATGGTCGCGGGAATCTGATGGTTGCGAGACGCCCAGGATCGGTCATTATGGTGACAATTGGGGGAGGCCTATGTCCAAGAGTCGACGTCTTTTGGCTGAAATGATGATGATGATCATAGACCAGGAGTCTTACTATGATGTGTTAAAATGTCAAGAGTGTGAGCGAGAAAGAGGGATGGAGCAAACACTGTATATACTCGTAGCTTCATCCCTCTAACAGTTGTTTTTAGGTCGTCAAATAATTCGCGATAAAAGGAGGTCGGAATTAGACCAAAAACGCGACGACCTCAAAGCTTGACCACCAAACCAACAGCAATAGGTGGCAATAGTGTATTATCATACCGTTAATGGTGTTCTGACATGTCCGCTCTGTGATCGGAGCTTTTCGGCCAAGGTTGGATATGCAAGTCACAAGGCACATAACAGAGCAGCAGATCTGAGCTCACAACCACCATGAGGAGCCAAGGAACGGCTAGGTAGCATCATCATCATCAAATTAGGGTCTCCATATCATATTTACAATAGCTTAAAAACACACAGAAAACCAGCTTATAACACCCACTTAATTTCATCAACCTACCAGGCCACCAGAGAATACAAGCGCCTCATCTCATTTCAAATCCATAACATGACCACGAAACAAGATAATCCCTTAAAATAAAAACAGCCCCTAGCTCCAAAATAATTGACTTCAACCCTCAAATGTCATTACGGAAAATGCGCATCAAAAAGCAGCGTGGGGTACAAGCTACCCCTATATCATAATTGTATTCAGGCATATTGGCCGCGTTAGTCGCTGTTCACATAATTCTCGTGTAATTTGATATTTTATTAGTGAGCATTGTTTAAACAATTGCGTAAGTGATTGTTAGGGCCGTAGGGATCTGCACCTTGCAGGCGAGGGTTATGCTGAAGGGAGGCAGGATGGGATGCACTTTTTGTCTCTGATTTTTTCAAGTTGTGTACCTATTATTAGAGCTACTGTCTTAATGCATGAGAAAATCTGCAGAATTTTGGTTGTGCTTGTGTCACATGTTAGGTTAGGTCCTTCATAGATACGTTTTTGACAATATCTTTGGTTATATTATATAAGAAAAACCCAGAAAATAAACACTGAAGCGAAGAAACAAATTTATTTGCGGGACGAGGTCTATTACGCCTCGTAAGCCTTGTGTCTTCCGTGCGGTGCGGCTAAGAAAAACATAGTCTTCTCTGCCGTGCGGAGGAACTTCAGTTTGGTTTAGTTTAGAAAAGAGATGAATATAATTATATCTAAGATGCCTTATTAAAACAGAATGCTATGGTGTACCTACTTTAATACGGGGTCACTTTGACCTCGTACCGCACCGAAGAAATAAAATTTTTTGTTTTCTTTTAATTTTGCCAAAAATGCTTTTAGTTTCCTAAACGTTACAAGGCCTATAGCCTAAGACTGTTACTGCTTTAATCTGTCTATTCATTTCCTGAACCTTTCAATCGTGGAAATTACAGACACAATAGAAAGACAAAAGGTGCGCGAACGCCGGCGTTCGCTTGGGGTTTAATGAATTAATTTTATTTAATTTATTTTTGTGTAAGTAAGTACCTAATAATGGATTTGAAATTTTATAGTTACCTACTAAGTTTTAAGTAAATATAGATACTAACCCTTTTATGAGTGAAAAACTTAAAATAAATGATATTATTATAATAGTGATAGTTCTCTAACGAGGTCTTTAAAGCCCCGTATGTAGGTACTGCAGAAATGGGAATATGTAATACAAAAATGAGTGCCGCTGTCAACTTGTTAAATGCTACTCGCTCAGTGAGAGTGAAATCCGATGATATTGATCAAATGAATTACCTACTGACGCAGTATTACCTCACGGAGTGTAGGTATCACGTTCCAAAATGTATGGGTGGGTATGGTGGGTCACTTTTATGTTTTATATGCTCACATTTTGTGCATGTAAGCAGACCACATAATTGTGCTGTAGACCGAATGGTAGATAAAATTGAGATGCAAGCTAAAGGCCATTATGATACAAGTGGAGAAAGTTTTAGGGTTACTTCACCCGTGATATAGTAAAATGGTTTCAGACTTCCTGAGGTCATTCTTTGCAAATTCTGCGATGCATCTTCAAAAGTAATGAAAGGTATGTATGTCCTAGATGTGTGAAGATTTGGACTAGAATCCTAACTACAAAGTCTTTCCAACCCCAATACCACCTGGTCCATGAACACCTCACTTCCTAACTTCGTATACCATCATAACACCATCCACAATCTATCGAGTATCGAGCGGCATACGTTGCGCGTCGAGGGTGTGCGGGGCGCGGGGCGGCCGCGGGCAGGGAGGGGGGGTGGCTGGCTATCGAGTTACACCTCCTGTTCATGCTCTCCTGGTTGTCTGACGGCTTAGATCATTTTAGACTCGCTTGAAATGCGGGATGCGTTGCGCTTTGTTATTTTCATGTTGCAAATAACAAAATATTGGTACTTTCAGACGATAAAGATAAGTAAGATAGTCGTGATCAATAAAAAAAAACCGGCCAAGTGCGAGTCGAAACCGCGCACGAAAGGTTCCGTAAGTACCAATCCAAAAAAAAATTGATAATAATCACTACAATACTTCTGAACTATGACTATCCCTATCCTTATAAAAATATTTTGTCAGCCTAACAACTAAATACAAGAAATAATTTAAAAACTATGTATTAAATATGCAAAGCAAAACTTCTGAACTAATAGCAAAATGATTTAAATTTTCAGCTCCCATTTCAAAAACAATTTGCAATATGGCGCCGAGCGACGGCTAAATCACCAAATGTTTATCTCTCTCCTGTCACAAATAATTCCAAACACACGCAAAACACGCCTGAACAATAACAATAACTGCTTTGCTAATACTTTGGTTAACAAATAACTCAAATAAATACTCTTTAAAGTAATCTCCTTGTGTACTCGAGCGCAAGTTGGATAGACGCCGAGAGAAATGGCGCCAAAATGTGCAAACTTTTTTTTAAGTCTGGTGTAAGGGCCTGCGCACACTTGAGACAGGATTGTTTGAGACAAATTTGTCTAAGATGTCGGCGACACGGCGCACAGTCTGTCTAAGACAGTCTTGTCTCAAATGTGCACAGACCCTAAAAGGCATCGTGAGATTGTAAGCATACAATGCGTTCCAAATGAGAATAGGATCGCCCGCCATGTTGTGACGTCACGATTTGCTGTCAAATCGAGGAAATAAATTTTTAAACATTAATTAATTCACGAAAAATTTAATTTATTTATGAACTGTGAACGAAAAAAGTTTAATCAGAATCCAGTTCTTCAATTTTACTCATCTCTCAGTTCTTCAATTTTGCCAAAATTTCTTCGATTTGACAGTACGACGAGAATGAGATTAGGACCGATTGTCCTAATCTCATTTGGAACGCGTAGTACCTACCTCGAGGTACATTTCTATACAACCGCTCTTACACATCTTTCTCTAGATATCTAAATTAATATTATAAAGAGGAAAGATTTGATTTAGATTTTTTTTTTGAAACACTTATTTCCTGAAACAAATTTTGTGAAATATTCGAATAAATCACGGAATTACGTGTTTACTGTATGGACTTTAAAAGAGACTTTGACTCTTGAGTTTGTTTCGGTGTTCTTCTCAGGGTAGTCAGCTAGGAAACACCGGCCTCATCTAGTTTAAGCTGATGAAAAAAAAATACTTACCTGTAAAAGTGCTTTTTTTTTAAACCTATTTGCAAAATAATTATCATTTATCATTTACCGTTTGTCGTACCGACTTTATTTCTTAAATAGCAGAAGTTAAGATGGTTAGAAAATGTGACAATGTATACCTATAATATATCTTTTTGCTCATGACTGTATATAGGATATCAAATACCTATGTATAAATGCTATTTAGGTGGTTATAATTAAACAATTAATTATTATCAGCACCAATTAGGAATATGATAATTAATACCTATGCAAATTAATATTTTGCGGTATTCGATTAATTTGTTAATTAGATACATAAAGATAGTTCTCTATTAATTAAATTAACTAATAAGTAGCATACAGTTAAGTTAAATAGTTAATTAGGAAAATTCATGGAAATAATTGATTTTGAGAGGAGGCGTTTGCTCATGAATCCTAGATTCGGATGGGAATGACTGATAAAAAGATATTTGAATTAAATTAAATATTTATAAGTTAGTAGGTATTTGGAAAGGTCTATATATTTTTTTTATTCACATAGGTACGGTACCATAATCGTTGTGTTGAAAATTAAACACTTATTTATATACCTACCCAGGTACCATTGATAGATGAAGGTATCTATTTATGCGTAATAATATAAGTACTATTTATTGCATTCTTAAAAAAACACACTTTACTATAGTTGGCGATAATTAACATACTGTAAATAAATAATGTAAAATACTGAGTCATAAAAAAATATAAGTAATATGTTTAAAAAAAATATTTTCAAACTAATTTCAGTCAGTACCTACCTACTTATTTGAAACTAGCCTATTTTAATTTATTATGTTTTTTAGTAATATGAATTACAGCAAATGAATAATTAAATATTTAGACAATTCGAATTTAGAAAAAAAAAACCAACGAAGTAACTTTCAATGCAAAACACAAAATTGCCAACACAAAAAATAATTTCCCCAACTTTTTAACTTTATTTTTTAATCGGCTACGGCAACGCGCATTCTGCCTCATTGGTTCCCTGACGAGGTTTGACGTAAAGCAAGGAGCTGGCAACATCGGCGACCACACAGCAACGGTTTAATAAAATATTAACCAAAATCTGATTTTATGGTGGTGTATTGTTATCCAGTCATGTGTTAATGTGTGGAAGTTAGTTATTTTTTGTTTATTTACGCAATTTTGATAGGAAAAGCAGATGTTTGTGGGTGTTCTGTAGAGAGCGTAGCGTGGATTTGGTATAGGTATCTCTTGGTTAGATAATAATCTGGATGATTATAATTTTTGGTCGTGATAACACGGGATTTGGTCAAGGTGTGGCTTAATTAGATACATTTATTATCTGTTTTATTTCGATTACATAACATAATCAGCCTTTTTAGTGTTCCCACCGGTGGGACTCAGACCTCCTCTCTAGGAGAGAGAATGGGCCGTAATACACCACGCAGGCCCAGTGCGAGTTGGTGAATGTCACATGTCTTCGAATTTTTGGTTTTAGGACATGTCGGTTTCCTCACGATGTTTTTCTTCACCGTTTTGAGACCAGTGGTGATAAAATAACTTACACAAAGTAATGTGCCTGGCTGGGTTCGAATTCGAACCCGCGACCTGCAACTTGTAAGTTGGGGCCGTTACCACTCGGCCACCACTGCCCACAATTATTTCGATTTTAATCTTTTAATGTGGATTTAAATGTAGGTGGACAGTATTACCTACTCGTTCATAAAAATCATACGAAAATACACATTTTTAGATAATCCTCCCAATCGAATATCGAGCGCGGTAGCTAATCGCAACAGAGACGCATAACACAGGAGATATTATATTGCGCAAGTGGGTAACCTGAAATACGCACACGAATCTTACGATCCCCGAACTCCCTTATTGATGCCCTGAAATACCTGAGAGGCCTAATCTGTTTTTGGAGTGAGGTGGGCTGGTTGGAATAAACCCACCAAAGGTAATGGTCGCCATGGCACACGTAAAATGGTCCACATAATAAGACTAAATGAGGAAACCATACTCAGACATAAGACATAAATGGGTGTGCAAGCACCGTTGCACTCTCTACGTTACTTTTTAGATACTATTATAACATTAGTACTCAAACATTTTAAACTTTTACATATTTTACATATTTAAACCACTCTCTTCTAAAAAATCCGGTTCCGCATAACTAAATCTTTTTTCAATCCTATCATAACACACTGATCGGTCTTTCACTACTTATCAATAGATTTATTATCATTATCATTTTACCATCCAACTATGGTTTTTTATACAACTATGACGACAAACTACCAGTCAATGAACATCTAAAAAAGATAAAATATATCTATTGACAATGACAAAGATCATTGTCGCATTGTGTCCATCATCTTATCCTCGCTAAGAGGATAGGGGATGGACTAAAGCGAAAACTGTCCCCATTGTTGTCCCCATAATGTTTGCTGTGTACTAGGATATAAGCAGAGAAGCGGTAAATTGGTTTAAAAGCGTACCGAGTATTGTTAGCACCGCCCTTTTAGCGATGCCGCGATACCGATGCCGTCGGCTGTGGGACAAGCTGTTTTGATAAACATTTTATTTTGTCTTTACAAGAAGCATTCGAATCTAATTCAGTGGCTGTTTTGATTATTTGTAAATTAATTCCTTGTAGATATTGTGAGGTAAAATTGGTGTAATAAAATAAACTTTATTATACACAATAACAGTAACAAAACTTTTAAAATAAGTTACATCTATGGGTACAATGGTGGTCTTATCGCTAACAGAGATATCTACAACCTAACCTCAACCTAATAATATAATTATCTAATTTGTACCTATATCAAGTGTCTACATAACTGTAGAATATGTGGATTAACTGAAAAAGACGCGATCCTGCAAAGGAAGCTCAGAATTGACTTGCCGAAAAGACTGACTCGATACATTTACTGCCAAATACTGCAAAAATATTAGGATCCGTATTCTAATGGCACTCACAGTAACTACTAAATACGAAGACCAAGTTAAAAAACCTAATATCCAAGCCAAGTTCATTGGAGTTGTCAGGAACCGTAGAGGCCCAACAGAGTCGAAGCCTACTGGGGCCAAGGGTCTGCATGTGAAAGGAAGGCTCGGCCCCGTTATGAAATGCAACGAAGGGACGGGGTGGGTTTTTTAGTCAGTAAAAGTCTGACACTATCTCCAGCTCCGCCCAAGAGCAGGGGATGTCATCTGAATGATTTTTACCCCCCGAAAAAAAAAGCCAAGTATGTACATTAAAAAATAAATATGTCGAACTAAACATAGCACTGTTTTTTGCCCGACTATGTCTGGATTAAGGGCGGCTCGGCGCCACAGTGCAAATATTTTTTCTTTCTGTCCTAAGATAACACAGCGGAGAGAGTTTCAGATGGAAGTAATTATTGTCAGTTCGAACTTTGAGGTTGCTTTAATTTGGTAGAGTCCGCAGAATAGTAAGATTTTTTTTAAAACCAGAGTTACCAGATAAAAAAATCAAAAGTCCGGAGAAAAGGCCCGATTTCCATTGAAAAATCCTGAGATTTTTATTTGAAAATTTTTCACATTGCTGATCTAACTCATGTGTTGCACATCACACACAAAGTGGTGGGGAAGCGGAACCCTTTTATTATTATTTTTAATTGATTTGTTTATCCTTGTTTAACTTTTAAACCTTTTTTTAACTAAGCTATATTTTGTTTGGAAATTCTAAAAATCCTGAGGTTTCACGAGATTTGCAAAATCCAGCTGGAATCCTGAGAAAAGGCCAAAAATGCTGAAATCTCAGGACAAATCCTGGGATATGGTAACCCTATCAACGCCCAGCCCAACACTTTGAAAAAACACGAGGTAGGCCTTTGCCCAGAAGTGGGACAGTGTGGGCTAGATAACTCGCTCAGAGCGTGTAAAATAAAATCCAAAGTTAGTATGAAGACACCTCCTTTCCCGCGAACGAAGCTGGCAGACGCCGTCTAAAATAAAGGTACTACAGGTACACAGGTACTCCTAGCTGAGAAAATGAATGAATAGATTTCCATACAAATAGGTAATAAGATTCGTAACTTAAAGAAATGCTACCAAAATTATTCCGGGCTCTATCATTAAAAGTTAATAAATTCTTTCTCCGTTATCTGATACCGAATCTAAGATTATCTGCGCGAAATCTAGCCCCGAACTAAACGCCATGCGGTCTTGCAGGGACGGATTTGATCTGCTTACTTACAATATTTTTTCATTATTAATAAGTCCGCGTTTGACCACTATCTCATCCGATGGCAAGTGATGATGTGGTCGACGATGGAGCACGCTTGTCTATAAGAAACGTATTCGTTCGTTCGACCAATCGTTATGAGATGAATGAGAGAACTTTGGCTGAGGGGTACTTTTTAGTGGTGGTACCATAACTAAAAAGTGTAAAAAAAAAACTTTTTACAAAAAAAATATAACCGACTTCAATGTAATCGGTGTTAAATAACGAAGAAACAAAACTACTCGTATTAAAGAAACACCGCCTTCCGAAATTAAATTTATTTAGTACTTTTCAGTGTTAATATAATATTGAAGTCGGTTATATTCTTTTTTTGTAATTTTTTAATTTTTATTGGATGACCATACAGTGATCTCCTGCCCTAAGCTGGAGTGGGAGGGCGTTTCAGACTTTTACCGAATAAAACTCACTCCTACGTTTCGTTTTTGTCTAGCATTCCGGGGCCCAGGGATTCCCTTTCGGGCTACCCAAGGTTGAATCCGACCCTGCCCCCTAATTATCTAGATACTTAAACCTAGGCATGTTTAAGTACACATTTTCGTACCTAGGCTCAAAACAAGAGATATTATTAGCTAATGAGACGTATGTAGGTAGCAATTAGTCTGTAGGACACCCGACACGACCTATCATAATTAATTAATGAGGACTATAACTTAATGAGGAACTTAATGATACGCGTACCAGTAAGTTGTTTGAGTATCAGGTTTGGTGGGTGAGGCTAAGTTATGGGGAGATTATGATTGAGTTTTCACTGGGTAGATGAGCAGTGGTGGCTGAGTGGTAACGTCCCCGACTTACGAGTTGTAGGTCGCGGGTTCGAACCCAGCCAAGCGCATTATGACTAGTTGAACCAATTTTAGCGTGGCTTTCACTGGTAGATAGCTGATATTATAATAAACAGTAACGTAGGCTTATTTATTATAAAAAAACAAGTAAGCTTCCACGCAAAAAAAGCTTCTTCAAATTATGACTAAAAAAATAGCACGTGCCGTTTTACAAGACTGTCGCGACCGAAGTCACGGACCTTCATTAGTTGTCAAATTAAATCACAAAACTATTCTCGACATGACATGACCAGTGGCTGAGTGGTAACAGCCCCCGACTTACGAGTTGTAGGTTGCGGGTTCAAACCCAGCCAGGCGCATTACTTTGTGTAATTTTCATCACCACTGCTCTCAAAACGGTGAAGGAAAACATCGTGAGGAAACCGGCATGTCCTAGAATCAAAAATTCGAAGACATGTGACATTCACCAACCTACACTGGGCCCGCGTGGTGGAATAGGTACTACGGCCCATTCCCTCTCCTAGAGAGGAGGCCTGAGTCCCAACAGCAACAACATTGAAAGGCTGATTATGCTTATGCTTTCATTGGGTAGGCAGACCCAGCGAAATCGTAAGACCGGAAGTCGCAGCGTGGAAGGCCTCCTGCAAGGTGGGCCGATGACCTGGTGAAGGTTGCGGGAATCTGATGGATGCGTGACGCACAGGATCGTTCATTGTGGCGACACTTAGGGGAGGCCTATGTCCAACTGTGGACGTCTATCGGCTGAAATGGTGATGATGACGTCCGTCCTCGGGTTTCCAGCTTTTAAGTATTTTGTACAAAATTTCATAAAATTAGTTCGGTAGTTTAACCGTGAATGCGTAACAGACAGATAAGTTACTTACATACATATTTATATTTAACTAGCTTCTACCAGCGGCTTCGCCTACGTGCGTTACATAGGTACCTACTTAGTTTCCATATCCTGCAAATAGTCTTGCCGCAACAGACGACAACTTTTTTTTAAGTTTTGTAGTTTAAAAAAATACGTAAATAATTTCCTGGAACAAGTTTTGTGAAATATTCGAGTAAATCACGGAATTACCGAATAGGTACAGAGTTTTCAGGCGTTATCTCTCTTTATTTCATTGCCTCTTCATCAAACATCGCGTTGGGTTGCGTTAGATGAAGTAACAAGCTTTTAAACCATGCTCGATGTTGATGATAGCGAGTAGAAAAGGACTCCCTATAGGTTCTTAGCTTACCGTACAGTTGGATATAAGGTAAGTACCTCCCTATATCTAGGTATCTACCTCGGTAGGTAAGTAATAACCTACTTACCTACCCCCAAACAAGTAATAAAGAACAAATTTTGCTATAGTAAACTTTAATCATAAAAATAAGTATATATGTAATGCCCTTTTCAACAAAAAGAAGAGCAAACTACAAAACGTTTCCTACAATTTATTGACGTTCTTCCTTCGAAATTCAAATTCAAATGAATTCTATCCGTAGGCGTAGCGTTGCGAGGCGTTGTCTGAACCGACCAATGAGAACACAATGATCACCCTCCAAGGATAATGCCTCATTGTGATTGGTCGATTAGTTGACACCTGATAGTGATGTCCTGGGGATCCTTTGTTTTGTTAGTTGTCTCTTTCTGTTTTGGTAGTCTTCGTTGCTTCGCTGTTGAGTCTACCATCACTTTTCAGGCCTTTTTAAGCTATGAATAATAATTCAATGGTACTTCAATGTAGGTAGGTTTTAAAAGAGTAAGCATATTTTATTATTTTAATTTCGATTCTGATAAACTGTTTTACTGATTTTTGAATACATACAAACTCCATTGAAACAAAATTATCCACAAGAGAAGACACATTATAATGTTTTCCAACAATAAAACTGTAGAATCAACACGGCTACGATCACAATATGCGCTACGAGTTGGTTACGAAAAACTATTTAGAGCTAGTGTCCTCTACTGGCTACGAAGGTTACTAAAGCTACACTTACGACATCTATTATTAAAACTGTAAACTTAACAACGCCATCTAGTGGTGTATTACCGAATCAGTTTGCTTTAGAGGTTCTCAACAAGTTATTCTACTCGGCACTAGATGTCACTACAAAGTTTAATGATATAAAATTGTTAAAAAAAAAGCAGAAAAAAAGAAAAAAAATATTTATTCTAATTTATTATTATTTTTACATGATAGGGCATGCAAGTCCACACTCAGGGTCTGTCAGTGAACAGTGGAATGAAATTTCCGAGGAGATATCAGCCGAATGCACAGACTGCCGCATGCCACCAGAACTGGGCAAAAATAACCACTGATTTGGTCTCAAAAATTAAAAGGTCAACGGTATACCTTCGAAAAGGAATTCTAGTCCTACACCTTACATAAAGGACTAGTCTCTCCGTTTGTTCATCATAATATAAAGAAGTATATAGAAAGCGCCCCTGGCCTTTATCCTGCACTGGGACAATACGGGCTTATTTTCAAAATAAATATCTTTAATTTACACAGTTTCCCAGTATAGAATCGAAAAACTGATTTATATACTCTTGATCTTTATTGTTTTTCTTTTTTTTGTTATTGTAACATTTACTGACGCGTGTCTGGTACATGCGCAATACAACTTGCTTTCAAATGACGCGTTTGACATTTCTGTCATTTCACTTTTTACATACGTGTCAAGCTAACTTGCGCGTTTGGCTTTATCGGCCCTTAATTTTAGGAATTAATTGTGAGTAGAATTTTATTATTCGTAAAAATCTTGTCTAATATACCTGTGTGATTGTTGTGCATACTTTGTGTGTTAATTTTCATATAAAAAACTTAAGTTTATATTGTAAGTTTCATCGGCCTGTTTACACTATACTCTCATTAGATGTATGTAATAACATTTTTCTCGATAACAACGGTTGATTTAGTGTGTAATTTGTATTAAAACCGCGACTGAAGCTCGTTACTTTATAAAACATGCATGTGCTGGCATTATTTTGCCTCGGAAATCAGTTTGTGACTGCTTCAATTTGCATCCAGCTGTGCCAATAGTAAATTGTGTTTTCCTGTATTTCCATCGCTTTCGAGAAAATTTAGTATAATTACGACGTAAATAAAAGGTGAAACTTTACGGATTAATGTAGATTACGTGTTGACCTTCGTTTTGCTGTTATAATTGTGTATTTATCACTGAGCTTAATCACCTAGCATTGTTATTTAAAGATAATGGGAATCTTTAATTGACACGTATTCAAGTGGAATCTTGTTCAGTTGGGTTGTCTCATTACCGTAACGCAATCGTTAGTGTTTCGACATGTATTTTTATGAGTAAATCACAGTTATATGTTAAACATACTGTGCCACTTTTGTAGTGATACAACAGTTAGGTCTGTTGACATATGTTTTAGTTAGGTACAACAAATCTTTTCTGTATTTCTGACAGTGTTTTTCTGTTAAAATAGTGAAAAGTAGGTATCATTTCTCTCTCAACATAAATAGAAAATTGTTAAGTTTTGTTTGAAAATTCAATAATTTTGCAATAACTTTTGGTTTAAAGATGTAGTATCCCATATGTTTACTTATGGCAAATTGCCTGTATCATAATTTTCCTAAAACAAGTACTGATATTTTACTATTCTTGCTGTAAATACTATTGATTGCACCTTTAATTGGCAAAAACTTGATGTTAGAACCAATATTGCAACCATTTGTTGTCCATGTGGCTAAGAATTGTTTTTACCTACTACGAGTCATGTTTTCTATAAATGGTGTAAGGGACAGCCCTCCACAAACTTTAAGGGCTTGCTCAGTAAACGAAACTGAACAACCCACCATATTTTTTTTTACAGGAAACGAAAAAAAATTTCAGCCTCTCCATACAAACTGTCCAATCAAGTTAATAATTTTGTATGGCGAGGCGGATTTTTTTTTTCGTTTCCTGAAAAAATTTTTTATGGTAGGTTGTTCAGTTTCGTCTACTGAGCAAGCCTCTAATGTTTGTGGAGGGCTGTCCCTTACACCTTGTATATATTTTTTTAAATGTCTATTCTTAGGAATTTCTTAATTGAAGTTAACAATTTTATTATTTATAACTACATCAGTCCTTACAATTACAATGGGCGTGACTCCAAAATGTTTATTGGAAAAAAATGAAAAATTTTGCTAACAATAGATTGTAATAAAAATAATATTATTCACAAAAGCGCAACTGTAAATATACATTTAAAACAATAGAAAGTAAGAAATTGGATAAGAGCGAGACATTTTAAATTTATTAATTTAGTAACATTTACTTTGATTGTAGCAAAATAGATATGTAGTATCAACAGTCTGGAATCTTGAGACTACCAAACAAAGACACAAGAATAATATTTAGCAATAACTATGGACTACAATTAAAAATATTACTGCCAATGCATTAACAACTATAATCTACTGGCAAGAAAGACATTATGTCACTTAGGTATTTTTTTTTTATCTAGGATGATAAAAAACTATTAATTCATTAAACCCCAAGCGAACGCCGGCGTTCGCGCACCTATTGTCTTTCTATTGTGTCTGTAATTTCCACGATTGAAAGGTCATACTGTAACTGTTAATGGTATACATTTATATTGTTAAGTGCTGGATCTACGTGCAAGTTTTACATTCCAAATTTAGGTTTTCCGAAGAATTTCCACTGAAAACTAGCGTAACAACATTCTAAATTAAATATTTTTATATTTTCAGGACAAATATATCTGCAAAACATTAAAATGGCTCCCAAACAGAGGATGCGTATCGCCAACGAGATTGCCAGCAAAAACATTACCATGAGAGGCAACGTGCCTAAGTCGACCAAGGTAGTACGTACCACCAATTTAGTTTTCTTTTATTTTTCTTTAACATAACACCAGCGAAGTACCAATAACCCATAACTGTCAAAGTCAAAAACTCGGTCTCAAAAAAGTTAGAGGTAATACTATAAATTGACACATTGGTTTGATTTGGAGGTGTTTCCACAATTTAATTTGATGCAATTGCAATTAAATATCCAAACCAAATGTCTCACATTTTAAAAGTGGAGAGTGTTGTTGATATCACATATGTAAAATTAATTATAAGCCTTTTTATGTAATTCTCTATGTGTTATTGTTGGTTTTTCCTAATAAATAAAATAAATATCCACTTCGGAGATTTCAGTAAAACGTGTAGAGCTGCTTTAAAAAGTAACTATTTCAAAAAATGGCAGTTAGAAAGTATTGGCACTTCACTGTTGATAAGTTACTAACTGCTTGTCTTCCAGTCCTGATACTAATTTTTCCTTTCCAATTGAAATGGTTTATTTTCCTTATGTCAAAATCTTGATTTTATCAATGGAATAAGATGATGTTAGATATGTCAATGCCTCCTTCGCATAAGGTTCTTGAGCGAAAAGTAAATTCTTTCAGTAGTTAATGTTTTTGTGATTAATAATAATACTTTGAGAAACATTTTTAACCATTGTTTATGCTTTACATAATCAGAATAAGACCACAGTACCAAACGCTGGATGTATTAAGAAATAATAATATTTGTTTTATTTCTTTTAATAGTAAAGCTTTATTAAAAAAAAATGTTCTGACTTTATACTTAAGAGGCAAAAAACCGAAAATATTTTCAGTTAACAGAGAGAGAGTTCAGTTTCAGTTCTTTGGGCATTGGAAGAATGATCCCTAATCAATTATTATTATGTTATCTTATTTTTTTGTTTGTTTCTGCGTGTGATTGACTGACAATACTTAAGAGACATGATTCATTAAAAATCGGCCAAGTGCGAGTCGGTCTCGCGCACGAAGGGTTCCGTACCATTAGAAACTACATTACTTTAACCTTTTGCATTTTTTTATATTTTTTGTAGTAGTAGTAGTGGCCACAGAAATAATAATAATATATATAGTATAATATTCCACAACTAACACACAACGCCGTCTAGTCCCAAGCTAAGCAGAGCTTGTGTTATGAGTACTAGACAACTGATAACAGGCCTGTTGGTCTAGCGGTTAGTGACCCTGACTGCTGTGCCAGAGGTTGTGGGTTCGATTCCCACCCAGGACAAATGTTTGTGTGATGAGCACGATCATTTGTTCTGTGTCTGGGTGTAATTTATCTATAATATGTATGTATTTAGAAATATATAAGTATGTTTATCAGTTGTCTAGTACCCATAACACAAGCTCTGCTTAGCTTGGGACTAGACGGCGTTGTGTGATAGTTGTGGAATATTATATTATATTATATATTATATATTATAAACATACTTATATATTTCTAAATACATCATCTGTGAAAATTTCATTTGTCTATCACAGTTCATGGGATTCAGCCTGGTGACAGACAGACGCACAGTGGAGTCTTTGTAATAGGGTCCCGTTTTTTACGGAACCCTAACTAAAGAAGTAGGGTACTAGGATTGCAGTAAACCCAAACCATGATGCATATAAAGTAACCAGTTTACAAATAAGGCATTTAACATTATACTGTGATTATATAATGACTGTTCATGCTTGAGTAATTTGTTGAAAGTGAAAGTTTAACTGAGAAGTGTTATCAAACTAAATAAAAAGAATAAAGAACGCTGTTTAATTGGTGCCAGAGTCAATAAAAAATGCTTTTTATTACTATAGTAATAAAAATTGCTTTTTTACTACCCCATCTTTTGTAAGAAACCATACGCTACGCTACGGTATGCTGGAAGAGATTTCGTTAGAAATAAGCATCACCTATGTACCTATTTTTCTGTTTCTGTCTTCTTTTCTTATATAGGTAAGTTAAGTGTGTACATGAATTGTTAAATAAATAAATTAATAAAATAAGATGGGGTTTTTGGCTGGCTTTATTCGAGTTTAGTTAAATGGCTGTTTCAATAATTCGCAAATTGATTCATTGTGGAATTGGTAATATTTTATGAGTAGTTTTGTGTCTCAAATGTCTGCGCTTCTGGACAATATGTGGAATCATTGAAACAGGCGCGACTCATTTTCTCATGAACGCGCGATACTCATGTCTTCTAAATTAAACTTCTATACGCCATCTAAAGATAAGACGGTTTCCCGTTGACTTCAAATCGTACCCTTACTGCGAAAACCAACTATCTGCAATATTTTACCCAAATTAAGTTAAATATAGCTATCAATTCGTTTCATCAAGATAAATCTATAGGTAAGCTGTGACATTTATTGACAAAGATAGCTTTGGCAAAAGGTAAATAACTTACAGATTTGATCGAATATAATACTGTACCTCAGAGGTAAACAATAGTAACTCCACTTTTTTGAAAAAATGTTTTTTTGCATTGTTAAAATCATAAGAACCAGTTCTACGTAATGGTATAGGGCTTGATGCCCTAAGACATCTAGGAAGAGAAATATCCAATCGTATATGACAAAAACATTTTGGGTATAGGACTTAAAATGATGATAATACTCAGCTATACACGCACTTAATGTCGTTCTAAACTTTATTGTAATTATGTGTAATACATAATAATTCCATCTAATAATTATAAAAAATACAATTGAGTTTGTTTCAACATCTTTAAAGCAACTATGTCAAAAATACATTTAAAGTCTATCCGCGCGTTTTTGCCTCTCCTGTAAAATTTACTTTTTGGCACATACTGTTGTTTACCTCTGAGGTACAGAATAGATAATGTGTGTCGAATATAAGATATAATAATATAATAGATAAAAAAAATGTTGGTGCATTTAGTTGGTTTTTGCAATAAGGGTACCAAATCACGTTTAATAAGAAGCATAATGTAGCACTAGTAAAGGAAAACAATCTAAAACCGTACATTTATGGTAGTATACATAATAAAATAATTGTGATTATAAGCTTACGTTTGTACGTAACCCTCGGTTTGCAAGCCCGACTCACACTTGTTTTTTTTATGTGTGAATAAATTGCGCATAACTTTGGTAGCAACATTCCACAACAATAATAATATAATCTCCTTGCTATTCAGACGCGTGAAATGAATTAGTAACACTAGTAAGTGTTGGGCATTTCAATCATAACATTCATACGTAATTGTTTTAATACAATAACAATAATCACCTCTGCCCATTGTTATTTGTTTACCGAAAAGAAATTAAAATAATGAAGAGAAATGGTCTACAATTGCCGTCACGGATCTTGAGAGCTGGCTTCAAGTTGCGCAGAAGTCAAATATTCGGTCTCTAGTGGTGCGAAGTGAGACGCGGGGGTGGGGAGTGTCAGTGGTTGGCTCGCCGCGCCCTCGCGTCATAGACGTCACTTTTGATTCGTTCTCTGCGTTGCTGCTGTGTGTCTAACAACGAAGACGATTCGCTCGCCAATGTATGGAATGCGCAAAGCGATCCCCACTCTGACGCCGAGCGCTCAAGATCCGTTTCGGCAATTGTAATTTGAAAACTAACCGCTCGCGACGGATTCATCCAATGAGTGTTTTCGTGTCGTATTCGCCAGGGTCGTGTATCGGTATGAAGGCTAGAAGGAACGGGGTGGGTCTTTTAGTCAGTAAGAGAGTGTCAGACACTATCTCCCGCTCCGCCCAAGAGCGGGGGATGTCAATGGATGAATTTTTCCCGCCATAAAAAAAAGGGTCGCGTATTTACGACTGGGTACTCCAACTCTTTTAGCTCTTCGATCCCCATAGGTGATAAAAGAGCTGTCGAGATGGAGTATTTGGTCGTGGACGTGCGACTCAAGCGGAATGAACGTGAGAGTGTATATAAGTATTGTCAGGTCCGTTAGGATAAAAATCGGGACAGGTGGTAAAACAAATCGGGATTTAGGGTTTTAGATCGGGACAATTTTTTTTTTTTAATAAAGATTTTTTTTTGGTTGGAAATCATCAGACCCAGACTTCTTCAGTCACTCTGAGTTTCTGGGTTTTTGATTTATCGGGACATTTAGCGTCCCGATCAGGTGCAAATCGGGACGCGTCCCCAAACCCCTAAAAATCGGGACATCCCGCGCAAATCGGGACGCCTGGCAACACTAGATATAACCGACGCCTACGACGGTTATATGTCGGAAGACCGCTATTCCGCGTTTAGGGGTTTTTTGTGTGTGAGTTTACATGTTTGTGAATGCACTCACGATACAGGAGTAACTCCTAGAGTAGGGCAATACATAAATTATTTTATGTGCAACCGAAAAGTCAGTTAATTTATTTAAATTAATTTTAGGTTTTTCGGACAGCTCAGCTAATCATAGCCTTGATTAAGTTTCCAGAAGCCACGTATCACAAAATAATCATAATAAATAGGATCCTTATTATATGAAACACTAATCATTTTCTTTGTTTATTTATATGTTTCACCTCTTTCCAGGAAAAGGAAGACCAATACCCCGTGGCGCCCTGGTTGCTCGCCCTCTTCATATTCGTCGTGTGCGGATCAGCAGTGTTCCAAATAATCCAGTCTATACGACTCGCCTAGATCCCTCTTGTGATTCCCACCCTTGACTGATACCTTACCATTGTGGCTTGAATTGTTTCTCACAGGCTTTCCACTTCTTACCGACCTCTGAAAGCCTAGTACATTTTCGAACGGATGAGATTAAAAACATTCTTAAATGGAGTTTAGTTGAAAGTTCTATGCATTTCTGATTGCCTAGTATCTTAAAGACTATGTAATCTATTTAGGCTCAATATAGTAGTCTTAAAATTATAATTAGCGCATATTTTAGCGGAAATTAGAATGTGTGTATGTATTTCGTTTTGTCCAGTTTCTGTGACCATAGACATTTTCGATGTTTTTAGAAACCTTTCAAGCCACGAATCCCGTAGTAAATTACAATAAATTTTATAACAAGAATTGTGCATGATAGGAGATTGCTAACCTCCTAGTATGAACAATGACTGCGCGCAACTCTCTATGTAGCTTTCAAAGTTGCATTACTTTATTTAATTATATTATTAAGCGCAGGTTTTAAAAACAATATAATCTCAAGAAAAACATAATTGTACGTACTATATTCTTGTATATTGTAAAAATGAATTTAATGTTAAGGTGAAGATAAAAAAATCGAGAGCATTTAAAAAAAATGTTGTTGATATTCATTCCTTTAATTTTATTTGAGACCAATATGTGTAGAACGCACAAGGCGCGACTTTGTCCCAAAGTCGTGGTTTTTAATCGATTTTAGTTGAATTTTTAATTGTAAAAATATAAAAATTGTTTTATATATCCGCGCCACGCTTACGAAATTATTTGTCGGTACTATTTTTTAATTTTAAATGTAATTTATTTGATTAAATACAGTATATTTGTCATATTATGTACGGTTTTTTTTATTCTCATTACCCCACTCCCACAAGAACAAATGATCGCAAAACAATATCCAATACCTACCTGAATACTCAACTTCAAATTCTATAATCAGAAATCAGAGGTAGATAAGTTTGTCAACCTTCATCGCCTAACTCGGATTATGGGATGGGAAGCCATGTGCTATAACTAATTACCTTTTTTCAATAAATGATAAACTTATAAAGAAAACCAGTTACCTAGTCGACCTTGTGTCGATTCATGTGTAATATGGCGATTTGCGTTTTACCGGAGGCGAATATTATCTGAAATTGACCTTTGTAACTCGGCACATGTTTACACATGTGGTTTCTTACAGTAGCCTATCAATATTTTCTGTGTATTGAGAATTATGTCACGGCTTCCTTGAGGCGAAATAAATAATTCGAATTCTCTGTCACAGAAATGTGTACCTTTTCTCTATTAAATATAAAGTTCTAAATTGAATAGCCATCTATCTTGAGCTCATACGTGCTGATACGTTCGTAATCATTTTGAGACGTTGCTTGATATTTTTTCAGGTTATTTGTTTAAAATAAGCTAGTGTTAGGTACTCACCACCTACATACATACCTATTCGTCTTAATTTTTTCAATACACTTACTCGAAAAACGCTTTAAGGCACGCAATAGACTGTTTATCGAACTAGTGCAGAAAAGTGTGCGTGCTCTCCCCCACCACAATGTTATTGCATTTTTCGTATCAGGCTGGGCGCGCGTCGACCCCCACGATTCGCCGGTCAACCACCGTTTATTCATTTCTTCAAGTGTAAGTACCTATTGAAAAATGTCGTTTGATACGCGTATCAAAATGTACTATTCTTAAGCCGTAGGTGTGTTCACAAACCTGTAGGTCGTTTATATATTTGTTCCGTGCGAGAATCGAAGGCACGACACGCAGCACAGCAGCCAATTGCAACCATAGGTAGGTACCTACCGTAGTTAATGCATACTGAGCACAGGCTTTCATCCAAAAGTGGAGTAAACCAAACAGTAGGTCGGGGTCGTCTAATTAAGCTGGCTATCGTATAGGGTAAGTGCTCCAGTGAATGAACACACCCCAGTAAATGAACAAAACACAGTTTTTTCAAAAAAATAAGAAATTGAAATATTTCTACCCAATGACGTATTTTTTTTCGTAATTACAGCACTATTTTCTATTATAATGACAAACTTCACTTCATATGTTACTGTTCGCTTCAAAACGGCAAGCGTTTAAAGTTAGCAGTGTAGTGTAACAATATTTTTGTTCGGGCAAGAATTTAGGACTCGGGGTAGACATAAAATTTTTGATATCAAATTGTGGCCGTAATTTAAATATGCACTATAAGTTTTTTATTTATTTGAATAATAGATAGTTTTAATATATGTCTGAAATCTATTACAATGCCATTCTAGCCAGTTTTATGTAAATTATTCGATGTCCCAGCATTGGAAATACAAAACGTTTGAAATCCAGTGAATGAACGGGCGTTCATTCACTGGACAAATGCAAATTTCATATTTTTATTGAAATATGTAATTTATTTTTATGCCACAATGTTCATATTTTGGGAGCCGTATAAACAATCTATTTCTGATCTTTAGGCCAGTATTGGGACAGGTGCGTTCATTTATTGGTTCATAAAATCCATTGAATGAACTAACATTTTTCACCATGTTCAATTATTAGCTTTCGTCGTGATAATGTAACCATTAAATGAACACAATATATTCAGTTAGAAATCATCCTTTTAAGATCTATTTATTGTTACATAATTTTTTCTTTTATTGTACCTTTATATCACCTTAATTTTCCATAAAAATAAATGCGAAAGGTTTCGATATACCTACCCAAGAAAATTTAAAAGAAGCTCATAATTCCGTCAACTTCCGTCTTGCTCATTTTAACGCAAGATACTGGTTTAATTGTTCCTACTGAGCTGCATTGACTGATTTTAATTATATTACTAATTTATCCACTGCGAATCTAGGAAACGACCTGCTGGCTTGACTTGTCGAGTCAAGCCAGCTTTTGGGTCGTTTATCGATTCGGGTCGGTTATCGTTCGGTCTATACCGAAAATATCGTGCGAGACTAGGCTGGCTCTGAAGCAACGTAAAAACCACAAGGCATTGGGTGAGGAAGGAATTACGGCCGAACTCCTGAACGCGGGTGGAAAACCGATCCTTAAAGCTCTTCAGAAGCTGTTCAATTACGTCATAATCAAGGGGAAAACGCCACAGCAATGAAGCAGAAGTGTAGTAGTACTCTACTTTAAGAAGAGCGACAATGCCTTGTTTAAGGATTATTCATACATCCACATCTGAGCCATGTCTACAAGCCGTTTTTCGGAATCTTCACGAATTGATTCGCGCGCAGGTTTGGCGACTTCTAGCCTCAGGATGGAAAAGGTTTCAGTACCGTAGACCACATACATGCACTGCAGCAGGTTATATAGAAGATCGAGAAGTATAATTTGCCTCTCTGCTTAGCGTTTGTGGACTACGAGAAAGCCTTTGATTTGATCGAATCTTGGGCTGTATCGCAGTAGGTATTCCCCAAGTCAACGATGCCAGGTTGACTATAGCGGTACATCGAAGTCCTGAAGTATTTGTACGAAAATGCCACCATGTCAGTCCGACTTCAGAAACCTCTAAACTTATCCTGCTGTTGCGGGCTGTGAGACAGAGAGGCGTCATTTTTCAAAAACTATTCACGGCATAATAGAGGAGGTCTTCAAGGACCTAGATTGGAGAGAGATAGGCATTAATGTCAATGACGAGTATATCACTCACCTTCAATTTACCGACGATATACCTAATGGTCATAGCTGAGGCTATGGAGGGCCACAGAACAAAATTTGATAAAACGAGTAGAGCTTCAAAAATACTGGGTCTCAAGATTAATATGGACAAAACCAAAGTCTTGGTAAACAACCATTTAGAACCCGCTCATAGCAAGATCAGAGACTCTAAACTCGTAAATTGTAGACAATTACATTTACCTGGAACAGATGGTTCCAGGGGCCGTATTATGACCTCTTAAAACCATCATGTTTTCGGTGTGAAAAAGAGACGGAGCTATACAGGACGAATAGCACTATCCTTTTCTCACACAGAAAACATGATGGTTTTAAGATGTCATAATACGGCCGCTGGTACCTACCTACATGGTTCTAAAACGTGGTCACTCACAATTGGCCTCATCAGAAGGCTTAAAGTCACTCAAAAGACAAAGGAGAGGGCTATGCTCGGAATTTCTGTGCGTGATCGAATCAGGAACGAAGATATCCGCAGGAGAACTAAAGTTCCCGACATAGCCTGAAAATGCAAGTCACATTGTTCGTAGAACAGATGGTCGATAAAGCTGAAATGGAACCTTTCGTGGGCTAGAGCGAGTGGTTACTGTATACTGGAATACGCAGCATCGGTAGGCGTTCCACAAGGTGGACCGATGACTTGATGATTTGAAGGCTTTTACTTTTATTTAATAATGTTTGTAATAGATTTAGAGGCAGAGGACATATCTGTGGCTCTAGTGAAAAAGGGTATAAGTCCGATTTTGTCGAAAATGAGTTAAGTATAACGAAATGATCAGAAAAAAATGCTCTATCGTTTGGTGAAAACAGATCTAAGCTAACTCTAAAAAAAAGGAAGTTACTTGGTGCAAAAGGATTCAACTGACACCAAAAAAACCACAAAAGTTAGTTTCAAGTCCATTTATATTGTTTTAAACGGAAAAATAAAAACTTTCTTTTGTGTTTTTTAATCTAAATTAACATAAATCAACCGCATTTCAATTTGGTTGGTGTTTATCGATACAACAACACTTAGTCCATAAAAATAGTTTAAGTTACCAATGATATTATTAGACTTATATCCGTTTTCACCGAAATAGACAGAAAAAATATTTCTTTGCATTAGGCAATTAGTTATTAAAAATAATTTCAAATGCGTATCCCTTTTCACGTGCATGAATTAATATTTAACTTATGGGAGAAGGGGTCTAACTTATTTTATACCCTTATGGAATTCATTTTGTGATTGGTATAAGTCACTATCTTAAAAACTATTAACTTTACATAAAAAATAACCCAATAATAGTAAAGAGCATAAATTGTTTACCTATAAAAAACATCACATGTGTTTCATTTGGTAGCGGTTTGAATGACCCACGAGGTCAAACACGAATTTGAAGCACGCAGAGTGTTTTTTACGTCTCCTGTAAAGTTGCATTTTTGGACTTAGATCCTTTTTCACTAGGGCCACAGATATGTTCGTTTTTTAACTTTTTCTGGGGCTAAATATGTTACAAATACAAAGATTTTTTGAACTATTACACAAACAAAAATTGTGTTCATTTACTGGATTTACTCTGTTCATTCACTAGAAATTTTCGTTCATTCACTGGGGTTTTAGGGTATTTTTCAATTTGTTGCTAAATATCTAGAAATGTTTTCAGGTTATATCGTAAATCTAACTTAAAAACAATTATTTAATATATTTACATTAACAAAATATAGATTTGGACCGTATACCTTAGAGTTAACATAGTTTAATTATTTTTTGAAGTTCGAAAATCGCTTAAGTGTTCATTCACTGGAGCACTTACCCTACCATTAGTTTTAATTTTTATATAGCTAGGCCCATTGAGATGTACCTAGGGTTTATTAAATCAGTGGCTAGGCCCGTCAACTACTTGGTCTACTGCGATAGGGTTGCCAACAATAACGTACAGTGCGTTTCACTTAAGATTGGCAATACGAAAAAACAGTGTTGCAATATTTTTAGCAATGAAATTACTTAATATTAGGGAGATTAACAGACTGATATTTCGTTACTGTTAATACAATATTGCTTTATTATTTTCTTTTTATAACTATTTTTGAATAAAGTATAGGACGCTGGGCTCCATTCCGTATGTTCTGCAATTCTTATAAATACCGAAAACGCCACGCCACAATATCGTACCTCTCCATTGACAACTTCCTTTTATAGGTACCTGTTTTTTTTTTTTATATATAATCCCTTTCCCCTCTTGATTCTCCATAAAGTGTTGCAACTGTCGTTAAAATCGATTTCGTTTCGCATTTCGGGCAACAATTTTGGTAGAGCAGGCAACTCTTTTCTTTTTCCCTTCTTTTTTCTGTTGTCAAACAGAGGAGCCAACATTACGGTGAAGGAACTTCTTCTCTAAGTGAAACGCACCTAACTTTATTTTTGGTAAGGTATACTATTAATACCTTCTTTGGCATAAACATAAGGTACATTTATGAAAATTCTCTATTTACAATATTTAGTCAAATTCAAATTGAGAAAAAAGTGACAGTGTATGCACACAAAAATAATGTCTTCAAATAAAACAAACAAAATAACAAAAATTTTGAAGAATTTGTTTTTTTTACTAAAAAAAATGTAGGTACCCACCTACCTACTGTAAGTACGTTAGTTTAAAAAAAAAAGTTGGCAACCCTAATTTAGACGCCATCAGCCTTTATTAGGGGTTCTTTATAATTTTTAGTGTCTGGTAATTCATAGTTTTTAATAAGTAATCCAAGTATAATAGTTCGAATTTTGGTGACAGCATAGATATAAAGGAAACAGCAACTGATTTTATTTCAATAATTTGTATAATTTCGCAAAACATTTCAATTTTACATTTTTCTTCAAGAGCTTCCATATTATAATACAATGTTAAAACTATATAATACAAACGCTTTTTACAATTATGTCATGTCGTATGTGGTACTTATACCATAACGATCGATTTCACCACTATCGAAAAGATTTTTTTTTATTTTATTTTGAAAGAATTTCGACTCTATTACACATTAGCGCCATGTTGTTCTTAGCGGTGAGTAGCGAAATCAATTTAGTTTAGAAGTAGAAAAGTAGCAGGAATTCGCTGGGGTCCATTAACCTTTTGGTATCTTAAAATTTTTATTTTACTAATATTTAATATTTTTACTATTTTTTTTCTAGCATTACGGTAGTGGTGGAATCGAAAATCGATCTAAACTAAAATTGAGCACCCTATAGCACCGATTGTGATGATTTTTTTTTTGTGTGGAAAACAGTCTATGTGATTTTAATATATGCGATATAATTTTTTGATTACAAAACAATTTATTGCTACAAACGACACACTAGCACTCAATATGTATTAGCGGCGAGTAGCGGAACTACGAATATTAAAATTTCAATGCGTTCCAAGAGGTTACGACAGTTACGGTATTAATAAAATTCACGTTTAACCTTAATTTTATACGATAAAGAAAATTCGGTAGGTACACTGTAATACAAAAGTGTTACACATTTTTAGAAAGATAAGATATCAACTGAAATTACAGTCAAATCGTTTTTTTTAGTAATACCAGTAACATGGAAATGGAATTTCCAAACTGATCACAGAATTTCCCTATTCAATTTATTATCGTACTTATAAATGAGTATTTATTATCATGCAAATCGATTTCAACAACTTCAATGAACATTGTCAAATCAATGACACGATGTTTTGTTTAGCTGTAATAAAAAAATTATATCGCTAAAAAGCTATAAATATGCTTGCTGCCTTTTACCATTAAATACAGTGACAAATTAGTAGGTGCCATAAAATAAGTATCGCGTAACTAAATAGTGCATTTTTACATTATGTGGTACACTTCGTGTCAAAATAAGTATACACTTTAAAAAAAATAATTTATAAACTATTTTTTACATTTTTTTTTATCACTCCAAAATCTTGTACAGAAATAATTTTGCAACGTTTTGAATATTTTTAAATAGTGTGGCTAAGCAGAGAATGTTAATCCTGAGAGATTTTACTTCATAGCCTATCTAAATATGGAGTAGCTTATTGATTCTCCAAATATCCACCTCATCAAAAAACCTGTTAATTCAATAGATAGCTAATCCAGTTGTTATTATTTTATTTTGGACTCAATATTCTCTATTCTGGTATTTATTTGCAAGTAGCATCTGATTAGCTATTCAATGTATACAAAAAAGATAGAGATTCAACGTTTACTATAGTTATAATGGTGATATGAAACCAAAGTAGGTATATTACTATATCTATTATATGCCACGTCTTCACTGGTTGTAATCACATACAATATTGATTTACTATGACTTAAATTCGGGTAATATAAAGCATTTATACACTGAAAAAGCTACACTAAAAAAACGGCATCACTTCTAAGGTGACTTTTCTATGCAGGAATTGTAGGATATATTTTTATTGGTACATCAAAAATATGACTACAAGACACTATTTGTGGCTGCCAGTGTCACTATTCTAAAACTTAAACTATTTTAAAGTATCATAGATGGCTTCGTTGGGATATGTACCATTCAAATGTATGCTGTTACTAAAACTTAAAGAATTATCTTTACTTAAACAGATTTCAGTTGTTTCTATATTATTTTCATTCTCATTTGGATATTCATCATTGTTACTTGTTATTTCTAATCTGATTGCATGGATTTTGCTCTCTGATTTATCTTTGTCTCGTTCCCAAGAATCAATTATTGAGACATCGTTCTTACTTCCCATTTCGTCAATATCACTTGAAGTAACACTAGAATTGTCCAAATCGAAATCTGTAGTTTTCTCAATAACTACAACTTCTATATGTCTGAATGGATTTTCCTGATTCTCTATCATCTGTCTCGCTCGCTCATCGTTTCTGATGATCACTTCTTTTTTGACGTTACAAATAACAGGATCTGTTGCAAGCACATCGATGTTGTTATCATAATTTTCTTCGTCGCTAGTTTTGTTACCGTTGGGGGTACAAATCTCTGCATAAATGTTGTCGGAGCTCGCATCTGATTCGATCTTTTCTTCTTCTACGTGGACAGCGTCAGCCACTTGTCCATATGGTAGATCCTCTATGACTGGCAGCTTCCTTTTTTGTATAGAAGAAATAGACCTGCGGATTTTTACTTGCATTTGTGGTTCCTCTTCAGAAATATCAATTGCTGTGATATCGTCTTCGATTTCAGACTTCGGTGTCGGGGCTCGTGGTTTGTCGATTTTCTTCCTGAAGTTAACAATTTTTTCACTATCTGCTGATCTTTCTGTTTTTGTTGGCATACTGTTACTGTTGCTGCCTTCTTTTTTGTCAGTAGGCTTTTTAGGATGAAGGAGATTAGATGTAGATTTGCTAAGTACTCTCTTAGTTTTAACGTGAAACTCGGAGCATAGTTTTTCTGTTATGAAAGAGTGTTGTTTGTAGTTAATTTCGAAATCGCTGTCGTTATACAGGGATCCGACGCCAAACATATTGATTTCTTCGCAACTTTGTATCTGATTGTAAGATTCGGACTTAACCATGGCTTTTTCTGGTATCAAATCAGGTTGTATCCTTTGTCTCCTCTCTAGATTCGTAGATGATTTAGTAGCTGATGATTTTTTGAGCATATTTTCGTCCAGACTCTTTAGTTTTCTTCCAGAACTGGCGTCACTTTCCATAGAACCGCAGTAGTTAATTTGGTCAACGCTAAGGTTTTTGCGACCATGTTTCATGTTGATACCACTGTCGTCTTCAGTGTAAGAATTGTCTGGCATTCCCGTTTGCACGGAGACTGACTTCGTTAGTATTGGCTTTTTATGATTGGAGCTGCACTGACTTGTCCCCATATCAGATGAGGATGTTGTCAGACTCTTGTAGGAATGACTCTTTTCAGCCGTGCCATCGTTCTTTCTCGTGCAGCCGAATCTATCTTCAATTAATTTAGACATATCTTGGTACCGTTCAATGGAGCTGTGTTTCTCACCTAGAGGATCAAAGGGATCTTTGACATCTCTTGACTTCTCACTATTCTCGATAGCAGTTATCTTTTCATCAGTGAGTTTCTCCGTGCTCTTTAGTAGTTTCAAATTCTTAAACCATTTGTTCTTTTTCTGTCCCGAATCTTCTCTAAACACTTGCATTTTATCGCTAGAAAACTGTTCCTGTTCCATTTTCTCATCTGGTTTATCTTCTTTTCCTTCGTCGTCACTGTAAACGTCGTAATTCATATGCTCGAGTTCGTTTTTACTTAAAAATATGATAGATCCTTCAGTCTCGTCCGGAATATCTTTCAGTACCTTTTCGCTTTTGCCGAATAACCTAGATGTGTCAATTTTGAGCCCTTGTAGAGTGAATTTTCTTTCTTTTTCAAACTTGACTGGTTCGTGGTCTTCCTTGATGAGATCTTCGGCTGTTTTCGCTTTTCCGACTACGGTTGAGTTGGCGTAGGATATCTGCCTGATCCAGTTGTCAACATTCAGTTGACAGAAGGTTAGAGCTTTCTGAAGGCGTGCGGAGAGGAACATGCGTTTCTCGTTCTCGAAGCCGAGCTGTGTGCGCCTCACTTTGATGGTGCTGTTGAGAGGGAGAAGCTGTAGGGTTTCCTTCGCGTGGTAGCGCGGGTCCACCTGCTTGCTCGGGCTCGAGGGCATCGACCCGTACTCTGGGAGGGTGCACATTACGAGAACTGGTTCTGTTGATGCCGCTCGCAGTAGAAGGTCTTCTGGAATTGAAAGAAATATTTCTTAAATTAAAATCAACTTTGAAATTAGGATTGCAATTCGCCAAAGTCAGGCATTAGTTTGGCTCTTAAGCTAAAGCAACCAGAACTAAATTTTCATGACAGACAATTCAACCCACCTCCAACATCATGTGCCATCTCGATCGGCACCGTCCCTGCCAACAGGCGCACCCTGCACGGCAGCCGCCATATGCTCAGCAAGTGCGGTAGGCGGTGCGCCCGCGCAGCCACGTCGGGAGCCACGCCCCCTCGCCCTTCCCCCGCGGGCTCCCACTCCGCCGGTGACAGCTCCTCCGGGCATACCTCGTATAGTTCTCCTTTAGTGTTGATAGGCACGAAGAGCTCCTGAAAAGATACGAGGCCCTGGTAAGTGAAAGGTTCAGATTTTTTTTAAGAACGTGTTAATAGAGATCCTTGACGCGGCATAAATTGACAAGGGCAATCACCACGGAGTAGAGAAAGAAGGCAACCATCCTAATATTTTGTAGTAGGTAAGGTTTTATAAAAAAGATATTTCCTGGAACAAGTTTCGAGTTTCAAGTATTCGAATGAGCGACGAAAGTTACCGAATACCAACCAAGCGTTCAGGCTCTACTACTCTTTATCAAACTTTGCGTTGGATGAAACAACAAGCTTTTAAACCATGCTCTCGTTGACGATAGCTGGATCTAGGAAAGGGATCTCTTATCGTGAAAATTTAATACTTTGTTCTTGAGCTCCTATAACTTTTTTTTTTTAAATAAAATATCAAACATGCTACTCAGAAAAAAAAAATAACTGTTAAGCTTCTATATTTTTTTTTAATGTACCTATATGTGTAAACAATTGTTGGTTAACCTAAATAAATAAATAAAATAAAAAACAAGATCGCAAAAAGAAAACCAAGAGCAGGCATTCCTATGGTAGGTACCTATTATTTGAGTCTGGCAATATCGTTCCTTGTAAAGCAACTAGCTTATTGTCTGGGTGTTTTATTCCTTCCCATTTATTTTAATGTATTCTCTGTCACGGCAAGCGTTTATTGTTTATGCTTTTGCACATTCTCAATCCAATATGGCGGAACTTGACACTGGTTTGGTTTGTATGTCCGCCATTATGCGTGTGGTGGTGGCGAATTTCATTGTTTGTTTTGTAGTATTTAGGAAACGCGGTCACAGAACTTACTATAGTCTAGGCCGAACGGTTTTATTCCTCGATCACAAGTTTATTTAAATACCTGCTCCCCCGAAGGACGTTGACATACCTGCTCACTGATTTCATTCAAAAATTCAATAGATAAAAGCACTTTCAGTTTTCCCGATTTGCTATGTTCCGGACAACTTTTCTTTCTGTAATAACTTTACTGAAAGTGTAACGAAGAGAAAAGAAAAAAAAAACGTTATAGCACCAAAATAATAATAATGAACACGTCTTTGGTAAAAGTAATTATAGTACCGCTACTCGACACTAGATGGCGCTACTGTCTTAAGAAAGAATGAAAAAATACTGCAACGGACATTCTCATTGACACATTAACAATAAATACAAGGAAGAGTTGAGTTGCTTAATGTACCTGATTACTCAATTTCTAATTAAGGTTCATTTTAATGCTAATTAGGACCTCTTGTACTCTAGTACAACAGCTATATCGACACACATCATCTGATAATCAATTGTGTTATGAACGATGGCACAAGACTACACTTGTAACTAGTAATAATAGTAACCTAAATAAGATCTAGGCTTCATCAAACACAATGGTGCAATTTTTAGTCTATCTAGATTTAAATACAGGTTTATTACTTAATCGATGCTGGCTGAATGTTAGGTGCGAGTTTGGCCATTGTGTGGTAAAAAGTTAAGATTGTCTATTTACTGCACGCGGGTTCTGTAATGCAGTTTGAAATTCGATCTGCTTTGATCTAAACGTTGATTAGCCTGCTTGTTATAAGTGTAAGTGAGTTTGAATTTAGAATTCCAGATTGTTTTCAAATAGAACAAAAAACTGTTTGTTATAGAAAACAAAATTCAAATTCTGTTGCACCTTGTAGGTAGTTTGATAAGATTTTTTTGATAGTATAATTTAGTTAGGTACTTAAAAATTGAAATACCTACACATAGGCAGCTAAAATCGGTACTTGAATTGGGTGGCAATGTTCCACAACTCTAACAATCTCGAATTATAATTTGAGTGTAGATAGATCCTATTATAGAATTTATTTTTTTCAGGTACATTTTTGATTGAAAAAGAAATGTTTTGCTGTACTGTAGGTGTTTTTTTTTTGTAAATGCAGTAGCTACCTTATCAATATTTTTAAATCAATCTCAAAATTCATGCAAACCCACCCAGAGCTTAATTTTGCTGTTTTTTTTTAAGAAACACTACACATACTCAGGCCAGTTTTTATATTTTTCAGAAATTGTTATCTTGGTCTATGGCTTTTGTATATCTACCGGGTTTAACACACCCGTATCGTATAAAATTCCTTGCAAAAAGGTTTTTTTTTCTATTCATACATGTTCCCCAAATTATTAAAACTTATCTAATAACTCGATATTGACAACCACTAACAATAAATAATATTAATGACTTTCGATGAAGTAACATAATGTGGCGATAGGCAGAACAGGTTGTGTCATAACCTGAAAAAAGTAACACCATAATTTATGTTAATCTCTGGTCGCTAACTGTCACTTGTTTTGACAGTAAAGAGAACGGACCGCTTTTTTTATGGTCACTTATTCGAAAATTAGGGTTCCTTCTAGTCTACAGACAAGATGAATGGACCTGGGGTAAAAATGAATAGGTCTGGGGTAAAAGTAGCACCGGTTTAATTTATCTATTTTCTGAATAGTAATAAGTATTTGAAGTCGGAGTATTCAAAAACTGACTGGATAGTCGATTGTGACCAACACAAAAAAAAAACTGGAAAATATAATAAATTGTTTTTTTTTTTAAGTTATGCTTAGAAATAAATCGTTACTACATATACATTTTTTTTTATCCCGCCTGTCGATACACGTACATATTCTGACAGAAGGCAGAAAGGGAAATGGTGAATTTCAGTAGACTACTGCTTTTATTTTTCCTTCACGTTAGGCGTTAACGATGGTATTAGGATAGCATGTATATAGTTGCCTGCTCACGTAGGGACCTAATGACAGCATCAGCAGACGGCATTGCCGTGGCCGAATTCTGGGCCAGGCAAGGAATTTAACTAGATTGCCATCGATACGATAAGAACAAGAAGGATAGCATTAAAAGCAAAAAAGTGTTTACAATCCCAACTATTTACTGCAGCCGCCATGCGTTCGTTAGAAAATGTATGAAACTACGAGTATTAGTCCTACGATATCGTGTCCGTTATTATTTGTATAAAAACAGCCATTCAGGAATGTAGTAGATAACATTGAAGTTCGTACATAAAATATTATCATCATCTTGAATTTTAAAACGAGATAGGCGTATACTGGAACTAATGACAAAATAATTTTAAAAGTTCATAATCGTGCTATTTTATCCATGAAATAAGCTGCGTTAATTTATGGTTTTGTTTTCATAGCGGTCCTTGTAACATGGAACGAATTCTTAACTAATAGGAACATTATAAAGTGCGTACCTACTTACTACCTATTTTTATTTAATTATTGATAGGCTCGCATTTAACCACAATCTCACGACTTGTTACATTTTTTATCAATAGATGGCGTTTATTGGTACTGGTTTGTGAATTTAATTTTTGACACGTCGCGTCGTACGCTTTCACGTTTCTAACCAAAGACTACTATAGTATTGTTTCTAACGATACCGCACCGTAGTAATGTGGTCAGGCCCTGATACTTACCTTTATTAATGAAACCGTATTTTATAATATTGGGAACAAAATAATTTTTGAGTGCAAAAAATTTACTTAATTATGTTTTAAATAAAAAAACTGAATTAAAGAATAAAAATTTATTGTTAGACAGTATTAAGTACCGAATGATATTATTTTTCACGAAGGCATATTGGTCTGGGATGTCTATAGATTCACGAGCACATTGTTTCTGAGTGCAAACGCTACTTTTTACGACACCAAGTACTACAGGCTTACGCACACAGAAAAACCAGTTACTGATTTTGACATTATTTTAACATAAATTTTTGACATTTAAATAATTCCTCATTTCAGGTATCATATGAAGTATTAACACGTTGAGTGCGATACCAGGTTTAAACAACTTGTATACGTCTCGCTTACAGTGCGGCTAAGAAAAGTATAGACTTCCTTGTCGTGGGGAAGGCATAACTTCAATTTGGTTCGGTGTAGAAAAGAGATATATTTTTACATGAAGCCAGAAATAGATTATGGTTTCTTAAAAGTTACAGGGTCTATAAGCCTTGTCCGCCGCAATGGAAGTTTTATTACCAGGTTTATAGACTTTGTACCGCAGGAATGGAAAGTATAGAAAAATCACTGCTGCAGAGAACGTGTTAAATGGAATGTTTTCTTTTTTTCAAATTTAATACCATTGTTGTTTATAATTTTCAAAAATTTTTCGTTTTAGTACATTTTTAAACCAGAAAGAGGTTTTGATGAGTGCCACAATGCTACTGTTAACGTAGCCACCTACTGGGCTCAATCAGTTTAACGAGTTTATCATCGAAAAGAAGAAGAAGCAGTAGATTTTAATTTGCAATCCTCAGCTAGATTTGCATATCATATGCGCCTCCTGCCATAACATAGCACCCTGTTCATCAAATATAAGATCTCTGTTTCTCTTTACATAGGTTAACAAATAAATAAAGTGAAGCTACATACATCATTTAAGACCAATCGCCTTAAGATAAAACACCTATACTATATCTTAAAAAAGAAAAGTGAATTATTAATAGAAATAATACCTAACATAAAATACAATAAAATAAAATACCTACTCTCCTACTACGACAAAGTGAAAAACTAATCTAAAAACAACCATTTCAAAGTCATTGATCTTGAAAACCGAACTAAACAAGAAGTAATACTAATCCTCGGCTATAACCCGATTCTTTATTTCCTGCGATAAATGCACAGGTATTCCATCTGACGTGGAGGGTTCCTTCGCTGTACTATCACCTATTTCACTGAACTTCCTCTGGTAGGAAGGTTTCGAAGTCTTCCCAATTCCTGAAGTAAGATACTTCCAATTTGGGCCATACATTGATAGGTCTTTGCTTGATCTCTTTATAGGTTTGATGGTCGCAGCACCAGTAGACATCCAAGACACCAAAGCATTCATCCCATACATGTCTAGGTCTAAGATACCGTGGGTGGAGACGATCGTTCCATCAATTCTCATTACCAGGAGATGAGGAACAGCGGTGATACCGTATCTGTATTGCAGAGTGGGTATCACAGGGTTGTTGAATCTAAGAGTGAACCAGTTGGCTTGATCTTCGTAACTTTTCCACATGTCCTCTTTGGTGGCATCCATAGGAATGTTGATCACTTCTATAGGTAGGTTAATATATCTGGCGTTCTCGTATATCTCGTAAAACTCGCGCATGATGTTGTCTCTGTCTGCGTTTCGCATGGAGAAATAAAGTATTACGACGTCCACTTGTCTTTCCACAAACCAGGAATTGGGAATCCGCTCGTATTTTTGATTGTATATCTTGACTTCTTGTAGCCAGTTGTAAGGTGGTAGGTCTGGGTTAATGGGTTCAGGCGTTTTGTTTATGCCCTGTTCCATTTTTCCTGACTGTGAATAGATAAACGATAAAGTAATGCAATAAGTAATTATTGTTGTTTCGTGTCAAGTTGTGACTGATTGTTGTTTTATTGTAAGTTGTCAAATAACAATTTTTTTTTCATTCGTAAACACTGACCTCTAAATAGTAGAGGTCAGTGTTCGTAAGATAATATGGATAAGATCGGATCTCGTTTAATCCTGCAAAAAAATATAACGAATGTCATTTGAAAATGACAAGCAACATCATTGTCAGATTTTATGATTTTATCACGTACTTTTATTTATTTATTATTATTTAATTTTTTAAATTTATATAAAATTAAATATGAGTGTGAGTAATGAAAATGGGCGTGACCTGCCGGTTTGTGATTGGTTGGAGGATGCCAGGATATTTAACCACAAATTGGAGAAGATTCCCAATGCTTGGCTTATAGGTAGAGTGGAAGTAATCGTGCTTTATTTTTCGATGCGACATGTGGATAGATTTAACGTCATGCAAAAATTCTGTGAGATCTATCGAAAGGCTAGGCAGGTCAAATCGCTGTCACTCTTTGAAGTGATCAACGTTCCCTTGGATGAAGAAAAAGAAGACATGTTTAAGAGCTACAACGATCAAGCCGAGTGGTTCACTCTCAGGTACGGTGACCCTCTGATACCCATTCTGCAATATAGGTACGGTATCACCTCTGTTCCTCATCTCCTAGTATTGAAAACTGACGGAACCATTGTCTCCACTCACGGTATCTTAGACCTCGACCAGTACGGGATTAATGCTTTGTTAACTTGGATGTCTACCGCAGCCAATAGGTTAATGTATATGAAAAACAGAGATTTAACAGTTCATAATTTCAATACAAATGCCATGAATATAAAGAAACCGAAATATCCTAGGAAGTTCAGCGTATTACCAGAGCATATAAATAATGATACGAAACATTAAAGTTTTCATCAGCTGGAAAAGGAATACGAGTGGTTGAGGTTCGACATTAGATTTCTTCTTGTATATTTCTGTTATCCTGGTACCACCTTGGTATATGTCAGAGGTAACTAAACCAGATTGAATTGACCTGGTATTGTATAGTAGCTCCGGGACCAGTACAAGGTCTGTAATGTGTGACAACTGACTTGAAGTCTCCTGCGCAGAATTTTTCCATTTTTCTGAATGTTCACTTTTATTATTTATTTATTTTATAGATACTTTAATTTTATTATGTTAATTTTTAATTGATTTGAGATATTAGCGTATTCTTTCATTTATTTTTAATACTTCATACCTTTGTTTATATAGCTTATTTTTTTTAGTAAAGAAGCTTTTCATTTTTATTTTTGCTGTCGTATTGTTTTTTTTTTTTTTGTTTTCTTCTGGGTGTTTTTCGAGTGAAACTCTATAGCCATTTTAATTATTCAGAAAATGAATTCATAGTGAAAATTGTTGTAGCTATGTATATCTAGTACACAACTAGACACTCCATAGATTAATCATAGAAACGGGTGGAGATCTCGGTAAAATGGAGCGAGAATTTTCCTGTAAAAACATTAAAAAAAATTATGAATTAGGACTGAAACATTCACATTGTAATGGAAAACAAAGTGACTTGTACTGTATCATAAAATCGAGGTATTTTCTGTACTTGGTATTGGGCAAATGCACAAAACAAGCGAAGCAAGTCGCCATGCAAAATACCAGAACTGCAGAAAAAGTAGGAGGTGGTCCATTGCCGATCACAATATCGCTTACTGTTAAGTGAGTTAATATTAGTCAAATGCCGTCCTATCGATAGTATTTAAAATAAGAGTTTTCAGTCCAATCGCGAATGCTGCCTATTTTAAGTTAATTTCTAAAGGCAAAGCTAGAAGATGGCAAATCCTTTGAATCCTTGGGACAAATACAACAATAGCTGTCAAGGAACATGCATAAGTTAACACTAAGCCTAATGAAGGCAAACTCGTGATGTACCAGGGTCTTAGGCATCCATGTGCAATCCAGTATGCAGAAGGCAACAGGTGCAACTAATGACATTGTCATTCGCAAAGCGTCCAGCAACACGTTCGGAATATGTTAGTATAGGCGAGCTACTTGAGATAAATATTAATTATGTCTCTTTGCGGCTTATGATTTCCTGGTCATTTGTGGCAGAGTTTAGCTCGGTTTGTTAACATTGCGTTTTTTTTTATAGATGTGTTGATGGCATCTTGTAAAATTAGTTGCGTTGCGTTATGGATAATGTGAAGGTACCCACAGCTAAAAGCGACAATGCGACAACGTGTTTTTGTATGAACACGAGTTCACTGAGTGTCGCGTCACACCCGTCTGAGCCCTTCACAGTATGAAATTATACTGAATAAAATAACTAACATAATGACCTGTCCTCCATCATCAGGAAAACGAATTCATAAACTACTTAAAACACTGGAGTAGGTTAATAGCAAAAAATTCATAAAATGTAGCAAGCTAAAATGATTGTACACCCAAGGGTCATAAAGTAGATTTTTGAATATTAACGTTATGGGTGAATTTGAATTTCCTTTATAACGGGCAAAGTGACACAGGTCTAATGTATGTGTCTGCCTTCCTTTTACGGTTCAAAGTTGAGCGACAATAGTATTGACTAGAAACCAACTTAAATATGCATTAGAGAAACTTATAAACAACCCGTATTCCCTTGACATTGAGTCCTAATTCATTCGAAATTTATTTTGCAGAAAGAAATATTAATTGTGTCGAACAGGATTCGAATTTGCAAATTATTTGCAGTTAAAGAAATTCTTTAAAGATCGTATTGCTGGGCGTTAAAATCCAAGTTCGAATGTTTTTATATTTGTAGGCTGCAGATTTAAATTTGTATGTTTAGTTCGTTCGATGCATAGGGAATACAAAATAATCTATGCCAGTTAGAGTCGACGCGCTGTAATCAAAACGTGACTATAAAAACTTTGATGGAATACCAATGAATTATGAATAACCTTCGTTGTAAAACTAACCCTATTAAAACACAGATACAGTTGAAAATTCCTTGACAGAATCTGAAATACAGATGATGATTATAATCCAAAAGATCTGGTTCCATCTTTCAAACACCTCAATAATGAGACTTGGGAGTTATTAATCTAGTATTTTTCTCTCTTTTCTTTTTTAACTTTTATCCTTAATGAGATTATATTTGTATCTTGATGATTTGCAATGTCATTATTATGAATTCTGAAGGTGATAAATTAAGATAGAATCAAGCCATCAAATAATCTTCTAAACAGATTATGACTGTATTTTTACTGAAGCACACTGGGTTTTTCTAACATATTTCAATAGAACATTCTAGATCCTAAGAGATCGTAGTTCTGGAAGACTAACAGCCAGGAAAAGTGACCTCACATAAAGCAATCCAACAATGATTTGGAGTACCAGGGAAGCATGACACATGAGAGGTAAAACTTGTATCAGGTTTTGTGTACTTTTGGTGTACGATTCTTGATTTTATGTTTGATCGGCGTACGGCGAATATTCACCCTTACGTTGTTGAAACCTCTACGGTCCGGACTAAGCGTTTCGCCTCGTCGTTTATACCGCGTACGTCGAAGGACTGGAACAATTTGCCCGCTGCGGTCTTCCCGTCCGATTATAATTTGGGTGTCTTCAAGGCTAGAGTGAATAGGCTCTTAATAAACTAGTGCGCCTCACCATCAAAGATTGCATCGCTACTTACCATCAGGTGGGATCGCAATCAAGCACTAGTTTATCTCAATTAAAAAAAAAAAAAACTTGCGTTCAAATCGAAGTTTTGAACTAAGGTTCAGTATTTTTTTGTCAAATAACTACTAACCAGATAGTTCGAAAGAGTCACTGCGGTCCTGGATCGCAAACGGTAACTGAAGCAATAGGGGTGGGTTTTAATCAGCGCTCTCTTGCGTTACCCAGAGCAGGAGAAGTTATTTGATAATTTCCGGCCCTCTAAAAATGGAAAATGGCAGCCGGACTATTCTTTTTCAGACTAGCAGGGTTACCATGACGTTCAAAGTAAGATTGTTTTAATCTTGTTTCAGTGTGGGTAAGAGATGGCGCTAGACAACCTGTATAGCTCTGTCTCTTACCCACACTGAAACAAGATTTAAACAATCTTACTTTAAACGTCATGGTCTAAGTCTAGAACCAAAAGTCTGATGCTCCCTCTCTCTCTACTCAGTGCGGGAGAAGTTTGAAAGATTTCCAACCATCTCTGTCCCCACCAAATGCCAGTGAAACCTTGAGGTGGTAAGAATGTTATAAATCATCAAAACAATCACACATGTTATTTGGTGAGAAAAATCGTGATTTCGAAGGAAAGTTAGTTTGATTGTGTCTAAAGTATGGGAAAGGCGCAAATTATGGTAGTTTGCAGTTTGTTTAGAACCTACTTGGTAGTAATTGACTCTGTGGTTATGAGGTCACGTGGTGTTGAATGGAAATGAATGATTTTGGCGATTGTAGAAACTATTCGAATTTTGAATTTTGGCGGTTGTAGAAATATTTTGAACCAGTATATAATACTAAATTCTGTAAAGGTTTTACTCCAGAAACGAAGCTAGAAGTCGTTAACTGCGCTTTGCCTTTAAAAAGAAAGTCGAGACCTCCACTCACAGGTTCTCATTCCAGTCCAAGTCTGGGGTGCTTTTGTGACTGCGTTCGCGTTTCCGTGTGTTGTAAAGGCCCCGAAAGAAAAACATTTTTCTTTTTAGAGCAATAATAAGCCTTTAGTTCTTTGATGTTTAGATGTTACTTATGAGTTCAAATTATCGCACACGTGTGACACACACACCGATTTGGGCGCGTCGGTCTTCTAATATGACAACTACGTCTAGTAGAGCCAAACACTTGAATCACGCCACGTCACGCCACGCGACGTCGTACTACGTACAAATCAGGCGTGTTACACGTGTGCCTTGGTCTGCTATCGCTATCGCCACTGCTCTCAAAACGGTGTAGGAGAACATTGTGAGGATACCGGCATGTCCTAGAACCAAAAATTCGAAGACATGTGACATCCACCAACCCGCACTGGGCCCGCGTGGTGGTTTACGGCCCATTCCCTCTCCTAGAGAGGAGGCCTGAGTGCCAGCAGTGGGGACATTAAAAGGCTGATTCTGCTTCTTCTTCTTCCTGCCCTTATCCCATATTACTTGGGGTCGGCGCAACACGTTTTTTCTTCCATTCTGTCCTGTCACCCGTCGAACTATCACTAACTCCCTTTTCTTTCATATCACTCCTCATTAAAAGGCTGATTATGCTATGATATATGAAGCTTGTTGCAAGCAGTAATTTTATGATTAGCAGCACACATCTACCAACGTCATAGTCGACTAATGATAACTAAGCACGTCCGGAGAACCCCGCAGAGGCTCGTTAACGCAACTTGATACATTTTAAAAACTACATAGTTATTTTTATATCAAAGAAAAACATTCAGTACATTAATATCTGAACGTTAATTTAATATGACTTTAGAGGTATGCGGAACCAAGTGTAAACCTCCGTTGAAAAAAGAGGATCCTCAGACCAGACGGGTGTTGCGTCTAGTCCGAGCAATTGCCCGATAGTTGATTTTGAATTGTTGTATATAATGTTGCGGTGCAGGATAGTTCCTATGTGGTGACAGCTAAAAAGATTAACTTGAGTAACTAAATCAAAGTAAGTTACTAGATATGTTTTACAAGCTTTTACTCGTATTTAACTTGACAATTTTTGTATATAAAAAAAAAACAAAAGCGGCGCGTTGAAATCTTTTGTTTAAGAAACAAAACAAACCGAAAATCGTCAATCGACAGCGCATTACTGAAGAAAATTACAAAATTATTTTAAGAAATTCTCTGTATTGTATACACTTGACACTAAACATGGACAAAGACAAGTGTAAACGCATGTATATTAGCTAAGTAGCCATTTGTTCTGACGCATATTAAGTCGACCGTATACTGCAAGCTAGGATATGCAGAGAGATTTGATACGTTAGCTGTGCGGTGCATTTGTTCACGAGCTACGTACCTATGTGTAGCGTGGTCGTGGTAAACAGTAAATGGTACAAACTGTTCAATCAAGTTTATAATTTTTATGGAAAAATATTAGGGGAAAGCCGATAATATCACAGAGAAGTGAGGGCCGAGTGGTAATGGTTCCGACTTACGAATTGTAGGTCGTCGGTTCAAACCCTGCCAGGCGCAAAACAGTGTAGGAAAACATCGTGAGGAAACCGGCATAATGTACCTACAAGAACCAAAAATTCGAAGACATGTGACATTCACCAATCCGCACTGGGCCCGTATGGTGGATTTCGGCCCATTCCCTCTTCTATAGAGGAGGCCAGAGTCCCAGCAGTGGGAACATTAAAAAGGCTGATGATTATGATGATAATATCAAAGATTTCTATCAGCCATGCGAAGCTGGGGCGGATCGCTAGATTTTATATTTTTTTACATAAAGGGTAGCTGACTACACATGCGTAGTTTAGCTTTGGACTGCTATGGAAAGGTACCTTTATACTTTGCATGCGGCCAACGCAAATGTTAATTCTTCGCCTAACGTTCATAGTAACTTTAAAGTGTTCACATGGGAATAACGATAAATTTAAATAGTAATTGGCAGTTTAATGGAAAATCTTGACCGTTTTGTGTTTAAATTCTAGTGTTTACGTCAATTGTGTACAGCGACATCTGTTGGTGCAATAAGGAAGTGTTTAGCGCCATCTAGGGGTCGAAAATAGAATTTATTTCAATTTTCTGTTATGTTTGAAGAAAAGTAGACTTTATTATATCTATTGGGCATTTACACAGGCGATTAAAATCGTACAATTATTACAGCACGGCGAAAATCAACCGTTTGCTGAAGTTTCAGGAAAGTAATTGGAAAAATAAGCACAAAAAACTGTAAAAAGTCAATAAATCTCGTCTCTCAAATCCACTGTTCATAACTGTCAATTTAGAGCCTGTGCAGACTCGAGGCAAGACAGTCTTAAACAGACTTGTTTCGCAAGTGCAAGACAAACTCGTCTAGATGCGTTACAAGTTTGTCTAAAACTGTTTTGTCTCAAGTGTGCGCAGAACCTTAGTGTTAGCTCCTTGCATCGTACTCTTCAATGCTGAGGGTCGTGACCTGCCTGACCACTTTCATTTTTATGATATTCAGTAAAAAGTAAAAAGTAGTAAATAATAATGAGAATTTAAACTGATTTATTGAAAAAAATAATTTATCCCCCTTTTCTCCCCCTTGGGGAGGAATTTCCAAAAATCCTCTCTTAGTGGTAGCCTACTCCTCCCAACAAACACACATGCCTTTCAGCTCTCTACTGCCAGTAGTTTCGACTGTGCGTTGTCTGTCAGTCACTCAGTAACGGAAGAGTTTTATATATATAGATATCTATCCTACCTACCTAACCTATCTATCTAGATAGGTTCACGCTTGACCGCTATCTCACATCTCTATTTACAAAATGACGTCTTTCGTTCTACGGGTCAGCTACTTTAAAATATATAATTAAAAGTTACTTTACTAGGTAGACCAAGGCACCTCGAGGCAAGACAGTCTTAAACAGACTTGTTTCGCAAGTGCAAGACAAACTCGTCTAGATGCGTTACAAGTTTGTCTAAAACTGTTTTGTCTCAAGTGTGCGCAGAACCTTAGTGTTAGCTCCTTGCATCGTACTCTTCAATGCTGAGGGTCGTGACCTGCCTGACCACTTTCATTTTTATGATATTCAGTAAAAAGTAAAAAGTAGTAAATAATAATGAGAATTTAAACTGATTTATTGAAAAAAATAATTTATCCCCCTTTTCTCCCCCTTGGGGAGGAATTTCCAAAAATCCTCTCTTAGTGGTAGCCTACTCCTCCCAACAAACACACATGCCTTTCAGCTCTCTACTGCCAGTAGTTTCGACTGTGCGTTGTCTGTCAGTCACTCAGTAACGGAAGAGTTTTATATATATAGATATCTATCCTACCTACCTAACCTATCTATCTAGATAGGTTCACGCTTGACCGCTATCTCACATTTCTATTTACAAAACGACGTCTTTCGTTCTACGGGTCAGCTACTTTAAAATATATAATTAAAAGTTACTTTTTATAGGTAGACCAGTCAATCTACTGTCACAATCCCGTCGTGACGGTTTCGTCATCTTTAGAAGAATAGCAATGAAACATGTATGAGCACACCGCCTGTGACAGCGCTGACAATATTTCAGACTACACACCTAGAAGCTGGTATAAGGAGATAGATATCAGATCAGCAGGATTTTTTTAATGAACCACCAGGCTTGCAGGACGCAAAGGTGTCGGCGCGCACTGTTCCCGCGCGCCTCAAGGAGTTGTCAGCAACAACAGGGGCCCAGCCGGGTCGAAGCCTACTGGGGCCAGGGTTATCCGAAAGGGAACTCGAGCCCCGGTATGAAGGCTAGAAGGAACGGGGTGGGCTTTTAGTCAGTAATAGTCTGACACTATCTCCCGCTCCGCCCAAGAGCGGGGGTTGTCATTGGATGATTTTTCCCACCATAAAAAAATACAAAGATGTAACTAAAGGAACACGGGTGCGTTTTAGTTAGTTTAATACTCCCTCTCGCCCCTCTCAGAGCGGGACAAGTTATTTGATAATTTTTCACCTAGTAAAAAGGACATAAGCAATATAATAGGTAATTATTATGGATTTTACGGATGTACTAAAATGAAATTTAAATAAACATGCATGTGTAGTTCCAGAAGATATTATTATGGATTAGTGAACAAGTAAAGAATGTTGAGATGGATGTGTGGTGTGACGAGAGTGGATAAGAAGAAACACTATCGATTTGTAAAGATAAAATTAAAAAATAAAGTAACTCTTTTTCAAAACTCGTATTAATTTATGCATGTACGAAATTAATTTCTTTAAGAAAAAGTCAGCTGAGCGAGTTCAATGACCTGTAGGTACTTTGTACGCAACGCCGACTATTAACTACAGGTCATTGAACTCGCTCAGCTGATGTTTTCTTAAAGATACTAATTTCGTACATGCGTGAATTAATACGAGTTTTGAAAAAGAGGTACTTTATTTTCTAATTTTATCTTTATAAATCGATAGTGTTTCATGTACCGGATCGACCCTCCACGGGATTAAAACGATTAAAATTTAGCGGTGTATATTAAAGGAAGTTTGAAAGTGGCGCCAGTGACTGAAAAGTTGAAAGGTAATCGGTTGTCTTGGTATGGTCATGTGAAGAGGAGAGATGAAGCGCATATTACTAAAAGAGTTCTGAGTATACATGTAGGTGGATGGAGAGGGAGAGGAAGGCCGAAGAAAAGATGGATGGATGAAAAGGGAGTTAGTGATAGTTTGACGAGTGACAGAACAGAATGGAAGAAAAAAAACGTGTTGCACCGACCCCAAGTAATATGGGATAAGGGCAGGAAGAAGAAGAAGAGTGAACAAATAAAGGCTCCCACAGCCAGGCATATTAATACGACACCCCCTTTTATACAAGGTTATTCATAAAACACTAACAACGTTTTTTTTTTTTTTTTTTATGGTGGGAAAAAATCATGCATTGACATCCCCCGCCCTTGGGCAGAGCAGGAGATAGTGTCAGACTCTTACTGACTAAAAGACCCACCCCGTTCCTTCTAGCCTTCATACCGGGGCTCGAGCGCCCTTTCGGATAACCCTGGCCCCAGTAGGCTTCGACCCGGCTGGGTCCCTGCTGTTGCTGACAACTCCTTGAGGCGCGCGGGAACAGTGCGCGCCGTCGACGACTTGGGCTTGGTCCGGACAGTTACCGGACGGCCGGACAGTAAACTACCCATTGCTCACTGTCCGCAAGCCCGCGCCTACGTTGGCCGGAAATCGGGATCAGGATCCCGGCGGCGGCGGCGGCGATAACGCCGTTGCCTGATGCGTTCGGCCTCCTCCTTTGACAATGCTCTACTGATTACATTCATCAATTCTCTAAAAAGTTTATCCTAAAAATCACAGCAGATATACCTTGAAACTCAGAGCATCAACTTCCAACTACCCTATCTACAAAATTAATGTTTGCTTCCCGAACAAAATATATTAACACGCTCTCCTAGTTCATTTATATCTCGCAAATATTAATTAAAACTGTCCCATTAGCTGGACGTACGTATCATCAATCTTGCACCGTATGGGGTCTGCTAGTTACCGCTCATCAGTTTCCTGAAGAGATAACTATTTTTCAAAGGTGTTAAACCGTTCGTAAATACTGGGACTGTTATTTTAAGATTGGACTAGTGCAGTGAAGTTTTTTTGTTTGAGGTGGGATATCATCCACTTCTCTTGGTTAGAGCGGGAGGGCGTGTTAGACTTTTACCACAAAATAGATAGGTACAGAAGACAATCTCATGTATGTACTTCACTTTTTATACCTACGCTCGGTGGACGCACACTAATGAGCGTTTGAACCGGAACTTCTTCGACGAGTGATCCGAGACGCGACCGAGACGTGTCCGTGAGCGGTGTCTATGTGTGCGTTGCTCAAGCGCGCTTTGTATGTAGATTGACTTCTGTACCTATCTATTTTGTGCTTTTACTGACTAAAACCACACAATGTCCTTCATCTCCCCTTTGCGTTTTAGAACCAGGGAACGCGGCCTTAGCGTGCATTAGTCCGGACGGTTACTGCACAGCCGGACGACGGGCTACCTATTGCTCGGCCGCAATAGCTCTTTTGAACAATCCTACAGAGTACAGTCCTCCAATAAGCCTGACGTAATCGTTATTTTAAGACTCCGTACTTCGCTAGGCTGGTTCAAGGTTAAACTGAGGTTGACTGAACTGTCTTTTGAGTGAGGCAGGTCAACGAAACTCTCAAATTATTGTGCCTTTAGGAAAATTATGGCTTCCATTAAATTCACGCACCGTGACTACGGTTAGCACAGCAGCTTTATGCTGGTCGTTTTGCGCGGAGGAGACGCATGTCTTCCATATCAATTGCTGTAATGTTGTTTTGTTAGCTAGTTTTAAGATTGCTTTTTTTTCACGTAAATAAACTGTTTTTCTTTCTTTCTTTCTGGTTATAGGCCTTTGATAAAGGCCTTTAATACTTTTTTTTTGTTTTGACGTAACTACCCGTGTGTCAAATTTCATCCAAATCTGTTCAGTCGTTTCAGCGTCAAGGTGGAATAAACATTTATACACATGTATAAAAACTTACTTCTTTTCAATATTTGTGTGATTTCCAATACTTATCCTCCACCATTCAAATTAAATGATACAATTTATTTGCTATGAATCTAGGTACAAAAATATGCTGTTAATTAATGTATGGGTCCTATACAGTCTCCCGTGAGGCATGCAAAATTTTCTATAGTTGCATTGCTCTTTAAACTAAGCTAATCTGTTATCCCCCTAAACCTGTATTATTCCGGACTCAAAGTCAAAGTCAAATCTTTATTGCAGAACACAATACAATAAATACATACTCAAAGCCCAAACTGTTGCCCTGCCGTCTAGCCCTGTGTATAGCCTTCGATGCGTTCATAATTATGATTGCCATTATAACCATAAACAAAAGACGAGCGCGAGACTTTTTTAGCCTACTCTATCTGTAGATATATTCCAAACTCAAGTTCGACCCGTTGTCCTGCCGTCTAGCCCTATGTATGGCGTCCGATCAGTTCATAATTATGATTATCATAACCATAAACAAATGATGTGCGAGCGTTATTTTTGCCTAGTCTATCTACAATATTCCAAACTCAAGTCCGACCTGTTGTCCTTCCGTCTAGCCCGATGCTCGGTCCGTTCATAATTATGATTATTATCGTAAACAAAAAATGAGCGCGCGTTATTTTTCGCCTACACTGTCTATAGTATTCCGAACTCAAGTCAGACCCGTTGTCCTGCCATCCAGCCCTCTGTAAAGCCTTCAATACGTTCATAATTATGATTCTCATTATAACCATAAACAAATAATGATCGCGCGTTATTTTTCGCCTACACTGTCTATAGTATTCCGAACTCAAGTCAGACCCGTTGTCCTGGCATCCAGCCCTCTGTAAAGCCTTCAATAAGTTCATAATTATGATTCTCATTAGAACCATAAACAAATAATGAGCGTATGTTATTTTTCGTCTACACTGTCTACGGTATTCCGAACTCAAGTCCGACCCGCTGTCCTGCCGTCTAGCTAGCCCTATGTATGGCGTTCGATCCGTTCATAATTATGATTCTCATTATAACCATAAATAAAAGACGAGCGCGCGTCATTTTTCGCGAAGTTTCTATTAGGGCTGGCAAGTGTTGTGTTAATTAGAATGGTGGTCGAAAGTCACAGAAAAAAATGTAGTAAAATATGCTATATTTGTTTTTTTTTTGTGAGAAACATGAACTTTTGAAAGTAACTTTTAAACTGTGAAACCATATAATTTTAAACTCAGAACTACAAATTATAATATAATTTGCCATCAATTCACATTTGCATTAAAAACCTCATTTCGACCATAAAAGCAAAACCATTTCATAAAATATAATAACTATATAAAATCTTTATGCAAATAAAATGCCAGAACAATTTCCAATGACGTAAATAAATCTCGATTCAAATAAAACTCAAAAACTTATTTAGTAATCATAAAAAGCAATGCTTCACGTAATATTCAAGCGAGTCCTGGTTCACGTCAAACGATAATTTTACTTCTGCCAATAAAAACGAAACAAAACAAAGGTTTCATTTTGAAATCGTGACAACCCTATAGGAGCGTCCTAGCAACACGGTTCACCGAGGACACTGCCCCGCGACGCAGCAACTTACCAACATAACTATGCATTCGAACCCCACCTTACCTTAAAGACATACGCCCTATTTTACTTTGACAGAACTTATTCAACAAACTTGGTTGGATCTATGCATTCCATTTAGAAGTACTACAGTTTTTTTGAACTCTATTGTGAACGTCTTAAGGTTGATTTTCTCTTGTTTTAAACAGGTTAATGTCAGATCTTTACTGTCAAGATCCTGTGGCGTGTTACTATGGGTTGTCGAACAAAAATAGACAAAGAATTTAATGTTCTTTCGAGTGTAAAGAAGGCTTTTCTCTTCGTTTTTGCTTATTTTTTCGTGTATAATCGTAGTGTTCGCGATCGGAATATAATTCCAGGGTGAATACCTAGTATCGGGAGATTAGTATTTTTTAGCAACGTGTAATTTTTGTAATAAGTAGGTGGGTCATAGTCGTAAAAGGTTCTTGCTATTTCTGTGGTCCTGGTACTAATTTCTTAAGTGCCAATAATGGCATATAGCATGATCAGCCTTCTAATGTGCCCACTGTTGGGACTCAGGCCTGCTCTGAATGGCCGTAATATACCACACAAACTTAGTGAAGGTTGGTGGATATCAATTTGCCTGCTGAGGTCTTCTTGTCGTATTATATTTGAGCAGTCTTCAAGGCTAGACTGAATAGGATCTTGTTAAACAAATGCGCTTCACCATCAATGATTGCATCACTGCTTACCATCAGGTGGGATCGCTGTCATGCACTGGATTTTTTAGTTGTAGGACGTGCTGATGATGATGTTTTTTCTTCACCGTTTTGAGAACAGTGATGATGAAATAAATTACATCAGTAAAGCACCTGTGACGTACGACTCTGTAACTCGGGGCCGTTACCATTGGATCACCACTGCTGAAAACAGGCAGTAATGGCTTTGACATTCTTGAAAATCGGTCTTTCCCATTTACGTATGAGATTGCATGTTTGACAAGTACCAATGTAAATTTTTCAATTCATATGTACTTTTTAAGTTCATCCTACATTACTGACACCCTGAGCCACAGAAAGCATTTAAAGCCGCGGGCCTCGGTAGTCATTTGTAGATCTTTGACAGTCGTTACAAGTAGTCAGATGGCAGAAAGTCTGACTATCAGTCAATCCAAGGAGTATCATGTTGCCCAGTAACTGGGATGTGGAGGTCTGATAGGCAGTCGCTCCATGTAAAACATGAGTATTCAGCCGAGCCAGCATGAGTATCTGCTTAGACTGGAAAGCGACCCCTAGCTAGTTGGGAAATGGGACGATGGGTTAACTTCCGAAAGGGAAACCCCAAGGTCCTAGAACCTTTTTCGTACTAAGCTTCGCTTCGTCATTTATACCGCGTACATCGAAGGACTGGAACAATTTGACTGCTGCGGAAGCAGTCAGCAGCTGCTTGTTCTTCCTGTCCGATTATAATTTAGGTGTCTTCAAGGCTAGAGTAAATGGGCTGTTAGATAAACTAGTGCGCTTTACCATCAACTCTTGCATCACTGCTTACCATCAGGTGGGATCGCAGTAAAGGATTAGTTATATCAATTTAAAAAAAAAGAACATAAGATTGGAGTTATTTAGTAAATGTCTGACACACCATCTTGCTCCGCCCTAGAGCGGGAGAAGTGTTTTGAAGGTTTAACAGGTAATTGGGAAAAGGGATCTTGATGATTCACATGTATCTACTGATTACCAGTAAAGACTTTACATCTTACCACAAACTATTAAATAACATTACTTTATTAGCTCAATAGCCAAGACCTTCTAACAAGACACAGTCTATTAACATTACAGTATAACAAGGACCTTGCCATCATTCCCTTCAATAGCGGATTGAAATGGACTACTTTCATAGACCTAGGAATCACCGTGCCGCGATTAGACACAAGACAATGACTTGATTTTTTTTTTCGTTGCCTCAAAGTGTGACTTCCACCAACCCGCACTGGGCCTGCGTGGTGGACTACGGCCCATTTCCTCTCTTAGAGAGGAAGTTTGAGTCCCAGCTGTGGGAATATTATTCTCCTCCTCGAGTCGTATCCCTCACTCCTGAGGGTCGTGAAGTTCCCACTGGATTAACTTCTCTTATTGATGGAATCTCGCCATCTATGACGGATCTTAGCGTCATGAAGTGCGACGTGCAATTGGATGTCCAGTGTGGAGCGGACCAGTTCTGCCCACAGAAAAGATGAAAGAGGTTAGAAAGGAAATACTTTCCAATTTGTACTACAACGAGTGTCACCGCTTGTCTCCCACCCTTTAACTCCACTACAGGCAACAAACCAATACGAACGCGCATTACGCAACTAACAGACCACGCACACTTAGATCGCAAGTTTGCTACTGGTAGTTGAACTATGAGCACTGCCCTACTTTGTGTCACGCCGGCCACGCCCACAAGACTATTCTAACCTCTTTCATCTGGTCTGTGGTTCTGCCTATCTTTTTGGGCTGCGGCCTCTTAGTCGTTAACCATGGGAATATTTTAAGGCTATGTTTATGCTAGCAGTTGAGTATATTAGAGGAAGTTTGAAAGTGGCGCCAGTGACTGACAAGCTGAAGGGGAATCGTTTGTCTTGGTCCATACCAAGACAAACGATTCCCCTTCAGCTTGTCACCATTCATGATGACCATTCATGTAAAGAGGAGGGATGAAATGCATGTTACCAAAAGAGTTATGAGTATACATGTGGATGGGTGGAGAGGGAGAGGGAGGCCAAAGAAAAGATGGATGGATTGCGTGAAGAATGATATGAAAGAAAAGGAAATTAGTAATAGCATGACGAGTAACAGGGTAGAATGGAAGAAAAAAACGTATTGCGCCGACCCCAAATAAGATGGGACAAGGGCAGGAAGAAGAAGTTTATGCTAGCAGTTACTGCTGAGACGTCTCTCCATGGTCTGTGGTCAAGTTAAACGACCATGGATCGTACATTGGTCCATATTGGTCCCTATAGGCCATAACGTCGTCAGCAGTAATGTAAACGTGGGCGGAACGTCTCGGTGGTAGATATAACAGGTGCGGTAAGCCTGTTATGACTATTGCATGTTCTGAGTACAAGTGTGACAGGGTCTATTGGCATGTTGATCTTGATGACACTTTTTTTATAAACTAGTTTAAAAATAGGTTTTTCTATACAAACTTTGCACTCTCGTTTCATCTCTTTACTTTACGTCTAACGTCACGTTACGTCGTGTTTACGTCGTCGTCTTGTCGTCGTCGGTATCACTTTTCATTTTCTTTTTTTTGTGTTTTTTTCTCGTTTTCTCTCTTTTTTTTTTCTTTTTTTTTTAGGGGGTGATATTTGAAAAATCCTCTCTTAGTGTTTTCCGACGTCATAAAAGGACGTTTTTTTTGCGAAATTGCATGTTTCTAGTCTTAGTTATTAGTAACTTAAGTGGCAATGGGCAGGGCACATTGCTCGTAGAACAGATGGCCGTTGGGGCCGAAAGGTTGAGAGTGGCGACCGCGTACCGGAAAACGCAGCGTTGGAAGGCCTCCTACAAGGTGGACTGACGACCTGGTGAAGGTAGCGGGAATCCGATGGATGCGGGACGCACATGATCGTTCGTTGTGGCGACGCTTGGGGGAGGCCTATGTCCAGCAGTGGACGTCTGTCGGCTGAAATGATGATGATGATGATGAGTCTTAGTTATTTGGGCTGTGCGTTGAAATGTTAGTCAGTTCCTCCTTTTATTTTATAGAGAAAAGACGCATGTGGCCGCTTCACCGTAGGGGGCCCAGCAGGGCCGAAGCTTACTGGGGCCATGGGTAGCCCTTGGTAAAGAAGGAACATAAGAGTGTGTTTTAGTCACTAAAATTCTGAACCGCCCGCCGCTTCACACGAGAACAGGAGAAGTCATTAGATTATTTCAGACCTTAAAAAACCATGGGCAATTCCCAGAAAACCGAATCAAAATCTTCTGCTTGGTTTAGGAGGAAATAGCGGATAAAGAGACAGACATGGAAAGCGACTGTTCTGTTATATACAATTTAAGGCCCAAGCGCCCGAAAAGTGCCATAAAACAGTGACTTTCTGAAGCCTACTCCTCGGTAACAGCCAGGTTAATAGGTTTGAAAAAAATATATGTTTATTATAGATTCATAAACAACATTATCAATATTTGATTTTCGTGCTATTAATACTTTTGTCAAAAAAAAAAATATTTAGCAATTTCGCAAATTTTCGTAACTTTTTCCTACTCCTTCGAAACGGCTTGGATCTTTAGAAACATTTTTGCGACATCTTTACAAACATTTTTAGGCGGGTGCGAGAGGTGCGTTCACGTAATTTTGGCCAGATGGTTCAAGGGACTATAAGCCTTAAAGAAGATGTGAAAGAAAAAACATGAAACAAACAGTTCCTCCTAATATGTATGAGCTAGGTAAAAACTTGTAAGCTTTGTGTTTAATGCGATGGCAGTCCGTAGGGTATACAAGACCCTTGGTAGGCAACTTGTCACAGCTTTGACAGCTGTTATAAGAAGTGACAGAAACTTCTATACATCTTACACATTTATATAAAATTGAAGTCTGATTGTAACATAGATAGAAAAAATAATCTATACACATCATAAATCTATAGAAGTTTTTCGTTGTGAGCATAACGTGAAATGGACAAAATCGATGTAGATAACTTATATACATTAAAATTCTGTGGAACTTGATATATTACTTTGCCTTTGTTTTATTGCAATCGGTCGACTATATCGAAAGATATACTACATTCATTGACTGTTAGGCGGCCGGGTCAGCTAGTTAAAAATAAAATTGAAATCTCTGTTTGCAATATCAAAATATATTTTATCTCAGAGTGGGCTTCGGTTTTTAAATTAAAACTAACTGCTGTTAGCGTCTTCGCCCACTTGGAAGTAGTTTTCGCCAAAATGTTGACCCCGTTTCAGACTTTAAGGGCCCGGCTCACTGCCGGCACGGCGTTTCATGGCAAAATCTACAATTACTGTAGAATTTATGAAAGCCGTGGCAATAGCGAAAGCATAAGCCCAAGACAAACTGTACGACACACTGGACAGTCCTGCAGGTCAAAAAGAGCTGTATCGGCTTACAAGATAAAGAAAGGCGAAGGATGTTTGATAGGTAAGTGTAAAGAATAAATCTGGAATGGTCCTATTGGATGATGAAGAAATCAAAGAAAGGTGGAAAGATTATTTTGAAAGACTGCCGAATGAGGGTTTGTCTGGGTATGGTCATGTAAAGAAGAGAGATGAAACGCAAGTCACTAAACTAGTTCTGAATTTACATGTAGATGAATGGAGAGGAAGAGGGAGGCTAAGGAAAAGATGGATGGGTTGTGTGAGGAGTGATATGAAAGAAAATGGAGTTAGTGATAGTGTGACGGGTGACAGGACAGAATGGAAGAAAAAAAAGGTGTTACGCCGACCCCAAGTAATATGGAATAAGGGCAAGAAGAAGAAGAATGCTCGCCTGCCTCATGAAAGGAAGCCTTGTGCAAAATTTCCGTTCCAGCTCCCTGTAGTTTCGGCTGTGTTGATATGTCAGTTAGTCAGTTTCTCCTTTTATATTGTTACGCCATTAAACGTGAACCCGCCATATCTCCGAGAATATAAAGAGTAGCACGTAATAATTAAAACGCATTGCTGTTCGAAAGGTCTAGAATGGTTGTGCGTACCTAGACTTAGAAAAATCTCGAAACATCCACAAAGTACTTACAAGTAGTAGTTAGGTATTTATAGGAAATGGTACTCTCCGACGTTAACAATAGAGTCAAAATTCGCATGAAAGTGACTCTTATTACCACGAGTAATAAAAATAATTTATGACTTCGAGAAGCGATTCAATTGTTCTGGAATTCTGGATCGTTCGTGGGAAGTCGGTATCTAGAATTTTCTTGGCTCCGCATATAAGTACGAGCCCCCGGCCGGAAGCGAGTCAGTTGTGATTTCGACTGCGATCAAGAGCGAACTACCCTAGTACTCGAAGTGATTTTACTCAACGACCTAAGCGATAGTGTAACGGTACTCTAGTGTTAATTGCGATTCGGATTATTGTTGACTGGACTGATTTGTTATTGTTTGTGGTAAATAAAGTTCTCTCGTCAGTAAATCGGCATTTGATTACCCACGTACGTAACAACTGGTGTCAGAAGTGAAATGCCATTAACACCGAGGGACGACGAACAGCGACCACGAACAAGGAGGCAAATGGAGATGGATGCTGCGCGTCATCGTTTGGAGGAGGAAGATCAGGCTGGTATGGGAGCAACAGCAGCTGCTGAGGTGCCAAAAGGACCATCCTCGGAATTGAACCTCGCTGCGGTGTTGGCTGCCATGCAAGCTAGTATGGAAGCTGTCCGCCGCGACCAGGAAGCCGCCCGCCGCGAACAGCAAGCCGCTCGCCGCGATCAGGAAGCCGCTCGCCGCGAACAGGAAGAAGCTCGCCGCGCACAGGAAGAAGCTCGCCGAGATCAAGAGGCTAAGCAGAACCTGATCCTCAAAAAAATTGATCACGGCCTCGTCACATTGGGTGAGAAAGTAAAGAATCTCACCTTAGAGGTCAAGGAGGTTTCCGCCCGAGCTGATAGCCTCGAAACAAGGATTGATGGCCACGAAGATCGCCTGCTGGACATCAACAAAAAAATTGTCAAGCTCGAAGCACGCGAACCCGTTACTGTTGGCTCACCATCGCACACCCACTGTGCATCAGCCGCAAAATTTGATGTGCCGCGTTTTGATGGCACGTCCTCCTGGACGGCATTCAAATACCAATTCGTAACATTGGTTAAGACGAACCGCTGGGATGATGAACAGTCTTTCGCGGCATTAACTTTGGCTCTACGAGGGGACGCCCTGCTGGTCCTAGAGAACCTTCCTGCGGACGGCAGGACATTGGAGCGTCTCATGGAGGGACTGGACACTCGTTATGGAGACAAGCACCTCGAGCACGTTTTCCGCGCTCAGTTACGCGAAAGAACGCAGAGGTCGAACGAGAGCCTCCAGCAATGGGGAGTCGAGGTTGAACGGCTAGTCCGGCGTGCGTACATGTCAATGACACCAGAGACGGTGGAAGTAAATCTGGTGCAAGCATTCATCGACGGTCTACGGGATACTGAAGTCAGAGCTATGGTGCGACTCGGACACCACCAAACTTTAAAGAGTGCGAAGGCTCACGCTCTGGAAGTAGAAGCCGTACGACAAGATTCACGCACGCGCAGAGTTCGGGAAGTGGTGGTCTCGCCGTCAGTGCAACCACGTCAACGAGAAGTGGTAGCTGCTTCTTCGGCAAAGTCCCGCTACATTCCGACGTGTTACGGGTGCGGAGAAAAAGGGCACATTCGTACCGATTGCCCCAAGAGGAAGAGGGAGAGTGTGGACTCCGGAACTCAAGTTAACGAGGAGTCGTTAAACTAAATGTCGCCAGGGCCGCGGGGCGGGTGCTGGCTGGTCAACTGAAGGCCCCAACCATCACCATCAATCAAGTTCACAACGGAAATAGTTTGATCATCGAAGGGACGCTGAATCATCGGGCTTGCAATTTTACCATTGACACGGGGGCGTCACGGACTGTTATAAGACCTGAGTTGCTGAAACGCACCATTTTGTGGCAAAGGGAGTCTCCATCCTGCCGACTTCAGACAGCAACCGGCCAGCCAGTCTCCGTCCTCGGTGATACAGAAATTGAGATCAAAATCGGTGATCAAGTGTACATCCATCCTGCGTTAATTGCGAATATTACCGACGATTGCATACTGGGTCTCGACTTCTTGCGGAATAACCGATGTATTTTAGATATCGACAGGGGAGTATTGAAATTCCCAGATCAAGAAGTCTTCCTGCGAGGAATTAACTCATGCAACCTCTACTGTTTAAAGAATACTACACTGGCTCCGAGAACAGAAACCTTAGTCGAAGTAAAGTTTCCCAAGAAAATCAGGCAAACAAGATGTGTTTTGGTAGAGGATACTGGTCGGCACCCGGAGATCATCACTGCGAGGACATTAGTTATGACGACAGGGAAATCCAAGGTCAGGATTGTGAACCTTGGGAAAGAAGAGGTCCAACTGAAGAAAAACAGTGTTGTTGGGAGATGTGAAGAAGTTCAGTATCTCTGTCAAATCAATAAATCTCCAGCAAAGCAAGACACGACCAAAGTCGAAACTGATCACATCCAGCAACTTCTGGAAAATTCTAAGAGCAACTTATCGACTTCGGAACTACAGCAAGCCAGGGAATTTCTGCTACGGTTTCGAGATATCTTTGCAACGGGAAAAGACTGCGGGAGAACAGGTCTCGTCAAGCATGAAATAGATACAGGTGATGCTAGACCAATTAAACAGAGACCGCGCCGCATACCCTGGGCTAAGGAATCTGAGGTAGCAGGAATGGTAAAGGACATGGCTGATAGCGGAATAATTGAGCCTTCTACGAGTCCATGGTCTTCTCCAGTCGTTCTGGTGAAGAAGAAGGACGGCAGCACAAGATTCTGTGTGGACTACAGAATGCTGAATAATGTGACGAAGAAGGACAGTTATCCCTTACCAAGGATAGACGATACGCTGGATATGCTCAGTGGCATGAAGTGGTTTTCGACCATTGATTTGAAAAGTGGCTACTGGCAAGTGGAAATCAGCGAGAAAGATAAAGAAAAGACAGCGTTCAGTACGGGTATTGGCAGCGGCCTGTGGCAATTTAACGTCATGCCTTTTGGGTTATGCAACGCCCCAGCGACGTTTGAACGCCTCATGGAGAGAGTCATGGTGGGCCTTCTTGGTGACGTCTGTCTGGTATATTTGGATGACGTCATTATAATGGGTCGCACATTTAAGGAAAACCTGAGGAATATAGAGAAAGTGTTCACCAGGATACGAGGGGCTAACTTAAAACTAAGCCCAAAGAAGTGTGCCCTGTTCAAGAAGGAGGTCAGTTACCTAGGACATGTTATTTCCGCCGACGGGGTGAGAACCGACCCTGAGAAGATAAAGGCAGTCCAACAGTGGCCGGTTCCAAAGAACAAAACTGAAGTACGTGCATTTCTAGGGTTGTGCACATACTACAGGCGGTTTGTCCAGAATTTTTCGGACATTGCAAAACCTTTACATCAGCTGACTGAGGATAAACGAGATTTTATTTGGGACAAGAACTGTGAGTCAGCATTCGACGAGCTAAAGCAACGGCTATGTGAAGCGCCTATACTGGGGTATCCGAGCAGAGACGGAAGATTTGTCGTTGATACCGATGCCAGCAACACGGGAATTGGTGGAGTGTTGTCACAAGTGCAGGGCGACAGACAGGTCGTAATCGCTTACTCAAGTAAGGCACTTTCAAAGCCAGAAAGGAACTACTGCGTGACTCGACGAGAACTGCTGGCTGTGGTAAAAACCTTGCAGCATTTCCACAAGTACCTTATAGGAAGACAATTTACTTTGAGGACGGATCACGCTGCATTGAAATGGCTTCTACAATTTAAAAACCCTGAGGGCCAAGTTGCAAGATGGCTCGAGCAGCTGCAGGAGTTTAACTTTGTGACGGAACATCGTAGTGGAAAAGGGCATAACAATGCTGACGCCCTGTCGCGACGTCCATGTAATGATGACTGCAGACACTGCCAGCAGAATGAAGCCCGAGAACGCGTTAATTTAATTAGGGCTGAAGGCAACTTCAAGAAGTCCCAGGAAGAAGATGACGATATTCGACCTATACTGGACTGGAAGCGTAGCGGAACTAGGCCCCAGTGGAGTGAAGTATCGTCACACAGTCCCGTAACTAAGAGCTACTGGGCACAGTGGGACAGTTTAGTCCTAGAAAATGATGTGCTTTGTAGGAAATGGGAATCGAACGATGGCAAGGAGGTGACCACACAAGTGATAGTACCACGATGTGAAGTAGCCCCCCTGCTACAGGAAATACACGATGGTGCTTCTGGAGGACATCTGGGCATCAAGAAAACTCTACTGAAAGTGAGACAGCGGTATTACTGGCTCAATTGTAGAGATGACATAGAGCAATGGTGTCGGAAATGTACAGCGTGCGCATCTGTGAAAAGACCACAGACTAGGAGCAGGGGCAGGCTTCAGCTGTACAATGTGGGAGCCCCATGGGAACGCATCGCTATCGACGTCGCTGGACCTTTTCCAGTTACAAATGACGGAAACAAGTACATAGTGGTGATCCAGGACTATTTCACAAAGTGGCCCGAAGTCTTCGCCATACCCAATCAGGAAGCGGCGACAGTGGCGAAGAAGGTGGTCGAAGAAGTAGTATGTCGGTATGGCGCACCTTTGGAAATCCATTCCGATCAAGGCCGTAACTTCGAATCTGCGCTGTTCCAGGAAATGTGTACACTTCTGGGAATTTATAAGACACGCACAACACCTGCGCACCCTCAGTCGGACGGAATGGTGGAAAGGTTTAACCAAACCCTGGAGAATCACCTGGCTAAGGTTGTCGATGACCATCAGAAGGACTGGGACCGGTATATTCCACTATTTCTGATGTCTTACCGATCGGCAGTGCATGATAGCACGGGACATACCCCAGCAAGAGTGAATTTCGGCAGGGAGATGAGACTTCCAGTCGATGCCATAACTGGCGTGCCACCTGACAAGACTAAGCCAGTTACGGACTACGTAAGTGACCTTCAAGATCAATTGGACGAAGTGCATAAACGAGTTCGTGAGAATAGCATGAACACCAGCGAAAAAATGAAAACTAGATACGACCGTAATGCCAATGCCAAGGGATTTGAGGAAGGTACACTGGTCTGGCTCCACAACCCGCTTCGACGGAAAGGGAAGTCGCCGAAACTCCAAGCTCGATGGGAGGGACCTTACACCGTGTTAAAAAGGATTAATGACGTGACCTACCGCATCAAGAAAGGGCTAAGAGGGAAACCCAAGGTTGTCCATGTGGATAGATTGGCGCCGTATCACGGATCTAATAATGCTCGGGACGAGCATGACTAAGAGGGGGGCACTGTTACGCCATTAAACGTGAACCCGCCATATCTCCGAGAATATAAAGAGTAGCACGTAATAATTAAAACGCATTGCTGTTCGAAAGGTCTAGAATGGTTGTGCGTACCTAGACTTAGAAAAATCTCGAAACATCCACAAAGTACTTACAAGTAGTAGTTAGGTATTTATAGGAAATGGTACTCTCCGACGTTAACAATAGAGTCAAAATTCGCATGAAAGTGACTCTTATTACCACGAGTAATAAAAATAATTTATGACTTCGAGAAGCGATTCAATTGTTCTGGAATTCTGGATCGTTCGTGGGAAGTCGGTATCTAGAATTTTCTTGGCTCCGCATATAAATACGAGCCCCCGGCCGGAAGCGAGTCAGTTGTGATTTCGACTGCGATCAAGAGCGAACTACCCTAGTACTCGAAGTGATTTTACTCAACGACCTAAGCGATAGTGTAACGGTACTCTAGTGTTAATTGCGATTCGGATTATTGTTGACTGGACTGATTTGTTATTGTTTGTTGTAAATAAAGTTCTCTCGTCAGTAAATCGGCATTTGATTACCCACGTACGTAACAATATTTATACCAACATCAAAGCAAAAAGATTTATATTTAAACATAACATCTACAAAGTCGATCTCCACAAAAATAATCGCAAACATAATTACATTCGACAAACGTCCCATCGATCGTCCGGGATCGATTAATCGTAAGGTTGTCGAAGCCCCTAGTGCAGGCAGGTTCAAGCGAGGCTTTCTTTTTAATGTACGTGGTCGATCCGCTTGATTAATAGATATTAGTAGTGGTATAAAGCACTAGTATGTTGTCGTATGGAGAACGCGTGCAGGGTGTGGTCCAAGATGTAAGAGGGCCGCGGTATAGATAGAATATTTTTTTAATATTTTATTTTAATTAAAAGTTACACATTTAAAACATCGGCCAATTACGAGTCGGTATCGCGCACGAAAGGTTCCATACTATTATTATCTTTACATTTTTTTACACAATTTATTTTATTATATTTTTTTGTTTGTAGCGGTAACAGAAATACATCATCTGTGAAAATGTCAACTGTCTAGTTATCTCGGTTCATGAAATACAGCCTGGTGGCAGACAGACGGTCAGTGGAGTCTTTAGTAATAGGGTCCTTTTTTTACCCATTCGCACAGAGTACATTGGGTACGAAACTTGCCTTTATAATATTAGTGTGATACGAGTAGTTAAATATTTTTAGTACTTAACTATCAAACTAATATTATAAAGGCGAAAGCTTGTGGGTATGTCTGTATATTTGTTACTTTGTCACGCTGTAGCAGCTGAACAGATATCGATGAAATTTTGGTACACAGGTAGACCGTATTCTGGGATAGTATGTAGACAATAGTCACACTATTGTACTTATACTAACTACTACAGTACTTTGTTTTTACGGATTATTTTTTGTCCATGTGTGGAGGCTTGTGATTTAGGAATTAGATATTATTATCTGCACTCCTTAATCTCTTTTATTACTAATTTATAAAGCCTTCCAAAAAATAAAATAAATAAATAGCACACTTTCTATCAAAGAAGTGCATAGTTACAAAACTACATCAATTTTTTTGTTAATATCCACTAGGAATCAATTTACAAATATAAAACAGCTAGGTACTGAACTTCCCTGTAAAAATTCCGCCGAAATTTCCTGACTATAGTCTGTGAATTTTGTATAATCTTTAATCATTAAAAAATACTTATATTTGATATTTTTTATAAGGTTCTTCTGTTAGTAAATAATTATCAACATCCCTTAATCAACCTTGATTATTGAACCAGTGTGCTGCTACATCAGATTTCATTTTGCCCTAACAATTATCCAAGTCGTTTGACTTTTTAGACAGATTATATGAATAGATCAAAAACAAAAGCATTGAACGAACGAACTATTGATAAAATGCCTTCAATAAAATCCAGTCTAAAGATAACAAAATGTGCCGGCTGCGTCCTGCGGAAGTCGTAAAGTTGTAACAGTCACTTGAAAGGAGGTGCTGCAAATGTTCTGAATTTATATATCAACATTCCAGTATTTTTTTTTTACGAGGTTCATTTTCCGGTTTCATAATATTAGCCCGCAAGTTTTCATAGGTGGTATTTTTTGTGGCAAGAAAAAAAAAAGAAAAATTAGCGACTGCGGGATTACTAGGAACCCTGGAGTCTTAAGAGGTTCGATTATAAAATGCGTAGTACATATATATCGATGACTACTTTTCTGACTAAAACATACTTTATTTTTTAATCATTTTTTTTGTAGTCCTGTAGCAGTTTCAGCAATAGATTTTATTGCTGAAACTGCTACTAAATTAAGTTTTACAGTAAAGCCGCACACATGTCCGCGCCCTGGACAGGTAACAGACAACCAGGGTTTTTTCCTGTATTATTAAGAAAAAAATCTTTATATTTGATTGCAATCTAGCATAGAAGACTAATAAATAGATTTATGCTAAAACTACAAATAGCGTCCTTTTCACTTCTACACAAAACAAGATTACCAGGGTAACATAAAAATGTGAAACTAAGCTAGACTCTAAATCGCTCCCTCTTATCCCTAACCCCACAAGATTCATTACGCGACCAGACTATAAAATCGATGTAGCTTCTGTCTATCCGTCTATTTGTTTTAAGAAGACAGCTTTAAACCCGGCGTTACCTATTACTGTATTGTGTGGTAATTATATTTTGTCACAGATTCAATTGGTGCATAAATCCTCATAAATATAGTCCTTAGTGGTCGTAATTCTCCGCACAATTGATTTAAATTTTACCGGATTAATGTGCGATTGTTAATCTTTTACGTCACTAGATGGCATTAGTACTGTAAGTGGCCTCGGAGTCTTAACAATATTTATTATGTTGGGTCATTTGATTTAGGTAGCAGAAATTAATTTGGTTTTACCGTTAGAGCAATTAAATCTGGGGGTGTGGTGCTAAATAAATGGAAAGATCTGATTGTATTTAATTTATATAATAGAACTACGTGGTGGGTCGCAGACTTATCTGAAGCATTTTGTATCCAGTTGGTAGGTTGACATATACGGAATTCCTTTTAAGTCAAGATTCTGTCAAGCATGGTTATCAATCAGATTAGATGTTCATTTGCAATAAAAAACCACGAAGGACCATAATAATCATGCTCTGGTATGGATTGTTTTTTTTTTTCCAAAGACAGCCATCTTGATAATCTTGTTCGTTAAAAGATTTTCATCTTGTAATAACGTTCCGATTTTTTATTTTATTTTTCATCAACCTTTTTAAATGAACATATTTATTTATTATTCCAAGTGATTGCACAACGGAAACTGCAGACTATTTAGGTTGCTTTCACTAAAGTCTAGACTAAAGGAAGTCCTGAGTACTAGGTTGCCATAAATATCAGGAGTAAAGGTCGCGGCGGACGTGACGAGCCAAAGTACTGGCGGCTTCTAAACGAGAACATAACAGGTAACAGATGATGAGATCTGGAGCGTAGAGCATTGTGGTCTTATTAATGCTTTGCGTATCCAATTTAATAATGTGTTCAGGATTCTGTTACTGCCGGACTGCCTTTCGGTATTTTATAGAATGCATTTTGGTAAGTGTTCGCTGGAATTACATGACTTAATTCCGCTATTATCTTTCTACCATCGGACAGCCCGACGTACGGCGAAGGACCTTTACATCATCACTACGGTCTGGATTAAGCGTTTCGCCTCGTTTCTACCGCGTTCATCGAAGAATTGGAAAAATTTACCTACTACGGTCTTCCTGTCCGAATACAATTTAGGTATATTCAAGACTAGAGTAAATGGGCTCTTAATAAACTAATACAATTCACCATCAACGATTGCATGACTGCTTACCATCAGGTGAGATCGCAGTCAAGGACTAGTAAATTATAAAATTTAACTATACACACGATGTTGAAAAACTAATCAACATCATTCAAAAACCCAATGTTCATGATTTATTTTATTTCCGTTTTGCAAGAAGTCTATTTCCTTAGAATATTTAGATATTGTTTGTCTTTTGTTTTGTAAATTTTATGAGCTTAGGGTAGCGTTAGTAGCGTAGGAACTAATTGATTTCCTACTACCAACCAACACACAATATTATGTCGGACATTTCACTAAACTTTATTGCAAATATTGACATAAGTTTCAGAAAATCATTCTTCTTCGAAAAAGGATACTCGTCTAAACGAATTGGGGCTTTGATTTTTCTGCGCAAATACTTGTTATATAGTACCTCTGTGTTCTTCTATTTGTATTTTATATTTATGTGTTTGTATATTATTTATTTAAGTATCTACTAACGTAAATAAATAAAATATATAAGTACCTATATTTATAATTTTTTAGAGAAAGAAAGTTTATATTCACTTTTATTCGGAATGATCTCTAGTTTTGGTTCTTTGATTCCTCTGATTAGATACATAAGAAATATCGAACTGTTCTGTACTAGTGCGCCACAATTTATTATATTCATCGTACCAGGCCGAGCGCGCGTCGACTCCTTCGTAAGTCTAAGTGTATTAAAAATCGTCGTTTGATACACGCGGTTTATTACTGCAACGCTCAGCCCAATAACAACCTCGCTTTGATCGCAATGACAAACTATCTATATCCACTTGTATCAAAATGTACTATTTTGTTTAAAACGATTTACAAATTATATTATTAACATTATCGTCATCAAGAAAACCTTAAATTTTCCCATTCCGAGATATCCGCAAAATCCACATGCTACTAGGATCGCAGGATCCTCAGAAAGTAGAAACATATAAAGCTAGGTACTCACGTTCCCCTGCGGATCGATGAGCTGAGCGTATTTAGGCGCCTTCGCCTTGCTGCCGTCTGCGAACACGCCAGCTAGGCGCAGCGGAGTGCCGGGCCGCGCCGCCGCCCGCTCGTACTGCGCTCCTACTCGCCCGCTCTCTGTGGTACCAGGGAATCATAAGATGTTTAGACGTCGTAAAACAGTTGTAGTATGAAAAGCAGTACCTATTTGTAGTCTAGTAAAGATTTGATACATTGCATGTATTAAATCGTGGCCAATTTCTCGCAAGATGCGCTACATCCACGCTTTTTTTAGGTGGAAAACCATCAAAGAACTCCTCCCGCTCTGGGTGGACAAGAGTGAATGTTCCTTCACTTGCTCTTTGCGTTCTAGGACCACGGGTATCCGTTTCAGAAGTCAACCCATGGCATGGTCAGCATCGGCCGTGCTGGGCCCCTTGCGTCTTCCTGACATCTCTTGGAGACGCGGATGGAACATTACGCGTCGTCTACGATTCGGGCTCGGTCTGGGCGGTTACCAGACAGCTGGAAGGCAAGCTACCCATTACCTGGTGTGGTTTTAGCCAGGCAAAGTCGGAGACATCCTCCCGTTCCGCCCTAGAGCGGGCGTAGTCATTATATGATTTCTTAACTCGAAAAATAGCCAGTATAATCTCGGACAAACCATTTCACATATGGCGTTCTACTCATGTAGGTACCAGGATAGCAGTAACTTACCGGAGGCCGGCCGCGCTCGGTACGCCGAAATGGCACGCGGCGACACAAGGGCGAAGGCTCGCGCCCGCAGTAGTGCTGCTATGGAGCCCCGTGGCGCCGCCAGAGCCCCGCCGCGGCAGCCGCATGCTGAGAACCAACCTGGAAGAAGAGGACCTAATAGGTGAACTTGATCTAGAGCACTGTTCAACAGTGGTTGGTGATCCACAATGGGACGCAATTTCTTGCTTAGGGAGTCACAGTCTAAAAGCTAAGTATAAGTTAAAAACAAAGGCTACTGGTCCCACGCAAAGATACTAAGGGTGAGTTGCACCATTTAACTATAACGATAACCAAACCATAACCAGCCGTGAAACGGCCGCCTATTGGTCAATTCGACGATTTGACAACTGTTAATGGCTTTGTTATCGGTGTACATTACCCCAGCTGGAAAGTTGCACGTAGAGCGATATGAGTGGAACGTATAATTAGTGCTTCATCTGGTGTAGATGTGCGCCGCATATAAAATTAGTGCGCCTTGTCGTTTTGGAAAAAAATGGAAAAACCGATTCCAGCTGGAGTAACGTTACCCCAGCAAGAAAATTTTTAAAAACTAATCGGAGAGAAAAAAATTGTATATGAGCAGATAGCTTATGCTTGTGCAAAGATGTGCCCCGAAAATATAATCGGTGCGTGTTCAGGTTTTCGAGATATTGCATTTCCTGCTGGAGTAACGTTTTGCAGAATCGTGTATCTCTAAAACTATTGTATGTGCGGCTGTACTATAAACATACACGGGTAGCTCTTGGTATGTGCGTATATGTGACAGAATTAGATTTATAGAAATATTTCTAAGTCCCGAGTAATTGCACTTTTTTGAAAAATCGATAAAATATCACAGCGCTTTAATGAGAAAACTAGTAAGCTGTCTGAAAACGGTATTCAGTCCCGCTAGACGTTTACCATAAGCACATATCAGTTACAAAAGCGCACATGCATGCGTTATTGAATAATATTGCTAAGAGTCGAGACGACGGTGACCTAAGTTTAAGATCAACATACAAGAAACTGGCTCAATCCAAGATGTGAAGGTGTACACCAATGATTAGTGCGTATAATCAAGTGACATATAGTGAAAATTCAGCTTCGAATGTTTCGTAAATAAGAAAATATAATAAAAAAACCAAACATGTAGATAACTGCCGGCTACCCGACCAAATTTGAATGGCCCCAAAAAAGCGACGGTTTAGTACATACACATGACCTTCTTTTTTGAACGTGTTATTGTCCGTACAGTCGCGTTCAAACGTTTGTTAGCAATAATAATATAACCTAGTTTTAATAATAATAGGTATAAGTGTCTGTTTGTAACGCGGTGAGCCAATCACTGACACTCCCCGCCCAGGGGGGGCGGGGAGTGTCGGTGATTTGGAAGTTTTTCCGTTATTTCTTTTTAAGCTGTATTTTTTTTTTTTGTGAACCACATTCATTTTGACATAATGAAATAATGTTTAAACGAACCACAAAAGAACAAATCAAAACTTCTGTTTATCTTACTCAATTTTAAATATAAAACGAAACAAAATAACTACACTCACTCATAACAGACTGAAAGTTTAATACATGAATACATCATTCGGGGATTCCCCCGACCATAGACAATGTCGACATTTATGTTAGGCCTTGTTTAGAAGGTGCAGCTTGACTTTGGAATCGGAATGATTGCGTGAGTGATCACTACATGATGTACTTAGTAAATTAGGTCGGATGCGTTCGGAAATATTATTAATTCGTACAGTAGGAATAGCCGCAATCATCGATATAATGCAACGAAGACAGACGGTCCAAGAAGGCTCAATTCTATCTGGAAGCTGAGGCCGAGAGACGTCTATATGGATTTGTAGTTCGAGATTCCAACAACTGAAGCGTCGAAATTGCTTAATCGGTAACGATTAAATACGCCCACCGAGCTTGTGCCAACGTTCGTACGCGCAAAGCAACGAGCTTAATTTTAGTAAGCTCGTTAGTTTAGTTCATTTGTCGCTTTCTCAATTTCGTACCGCTCATGTTATTAAAACTGTATCTCACCATCAGTCTCTGTTGTTTTTTTATTCGCCCGATTTATAATTTTCCATACTTATAGATTCTTTTTTGTTTTTATTATTGCATGTACCTAGGTACGTACCTAATGCCAAGTTTATTACTTTAATATAAGAACTTCCTGGGAATTTCTGATGTGCTTATGGTACTACAAAATAATATGTTCCTTCTGAAGCAATGGTATAAGCTTATCTCGACTTTCAATAATTTGTACGAATTACGTCTATAAAATAAAATATTTAGTCCGATAATAATAAAAGACAAAAGGCAGCGTATTTCCGTTAAATTGATTTAAAGTGTTTTCTGTGAGTACATATTTTTAAATATTTCCTAAAACACATAAAAATAAAGTGTCTGGTTTATTTATGATTATTATCCAAAAAAGGTTTATTTTGTTATTTCTTTTCTACTTCAGTGTACTGATGCACAACACGTGTCAATTGAGTAAGGAGTACAGTTAAGAAAGTCATGTGTATGTACTAAACCGTCGCTTTTTTGGGGCCATTCAAATTTGGTCGGGTAGCCGGCAGTTATCTACATGTTTGGTTTTTTTATTATATTTTCTTATTTACGAAATATTCGAAGCTGAATTTTCACTATATGTCACTTGATTATACGCACTAATCATTGGTGTACACCTTCACATCTTGGATTGAGCCAGTTTCTTGTATGTTGATCTTAAACTTAGGTCACCGTCGTCTCGACTCTTAGCAATATTATTCAATAACGCATGCATGTGCGCTTTTGTAACTGATATGTGCTTATGGTAAACGTCTAGCGGGACTGAATACCGTTTTCAGACAGCTTACTAGTTTTCTCATTAAAGCGCTGTGATATTTTATCGATTTTTCAAAAAAGTGCAATTACTCGGGACTTAGAAATATTTCTATAAATCTAATTCTGTCACATATACGCACATACCAAGAGCTACCCGTGTATGTTTATAGTACAGCCGCACATACAATAGTTTTAGAGATACACGATTCTGCAAAACGTTACTCCAGCAGGAAATGCAATATCTCGAAAACCTGAACACGCACCGATTATATTTTCGGGGCACATCTTTGCACAAGCATAAGCTATATGCTCATATACAATTTTTTTCTCTCCGATTAGTTTTTAAAAATTTTCTTGCTGGGGTAACGTTACTCCAGCTGGAATCGGTTTTTCCATTTTTTTCCAAAACGACAAGGCGCACTAATTTTATATGCGGCGCACATCTACACCAGATAAAGCACTAATTATACGTTCCACTCATATCGCTCTACGTGCAACTTTCCAGCTGGGGTAATGTACACTTGTTATCGTTATAGTTAAATGGTGCAACTCACCCTAAATATGCGTATAATAGTATAATAATTTCAGTTAGAAGGCTGATTATTCTGTATATTTTTTTTAACTATTTTTGTTCTCTGTTTGGAAGAATTCGTGATTTGAAACATATTCGACTGAAATGTATATTTATAAATATGATAGTAACTCTATCTGTCTATTACACTTTCAAGCTTAAACTACTGAACCGATTTTGATAAAATTTTGTACGGAGTAGGTAAATTACTCTGTATCAAATTTCATGTACTCCGTACGAATTTTCAATTTCAAGTAAACCCGAGGAAGGCTAGTTTTTATATCGCTTCAACTTCGCGTTCGAAATCAATAATCGATATTCACAAGGAGACGGAGTCACGGGCAAACTCCAGTATTATATAATAAAAGGTTTTTGAATAGGTGTATCACGCTCGTCTCGTCTATGTAAAATTGGTAGAAATAAGGGATCAGGAAAATGATAATCAAGAGTACCTGTAATGCCTATATAGCCGCAATTTTTTTTTTCTTCTGAAAATTGCTATTGTTTCTATTTGCCAATAGACGGCACTAGTAGTCTGATCAAAAACTGACATTAGGTAATTTCGCTAAAATGCAAAATTTTTCTTTTAAATACTCATAAAATAAAAATGTTAGTTACATCATTTATGACAATGATACTTTCTTAAGGGCCAAGCGCCCGAAAAGTGCCATAAAACAGTGATATTCTGAGGCCTACTCCTCCGTAACGGCTAAGTCAATTGGTTTGAAAAAAATATATGTTTATTATAGATTCATGAACAATAATATTAACATTTGATTTATTCGTGCAATTAATACTTTTGTCAAAAAAAAATATTTAATCAATTTCGCAACTTTTCGCTACTTTTCCCTACTCCTTCGAAACGGCTTGGACCTTTAGAAACATTTTTACACATAAAAATTGGTGGTTAAATATTCTTCAAAGTGAACATTGCATATGTAAATCAATCAATATCTCGCAGAGAAAATGGATTAAAAGCGCTTTCCGGGCGCTGCTGGCCGAAAATAAATGCACAGATTTGCGTACTGCCGCCTAGGCGAGTGCGAGAGTTGCGTTCACATAATTTCGGCCAGATGGTTCAAGGAACTATACGCCTTAAACAAACTATTTGATAAGAGTTAGTTTATTGGAAAAAACAGGCCAGTTCAGGCCAGCACAGAAGCAGTCGCATAGCTAACTCAGGGCTGCACTAAGAGTGTCACCAACTTCTTAATCAGGTTGTTAAACATTATCAAGTAATGGATTCATTCCATTCAATGGATTTTGAGGACACAGCGATTCCCGAGAACGGGAATTGATACAGAGGATCTCAAAATTCACATAGCTACGCCATTATAACGCACACTGTTCCAGCCCGAGCTCTTGGGTATTTCCCCGGCGGCCTTAGTCATCACAACCAGGAAAGTTAAGAGGTATTTCAGGCGAAAAACATCCAGTGTCGGACACTCCATCCTTCGGAATAACTCGATCCTCATCGGGTCATCAACATCGCTGATGATAAATAATAATAAATTAGTAAGGAATTGTGATTCTACGGGTATAGGCAGGACACATCTATATCTATATATAATATAAATCAATGCCACTTTTCGTTGTATTTTATAACTCAAGAACGGGCTCACCTATCCAAACCAAATGTTCAGGCTTTGTTCGGACTATTTAGTAGATGGTTTATGTGAAGTTTGCACAAAATCGGTTGAGCGGTTCTTTCGGCCTCATCGACCATCTGTTCTGCGAGCAATGTGCCCTGCCCACTGCCACTAAAGGTAAGCATGATCAGCCTTTTAATGTTCCCACAGCTGCGACTCAGGTCTCCTCTCTAGGAGAGGGAATGGGCCGTAATCCACCACGCGGACCCAGTGCGGGTTGGTGAATGTCACATGTCTTCGAATTTTTAGTTCTAGGACGTGCCGGTTTTCCTCATGACGTTTCCTTCACCGGTTTGAAAGCAGTGGTAATGAAATAAATTACACAAAGTAATGCACTTGACTGGGTTTAAACCCGCGACCTACAACTCGTAAGTCGGGGCCGTTACCACTCGGCTGCCACTGCCCTTGCCAGTAAAGGTAGTACGTGTAAATTATCGAACTTTTCATTCTTTTACACAATACCCAATCTGCTCATTTATGCTCTTTTTGATAGACAGTCTATATAAAAGACTGCAGTCATTTTACACATATAAAAGGAGCGATGGACGTTGACGTGTAATTATGTCCAACAAATTACGCAAAATGAGACGCAGCTGCTACTCCATACATACTTTTATATCAAGAGTGGACTACAGAAAAAGTAAAACAGTTTTACGACCTATACTCGATGGTTTTAGGGTTGCTACATTGAAAAAAAAATTCGAGACTTTTTAGTTTCAACATTTCAGCCGAAAGACATCCACTTTTGGACATAGGTCTCCCTCAAGTGTCGCCATAACAACCGGTTCTGTATGTCTCGTGGTCGCCACTGCAGAAGCTTTCGTCCCCATCGACCATTTGTTCCATGTACAATGTGCTGACACTTTAGTTTAACAATTCTTTTGTGTTTTGATACAGTGTATTTTCAGAATAGCTTACCTACGCCTTGATGAAACTAGATTGTTCAATTGAGATTACAATAATAGTAGATTTTGTGACTAAGAAACAAAGCAGTGTCTTTAAGTCGCGAACGCCAAGTTGAATTCCGAACGAAATGGAGGTTGATAAGGTTTAATCCCGAACGCCAGTGAAGGATTATGTAACTAACTCCCGAGCACTGCGAGGTACGATGGTTGTATGACATATAAAAGGGCATTATCGAGCAGGCGGTTGGCGGTCTGTATTAATTAATTGATATTATTAGTAAATAATCGTCACCAACATGAACAACTAACTACCAGTTTGTAAGATAGTGTGTGATAAATTGCTAAGCGCGCGTAAACAGCTGTCAGTGTGGCCTTCATTTTATAATAAATTTCTTTCCAGAAGCCCGGGGCTTTACACCAAGTCTGATTAGCATAATAGGTACTGTGACGCAGCTCAGCTCGTCGGTAGGCTCGTATAGGGATACTTCTGAAATTAAACACTTCGGGCGGCGCACTCTTATATTTTTCTAACTTATTTCATGAATACATGCTATTCTTATAAAAATCACTTTAGCACTCAAAAAACAACAGACATTCTTTTTTTCTACTAACTTTCAAAACTATTCTAGAACAGCATAATCCTTCGAATTATATTTAAAAGCCAGTTCGTTGGTTATATAAAAAAAAAGCAACTCATGCGATCTCCTTTCGATATCACAGTACCTACCATGTCAAATGTTGACTATTTAGATAGTTTAACATTAACAATAATTATCTTTCGAATACAACAATTGTACTCTTAGTTTTTTTTAATCTTTTGGATTTGCAAGGTTGACTGACAAGTTTAAAAAAAAGTTTATAGGTTTTGATACACAAATCATAATACAGTCACTTTGGTTTCGATTAGAATGTGGAAATAACATACTTTAATATTTTTGCAGTATTTGGCAGCGAATGTATCGAGTCGGCAGCTTTCAATACTACAATAAAATTCTTAGTTAAACACCGAGATCGCGCCTGTTTTATTTTTTCTTTAGATTGTCTAGTTGTTTAGACACTACAAATCAATTTGTGTATTATTTACACAGCCACTGAACTTCACTCAAAAATTCTGCCAAAATCTTTTCCTATCTGCGAATATTATTACGCAGATTATAAAAAAAAATCGATTATAATAAAATATTTTATTTACTTGATCAAATAGTGGGACAACCCTACCCAACCAATACTGACCATGACTCCTTTGCCATTAAACTGAACGAAAAAAAAAAAGAAATGGTGAAATGTCACGCGAAGTCATTTCCACGTAATCCTTGTAATGCCTGACGTAATTAAAGGTCTAGTAATAACCCTGTTGCGCCGACTTTTTGTGTGCCTGAATTTTTTTGAAGACTGACGGCTTTTGAGTTGAGGCAGGTTAGGGAGTTAGGTTTGCAAAGGTTAGATAATGGGCTAAAAATGTACAGCTGTAGATACTAAAGCTATACTTAGACGTAGTGCTAAGAAAATAAAGTTTAGCGTTTTGTATAAATTCTGTCGATGGAATAATAGGAAGAAAAAAATTCAAGCAGACAATAATGTTAACATAATAAAAACAATATCTTTATAGTATTAGGTATACAGTTCCATATATTTTTTGAAATGATATAAACTAGTGTAATTCTTACACACAGTAATGCGTACGTAAAACATAAACATGAGTACAAAGATACTGCTTATTTTCCAGCAGAGAATGGATAAATTAAAAAGAAATGTAGAAAGGAAACAGGAGAAAATCAGTATTCTGTTTTTCTGGGATAATTTCAATATTAATTAATACGTACATATAGTATTTATAGATAAGCTAACTAAGCGTTTCGCCTCGTCATTTATGCGTACATCAAAGGACTGGAACATTTGCCCGCTGCAGTCATCCCGTCCGATTATAATGTAGGTGTCTTCAAGGCTAGAGTGAATAGGCCCTTAATAAACTAGTGCGCCTCACCATCAACGATTGCAACACTGCTTACCAACAGGTGGGATCGCAGTCAAGCACTGGTTTATACAATTAGAAAAAAATATATATATCCGCCATAATTATTTGTCCCATGTTCCAACCGTCCCATGTTACAACAGGCCCCGCAGTGGAACGCTCGCGATAAGAGCGCGCAGAACGCGGTTGTTAGCCGAGACGAACAAAAACGTCCTGACATGAGAACCACTCTCACTTGTACAGAGTACGTAAGATACAGAGGTTACACGTGTATGGTATTTAACCGTTTGAATAACGTAATTTGAGACACAATAGAAAGACAATGAGAGAGCGCAAGCCGGCGTTCGCTTGGGGTTTCATTAATTAAATTAGACTTTCAATGTTATTTGAACTTGTTTCCAAAATAAAACTGTTTGTAAAAGTGATCCAAACCACAAATAATGCTATCAGAAATCAAAAATATTTTTATTTCTGATACACAGGTCAAGTGGTTGGTCATGTTTTATGTTAAAGTACGTTATGATCGGCCTATTATGAGCATACAAAAGAATGAATTACAATACGTAGTAATGGACTATAAGACCTGTAGTAATATTTTGCAAAAAAAAATTTCTCAAATGCAAAGTCAAGTGTGCTGTCCTGTTCTTTCTAAAGCACTCTGTCTATTGATGAAAACCGCATGAAAATAGATTCAATACTTTACACATCTTTTCATTAATAGACAGAGCGACGCTGTGTGGAATTTTTATATAAAAAGGATAACAGTTAACTTTACTCTCGCTTTACCTAAATCAAGAAAAGATGATGACAAAATAAACAAGCTGCTGAGAAGTTTCACGATACGATACAATATACTTTTTTTAAAAGAATGTAAAAAATGATCGTCTGACCTAATCAGGTTGTGTACAGTTTACATTTTTAATTATAGTTATAGTATATTTCCAAAATAATTTGCTAACGTATTCTTAGTTCTATTTCTAAACCCAGTAGCAATATTTCATAAAAGTTTATTGATATAAATTCTCATCACTCCAGTGTCGATATAAAATGATTATACCAAAACACTTTATAAAAAATCACACCACACTCTTAAACAAGACATTTTATAATCTCACTAACTCAAGCAAAAGCCAATAAAAATCCTATAACCATAAACACGAGCTTTCGTTACGAAATAATTCGAATATCACAAAAAACAACTATAAAACGATTCTAAAAATCATTGCACGTATATTTTACAACATAATTTACAGATCATAAAAATAAAAATTGATGGCGTTATCGCTTCTGACTGTTCATTACTCTGTGTAGGATCACTCACCGTTTTATGAGCAATTTTTACAGGGAAAAAAAGTATGGGCGATGGCGGGTCGTCCTTCTGCCAAGGTCGACTGGTTGGAACCCTTGCCTGGTCGTGGCGGGCCAAGGAATTGTGAAATGTATTGTCTTTTGGAAGGATAGAAAGTTTTTGTATGTGTGTGAGTTTTTGTTGTGAGGGTTATTTGCTTGTGTGTGTTGGCTGGTTGTGTGTGTGTGTGAGTGTGCTTAGTAACTACGTTTTTACGTGACTTTATGTCCTACTTTAAGTTAGAAAAGTTTCTATTTTTGGGGGTTTCAAGTAAGAAAACATGTTTTTCTGTATTAAAAACTATAGATTTAACTACTTACAATTAAAATATTGTGAAGATAGATATACTCTTTAGTGTAAGTACACCATAAATAAAATTACTGCAGGAACTTAAAATTAATAAGGTGTCACAATGGGTGGTCTTATTTTTATTATATTATATATTTCTCTTTCAGAAATTCTAAGATATTGCGAATTATTTATCATCTATTATTTATATATAAAAGAAGATAGTGACTGACTGACATTATAACGCACAGCCGAAAATACTGGGACTAGAAGGGTGAAATTTTGCACAGGATTTCTTTTATAACGTAGGCGAGCACAAAGAGAGGATTTTCCGAATTTCACCACGAGGGGGGAAAAAACGGAGGTCCAAACTTTGTATGGAGAAACCTACTTTCATGCAGACAAAGCTGCTAGCAGAAGCTAGTCTTCCAATAAGTATCAAAATCGTTACTCTAAAACACGCCATTCCACTAATCCATTACAAATAAAACTAAGCAACAGTTATAATAATACAAGCTGATTTGACATTCACTCGAGCAGTGCATTGCGCAAATATTTCTGATGAGTGGCAACTTTTGTGCAACACATACTGTTATTATATCAATACTGTGCAGCTTAAATTAGGGATGCACGGAGGCCATTTAGCGGAGGTGGAAAAAATAAATGATAAATAAATAAATGGCAAATAAAACCGTCATAAGCCAGCAAAAAAAAAAATAATTAACTTAACATAATTGTATTGTGTGTGATATATGTTTATAGTAGAAGTTATATATTATATTATTATTTAATTTATATGAGACTGGATTAAGACTTCACACATTCTTCTTTTGCTACCTACACACTATTTTCTACATTTCTTTTTAATTTCTCCTTTCGCAGGTCTGCTGGAAGAAATTTCTTTGGAAATAAGCAGTACCTTTGTACTAATGTCACTTATGTATTATCTTTTTCTGTTATTTTTGTGTGTACATAAATAGTAAAATAAATAAATAATTTTTCATTTCCCAGGCTATTCGAGAACTTCCCTAAGCGATTTCCCTCCCTTTGCAAGTAGATCTATCTTATAACTTTGTAAGTAACTACATTCGAAGTTTGAATAGAATAGAAATACTTTTATTCGGTACAGACACAGAACAACGATTAAACAAGAACAAAAGAACGAGATTAGAGACGAAGCTTAGATTCTTAGACTCTTTGCGGATGCGAAGAGACGAAACCTTGCAAAATTTCCGCATACAGAAGCAGAGGTGAAGTCCCGCTACAACCCTACTTTAAATATATTTTAATGTATGTTCTGTTCACATGACTGGACTGGATCGCAGATCAAAGTTCAGTTAGATGTAACAGCAAGCAGACTTAGGAATAGATTAGGCGAGAGATAATCTGTGGCCGCTTTCTTGAACATTTACTGCCAAATTAGACTGTAGACCTTTCTTAGCTCCTAGACTCCTAGTACTATCTCGACCGGTAGGTTATTGGAATCTGGATTTGTGGACGTAAAAGGTAAAGATGGCATTAGGGGGGTATGTTAATTGGTGACATTGATTACTATTTTTATATAATAATAACAATGTTGATATAGATTCAAGTTAGTTTTTAGTATAAATAAGTGAAAAAGATAGATTCGGTGAAAGATAATTTGTGACCGCTTTCTTGAATATTTACTTTCAAATTAGACTGTGAACCTTTCTTAGCTCCTAGTACTATCTTCACCGCTTGGTTAGTGGAATCTGAAGGATTTGTCAACATTAAATTTAGGTAAAGATTGTATTTAAGCTAATTGGTAGGTATTTAAGTTAATTAGTAACACTAATTATGGGCTGATATAAAAGAAAAGAGAGTTAATGATAGCGTGACAAAATGGAAGAAAAAAACGTGTTACACCGACCCCAAATAACAAGGGTCAAGGGCAGAAAGATGTTTTTACAAAATAAAAATATGATTTTTTTTGTTTAGTTTATTCATTGATGTACAAAAAATAATTATCAATCAATAAATTTATCTGAAAAAGTTGTCTAAAAAAAAATTAAAACACTCTTTTCGATATATTTAATCAGTCCCACATTTATCATAAATGCTTTATTTCTAAAATCACTTGCTAACAGCCATCATGACAGAGGCCTTACCATGACATGTTAAAATATATAAACGTGCGAGCGAGTAAGAGGGATGGAGCTATGTCCCCTACATAGCTTCATCTCTTTAACAGTTCAGTTTAATGTCGTCAAATGAATCGCGTTAAGAGCTCGTGGTAAATGCACCACATTTCAATGATATCCTATCTCAACCTTGCCAGCCTCTAATTAACCAATCCAACAGTAAATAGACCGAAGACAAGTACTCAATTCAACACAATCCCTTATCACTATCCGAATTCCTCCGATGTCCGGTTCTGGGGTGAACGACCCGCTTTCGTACAAAAGATCGGCGCGGATAATGCGCCCGCGCCGCTTATCTGTGGCGCTGTGGATCTAGGCGACATGACGGGCTCCGGGGAATTCTGCTGATCCATTGTGCAGATAACTGGGCCTTTGATTTTGTGAAGTTTATTTTAGTTTTGAATTGGAAGTTGGTTTAAGTTAAGTGTAGCAAATGATAATGGTGAATATTTTTATGGGATTTGTTGAAAGTGACCACTGTTTTAGATGTAAGAAAAACAAATGTATTTGGATATGGACATTTTAGCTCGTTGTCCGGCTGTCCGGTAAAAACCGAGCCCGAGTAGTCAACGGCGCGTAGTATTCCATGCGCGCCTCAATGAGATATCAGTCTACTTAGTACTTTCTGGGACTTGGAAGACAACTTGTAGACTTTACACCCTCTTCCGTATACTTCTAAACACTTTTGGTACCGGAAAAATATTCCCTCAAGATGAGTTTTGACTTTCACGTGGGCGAAGCCGTTAGCAAAAGTCAGTAAAAGCTTCAAGATGCTATAAAATCAAAAGTTTGAGTAATTTAAATAATATACCAATGACTAGGTAACAATTCATGTAGTCTTTCCAAAAAATGACCGGTTGTCCATTTGCAGTGCGACCTTACAAACTAGTTACAAGGGATACATGAAAATAGCGGAGCTTTTTCATTCCGACTTTCAGCAAAAGAAACCAGTACGTAACAGTATACACGCTACACACTGACTAATTCCCCGCTATCAAAAGCACACATCTGAAAACGTAAACTTGGCTGCTGTGGAGAGAGTACCAGGGTTACATAAGAACAGTAAAGATCTGATGAGTTTCGGTCGCCCACTTGTCCAACATTAAGTAGTTCTGCTAACAAAGATCGGATTGAGTAATATCGTGTATCCGTGTCGTTGTTGACTTAAGAACGTTTTGTTAACATACGGGACTATATTGCGAGGTAAGACGCTGCGTTCATAGAGTTTAGTTTTTTCTTCTATTATATGGAAAATTTACGATGGTTAGATTTCAAAATACTAAGACTTTTTAATTAATTGATTAGCAAAAAATATGTATTAAAAACTAAAATTTAATATATTATAATATCATTAAAAGCGTCATCTCTCTAGAGATCTACGCTTTGGAATATGCATTTAGCATATTTATTTTTGACAATTCAAAAGTGCCTGTAAATGGTTTATTTTAAATAAATAAAGAAAAATATTTATTTGCACGCATGGATACACACACTGTAAAAACAAAATTTTAGACAAAAAAGAAAAAGTACTGACACAGTGTGTGTCTCACGGCTGCGTCTAATAGGTCCAGTTCAGAAAAAATACTAGACAACTACATGGTAGTCAGTGGGAGTTGCCTGACGCTGGTTTTCAACTGAACCTTACTGTTGAACGGCATTTATTTATTTATTATTAGTTATGCGTTGATTGATTGATACATAGCTACTAAGAATCTACATAGTCGAAGCCTCATAAGTAGGTATTTTAATCTATTTTTAAAATGAACGTAAGAAATTCCATAATATCCGTCTATTTAACTTAAAAAAGACATTCTCAGATAAGATTATCTGCTAAACTATGTAACGATAAACTCATTAAGGAGTAGGGGAGAGTCGGTTATATCGTACCACTATTTACTTTAACTTAAATATTTCGACTATGACAAGACTTACAATAATTAATGGACATGCAGAATAAAGTTTCATATTTTACCTTGCTAAGACAAAGAAATCAGTTCCATACGCTTACTATAACATCCTTAGAAATGCTTTTTTATAAAGGACTGCCATCGGTACGATTTAGCCAACTAGTCGTTTTAATCGTACCACTAGGCTTTTAAATCGTACCATAGGTGTTTAAGTCGTACCGCTGAATTAAAGACATTTAAAAAATCAACTAAATTATTTATTTTCATCTCTTAAGTAATAAAGAAACATTATTAATACCTCTTAGGTGATAAAGGAACAACATTATCAACATCTATATGCTTTTTAACAAGAATAACATGATTGTACGATAGTAGGTATTGAGATCAATTAACACAACTATAATAATGAGAAAAAACACAGTAAACTATATTAATAAAGTAACGTGAAAACATTAACAGTTTTTTTTATGTTAAGAATGTTATTTGTAATATAATAATTGTGCATATGTCTTATTGGAAACAATCATCGCAAATGTCTGGATTCAAAGTATACGTCTCATGTAGCCACCGAAGACAGCGAACGAGCTTTTTCCAGGTCTTCCTTATTCCAATTGTAATATTTAATTTTAGCTTTAGGATCCGTCATCTATAACAAAATAAATACAGTCTGTAAAATATAGGTACTTTTAGACTAGTCGGCTAAATCGTACCAGAACAATTTACCCAACTGCGATGTGGTACGTTTTAGCGAACTAGGCCATTTTAAAAAAAAAACCTCAAAACTTAGACACGCCTCAAAAACCACAAATAATCTAGTATAAAATTATAATAGAATAAATAAAACTGTGTATCTATTGCTTACCTTGTTTACAAGTCATATCCTTACGAATTTACGACAATATTTGCATTAACTTCCACAGAAAACTTTTTTTTCACTCACGCGCACAGTTGTTTACTCACAGCGATTGCAAATGGCGCGTAGCGGGGGATTGCGTAGGGCTACGATTTGGTGTAGCCATTGTAGAAAAAATTACCCACTAAGTAGGAAATTTAGAAGTGGTACGATTAAAATGGCAGTACGATATACCCAACTCTCCCCTATAAACGATGACTCATAAAACATTAAGTGGCATTGAAGCGTCCATTCCCCTTCGTTTCTAGTATTAGGAATCATTAGGGCTAGCTTTACGCTGTTTTAAGAGCGTTATAAAAATGTCTTGTTAAGAGCCGGTTGTGGTCACTGATTACTTTGTATGAACGCCTCCCGGGTCTAAGTCGATTTCGCGGCACCGTAACAGCGGTTTTATTTTTATAAAAAAGACGTGTGGCACTCGGGGACTGCCGCGGTAAAGCTATTGCATAGCATTTTTTATCAACTTATGCAATAGACCTCGCCAACAGCTGCTTAACCCCACCCATCCAAAACCAGACCTCGCAACAGCTGCTTAACCCCACCCATCCAAAACCAGACCTCGCCAACAGCTGCTTAACCCCACCCATTCAAAACTAGACCTCGCCAACAGCTGCTTAACCCCACCCATCCAAAACCAGACCTCGCTAACAGCTGCTTAACCCCACCCATCCAAAATGAGACCTTGCCAACAGCTGCTTATCCCCACCCATCCAAAACCAGACCTCGCCAACAGCTGCTTAACCCCACCCATCCAAAACCAGACCTCGCCAACAGCTGCTTAACCCCACCCATCCAAAACCAGACCTCGCTAACAGCTGCTTAACCGCACCCATCCAAAATGAGACCTTGCCAACAGCTGCTTAACCCCACCCATCCAAAACGCCGACAGCTGCTTAACCCCACCCATCCAAACACAGACCTCACCAACAGCTGCTTAACCCCACTCATCTAAAACCAGACCTCGCAACAGCTGCTTAACCCCACCCATCCAAAACCAGACCTCACCAACAGCTGCTTAACCCCATCCATCTAAAACTAGACCTCGCTAACAGCTGCTTAACCCCACCCATCCAAAACCAGACCTCACCAACAGCTGCTTAACCCCACCCATCCAAACACAGACCTCACCAACAGCTGCTTAACCCCGCCCATCAAATCAAATCAAATCAAATCAAAAATATTTTATTTCACATAGGCCTACATGGGCACTTATAAAACGTCAGAAGCTAGTGCACGGTTCCAAATTGGTCGTTTCCTATGGAGAAGAACCGGCAAGAAACTCCATGGTTACTCTTTTAAAAAAGTGGGTGTTTTTACAATATTGATATTATATTATGTAAGAACAGTGTAGACCAGTCAAATATTGTACACAAAAGCACAATAAAAAATTTCTCAGTAAAAAACAAAGTAAGTCGTAATAGGAAGTAGTCTAAGAGTTCGTGGAGTATACAGTGTTCTCACATTCACAATACAAAAAGAGGCTATATAAAAAAAATCAGGTATAATATAATGATTACAACTATCAATAAAATGTTAACAAAATAAATTACCAACGAATTTATGACAGTTGAAATATAAATAAAAAATAAAAATATTGCAAAAGCAATGTGTCAGAGGAAAAAAAAAAAAAAAAAAATGTATATCTAATTATTAAAACAAAGGTGGAGCAGTTATAGACAAAATATTGATGATTTACCAGGGGGCCACATGTGCAGAGGTAGTCATTGCCAAACAAGCGTGTCTTCGACATAGTCTTTAACCTTGTAATATGCTTTTTCGGTTAGGACACGCTTGATATGAGATTTGAATTTTCCCTCACTAAGTTCTGTTACCGCCTTTGGCAGCTTATTATAAAAGCGAATGCTGTTTACTAAGAATGACTTGCTAGTCTTAGCTAGTCTCCATTTGGGTAAGACAATTTCGTGTTTACTACGTGTATTTTTGTTGTGAAAATCGCTTCTAATTTTAAAGAGTCCTAAGTTTTTACGAACATACAAAATGCTTTCCAAGATGTAAAGAGAAGGCAGAGTAAGTATATCAATTTCTTTGAATTTATTTCTGAGGGACTCGCGAGGGCCCATTTTATAAATAGCCCGGATTGCTCTCTTTTGTAATATGAAAATTGAGTCTACGTCAGCTGCAGGTCCCCACAGTAAAATGCCATAAGACATAATACTGTGGAAATAAGCATAGTAAACTAACCTAGCTGTGGCTATATCTGTCAATTGCCTTATTTTTCTTACTGCATATGCAGCTGAGCTTAGTCTTCCCGAGAGAGTTCTAATATGAGCACCCCACTGCAGTTTAGAATCGATAGTTATACCCAAAAACACGGTTTCTGTAATAACATCCAGTTTTTTGCTGTCAAGAATCAGATTGACGTCAACTTGAGGGACATTTGGCAATGAAAACTTTATACATTTAGTTTTATTTGCATTTAATAAGAGATTATTAGCTGCAAACCATTTCGAAAGGACAGCCATACTCTCGTTGACATGCAAGACATCCCCATCTTTTCTGTCTACTTTAAAAATAAGAGAGGTGTCATCAGCAAATAGAATTATATCGGATAAATTAGCCATCATGAAGGGAAGGTCATTAATATAAACTAAAAAGAGGAAAGGGCCTAGAATTGAACCTTGAGGCACGCCCATCTTTACTAAAGACCATCCAAAACCAGACCTCACCAACAGCTGCTTAACCCCATCCATCTAAAACCAGACCTCGCCAACAGCTGCTTAACCCCACCCATCCAAAACCAGACCTCGCTAACAGCTGCTTAACCCCGCCCATCCAAAATGAGACCTTGCCAACAGCTGCTTATCCCCACCCATCCAATACCAGACCTCGCCAACAGCTGCTTAATCTCTTCCATCCAAAACCAGACCTCGCCAACAGCTGCTTAACCTCTTCCATCAAAAACCAGACCTCGCTAACAGCTGCTTAACCCCACCCATCCAAAACGCCGACAGCTACTTTCACTCATTTGTTTTCTTATCGGTCACCACGCTCAAAAAACAAATGAGTGGGGGGGGGTGTTAGGTTATTTTCGTTACGGAATTTCTGGATTCGGTCTCCACGCTCAAGGCCCGCGATAGAAGCTATGCAATAGCTTAAAAAAAACAGTAACTATTCAAGACTTTTTCTTTTGCGAGGCCCTTTAAAAAGACAAGCTTTATTATTTTTTGTAACTTTCAAATAATTTTGTGACGTAATCTCGTAGACATACACGTTTGTAATTTTATTTATTCATGATATTCTGTTCATAAACACAATTTTTATTTCTATGTACATAAAAAACTTAAATACTAAATAAACTATTTACACGTTTGTAATCATAAGTCAGAGTCAGATTCGCGACTTTTTTTATCGAGCCAACTAATTTATATCGTGTTTAGGTCATGTAGTAAATTTTAATAAAATAATTTTTCATGGTGTTCTCTTTCATATTTATATGAAAATTAAACCTCTGGAAAAAACCTAATATCGTAAAGCAATTAAAAAAAAAAACTTTATTATAAGACCTGCCCTAACTTTACTCAAATCTCTAATTGCATTTAAAGGAAAACTGAATATCAAAAGAAACTTATTTAAAAATAACAATTATACGATTGGGATACTGTATCCTACCTTATCACAATAAAATCCATTTTAAATACAATCAGAATTTAAGATTATAAACTCTTCCGCGGCTACGCGCCCGTAGAGGCTTCACGTGTGTTTTCAAACAAATATTTACGAAGAAATTCATCGATTGTACGTGTATGAGACAGATCGTATGCACATATATACGTTTAGCACTTGAATGCAATAGTACTAGGGTCACAGAATAAATAGTTTGTCTACAGAGTCCAAGCTTCGCACAAAATAAGAAATAGTAGAAGCCAGGCAGCGGTTCCAATCTTACAGGACTCGCATTCTTAATAATTATGATCTTTACGTTTTATCAGTTATAGAAATTTTGTTCCCGAATCAGTACTTTACTTTTTACAAACATAGAAATAATTAGCTTCTGCTAGCTGCTTCACCTGCAGGAAAGTGAAAAATTATCCCAAGGGACCATGCTTCCGATCCATGTGCTAAATTTTATCTATATCAGTTCAGCCATTTGAGTGTGAAAAATTATCAAACACACACACAAACAAACACGAACTTTCGCCTTTATTATTATAGTGTGTAGTGTAATGACGTAAAGTAAAGCGCCTGTCGGGGTTTGAACCCACAATACAATTTGTAAGTCAAGGTCAACCACTAGGTCACCACTGCTCTCGTTTATGGGTCAGGTACATTTAATTGGGCCTCCTTCTGCCTAGCAGTAATGCTAACGAAGGAGGTGACCGAACGTGTGAGGTAACGGATATTCTCAAGCCCCAACTGCCGGGACCCCGACCTCAACTTCCTCGACAAGGAAAGGAAAGCTTGCCGTCCGACCGTCCGGTAACCATCTTTTTTTTATGGTTGGAAAAAATCATGCATTGACATCCCCCGCTCTTGGGTGGAGCGGGAGATAGTGTCAGACTCTTACTGACTAAAAGACCCACCCCGTTCCTTCTAGCCTTCATACCGGAGCTCGAGCGCCCTTTCGGATAACCCTGGCTCCAGTAGGCTTCGACCCGGCTAGGTCCCTGCTGTTGCTGACAACTCCTTGAGGCGCGCGGGAATAGTGCGCGCCGTCAACGACTTGGGCTTGGTCCGGACAGTTACCGGACGGCTGGACAGCAAGCTACCCATTGCTCACTGTCTGCAAGCCCGCGCCTACGGTGGCCGAAAATCGGGATCAGAATCCCGGCGGCGGGCCGAGCCGGAGTCATCATCGGCGCGTAGTTTTTCACGCGTACCAAAAAGTGATGTCACCAACTGGAGCCATCGGTTGACTTCTGAAAAGAAAACCCGTTACCCTAGAACGCAAAATGCCCATGAAAGAACATAGGTGTGGTTTTGTCAGTAAATGTCTGACACACCCTCCCGCTCCGCTTTAGAGTAAGAGAAATTATTAGATGATTTCCCACCTCAAAAAAAAGGTACATTTCATTGAGTTAGGCTTGTCATCCATCGATTGGCAAGTTGAGTCTCTGTCGACTATTTACTCCTGTTCACGTCAACTGGTCATTGAAAAACAACGGTTGTTGACAATAGAATGTTCGGTATGTTGAAACTAAACGCTACCGGTCGAGAGGCAATCAATGCAATGATATGCGTTCTCATGGTCTCCTAGTATACAGTCAATAAAGAATTTGAACAGTTCAATGTTCTACCAATTTCCACGGTCAAATATTTGTTTAAATCTTTGAGAACGAGAAAAAGTGGTTGAAAAAATATACAAAGAATAATCAGCTCTAGAATGGACAGAATGGAAGAAGAAAACGTGTTGCGCCGACCCCAAGTAATATGGGATAAAGGCAGGAAGAAGAAGAAGAAGAAGAATCAGCTTTATAATGTTCCCATTGCTGGGACTGTGTTTCCTAATAGCTACAATCTAGGTATTAAAATGTGTGCCGGTATTAAAATTTGTACCTTAAAGGCCCCCTTTAAGGTACAAATTTTAATACCGGCACGGATCTTGAGCGCTCGGCGTCAGAGTGGGGATCGCTTTGCGCATTCCATACATTGGCGAACCAATCGTCGAATACAGACATTATATGCTGAAAAGGAGGCTGCAATCACCTACTAATGTTAACTATATAGTTCAGAAAAAAAAATCTTTGGAAACATATACCGTTTATACTTAGCTGTTTTAGCAAACACGTTGGCAAGAAAAATGTTCGGCAAGTATTTTCTAAATAAGCGGCATTCATCAAACGGTTTTAATGCGTTGTCAATCAATGCAAAGCGGCCTTTACGAATGCGTTTTATAGCCGAATGTAAGATTGCGTTAATCAGAACTACCATGCAGGAAATACCACGCCTAGTGCTATCCTACACGAGTGTTGCGCCAAACGGTACTGAATTTGGTATTTCTGTCAATAGTCATGACAGTATGACTGTATCGTGAAGAATGCAGTCAATGTGCTGAAAATTAGAGCTGCTATTGAAATAGTACATTTAGATACAAGTGGAGAAATTGTGTCGTCAAAATTCGCCCGAGCCGCAGGTGAGGATATTATGGAGTCGAGTGCTGCAGTGACGAATTTCTACGTGTATCAAACAGCGTTTTTCATACACTTACGAAGAAATAAATGATTGGGGTTTTTTATGTTGGGAAAAATCATCCAATGACAAGCCCTGCTCTTGGGCGGAGCGGGAGATAGTGTCAGATTCTTACTGACTAAAAGCCCACCCCGTTTGACGCGCATCTCGTGGAGGCCGCTTAGCGCCCAATTTGATACAATAAATACAATAAATAGTGGCGCGAGCGAGCTCACACACTTTTCCATACTAGTGCGGAAAACAGTAAATTGGGTGCCTTAAAGCGGTAGGGTTGATTTTTGAGAATGTATTCAAAAAAAAAATTTAACTAAAATTGGTCCAACTGGAGAATTAAACTTTTTTTTGTTAATGATATAAACTAGCGCTTGACTGCGATTCCACCTGATGATAAGCAGTGATGCAATCGTTGATGTTGTAATGTTTAATTTATTATCTACTCACTAAAATCAACTCACCCATCCATCCAAAACCAGAACTTGTTGAAACGACCATCAAAACCTCTGCCTATCAATATCTGCCCATAGAGGACAACGCCCGAACTGGTAACAGAACAATCTCGAGTGCCCGACACGAATATGACGGCAATAAATAACTATTACAGAGCGGTGCGCCCACAACGAAGCCAGGTCACCGTGGTGATAATAATTTGCATCTCACAAACCGGGAAGCTTCGTTATCAATAGAACAAATGTACATCAGAGCTTTCTCTACACAACGCAACCAAAATTCAACTCTATTCATTTAAGCTTTAGAGTTTAAATTCCCGTGTGGCTGTCAAGAATATTTGAGCGAATAATTCTTGGAAAATAGAATTAAATCTAGCCAGTTGTAGGCTGAAGGCCTAAATATCTTGGCAGGTAGATAAAGCGTGCTTCGACGTATATAACCTTACTGGTGATATAATGCTTCCAATAGTGTTTTTTTATTATTATTGACTAATAACCCGTGGCTTTGCTCGCTTGAAAGTAGGTTTCTTCGTACAAACTTTTGACCGCCATTAATTCTATACATAAATGTAAATAAAATTGGAGTGTCTGTTTGTAATATTGAAATAACTGCTTTTTACTACATGCATATGAATACGGTTTTTTTTTTTTTTTTTGAGACCATGCGTAATATAAAGCACTGAAGGTCATCGCATGGTGATGCGTTAACCACCAACAATAGCGTTCCCAAGGAGGGTTGGTGTCAGGCTGGCGGCCGACTATAAAATCAGTTGCCAAATCCCTTGTAACATGTTAGTTAGTGATAGAATGCGCGATAGGGTTAGGGCGTACCCCACAGGCGACGCGCAGGGGCAGCACCCGGCTTCTGTGGGAAATGGACCAGGGTTGTTGCACCATCCCGGGCGGGTGCAACGTAAGAAGCAAGCTCGGGAAATGAGATTGAGGTATGCTAGTTGGAATGTTGGGACTATGACTGGAAGGGCCAGAGAGTTAGCGGATGTATTGAAAAGAAGACGGATAAATGTAGCATGTTTGCAGGAGACTAAATGGAGAGGAACAAAAGCGAGAGAAATCGGTGAGGGATATAAGTTTTATTATTGTGGAAGTGATGGAAAAAGAAATGGCGTAGGAATAGTGCTAGATAGTAAATTGAAAGAAAGCGTGATGGAAGTTCAAAGGATTAGTGATAGATTTATAGTTGTGAAAGTTATGTTAGAGAATGTGATGCTGAATGTAGTTAGTGTGTATGCACCACAAGTAGGATGTGATGAAATAGTGAAAGAGAAGTTTTGGGAGGATTTTGATACTGCCTTAATGACCATCCCTGTACATGAGGAATTGATAGTTGGAGGTGATTTTAATGGACATGTGGGAAGAATGAAAGGTATTTATGAAAGAGTACATGGAGGATGGGGTTTCGGAAGTCCGAATAATGAGGGAGAGACGCTGCTGCAATCTGCTACCGCCTTTGACTTAGCAGTAGCCAACACTTGGTTTAAAAAAAGTGAGGAACACCTTATCACGTACAAAAGCGGTCACCACAGGACCCAAATCGACTACTTTTTAGTTAGGCGCAACAACATAAAGCACGTCAAAGACTGCAAAGTGCTGCCAGGAGAAGATCTAGTATCACAGCACCGACTCCTGGTTATGGAATCGCTAGTCGAAATAAAACGTAACAAAGGCAAAGAGCGTCCTCCCCCCAAAATAAAGTGGCATATGTTAGAGAAAAATGATTGTGCGAAAAAGTTCAGAGAGCGAGTGGTGGACAAAATGATAGAGATGGGTGACATGAATGATCGAAGTATAAATGAAAGCTGGAATGAGATGGCAGAGTGTATTAGACATGCAGCGAAAGATATTTTGGGAGAAACGAGAGGAAAAGGCACAATAGATAGGGATACATGGTGGTGGTCGATAGAAATTCAGAATGTGTTGAAAGAGAAGAAAAGAAAATTCAAGGAATGGCAGCGTGTAGAAGCGGGAAATGTTAGTCTGAAAGCTGAGAAAAAGAGTGAGTATGATATTTTCGAAGAAGAAAGCTAAGAAAGCCGTGGCATTAGCAAAAGCAAAAGCCCAGGACAAACTGTACGACACACTAGACAGTCCTGTAGGCCAAAAAGAGCTGAATCGGCTTGCTAAAAGAAGAGAGAGAATGACGAGGGATGTTTGTCAGGTAAGATGTGTAAAGAATGAAGCTGGAATGGTCCTATCAGACGATGAAAAAATCAAAGAGAGGTGGAAGGACTATTTTGAAAGACTAATGAATGAGGAAAATCATTGGAATGGAAATTTAGAGAGTAAACCAGTGAATGTAGGGTTAGTGAGAATGGTTAGTATGGATGAAGTCAGAATAGCAGTGAATGGAATGAAAAATGGTAAAGCCATTGGTCCAGATGGAATACCAGTTGAAGTGTGGAAGTTATTGCGAGTGGATGGTTGGACGTGGTTAGCTTTGTTCTTCAATAAGTTGTTGCAGGAAGAAGCCATACCTGATGATTGGTGCAGCAGTTTCTTGGTGCCCATCTTTAAAAACAAAGGTGATGTGCTTGAGTGCAACAATTATAGAGGAATAAAGCTAATGTCACATACTATGAAAGCCTGGGAAAAAGTTATTGAAAGGCGTCTGAGAGAAGAGAGTGAAATTTCGCAGAACCAATTCGGTTTTATGCCGGGTCGGGGTACAACGGATGCCATTTTTGCTATACGCCAGCTGTGCGAGAAATACAGAAGTGCGCATAAAAACTTGCACATGGTATTCGTTGACCTCGAAAAGGCATACGACCGAGTACCTCGTGAGGTTCTGTGGTGGGCCCTTAAGAAGAAAGGTGTGCCTGGGAAGTATGTGCAGTTGATCCGAGCGATGTATAGTCGATGTAATACCCAAGTCCGGTCTACAGTTGGCACCACTGGCAGCTTCAATGTGGCTGTCGGCTTACATCAAGGGTCGGCTCTCAGCCCCTACCTCTTCCTGATGATAATGGACGCTCTGACGTCGGACATTCAGGAAGAGGCTCCCTGGTGTATGTTGTTTGCCGATGACATTGTGCTGGTTGCCGAGAGTGGCCTAGAGGTCCAGAACAGATTGGAGGTGTGGTGGCACAGACTGGAGAGTGTTGGCCTGAAATTGAGTAGAACCAAAACGGAGTACTTGTTCTGCGATTTCGGCGGTGTCTCCAATCCAGTGCCTTTAGCTCTCGCCGGAACGCCCATACCGATCTGTTCCGACTTTCGGTACCTCGGGTCGCTCGTCCAAGGGGATGGTGAGGTGGACCGGGACGTAACACGTCGGATCAACGCAGGATGGATGAAATGGCGACAGGTCACGGGAACCGCTTGTGACCCACGAATGCCCCTCAAGTTGAAGGGTAAAATCTACAAGTCCGTGATAAGGCCTGTCATACTGTATGGATCAGAATGTTGGGCTGTGAAAAAGACGGATGAAAAAAGATTGCATGTAGCGGAAATGAGAATGTTAAGATGGATGTGTGGTGTGACGAGAATGGATAAAGTGAGAAATGAGTATATTAGGGGAAGTTTAAAAGTGGCGCCAGTGACTGAAAAGTTGAAAGGGAATCGTTTGTCTTGGTATGGTCATGTGAAAAGGAGGGATGAAACGCATGTTGCTAAAAAAGTTATGAGTTTACATGTGGATGGATGGAGGGGAAGAGGGAGGCCAAAGAAAAGATGGATGGACTGTGTGAGAAGCGATATGAAAGAAAAGGGAGTTAGTGATAGCGTGACGAGTGACAGGACAGAATGGAAGAAAAAAACGTGTTGCGCCGACCCCAAATAAAACGGGACTAGGGCAGGAAGATGATGATGCATATGAATACGGTACATACACCAAAATAACATTTTTTACAATTTTTGTCTGTCTGTCTGTTTGTCCGGGCTAATCTCTGAAATGGCTGGACCGATTTTGACGGGACTTTTTTTGGCAGATAGCTGATGTAATAAGGAGTAACATAGGCTAATTTTATTTTAGAAAAAATAAATTCAAAATCCTGTAGTCCACGCGAACGAAGTCGCGGGCAAAGCTAGTAAAAAATAAAATAAAAATGAGTCAGACCGTGGTCTATATTATGTTAACACACCTTAAAAATGAATCCCCATAGGTCGTAAATTTTAGAAATTCATTTCTTAGTGCTCGCTTACGTCATAGAAAGTTACCAAATACAAAATTTGACACTTCTATTTCCAGTACCTAGTTTCGGCTGTGCGTATATAGGATGACTGGTAATTAGTGTACGATACTTAAACACGTGATTGTGCTCATGATAACCAACAACTTTTACTATGGGAACAAACCTGAAATCGCGAAAAAAAATCAACTGTTCAGTATATTTATGTTTGCCTAATGTACTGAACAGCTGATATTTTTTTCGCGACTTCTACTTTGCTCCCATAATAAAAATTGTTTGTCGTCATGAGCACAATCACGTGTTTAAGTATCGTACACTAATTGCCAGTCACCCTATATACAACGCATAGGCGACACTACTGGGAATAGAAGTCAGTCAGTTTCGTATTTTGTATAATTATATTATATAGATAAGCTCACGTTTGACCACTGTCGCACCTAATGGTAAGCGACGATTTGATTGGCTATGGAGCACGCTTGCCTAGAAATAAAATAATCACTCTTGACTTTGGTTGTTAGCTATCAGGAAACACAGACTCTGGCAGATAGTTTCACTCTTTAGCTGTACGCACAATGAATGTGTTTCTAAACTATTTTGCGCGTATGGGTGAGTTGTCCTCCATGTATTGGTGGTGCAACGCTGTACGTCTGGTGGTCAAATGATGGGATGAACTTAGTGGAATTAAATTGTGTGGATTTCTGCCTAAAATATAAACGATAGAATACCGACAGGCTAGCAACTCGGCGTCGTTTTTATCATCATCTTCCTGTCAGTGTCTTTTGTCGCTTGGGGTCGAGGCAACACGTTTTTTTCTTCCATTTTATCCTGTCACTATTTATGCTGACTAATCACAGACTCTCTTTTCTTGTACTCGTATATCACTTCTCACACAATCTATCCATATTTTCTTTGGCCTCCCTCTCCCTCTCCATCTCCATTGCATGCGTTTCATCACTCTTCTTCACAAGACAAATGTCACCATTCAACTTTTCAGTCACTGACGCCAGTTCCAAACTTCCTATAAAGTGTCTTTTGTTGTTTGAATTTGTACTAACGCCTTCAGGCGATACCTTGCATGTTGGATTTTGAACTCTATCGTTTCTTAAGTAAAGTTTAGGATTGTTGAATTTTGTTGCGTAATTAGTAGATTTGTTAGGTCTCTGTTATCGTTCTTATCAGTGACTTTATATCTAGTTTAGAACCTAAATTATGCAATGAAGGTCACTTATTAGGTTTTATCTAGTTTACAATCAAACTAGCCTGCAGGATCGGAATGTTTTGATAATGAACCGAATCAATTGCAAATCGTCGATACCGGTTAAATATTGAAATATGAATATTTTAACTATCAAAATATTTTTAATTTTATTTAGAATAACGTTAATTTTAAGTTCAAACGAATGTTGTCGCCTATACGGGAGTTATAGATAAAGTGTATTTCTATAGGCCCTATAGAAATACACTTTATGAATAACTATAGAAAAGCTGCATTCGCAAAGAGTTTGAGTTTGCGAATGCAGTATTTCTTCGTCAAAGAAAAAAAAAATGAATGATACTCGTAATACCATTATGTACATATAAAACAAAGTCGCTCACTACGCCTGTCTGTATGAACGCAATAAACACAAAAACTACTGAACGGAAGGGTTAAATGTATACATGCATATTATAATAGAGAAAAGCCAAGGATTACAAAGATTTGTAACACCAGTACGAAGCTGAGACGGGTCACTAGTGGATATTTATTTATTTTATTTATAAAAGAGGGAATAAACTTCAAATATCAGTAAAGTATATGGAAGAGGAGGAATGAGTTTGACACTCATACACACAATGTCGAAACAAATAATCTGTATCATGAGTGCACCAAATAAGTGCAGTTCAGCAAAATGCTACACAACGTAACAGTTTATTTATTATTTACTTTTATACACTTCATTGTACACTAAGATTAAAAAGTTGCCTGACGTTGTTTTGTAACTTTTTTTTAAATGATTGTTATCCGATCGAATCGAACAAGAAACATGTCGTAAAAGTCGTAATCGTAAAATAGATGCTGCTGTCAGTTTGTGGATTTCATCTAGGTTACTTATATTACAGAATAATTCTACAAGACGGCAAAATAATAAGTAATATCAATTTGTTTTAAAATCATTCTCATTACAGATTTGTCTCGGTCTGGATCTAATCATGCAATTTGCAATCGGAACTGATTGTGTAACTATTGCAAAATATTCTGTCCTTTCAATTGTCAAAACAACCTGTTGACTAAGCGTTTTAGTTTGACATTTCATTGATTGATTGGAACTTAACTGGGCTTCTGTCTTTAGAGTTCCGCGCCCGAGCTGCGGGAGAGTTCGAAAGTTTTACTGTGGTTGTAGAAAAAGGATAACTGAAGGAACACTGGTGGCTTTTAGTCGGTAAGATTTTTACACTCCCTCTCGTACACTCAGAGGTGGAGAAAAGATTTTTCCTCCATAAAAACATAACCTTACATGGGAAGTTTCAGTATCGGTCGTGAAAACTACTGGCAGTTATCCTCATATTCAACCATATATCACACGTTAGGATTGAAATAAAAAAGAAATCACTCCCCATTTTACGTGAAGGGTTACCCTAATAAAACATTTTTTTCCACTTTTTATTTTACCACTTTGTCGGCGTGATTGATATACATATTGGTACCAAATTTTAGCTTTCTAGTGCTAACGGTCACAGAGATTTTCCGCGGACGGACGGGCAGACAGACAGACTTGGCGAAACTATAAGGATTCCTAGTTGACTACGGAACTCTAAAAATTGAACGGAACTCTTCATATGTGAGTCAAACTCGCACGTTACCTTTTTTTTTAAGCATTGTTATTACATCATTTGTTTGTAACATGTTCATTAATTATAATTTATATCGGTTTCATTTTTTTTTAAATTTAGTAAATAAAAAAGCCATACCATATTCTTTATTAAAAACACACACTGTTAAAGACATAAAACAAACGAGTTCCTATTTTCTTGGAAAGTGAAGGTAAAACGGTTAAATCTGTCTCGAATGGACGACCAGAGAATACTAATCCTTTTGGCGGGAAAGCGGATAAGACAACGAACTTTAGTATTCAAGTGGCATTTTATGGAGATCAGAGTCTGGGGGATATTAATTATTTTCTTTAGAGAATTTCTTAAAAGAATCAGTGAGCCTACCGAAAACGTTTCGATCCGAGTGGCTACTGCGAGTTTGTTCTACGATAGCACGATCGACACGTTTATGTTGCTCGGCGCTCCGATTGGCCCGCTCCAAGCTCTTAACCAATCAGAGCTCTTAATCAAAAGCGGTATACGTTTCGATCGCGTTAACGGAAAAACAACTACGAAATTCTGCATCGCGGTATTAGTGATTTTCGCTCGATTTGAACAACATCCTGAAATCAACTTACGGGCATACTATTATTTCATGTATCATCAAAGACACTTCCGCCTGACCACCGCTAAGTTCATTTTTGTTTGCACTCGAAACGAAAACTTCAAAATGTTTAGTTTGGCACCAGGATTCAAGCGATTTTTTTTTAAGTGGTTAGGCTGAAATGACCGCGGTGGTACATGTTTTTCAACAAAAGTGTCATTAAATAACTTCTTCCGCTCGGTTTGAAGTGGCCCAGCAGGATCGATGCCCGCTCTTGCGGACAGTGAGCAATGGGTAGCTCACTGTCCGGCCGTCCGGTAACTGTCCGGACCAAGCCCAAGTCGTCGACGGCGCGCACTGTTCCCGCGCGCCTCAAGGAGTTGTCAGCAACAACAGGGACCCAGCCGGGTCGAAGCCTACTGGGGCCAGGGTTATTCGAAAGGGCGCTCGAGCCCCGGTATGAAGGCTAGAAGGAACGGGGTGGGTCTTTTAGTCAGTAAGAGTCTGACACTATCTCCCGCTCCGCCCAAGGGCGGGGGATGTCAATGCATGATTTTTTCCCACCATAAAAAAAAAAAAGGATCGATGCCCGCTGGGGCCACGAGGATTATGTAAGAAAGGGATACTCGTGGAGTCGTGATCCTAGAACGCAAAAGGCAACTGAAACACAAGTGTAGTTTTAGTTAGTGAAAGTCTGACACGCCCTTACGGTCCACCCTAAAGCGGGATAAGCCATTAACTTATTTCTAAAAAAACTTTTATGTGGTTGTAATTAAATACTTATGTAATCGATTATTCTGTACCTAGACCTACCTAAGACCATAAAACAGAATTCATTGCTATCGTCACATTTCAGAGCAGCATTATGTCGAACCTAGAGATGTGCTGTTGTTGGCAATATAGGAATATAGCTGGCAATATTGCACCAATATTCATACTTCGGGCAATACTCCCACCAATATTCCCATTTCACGGCAATATTGCCGACAAAGGCACATCACTAGTCGAACCTAAGCTCCTTCGAAATAAGAGATCCCCGAACAAGTGCATGTCGAAAAAAGTTCTGTCGAAGTAGTTAGTAGTTCTTCGATGATGTGCGTTGTCGAAATATGTTCTGTCGGACTAGAACTTGTCGAATATACGTTCTGTCGAAGAATGAATAGGTAGTCGAATTATTGATTTTCGAAATTGCGACTGTGTCGAAATAAGTAGATAACTGTTGAAGTTTAGAACATTTTTTTTTTAATTGGTATAAACTAGTGCTTGACTGCGATCCCACCTGATGGTATGCAGTGATGCAATCGTTGATGGTGAGGCGCACTAGTTTATTAAGAGCCTATTCACTCTAGCCTTGAAGTCAACTAAATTATAATAGGACGGGAAGAGCGCAGCAGGCAAATTCATTCTTCCAACTAACCCGCAAAAAGCTAGACATGCAATAAAATTGTACATAATTGTGACTAATATAAGACGCACCCATATATGCTAATGATCATCCATAGACCACGTAGCTGCGAGTAAACAATAGGCTATGTTCACGGTTGGCTGGTTGATACCTTGGACAAAGATTAGTATCCATAGATGGAACAGTTCAAATGGCATAAGCTTTGTATTTCTATAGAATAAATGCAATATACAATGAAGATCTTCCCGTTACTGCTGTCCTGGTAGATTTGATGAATCTGGACACTATTGGAGTACACGTAGATGGACTAGTTCAAATGGCATAAGTTTCTAATGTTTCTTTAACATAACACGAATACAACATATGATGATGATCTTACCGTTACTGCTATCCTGGTAGATTTCATGAATATGGACACATGTTCCTTTGACATTTAATTAGAAAACAATTTTTTTTAAAGATGATGATGGGAGTGTTTCCGGTCGGAATCTGTGCTCCTGGTAGCTACAATCTAGGGATCTTATGTCAAGAGTAAATTAGTTACTTCTAAGCAAGCCTGCTCTATTATATTATCGACCACATCATTGCTTACCGTCAGATGAGACGGTAGTCAAACGCGAGTCGATAAATAAAATTATTACAAAATAAAAGTATTTGCAAGATTTTTTTTTATTTGTTCTAGACTAGTGCTTGAGTGCGATCCCACCTTCTTAGCGTATCGATGGCAAAACTCGTTAAATTCCTTGCCTGGCCCAGAATTCGGCCACGGCAATGCCGTCCGCTGATTCTGTCATTAGATTCCTACGTGAACGGGGCAAATGATGCAGGACGGAAGGTGGGACATGGTCTGCGGAGAGACGCCGCACAAACACAAACACAGAAGATTGGAACCCTCCGAGAACTCCCACCAGTGGAGATTGTCTTTGCTGCGCCCAATCTGGGTGCGGAGTCTGTTTAGAGTTTTCCAGATTGGCCATGGCAACTCGTGTCCAGGTGAGAGGCTCTCTGACGGCTCGATAAAATCATCAGGGAGTTGGAGGTTGGGTATTTTATTTAATAATTTTGTGCATTGTAATATAATGTGTTTTTATTGATGGCATTGACGTAATTTTGTATTTTATTAGGTACCTAAGTGTATGATTTTTAATTTAATATTTTAATGTGAACTCAATTTTATATTCTATGTATATGAACTTGGTTTCCGAAATAAATGAATTTTAATTTCAATTTTTTTAAACTTCTTCCGCATGATTTGACCTAAACAAACCATACGTACAAATATTGCAAGTTAAGCTTGTAAGAAGGAATATTTTTAGATTATACAACATAATAAGAAATTATATTTAAATCCTCTTAAAGCCATCCACAACAAAACAATCAAGCATATCAAAAGTTAAGATGATGAGATACGATACGACAGATGGACGTAAGTCAAGATTATGACCGATGTAAGCCGTGCCCATCGGTGTTACGCACGTTGTGCGATGTAAACAATAGCCCTGGTACACGCTTCGCTGGACTTATGTGGGTCAAAGATTATGGTCGATGAAGATAGGACATTTTGATACAAGGACCTTTTAGGCTGAAGCACTCTCAAAGGTTTTGTCTTTTATTACATTAAATTTGGTTTTTTATTTATTGTTTATATTTATCGTAGTATATATTAGTTTATTTTGGGTTATTTAACTGTTCCTCAATTTATTCCTGTTTTTTTTTACTACAAAATATGCCTTTGTTCTATCAAGAATAGGTACTAATTGTGCACAACAATGTAGATACTCATCGGGGTATTTAAAAAAATTACAACAATGGGTATGTGACGGGGCATATGCCCCGCCATACCTTTCTAATGTAACTTGTCCGAGTCGGGGTTTCACAAATCCTTTGATAATTGTAAAAAGTCCATTGACATTTGTTGTACAATTAGTATTTTAGTAAATCATAAAATTTTTGATACACTCATAAAAATAACCCGTTTAGTATTATAATTTAGTTAATAATTATGTGTATTTTATTATTACAAGTAGGTACCTAATGTTATCTGAATTAGATGCCATTGCAAATATTATATTTATTTATTTATTGTTGCACACCTGCCACAGTGTAGTCGTTTTAACGCAAAGTTTAACTGGTAGAGAATGCATATCAGTCCGCCTAAGTACCCATGAATTTTAATCAGTGATCACCACTCACTCCACACAGCCGCGCCGTTGGGGTTATGTAATGATTTCCCACCTCAATAAAATAGGCAGAAAGGTAGACATAGAAAGTCAACCCTATATCCCATTAGACTCTTAATCTTTGGTCACAATTACTATGGATCAATAGTTCTTGATAAATGATCTGTATTATATGACGTAACATTATAATACGAACTGTTTCATGTCATTGCACATTGTCTTAGTGATCTACTGGTTTTTGTATAAATAATGATATGTGTACTTGTCTCCTAATGATCGTTTAGTATTACCAAACACAGACGCATTATGGACGATGTTGTTATATTATATTAGCTAGCTTCAGCTAGCGGCTTTGCCCGCGTAATCTACACTAATATAATAAAGATATGTATTTTTGTTTGTAGGAGGTAATCTCCGAAAGTACTGGTCCGATTGCTAAAATTTTTCACCGACAGAAAGCTGCTTTATTCTTGAGTGACATAAGCTATATTTTATGTACGCGGGTGAAGCTGCGGGCAAAAGCTAGTATAATATAAAAGGAGAAAAAAAAGAAAAAAAGAATCTCTAAAGTTATGTACCATCGCGGTAATTTTTGCCTGATCACTTAGAAAAATTTTGGCTTGATTCCTGCGGCGCGGCGCCAAACCAAACCTTTTGAAGTTTTCGTTTCGAGTGCAAGTAAAAATGAACTTAGCGGTGGTCAGGCGGAAATGTCTTCGGTGGTACAATAAAGAATATAAGAAGAATATAATATTATAAGAGAAACTGACTGTCAGTCGCGCAGTGTCTCCTTTTATATACGAAGCAATGCACAGCCGAAACTACTGGAATCCAAGCGTGAAATTTTTACAAGGCTTACTTTTGTGTTGTAGATACTAAGGGTATGTACGACACTAAAGGAAGCTTTGTGCTGATACTTAGGGTCCAGTCACTAAGGGCCCCGGTTCCCTGAGACGAAGGAACAGGAGTGGGTAAAAATCAGCAAAAATCTGAACCGGGACGAAGGAACAGGATTGGGTAAAAATCAGTAACCCTCGGTCTGACACCTCCCACTCTGCCCAAAACCGGGAGAAGTCAGTGGATTTTACAAGTAAAAACAAAAACTTAGGGTGCTTGGAAACTCAACCTCTAAGGGAGTGAAAAAGGGGATTTTCTTTTTTATGCAAAAATCATGATCCGTAGACCAACATACTTGAATCTTAACACCAAGTAAATAAAGGAAGCTTTGTGCTGATACTAAGGGTCCAGTCACTGAGGGCCCCGGTTCCCTGAGACGAAGGAACTGGAGTGGGTAAAATTTAGTAACCCTCGGTCTGACACCTCCCGTTCTGCCTAAGACCGGGAGAAGTCATTGGATTTTACAACTAAAAAAATACTTAGGGTGCTTGGAAACTCAACCTCTAAAGGAGTGAAAGAGGGGAATTTCATTTGTATGCACAAATCATGATCCGTAGACCAACATACTTGAAACTTAACACAAAGTAAATAAAGAAGATTAAAATTATTTATTTAGGCAAGAGTTTCGACAAAGTGGGTATCTAAAGAGGGACGACGCAGCCGAGGGGTCGACCAGGCATGCTATTCTCTAAGAAAACAGCCTTGAGCACAGCGCTGGCCGCAGCGACGAAATCCATATAGGTACATTAGATTAACAACCCAAGTTACCTAAACATTAGATTGTTAATTCAGTGTAATGCGCTCTCGACTCGTCGCTGCGGCCAGAGCTGCGCTCAAGGCCGTTTTCTTAGAAAATAGCACCGTTGGTAAGAGGTGGCAGACGACCTGGATGCCTACCACGGGAGTGGTTCGAGGTGGCTTAACCCTTTGTGTGTCCGGAACGTGGATCCACGCGAAACAATAACTTTTAATTGTGTCTCTAATTACGGCATACGAAAGGTTAAGGCTCAACTCACACCAAAAGAACGTCGAAGCGCAGCGAAGCGGAGCGCAGTTTCAGTGTCATATGAATTTTAATTTTATTTTCATTTCTATAATACTTATTATCGCATGAGAAACTCGAACGAGTCACGCGGATGCCCGCGGCGCCGCGGGAATTCCGGCGAATTCTCTAAACGGTAAACGGGTCGCTGCGCTTCGCTGCCCTTCGCCGCTCTTTCGGTGTGAGTTAACCCTAAGAAAAGAATGCCTGAAAGAAGTTGGGGGACGCCTTTGCGCAGCAGTGGGACAGTACAGGCTATTAAAAAAAAAAAAATTGTGTGGCACTCAGGGACTGCCGCGGTAAAGCTATTGCATAGCATTTTTATCAACTTATGCTTCTTTGATATTAATTGAAGTTACACTTTTTGAGCGTGGTGACGATAAGAAAACAAATGAGTGGGGGGTGTTAGGTTATTTTCGTTACGGAATTTCTGGATTCGGTCTCCACGCTCAAGGCCCGCGATAGAAGCTATGCAATAGCTTAAAAATTACTTAATCGAAAAAAAAAATTGTTCTCGTACAAAGCGGAGGTGGACAGCTAAAGTTTATATAAACAAGTCATATATTTGTTTTACATGACACACCTACTTGTCTGATTCATAGTACACTCAAGTATGCATAATTCTTATGTACCTAATGTTTGTATTGTGTACGGTTGTTTGATTTATTTTTTTGTAGTATTAAAAAGTGCTGGTTGGAATTTCATTCTTAAAATAAATGAATGAATTTTGCTTTGAAAATGTGCTAATATGTCAGCCTTATAATGTCCCCTTGACGGGATTTGTGGGTTACCATGACGTTTACACTACAGTAAGATTGTTTTATGTTATAATCTTATTCCAGTGTGGGTAAGAGAGGGCGCTAGACAACCTGTATAGCTCTGTCTCTTACCCACACTGGAATAAGAATAAAACAATCTTATTTTAAACGTCATGGCAACCCACCAGTACCTCTACCATGAGTTTAAAGCAATAGTATTTGTCGATACTCGATACCGACTACGTAAATATTTTGTATGGCAAATTTTACAGCGCCTCTAGCGGTCACTTACGGAACCAAAATTTGCCATACAAAATATTTACGTAGTCGGTATCGAGTATCGACAAATACTATTGCTTTAAACTCATGGTACAGGTACTGGTCTCTTCTTTAGGAGAAGGAATAGGCTGTAATCCATCACGCGGGTCCAGTGATTGGTGGATGTCACATGTCTTCGATTTTTTAAGCTATTGCATAGCTTCTATCGCGGGCCTTGAGCGTGGAGACCGAATCCAGAAATTCCGTAACGAAAATAAACTTTTTGAGCGTGGTGACCGATAAGAAAACAAATGAGTGAACAATCAATCAAAATTCAATTCAATGTGTGAAAGTGTAACTTCAATTAATATCAAAGAAAAAAAACAAAGGAAAAAAAAATACTGCATAAATAAAATAAATAAATAATTATAATTGCATAAGTTGATAAAAATGCTATGCAATAGCTTTACCGCGGCAGTCCCCGAGTGCCACACGTCTTTTTATTTTTGTTCTAGGACAAGTCGGTTTCCTCACGATATTTTCTCTCATCGTTTTGAGAGCAGTGGTGGCGAAATTTTGACAACGTAATGTATAGGTCACAACTACTCACTGCTTAGAAAATATATTGCCATAAAATAAGAGTAATAAGTTCATAACCTCGTAGTGACGTTTCCGTGTTAGTAAAAGCATCACAATACACAACGCTTGTAAATACATATCTTCACTAAAATAATAAAGAAGTAAATATTGTTTTTTTTGTTTGTAGGGGTAATCTCTGGAAGTACTGGTCCGCTTGCTAAATTTTTTTCAACGATGGAAAGCTGCTTTATTCCTGAGTGACATAGGCTATATTTTATGTACGCACACGAAGTCGGGGGCAAAAGCTATAAAGAATAAATAAGAAAAGGACAACTCCTTGAGGCGTGCATGCTACGCGCCGTCGACGACTTGGGCTCGGCGCGGACGGTTGGACGGCGAGCTACCCATTGCTCGCCGATAGACCAATGTTTAACAAGCAATATCTTCGGGCTATCATTATAACATATTTTAACAGTTTGAAGTATTTACTCAATTGACATCTTACGCTGGAGTGTTGACATTACTTTTCCTAACAATATTTGCGTTGTATTTACTGAGGATGGTCGACATCTTCAGTAAATACAACGTGATATTCGTTACATATCGATTTTATCTATTGAATCGCTGATAAGTGTAGTAAATAAATATTATCGATGCTGATCCGTTTGGGATCTGTTTTGACAGCCATACAAATAGACATTATGTATGATAATGTATCATAACATTCTGTAGATCGATTTTAAGACATCAGACATTTTTTTTTTCTTTTTTTTTTTGACATTTTGAGGCATATGTAAAAGAAGAAACTGACTGACTGACATATCATCGTACCTACAGCCGATGCTACTGGAATTAGGAGTGTGAAATTTTGCACTAGGTTTTCTTTTATGACGCAGGCCAGCACTAGGAGAAGATTTTCCAAAATTCTTCTCTTAAAAGGGTGAAACGGGAGTTCAAAGTTTGCATGGAGAAACCTACTTTTAGGTGGGCAAAGCCAGTGGCAGTTGGTAGTTTCTACATAGTAACCCTTATTGGTAGTGATATTTTCAAATCATTTTAGGTTGAAGCAACAATCCGAGAGATTGTGGGCCCATGGGGTCCATCACAAATTATATCGGACTCGGCTGGACTCGGCGAGGCTCGGACTACTCGTAGACTAGAATTAAGCTTTGCCATACAGCGTGGCAATGCCGTCAGAATTTTGGGTACACCGGTTGACTGTGATACCACAAAATAGATAGGTACAGAAGACAATCCCGTGTATGTACTTCACTTTTTATACCTACGCTCGGTGGACGCACACTAGTGAGCGTTTGAGTCAGAACAATTCGACGAGCGGGCCGAGGCGCTCCGAGATATCGTGTCCGTGTGCGGTGTCTCTGTGTGCATTGCTCGAGTGCACTTTGTATGTGGATTGATTTCTGTGTGATGCGGACGAGTATTCAACACCATAATATTCTAGATATTATTTTTTTTGCCTGCAAATCATTACGTACCTAATTTCTCCCAGTATCTGGGTTGTAGAGGTCTGATAGGTAGTCACGCCATGTAAAACACGGGTATTCAGCGTCATTCGGTTAGACAGGATACCAACCCCAAGCCAGTTGACTAAAAGCTAAGGATAAGATGAAATATCTTCCCCCATTGTGGGTCTAGCGAGAGAAAGTGTTAGACTTTTACTGATTAAAACCCACCTGCGTTCCTTCAGTTGTTCTTTACGTTCCAGGGCTTTAGTGAGTCTTTCAAACCGTCCAGTGTCATCGTTATACATTCTAGTTATGATACTCTCGATTATATCTGTCGTGGCCAGATCATAGAGTTGATCACTTCATGAAATGGTCAACTAATACTGGTCAGATCGTTTAAACGTTAACATTTGATAATATACAGTAAATCCTCGTTTGGCCATATCATTGATGTAGGATTTCTATGACAATAAAAGGTCAAAAAAATTAGGCCAAACGAGGATTGACTTATCATAAAACTTCAACTTTTAAAAAGATCTGGCCAATTTTATTTGACCATTTCATGAAGTGATCAATTTCTGAGATCTGGCCACGACATATCTACAAAATCCTCCTTATTCCTGTCAAGTGTTGTGCAAGAATCGATCAACAATACTTTCCGTAACAATTCCAACATACAAACTGATCAAAAACCTACATAACTCTATATCGAAACAATAAACTGTATCTGTCATTTGGCATGGGCGCGTCGAATCGCCCGATGATACGCGCGTGCGCAGAGTGCGATGATTGCGAAATGTTGCGAGTGCGCATGTGGTCGGTGTTATTGACCGACGAATTTTTGACCTTATGTTACTTAGTTTTAAGGTTGAAATCTAGTCGACTAAAAAGTTTCGCTGGCATCCAAACGTCAGTAGAAACAATTGTGGTACGAGTATACGATCGATCAATTTTCTCTTTTATGTTGTTAGAAATAAGATTAAGATTTGTTGGACAGGGAACTTTGTTATATCACACGTCAGTAGATCAACGAAAACCAACCTTAATGCTAGAGACATAAAGGGACTGTTTGTGCCAATTTTTTTTACTCTCAAGTGAGGTTTCAATACGGAGGTTTACTAATTTTTTTTATTATTTGAATAAAAAATATTTAATTTTTTTTTGTAAACCTTAAAATCTGTTGGAAGGGGAAACTGTCGAGTAACAGAATAGGGATGCCGACGCTGAAATATGACGTCACCGATATTAGGATAATGAAGGTAAAAAGAGATATCGAAATATTGCCACCATGCACCCACTTTTCCCATACCAATATCTGAAATGCTAATTGGTACTAATAAACAAAAGAAAGTACCCAATCGCCTTAGGTGCAGGTCGGGAGATATTCGGTACTAGGAATACATAAATACCTATTAGAATTATTATTTAGACTACTAAGGGTGAGTTGCACCATTTAACTATAACGATAACCAAACCATAACCAGCCGTGAAACGGCCGCCTATTGGTCAATTTGACGATTTGACAACTGTTAACAGCTCTGTTATCGTTATAGTTAAATGGTGCAACTCACCCTAAGTGAATAGAAAATTAAGATTACGTAGCAGTCTAATTTTGATAGATTACCTAGGGGCAAGCTACCGAGAATTTCGTTACACGGAAATTATGATTGGATTTACGATAAGTACGTGCGACACATATTTTGGCTAGATATAACTGGTGCATGTGTAATAAGTTATTTGACAGCTGTGTATAGTTATCTCATGAGATTAATTTGCTATGAGACAAGCTCTACCTCTCTAGCTGTGCCAACGGCTATGTTCCGAAATGTTTGCGTTTTAGATTCTGTCAAGATTATGCTTTGCCGGAAATAATGTGATGATGGACGGACCGATGGGATGTATGGAGAGCGATAAGTAAACTGTAAACATGGAAGATCCTTTAAAAACTGTAAATGTGTACTAGGGGGGCATAAAATAGGTAGCTACGTAAGATATCATCGGAGGAGTTTGCAAGAAAAATACGTACTTAGATAATGTGATTTTAATGATTCTTAATGAGATTTTCTTTATTGATGTGGGAATTCGTCCAATTAAGTACTTCTCCCGTTCTAGGGTGTAGCAGGAGAGCGTACCATACTTTTACTGACTAAAACCATACCTGTCTCCTTCCTTTGCCTTTTGGGACCACGGTTTCCCTTTTAAAAATCGCGTAGACCTTGACAAAATGCTGGCTAGTTGAAAGAGGATTGCGAAAATTTAGAACAGTATTTCAATTAGATAGGAAAATAATTGAAATGTTTAAATCCGTTTTTCATAGTATCATGTAACAGTGTCGAAGAAAATAAACAGATTTTTTTTTAAATATAATATACTAGCTTTTACCCGCGGCTTCGCCCGCCTCTTTCTCCCCCTTTTCTCGCTTTTTTTTTTAAATTAGCTTATGTCCGTCTCCAGGGTCCCCACTATCTCTCTACCAAAATTCATCAAAATCAACAAACAAACACGACCGACGTAACAAACAAACAAACTCACTTTCGCTTTTATAATATTAGTAAGGATTCGAATATATTGAAGCATGAATACAATATTATCTTAGAAAGACAAAAGAGGATAGATGTCAACTTTCATTTTGACAAAAATGGTCCACGAAATTGCTCCTATAAATCAAAAAACGCCTAAGACAGTCAAAACTATCTTAATCAGAATCAGGTACCAGGCAATCATGACTATAAAGAAGTTCATAACACCCCACATCCTGGTTACATAACACCGAAATATTATAACACGGTGTTGCAAACGAACGCCTACCTACACATCGCCTTCATTGTTTGACTTCGATCAATATCTGACGGAAAATATGAGTGCCTAGTAATTGTGTGAAAGCGATGGTAAGCTTTGAGTGTAACAACAATGTGTTGTACCTATTATGTATCAGTAAATAGTGTTATTATGGTAGATTATATAGGTACCGCGGGCAAAAGAGATTTTCAAATCTGGTATGCAGGTAAAATAGCAATTTTTTGGACACAATTGTTACTGTGAAGATAGGCGAAGAACGAAGTAATTTTCATTAAAAAAATACTGCAATTAGTACATATTTTGTCTTGCTAGTAAATCCTATCGGAAATTTCTTTTCCTATCTACAAATCGGAGGAGATATTTACTATATGGATTAAGTATTCGTATAGCCTACTAAACTTATGAATGGGAAAAGTTTGTACTTATGCTCACATCCTTGAAAGCGACAGTTCACTGTTACCCAAATCTCGCATTTTCAAAAGAGTCACGTTCCTCTAATCCTGTGAAAGTAATTTACACAAGACAAACTTTCTATACATAACACACATTCCCCAGTGACCCCTGCTACCCTAGTAATTAACGCGAGGTTACTATACCAGGCTGAGAAGCTCTTGAGACACTCTCCAGGCTAATTGCTAAATGATGTAACTCTCGACATTTCTAAGTGCTTATGGAAGCTTGGTACTTATGTTACATCTACGTGTAGGACTCCGAAGGTTTTTTGTTAAAGAAAACAATGTCACTGCCGTTTTTGTTGAGCTAAAATGAATGTGGTGTTGTTTCGGAATTAAAAACCATGTTAACTCAAAAAATCTTATGTCCATTGTACTTTCACTTTTTTAGCAAACTTCACTCAGGTGAGATCATCGCAGTCAAGCACTAGTTTATATCAGATTAAAAAAAAACTCCTATTAATTTTCAGTAAAGTATAAGATAAGTACTTACCTTAATAATTTCTGCCGAAAGCCATTTTGGAAATGTGGCACGTATAGTTTGCACACAGAGCAGTATAGTTGGATAGAATTAAATACATCAATGTGATGCATATCAACTTTTATGTCACCACTGGGTAATCGAGTTTAGCACATCCCGTCATCATCTCCCTAACTTTTTCCCGACTAAGTTGTAGCTTGGGCTTCCAGTAATCTTCCAATACGCGTGTTTTACACAGATCGACTGCCTATCAGACCTTCACTACTCAGTTACTGGGCAACACGATACTGCTTTGGTAGACTGATGGTGAGAATTTCTGCAGTCTGACTACCTATAACGCCTGTCAAAAATCTGAAGGACCGGGACCAATGGCTTTACGTGCTTTCCGTGGCACGGGGTGTCAGTAAAGTCCTAGGTAAAGTTAGAAAGGTACACATGAATTGACAAATTCTTATAGGTTGCCCGCAACCTCATTCATGAGAGGCATGTCCCTTAACCACAAGGTCATCACGCCGTCACTATCAGGAGAATATCTAAGCTCATCCCGTAACACCTATAGACAGACTACATCTACATTAAGGAGGTAGTTTGTTTTTTTGTTTGTAGGATGTAATCTCTGAAAGTACTGGACCGATTGCTAATTTTTTTCACCCATAGAAAGCTGCTTTATTCCTGGCTAACATAGGCTATATTTTATGTACGTGGGTGAAGCCAGCTAGCCAAAAGATAATTAACCGCGTGCACAAAAAAAAAACACTCCTGTTCCTTCTTTGCAATTGTTCCAGAAACCCAGGAATCTCTTTCGCATCACCCATCCGAACCTGCTGATAACTCCTTGAGGCGCGCGTGGAAAACTACGCGCCGTCGATGACTTGGGCTCAGTCCGGATGGTTACTAGACAGTCGGACGGCGAGCTTAGGTACAGAACCCTAACAATTCGGAAACAAACACGGATACTAAACTCCGCAATCCAACAACTGTTGTGTGTTTGACAGCTCAAACTTGACATATCTACCTTGAACTGCTTAGTCGGCTCGCCTTTCACTGTGTGCTTTGAATAGCTAATGCGGCTCGCTGGGCAATGCACGTAGTCCGGGAGATAGCGACACGAAGCGCTTGGCACGGACGCGAGATAAAGCTGATCTTTTGATAGGCTAGTGTTGAATACTAATGGGAGAAGTAAAAGTGAATCAACAGTGAGGAGTTAGCTGTATTTTCGCCGAGTTGTTAGAATCTGTTTTGTTGTTTTTAAGCGCAAATTATATGTGAACAATTAAGTTTTTTTTTAACATGATGGCTCATCTGTCACTGTTACCAGACGTAAAGCTATACAAATAAATACATAGCTTTATAATGAAACTTATAAATGAGAAAAAAACCCTTCCCTAGACTCCTCGATCCATAGATAGATTAGAGGAGTCGACGAAATGGTTCTTTTCCCATTTTTTTTTGAGGTGGGAAATCATCAATTAATGACTTTTCTCGCTCTAGGACGGACGAGAGGACGTGTCAAACTTTTACTGACTAAACCCTACCCATGTCCATTTAGTCGCCTCATGTGTTCAAGGGCCTCGGCGACACTTTTAAACGATCCCCAGCCTTACTGAAGGGCCAGTGTCTACTAGATCTGAAGGAACGTTTAGGAACACAAATGTGTTTCAAGTCAATAAAAATTTGACACTCCCTATCACTATGACTAGAGTAAGGCAAGATATTTGATGATCAGAAACACTAGAAAAAAAAAATGGACAAGCGCCCCGGCGGGACGTAGCAGGGCGTATAAGAATTGGCCAGTATTAGAATTGACATAGCAAGTGCAGTGGTAGAACGGTTTGTTGCTGCGCTGCGTGTCACAGGTGCGATTACCGCTAGCAAAAAAATTTGTATAGTCAACAGATAGATGTTTTACACGATAAGATACATGTTTGTTAACATATACCTATAAATGACAAATGATATTTTTTTGTAATTATTAAAAAACACTTTTTCAGGTCAATTTTTTTTCAGTCAGTTTAAACTAGATGAGGCCGATGTTTCCTAGCTGACTACCCTGACAAGAAACACTGAAACAAACTCAGGGGTCAAAGTCTCTTTTAAAGTCCATACAGTAAACTTGTAATGGTCAAATCATATGAAAACCATACAGTAGTGTCTCAGATGGTCTTTTGAAGAAAGATTTGAGTGAACCTGTCAAGTCAGTGCAAGTTTTTGTCAGTATTCGTGTAGTTCAAACTTAGGTCTACAAGGAGCTCAACGAATTAACGAACAATGAAAGGACACTTAGGTAGGCCGCATCAAATACTCAAAACTGCCAACCATCAGGTTAAAATTACAGAAAAGGAAAAAGTAATCCACAAGAACACTCACCACGATACAGGAGTGTTATTATGCATCATCATTTTAATAAACAACAAAATAATCAATTAATTTTCAAAAGAAACAAAACAATTTATTCTATATACTTATCGAACGAAGCTAAAGAGTTTAAGAATAGAGTTTATTGGTTAAATCCATCTCTATCCAGTTTCATAAAGCTGACCATTTGTATGATTTTCATGATTGTAAATAAGCTATCACCATAAAACGTACCTTACAGCATTTACAACCACCTGAGCAATAATGCTTATTATGTAACACCCAATCATAATAATTTTAATGACAATCCGCTAGTTGTAAACCTCTTAATCAACTGCAAGTAGGTGAGATAACGTAACATTCGACACACCAGACTCTTCGACTAAAGATGTATTACTCGCCATGATTGATCGTTTATTCTTTCAAAACAATTGTGTTGAGTTTTAAAATTAAAATGATATACTTAGGTACTCATGTTCGCCTGGTAGCTATTACTAAATGAATAGGTACTTTCTAAATGATACGGTGTCAGTATTTAAGTAAGTCGATGCTTGCATTTTATATTATGTCATTATAGGTGTTAGTCAGACTTGCGAGATGAACTGTTTTGATATAACAAAAGTTTACTATTACTTCACGACTAAATTAGTATAAGTTACCCAGGTAGTCCTCATAATAGCTTTTTTTATTTGTGGTGATAAATGATCAAATAAATCAATTTTCCGCTCTGGGTGGGGCGAGAGGGAATAATAGTCTTTTTCCAACTAAAAGCCTCGTGTGTTCCTGCCATTGTTCCTTCCATTCCAGGAACACGATAACCTTTCGCACAATCCACCAGCCTTGGCTAGCTGCCTGCAGGCCTGGTCTTTATTTGGGGACTGTGGCGTGAGGATTACCTCTATCTTACGCTTTTGCTACCTCTTTCGTCCATATTACCGCTTTGCAGAAGGAGGTGGCTGGTTCTCATGCCCTCTCGTTCCATACCATGGCCTGAATCAGCTTTATGGAGTTACTGCCTATGTGAAATGCGCAACCATATGACTGGATAACACCATTTAAAAGGGTAAAACTATTGTCAGACTTTTGACATCCCGTAATTACCGTAAAAATACATGAACAAACTAAATAGTACCTAACCATCAATACGAATAAGTACTGAGGCCTTTGTATCATTAAGAGTCGTGTTAACGTAAATGTTCGATGATTGTGACATCGTCTGGAAAATGTTTTCCGTTATTTTCGATCAGCAGCGCTTCTTCGGTTTTAGTACAAATTGACGTTTACTTTAATAATCGAGTAGGTACGTTAAAAAACTCGAACTAAGGCTACAGAACTTTGTTTAACAAGATACAGATGTAATGAACTCGAGTTAAAATAGGCCAAGACTAATCACGCCTAGTTTAGCTCAAAAAGCGGCTGCAGGATACGAAGTACCTCTAAGGTAAGTGAACAGATTATAAAACCATAATACTTGATAAAATTATTGCAACCTACTTAAACTTATGGTAATTACTGCATTCCTGGTACCTTCATAAGGATGGGCATGGCTCGATTTGTTACTGGCCATGTACACTAGGACCACATTCTAAATACCTATTGGATTTATTAATCTGAAGGTTAATACTATACTATTCACTTTGAAGAAGTCGATGATTTATTTAACAATTAACTTAAAATAAACTAAATATTAAACTATTTAGGCACTATGATGGATGACGCCTCGTTTCGGCTCGCAACCTGTCTACGCTTAGGTGCACCTTGTGTTGCTCCACATCGGTGCCACTGCGGCGAAGCTGTCGACAGTCTCGGACACCATGGCCTGTCCTGCTGCAGGAGCGCAGGCCGCATAGCTCGACACGCTAGCATCAACGATATTATTCGTCGAGCTCTTGTCACCGCCGGCGTACCCGCTGTATTAGAACCAAATGGCTTGGTACGTGACGATGGAAAGAGACCAGATGGTATGACGTTGGTACCGTGGAAGGTGGGTAGGCCTCTGGTGTGGGACGCAACCTGTGTCGACACCCTTGCGCCATCCCACATTCCATGTACGGCGGGCTGTGCTGGCGCTGCCGCTGCGGCTGCTGAGACCCTTAAACGGCGCAAATACTGTAACCTTATTGGTAATTACAGTTTTGAGCCGTTTGGGGTCGAAACGCTTGGGTCATGGGGTCCGAATGCGCGTCTCCTTTTTAAGGAAATTTCTCGCCGACTGATCGACACCTTGCGTGACCAGAGGGCTGGCTCGTTCTTCGCTCAAAGAATTAGCATTGCCATTCAACGTGGTAATGCTGCCAGTCTTCTGGGCACATTCCCGGATGACAGCGATGTGGAGGAGTACTTCGACGCCTGAGTGCACTTTGTGTTTTTGTATTTTATTTATATACGTTAGGTATTTATTTAGGTTTTAGTATACTATACTTATTATGCACACAATAATTATAAGCTAATAATTGTCTAGTAATATTTGAGAATTGCACATACCAGGAGAGCATAAAACAAAAGGAAGGTGGCTTAAACTCAAAAATAGTTGAAACAAGGCTAGTAATGATGATAATGACAAAAAGGTCTCTATGAAGATCAGCCTTGCCATGTAATGCTTCTTGCTAAGCTTTTGACCAAAAGGTCTATAGGTAATCCTATTGTAATGTTATTAGCCTTTCTGATTTAATAGGTAAATCTTCACTTAAAATATAATAGGTACTTATGGTGATGATGATGGATTAAAATATAATTATCGGCCGTAACACGCATTTATTTATTAATTAAAGTCATCAAGTCTACCCTTTCAGTTCGTCTAAAGATGGAACTACACTGCGCACACGTGTGCCATACACGCCGATCTGGGCGCGTCTGTCTCCATACATTTTATATGGAAACTAGACTTGTAGAGCTACACTTTCCACGCCACGCGACGTCGTTCTACTTACAAGTCAGGGGTGTTACGCGTCTGTGTCGGTCTAATGCAGCTTAATCTGTAGTCCATGAAAACGACTCTAGCCATAGTTAAACGTCTGAGACAATCTTCATACATACATAGTCAACGCCTAGATTCCTTCAGCCAGCTTTATTCATCCAAATGATGGTCAAACTTAAAAATAAAGTGCTTGGCCATAACCACATCGTCAAAAGCATGGTTCGCACGCGACCGCACCGGATGGACAATGCCGCCATTTTAGGCATAAGTAGCAGATGACATTATGTAGGCATGCGATTACATGGTACGTCTTGTAGGTACATGGTCGTTTATAGCAAGGTCTTGGAAGTCTTTATGCTAGAAGTATACTGCGCACACGTGTGCCATTCTCGCCGATCTGAGCACGTCGGTCTCCATACATTTTATATGGAAACTAGATTTGTAGAGCTACACTTGATCCACGCCACGCGACGCAACGCGACGTCGTTCTACGTAAATCGTGATACAAGTGTGCGTCGGACTAATATCATCATCATCATCATCATCAGCCTTTTTTAACGCTCCCACTGCTGGGACTCAGGCCTCCTCTCTAGGAGAGGGAATGGGCCGTCGTAATCCACCACGCGGGCCCAGTGCGGGTTGGTGAATGTCACATGTCTTAGAATTTTTGGTTCTAGGACATGCCGGTTTCCTCACGATATTTTCCGTCCCGTTTTGAGAGTAGTGGTAATTAAATAAATTACACAAAGAAATGCGCCTGATAGGGTTTGAACCCGCGACCTACAACTCGTAAGTCGGAGCCATTACCACTCGGCCACCACTGCTCTCAGGACTAATGTAATTCTAGCTTTAATGTCTAAAGATGAACTGCGACTGAGGAGCGGATCTTATATATACCTATTTTCGAGGTGAGACATCATCAAATTACTTCTTCCGCGCTAGGGTGGAACGAAGACAGGTCAGACTTTTAACGACTAAAACCAACCTGTGTCCTTCTGTTACCATTTAATTTTAGCGTTTCAGGTCCGCGATATCTTTTTCAAAAATTCCCGTGGCCCTATTGGTCATCGGCCCTACGGTTTAACTGTCATCTAATTGAGGCGCTTGTGGAACACTACGCGACGACTATAGGTAATCAGTTGAAAAATGTAATGTTTTAAGGTTGGGCAAAATTTAGCAGCACCTTATACAAATTTTAATGACTTTCAGCTGTAGCGAGAAGGATAGTCAGACTTCTACTGGTAAGGGCATGCACCTACTGCACATATGCACTGAAATCTGTATGGATCTTATACAGATTTCAGTGCATATGTGCAGTAGGTGCATGCAATTGACAAATTACTATAAATAGTACATTTTGATCTAAATGCAAAAAGTTTTTCATTGCGACTGAGGCGGACTCCGCACGAGCCGTAGGCGAGTGTGTTGTGGAGCGAGGGCTGCAGTGGCAAATTTGCACGTGTATCAAACGACTTTTTTCAATACACTTTCGAAGGAATTAATAAACTCGGTTAATCGGTGACTCGTGGGGGTTGACGCGCGCCCATCCTGATACGATAAATGTTATAACATTGTGGCGGGGAAAGCTCGCGCACTTTTCTGCACTAGCCCCGAACAGTTTATTGCGAGCCTAAAAGCGGTGGGATAAAAGCGGATTTTCGAGTAAGTGGTATTGAAAAGATTTGAAGCACTTCAAAGCATTAACATAAAAGGGTGGCTACAGTTACAGTCTAAGCCCACAAATAACCCCATGTTTTATGCAAAACAATTGAGTTCCATGTCTCGTTACTGTATAAGTATTGTTTTACTTTTGACCCACATTTTATTCTGTGTAAGAGATAACACTCGTAATGTGAACATTTACGTGTTTTAAATACACTTTCTCTGAGATTTACTGTTTAAAACTACTTAGGTAAGTACATTTAATTGGTTTTTATGTACGGAAACGATTTCAAAGATTATTTTCACTGTAAACGGCTTTAAAACAGCTCGGTCGTAGAATAAGTAGGTACTAGGACTACAGATATAGCAGGAAATGACAATATCCTCCCGGGAAGTAGGTACCTATAAGCCCATTTTACATTTCCCAGGTGAAAAGTGTCGATGAAGATTTCCATACTGAATAAAAAGGAATATTTATTATATTAAAGCAGGTTCGGGAGTAGAAAACAGGATTGGCTTAGACAAATGGAAGAAACCTGATGGAGAATTTTCCGCATTGGGACGCCACAGGTGAAAAATCACAAGTAAGTAATATCAGGAGTCCAGGAAATCTAAGAGCTAAAACAACCCATTTTAAGTGAATAGCATAATTATTTTGTTTCTTATATCATCGATCATAATGACATGTTAGTCACGTTGTCATATATAGGTATTAGATACCGAGACTTTGAATGAATGGTTAAAAATAGGTTGGTGAATAATCAAGTCGGTAGTAAGCATTGACCATGGTGATTGACATTTGATTACTATTTACTTACTATGATTTTATTAATGGTTTGGTGATTGGGTTTGACTTTTAAACAGAAAAAAAAAACCGGCCAAGTGCGAGTCGGACTCGCCCATGGAGGGTTCCGTAGCAGCAAGTGACATAATATAAAAGTTCTTGTAGTTATTTGTAACTGTGAGCGATGTTTTAATAATAGTGTAATTTTTTTAGATTTATGACGTTTAGATTTGTGACTAGATCTCGCTCAAACCAATTTTCGTTGGTAGTTTGCATGGTAATGTTTATCATACATTTTTTTTAGTTTTATCATTCTCTTATTTTAGAAGTTACAGGGGAGGGGGGGGGTTATTGCTTTTTTTCTATTTTTGTGTGAAAATCTTAATGCGGTTCACAGAATACATCTACTTACCAAGTTTCAACAGCTCTTATAGCTCTTATAGTTTCGGAAAAAAGTGACTGTGACATACGGACGGACAGACAGACAGATAGACCGACAGACAGACAGACATGACGAATCTATAAGGGTTCCGTTTTTTGCCATTTGGCTACGGAGCCCTAAAAAGCAAAGACAACGCGTGCAACAAACATCAATAAGTATTTATATCATTATATAACAAGACAGCCCTGGTGAACTAGAAGATTTATGATTATGAGAACTTGATGGTAAGTTCGTGGAACACTAACAAGAAATGTGTTTGACAGCTCAGAGTAATTTTACTGCAAAGATTATAATATGAGAGAAGTTAAACGAGATTCTCGAATGAAATTCTCGAAAATCCTATTGTAAATTTTCTCGAGTTTCCCCTCTGATTTATTCCATGACGTCACATAATTTATCGCCACCAGGGAAAGTCAACACCCACCATAGAAAGTGTTCATGTATTACCAGGAAAGCATAACAGTGGGACGTTCACACGTGATAGGTAATTGTTGCTTCAGTTCCCCGTCGTCGGGTGAAAACACCCGGATGTCGTAGATAGCGTTTTATCTAACTAGTTCGCTGTTTTTATGCGAGCCTAGTACTTAGGAATGGTTTTGTTCTAGTTTCTTAATGCCTAAATAAAAATAGATATTGATAACCAACATTGTTTATCAGTTATTGCTGAACAGTATTAAAAAAATAGTAACAACGGATCAACAGGACCGAAGGATTAAAACATTGCAACGATAAAATAAATCTGATCGAAAATTTTCCCAGAAATCCCACGGATTGAGACTCCTTACACAAAAAATTAACTACGACGACCACATTTTACAGTTCCACAAACATGTTCCCACCTCCCAGATCACATGGAAATATAAAACACTTGCGTAACCGGTGTGTTTCCGTAGGTAACCCGTCAGTTTTAACGGTTTACTAAAAGAAATCGCTCTGTCATCCGTAGTACTAGTTGGACCGGTAAATCTTAGGGCGTACGGTTATTAGGTACCCGTTAACTAAACATTATTGTCTCAGCATGTTGCGGGAGAAACTATTTGATCGATAATCAATAATGGGTCAATGGTCTTAGGAAGCTGCTAAATGAGTTACTACCTGACGTTTTTTTCCTATTTATTATTTTTCTGGTCCTTAAATCCGATTTGCTTTCCTCACATGTCGGACATAGCGTGAATGCGTGATTGCATTATGAGCGATTCCATAATCTATGATTGAGTTAAAATTTACACGTGAGTTGCCTTTCTTCCGCAATAGATGGACTTGTTTACTGCTCAGTAAGGGAAATGCGGTGCTTGGCCAAATCAGGAAGAATCAATTTACAACTGCACGACTTGAGGTGGTAAGCAATTCTTCAGAATCTTTAAAAGTTATCTATGGGAAAAGATGTCTATGCACAGAATTCTGAATAACATTACAACAACAGCAACTACGAGGGTCATCAAACTGCAACAACTCACCCGCTTGTACCAGGGTTTCATAATTTGTGAGAACACTTAATAATATTCCTTTCTACTCTAACACATATCTCCAGCCTTCTCTAGTCGCCAAAAATCTAGCACAAAATGCAGAAAAAACATTACCAGGGTCGTCAAACCGTACTCAAACACCTGCTAGTACCAGGGCGCCATAAATTCACAGAGCACTTCCATACACTCTGTATCTACAAGATAAAAATCTCTATGTAGCTTTTGATTCAATTGTTTCTTATCTAGATGGAGATGTAGCGGACGCGAGTTCGATGCCCAGTTGCTGTATCCGATCGAGATTGACCTGGCGTCTTTTTTTTTCGAAGCATTTTCCTGTGTATTGTGTTTTAATTGTAAAGTCTACAGATGAATGGAATGATTATTTTTTGTGGATCGATGTTTTGAATGAAAGTTCCTGTTTACACATGTCCGTTAGATTTAAGTGCGGGGGGGAGCCATTTCAAACGGTAACAATTTGCAGTATTATGACTTCCAGCGATCAGTTAGAAACAAAATTTAGATGTAAAAGAGAGACTGTAAGAAAACATGATCTAAAGACCACAATGAGATATCAAGAATACTTATGACAGACCTACGGGATCAGCCATGGACCGCAAAGTGGAACTGAAAAAACATGGGTAGGTTTCAATGAAAGCGTGACACAGAGGTTGATTTCCCCACCACAAAAGAAGAGTACAATTACCGGAACGGATCTTAAGCGCTCGGCGTCAGAGTGGGGATCGCTTTGCGCATTCCATACATTGGCGAGCCAATCGTCGTCGTTGTTAGATACATGCAGCAAAGTAGGGAACGAATCACAAGTGACGTCTACGATGGCGCGGCGAGCCAATCACTGACACTCCCCGCCCCCGCGTCTCACTTGCACCACTAAAGAGACCGAATATTTGACTTCTGCGCAACTTGAAGCCAGCGCTCAAGATCCGTGCCGGTAATTGTAGGGTAGATACTGTGATCCTGGGACGCAGGTGGGTTCCCTTCAACCTAGAGCGGGTGAGGTCACTGTATGATTAACCCACCTCCAAAAAAATTTAAAATAGGATGGAACGAGTATAGTTTAACGCAACTCGAGGGTGTCACGTCGCGCTCGGACTGGTACGATAAATGTAATAAAATTGTAACGGGGCAAGCATATGAACTTTACCGCACTAGTGCGAAAATTTATTTAATGGCGCGCCTAATAGCGGTCCCTACCGCTACCCGCTGTTATCCCTAAAAGCGGGTTTTCGAGTAAGTGTGTTGAAAAACTTTAAACCACCTTGTATAAGCTGCCAACCGTAGTGACACTGTACGGCTCTCAAAGTCGCGTCAACTAGAGCGTGACCGTCACGGTAGCGCGTCATGACAAGTGACGTCACACGTTTTGAAAAATATCGTCATCTCACAAGTAATAGTGTGATTTTACGGCTGTTTGGCTGGCATCTCATTCGATTAAGGTCGATTTTTTTTATCGATTTTTGTATAGAATTTTTTGGTGATAAAGTATGTGGAGTAAAGAAAAGATTGAATTTGCTGTAGTGGTTTTTATTGATTAACAGCTACCAGCTGCTTCACCGGCGTGATAGTGGAATATTATCCCAAGTAAAATATACTCTCTGAACAAAAAGAAGGTACCTATGGTGTATTGGCTATGAGGGTAGTCTCACTACAATGTGACGTAATGTATTTGACACGGGACAGTTATAAGCCATCCGGCGGTTGACTGGAGTAGTTGTGTAGTGCGAATATATACAGTGTGTCACACTGTTGGTGAGCCGTAAATCCTTCCTAAACGCAATACCTAGGTATGTGCTATTCCAAGACATGGTCTACCCGTGTTTGGTACACGGGTTTCATAGAAATCAGGGTTCCATTCCAGTATAGCTTTTTAATATTAGTGTTATATGAAGCAGATGACAGAACACAGCACAGAACAGAAGAAAGAGGTTAGAATGGCCTTATGGGCGGGGCTGGCATGCCACAAAGTAGGGTAATGCTCATAGTTCAACTACCAATAGCAAACTTGCGATCTAAGTGTGCGTAATCTGTATGGAGTTAAAGGGTGGAAGACAAGCGGCGACACTCGTTGTAGTACAAATCGGAAAGTATTTCCTTTCTAATCTCTTTCATCTTTTCTGTGGTCGTAGGCCTGGAGCTATGTGATTACTTCCGAAAAGGAAACCCGGGGTCTTGAAAACATGTTCCTAGGTGTGGTTTTAGTCAGTAGAAGTCTGACACACTCTCTCGCTCTACCCAGAGCAGGAGAAATGAGAGCGGTTAAAAATAATGAGAAAAAATTATTTTCATAGACTAGAGGTAATATCGACATTGGTACTTGTATTGTTTAAAATAAAGTTTCTACTATGGCTACGGACGAAGAGTTTCATAGTTAGTCTTTGCCAAATTCCTGCAAAAAATGAACACGATAAAACGGTACCTGAAAAACTTGTACTGTAACTGAATTAATTATACAGCATGTTTGTTACTAATTAAATCAGTTATGTCGGTAATTACTTAACATCACTTTTTTCATGACAACATAAATTAACCACTTTATTAACATGCAACTAGGTATTAAGCAATTATTAAACTTGTACATAAGCATCATCAAATACATAACACGGGTAGGCAAAATCACGCGTCCGTGTACTAGGCAATCAGAAATTGTAAAGAAATTAATCGATCACTCAATATCTATCAACCTACGGCCGTAACACTTCATATGTGAACCCATCAATCAATTCTAGACTGTAATACTTTTTGATTAAAATCTAAATTGCGTGTGTAACAATCGTTATAATGTGGGCGAAAATGTACTGAGATTTCTAATAGCGTAACTAAAATATGACCACAGGAATGGATCAGTCTTATAATTGTGTTTGTGATGTTTGTTAACCCTTAAAAACATACTTTTAAGGTTGCATTTCGTATAACAAGTACTAAAGCAACAGCATTTAGAATTGGTCATGCAGTTATAAACTGAAGGAAATAGATGTGTAGATAATGCGATATGAACTCCTCAATTTCCTGATTTCCAAATCGTGGAAATCGTTTTTTAGGGTTCCTCAGAACATAATAATAAAGTTAATTATAAAGCCTTTATTTATTAAGGAAGTAATCTTCATAATGCATGATATTAGGCGATTTAATAAAATGATGATGCTGAACTACTTTAATAAACGTAATATTGATGAATCATGTTTAAGTAGATATGAAAAATTTAATTTCCGGAATAGTTATATAGTACTCATACAAAAACGCTATGTACCCATGCAAATTAGTTTAGAATTACATTGGATATTAAGTATGAGTACAACTATTTCAAACACAATTAAGCAATGGCTATATTGTAAAACCAGGATCTCTATATTGGAACAACATACGAACGAATTTACTAAAGGAATTTAGGTGGCTTTTATTCAATAAAAATCAGTCAGAGTCAGACTTTTATCAACTAAAACCCAACAGTGTTCCTTCAGTTGCTCTTTCCCTGCCAGGGTCGCAGTAACTCTTTCGAACCATCCTGCCCTGCTAGACACAATCGCATCACTTGCGTTCAGCTGTGCCGCGTCAATGATTTATTTTCAGAAACCGTGTGTTACCGGTAGCTTCAAGGATCGGAAGTCCTACCACGAGCTCATTCGACGACCTAAAATTAATTGATAAAATGGATGGAGCTTTATATGATGTATAAGCTCCATCCCTCTTTCTCGCTCGCACGCTTGACAACACGACATGGAAAGGCCTATGTTGAGCTGGAAAGCATTTTTTTACATATACATCCGCTCGCGTTCCTTATCTCCTAGTACTTAGGAGCAGGTTAAAGAACTATAAAAATTTCTACGGAACTCTTTGCCCGTACGTACTTGCCTAATATCAATGTCTGCATGAGGAGATGTGCTTTGTGGTTATTCAGGTTAAAATTTAATATTCATACGATTATTAACTTACTGTTCGAAGGATTTGCTTTAATACTTATAAATGTTGAGGTGTTTACCTGTAACAAAAAATAATCATTATTTAAAACACTGTTTCATTAACAAAGTAAAATATCACTCACTTAAGAGCATCCAACCCGAGATAAATTTTCATTATTTTTCATACAAACGCTGTTACGTGATTATGACGTTATAACACATCTTTCTCTAGATATTTTGGAAACACAGATATCTGGCGGATATTAATCTGGGTTTTTATTGAAATAAAATCATAATTATTTGTGTAATCCAGTAAAGACCTCTGAAAATCTGCTATTTTGTGTGAACTTTGGCCCTTCATATTATACTCATATATAATTAAAAACAGTAAAAAAAAGTTTATAGAAACCTTGCACATTTAATCAAGATTATGAATGACGATATTTTTTTCCAGTTTAGTAAAAACACCGTGTAATTCCAACGAGTTTTTGTGAAATATTCGAGTGAATGACGGAATAACTGAATGCCAAGAGAGCGTTCAGGTGTTATCTCTTTTATTTAGCGTTGCCTTCTTATCTACAAGTTAGGGTGTACCTGCCAGGTTCGCCTGCACAGTTATACCTGTGAGGTAAGCTCGTGTGGAAACCTGCACAATTGTGCAATATACACGCTCTGGTTTACCTGTAAAACTCAATTGTACAATGCGTTTCAAATGAGAATAGGGTCGATTGCCAAGTCATGACGTCACGATTTACTGTGAAGTCGAGGAAAGAAATTTTTAAAGTTTAATATTATCTTATAATAATATATTTTGTACGCTGAACTGAACACCTATTTATTTATTATTTATCACACATATAATATGTAAATTATTTACCCTACACCTAACACTAATAACTGAGTACTTTAGTATAAACCAATTTTCAACCGTACACTCAGTTGGAAACCAGCGTCAGGCAACTACCATGTATTGCTGAACTGGACCTATTTGGCGCCGCCGTGAGACACACATGAGTTGAGTTGTGTGTTGAGTTGTCTCTTTTTTTTACATAATAATCTATTAGTGTCTACATGTTGTTACTACATTGTGTGTATCTATGAGTGTGTATGTCAAATAAAATAGTTTTCTTTCTTCTTTCTTTCTTCTAATAACTGTCAAGTATACTCTAGCGTGTATGGCCATTCCGTTGGCTTACATTGGATGAACCAACAAGGTTCTAGTCAAGTTAACGATAGACCTGTGGAAAAGGGCACTCTTAATATTATTAAGGCAGAAGTTGGTATATGTATGTTGGTTACACCTTTACGCTCAGCAGAACGGATAAATGAATTGTAATTGGCTATTTCGTAAATCCCGAGATTTATTCGTTACTAGCTTTTGCCCGCGGCTTCGCTCGCGTTAAATTCGGGGTAACACGGTTCCCCTTTCTGTGGGGGGTTAGTGAACTCCCCTTAGTGAACTCCACTGCAGAATTTTCACTACTACAGATTTATTATAAGTATAGAATAGATATTTATAATTCCAGGATTTTAGAAATGATAACGACGACAATCATGTCCAACTACGACACAGCAAACTTGTCTACGACAAGACTGCCGATACGATAAAACAAAACTGTTTTGTATAATAATATTGTATTACCGTGCCGTAGACAAAACAGTCTTGTCGCAGATAAGTCGGCTGTGTCGGACAAGTCTGTCTAAGACAGTCTTGTCTCAAGTGTGCGTAGACCCTAAAAGACCACCACACATATTCAACTCTATTTTACTCGTATTTACCTCTATAAATACTTAGTTGCATATACTCTACCCCTGGTCATATCACTGAAAGGCTACCACACATATCCAACATTCCAAAATCCCTAATTAAGTATAATGAAGCAATAGAAACTCATGACATCTCTTAGCATTCAGTTATTATGAAACAGTCTAAGAACGCTCTAATAGAAAGCCACCGCCATTCTATGCTAATAGCTAATTGTGGACTTGTCAGCCGACTTATTAGTCGTATATTAGTCTTGTTGGCACCTGAAGGCGGGTTGCAGGATTGTTCGAGACAGTTACCGTGGTCCTGGAACGTAAAGGGCAACTGGAGGAACATGATTGGGTTTTAGTCAAAAGTCTGACATTGTCTCCCAATCTCCGTCGGGGGATAAAGACGAGGCCCACTATTTCAAATGAGTCGCCACGGCCCTGAAACATAAGTACAATTCTGACATTCCTTCCCGGTCACCGATAGGTTCGGACTGGCGGATGGTGAGTAACGGGTAGTTGGCCGTCAGATAAGGACCAGGCCCTGTTCGACAACGCGTCGTGTAATCGTGTTCTACGCGCTCTCACAAACGATGGACCAGGCTCGATAGTTCGAAAGAGTCACCGCGACGGCAAAAGGCAGGATTTCTACTGCTTTAAACACAACCTGTGTTTAAAGCAGTAAAAATCCTGCCTTTTAAGGTAGAAAAAATCTGAAATTTCTTTTTGGTCTCCCAGGGCGAGAGGAGTTATTTGATGATTTGTCACCTTAGAGGCTAGAAAGCTCAGTGATGCGAGCAAGGGATGGGGAATATTTATTTATTAAAACTTTATGCACTAGTAATAAACCTGTACAAAAGCCAAACTTAATGCAATGGGCATTTTCTACCAGTCGACCTTAGAGTGGTGCAGAAACATAACATCGTCGTTGCGACTTTCTTATACTTTTGGCAAAATCACTTTTTTACGCCAATCGGAACCTTTTGCACATTTTGAAAGTATCGATTGCAAAAACTCTCAATATATGCGACGATTTAATCGTCATTTATTTACCAATTTCAAGATCAACAATGTGTTTCTGTTGGTGTTTATAATACTGTTTTTTTTTTCACTATCACACTACTTTTAATTTCAACTAACAATAGAAAAATTAAAAGCAGAAAATCAGATGGTTTTTATTTTATTATCTACATTGAGCTCATATAATCAATCAAGAATAATCAATTTTCAAGGTTCCTCAAATGCAAAATTTCATTTTCATTAACATGGTTTGATGTAAGAAAACCCAGTTGTGGGTTAAGCTCGCCTATGTACATCAAATGTCCTGTTTTGTTGGTTGTAAAAAATTGTTTGTGTACAATAAAGAATAAGAATTAGAATAATAGAATCAACATGAAATATGTAACCAAGCATTATAACACTTATTATGATTTAAAAGAGTGTCCATGGAGTTTCTTGCACGTTCTTCTCCATAGAGATCTACGCTTTGGAATGTGCCATTTATTTAGCTTCACTTTTCTTGGACTGAGATTTGACTATTCAAAAGTGCCTGCAAATGGTCTATTTGAAATAAATGATTTTGAATTTTGGTTGATAAGTACCTATATTTTTTGTTGTATCTCATAAAGTCTGAATTTTACACATAAGAGGTCTTAAAGTCGCAACGACGATATGGTAGGTGCAACTTATTGATAGGTAATGGGAGTCTTATGTGGAAGATGTTAGTTAGTCAAGAAATTTGTTTGCCAAAACATAAATTCTATCTATAAAGAGCAATTGGTAAAGAATGTGATGAGCGCTTTACCATCCCAAAAACAATGGTTCACGACCTTACCACAGACAGACTAACCTCGGTTCCGGGTTATAAAAAACCCACACAGATCCGTGAAAACAAAACACGTAATAACGTCTAAAACTAATCGCTGAACAAAACGGGTTAGCCATACAAGCCACCATGTAAACGGCGTGAGACGTAAATTCACTGGAACTGATTCAAGGTTGCAAGCTTGAGACACGCGAGAAAACGCACCATGTGTGTAGTGGGCTTTGTAAGTGCATGTGTGGTTATGAGCGCCTGGTATGTAGTTTTGGGATACATATGTTGAATTTTTAGAGATTTTGGTAATTGCTAAGCGTGGGCTTTTTTTTAGGTGGAAAATCATGTGACGCGGATGTCAGACCTTTACTGACTAAAACCCACTAATAGTTTCTTCGTTGCTTTTCGTACCAGGGCTAGGTTTTCCTTTCAGAAGCGAACGAATCGCTCCAATAGGCTTTGACCCTGCTGGGCCCCTACGATTTGCTGGTTCTCCTTGAGAATTGAATGAATTTTACTAACTAAGACCACTTCTATGTTCCTTCTTTACCTTGCGTCCTAGCTGATCCCGGGACTCGACAGGGATTTCGGACCACCCATGGCCCCAGTAGACTTCGGCCCCTGCTGGGCCTTTACGGTTTGCTGACATCTCTAGCCCCAAGCGGATGCCGGCGTTCGCGCTGTCATTGTCTTTCTATTGTGTCTCTAATTGACACAATTGAATGGTTAAGGCCCGCGTGGAACCAGACGGTTGCCGGACGAGATACACATGTTAAATTGGCAATAAATTAGTTTAATTTTTGGTAATTGCTAAGCGTGGGCTTACTGGGTACCATTAAATGCAAGGCGACATTCCGGCAGATCAAGACAAAGGTGGAGAGATGAGAGAGCTTGACTCTTACTGGAGGGTTTAGCCCACAAAGGTATAAGACAGATGTGTGTGGGAAAAGGCAAGGGAAGGCTTTGCCTAGCATAGGGACACAATATGGGTTAATTAGATTCATATTCAAATTACATAAGAATTGCAAAGCAAAAATATAAAACAATATACTGTTTTTTTACATTTCCGACTTAGGCAACTGTAAGCTATTTTCGTTTGTGTGCCGAGGAGTACTATAGAAAAGATTGCATTTTTGAGTTAGTGTTTTAATCTTGATGAAACAAAGTGAAATCCGAATTAATTCATGATACTTTCGCGTCTTATCTTGATAGCCTTTTGATTCGGTGATTGAATTATCAGCAGAAGTAAGGAACTATTTCAATTATTCCGATATAATCACTCGGCAAGCGATAGGTAGTCACGTTCATAATAATCTAGAGGATGCATCTGATCACTTTCTTTTAAACCATGCTCTCTCTTTGTAACGTGGTGTCAACGTGAACGCGATCGAGAAGCGATGCGGCGAAATAAAACAAACACGGTGTGGGCGAAGCGAAGCGGACACAATCAGTTGGTTTAATACTGCCACTCGAACTCTCGCGGTGCGGTGATTTGTTTTATATAAATAGCGGCATAAGCGGCGACTTCACATGCACGTAGGGCAAAGCCGCCGTGTTGCGTTGGATTAGCGTGAACCGCATCGTATCGCTTCGGAACCGCATTCGCGTTGAACTGAATTAATCATAACTACAAAGTAGACACTAAATATACGTATTTAACCACCCTTGAGATCTAAACCAACTCATACATATGACAGGGTCACGGACCTAAAGTATTAAATCATCATGTAAAGCCTGGACACACAGCAACAGGGACAAAATCCGGGGGGTCGCCATTGTGTCCATGTTGGACTGCACAATGATCTGTTCTAGCCTTTGTAACGAACTAAACAGTTAGCCTAGCTGGCCGTTTCTATGAAATATCTCCATTATAAAAGCCAGTTCTGAGGCTGTGAGTCCGCATATAGTTTTGATAGCTTGAAGGAACCTGGTTCCTTAATCATGTTTGTGAGAGGGTCACTTTGTACTGCTTTAATGTGTTTGACAATGCATGTGTTGTCAAGTTTGTAACGTTTGCAAGAAAGCTGATTTGTTATCCCTGCGACGTTATGTTTGCCTGGTGATTAGGGTACTCAAGAAGACTATCTATGAGATCTCTGCCGACAAACTGTGCTACAGCACAAAATAATAGGTCAATCTCATGTATGTACTTCACTTTTTATACCTGGGCTAGGCGATCGCGCTAGGGTCAGCGCGTTGGCGTTGTGCCGAACTGTACGAGTGCGATCGGGCGTTTGAGCCGAGATATCGTGTCCGTGAGCGGTGTCTATGTGTGCATTGCTCGAGCGCGCTTTGTATGTAGGTTGTCTTCTGTACCTATCTATTTTGTGGCTGTAGTTTGATGGCTATATAGTTTTGATGGCTTGAAGGATCCTAGTTCCTTAATTATGTTTGAGACAGGGTCACTTTGGGTTACAGTACTGCTTTAATGTGTTTGACAATGCATGTGTTGTTAAATTTGTAACGTTTGCAAAAGAGCTAATTTGTTATACCTGCGACGATTATGTTTGCCTAGTATTTATAAGTTACTCAAGAAGACTATTCACAACACTGTTTCGCAGAAGATTTAAGTGAAACATTTGTTTTTTTTAATCTTAAAAATAAAAATAATATTTGGTTCTAGCCTTCTAGCTTCTCCGATAAAAGAAGGGGGGGTTAACTATGCTAAGATCTATGTGAGGAGAACAATCAAACCACTTTTCCCGCCCTGGGTAGAGAGGGCTTTTCAGACTTAGTATTACTAAAATCACACCTATGTCCCATCAGTTGTCTTTTGCGTTCCAGGACCACCAGTATCATTACCATGGCCCTCTCACTCCAATCTGGACCGGGAGAAGTCATTATTACCCACTTTAAAAAAAAGGGTCATACTAACTTTCGAACATTCCTGCTGCCCTAGTAGACATCGGCCTTACTACTCTTTAGTTTTTCTGAGATTTCTTTGAGGTGCGCGTAGGTCATAACTACTCGTTAGGAAAATTAGTAGATCCTACTCAATATCACCGTGAAACAGGAAGATATCAACGTAATCTTGAAAGCTTACTGTTTATTTTCATCCTACTTAAAAACCATAGTTTTAATGAGATGCAATAAAAACGAGGAAGTCCAGACTATTGAAGACGACTGGCGGCAAAGTATAAGGATTTAGTCCCGTTCATCCGACTCTTGTTACCACAGCTAAAGTTCCTCGAAGTAAACTTGGTAATTTAACTTTTAATTACATGCGAGCCTACTAGTACTTCTTATTTAATAGCAGTAAGTGGTAACAGCCCCGATTTATGAGTTAAAAGTCGCGGGTTCAACCCAGTCAGGCGCATTACTTTGTGTAATTTATTTCAACACCACTGCTCTAAAAACGGTGAAGGAAAACATTGTGAGGAAACCAGCATAATGTCCAAGAACCAAAAAATTCCAAGACATGTGACATCCAATCCACCAATTACAGCCCATTCCCTCTCCTAGAGAGGATGCCTGAATTCAAACTGTGGGAACATTATAAGGCTGACTGTGTTATATTATGCTATGCTAGTACTTCAGTTTTGATTACAGTAATGTTTGCCACACCCTGCTTACCCTTTGCTCTTCAGTAAGTTGTTTCTATTAAAACAAACACACGCGTAATCCAGGTTTAATAGTTTCCACCATTGCGTAAGTCTATAATCAAATAATAAGTGCCATCGAAATGGAACCTGTTTAGTATCTGTGCCCGATGCGAGATTGGGACTAAGAGGTCGAAAGAAAAGTGCTCCAGTGGATATGGCAGTTGATTTTGCAATTTACTTATTAAAACTTTCTGCATACGGAAACCCACTGTTCAAATGTGAATTTGGCTTAGGCATTTTTGAACATTCGGCTATAGGGTTCAAAGATAGAAAAAAGCAGGTATAATATAAGGGTGAAAGAATAAGAAAAAAAAAACGATTATATAAACATACTTTGTTAAAACTAGACAAGTGTGCTATATCGTTGACCAAATCATAGCTAAGCAGAAATGAGATAATGATAAAAAATATTACGAGCACAATATTAATTATCGATCTACAAATTTTGTCTGGGCTAATTTATATGATAAAAATTTGAACTACATTTTAGTACAAATAGCGAAAAACCCGTTTCAGATTTCGGTTCGATAAGAATATCAATCGATTTCGTTTATAATAGAGTTATGAATAATCCTATATATGGTTAGTAATGGGATAATCGAAAAAAAATTTAAGCCTTTCATTTAAGTCGTGAAAAATCAGAGCCATTTATCGGTTCTGTCTAGCCTTTAGCCAAGTATATGTCAGAAATACCAATGTTACGTTGTCCTGAAGTGATTTTGATCTTTTTCCCTCCAATTCAAATAATTGGTTTGCAATAACTAACTTGCATTTTGAATTATATTGAAGTCGATCAGTCAGAAAGATTAAGTTTGCTCATAAAGCGTAGACCTCTATGGAGAAGAACGTGTAAGAAGATTTCTATCGAAACTAAACTGCCTTGCAATCACGAACCATATTCGGCCCTTCAACGCCTCGTCCACACAATTTCTCACATCGATTCGTCCCACTTCTCCGCGAGTTTCGAATAACGGTTCGTTCGGTTAACTAACTCAGTGTGATAACACAACTGGGCTACCATGGTAGGCCGCCATAAATTTACAATGAGTGCAGGAATATTTGTACTACCGACTGGTTGTTTATGGGATCCTGGTACCTTCGCAGTGCTGTTTTCATGGGTTAAAGAAAGTTTACGCTATTTTCTAGCAGTCTGATAAGCTTGTTTATTTGAGTGAATTTGGTATATAACATGTAATACTATTTTCCCTTTTAAAAACAAAAATAATAAAAAAAAACATATATAAGAAAACGAAATGAGTGACCCGCAGCGATGTGGTTATAGGAGGATAGAAAAAAAATGTCTCACTCAATTTTTTTTTTTGACTTGTGAAATCAATTAATTTTTTCTATTTCCAGGTGGAGCTCTCATGTGTGTCTGATTTTTACTGACTTAATCCAGTTGTGTTCGTTCAGGTACCCTTTGCATTCCATGGACTCGGTAACTTTTTCGAACAAAATAAATACCAAAAAAGTGATTTCAGAAGAGCCATTAAGAGGCCGGCGAATGTCACTCGCAACTGCAAGTTGACGCGTATTCAAAATTCGTTCGCGGAATATAGCTATCTCTGTTTGACAAAAACAAGTGACGAATTGACGCAGCTGTGTGTGTGTATGTGAGCGTCTTACAATTTATTGTTAGTAAAATGAGGTATATTCATTATTTGCTTTATTTTTGCCGAATACTTCGGGAATTGTTTGTGAATGTACGAACTAGTAATGCGTTTTTTGGAAATTTTATTACCCCGCCAATATCTCAACATATTATGATAACAATAGCAGATAGGTATGTCATACAAAGGTGGTCTTTTTTTACGGTGGGAAAATCATCTAATGACATCCCCTGCTCTTGGGTGGAGCGGGAGATAGTGTCACACTTTTACTGACTAAAAACCCACTCCTGTTCCTTCGTTGCCTTTCGTACCGGGGCTGAGCAACCTTTCGGAGCTAAACCTGGCCCCAGTAGGCTTCGACCCGGTTGGACCCCTTCTGTTGCTGACAACTCCTTGAGGCGCACGGGAACAGTTCGCGCAGTCGATGACTTGGGCTCGATCCGGACAGTTACCGGACGGTCGGACAGCGAGCTACCGATTGCTTGCCGTCCGCAAGCCCGCGCCTATGGTGGCCGGAAATCGGGATCGGAATCCCGGCAGCGGCTGTGAGCGCCGTTGCCTGATACGGTCGGCCTCTTCCTTTGCTAGCATTACTGCTTTGTAAAAGGAGGCGACTGCCTGCCACTGATCCTCCTCGCTCCGAACCATGGCCTGTACCAAAGTCTGGCACGAGAGATCGCCGCCGCCGATAACCTCCACGAGGGCAAGGCGATGCTCCGCCTAAGCGGCACACCTCCACTGCGTGCTCCACCGTGTCCTCCGGGCGTTCCGCACAGTGGCGACACTCGGGCGTCACTTCCGTACGAATCCGGTACAGCCCGAACCTACCGAACTTACGTGTCCGGTGAGAACCTGCGTCATGCGGAAGGTGAGGACGCCCGCGCCGTGAGGTCTTTCCAGCTATGCCTCCAAGAGGGGACTTACTGCCATAATTGTGGCGTGCCCAAGGTGGTCTTCTTGTGGTCAAATCAGAAAATGTTATGGAGGCGAGAGCTTTTTTTTTCATAGGTGGAAAATTATACAATGACTTCTGCTGCTCTTTTAGTGTCAGACTTTTAGAGAAATGAAAACTGTTCTTTCGTTTCAAGGCCCCGATGTTCTCTTTCACTCAACCCTTGGCCTCAGTAGACTTCGAACCTGCTGGGCCCCTACGGTTTTGCTGACATGTCCTCGAGACGCGAGTGAAACACTATGCAACATCGACGTCTCGAGCTCGGTACGGACGCTTATCGGACGGCCGGACGGAGAGATACAAATTGCCCGCCGTCCGCAATCCTGCGCCTACGGTGACTGGAAAAAGGGATCAGGATCCCGGTGGCTGGGGCGTGAGGAATGATGTTCCCTCACGTGTACGACTGTCTCCTTTGCTAGCATAACTGCTTCGTAGAAGGAGCCGACCACCTGTCATTCCTACACATTCCGGACCATGGCTTGTACCAAAGTCACTCCCACGAGGACACGGCGCGGCGGCAGTGCTCCTCCTGAGTGGAGCATACCATCGCCGTATGCTCCACCCTGTTCTCCGGGCGGTCTACACAATGATGACAGCCAGGCGTTTCTTCCGAACTTACCACGGAAGAAAGGTGGAAGAGGCTTAAGACGGTGAGGTGTCGTCATGCGGAAGGTGAGGATGTTTCCACGTCTATTCACCCACTCCTCAAAGATTGGATTTATCGCCATAATTATGGCTTGCCCCGAGATCCCGCCGGTACTCTGACTGCCTTCGTCAGTGGTTTTTTACCCCGGCGTTGCAACTCCATGCGCAAATTGTGCATGCATGCAAGGACTGTTGCCTCTAGATCCCATGGTGGCAGACCAGCAAGGAGGCTCGTCCCTTCGCTGGAGAACGTGCGGTATCCCCGCACCATTTAGATGGCCATGATCCTCTGGGATGCGTTCAGCTTTGCCCCCGGTCGCTTTCACAGCAATGGGGCCAACACCAGCGCTCCGTAATGGGCCATGGACCAAACAATGCTGCGTGGAGCCTCCGTCAAAGGGCTAAGGACCTGTATGTTGGGTAGGAGCCGCTTCAGGGCAGCCCCAGTCCGGTCCAGTTTGGGAGCCAGACGTCGGAAGTGTTCTTCGAAATTCCAACGGATGTCGAGGACAAGTCCCAAAAACATTCCGACCCATATCTTGGTACCGATCCCTGGGGAACACCGCACGACATCTCTCGGCGTTTCCATTCTCCACGGTGAGCGGGGCAGATAATGAACCTGTCCTTCAGGTTGGCCTCGATCACACGAATGAGGTAGACCGGCACCTGGTGATACCGGGGTCCAAATAGAGCGCTCCCTGCAAAAGCCAAACTGGCCATCCGCAAGATCCGGCTCCACCCGTACCAGGTGCGTACGAGGAATAAAGAACAGCGAAGCGCACCCTCAGAGCGGAGATACGGCTGGCCAAACTGGAGGCCCGCGACGTGTAGCTGGGGACTCTGAACAGAGACCCGTGGGGACGACCCTACGAAATGGTCCGTAACAAGCTCCGTACCTGGGCTCCCCTGCTGACACAGAGTACCGGCCCCTGTTTATGAAGGGTGTGATGAACGTTTTATTCCCGTCAAAAGGGGAGCATTCTCATCCGCCTATGGCTCCGCCACTAGTTGTAGTGTAGTTTATATTTTTATGTCACCGTTTTTTGTAGCCATATTTGCATACTATGTGCTATGCGACCTCCTCAACGGGATCAGCGTGGTCTATTATACAGACGACACGCTGATCCTAACGAAGGGAGAGTCGTACCAGGCGGCTGTCGAACTAGCGGAACGCAGGGTTGCAACACCCTCCAACCAGCCTTGGCCCCACCGACATCATGTCATATGGGCCGAATCGAAATGAGACGGCTGCGGACACAGTCCACCCATATAAATATGAGCGCCCTATCACCGCAGCCGCTTCTCGACTCCTTTACAAATTTCCTCGTCTTGTCCCCATGTTGCCTTTCTCCCCATCCTGGGGCGGCATACTAACGGTCCCGTGGTCACGTGGGTAAGACAAACACACAGTACGGGTTCGCTGCCTGCTTACTCCTTAGTCTGTGCCATTCGTGTTCGAACTCTTTTGGGGCCATGAGATTGCAGTAGTAAGCCGGTCTCTCATTCAAGCAAGTGATCCCGTCCATCATCTACATATATATCTTTCGTCGCTGTTCGTCACAGCGACGAAAGATATATATGTATAAGGGGGGCATCGCCACAGAACGTGATCAAAATTTTCGTCCTCATCACCACAATAGCACACGGTAACCTCACATAACCGCATATCATACAGTTTCTTCCAGAAATATCCATGTCCAGTCAGGATCTGCGAGACTTTGTAGTCCGGCTCGACCCAAGTTACCTTGAGCCTAACCGCCACGTCAGGGAGGAATCGATGAAGTTCCATCGCCTCTTCACGCAGTGTTGCAACAGTCATGAAGAGGATCCAGCAGTTGGGACTCGAGGTGGCACTGCACAAGTCCGAGAGCATGTGTTTTCATGGCCCTCGGAACGAGCCACCGCCGGTTTCCCAAATTACAATAAAAGTTTACAAGTATCTGGGATTCGTCCTCGACAGCCGATGGTATTTTGAGGAGCACTTCCGACGTCTGGTTCCCAAACGTGTTACTTATTGTTTATTTTGTGTTGCTCCTTGTGCTGTACCAAATAAATTATTTTTCTTTCTTTCTTTCTTTCAAACTGGATTAGACTGGAGCACTCAAGCGGCTCCTGTCCAACCTGGGGTATCCAGACGCCTCCTGCTGGAGGCTCTACGCAGGCATCGTTCGGTCCATGGCCCTTTATGGAGCGCCGTAGCTGCGAAAGTGATCAGTTGTCAAGCTGAACGCATGCCAGGGAGTTTTAGCCATCGTAATGGTACAAAGACAAAGCACGGTTTCCTGCAATATACCCGCGCGGTTTCCTGCAGGCCTGCTACCATGGAATGTGGAGGCAACAGTCCTTTGCACGCATATGCATGATTTACACGTGGAGATGCAACCCCGGGGCGAAATTCCGTTGCCACGACAAGTCGCTGTATGGCAGACAGTTCCGGCAGGATCTCAGCGACTGTCGTTACGCAAATCCTCACCGGACATGGCAAGTACGGGAGGCTCCTACGTCGGATTTAGGCGGAAGAAACGCCTGGTTATCACCATTGTGTGGACGGTCTGATGGATACGGTGGAGCATACGGTAGAGATGTACATATGTGCCCCGTTTAGGCGGAACACCGCCGCGTCCTCGTGGGGGCCATCGGTGGCAACGACCTCTCGCGCCGAGCCCTCTTTCTACGAAACAGTAATGCTAGCGAAGAAGGCGGCCGCATGGACGAGGGAATACCCTGACGCCCCAGCAGCCAGGATCTCGACCCAGATTTCTAGCCATCCTGGGCTTGGAATCGCCGTCCAGCCATCCGGTAACCATCTGGACCGAACCCAAATCGTCAACGGCGCTTTTTTTTACTCTTTTTTTTAAGGGGTTTTTGACGGCGCTTTTAGTCAGCTAAAGTCTGACATGTCCTCAAGAGTTCTGTATTCCTTTTATTAAACTTTAAATGCTTACGTACTATTTTATTTAAGTCAATAGTGTCAAAAATATTACAATAAAACTCGACCTATGAACGCAACTGAAGTAATGACAGCACGCACACAATGACACTGACATCCCGCTTGCCGCGATAGCACTAGTAACTCTTGGAAATTTGCGATAAATTGGACGTGTTTCGTAATACCAAAAATGATGAATGAAAGCTTAATGTTTTTCCAATTTGTTTTCTATCATTTGGAAATTGATAATATAATCTGTGTTCCTACATTGAGAATATTGGACATATTGTTATTTTTAATGTAGGAAAAGCCAAATGAAAACATGCCATTTACGTTGTAAAAAAGTGCGAATTATAATTCGCTTTAATTTCGTTTTAGGCAAGTTTTTTTTAAAAAAGAAAGATGTAGGAACCTAGATAAATATCGTCTATAACCGAATAACATCATAATATGTTGGAAATATGCTCCAATTGCAAATGAGCGTGGTATTACGTTTGTATGAAAAATTCATCTGTCGCCGTGCTCTTAAGTTTAAAATTTTCAGTGTAGGTACTTATTTACTCGATAAGAAGTTGCGAATCAATTATTGAGGAATATCAAAGATACGAAAAAAAATTTTGATAATCGGATTTAAAAAATGTGTTGAGTAAATAAAATAATTTAGCTTGTATTTAAGCTAAACCCTCAATAACAAAAAGTTAATTAAAGACCATAAATTCGAACGTCACCCTTTCAAACATTGTCGCAAACCTTTTCTACAAAAAAAAAAAAAACTGCGATCCACTGGCAACATCACAGCCCAAATCCACAATTACAAATCGTTTAATCTTTCGTAAACATGACAAAACCCTTCGCCTGACCTAGGGACCTGTTGTGCCATCGGACTAAACCTGTAACTGTCGGTAATTGTTACCACACCGGGCTATGTATAGTGTTGCCAGTCGAAAATAATCGTTTGCGAAAGTAGTGTGTACTACTGAAGTTTTTTGAATGAAAAAGTGGAATACGTTTAATTTATAGGTTAATGTGATTTAGGCGGTTTAAATTGGTGGATTGTGACGTTGTAAAAATTACGCTATCGTACTAATGACAGTTTATTCGGACACAGTGTCCGAGTTGACACATTTTTGTTTCAATATCCTTTTTACTGACGATTTGGACACACAACGCTTAGTACTGTCAAATAATAAGTTTACCAAAACTTATTAACTTCTGATTAAACTATTTTAGGCTTGATTTAAGGCGGCAACTTCAGGTAATAAGTTTCTTTATATTATATTTTAAGACTTTTTTTTATCTGAATAGTAAATAGCATCAATAAATTTGGTGGTGTCCCCCCGCTACATACCTAGCTTAGTTTATGTGGTAATGGTCTCATAGTTTCGTACCTTAAAGCTTTTATATCCTCACAGCATAGATGCAAAAGCACCCATGCTTGAACGAAAAAAATACCAATAGTTACAATTGCCATCACGGATCTTGAGCGCTAGCTTCAAGTTAAGCTGAAGTCAAATATTCGGTCTCTTTAGTGGTGCGAAGTGAGACGCGGGGCGGGAGTGTCAGTGATTGGCTCGCCGCGCCATCGCGTCATAGACGTCACTCCTGATTCGTTCCCTGCGTTGCTGCATGTATCTAACAACGAAGACGATTGGCTCGCCAATGTTTGGAATGCGCAAAGCGATCCCCACTTTGACGCCGAGCGCTCAAGATCCGTTTTGGCAAGTGTACAGAGGCCTATAAGCTCTTAACGCGATCCATTTGGCGACCTAAACTGAACTGTTAAAGGGATGTAGTTATTATACAGAGTATGTAGTTCCATCCTTCTTTCTCACTCGCACGTTTGACATTTTAACAGGTCATGGTAAGACCCCGGGCTACTTGTGTTCGCATAAATGTGTGATTTTGAGCATAGCGCAGGGTACGCAGAACAGATGGCCGTTGGGGCCGAAAGGTTCTGGTGTGGCGACTGCGTACCGGAAGACGCTGCGTTGGAAGGCCTCCCACAAGGTGGACCGATGACCTGGTCAGAGTCGTAGGAATCCGATGGATGCGAGACGCACAGAACCGGTCGTTGTGACGACGCTTGAGGGAGGCCTGTGTCCAACAGTAGACGTCTTTCGGCTAAAAATGATGATGTATTTAGATTAAGCTAAAATCGATAATAATTAAGTATTTTCTCTTATGAAAACTAACTCAAGAACATCCACATCTTACAACAAAGTACCAGGGCCACATAACCGACAACAGTTACACCGTACAAATTGCATCCATCCGAACATACTGGTATACAGTTATAAAATTGCAAAAACAATAAAAGATAACTCTACCAATACTTTAGAACCGGAAAGTTCCTCCTAATAACATCAATAAGTATCTCCGGGATTTCCCAGTCTATAAGTGGTTAGGAATGCCTGTAAACAAGCCTAGGTTATTACGCCGTAACTTACGACCTTATGGAATGAGCGAGCGTGCCGATTGCTATTATGTTTTTGATGTTTTTTGCTACATGCTTGAAGGAATTTAAAAAATAATTGTTCGTATATATAGGATTTTTATAAATAAACACTGAATGACTGTCAATATACACAACATATACAACGTGTAACGTTAAATGCGCAAAAGCTCAGACACCCCAAATGATTTTTAATTTAAGGCTTATAGTCCCTTGAACCTCTCTCTCGCACCCGCCTAGGCGGCAGTACGCAAATCTGTACATTTATTTGCGGCCAACAGCGCCTGGAAAGCGTGCGGCTGACCTTTAAATCCATTTTCTTTGCGAAATATTGATTGATTTACATATTCAATGTTCACTTTGAAGAATATTTAACCACCAATTCTTATGTGTAAAAATGTTTCTAAAGATCCAAGCCATTTCGAAGGAGTAGGGACAAGTTGCGAAAAAAGTATTAATAGTACGAAAAAATCAAATATTGATAATGTTGTTCATGAATCTATAATAAACATAATATATTTTTTTCAAACCTATTAACCTGGCCGTTATCGAGCAATAGGCTTCAGAAAGTCACTGTTTTATGGCACTTTTCGGGCGCTTGGGCCTTAATTGACCTAATTCTGTGAGAAAAAAAAAAAACCATTTAAAGGTTTTATGTGCTGTTTTAGTTTGTTTATAATATATCTGCAATGAAATAAGAACTCTTATTATGCCGTGTATATGAAAATTTTATTGGACTATTTGTGTGTGTTTGGTAGGTACCTATTTTGACGGGTTTCGCACGTGATGGCTTGACCTATTCATAAATAGACAGGACGACATTTTTAATTGAGAGTTACAGAGAGTACAAGAGTTTTTTGAAAAATGTAACCTATATTAAAATGAAACTATTTTCAGGTTTTGCGCATTTATCGTTACACGTTGTATTTTTATGGAGCACACTCACTGGAGTTCTTTGTGACCCGCGCATGCCCATACGCACTAAAGGAAAAGTGTACAAGACAGCAGTAAGACCAGCGATGTTGTACGGGGCCGAATGCTGGACAGAGAATCAAACAAATGCTCAGAACCTACACGTGGCCGAAATGAAGATGCTCAGGTGGTCGGGCGGAGTGACTAGACTGGACAAAATTCGAAACGAATACGTCCGAGGTAGCTTCAAAGTCACTCCAGTCCAGGAAAAACTCACCGAAACACGCCTAAGATGGTACGGCCACGTCATGCGAAGAGACAGCGAGCATGTGGTCCAGAAGGCAAGAAAGGAAGAGGACGGCCGCCCTTGACCTGGTGGACTAGTATGGCCAATCTAGTTAGGAAGTCCCAACTGCCTGACCCAACAACCCAGGACAGATTGTCCTGGCGCAGAAGGATAAGGCGAGCCGACCCCACCTAACGTGGGAAGAGGCAAAGAAGAAGAAGAAGAAGTTGTATATTTTATGAAAAAAAGAAAATTCACTTATCGCTAGGACGCTACCAGCCCCAGTTTCACACGGGTGTTCCTTATGAATTGCTCAGGAACCCAATTGCTTCTGAAAAAGATACCAATGGTCCTAAAACGATGAAGGCAACTGAAGGAATATAGGCGTTTTTTTTTTAAGGGTTGAAATCGTCCAATGACTTCTCCAGCTCTCTGGCCCGTGACAGATTTACTGATTAAAACCACACCCGTGTCCTTCAATTGCCCTTACCGTTCCAGGCCAGCGGGTTTCCTTTTCAGAAACCGTAAACCCGTAAACCTGAAAACCATAGGGGCCTGCTGGGCCCCTACGGTTTGCTGACATCTCTTTGAGGAGCGCGTGGAGCACTACGCGAAGACGACTAGGCTCGGGCCGGTCAATTACCGGACGACCGGAGGGCGAGCTACCCATTGCTCGACGTCCGCAAGCCTGCGTCTACCGTGGCTGGTAGTCGGGGTCAGAATCTCGGCGGCTGGGGCGTGAGGATCTGCGACATGCGGAAGGCGAGGTCGCCGTGTTGTCGTTCCAGCCACTCAAAGAGGGGACTTACCGCCATGATTGTGGCGTGCCCAAAGGAATATAGGCGTGATTTTAGTTATTAAAAGTTTGGCATGCCTTCCCCAACGATTTCCATCTAAAAAAAATGGCAACGTAATTGCTCTAGTAGTTTGGAATTCTATGAAAAAGTGTCATGGAAGAAAGATGTGATTTGAAATAATGGGGATTATATATCCATATAGACTAACGGCCCGTCCCAGCTTCGCACGGGCAATAACTATAGCCTATGTTACTCAGGGTGAATGTAGCTTTCCAATGGTCAAAGAATTTTCGAAATCGACACAGTAGTTTTTGAGTTTATTCATTACAAACATACACATAAAAATACAAATTTTCCCTTTTATAATATTAGTGTAGATTACAGGGATTATAGAAAAACTAGCTTTTGCCCGCGGCTTCGCCCGCGTGGCATTAGGTACTTAAGGAATCGGGATAAAAGGTAGCCTATGTTCTTTTCCATGTCAAAGGCTATATGCATGCCAAATTTCATCCAAATCCGTTCAGCCCTTTTTGCGTGATTAAGTAACAAACATCCAAACATCCACACTTTCACATTTATAATATTAGTTAGGATGACGATAATGACTTTCGTGAATACATGAGATTTCCATCTCTTGAACTATACTTATAATTGCCTAATATACCATTGAGACAGATATTGATTCGATGTTACCTTTTGTGACCAAAATTAGACCACTTTAAATATTCATTGGTCGTTGTTTTTATAGATTTTGACTTTATTTGGTGACACATAGTCATTGAGTAATCTATCCAAACCTACGATTTCAGCACAGTTTACCGTTTTCCTTTTAAGTCTAATTAAGTTATTATAAAACTAATTAGAAAACTAATAGGTAATTATTTTCAATTACTTGCTTGTCTACTGTTATGAGTAAATTAATGTTTTCATTTTAATTGTATTGTACCAAAACGTGTAATAATGTTAATATTAGAATCAGAATCAGAAATGTTTATTTGTAGACCAGTTACAGGCACTTTTGATTTGTCAAAATGTCGGTCAGTCAAACAAGTGAAGCTAAATTGCACGTTCCAAAGAGTAGGTCTCTATGGAGAAGAACGTGCAAGAAACTCCATGGACACTCTTTTAAATCGTATTGAGTTACATGAATCTTCGTTACATATTTCTTTTTTGCTTCTATTATGTGAACACAATAAAGATAAGTAATATAAAAAGCGAAAGTTTGTACATTATGTACGGGTATGTGTTCATGTTTGTTGGTTCTTCACGCATAAACGGCTGAACGAATTCAGATGAAAATATTGCACAACTTTCACACAACGCCATCTAGTCTCAAACCAAGCAGAGCTTGTGCTATGAGTAGGTACTAGACAACTGATAAATATTTACGGTCTCCACGGTCCGGACTAAGCGTTTTGCCTCGTCGTTTATACCGCGTACGTGGAAGGACTGGAACAATTTGCTTGCTGCGGTCTTCATCCCATCCGGTTATAATTTGAGTGTCTTCAAGGCTTGAGTGAATAGGCTCATAAACTAGTGCGCCTCACCATCAGAGATTGCATTACTGCTTATTATCAGCTGGGATCACGGTCAAGTACTAGTTAAAAAAAAATATCTAAATTCGTACATATCATACATAAATTACACGCAAACACATAACAAGATCGTGCTCATAACATAAACATTTGTCTTGGGTGGGAATCGATCCCGTTCCTTCTAGCCTTCATACCGGGGCTCGAGCGCCCTTTCGGATAACCCTGGCCCCAGTAGGCTTCGACCCGGCTGGGTCCCTGCTGTTGCTGACAACTCCTTGAGGCGCGCGGGAACAGTGCGCGCCGTCGACGACTTGGGCTTGGTCCGGACAGTTACCGGACGGCCGGACAGCGAGCTACCCATTGCTCACTGTCCACAAGCCCGCGCCTACGGTGGCCGGAAATCGGGATCAGAATCCCGGCGCCGGCGGCGGCGGCGATAACGCCGTTGCCTGATGCGTTCGGCCTCCTACTTTGCGAGCATTGACCAACAGGCCTATCGTAGTACATGAGTAGACCAAATCCTACAGAAATGGAAGCAAGAATTTAATATACTTTGAATCGCCATCGAGCCAAATTCTGAACTGCATCAAATTCTTAGCTAAATTCTAGGCCGACTCTATTTAAAAACCATTAACACGAAAGAAGAAAAATGTATTTACATTCATCAATTAATAAGAAAACTAACCTCTATTACAAATACAATTAGAGTTCAAAGTAATTAAAAGCTAACAATAAATTATGGTTCCTCCATGAACGAAGCGGCAAACTCTGCACGGTCGAGCACGCAGAGAAATGGAAAGTAATCATTGTTATTATCATCTACTTTAAATGTACGGATAGCAAATCAGTTTGATATACACCGCTAAATTTTAATCGTTTTAATCCCGTGGAGGGTGGTAAGAAAACGTCAGCTGAGCGGGTTCAATGACCTGTAGTTAGTAGTCGGCGTTGCGCACAAACTATCTACAGGTCATTGAACTCGCTCAGCTGACGTTTTCTTAAAGAAATTAATTTCGTACATGCGTAAATTAATACGAGTTTTGAAAAAAAGGTACTTTATTTCTTAATTTTATCTTTACAAATCGATAGTGTTTCATGTACCGGATCGACCCTCCACGGGATTAAAACGATTAAAATTTAACGGTGTAGAATAGAATAAACTGTAGGCCTACTGTCTTTGGACGCATAGCTTTGTAGACGCGTATTCGTCATTATTCGATTTTTTTAGGTGAGAAATCATGCATTGATATCTCCCGCCCTCCAGACGGGCGTGTCAGACTTTTACTGACTAAAGCCCACTCCATGTTCCTTCGTTGCCTTGAATTCCAGAGCCAGGTTTTCCTTTCAGACGCGAACCCATGGCACCAGAGACTTCGAGCCAGCTGAGCCTACGGTTTGCTTATACCTCCTTGAGGCGCGCGTGGAAAACTACGCGCCGTCGACGAATTGGGCTTGATCCGGACGGTTACCGGACTGTTGGACGGCGAGCTACCCATTGCTCGCCGTCCGCAAGTCCGCGCCTCATCATCATCATCATTTCAGCCGAAAGATGTCCATAGGCCTCCCTCAAGCGTCGCCACGACGACCGGTCTCGTGCTTTACGCATCCATCTGATTCCCGCGACCCTGATATCAACGACATCGGAGTCTGCGCCTACGGTGGCTGGAAACCGCCGCGGCAGAGATGTCGGGGCTGTTCGCGAATTTTACGAGTATTATTATTATTTATTTATTTTATTCTTTATGCACAAAAGATAAAAGGCGAATTGAATGCCCGACTTAGTATACATAATTATGTAGGTAGTTAAATCAGCTTTAGCACAAAATAGCCCAAGTCATATAGGTGGCTTTATTTTGCTGACTGTACATTCTTAACATGCTAATTGATATTTAATAGATCGTTATAGTTTAGTGCTTCATTAGTTGATAGTTAGGAAGCCAGTATCAATGAGAAAATGGGAAAGGGCGTCTCACGGTTTGTTTAGCGGAAAGCCTGAGTAAATATGCTTTGTTTGCGGCTCGATGCTCTGAATCGATGGGCACAGGGTGTTACTGAAATAGGTGATCATATTTTTGACTAGCTACTGCCAGCGGCTTCAACTGCATGATAGTAGATAATTGTCCCAAAGGAAGATACTTCTGGGATAAAAAGTATCCTATGTGCCATTCCTTTCTAATTTTTCTTTCCTTTTTAATGTTTCCATTCATTTCTAATGGGCCCTATGATTCTTGCTGACATCTATTTGAGGTGTACATTAAACACTGCGCGCTGTGGACTCGGTATACTGATCTTTATGGGAATGGGTATTCCTCAGGGCAAAGAAAAAAAATCCAAGATATGACTTGCCTATACTGTCCCACAGCTGGGCAAAGGCCTTCCTTACTTCTTCCAAATATTCTTTTCAAGAGCCACCTCGAACCAACCTTTGCGGTAGGCGAGACGACATAGATATGTCGTCTCGCCGCTTCTTCCCAGGTCGACCTCGGCGGCGTCGTCCATCTTCAGGTACCCACTTTGAGGAGACTGAGGCTGATATGAGGCTGATGTGACCCGCCCAATCCCATTTTAGCTTGGCGGCCTTTTTCCCTACGTTAATCCCCGTTTTTTGACGTCATCCTCATTCTATCGGCATTTTTGACACCCAGAATGCTGCAAGGCAAAACTGGAATATAGGAGTTAGCTAAAATATTTTTTTGTTTATATTTTCCGAACGCCTTACATGCACAATCCTAGATGTATTTAACCAGTAAGTAGGTAAACGAAGGTTGTATCAGCACGTTAGTGTTCGTATTAACTGTGTTCAAGCGGGCGTGTCGAGCGACCTCTAGCCACGATTTCACTTGGCCAAGTCGGATCATTATCTTTACTAATTAATGCTATGCTCATGTTCAATCTAATTCTGTAACTGAGGTTAGTGTGGGAGGAAGAATGGATGACCGTTGGCCGAAGCTGAACTACACTGGGAGGATAGGCAGCGTTTATAGTAAATAGTTGTGTAATGAGTACGTACCAGGAGATCATAAGCTGCAAGGTTGTTCGGAATATTTACCGCGGCCCAGGAACGCAAAGGTCAATTGAAGGAATAGTACAGTAGGGTTTTGTACATTGGGCGGAGGATAGAATGGCTTTCTAATAAACAGCAATGAGTAGGTAATAAGAGATTATAGCATGTAGGATTGTTAGAAAGAGTCACCGCAACCCTGGAAACCCAAAGACATTATTATTAAAGGAATCATGTACAGCGGACATTTGGAGGTTAGGCGACCTTTCTAATAAACTGTTGCAATAAGTAGGTACTAGGATCTCATAGGCTGCAGAATTTTCCGAAAAACGGCTCTAGAACGCAAAGGGCAATGAAGGAATATGTAGAGCAGGATTTTAGTAGTCAACCAAAGTCTTACACCCCTTTACGCTCTACTCAGAGCGGGAGGAGTTATTTTTGTTCCTCTAATTTTGCCCATGTGTGTATATTGGGAGGATAGGCAGCCTTTATAATAAACAGTTGTATGAGTAGTTACTAGGAGACCATGGGCTAGTAGGATTGTTTGAAAGAGTTATCGCGGCCCTGAAATGCAAAGTGCAGCTGAAGGAATACAGACTAGTTTTAATCAACCAAAGTCTCTTTTTGCTCTACCAAGAACAGGAGGAATTACTTAATTGACAGTAATAATAATAATAATTTATTTTATTTCCAAACATGGGTATAGTACACAGGTGTTTTTTATAACAGAGTCCTCCATATTTTGCCATCACATTGGCATGAAAATTTTTACAAATTTTTGAATTTCGTTGCAATTTTGAAAATGAAAAATATTATATAAATAATTATATAATTTCAAAATGTCAGCGTAATAAAGGTCATAAGAATAAAAAACAAAATAGGACTACATGTCAAACGGAAATAAAAAGTAAGTCAAACAGGGTCAAAATAATAATGACAAACGGAATTAAAAGTAAGTTAATCAGGATTAAAATAATAATGTCAAACAGAGTAGCTGTATGTCAAACAAAGAAGGAGTATGTCAAACAGAGTAGGAGTATGTCAATCAATTAGTGAACCGTCATTAAGAAAATCGTCAATCGTGTAATACGTTTTCATAATTAAAAATTCTTTTAGTGCCCTTTCAAATTCTATTGTTGTCATATTTTTAATAGAGTTAGGAACTTTATTATATGTATATGCGTGGGGCAATACCAAAAAAAAACTTTTTTGCATTAGTGCGGTTTTACATTTTACTTGACACAATTGATTTAATGTATTGACGATTTTTCAACCTCAAAAAAAAAAACTAAAAGGGTTTTGGAGATAACGTTGGTTTGTCCAGGGTCATAGTCGAGTCTTTTGAACAATACAGCCCTTCAAACCTTTTAGGTCGTTTTTTTTTTTTTTCTTGTCGATGGGAAAAATCTTCCAATGACAACCCCCGCTCTTGGGCGGAGCGGGAGATAGTGTCAGACTCTTACTGACTAAAAAACCCATCCCGTTCCTTCAAGCCTTCATACCAGGGCTCGAGCGTCCTTTCGGATAACCCTGGCCCCAGTAGGCTTCGACCAACCATTTAGATCTCAACATGACAAGATGGTTAAAAGAACTTTCATTAGAATGTTATAAACAAGAGAAGTCATGTCAACAAGAAACCGTCAGTAGTAATATTAAATTACCGTGTGGATTCCGTACTCAAAGAGGTAGGTACAGATGTAATGTATTTTTGGTGTTAGCTAAGTTTTAAAACTTATTTTCTAGGTTTATAAAAAGTATTACTTTTTTTGGTATAGGTACTTTTTAAACAGTTAAGGTTAAAATTTTTATTCATTTTAGCAAACAGATTTTTGGGAAGTGAGTTCAAGCAGTCCGTCGTGTTTCAAATAACCAAAAAGAAATCTTTATCAAAAATTCCAAAAATGCTGCCATAACCACAGTTTTTACTGCAATATTCTTTACCTTGATAAGATTCTGGATCCGAAAAGGTCCGCGGAGTCGCATCGACTTTGACTATTGATCGTTTTCGGCACCCAACGAGTGCAAACCTTTTTTTTATAGAATTTATAGCAAATAAAAATAATTGATATGTGAAATAAGAATAAATCAATAATAGTTTCGAGTAAAGCAACAAAAAATGCCATCCTCCCCTTTAGTTAGGGGGACTATAGGATTATGTCAACTAAAAAATTAAAAAATTGCAAAATACAGTCGTCCATAGGACATGGGTTATATGAGCTAAAACATAAATTTATCATTATTTACGACAAAAGGGTTCCATAATTCTACCAAAGAACCCCAAACCCAAAGCCAAGTTAATTATCCAGTGGCAGCAAGGTTGCGAAACCACAGACAATGGTAGTCTATGGGACAAGCGCCCGTGTTACGACACACAACAATGGCGGACGAATAATTTGTGTCTATGGTTGTGTCCTTATTACATAAAGCATGGTAATCTTATGGTCGTGAATGGTAATTGTTATTAGTTTGTTATTCTATGTGGTAATTTGATGATAGTTATGGGAAAATAATTTTAGAAGATGTCATCATCAGCGCGTTGGAATTGTATAACTTAATTTCGCCAAGCCCGTCCCATCATCGGATCATTTCAAAAACATGTCAGCAAACAGTAGGAGCCCAGCAAGTTCAAAGCCTACTGGGGTGATGAGTTGTGTGAAAGAGAACCTCGGGGTCCTGGAACGAAGGCAAAGACGGAACAGGTGTAGATTTTAGTCAGCAAAAGTCTGACACCCTCACGCTCCATCCAAGAGCGGGACAAGTCATTGAATGATTTCCCACCTACACTACCATTAGACGAGAGGTAAAGCGCGAGCCTATCCAATAATCTATAATATAAAAATGAATCGCAAAATGTGTTGGTAAGCGCAAAACTCAACAACGCCTGGACCGATTTCGCTAATTTTTTTTTTGTTGTGTTCGTTATTATGAGGAGAAGGTTCTTATGGAAAAAAAATGAAAATTAGGGTAGCGTAGGGTAGAGTAGGGTAGTGTAGGGTAGAGTAAGGTAGAGGAGGGTAGAGTAGGGTAGAGTAGAGTAGGGTAGGGTAGAGTAGGGTAGAGTAGGGTAGAGTAGGGTAGAGTAAGGTAGAGGAGGGTAGAGTAGGGTAGAGTAGAGTAGGGTAGGGTAGAGTAGAGTAGGATAGAGTAGGGTAGAGTAGGGTAGAGTAGGGTAGAATAGGGTAGAGTAGAGTAGAGTAAGGTAGGGTAGAGTAGGGTAGAGTAGGGTAGAGTAGGGTATAGTAGGGTATAGTAGGCTGAAGTAGGGAAGAGCGGGAGCGAAGCCGCGCGGGTACAGCTAGTAATAAAATAAAAATTGAATGTGTACTACTAGGGAATAAGATACATCAAGAGGTGGAAAAGTGTGTTCTAACTTTTCAATTCTTCTACAAAGCGATCACACACATCCTTAGGAAAACTTAGATAAATTAGGTGCTAATTTATAAGAAGTTTCTAAACGCCTAGTTGATACGATATACTAATTGACACTCAAGGGCTCGCTTTTATCTTGGTCAGAGGACAAACACAACATGGCAATTTTTTGGCCCGCCAGTCTTTTGGGCAAAACTTTTTGACACAAAAGGCACTGGTATCTCCTGAAGTCCTGGTATTTAAGAACTTTATTCTATATTCACACTGGACATCCTGAAAGTAGTATGTTTAGAATCGATTACAGATTCAATTATGTAAAATAGGTAATTTTTGTACCATATAATAATAAAAAATATACTAAAATAGACATTTCGGTAAATTCTTGATTGCAGCACCACATGCTAGTGTGTGCGTGTGTATCAGTACTGCTGATGCACTACATAATAATGTAATGCGCTCATACCCATATTATATGCCTACAATTAGGATAGTTTATTTCTTAAAAAAAGACTACCTAATTGTATATAAATATGTAGGTAAGTAAAATTTCAGTGTTTTAATTATTTTGATGGAAACTTAATTTTATAATTGGGGTGTATAAGGGAGTGCATTATCCTAGTTACATATTGTATACGTATGTTTCGACTGAAGAATGACTACGATCAAAATAGCTGGATTTGGTTCATCTCAAGACTATGTTTTCCTGGTACAATTTTCTGCTTTCACGCATGCAAAACGGCTAAAACTATCTTTACTAATATTATAAAAGCGAAAGTGAGTTTGTTTGTTTGTTTGTTACGTCTTCACGCCTAAATGGCAAAACCGATTTTGATGAATATTGGTACAGAGATAGTTGGGACCCTGAAGACGGACATAGGCTAATATTTTTATAAAAAAGTGAGAAAAGGGGGAGAAAGAGGGAAGGTCTTTTATGTACGCGGGCGGAGCCGCGGGCAAAAGCTAGTTACAATATAATCATAAGTTGATTCACATAACATACACTACCTATTTCATAACATCATCCTCCCCCAAACTCCCATATTGTCATACTACAACAATAGACCAAAGATACAAATAAAGAAAAGAAAATGAAAGAAAGAAAACTTTCGCTTCTCTAAATGGTTTATAATGAAAATACAGCGTAGTATGTTGTTTACGTCACTCGATTATTAGGCTGGCTGTACAATATAAGTAATACAATCATTAAATCTTCACAAGCTTTGTGTGGCTTCAAAAAGGGCGATTGTGAGCGATTTTTACTTTTGTTGTTATATTAATGTGTGATGTAACGATAAGTGGTCAGTTTCTACTACAGAAACATGATTTTAAGGCCCGAACGAAAAACGGTTGCCCTGGAAAAATGACAATTGCTAGTTAGCAGGGAGGGTGACGTTATGTGACGGTAATGATAAGTAGTCAGTTTGGTGATGTTTTATTTTGATCAGACTAAGACTGATTAAAACTCACCAATGTTCCTTCAGTTGCCCTTTGCGTGTTTTTTGCAAGCAATGGTAACTTTTTCGAGCAAATTAAATTACAATAATTTTATTTATTTGGTCAATAGTACTCAGGAATATTGGAGCTACATATTAGTGAAAAAAAATCAGAATCGTTACAGTAATTTCAGAGATTTTTATGTCCACAGGGAGGTCCACATAAAACTTTCGACTGACCTGTTGATCTAGTGGTTAGTGGCTCTGACTGATATGCCGCAGGTCTCTGGTTTGATTCCCACCCAAGACAAATGTTAGTGTGATGAGCACGATCATTTGTTCTAGGTGTAATTTATCTGTATTTAGTTTATAACTAGATATGTTTATCAGTTATTTAGTACCCATAGTACAAGCTGTGCTTAATTTGGGACTAGGTGACATTGTGTGAAAGTTGTGGAATATTATTCATAAAAAATCTTACAAATGTTATCTATATAAACTATTTGCCTCACACCGCGATTTCAATGGCCGCACACTTAATGCCGATGCCTAATAACGGCTGTAACTGTAGGCTCTCTCGCTTATTTGCCCTGTCACACACTACACCGTCTATTGCCTATAACTGACCGTGGACAACCCTGAGATGAGGCTGTGACGTAATTACGTTTTACAGTTTATGGATAGTGGCCTTATCATTGATGGCGCCCTGGTAGATTTGCGTTAGGTTTCTGTTGAATGTTATTAGGGTGAGTTACACCACCAATTCGACGATTTGACAACTGTTAACGGCTTTGTTATCGTTACAGTTAAATGGTGCAACTCACCCTTAAAGATTTTCACAGCCAAAACACCTGTTGCCATTAAGTGCAGGAAGTGTGGCAACGTAGTGGAAATACCTACGTTTGTTTGTCTAGGAAGCATGGCTCCATTCATATACTCATAGTTAACATCCTAAGACCTTAGCACTAATATGCGAAAATCCTTTTGACTGCTTATGAACGAACCATGACTCCTTTGTTAATATAAAGTTTATTTTGTATCGAATATAAAAAAGGAAATACTGACTTCCATATCAATGCACAGCCGAAACTACTGGAACAAAGGAGCGTGAAATTTTGCACAAGATTTCCTTTTGTAACGTATAGTGCGAGCACTGAGTGAGGATTTTCCAAAATTAGTAACCGCTGGCAGAATTTCATTATGCGTTTGGTAAAAAGATTTTTCAATACACTTGCTCAGAAAGTGATACATAATGGCCCTTGTTACCAAACTGTGACATTTTGATCACAATTACGCACTAGTGCTATAATGTAGTTAAAACCTTATTGTTCAACCTCTCCCCCGCCATAATTATATTACATTATCGTATCAGGCTGGGCGCAGGCCGTCCCCTACGAGTCGCCGGTCAACCCCCGTTTATTCATTTCAGTGAGTGTATTGAAAGGTAAAAAAAAAAAAATATGGGCGCGCATATGAAAACAGATTTTCACCGCCACAAAAGTTTACTAGTTTTAGTTATTTTCTTCACAAGTGTATTGAAAAACGTCGTATAATACACGTGAGTAATTAATTATTACCGTTCTCGGCTCTCTTAAGACCCTCGCCACGGCTCGAGTCTAAATACCGCCTCGACGGTAATCACTAACATTACACACTTATATCATAATGTACTATTATTCTGATAATATTAAGTACAAATAGACATTTTAATTTTATTTATATGTATAGATGTTATAAAGGTGAGATCAATATACGTCTTCAAACTAAAACTTGGTCACGCAGAACGAGAGGTATTGCCTACTAACACCTGATGAAAATCTAACTCCTTAACAGATCCTAGACTCCTGGTAGGTACGGCTAGATACCATTGATATTCATTTAAATGTTGGATTTAGATATTTTTTGCATTCCGTTTGTGAAAATTAGATTGAATTCAGTCAAAGAGCGAAATCAAAATCTTCAATTTTTTTTTTTTTTTAAATTGCATTTCTTCAGTCGCCAGTGTCGAAAAAACAGCTAGCTGACATTATGGAACTTGTATGCTTAAAAAAATGACTGAAATGTGATAAAGCTTTTCCTTTTAAACCAATAAGAACTATAATTGTTTAGATTTTATCAGTCTGCATTTCGTGTTTTGACAGACTTGCAAAGCCAATTAAAGCTTTTGAACGCGATACCGGCGATTTCCAGAATGTATCATGGATTCTAGAACATTATCTTAAATCTTTAAATTAAAAAAAAAAATTGAAGAAAAAGGCATTCTATTTTTGAAATGTTCAAGATTCCATTCTTGGCGGTAAGAATGCCTTTAAAGTATATTTTTTATCTGTGGCCACAGATTATACAGTGCGATTCAGCCACACCGCCATTGCTCGCTAGTTTTAAAATTTAAATGTTTGCATTTTTTTACATTGTTTTATGTGTCTATACAGGGTGCTTGGGCTCTACGGAAAATAGGTAGCTGTCTTTTTATTTGATCCAGTAATAGTAACTAGTTTAGCGAAGGTATAAACTTACTAGCTAAAATATAAAAAAACTATAGGCTGAAGGTAGACCAATAACCAAGTCTTCTTAGTCGGTCACTCGTGTCAGAGTGGCAAGAATGACCAAGAGATGGCTACTAAAGGCCGTTAGATGCCAGAAACGCAGGACCAATCGAAATGACAACATTAATGAACTGCTGCAGTCAGTACCCTTCCTTTTTTTATTAAAATTCAAAATATTTTATTTGACTTATAATAAGTTACAAACTAGTGCACGTTCAGCGAATCTTTGCAAAGGTCATCCATCAGCCATTTGGCAGGTCATCAGACTTGAGTTTTGACAGAAGTTTGTACTTGGGGTACTAAGCTTTAAGCCTTACTCATTAAGGTACACCATTTTTTGAGGTGGAATATTATCAAATAACTCCTCCAACTCTAGGTGAAGCAAGAGAGATTGTAAGATTTTTATCAAACCCACCAAATACCCTTTAATTCTTTATTGTACACAATAAACTTAATATACCTAATACACAGTAATTAGAAAATTCATATGCAAAGGCGAGCTTAACTCAATGAGTTTTCGCTAGGCATATCTTTGAGTGGCCGAGAGAGAACAAATTCAAGGATAGGGGGGTATTGAGGGCTGCGGTTGCTGTTGCGAATAATCACACAGCCTTTTTAGGCACACCCTATACAAAAGAATATATTTAACTTACCCAGTATATCAGTTACGTATATCGCTCTACCCTACCAGGTGTTCAAATTATTAATTTCTTTGCCATTATCTCCTAGTATACTTTATTTATTTATTTAAGCTCAGAGAAAAAGGCCGACCAATCGTTAATTAGCTCACAACAGCTTCTTTGAACAAAACGGATATATTGGCAATTGGCTGGGAAACGATTATCATCTAGCACTTATTGTGTTATTGTGTTTATCTCGTATCGGTGAGAACTCTATGGGAATTCTGAAACCCTGGTAGAAATATTACCCAGTTCGCAAAGTAAAAATGGGGTTCCCGTACATTTAGGGGGCATATTTGTGTGTGGGTGTTCCACGCGCGCCTCTAGGAGTTGTTGGCAAACCGTAGGGGCCCAGCAGGGTCGAAGCCTGCTTGGGGCTAAGGATCTGTTTCTGAAAGAAAGTTTCGGCCCCGGTACGAAAGGCAACAAAGGAACAGCAGTGGGTTTTTAGTCAATAAAAATCTGACACATCCCTCGCTCCGCCCAAGAGCGGGAGATGTCATTGGATGATTTACCCACGTAAAAAAAAAATGTGTGAGTGAGAACTCTACGGAAATTCTGAAGCCCTGGTAGAAATATTACTACACACTACGCATCGCGAACATGTATCTAGGCTATTTTAATGCTAGACTAAAATGATGAAGACCTGGTCAGGGCCGAAGGAGCACACTGGATGACCAGGACCGATCAATATAGCAAATTAGATGTCCTATGGCACCTATGAACGAATGATGTCTGAAGATGTTTTTAAAAATACGTAGTTTCGTTGGACGGTTGGCGACTATGATTTATTTTTACCCAACAGCCCCAGGAGTAGATATGTATATATTATGTATGTTTGTTTAGCCTAAGCGGCTCATGGGATTGGTGGCATGTTCGAAAAAAAAAACAAAATAGAAACCACTATTATGTCAGTAACGTCGTATACTTTTGTAACATTGTCATGTGGGGTATTAAGCTAGAGCTACACTGAGCACACGTGTGCCACACACGCCGATCTGAGCGGGTCGGTCTCCATACATTTTATATGGAAACTAGACTTTAGAACTACACTTGATCCACGACACGCGACGCAACGCGAAGTCGTTCTACGTACAGAGGCCATGAGCCTCATGTCTGCTATTACAATAGTGACTGAATGGTCTATCATTGATTTCATAATTGTTGATTTTGACAAGTTTTGGTAATCTACTAATATAATGGCGTCATTATGACTTTCCGATGGTCAACCACTGACACTACATTGAAAGAAATGGCATAGAATGGTAATCTCGTACATCATGACAAATGAATATCTGACGTATGCGGTAATCAGATCTGCAAAAATTTTGACATTTCCTTTGATCAGTGACCTACCATTACGATGTCATGCGCAATTAGTGCCTTTAATAAGCTCGATATTGTCATTCTACCACAATTCTATTACAAGACCATTGACCGATCAATGATCGATCATTATGAATTACATTCTGACACTATTGTAATAGCAGACTTAAGGCCTAGATTACAAACTTAGCAAAATGACAATGGGATCGTGTTGGAATGACGAATTTATAAAAATAGCAGACTTAGACTTTAAAATAAAAACTTTTAATATTTCAAAAACACCTGAATTTCATTTCTGCGAGATGGAGTGTCTAGTAACACTGATTGCTAACTAATTCTTAAATGGATTGCATTAACACAAACGGCGATAAACTTTTTAATGTAAGTTCCTATGAAGTCTAACTTGACGTATAAGTAGGTAACAAAGTTTCATCAGAAATATTAAATCTAAACTCAACAAAAAACTTCAGAGAACACGTAACGGCAACACATAACATCGCCAAGAGATTTACTTTTTTATAAATTCAAGTGCACATCCCTGTCACTTGGTGACGCCTGGACGTGACAACTCCACGTCTACCAACTTAATTAGCCACTGAAAAACACAACCATGTCTCTTATTACTAGTCACTAAAGTCCAAAACAGTTTGACGCATCTGTAAACTGATCTTTGACAACTGAGATATCACCTACTTACCCAGTGCTATCAGTTATGTCTTTAGCGGAAGCTTTAAGGTTGAAAATGGTTTGATAGGGCTGTAGTGGTAAGTTTGTATATAAGGGCGTTCATACACGCGTGATTGAGATTGTCTAGTGATACGTTGGAGAATGCCATTGTTCTTAGGGCTATCAACTTTTTCTTTGGTATTGAAAGGTGAATAAGAGTTACTGTAATTCTTTTTTTTTAAATATCAGTATTCCTAGAATAATTGGGATTGTTTTGAACACATGGCTATTGGCAATGAATAGGCCGTGTTATTTTACGAGTTCGTTTTCGTTTTGTTATCCGTGAATTACGTGTTTAGATGAGATAATGGATGGAAAAAATAAATAAAGAAAATGTTTTTAGATTTAAAGCATTCATGAATATAAATAACTTGAACTAAAGAAACACTTGAGAACAAGAAACTAGTGACCAACCCCGTTTCGCATAAGTGTTACAAATCTTTAAAAATTCTGGCGTTTTTCCAATATAATATGCATGTAATACCTACACCTAAACCTTGCTCGTGTATCACTCTATCTATTGTAACATATCGCATGAAAATTCTATCATACTTTTCAAGTTCATCGTGAACAGATAGACAAACAGACGCGGTGACACCGATTTTGGAACACATTCATTGTGCGTAGGTACAGCTAAAGAGTGGAATTCGCTACCGGAGTCTGTGATAGTTACAATTACAATCTAGCGGTCTTTATTGCTTGCCTAGAAGTATTCACTCTTGACTTAAAGACCCTTTTTTTTGTCGCGGCAATCTTCTTCCTCTTTAAGGCAGAGTGAAAGGGCGTGTCAGATTTTTACTGACTTTTAGCACAAAATATATAGGTACAGAAGTCAATCTAATGTATGTACTTCACTTTTTATACCTACGCTAGGCGAGCGAGCGTGCTTTGTATGTAGATTGTCTTCTATACCTATCTATTTTGTGCTTTTAGTCAGTAAACCACAGGCTAAAGTGTTTACTGACTACTGCTACTACTGCCAGGAGTGAGGTCTGATTGGTTTTAAAAAAAATACTATAATTCAATTTTAATTTTCTACTTTGAGTATTTTACGCTGTTCCTAATAGTTTCGGATTTAATTATGCAGAGTGATTTTTAAATAGGTGTGACTTGAAAAATCATCGTATACCGTTGACATTTATACATAAAAGCGGTTACACAACCATTGTATTTATACCTGACTGACAGACTGCAATTAATTTAAGTTTCATAATCGTTATACCACTTTCTTTTAAATTAGAACACAGCAGATAAGGTTGATGGGCTGATGGGCCTGACAGAGACAGATATTCCAGATAAAGTGGCCAGTTGTCAACTCTACCGACATGAATGCCGTCATTAACTGTTAACATCATCGTCATTTCAGCCGAAAGTCACCTGAACGACCAGTCCTGTACGTCTCGTATCCATCGGGTCTACGCGACCCTCATCAGGTCATCAGTTCACCTTATAAGAGGCCTTCCAACGCTTCATTGTCCAGTGCGCGGTCGCCACTCCAGAACTTTTCGGCCCCATCAACCATCTGTTCTACAAGCGGTGTGCCCTGCCCATCGCTAATTAAGTTTAGCGATTCTTCGGGAAATGTCGGTAACATCGGTTCCCCTGTGGAAATCTTCATTTATGATGCGATCACGCGAGGAAACTCCGAGGATAGCACTGTCCAAGGCTCAAAATTACCCAAAGGGCAATCCTTTGGGTAATTTTGAGCCTTCTAGTGAGGTCCATTATGAGCGACCAAGTTTCGAAACCAGTCATCACTGGCAACACGCACTGGGCAGACTTTCGTCTTGATACACTTTTTTTTTTAGATGGGAAAATCATCTAATGACATCCCACATCCCCCGCTCTTGAGCGGTGCGGGAGATAGTGTCGGAAATTGAAATTCGCTTTGCTATTGTTGCAGGGCCCCGGGGATCTCTTTTGCATCACCCATGGCCCCAGTAAGCTTCGGTTGCTGACAACTCCTTGAGGCGTCGACGACCTGAGCTCGGTCCGGAGGGTTGCCGGAGTCTTGATACACTGGAGTATATTGGACGAGATGATACCGCACAGAGTCCCTATCGTTGTCCAACAGATTCGGATACGAAAACTGTGAGTGACGTTTAAAAACAGTTTTCCTCTCCGACTTTTCCGCTTTCCTGGTACTGGTACTGATACCAGTGATTACGATATCACAGCTAAAAAAAAAAACCATTTAAAAATACTTCAAATTTTCCCTAACTGTCCGTCAACTCAGTGCCACCAGCCCTGATTCTAAGAAAGGGAATGTCGTCTATTGGCTCGCCGGTCACGTGCTGGCGAGAGTTAATGAGAAGAGACGGATGGGCCACACTGATTGCCAACGCTTTTGATCTGCCGTCAACTCCTGGAATCCTGGTACGTAAGGAGAAAAGAACATGGTGTGCGTCTTGATTGAGGTATTGTTCCATAATGAATTTATTATAATTGCGTGTGTCTAGATGGTATTGTAATTAAAAAAAGTAGTGTCAGACCAAATGCTTAGTTTTGGCTAAAAAAAAAGGTTTTGGAGCCTCGGCTTCGGCCTAGAATTACCGAATATTGGACTTGATAGATAAGGTTGCAGTCAGTAAAAGTCCAACTCGTCCTTCCACTCCACTCTAGAGCAGGAGTTGAATAATTTCCCACCTTAAAACAAAAAAAGGTGGGATGGTGGTCAAACGTGAGCTTATTATCAATCATTAAAAAAGTCTAAAAGTGACTGAACGGGACGTCTGCAGGAGAATAAAGGTTACAAACATAGCCCGAAAATTCGCCAAATGGGCAGGGCACATTACTCGCAGAACAGATGGTCAAAGTGGCCGAAAGGTTCTGGAGGGATGACCGCGCACCGGAAGATGCAGGATGCAGCGTTAGAAGGCCTTCCACAAGGTGAACCGATGACCTGGTGAAGATTGCGGAAATCTGATAGTTTGACTATAGTGTTGCGTTTTCGTTCAACGCACTGAACATATATGACCTATAAATATGTATCTGTGCGGGTCTGGGTGTCTTTTGTATTTATATTGTACTAGCTTCTGCCAGCGGCTTCGCTCGCGAGACAGCAGGTTTTTCCATACAAACTTTGGACTCCCGTTTCATCCGCCTAAGGGATAAATTTAGAGAAGTCCTCTCTTAGTGTTCGCCTACATTATAAAAAGGAAACCTTATACAAAATTTTCGTAGTCCTAATCCCAGTAGTTTTGGCTGTACGTTGATCAATCGGTTTCTCCTCTTATATGTATAGATTACATAATAATATACAGGAGCCAATCCTAGTCAAAAAAAAAACGTATAGGGGCAACATCTCTTTGATCCATGATTACCATAAGACAGCAATCAATATGCATGTTTCCTGCATGATTTGTTTTTATTTCTAAACAATAAACACACCGCCTCAATACCGATTCAAAGCACAAACAATTGTATCTCGGAGACAATGTTACAATATGTCATTTGTCAATTTATAAATCTTTTGTCTAAGCCGCAGTGTAAAATGAAATATTGTCAATAAATATAATGGCTATACTTCAACAGTCTTTCTTTACTGTAATGCTAAAGATGGTGGTCATGTAAAGAGAAGGAATGACACACATGTTACTAAAAGAGTTAAGCGAGAACTACATTAGACCGACGCAAACATGTAACAAGCCTGATTTGTACGTAGAATGACATCGCGTGGCGTAGATCAAGTGTAGCTCTACAAGTCTAGTTTCCATATAAAATGTATGGAGACCGACGTGTCCGGATCGGTGTGTGTGGCACACGTGTGCGCAGTTTCGTTCTAGCTTTATGAGGATACATGTAGATGGATGAAGGGAGAGGAAGGCCAAAGAAAAGATGGATGGTTTATGTGAGAAATAATATGAAAGACCCTATCACTACTCTTATTTGAGTTAGTGATAGGATGACAGGACAGAATGGAAGACAAAAACATGTTGCGCTGACTCCAAATAACACAGAACAAGGGCAGAAAGATGATGATGATGATCACTGTAAAATTACCGGTCACACGTCTTCGAGGTTTTGGTCGCCGGTTTCCTCACGATTTTTTCCTTCATTGTTTTGAGAGCAGGTAATGTAATAAATTACAGCAAAGTAATGTCCTGCCTCGATTTGAACTCACGACGTACAACTCGTAAGCCTTTTATTATTAGGGTGCCATTGCCATAGAAATGATTAAAACCATGATCATGATGCCATACAAACTATAAAATGTCTGTGCCATAGGGCAGCAGCGCTTAAACAAAAAAGTCACCAGACAAACAGACAATTCCCCAAACATCAAAATTCTCCACCTACCAGGCACTCATAAAGTACAAGCAAGTATTTCGCATGCAAACAATTGTCTCTCAAACAATCGACGATCGCCTAACTGCGCATGCTCAGAATACTTCTAACTACTATGTTGGTAATCATTAATCATGCTTGATAAGTCATTGCTTTATGAGTTGCATGACATTGTTCGGTAGGAATGAGAAGACAAAGAGACTTTGTGTTTGCATTTCTGGTTATTCGTATACTTTAATTCAATCTAGCTTTTAAATGGCTATGCAGCAACCGTTGCCGGCAATATCGAAATATTGCTGGCAATATTGCCACCAATATTCATACTTTGGGCAATATTCCCATTTCACGGTAATATTGCCGACAAGGGCATATCACTAGGCAGGGCACATTGTTCGTAGAACGGATGGTAGATGGGACTGAATGGCGACCGCGCACCGGATAACGCAGTGTTGGAAGAACTCCCACAAGGTGGGCCGACGACCTGGTGAGAGTCGCGGGAATGCGGTGGATGCGAGATGCACGGTCGATCTGGCGACGCTTGGGGAAGGTCTATGTCCAACAGTGGACGTTTTTCAGCTGAAATGATGATGATGATGATGATGATGCAAATGGGATGGTTTCATATACTTTAATTCAATCTAGCTTCTTACAGTGGCTTTCCAGTATATGAGACAGACATAACGTATCTTTTCATCAGTGATATAAATTCGTAATTGTCTAAGACCTTCCAGGAGTTCCTTTCTACGAATAAATAGCGGTATTTCTTTAAAATATTAATTTTAGATGGCATAATCATCATAATATTTACTCTTCTACTATTCTATCTTCCTAACTCGTCATGCAGTGCTAGTACAGTCGCTGCGGTGGAATGGAAACATCTATGATAAAACTGAAGTGTCTGTTTGTCAGTCTCTCCGTCTGTTCTGGCTAATCTCCAAAACGGTTGGGCCGATTTTGATGGGGTTTTCGCTGTGAAATAGTTATTATTTATTAGCTAGCTTATTTTGAGTTCCGCAAACAAAAAACTTCTTAAAATAAAATGATAACCAAATGGTATTGTGCTATGGTAGACATAGTCACGGACACTAGCTGTTACAATATATTTATTTATTTATTAAAAAATTATGCATACAACTTCAACATAGAATTACAAAGACGGCGGATTTATATGTTATAATAACTAGATGTGCCCGCGATTTCGTTCGCGTGGACTACAGGGTTTTGAATTTATGTTTTCTGAAATTAAAATAGCCAATGTTACTCCTTATTACATCAGCTACCTGCCAAAAAAAAGTCCCGTCAAAATCGGTCCAGCCATTTTAGAGATTAGCCCGGACAAACAGACAGACAGACAAAAATTGTAAAAAATATTATTTTGGTGTATGTACCGTATATATGTATATTCATATGCATGTAGTAAAAAGCAGTTATTTCAATATTACAAACAGACAATCCAATTTTATTTATATGTATAGATATTCGTGCAATTCAATATATGTATAAGAACTACTTTCTGGATCAAGTCCTACTTCCAACTGCCCAACGTAAGAGCCTCCTCAGATGTTGGTCGAGGTTATTGGTAATTAAGCAATTGGCCGTCACGACCGCCGTCACGACCATCGGCACAATGACTGCTGTATCCACCTCCCACATGTCGACAACCTCGCGAGCCAAGTCAAGATACTTCCAGTCTGTGTTTCCTGACAGCCACAACTTAGGGGTTTTTAAGTCAAGAGTACGTTACTTCTAGGCAAGCGTGCATGAGGAACCCGACATGTCCTAGAACCAAAAATTCCAAGACATGTGACATCCACCAAACCGCACTGGGCCCGCGTGGTGGATTACGGCCCATTCCCTCTCCTAGAGAGGAGGCCTGAGTCCCAGCAGTGGGAACATTAAACAGGCTGATGATGATGCTGATGAAGCGTGCTCCATCGTCGACCACATCATCGCTTACCTTCAGATGAAATGGTGCAGCTGGGCAGTGGTTGGAAATCGTGATCTTACCTCACTCATGCGACCGTCTCTTTTGCTAGCATTAATGTTTCGCAGAAGGAGGCGACCGCCTGTCATTCCTCCTCGTTTCAGACCATAGCCTGTACTAGGGCCCGGCGCAAGAGGTCGCCACCGTGGCTCGAGTCTCTAAGTTATTATTATGCAAGAGATTCTCTCGTACGTTCTCCCAAAACAGTGCCAATAATATTTGTATATCTCAAGATACTAAACAATGTTTTTAAAGATAACATACAAATAAAACAAAACAATTCAAAAGCGATATCATGTACTGATAACGAATCGCAAGATATAGGAACACGACACCCAAATACTAATATTACCATAGTACAACGTACCTAACGGTTGGATACCGATACCGGGGTCGCGGGTTCAATTCCCAGGATGTGCAGTTAAAATTCTGAGTCCAGTAATACCGTACAAAATGAATAATAGTTAAGTGAAGCTATTTAGATAGTTATCGTAACTATGTAAATTGTAATTTGATTTGACCGATTATGAGAAGATGGCCAGGGTTATCCGAAAGGGCGCTCGAGCCCCGGTATGAAGGCTTGAAGGAACGGGATGGGCCCAAGAGCGGGGGTTGTCATTGGATGATTTTTCCCATCGAAAAAAAAAGGGAGGTTATGATTTTGTAAAGTTAAAGAAGTTTCGTTTCCAATGAGGTTTGACCTCAGGAACTCTATTATTAAAACCTGCGTATCTTTTTCTCCTTCTCTGTGAAATCCAACCAAAGGTTGTCTGTAAAAAATCGCTTTTAGCAATAAGACTAGAGATGTGCCGTTGGTGGCAATATTGCCGTGAAGTGGGAATATTGCCCGAAGTATGAATATTGGTGGCAATATTGCCAGGAATATTCATAGATAGATAAGACCGCCCATTGTGAGTGACACCCTATTACTTTTAAGTTTCTCATGTAATTTTTATTTTTGATATACAATAAAGAATCTATTTTATTTATTTACACACAAATACTTAAAAAGAAAAGAACAAATACAGATAAAACAGTACAAAGGTGCTGCTTATTTCAACGAAATTTCTTCCAGCAGACCTGCGACAGGAGAGTTGGATGAGAAATGTAGACACAGTGTGTATAAATACGAGTAATACATAAAAGTAGTCTATCTATATATCTAAAAGGAACCATATAGGTAGGTAGGTACAATTTTACTTTTTTAAGTTTTTTTTTTGTTGGTGGGAAAATCATTTAATGACATGCCCCGCTCTTGGGCGCAGCGGGAGTGCCAGTCTTTTACTGGCTAAAAACCTACTCCTGTTTCTTCGTTGCCTTACCAGGACTGAGTCTTCCTTTCAGAAGCAGACCCTTGGCTGCAGTAAGAAGATGAGGAATCATCTAATGTCTTTATAATATAAAGTCATGACGCACACATGTAACACACCTGATTTGTACGTAGAACAACTTCGCGTGGCGTGGATCTACTGTAGCTCTACAAATCTAGTTTCCATTTAAAATGTATGGAGACCGACGAACCCAGATCGGCGTGCGGCACACGTGTGCACAATGTAGTTCTACCTTTAGTCATCCTCATTAGGGCGTTTGTCTATTAAGGCCCAAGCGCCCGAAAAGTGCTTTAAAACAGTGACTTTCTGGAGCCTACTCCTCGGTAACGGCCAGGTTAATAAGTTTGAAAAAAAAAATGTTTATTATAGATTCATGAACAACATTATCAACATTTGATTTTTTTGTGCGATTAATACTTTTGTCTAAAAAAAATATTACATATAACAACATCACATTCGCAACTTTTTCCTACTACTTCGAAACGGCTTGGATCTTTAGAAATGTTTTTACACATACAAATTGGTAGTTAAATATTCTTCAAAGTGAACATTGCATATGTAAATCAATCAATATTTCGAAAAGAAAATGGATTTAAAAGTCCGGGCGCAGCTGGCCGCAAACAAATGCACAGATAGTCGTACTGTCGCCTAGATGGGTACGGGAGTAGTAACCATTAAATTTCGGCCAGATGGTTCAAGGGACTATAAGCCTTAAATCAATTAGCCAATCAAAATAATTATCGTATCTTCTCCTGTATTCAACAAACACCAACATACCTATATCACCTACAGCATTCTAAGAGACATACATAACGTATAAGTAATGTTATCCCATCCCATTCAAGCCTTCCCTGACCGACAGGTACTTGCAACTTAAACCTAAAATACAATCTCAACTAATATAAAGAGGCAAAATTGTTGTTTGTTTGTTCATATGTTTGTAAAAGATAATCTACGAAAATAGTTGGCTTCTCTGTGATGCCAGGAGCGACATGGAAAAAAGATATAGTCCGTCTAAAAAGTCAACCGACTTGGGTAATTATAAGGGTAAAATGAAATCTGATGTAGTTAACGCTGGTTCAATAATCAAGGTTGATTAAGAAATCTTGATCATTGTTTACTAATAGAAGAACCTTATAAAAATTCTCGAATATAAGTAATATTACACAAAATTCCCAAGTCGGTTGACTTTTAGACAGACTTTACCACAACATATTTTAACTTTTTAATGCCATGCCTTTATCAGTCTCCTTTCTACCATCGGACAACGTCATACGGCGATTACCCACCCTTACATTGTTAAAACTTCTACGGTTCGGACTAAGCGTTTCGTTCGTCGTTTATACTGCATACATCGAAAGACTGGAACAATTAACCTCTTGCGGTAATTATAACCTAGGTGTCTTCAAGGCTTGAGTGAATAGGCTCTTAATAAACTAGTACGCCTCACCATCAACGATTGCATCACTGCTTACCATCAGATGGGATAGCAGTCCATCAGTATCATTAAAAAAAAGTCTATTTGCAGTTAGATTGATCATAGTCTGTTAATACCTATCAATTAACTGCCTCTCAATGTTTTTGGCAGGATTTCAGTGTATGTTTTAATTATTCGCGAATTGATTCCTAGATGTCATCATATCGTGATGCAAAATTGGTGTTTTGTATCTCAAATATCTGTGGAACAAGACAAATTTTGTGAAGATTATGTGGAATCATTGAAACAGGCGCGATCTCTCCAAAATGGAGCTAAGAATTTTACTTTTAGTTTTGACTACCTCAGCAAAGTTTGCCGAGAAAGTTGACTTGATACATTTGCTGCCAATTACATCAAAAACATTAGAATGTATGCATACATATTCTAATGGTAAGCAAAAGAACTATACATTGACCTGGCTTAAAGAGCTTCATCCATCCAAGTTAGAAACATGAACAAAAAACTGCCTGTCAAAGCTGTGAAGGAAAACATAGTGAGAAAACATCCTAGAACCGAGAAAAACGAAGACATGTGATATCCACCAATTCACTCTGAGCTCGCTTGTTAGACTACGTACAGTCCATACCCTCTCCTAGAGAGGAGGCCTGTCGTGTACGCATCACCTACGGAAGCAAAACTGCGGGAAAAACCTAACCGTTCAATAATTACGAACCGCATGCATGCAATGTGCGTCCTAAAACGGCCGTAATTGCTACTGTATTCAGAACCCCATTGAATCAGGCCTTGGGATGCCTCGGGCCAACCTTCCGGGGCGCGTGGGAGACCAGGCCTATTACCAGTAGGCCATATAAGGCACACATATGGACAAGGCCATAACCTCAGATGCGCGGATCTTTGAGCGGCCCGGCTTCGCCTGTGGGTCGCCATAAATTAAAAATAAGTGGGTAGCTTGATTCATGTAGTATTGTTTGTTTAATGCGGCCATTTTAATAGTTGGGCTTAATGATTAATTTAGAAGTTATTGTGGTAGAGCCGAGTTATAATTGGATAGACTAGGCTTTATTGTAAACTGTAAATTTTACTTGTACTTAAATCTTCGGGTACAATGGCGGTCTTGGCACTGGCTGTGATATGTACTAGATCACTTTTCGATAGACCATAAGAAACTAATCTAAAATAAAATGCTGTGGTCTGCGATGTACTGTTAACAAATTAATAAAAGAAAATTGTACCTATACAGATAAACACACAAGCTTACAAATCTACACCTAGTATTATATAGAGGTAAAGTTTGTTTTATGTTTTTTTAGTTTGTAAGAGGTAATCTCTGAAAGTAGTGGTCCGATTGCTGGAATTTTTTCACCCCTAGAAAGCTGCTTTACTCCTGAGTGACATAGGCTATATTTTATGTAAGTACGCGGTTTCATCCGCGGGCAAAAGCTAGTATAATGTAATAGTGGACTCTTATCTCGATATTGTGCATCAATCTTGGGTTACGGATGCACGATCGAGATTCTATACTGGACAATTTGGTTGACTTTTAGCGTTAGAATGCTCGTTAAGATCATAGTTTCGGCTGTCTTTTGAATCTTCAACAATTATCATGCATTTTCAGAAATCTACACAATCAGATATTTGGTCTAGCATGTTCACTGCTTCGAGACACCTCCTAAGTTAGTGTGATGCTCTGGTAACAGCAAACTTACTTTCTGATTTGAAACAAAACAATCAGACATTTTAATATAGTGTGCTGTGTGCTCAGTGCTTTGCAAGACTTCCTAAGTCAGCCTGATATTCTGGTACCTATTCAGTATCCATTTATCCGTTCCTACTGAACCTACATAAACTGACATGTCTTGCATGCTCACTGCTTTTCAACACCTCCTAAGATAGTCTGATGCTCTAGTAAACTACGGATATCCATTTCTACCTAATCGACCTGATCCTATACAATCAGATACTATTTTTCAAACACCTCCTAAGTTAGTATGATACTCTGGTAATTGCAAACCTATATTCCGATACTAGAGATCACGGAGTACCAGGATCTTGCATGCTCACTGCTTTGCAAAACCTCCTGAGTTAGTCTGATGCTTTGGTAACCATAAATATCGTTTTCTGCCCAAAACTACACAATCTGCTAATATTGGTCTAGCATGCCTGCTAATTTACAAAACTTCCTCAGTTAGTATGATGCTCTGGTAATTGCAAACCTCTTTTTGTACCTTTTTTTTCCGATGGGAAAAATCATCCTATGACAACCCCCGTTCTTGGGCGGAGTGGGAGATAGTGTCAGACTACTGTCCTTTTGTACCTTACATTACCAATCTGACATTTTATAACAGAATAATTTGGGCTTGCCTAGGATATATAAAATCTTTGGGGCTTGCATGCTCACTGCTTAGCAAAACCTCCTGAGTTAGTCTGATGCTCTGGTAACCATAAACATCGTTTCCTACCTAAAACTACACAATCTACTAAGGGTGTGTTGCACCATTTAACTTTAACGATAACCAAACCATAACCAGCCGTAAGACGGCCTCCTATTGGTCAATTCGACGATTTGACAACTGTTAACGGCTTTGTTATCGTTATAGTTAAATGGTGCAACGCACCCTAATTGGTCTAGCATGCATTGGTCCTAGTAATTTGCAAAATCTCCTCAGGCAGTCTGAAGCTCTGGTACCTACAAACATATTATTATTCATTCCTACCCTAACCTCATTATCAGACACTTGGTCTACCAGCTCAGTGAGCACCACATATAGGGCGAGGCCGCGACCTGTCGCTAATGGGTCATTGCTCCCATGCCTTGCGCTCGCACAGGGTTGGCTACAAATATCTGTGGTACAAAGTATATGTGGGGTTTTCGGGTTAGGATATTTTTATAATAAAATGGCAAACAGGAAAACAGCGTGTATTTGTTTCCTACAAACGCGTTTTTAAACTTGCGTTTCAGATGTTTCTCTTTGCAAGTAAATAATTTTACTACTATGTATTTTCATCATCATCATCATCTTCCTGCCCTAGTCCCGTTTTATTTGGGGTCGGCGCAACACGTTTTTTTCTTCCATTCTGTCCTGTCACTCGTCACGCTATCACTAACTCCCTTTTCTTTCATATCGCTTCTCACACAATCCATCCATCTCTTCTTTAGCCTCCCTCTTCCCCTATATTTGTTTTTGTATTTTATCGTATGAAAAAATTTTGAAAATCTTAGTCATATTTTTTAACACGAAGGAGGAGGAGTGTTACCTATATTTTCATTTTCAAGATTCATCTACCACAATTGCCTCATATTATTGTACTATTGTTGGACATAGGCCTTCCTCAAGCGTCGCCACAACGACCGGTCCTGTGCGTCACGCATCCATCGGATTCCCGCAACCCAACAGTGCAACAGTGGACGTCTTTCGGCTGATATGATGATGATGATTGTAGGTACTATTAGACCCAACAAACGTAGGGTCTAATAGTACTGTTACGTTCAGTAAAGTAACAGAGAGAGAACCCTGGGTTTTCGTCAGTAACAGTCTTACACAACCTCTCGATCCAGCCTAGAGTGAGAGATGGGTTTTCCCCGGTTATCTATTCCTGTTCCACCTCGAAATAAAAACCTTTTTAAAGAGGTAGAGGTTTTTATCAACGCGGAACCTAGCAAAAGGCTTAGCTGCTAATCAAAGCTAAGAAAACATTATAATCGCTTGTAACTAAAAAAAAAACACGTAAAAAGTGAATTAGCGTGGGTTTACGTTACATTTATTGACATAATCATGCATAAAAAAACATTTGACTGTCATAATATTGACTGACATAAAATTTAATTGATCGCTACATTTGACCTCAAACGATTAGTAACATATTTAATTAACTAATTGAACACATTCAATTAAATTGATACTTGTTCATGTTATACGATTTCCGCGTAATCAGAGTTTAAATTTAAATTAAATTGTTAAAAAATGTTAATTTAATTATTCCAGTTTTGTTATGGTTGTCTTGTGAGAAGAACTGCATGTTTTTGCTCAAAGATATGTTTTTATTTTAAGATCTTTTGTTATGGATCTTATGAAACTACGATTATATACATATTTTATATATTTTCTTATGGCACATAGAGAACTACTTATTTAGGGGATATTAATATTAAAAGAAGGAATACCCATTTGGATGGAGAGGGAGAGGGAGGCCAAAGAAAAGATGGATGGATTGTGTGAGAAGTGATATGAAAGAAAAGGGAGTTAGTGACAGCGTGACGAATGACAGGATAGAATGGAAGAAAAAAACGTGTTGCGCCGACCCCAAATGAAACGGGACAAGGGCAGGAAGATGATGATGATGATGATGACCCATTTTTCGTTTTTTTTTTTAATATATTAATTTGTCTTCCCTTAGAGTTAGACGTAGATATCTTAGCCTAAATTATCTGAAAAATCTAACATGAAAGCTGCTTAACTTTGTGTTGAAGAAAAAAAAAATAGAACCCTATCATATCCCTCATACTTAAAAAAAGCAACCGTTACCGACTGATCTACAACATACAGCTCAAACCATTACGACGCGCGTAGATATACGCCAGGAAAAGATTTTCCGAAATTCAAACAGGGTTTTTTACGGGATAAAACAGGGGTCCAAGGTTTATATGGAGCAACGTACTTTCAAGCGAGCGAAACTGCAGGCAGAAGCTACAATGTATTATTTTTACATATTACCGAATATATATATTTAAAAATTATTTTAAATACATTAAAGTTTTCGCAAAAAGTTTGGAAATGACAAGCTACCGAAATGTAACGCAGACAGCACCAGTGGCGTAACTATAGGGTGGCAAGGCTGGCAAAATGCCACGGGCCCCTGGCCCGGTGGGGCCCTCGATCTGAGAGACCACGAAAGAAGTAATCTAACATTTTATTAGGGTATTCAAATTCAATTAAAATTACACACAAGTAACTAAGTACCTAAAGACAAAATCAATTAAATTAAAATTATTAAGGTTTATTAAACACATACACAAGAAAAGGATCAATTTCCCGTGGCATTTTACCAGCTAGTCACTCTATAGTACCGCCATTGGAACGTCCACCTTCAGAGACGAAACAGAAAAGTCTTCGTGTATTAAAGAACTTGCAATTTATTATATAATAATAAAGATTCGTTTTATGCCTGTACTTCAGTGATTTATTCAAATTAAATTACATCATGACAAGTTTTATGGGGCCCCATCCAATGATTTTGCCACGGGCCTAAGACGGTATAATTACGCCACTGGACAGCACCAAACATCATAGAAATTGTGTGTTCTTTTGACTTTCCACGGTCTGTTTATTTTGCCAGTGCCAGTGTCAATGTAACACATTCTAATGTTTTTACGGTATTTAACAGCAAATTGATCTTGAATTGAGATTGATTGAACTTCTACTACCTCAACGAAGCATCGTTGAGGTAGTCAATAAATACTACAATATAAATTTCAGCTTCATTTTACCGAGACGCGCTTGATTCAATGATTCCATATTTAATCCACTTGATCAGAATCAGAAAAAAAGGTGTTCAATTGATGAATGTCTTTGTAGGTCCCTAAGAATGTATTCAAGAACACTTTTTAGCAACACTCGACACCAAAAGTAAATTTTCTGAAAATTATTATTACAACCAACGCACCTAAACGTAAGTATCAACGTTCTAAATAATCAACAATCAATCACATCTGATTTCTGTATTGCTGACGTCACGAAAGTTCGGAATTCTCCGAACCATTTCCGATCATTGCCGAACTGCCATACCGACTATTGTCAATTATCCATTGTTTGTTACAATCAGTAGGTCATTGATTTGGCCGAGCTTGAGTTAGGGTACCGCTTTTAAGAATGTTTGTTTTTAAAATAATTGATTGTGGTTTCGTAGTTGATTCCAGTTGATTCAATACTTAAATTATGGAATAATTGAATGATTAATTTGATATTTAAATCTTTATTTTTTAAATTATTATAATTATTGAATAATTTAATGATTAAATAATTAAATGAATGAAAACTTAGTCACTTGAACTCGTTTACATCCATAAACTTGTTGAGCTATATCTTCATGCTGCCAAATACCTCGTCGATTCCGCCGCATGCGACGAACACTCCGCTCTCTTTCTCACTTTAGTAAACGACAATTTTAACTGACAGATAAAGATAGGAGCATAGGAAAGTGCGATTTGGTGCAGCCAGAAACAGCTCAACCCTATGATCTATCAGTGTAACTATTCCACGACAATCATGACACTTAAACTAGAGATTTATGGACCTGAACAAAAATCCATAATGGACAGTAAAAAAAAGCACTCACCATCATAAGAATCCGGAATATACAAGGGCTTCCCAACCAGCTTCCCCTTCTTCCCCGACAGAGGCACCGCCTCGACCCTCCTGTGGGCCTCCAATACCCTGTACAGAAGCACCGGCCTATCCTCCCCCTCAAACTTCACCACACGGGGCAACGAGAACTTATCCACGAATTCCTTCAACGTCATCACTTCACTTGTGTCATCCTCAGGCTCCACCGACCCATTCCGTCGACCTAGCAAGAAATTGTCCGCCCATTCCGGAGCATTAGGTCGCCTTTCAAGGAAATCAGGTCTACGCTCACTACTCCTCGGTTTGTACCTTGGGGGACGGTCCCTCCTGACCAAGGCTTCATTGGCTTCCGCGAGCCATCGTGTGACTAGTCTCTCCCTTTCCACGTCTAAGTATCTAGGTTTAGAAGCGTCGCAAGCGAAGCGCGCTGCGTCGAAGCAGTATTGGGGGGGTGGAGGTCGTATCCGAGGGGGGAAGAAGCGGGGCGGGACGTACGGGGGGTGGGGCGCGTAGGCGGGCGGCGTCCTCGGCCCGGAGCCCTCGACTGACGCCGTTCTGAACATGGTGTCAGGCCATTGATGATGCTCCCGCCACCTGGAAACAAAGAATAATCTGGTAAGTATAAAATATCTAACATAAATAATAGTATTTCGCAGTAATAACACACAACGCCATCTCGCAACGCATCTAAACTAAGCAGAGGTTGTGCTATAAGAGGCGTTCGATGCAAAAGAATAGAAACGAAACGTCTTGGGTAGGGGGCTACACATTTCTAAACTAGCTTTTGCCCGCGGCTTCGCTCCCGCTCTACCCTACTCTACCTTACTCTACCCTACTCTACCTTACACTACTCTACACTACTCTAATTTTCTCCACAATACAGTTGCCATCACGGATCTTGAACGCTCGGCGTCAGAGTGGGGATTGCTTTGCGCATTCCATACATTGGCGAACCAATCGTCTTCGTTGTTAGATACATGCAGCAACGCAGTGAACGAATGAGGGGTGACGTCTATGACGCGATGGCGCGGCCAGCCAATCACTGACACTCCCCGCCCCCGCGTCGCACTTCGCACCACTAAAGAGACTGAATATTTGACTTCTGCACAAGTGTTCAAGATCCGTGATGGCTCTACCCTACACTACTCTACACTACTCTACACTACCCTACACTACCCTTCACTACTCTAATTTTCACCACAATACCCAACAGGCCAGTCAAAAATGTATTTAGATAGGGTTTTTTTAATAAATTAGTTATCCTAATTGTACATTATTATCTCCGTACGCAGACAATCAATGTACGATGGATGCGTGACGCACAAGACCGGTCGTTGTGGTGACACTTGGGGGAGGCCTGTGTCCAACAGTGGATGTCTTCCGGCTGATATGATGATGACGATAATGATGACGCCGACAAAAACACGCTAGTAACGCAATCAAAATTTATTAAAATAAGGAATATTTTATACTAATTTATTTCTTGATTTGAGGTTTTGGTATGAAGGCTAGAAGGAACGGGGTGGGTCTTTTAGTCAGTAAGAGTCTGACACTATCTCCCGCTCCGCCCAAGAGCGGGGGAGGTCAATGCATGATTTTTCCCACCATAAAAAAAAAAGGTTTGTTTGACTTGATTGAACAAAACTACCAAACTACTCGTGTTAAGCTCTCAGGCACCAGCTAACTTAAACCGTATTTTGCCTAATAAGGTTTAACTTAGCTGGTATCAGGTGTACCGTATCCAGTACACTGGTCCCTGAGAGGACAACTAAAATCGATTCAATAGCCGTTTCTAAACATACTACTATTAGAATGTGCGTTTGCTATGTTACAATTACAACGTGTTAAATATAAAATGACATAATTATGTCATAAATGTGTGTGTGTGTGTGTGTGTGTGTGTTATGTGTGTTATGTGTGTATATGAAGGTATAATATAATATATACTCATATAATTATAAACTTATGTGAACTTACGACCCGATACACTAACGAGGCATTTATAACATAAATATTAATGGAATGTCCATGTGAGCAGGCATTTACTGCGACTGCGTCATCGATTACTTGTTAAAGAGCAATAAAATTAAATCATTTGTATGAGAACTAATCTGTAAATTACAAAATCGTTGCGAGATGATTTTTTTAAATGATTTATGCAATATTTTATGATGTTTGTACATATTATTAATTTATTTGGATTTTTTATCTTAGATGTATAAGTATAAAAACCTGCGAAGGCTTTTTGTAAGATAAGAAATCATCCAATGACTTCTTCCGTTCTATGGAGGAGCGGGATGGCGTGTCAGACTTTTTCTGACTTAAACTACACCTTTGTCCTCCAGTTACCCTTTGTTTGTTTCCTTTTCAGAAAATCCCTTCGACCTTAGCTAGCATAGACCCTGCTAGGCCCACAGGGCCCTCGACCCCGGTATGAAGGCTCAAAGGAATGGGATGGGGTTTTTTTAGTGAGTAAGAGTCTGACACTATCTCCCGCTCCGCCCAAGAGCGGGGGTTGTCATTGGATTTCTCCCATCGAAAAAAAAACCCTGCTGGACCCCTAAGGACATGCTAAGGCATTGCTACGCACAATTGAATCCTTTTCAACTTTTCAATCACTGGCGCCACTTTCAAACTTCCTCTAATATACTAATTTCTTACTTTATCCATTCTCATCACACCACACATCCCTCACAATATACTCATCTCCGCTACATGCAATCTTAACGAGTCAAATATTTGTGATCAAACCACACTTACCAGGCAATCTATCAGGCTAGACGTGATGTTATCACAAAACAAAAGATGGCACCACTTATCCCGACCGCAAATACATCTTTGTCAAACGCAGTCTAAGTGTCTACACATCTTTATCGGCGTGTGAAAATCGTTTTATACACTTTTGTCCTGTAATAGGTACCTAGTGCCTAGTTGGTCCGCTAGACTACAGTGGGAACACTCTTGTATGGAGATTAGTGAAGAAAATTGTTAGTTTACGTCTTTTCAACGGATATTTTGCAATAATTAAACGTATAGAAAATTGTATGCAGTGAGAAAATTCGCGGGAAGATGTTTTGTTTTGATTTTTAAGCTATTGCATAGCTTCTATCGCGGGCCTTGAGCGTGGAGACTGAATCCAGAAATCCCGTAGGTAACGAAAATAACCTAACACCCCCCACTCATTTGTTTTTTGAGCGTGGTGACCGATAAGAAAACAAATGAGTGAACAATCAATCAAAATTCAATTCAATGTGTGACAGTGTAACTTCAATTAATATCAAAGAAAAAAAAACAAAGGAAAAAAATACTGCATAAATAAAATAAATAAATAATTATAATTGCATAAGTTGATAAAAATGCTATGCAATAGCTTTACCGCGGCAGTCCCCGAGTGCCACACGTCTTTTTTCTTCTTTTGTTTTAGATTAATGTCGTTGGCATTTACATCAATTATTTTATTAATAAGTAAAATTACTTAGCGTCTTTGTATAACGAATAGTAGTACGAATATCTCATTATCTATGCTTTTGCCAATTGGGTAGTTGTCCATGTTGTACATTTTTCATCTTGCCGACATCTTTCTCCAGATTTGGGCTTGGCCCTCGGACGGTGAGCTATAAGCTCCCCATCCACAAGCTAGTTGTGGATGGCTAGCAACATGTAGCACGCCTGCGGTGGCTAGGAATGGCCATCCCACTTCGGTTTCTCAGAGTGCCTCTGATCTGAAGAGGTTTTCATAAAGATCCTAAGCACAGAAATCCTAAATAACATCTACCATAAGCCTAACATATCAATAACTCAAAGATTTACAACAAAATATGTTATGTAGCATAGTAGTATAATCCGACACGGTTCATCACATGGCAATAACTTGTTAGATTCTGTAATCTCTACAGAACATGAATAGTGAGACGATGATCCATCTAATAACTCTAGAAGTCTCAATACTTTTGATAAGGCTACATCCAGACGGTTTACATAAAAAGCTGATGAGCAGATTTGATACAATCGCGTTTCAGGAAAACATGCATTCTAATCATAAGCTTGGGCACTTACTCGCACGCGATATATACCGGTAAGAATATGCACAGTAGGTAGTTATGTTGTAAATTATCTAATCTGCTATTCTTTATTTAGAAATGGTCGTGGTAGCATAGAGACGAAAACCGAAATCTTTTACCCTGATCAAAGTTCTCCACTCGATTAGAATATATACGTACGACATATGCACAACATATAAGTTGTGTTACTTTTTGGTGTACAATAAAGTTTATTCTATGCTATTCTGTTCTATTCTATTCTATTCTGTTCTATTCTATTCTATTCTATTCTATTCTATTCTATTCTATTCTATTCTATTCTATTCTATTCTATTCTATTCTATTCTATTCTATTCTATTCTATTCTATTCTATTCTATTCTATTCTATTCTATTACCGGGGCGGGGAATGTCAGTGATTGGTTCGCCGCGCCATCATGTCATAAACGTCACTCTTGATCCGTTCCCTGCGCTTGCTGCATGTATCTAACAACGACGACGATTGGCTCGCCAATGTATGGAATGCGCAAAGCGATCCCCTCTCTGACGCCGAGCGCTCAAGATCCATCCCGATAACTATAGCTACTTTGTAAGAATCTGACAGCTGTCACCCGCACCATCCTACATGGCAAAGCATCGGCGTGTCCTTTCGGGGGCAATCGGCGGTGGCGATCTCTCGCGCAGGGCCAAGGTACAGACTATAGTCCGAAGCGGGGAGGAGTGGCAGGGGGTCGCCTCCTTCTGCGAAGCAGTAATGCTAGTAAAGGAGGAGGCCGACCGCATCAAGCAACGGCGCTCACGCCCGAGCTGCTGCCGCCGTGATTCCGATTCCGATTTCCGGCCACCGTAGGCGCGGGCTTGCGGACGGCGAGCAATGGGTAGCTCGCTGTCCGACCGTCCGGTAACTGTCCGGATCGAGCCCAAGTCTCAGTAAGAAGCTCGGCCCCGGTATGAAAGGCAAGAAGGAACGAGGTGGGTTTTTTAGTCAGTAAGAGTCTGACACTATCTCCCGCTACGCCCAAGAGAGGGGGATATAATTTGGATGATTTTTACCCACAAAAAAAGAAACTCGCACTATCCTATAACAATTGTAGTGTAACCACCCGCGCATGTTTCTCACCCTGTTCGATGCTTTATAAGTGATTAAGGCCCGTATTACAGAACGTCACTCAAAACTCAAGCGTTACTTAAAACTAGTTTCAACCAATCAAATGTCTTGGATCTAGTTTTAAGTAACACTTGAGTATTGAGTGACGTTCTGTAATACGGGCCTTACAGTCCCTTCTAGAGGCAATATTGCCGTGAAGTGGGAATATTGCTGGGAATTTTGCCCAAAGTATGAATATTGGTGGCAATATTGCCAGAGAGTAGTGGTGGCCGAGTGGTAACGGCTCCGAATAACGAGTTTTAGGTTGCGGGTTCGAACCCAGCAAGGCGCATTACTTTGTGTAATTTATTTCATCACCACTGCTCTCAAAACGGTGAAGGAAAACATCGTGAGGAAACCGGCATGTCCTAGAACCAAAAATTCGAAGACATGTGACATTCACCAACACGCACTGGGCCCGCGTGGTGGATTACGATCCATTCCCTCTCCTATAGAGGAGGCTTGAGTCCCAACAGTGGGAACATTAAAAAGGCTGGTGATGAATATTGCCAGCAATATTCCCATATTGCCGGCAACGGCACATCTCTAGTCACTTCCATCACAAGTACGTATCTTTGATTCCCCTGGAATAAGTTTCATGCATTTATTTCCACAAGTCTACACGCACGTTAAATGCACATACGAAGTTCTTGCGGACAATTTTATGGACACAATTTGTTTATTAGATAAACCTCATTCGTATAAATGTTTACGCTGATATTATCAGTAGTTTCTTTTTTAGTTTGGTTAGAATTTAATGGTTGAATAAATCGCATAAGATCTACATGTACTCGTAATACAACGGTAGTAGGTACAATTCGCAAATAAATATTCGGAATGAAATCTGTAGGGACGCTCTTCTTTTTTATCGATATCGATTAATACAAAAAAAAATATGTTGGCGGCGAATTTGTCGACTCTGACAAGTGACAAGCAATTAAAAAAAAAAGTAAAAAGATTTTTTTAATTGATATAAACTAGTGCTTTATTGCGATCCCACCTGATGGTAAGCAGTGATGCAATCGTTGATGGTGAGACGAAATATTTATTATCCAAGTTAAAATCTAAACAAAAAGCAATGTTAATATCAGTACACATTTTATTTACATTTAATATAAAAGGGAACCGAGAAATTTAAAAATGCATGCTTTAGTACGATATTTATATTAATTTTCAAAAGGGACTAGCAATTTTCGATAGAAAAGAAGAAGAGATTACAGTTAAACTGTTATTAAATTAAACGTATTATAAAAAAATACAAAAATTTTAGTTATCATTTACGTACTCGAATATCTACAAAAAAAAATGGTTACAAAAAAAAATTAACCAACCAAACAGGTTTTTGAGTAATTGTTTGTAATTTTAAAACAGTTCTAACTGGTTAAAACTACTTCTGACTAATTTTCATGCAGTTAAAAGTAATTTTGACTGTGTAATATAAACACAGCTGTACATTTGTATGCATCCTGTTATTTTATTTAAATTAAAAAAAAAAAAATTAAAAAGTAACTTACTCATTTCCTAACCCTTGATGGTATACGAACACATATTTTTGAACTGCACTCATTGTCTAGTGTTAAAACAATCATTGATTTATTTAATCACTTCAGTATTTTATTTCCAACCATAATAAATGAACTCATCACATTCATACTTGTTTAAGTCTGGCTATTTTTTTAAATATAAAGTTAAACAAAAGAAACGTTTAATTATATCTGTTTAATACCAGCAAAACATAAAGTTGTAAGCTCTTACACAACCATTGATTTACAGAATAGTGATTTGGCGATACGGTGGAACAATGGATCGAAAAGACAACACACAGCGTATGTCTGATGCCCTAGTCACACGGGTGACTTTTTGTACGGTAGCATATGGAACTGACTCGGTAACTAACATCGTAGTACTAAAAGGGAACAATGCACTGTGTTGTGAATAAATAATAAGCAATTAAAATCATTTGATTGACCGTCCTTGAGGGTTAGTGTGTGATTTGATTGATTATGATGATGTCAGGACCAGTGCTGGTCATGTTTTTCTTTGTCTAAAATTCTTGTCATATTGATTTGAACGAAACACTATTTTTGAAATCAAGAACCGTTGTGGTTGGAACAAAAACAAGACAAAGTTAATAAAAACAAAAGATCTAGATTTAGATAGATAACTGTATTTTTTTTGTTCTTTACTGACTTTCTTTTACGTCAACAATTTATAATCACAGCAAAAACTAGGCACTTTATTTCGTAAGAATTTTCTGCCATTCTAAGAAAAACTCATGATGTGAATTCTATCTGTCATTTAGGTAATAACATCCAGGTTTTTTATGTGCTCTTAGTACATTTCCCACACATAATGGTTAGGAAGGATGTTCCCTTTTCCCTCATTGATTAAAACCGCCGTAATAATAAATAATAGTTAGTTTACTACCATCTTAACTGACACTGCTTGACTGGAGGTAGTTAATCTTTCAGTTAATAAGGATAAGGTCCTAACTGCAGACATTTATCACTAATTATGTATCTTTGCTATCTAGGCACCTATGACTCATTGCGTCCTGGTACTTTTCAGATTTAACTCTATGTTTATTTTGATTTTATTAACTTGTGGAATCTACATATTTTAATTATGGCTATTCGAATAAAATGGAACTTCAGACAGATTGATTGCTCTATTTCTTAAAATATTCTTAATAATGTAGGTTTATTCGCAGGTCGATGACATCGTTTTTTAACATTTAATTTGTAGGTATTTTAGTCAAAGCACGTGTAAGACCAGTATCACTATTCAAAAACTAGTTTTAAACAAAATGACGTAAGAGCTAAACTTTGTGTTCATCTTCTTGCGTTATTTTTTACAGACGCTGATTCCACTTAATCTTGAGTTTTGAGATTATGCTATAACTACAATAGATATAAAATATCTGAATAACAATTGAATAATAATAGTTGTGAAATATTTTGATATTTGAAAGGTCAAATGACACCTACAATAGCTTCATTTTACAGCACCTACAATAGCTTTATTTTTATATTTATCATGTCGGTTGATCAACTGCCATGGTGCCAATTACAAGTCACGTCTCCAAAAGCATCCAAACCAGCTAGCAGTTTTTTAGTTACTATTCTTGAAATTATTCGCCGAAAGTAGAAGCAGCGTGGCATCTTTGACTAGAAAAGTCACCTATATGTGACTCAGGGGGCAACACCCTACAAAACATCCAGACTTACATCTCATCTGTTTATAGTCCACATAACTGATTAAATGATAAGAATTGCAAAAAAAAAGATTTAGATATGGAGCCCATGCAAAAGTGCCTGTTGTTCTGAAGCATTGGTATTTAATATGGCGATACAGAAATTAGGGGTACCCCAAACATAATTCTTGTGGCGTTTCATGACATAATACAATCTTGTATTTAATAGTGAAAGAAGGCCCCATTTCGAAATATTGCTCTTTCGGCACCAATTTTTTTGGCACCAATGGTTTCGGCCCCAAAACTATTCCTCTTTCGGCACCAATAAATAAGTCAGATCCACATTCGGCACCATGCAAACATACCTACTGGTGCCGAAAAAGGAATAGCTATGGTGCCGAAACCATTGGTACTGGAAGAGGAGTACTTCTCCATTTCAGAATAATATCATGTAATATATAACATGCAAAAATATCTCAGTAATAAATTACCAATACATACGTCTTTTCAGTGTTTTATAAGTCCAGTAATCAGCAACTAACGATGCCAATAACTCCGGTGAGCATACTTACTAGACTTTTATTAATTGCGTCAGAAAAGTGCGCTATCTTACATTACTACTACATATTTTATAAGACACTGCTATTTAGTATTAGATAACATGTTAGTGTGGGATTTCTCATTAAGTTTACGGTAGCCGTATAGGTGACATAAATCGTTGATTTTATTTTGTGTAGATCCTTTCCGATATTTAGTAGATACCTATTAATATTTTAATATGGAAATCGTGTGTTTCAATCATACTTTTATAAGAGTGTGGAGTTTTACATATATGTCAGTTCTGCTCAATAGGAAATTGTTATTTTGTGTTGTGCACTGCACTAGTTTCTGTCATTTTGCAAATGCGAATGCGAAGTAAACAATTTTAAAATGTTAAGTACAAAAACCGTATAATTTTGCTTCTACGAATATATTACAATTAAGTTGACACTACATTTGTTAATTGAATTTAGATATATTGAACTTTCAAATATGTAACTACTTATTTTTTACACTACCAGTGTTATATATTTATTTTTGTACCAATTCAAAACAGCTTAAGCAATTCTTTTAATGACCAAGGTTAATGTACCAAAAAAAATCCAAGTCATTTATCTTACACCTACTAAAATCATTGTAAAAAATAACGTCCATATCTCAATCAAAGGCATCGATATAAAGTTGAACTTAAAAAAAATAAGTCGATGTCCCCTCACTAATCAAAATTCGATGAACACTCAAAGCACCTGTTCGAAATATAAATAACTGGCACATTACAATTAAATATAAACCTTACAAGCCTAGCCGAAGATCCAGTTTCCTTTGAAGAATTCGGCACAATGACCTGAGTTACAAATATTACCAATTTATAAATACGGTTGTCAAAATCAATTTCAATGAGACATAAGCCGTAACCCTTATAAAAAATGATTTTATAAGTAGCGGTATCAGTTATTTGACGGCAAAATTAACTTTGTCGATTTGCATCGTAAGTTTTTTATGGTCTTCTTTGCTCCAATTTTTTTTTTAATGTTGATGTAACAAAGGTTTTTTGTATTGTTTAAAAGTAATTAATTTGCGATCAGATTATTCTGAAGTTATCTAATACGGATTTACGGGTACCTAGAGCTATGAAATAAGATTAATCTGTATGGAATTTTCACGTGGGAACTGACGGAAAAAAATATAATACAAAAAAATTTGGTACCACGTGTTATAAGGCCAAGTCCAGTCTCCTCGACCAAAGATTGAATACCTAGAGTCAATGGCACACAATAAATACCTATTAGCAAACCAAAATGTACCTAATTAAGAAAATGTAGGTCGTTAACCCCTTTTTTAATCTCAAACATTCGCACTTAATTCGGACCAGCTGCGCCCGGATAGAGCCCCGCCGATCTTTAAATCCATTTTCTTTGAGAAATATTGATTGATTTACATAATAATATGTGTTATGTTCACTTTGAAGAATATTTAACCACCAATTTTTATGTTTAAAAATGTTTCTAAAGATCCAAGTCATTTCGAAAGTGGGGAAAAGTTGCGATCGTTAATTTTTTTTAAATAAAAGTTTTAATCGCACGATTATATCATACGTTGATAATGTTGGACATGAATTTATTTTATTCAAATCTATTGATCTCGTCGTTTCCGATGTAGGCTTCAGAAAGTTACTGTTTTATAGCACTGCTTGGAAGTCAAGGCCTTAATTCGTAATGGTGTCATTTATGTCCACTTTAAAAATTCTTACCGTCATTAATATTTCATTATTCACCACAAATAAATTGACATTTTGATATAATTCACGGAAAACCAACCGAAGCATTTTTCCAACAACTCATTCAACATTTTGAATTGACATCAACAAAATGTTAATTGTAACGTGGAACAGGTGTACGGACACTTGCTGTCTCGCTCTAACAAATGTTTATAGAATGAAGTAGAAAGAGACAGATATACTTTGGCACTTATTATTTCTGTTTGCAAAACACCTTGGGGTGCGCATGAGTTTGTGAGTCACTGTGTTTTTATACTTAAAGGCCGCGAAGTTTTTAATGAGTAAGTATTATTTCCACGCTGATTTTGTATTAAAAATATATCAAGTATTTTTATATCAGTTGGGTCATCGTCGTGTTTACAAGACTCAGTACTGCAATATAGATTGACAAGTCCGTTACATTGTTTCTAAATTCAGAAGCCGTGAATATGATAAAATGGGGTTTACAACACCAGGAGTTGTGAATATGTTTAGGACAGGGGTTTACTACACCCATATTTTTAAAGAGGTGGAAAATCGTCAATTAACTCCTCCTGCTCTGATTGTAGAGAGAGGGAGTGTCAGACTTTTACTAATTAAAACTACGGTAACTCTTCCGGACAAAACTCGCAGCCCAGGTACTTACTAGCCGTTATTTTGTTTATAAATTCGTATAAAATAGGTTTAGACTGTTCTAAACCCATTTTGTTGTATATTTGCCTGTTCTGTATGTTATAGGTTTTTTTTTAATAATTATTATGGATTGGATCGCGTTTGAACACTACCTCACCTGATGGTAAGTGATGATGTGGAATCTGTGGAACACATTTGCTTATAAGCAATCTATTAACTCTTGACTTAAAGACCCCTAGGTTATAGCTATCAGGAAACACAGACTCCGTTTATACAGAGGTACAGCCCATTGGGTCTATAGAACCCATCATACTGTAAGTAATCAACGTACAACTTGATACTGACCAGCAAATTGTTAAAAAAACTTGAGAAAATTGGAACTTCGCGGGCTACCTTGGCGCTTTTACCCTATATGAGACTTTTTATTAAACGATTTTTAGAGTCTTATTCTTGAGATGCGAGATCCTCTGAAAGAGTCTGCGGCCCTTAACCGCAAAAGGCTACTGAAGATACACAAGTAGGTTTTAGTCAGTACCTCTCGCTTCACAAAACGAGAGAAATCACGTGATAATTTTTCACATGAAAAAAAAATATGGGTATAGGAAACCCCATTTTATTGTTCTTAAAATATTCATAGCTTCTGAATTTTAAGAACAGATAGGTAACGGGTTTGTTATTCCATATTCAAGCTAAAAATTTAAAAAAAAAAAACTAGCTTTTGCCCACCGCTTCGCCCGCGTACATATAATATAGCCTATGTCACTCTGGAATAAAATAGATTTTTATTGGTGAAAGAATTTTAGCAATCGGACCAGACAGAGATTACCTCCTTCAAATAAAAAAAGCAAAAAACAAACTTTACCTCTTTATTATATTAGTGTAGATTACATATTTATTCCAGTAACTACTAGAATAAGTAAGTGTAATCGGTCAATCCAACACCTAATCAGACTTAATCCGTAGTCGTCTAGTAGAAGGAAGATCTACTCCAGTTTCAGGAAAAACAAAATCATAAACCTCTTCAAACCTTCTCATCAAGGTTTAATATCGCCATATATTATAGGGACCTAACGTTTGGCCGGCAAATCAGAGATTGCAGGGGGGGGCATCCTCGTATGAAAAGCAGTCTAAATATAGCGCTCAACCACGGAAACTCGTAAAAAATCAGACACTTACAACGAGGAAGGATGGTTGCAGAAGTTTAACTTCGTATTGGTACCGGCACGAATCTTGAGCGCTCGGCATCAGAGTGGGGATCGCTTTGCGCATTCCATACATTCACGAGCCAATCGTCGTCGTTGTTAGATACATGCAGCAAGCATAGGGAACGAATCACGAGTGACATGAGTCTATGACGCGATGCGCGGCGAGCCAATCACTGACAGTCCCCGCCCCCGCTTCTCACGTCGCACCACTATAGAGACCCTATATTTTACTTCTGTGCAACTTGAAGCCAGCGCTCAAGATCCGTGCCGGTATCTATACAATGCTCGAAGAAAATTGTGAAACGAAAACTTCCACCGGCGCCGGCGGCTATCAGGAAACTCAGACTCCGACAGAGAATTCCACTCCTTAGCAGTACCCATACAAAAAAAGTGAGTCGGACTCGTGCATTGAGGGTTCCGTACCTATGAAAACAGTACAATTCCCGAATTAAGTTACGAAGATTTTTCAAAATCGCAAATAAGTTATTTTTTTTGTGATATAACTACAAATTTTTAATTTTCAGAATTTTTCTTTATTTCTGTTTTGAGACCTTATTGCTTTATGCAAATTTTTAAGATTCTAAGTCAACGCGAAATACCCTAAAAATTATGATTCCTGTGAGAGTGTCGAAATAAACGTTCTTTGCGACATATACAGCCGTATCTTTCTTTTTCGTTAACGCAGAAGTTTGGTTTTTTTTCCAACTTCAAGGGACCGCAAACTTGACTACATGGTTTTAATTTCAACTCGATACCTCTACGCGTTCCCGAGATAAAGGGTCTTGACAGACAGACAGACAGACTGACAGACGACTAAATGATTTTATTATGGTTCTTTATTTTCCTTTTGAGCTAAGGAACCCTAAAAACCGGTCATTAGGCTTGAACCTTCTAACCCTTCTCTGTCTATTCTCTACATGACCATAAGTAACTGCTTCACCTATACGTTGACAAGGAATCATTTCGTAATTTCCTCAATGGTAACAGGACGTAGTGCCGCTATTATAATTGGTTGAGGTAGATAAAAACCCTTGAGATATGAAGGAGAAACTGGATTGTATAAGAAGGAACATTTTTACTGAGAAAACGAATTGAGATCAAACTACATAAATATTATAGCATTATAGGTAAACAAGCAGGGCCTCAAGTCTGCTATTACAATAGTGTCAGAATGGTCTATCATTGATCTCATAATTGTTGATTTTGACAAGTTTTGGTAATCTACTAATATAATGGCGTCATTATGACTTTCCAATGGTCAACCACTGACACTCCATTGAAAGAAATGGAATAGAATGGTAATCTCGTACATAATGACAAATGAATATCTGACGTATGACAATCTGCAAAAATTTTGACAGTTCCTTTCATCAGTGACCTACCATTACGATGTCTTTGCGCAATTAGTACTTTTAATAAGCTCAATATTGTCATTCTACCACAATTCTATTACAAGACCATTGACCGATTAATGATCGATCATTTTTAGCAAAATGACAATGTCATCATGTTGGAATGACGAATTTATAAAAATAGCAAACTTAGGCCCCTGGTCTTCTCCCGAGTGGAGTGAGGGAGAGTATGAAACTTCAACTGACTGAATTCAAAGTTCAGTGGCTTTTTAAATATTGGCAAATTGATTGCTAGTGTTATAACTGGACAATATGTGGGATCATTGAGCCAGGTGCGATCTCGGCAAAATAGAGTTGGCAATTATATAGTAGATACCGAGAAGGCTGACTCGATACATCTGCTAACAAAAACTGCAAAAACGATAGAACAGGTATGTGTCAGCCACATTGTAATGGAAAACATAATGACCGTATTCTGTATTAAAAACTAAACACTTTCTAAATTTGACAGTGGTTAAAAGCACAAACATTGCAAAAACACTACAAATATTTTGAACATTTCGCAATCAAATAGAACATTTAGTCTAATAGAATTTAACCTGTCTAGAGCACTATAGCACAATCTAAGAAATAAATAAAGAAGACTAGACCACTTAATAGCCAACATTACAATCAATATAACAAAAGCCCATTTTACACATAAAAGACAGCTGAAGATAAAACAGGCTTGTTTTACAACAAAACGGAGATTTAATTTCCAATTTGAATAGAAATGGGACCCGAAACGCCTATTATAGTAGCACTGAAGTTGTATAGATAAATAGAAGTCGCTCCCCTTACCCATCTTTGTGATTTAAGATTCAAGATAAACAAAATTTACATAATGATAATATGTGCTCAGGTGTGCTATCAAAAGAGTGTGACATTTGTGGATATATATCGATATCCTTAATTCCCACGCGTTAGTCGCGTTCACGATCTAATTTATAATATCGATAAATGTTTTGTTGATCGATCCATATTAGGCTGTATTAAAGTGGATATTAATTTTAGTTGCAAAATGATGATAAGCAAAATTTAGTCTATTGTTTCATTGAATTTTGTTCAACCGGTTTCTTTCGACAACGAATTGAAAATCATTTAAATTATTATGCCATGATCTCGTTACATATATGACAATTTGCATGATATTTTTTTTTTTCAACCCATTTTTAATCAATATTGGGTTAGTTATTTATTTATTTAGAGTACTACCTCACAATTGCTTCACAATTAAAGGAGTAAGTGAACAAAGGCGTTAATTACTATTACGATTCTCTGGTAATATTTTTGCTGTTAGCACATTTCAAATCTGAAATATATACTTGATTGACAGTTAAAACCTTTGCTAGCATCTGTGACTACGTAAAGAAGTAGCATTGGTGTTTTAAATCCATGGATCGATTTACCATCAGTTAAAACCTATATCCATGCAAAAAAGTCGGATTTTTTTATTTTGTCAGATAACACTTTTGTCCACTTAACCCTTCAATTGATTAGATGTTCGTGACGAGACAATAACAGCAAATATCAATTTGCAAAGCATTTGCAATTCTAAGTTCTGAGACACACTTAAAAAAATACACAATACAATTAAAATTTATCGAATAAAACAATGTAATGTTTTTTTAACTGCTTTATGTCATCGATAATTTTCCCAGACTTTAAAGTAATATATGCGATAAAGAAAGTGACGAAGACATCTTTGTTCCGTGCTTCTTACACATGAATAAATAAAAACCATTGATGTAATAATTTGACACGGGTGCAACAAGCGAGGTTCTAAAACTATTCCTTGCGGCACTCCATTCTTTGTGGTAGGTCTTTTAATCATAACTGCACGTGTGTCAGTCAAACGCTTCTTGTAGAATTTAAATGATCAAATGACGTAATCTCTGGGTCCGTGACCTCTTTGTCCTATTTATATAATAGGCTTTTTTTATTAGGTGGGATTATAATGTCAATCAAACGATTAGTCTGTTTTTAGTGGATCAAGTTTTTGTTTGAAATGGTCGGGTAAAAAGAGTTTTTGTGTTATTTGGGGACACGTGTTCTGATTTGGTTGTAATGGTGAACCATTATACACTCTTAATGTAAAATCTTTTCATTGAAATTATCTTCTTTAAACTCGAGTAAAATATGAGACGGAACATCGATTTAAATAATGGAAATAATAACATGGAAACAAGAAGAAAAGAGACACGAAATTACCAATCAATCTTAGAGACCTGTTTTTGCATTTTTATCTAAACCGTTTATTGATTAAGTATCCTCAACTACTAAAAACATTTAAGAAACCCACTTGTCATCCAAAATCCAAAAGAAATACAAGGCCAATTTTTAAATTTGTAAGTAATTGATGGCCGAGACTTGTCGTGAACCGAGCGAATTCTTTAGAAGCCAGGTTCCCCGATTTGGGCATACTATTTTTGTAAAATACAAGTTCGTTCACATAGCCCGGCCGGCTGCAAGCTTTGGGTTGAATATTTTATTGAATAGAAGTTACTCGATAAAAAAATTATAAATAACATGATCAAAAATAGTTTAACAAACATCGATTTTATTTGATATCTACCTGGACCACTAATCTGATAGATATTCAGTATTTTTATTAAAATTAAAAACTGCAATACAGCTTACATCATCCCAATAAGCTGTGATCCCAATAATATGCATACCAAGGTCTGCAATGTTATTATTTGCTTTATTTAGTACTTTCTTTTTAAAATGGATGACGTCACTGACATTTACGTCTGTTTGTATGCCAATACGTGTCTGTTTATTATCTAAATGTATAATGGGGTCTGTTAACGGTAATTTACAACCGCTTACAGCTGTCCTGGAGACATTTTGTATTTTTTTTACTATTGACTTTCACTTAATCGTTGCTGTGCCAATTCATTTGGAATTCTGTCTTTTTGTTTCAGAATTCTCTACTAGTCATTATCTGTAGGTCAGTTATTACTAGACAAACCATCTTGTCTCTCTCTTGTCTACTCGCTGTTCAGCGATAGTCTTTTAGGAGTTCCCCATCTGGTTCCATTATCATCTGAATTTACAATAACGTTCAGCCCTGTATCGTATTCTTTGATTTAAGCCTTCATTTTAATGTAAGCTTCTTTAACACATTCCTTCGTTTATTAATAATTTGCAAGACAAGAAACCATACATTCTCACTTTTCCAATTTATGCCCTAAGAAATCAATTTCTAAATTTAAATGCAATATTCCTCCATTATCGGGAGATAATTAAATCTGGACGTACAATAAGACCTGCCATGTTCAGCTACATTCCTCGAACATCTTTTGTTAGTGTAATTATTTCCCTATTGAAAATGCCCACTTTATGAAGATCATGAATATTATTAAGCCGATTTGCTTTGACATTCCTGTTCTTTTACTTTTCGTTGTAATTTTGTCGTCTTGTGTAGGTTTGTCAGTTCAAGTTATTATAAGGTGATGTGTTTTTGTTTTCTTTTGTGGTGGATCCACCAGTATGGTCCTAAGGATCATTCAAATTTTTTCACCAGTTTTCGCATTAGTCTCATTTTTTATATTATGTTGTGACTGCATTAATACATAGCTACATAATGGATAAAGACGGTCATTGAACTTCGCACTCTAATGACATTGAATTACCACTTAAGTTTTTTCTTGAAAAAAGAAAAAGAAATTAGTCAGATCCATGACTAACTTGATAATTTTTAGACAATATACTCCTTCGTCCTTAATTGAATAAGTGTAATATAATGTATAATCTCTACGTATCCGACTATTTTTGGATTAATAAAATTTCAAAATCAAATATGAATAGACACGACCAGACGGTCGGATGGCGAGCTACCTTTTACTCTCCACAACACAATGCAGTCTCCCTTTCTGATGAATGATCACCGATCCACGAACCGACCTCGGCAACCGTAGTTTAACCCTGAAGAGCTCCTCCTCGCGTCTGCCCAATCCGACATTGAATATTTTTTGCATGTCAACTTTTTTGCATATAAAAAATTCCTTACCATTTAATTCATAAACGTTTTTACAAGCATTACACCCTGAAATTAGATGGACATAATAACATGTGGTTTTATAATTAGTACCTGCTTTAAAGATGACTCTAGATTATTAGGGAGGGTGTACACGAGCCACATAGTTGCCCACCAGCAACTTTTTGTTCTCTGGCGCTGTCTCCACGAGTGGCGAGGCAAATGGCGAGCACGAAAGTGTAAACAACGCCACCACTATTCGTCTTGCGCACTATGCATAAACATGTTTTGTTGAACGACACCGAAGACACGTATAGTGAGGCGAATGGGGAGCACGAATGTGTAAATATAGAGAAATGGGAGCAACAGTGACTCGACTTTTTCTTAAAAAATTGTTACCAAAAGACGGGGCGATATTTCTTGTCCGCCGGCGACGGAAACGGTTTAACGGTGGTAACAACCACCGAACCCTTAGACTAAAAAGTCAGCTGTCACACCACTACAAGCGCGTATTTTCTTATATAAGTGGAAGTGGAAGTGGGATTGTATAATTCCGTAGACTTGATGTGAGAAACAAATTAGTTGCAAAAAAAAGTTGCTCGTTTACGATGTATTTTTGGGAACTCCTAAACGGATGTAGAATGAACTTGAAAAGTTAATTAGATCAGGACGAGTTTAATAAGAATTTAAGTTTACAACTAATATTTTTTGTTATATATTCTTTGTGTAAAACTATTTATTAAAGTATCCATCAAAATCAAACTTTGCTAAGTCATAGATATTTAATAAGTCGTTATGTCAAACAGCTTTGTGAATTCTTTTATATATTTCCGGCATGTGATTAAATAAACCATTGAGATTAACTATGAATAAGTCACAGAATTGAAGACATCTGCAGGAAAACCAAGGTTGTCGACATAGCCCGGAGAATCGAGCTTAAGTGTAAGTGGGTATTATATTGCTCGCAGAACACATGGCCGTTGGGACTGAAAGATTCTGTAGTGGCGACCATGTACCGTAAGATGCTGAGCTGGAAGGTCTCCCACAAGGCGGACCGATGACCTGGTGAAGATAGCGAATATCTAATGGATGCAAGACGCACAGGACCGTTCTTTGTGGTGACATTTAGGGGACGTGTAGGGACATGTCCATAAGCGTCTTTTGACTGGAATGATGATGGTAAGGTTACAGCAATCTACTCAAAGTTGCAGGAATCAGCAGGATAAGAAACCCACTACAGTGGTCAACGCGATGACGATGGGCACAGTTATGTCCTACAATCAATGACTTTCAGCTGTATGATGGCAATAAATCGGTTAAACTTGTTCCACATGTGAATAGATTGAAAGGGAGAGAGAAGCCGAAGAAGAATGCCATGTATCTAAATCATAACATTAAGTCAGTTTTTACTCAGCCTAATAAAATATTTGATTTGGGACATCCTAAAAGGATACGGATCGCTGAATGCAAGAAAAAATATATTGCTCGGACGCGACACCTCGTAACTTAGGCACGGGGTTTGTAGGGTCAGCAAATAAATAAATACATTTTCCAAAAATGTTGTAGCTTTACTAAGGATCAACTAATTATGTCACAAGAATGGTATATACGCCATACACGCCAGGGCTGGCTGACAGATTTGGATGTACAGTTGAGTTGTACAGGTAAAACGGAGCTTGTATGTTGCACAACTGTGCAGGTTCCCTTACAAGCTTTCCTGACAGGTATAACTATGCAGGAAAACCTGTCAGATATGCTCAGCGTGTATGGCTACCTTAATTCATTAAACCCTAAGCGAACTCCGGTGTTTGATTTCTATTGTGTCTCTAATTACGGCATACCTGAATAGGTTGCTATTAGGCTTTTAAATAGTATGTTATACTATTTGCCTGTTAATAGTGTGGTATAAGTTGGAAGAATGGACAGAATGAAAGAAAAATATGTGTTGCGCCGACCCCAAGTAATATGGAATACGGGCAGGAAGAAGAAGAAGAAGTGTGGTATAAGTTATACTTTAATTTCAATGTAGGCAATCGACGCTGGGCTAAAATTACTTTACAGTTAACTTAGACTAAGTTCTACATTATTTATTAAATTAACGTTTCAGTTTTTCAAATATTTAGAAAAGAGAGTCGTAGATATGTTTTCTGAATATTTCTTAAATACATTAACGGTTGTAAAATATTACAATTAATTTAAATAATTTTATAATACATTTTGAAATAAAAATATTTTTTACTACACTTTACTGTACTAATTTAAATTACGTAAAATTTCGCAACAAGACACAACATTAATTCGTACATTTCACATTTTGCCTAAAACTCACGTCTCAACGATAAAAATATTTTCATTGTTAGTTTATTACGACTTGTTTTGCTAACGGTACCAGGCGACAAAGTGTGACCTTGGCGAAGACTCGTGGTCAAAAAACTGACGAGCCTTCACGTTTGAAGCAAAAAATCTGAGTCTTACGAAGCAGGAAAAATTGTCAGAATTTCGGTCTAGAACTGTGGACTATGCTATCAAATGATGAGTTGTAACATCAATTTTGGAATTTTCTAACTTGTGCAATTGCTTTTTCTATCAAAACATTCTTTCTTTCATATAATTTTAAGTCTATTCAATTTAAATATAGTATACAGTCTGTTTTATAGTATTTATATTTAAAACCGATTTTTCCTTATTCTATTTTGTTTGCTACTGAAAAATAAAATAACCCGTAGAACCGAGTGCACTTCTTATAAATCGGCAAAAGATTCGTAACGTAAAAGTTAATTAATAAACAAAGTGTTCTTAACGAAAAGTATTTTTTTATTATTATAGATAGGCTTACGTTTGACCATCATCTCACCTGATGGTAAGCGATGATGTGGTCAACAACGGAAGACCCTTGCCTAGAAATGTGCATTATTTATATGTATGTATTTCAGTATTTATTTACTATTGTATTTGTTTCACTTCTGTATGTCTATTTATAAAGTTGCAACTGCTACGTTATGTTTCTGCACCACCCTAAGGTCGACTAGCAGATAATGCCTAAGGCATTAAGTCCGCCTTTTACAAAAAATCTTTATGGTCGATCCAGCCCGTCCTCTACTGTCCTCCCCCAATGAGATCATAAGCCACTAGAAAATTAATTCAAGAAAACACACTCTCGACTCCCGAGATACCTGCATTATACGTACTATTTCAGGCTATAGTCCACATGTGTGCCAAATTGTAGTTAGACCGTTTTCTTTTTTTGAGGTAGGAATTCGGAGCTCTAAGACCAAGATACACAGTGGAGCATATGGTAGAGGTGAGCCCCTGCCCCCATGACGGCGAGCAATGATTAGGTCGCCGTCTTCTCGTCGTGGAATTAAGGCAAAAAGGGAACATAGAAGTGGGTTTTAGTCAATAAAACCAACCCCGTCAAAGCGCGATAAGTAATTTTCCCACCTAAAAAAAAAGAATACTCTTTCGGACATTCCCGTAGCCCAATTTCCGGCCATCGTAGGCGCGGGCTTGCGGACAGTGAGCAATGGGTAGCTCGCTGTCCGGCCGTCCGGTAACTGTCCGGACCCAGCCAAAGTCGTCGACGGCGCGCACCGTTCCCGCGCGCCTCAAGGAGTTGTCAGCAACAGCAGGGGACCAGTCGAGTCGAAGCCTAATGGGGCTAGGGTTATCCGAAAGGGAACTCGAGCCCCGGTATGAAGGCTTGAAGGAACGGGGTGGGGTTTTTAATTAGTAAGAGTCTGACACTATCTCCCGCTCCGCCCAAGAGCGGGGTTGTCATTGGATAATTTTCCCCAACGAAAAAAAAAAAGCTGTTTGAGCATGAAGGAATAACAGACATAAATTCATACATACATACAAACTTTCACCTTTATACCATGAAGTGTGATGATACAGCCATCTTTTTTAGAGGCGACCTTCTCATAGCTCTTTAAATTGACTGGACCCTTGGGTATTACCTGCAACAAAGACATATAGGAATTAAGGATAAGTTTCTGCTACGCAATGATCGACCTAGGCTCATAATCATGGCTAGAAAATCGAGGTCTACCTATACATAGCACCTAATAAGGCCCAGGGTCCATGGACTGTCAAACAGATATCATTATTTGACACCTGTCTTTCAATCAATAGAAGCCAACGGGATGATGAGTATTATGATATTCAGAAAGAAACAGTCGGTTTCCTCAAGCTGTCTTTCTTTCAACGTCTTGAGAGACTCAGTGGTGATAAAAAAGAAAGGAAAAAAGATAAAAAAGAAAAAGATATAAATAAGATTTTAAAAAAAGAAAAAAAAGAAAAGATCCAAATAAGAAAAAAGAAAAAGAAAAAAAAAGAAAAAAAAAAAAAAGAAAAAGACAATAGAAAGAAAGAAAGGAAGAAAAACAAAATAAAAAGAAAGAAAGGAAGAAAAACGGTAATACGCCCGGTTGTGTTTGTTGAACCCACTGTTCCTCAATATAAATATTAAAATAGCACTGAACAAGTGGCCCACTTAATGTGACATTGTTATTCGTACCTGCGCACGAGTGTCATCAATCCGTACATGGAGAACTGAGGTCAGCAGGCTCGTAGGTATAGTACAAGCCATAAGAGATATACCTCATAACATGTACCTATTATAAATACAGAGGAACAACGTCGACTTTACATTACTAGCTTCTTTGTACATTTTTATCATCATCATCATTTCGGCCGATAGACGTCCACTGTTGACATAGGCCTCCCGCAAGTGTCGCCACAATGAACGACACAGGATTGTTCATTGTGGCGACACTTGGGAGATGCCTATCGTCCCGCATCCATCGGATTCCCGCAACTTTCACCAGGTCATCGGTCCACATTGTAGGAGGCCTTTCAACGCTGCATCTTCCTGTACGCTGTCGCTACTCCAGAACCTTTCTGCGCCAACGGCCATCTGTTCTGCGAGCAATGTACCCTGCCCATCGTTCAATCTGCCAACGTTTATTGCATGTTGTTTAATTGTCATAGTGTAATTTGTTACTTAATAATGTTGTCACGCAGGGTAATTTCCAGCCTCTGTAGATGCAGGCTTGTGGACAGCGAGCTACCTAAATTTGCTTGTCGTTCGCAAGGCCGCGGGAAAGACTTAGCTTGGATTGTCGGCGCGTTATTATTATTATTATTATATATTCTTTATTGTACATCACATAATACAAAAAAAATCAGGACAAACACACGCACACTCGTACAGGCGTTATGCGCGTCTCAAAAAGGTGGCAGCAAAACGGACGAATTAATGATCAGACCCTTAAAAAACCATTCACGAAATAAATCGCTATCGTTTCCGCTCCGCTTACTCTTTGTCCGCAACCCAAACTTAATGTCACCGAGGCCGCGGCAAGCTGAACTTGTAAAGACAACAGGGGCCTTACTACCATACCGTTTTAAATTGTCCGAAACTATCCAAAACTATTTTAGTTACGGATTTGGTTACGGATATTTTATTATTTCAGATATCCAACAGTTTCGGATATGGTTACAAAGCTCCAAAGAGAAGTCTTCAAAAGACCAAGTCTTTTCGACGGTGCACACTGTTCCCGCGCGCCTCAAGGAGTTGTCAGCAACAGCAGGGGCCCAGCTGGGTCGAAGCCTACTGGAGCCAAGGTTAGCTCCGAAAGGTACGAGTAGCTCAGCCCCGGTAGGAAAGGCAAGAAGGAACGGGGTGGGTTTTTTAGTCAGTAAGAGTCTGATACTATCTTCCGCTCCGCCCAAGGGCGGGGGATTTCATTTGGATGATTTTTGCCCACAAAAACGTCTTCAAAGGGCGGTCTCACAAACTAGCAAGTTTGCTTATATACAGTATCACCATGTAACAAATAACTATAATTTATTATTATGTGTGTTTGTATGGAGATGTGACGAAAGAACTTGTATGGTGAATAGACTAAGGTAATTGGGTGTGTCGCCATTTTTCTGATTTACTGAATGGGAAGATTTTTATGGAGTTATTGCAGAAAACATGAGTAGTTGAGCAGTGTCGTTCAGGTAAGTCACAAAATATTACATCACGTTCATGTACTCAAAGGGATAGGGCAGGGATAGGGGGAGGGCAGATGGATTGCGGGATTAAAAAAAAGAAAGAAAAAAAAATAAAAGAAAAAAAAATGAAAGAGAATTATTTGAAAAGAAATTAAAGAGCACTTCCTTTCTCAGTTAACATAATATTAGTATATTTATTATATCTATAGGTATGTATATATTTAGACGTATTTATGTAAGTTTATGTTGTACACTGGATCCTACCCTCGAATGTGATCTCTCTCTGTCATTCAAAGGTTTGCTGGCAGAAAACTCATTGTTGAGTTAAGCTCGCCTTTGAACATAAATTATATAATCAATGTATTAAGGTTACGTTTTGTGTGTACAATAAAGAATTAAAGAAAAGAAAACACAATTTAAGATTAAAAATAACACTAGCATGTCTCACAGCTACACAAAATAGGTCCAGTTCAGTAAAAATTGTGTTGTTTCCCGCTAGCTGCAACCTAGGGGTCTTTAAGTCAAGAGTGAATAGTGTTACTTCTATGCAAGCGTACTACATCGTCGACCACATCATATCTTTCTACCAGTGGTCAAGCGTGAGCCAATCTATATAATATAAAATCTTAATTGCTGTTCGTTAGTTTAAAACAAGAGAATGCTGCATGAAGCTGAACCGATTTTAAATTATTGTTTTTTTTTTTTATAACCAAGGAAGGTTTAAAATTAAAAGCAAAAAAAAAAACTACTAGGTACTTAGTTTACTTAAAAGTACAGACAACAAAAGTGTTAGGTGTAAAGAAATAATAGCAAGAAGATGGGGACAGGCCGTCAATCCACAGAGTAGCCGAACAGGTTCGCAGCCAACGCAAATTTCCAGAGATGAGTAACTGACGTACTGCTATTTTCTATTCATTTTCTAATAACATAATGTGTACTGTGACTTTGGACAGATCTCGGTAAAGGAATTAGCTTGGAGTAGTACAAACTTATGTAATAGCTGGCCTACTTATGAGAGATGTAATATAAATAAATACTAAGCTAGCTGCCACACCTATGACCAGAGCTGGATTGTTTGAAAGAGTTACCGTGGTCCTCGCACCTGAAGGAACACAGGAGGGTTTTAGTCATTAAAAGTCTGACACACTCTCTCGACATATCCAAAGAGGGAAAAGTACTGTTGTTGGGGTGTGAAATTACACGAAGCCAGCAAGTCGAAATCGTCATTTCAGCCGACAAAGTCCATCACTAAGCGTTGCCACATAGACCAGACCTGCAATTCTCACATCCAGCTGACTCCTGGAGTAATGACTAGCAAGCGAAAATACTTTTAACAGAGATCCAGCCACACCCCCCACGGAGATCAGACTTAGTTCTGATCTCTGTGGGGGGGTGTGGCACCTCCAGATTTTTTCCTCTGGGGTTATTAAAAAACCAAAACCTAACTTAACTTTTGAGGCATTTTTAACACGCTTTTATTGGCTTCACCTGTATGTTTGTAATTAACGCCTTCGAGCACCCCACGCTTTTTTCACAATAATATTAATATTTTTCGTTCATTATTATTAATTTCTACTTAAAATGAAAATTATTTTACACTTTTTAGTTTGATGCTATGAAAGCGTGTTTTTTAGTTTTTTTAAACTATATTTTTCTGAGACACTCTGTACTTATATGATTTATAAACTTCTAATTTACGACAGCCCCAATAAAAATAACTTTAGCAACACGGCACACATTCCTACTATCATCCGAAGGCCTTTTATGTAACTGTTACTCCGTAGTTTCGTACCAAATACTTAAGTTTACCAAACGCCACTCATTCCATTAACACTCGTGGGTAAAAACATTAACACAATCGCCCAAGTTGACAAAGATATACATTGCATTTATTCGTACGCAACCTTTAGATTTGTATCAAAAACCAAGTCAAACCAAGGTTTTTCATACAATTATACCGTATGGGAACTGGATAGAACGCATAATTGTTTATTGTTCTATTCGTTAAACAATTGGACACTTGTGAAATAGGAACTGTTGTGACCCTAAAAGATGATTTCGATTTTTACCATAATGTTCTGTAACGCTGGGTGATTGTCTTGTCATGTTAGGTTATATAAGAAAACATAACTAGCGACGGTAATTAGAATTAAGTAGTACCAATCAAGCTCAATTCAATAACTGCCAAGCATAGTCAGCCTTTGAATGTTGGCATTGTTGAGACTCAGTTCCCAGTGCTGGAACTCAGGTCTCCTCTTTAGGAGAGGTAATGACCCGTAATGTTCCCAGTGCTGGAACTCAGGTCTCCTCTCTAGGAGAGGTAATGATCCGTAATGTTCCCAGTGCTGGAACTCAGGTCTCCTCTCTAGGAGAGGTAATGATCCGTAATGTTCCCAGTGCTGGAACTCAGGTCTCCTCTCTAGGAGAGATAATGATCCGTATTTTTCCCAGTGCTGGAACTCAGGTCTCCTCTCTAGGAGTGAAAATGGCTCGTAATGTTCCTATTGTTGGGACTCAGGTATCCTCCCAAAGAGAAAAAATGGCCTGGAATTTACCACGTGAGAACTATGTGGGTTGGAGCCAAACTAACCGCTAAATAAAAAAGGAATCTCGGGAATACTACAGTGGGTACATTAATCGCAGAACAAATAGTCGATGAGGTTGAACGATTCTAGAGTGAACCGGACGACGCTTCGCTAGAAAGCTTCCCGCAAGTTGGGCCCATGACCTGGTACAGAGACCAGAGGTCTGGTAGCAGAAATCTGATAGATGCTAGATGTACAAAACTTGTCGATTCACCGACACTTAGGGGAGGTCATTGTCCAACAGAGGAAGTCTTACGGTTGAAATGATGTTGATAATGACGACCAGCACAAAAATGTTAACGGACCACAAAGACTACCTATTTTAAAATCCAGAGCAACAATAATAGAAAATGTAGATACTATACAGCTACCTGTAGATGCAATTAGTTAACTTAGACTGCCAAACGGTAATCAATAACAAATAATGACGGTATTTATAGAAGAATGGAAAGAAAACAGTTATAATTTCTAGCTCCTCAATAATAAAATAATCCAGATCACCATTCTTCTCAAATCTATCGAGATACTCCAACAATCACTAAAACGGTACTAATCTATATGTGCATATAAAATGCTTTGTCCTGAATGACTGACGGATCCAGTCTAAACCGTTGATCGTAAAGACCTGAAACTTGGAGGGTATATTCTTTGTATGACGTAGGCATGCGATAAGAAAAGATATTTTGTAATTCTATCTCTAAGGGGGTGAAAAAGGAGGGCAAAGTTTGTATAGGACAACGTGATTCCTTGGTCCAATCTACTTCGAATTTTGCATGAACATTCTTTAACAAAATTAATGGAAGACGAGTCACATATTTTATTGAAATTCATCCACTAACAGGATTAAAAAGGGGTAGAAAGTTATTTTGGGGGTGATTTGCTTCGAAGTAGATTAGGATGCAGTAGGGTGGAGTAGAGTGGAGTAGGATGGAGTAAGGTGAAGTAGGGTAGAGTATGGTAAGGTAGAGTTGGGTAGAGTAGAATAGTGTAGTCAGTTGACGGGAGCGAAGCCGCGGGCATAAGCTAGTCGATATATAAAAGGAGAAACTGATTAACTGACATATAAATGCACAGCCGAATCTACTGGGACTAGGTACGTGAAATTTTGAACAAAGTTTCCTTTTAAGACGTAGGCGAGCGATTAAGAGAGGATTTTCTAAAGTTCACTATCTAAGGGGATGAAACAGCAATCCAAAGTTTGCATGGATTAATCTACTTTCACGCGTACTAAGCTGCTGGGCAGAAGCTAGTAATCTACTATATAAAAATAAGTCGGGTTTTCCTTCCTGACGCTATAACTCCAGAACGCACGAACCGATTTCCACGGTTTTGCATTCGTTGGAAAGGTCTCGGGCTCCGTGAGGTTTATTAGAGTAGGGTAGAGTAGGGTAGAGTAGGGTAGAGTAGGGTAGAGTAGGGTAGAGTAGAGTAGAGTAGGGTAGGGTAGAGTAGGGTAGGGTAGGGTAGAGTAGGGTATAGTAGGCTGAAGTAGGGAAGAGCGGGAGCGAAGCCGGGCGGGCAAAAGCTAGTCTATTTATATAAAAGGAAAAACTGATTGACATATCAACGCACAACCGAATTTACCGGGACTATGAAAATTTTGCACAACGTTTTCTTTTATGACGTAGCACTAAGAGAGGTTTTTCCAAAAATCACCCCAAAAGCGATAAACCGGACTTCTAAAGTTTGTATAGAGTAACCTGTTTTCACGCAAGCAAAGCCACTGGCAGAAGCTAGTAACAAAATAAACCAAAGTCGTACAAGAATTCGTACACTGATTGAAACTGAATCAACAATTGTAAGCACAAGACAAATTGATGTTCTGCTATCGATCGATCATCGACACGAGATTGATGGAGCCATTAATAACGTTGCCAGCCATTGTGCTGATTCCTATTCATTAGGATTCAATGTTCTGCTGATTGTAGTTGAACGGAGTCGACAAAGCTGTTAATCTGTAGGGATTTGACTGCGAGATTGTTCGAAATAGTCACCATGAACTCAGCCTTGGATCGTAAAGGACCTCAGAAGGAACACAGGTGGATTTTCCAGCTTGTCACATTATTATAGCTCTACGCGAAAAAGAAAGCAAGAAAAACAGTTTATACACCGCTAAATTTTAATCGTTTTAATCCCGTGGAGGGTCGATCCGGTACATGAAACACTATCGATTTGTAAAGATAAAATAAAAAAATAAAGTATCTTTTTTTCAAAACTCGTATTAATTTACGCATGTACGAAATTAATTTCTTTAAGAAAACGTCAGCTGAGCGGGTTCAATGACCTGTATTTAGTAGTCGGCGTTGCGTACAAACTATCTACAGGTCATTGAACTCGCTCAGCTGACGTTTTCTTAAAGAAATTAATCGCGAAATGAAGCAATCTTAAAACTAGCAAACAAACACGTGTCCTGGGGCCTAAGTCTGCTATTTTTATAAATTCGTTATCAACACGATCCCATTGTCATTTTGCTAAAAGTTTGTAATCTGGTAATTCATAATGATCGATCATTGATCGGCCAATGTTCTTGTAATAGAATTGTGGTAGAATGACAATATCGAGCTTATTAAAAGCACTAATTGCGCAATGACGTCGTAATGGAAGGTCACTGATCAAAGGAACTGTCAAATTTTATGCAGATTACCACATAAGTACGTCAGATATTCATTTGTCGTTATGTACAAGATTACCATTCTATACCATTTCTTTCAATGGAGTGTCAGTGGTTGACCATCAGAAAGTCATAATGACGCCATTATATTAGTAGATTACCAAAACTTGTCAAAATCAACAATTATGAAATCAATGATAGACCATTCTGACACTATTGTAATAGTAGACTTGAGGCCCTGTTCAATCATAAAACCAACGCTTATATTTAAGAACGTTTCAGTTCTTTAATAATACACATACTAGATATCTTAGGTCATCGGAATACTTGAGGCTAGATAAGACCGACGACGCGCACTGTTCCCGCGCGCCTCAAGGAGTTGTCAGCAACAGCAGGGACCCAGCCGGGTCGAAGCCTACTGGGGCCAGGGCTATCCGAAAGGGCGCGCGAGCCCCGGTATGAAGGCTAGAAGGAACGGGGTGGGTCTTTTAGTCAGTAAGAGTCTGACACTATCTCCCGCTCCGCCCAAAGGCGGGGGATAGCAATGCATGATTTTTCCCACCATAAAAAAACAAAAAAAAGGCTAGATAAGACAAGCTACTCCACCAATTTCTATGACAAGTCGTTCGCAGTTCAATATTAGTTACCTATATACCTCTAATAAATGTAAATACTACACCACATACTGCTCGTTTATTATTTTTTCCTTTTCTTTCAAATTCATCCAAAGGTTGTCAGGAAAACATCTTCTTTTAGCGAAAAGCGAGCTTTTAGCGAGGTGGGATCGCAGTCAAGCACTAGTTTATATCAATAAAAAAAAAACCGCCCTTTGTGACACCCTATTAACTTTAAGTTCTTTTTGTAATTTTATTTATGGTGTATAATAAACAGTGTACCTATTTATCTATCTATTGATTTAACCCCTCGTTCAAAAAACATTTTCTCTTTTAATTAAAGTATATTTTCCTTATCAAAACATAACCTTCGTTCCCTTATCTCTGAGTAATGACCCATGTACAGTATGAGTGGTTAAACACGTCCTCTATCATGTTAATGGCAGATTTACGTGTATATCTTCAAACCATTTCCTATTGGGTAAGAGCACAACACTTCAAGCAAATCCATTACAAGGTTCGTCTCAATGAAGGCTCATACAATGATTAGTTTGAAAACATCATAATTACACTAAAGTACCTACATCTTCCTACACGATGTAACTCAAATTAAATCTTTTTACTACTTACTCGAAAACCCGCTCGTATTCCACGGCTTTTAGGCACGCAATCAGTTTTCCGTACTAGTGCAGAAAAGTGTGCATGGTCTCCCCTGCCACAATATTTATTACGCACAGGCTGGGAGCGCGTCGACACTAACGAGGCGCTCGTCTAATCCCGTTTATTCATTTTAGTGTATTGAAAAGCGTCATTTGATACACGTGACGTCATTTGTCACTTCAGCCCTCGGCTCCATAACATACTCGCTTACAGCTCATGCGCAATGTCAAACTTTCTGCACTAGTATCAAAATGTACTATTTTCTAGAGGTTACTGATAAAGCTATCAAAAATTCGAAGACATGTGACATCTACCAACTCGGGACAGCTTCTAATGTAATACAAAGCAGAGGTACCGATGTTGTGTGGAGTAGAATAGAATAGAATAGAAAAACTTTTATTCGGTACAGACACAGCACAACGGTTATATATAGACACAAAGTAAATAAAAATAAAAGTACAAAGTACGCCGAGCGTGCCCGCACCGAAAGGGTGACCACCTCAGCATTTGCTAGACGTTAGACACCCAGCGCTGGTTTTCAGTTGGCACCCCGCAGTGACGCACGGATTAGGGTAAAGCATATATATATACTCATAAGTGTAATTTAAATAGATATTGATGTAGTGTACCTACTATACTATACACACACATACTACTACTACTACTAGTACGAGTACTATAGCCACATGAGAGCCACATATGGACTGGTGCTGCAAAATGACATTGCACTTCTAGACTTGTTTAATAGAGGTGGGGCCTTATACCCTGTTCTCCGTCATTATCATCATCATCATATCAGCCGAAAGACGTCCATTGTTGACTATAGGCCTTCCCCAAGCGTCGCCACAACGACCCGTCCTGTGCGTCACGTATCCATTGAATTCCCGCGACCCTGACTAGGTCATCGGTCCACCTTGTTGGAGGTCTTCCAACACTGTGTCTTCTGGTACGTGGTCGCCACAACAGAACATTTCATCCCCATCGACCATCAGTTCTGCACGCAATGTGCCCTGGCGATTCTTCGAGCTATGTCGGTAACCTTGGTTCTCCTGTTCTGCGTACTTACCTTTAAATTAGCAGTTGGTTGCAATTCTGATTCTAAAATTGTGACTACAACTAAGCCTGACTAGAAGTGTGTCGTAACCGGCAATATGTGAATATTGCTGGCAATCTTGCCACCAATATTCATACTTCGGGCAATATTCCCACCAATATTCCTACTTCACGGCAATATTGCCGACAACGGCACATCTCTAAGCCTGACGATTAGAAATGACAAACAGTAACCAAGAACAGTGATTAATGCTCCATCTCTTACTATATGACATCAGGCCAAGCATGATGTATTGAAATTCCCTTAGGGATCACACTTTTGACCCTAAGCTCTCTGGCTCTAAGGCCTAGCGGGCTAATGACCTTCCCATTTGAGTACATACCTCAGCCAGTACTGCAATAACTCTAGGCTACCTTGCCGACACTATTATTACGTATCAAAACCACTGCAATTTGAAACGACCTCGTAAGCATACAACATGTAACTAGAATAATTCAAAAACTTCAAATTCAAAATCTTTTTATTTCACATAGGCCTACTTAGACACTTATACCTAAATCGTCAGAAGTTGGTGCGTGGTTCTAATTGGTCGTTTCGTATCGAGAAGAACCAGCAAAATATAACATAGAGCATGGTGATTTGACAGTTCACGTACAAAGGTGAGCTTAACTCAGCAATGAGTTTAATCCCAGCAAACCTTTGAGTTACAAAGAGAGTGGAGACTGCATACCAGAAGATGTATCGTTAGGAGGCCCCCTACAAGATGAACCGATAACCTTATGAGGGTTGCGGCAATCTGATGGTCGCGAAACGTACAGGACCATTCATTATGGTGGCACTTGAGGAAGGCATATGTTCAACAGTGGACGTCCTTCGACTGAAATGATGATGATGATGATATTTTTGGATAACAAATTACTGATTCTCGAAATTGATCACTTGATGATATGTGCCGGTAGAAATGGCTCCTTTTAAACGTTAAACTTCGATGATACTTCAATCCTCGTTTGGCGTACTTTCTTTAGACCTTTCATTATTATTGAAATCCTTCATCAATGATATGGCCAAACGAGGAACGAGAAAATAATAAATACATACATAAGAAAGAATGTCGTAAATCCGCCATCTTCACTCAACCGACCAAATGCCATGTAGTTTCAAGTCAGGAGTCAGCTCGGTTAACGCACACATGACAATGTACGAACCCACATGCAAAGCTTGTTTTGTAATAGGAACAGCGAAAGGTTACCTCAGAAGGTAAATTAAGTAAAACGTTGTACATTGTCGATCACATCATCGCTAGATAGCTAGCTGTCATACCATTAGGTGAGATAGTGCTAAAAAACTATCTATAACTAAACAATATTAGAAATAAGCAGGACTTTAGTTAATATTTTAGTTTTTTCATGTACAGAATATTTGATAAATGATCTTTATTTTGCAAATACGTTTCATAAAAACATTTTTACACGTCAATTTTTTCGTCAATTTGAACTAGATGAGGCCGGTGTTTCCTAACTGACTACCCTGAGAAAAAACATCGGAACAAAGTCTGGGGTCAAAGTCTCTTTTAAAGTCCATACAGCAAACATGTATTGGTCAAATCATATGAGAACCATGCGGATTGAGCCTGACATGGTCTTTTGAAGAAAGAACCACACAATTCTAAGTAAGACCTGCCCCCCTAGCCAAGTTACAACCGTTTCGCTTGCGTTGAACTCTTCGAGTTGACCTTGCCGCCAATTCTTTTGTTCTGACCACGTGACTGAGCGTTGAGGGGACGTCATTCCCGTACATTTGAAGCTTTCTACAAGCGGTAACTATTGCAGATTAGCAACTTGGCTAGGAGTACTGTCCAGTCAGTGCAAGCATTTGTCAGTGTAGCTCAACTCAGGACTACTAAGGAGCTCAACGTTTATGGCCAGACTTTTGTATTCTTCTATCTGTATTTGTGCTTTGCGATTTTTAAATGTCTGTCTGTACATAAATAAATAAATGATAAAATAAATAAATTAGGCTGTATTATTAATATCGAGCTAAAAATAACAAAAAAATCACGTTTGTAGTATGGGAGCACCACTTAAATGTTTGAGTTATTCTGTTTTTAGTATTTATTGTTATAGTGGTAATAGAAATACAACACCTGTGAAAATTTTAACTGGCACTCACATGGTTTATAAGATACAGCCTTTTTTTGTGGTGGGAAAAATCATCCAATGACAACCTTCGCTCTTGGGTGGAGCGGGAGATAGTTTTAGACTCTTACTGACTAAAAGACCCACCCGTTCCTTCATACTGGGGCTCGAGCTGTCTTTCGAAACTAACCCTGGCCCCAGTAAAACTAACCCTGGCCCCAGTAATAAGATACAGCCTGGTGACAGACAGACGGATTGTGGAGTCTTAGTAATAGGGTTCTGTTTTTACCCGTTGGATACGGAACCCTAAAAAGCAAGAAAAAGTTAGTACCTGCGTTCCTTCAACTGTTCTGTACGAGGGCCACGGTAACTCCTTAGAACATGCCTACGTCTTGGCAGGCAGTTTAACCTCTCAGGTTCAAGTGTACCGAATTCGGTACACCTCGACCATCGTATCGTCGTACCAACTAACTTAAACCTTATTTCTTAATTTTTAAGGTTTATATTAACTGGTATGAGGTGTACTATTTTTGGTACCTACACTAGTGACTGAGTGCCTGTGTTCTTATTAAGAGTTAGCACGTTGACAGCGGCACTCATTTTTGTACTATTTCCATTCCTGTGGTACGGGGCGTTCAAGAGATAACTATCATTATCATGGTAAGGGGTTTATTAGACCCCTTAACGTTTAAGAAAATAAAAGTTATTTTTGCGGTACGAGGTCGAGGTGACCCCGTATTAAAGTAGATATACTATAACATTCTATTTTAATGGGGCATTTTAGGTAAATATTCATCTCTTTTCTAAACTAAACCAAATTGAAGTAGCAGCCTCCGGACGGCAGAGAAGACAATGTTTTTCTTAACTGCACTGCAAGGAAGACACGTACGAGGCATATTAGACCTCGCACCTCATTGAACGAGTTAAACCTTCTGCTATCCACCTTCCAACATTGTAATATCAGCGTAATCCCAATCTAGGTCCAGGCGTGTGGCCGAGGTCGCATCATGGCTTAGCGCGTGCCCTAACCACCAACTTAACTCTCACATCAAACCAACCAAATACCACCTCTACGGCATTCAATATAAGAACTTTAACGACTGCAATTTTAGCCTAGGCATTGCAATTGGACAGCGATAAATCTGTAGTCAGTGCAAGCAAGAATGGAATTTGTAGTTCAGGTAATAAGGGTGTGCTTGAGTGCAAGATTATTCTAGATCTTTACACCTATCGGGTTACGCGCCCCGACTTCCTTGTTGCCGAGCGAGTAGGATCGCCATTTGTTGTGATTGTACGGGACTGTTTCCACAAAACAAGTTTAATTGCAATCATTATGGGTATGTTCCGTGAAGCCAACAATGCGCTTTGGCCACGGTTTAAGAGAACATAACATATTATTGTATTCTATCTACATCGTGGGTGGCTTTAAAAGCAAGTGAATGATTTTTTTAGAAGAATGGCCAGTGCTTTCTTCTGTAGTAAGTAATTATAACGAAAACCAAGGTTGCCGACATAGGCTGAAGAATCGCCTAACTTAAGTAGGAGTGGGCAAGGCATATTGCTCGTAGAACGGACGGTCGATGGGGACGAAAGGTTCTTGAGTGGCACCGGAGCGTTGGAAAGTCTCCCACAAGGTGGACTGATGAACTGCTGAGTCGCGGGAATGCTGTGGATGCGAGACGCACAAGGCCGTTCGTTGTGGCGACACTTGGGAGAGGCCTATGTCCAACAATGAACATCCTGCGGCTGAAATGATGATGATGATGATGATGAGTAATTATAAGTTTAATAAAAAGGCTTTTTTGGCTATATACTTTTGTCTAACTAAACTTGATGATTTAAGATGTGCCTTTAGTGTAGTACATTCTATCAGATCAGGTTCCTTACCATGATGTCACTATCCACATCACTAACATTCCTCTCATTGCTGGTTATAAAAGGAGTTATCCAGAAAACTTACTAACACCTTTACTTGCTACATTGTTGCTGACTGACGCACCACTTAAGCAAGAACTACATTACGCCCGACGGACGAGCCTGAATGTAGGCTGTGCGTATCTCTCTCTCTCTCACACTCGTTTACCAAGATCCGTCGGACGTACTGTACTTACATTAGACCGCACACGTGATCCACACCTAATTTGTACGTAAAACGACGGTGCGTGGCGTGGACCAAGTGTAGCTCTACAAGTCTAGTTTCTATACACAGCTAAATTTTAATCGTTTTAATTCTGTGGAGGGTCGATTCGGTACATGAAACACTATCGATTTGTAAAGATAAAATTAAAAAATAAAGTACCTTTTTTTCAAAACTCGTATTAATTTACGCATGTACGAAATTAATTTCTTTAAGAAAACGTCAGCTGAGCGAGTTCAATGACCTGTAGGTAGTTTATACGCAACGCCGACTATTAACTACAGGTCATTGAACAGGGATGAGCTACATCTAGGCGCACGGTATTGCACTTTCCTATGCTTCTAAAACTATCCTTTTCTGTCACTTAGAACCATACTTTACTAGAACGAGAAAGAGACAGGAATTCCTTTAATCTGACCGGGTTGTTGGTCTAGTGGTTAGCGGCCCTGACTGGTATATCGCAAGTCGTGGGTTCGATTCCCACCCAGGACAAATGTTTTAAATGTGATGAGCATGATCTTTTGTCAGAACAAATGATCATGCTCATCACATAAACATTTTTTTTTAATTTTTTTTTTTAGACACAGATGTCTGGATGTAATTTATCTATAATATGTATGTATTTAGAAATATATAAGTATGTTTATCAGTTGTCTAGTACCAATAACACAAGCTCTGCTTAGCTTGGGACTAGATGGCGTTGTGTGATAGTTGTGGAATATTATTATTATTATTTAGTGGCCGTTTGCATTCCAGGGCCGTAGTACCTCTTTCCAAAAATCCGGCACGTGTTCAACCTCCGCTAAAGCCGATATACGAGCACCTAATGTATTTTTCCTAGGGCCTTCTTGTAACACTGCAGGACGCTAGTTGGTATAAAGAAATCCTATTGTTGATAGTCTTAAACAGTCAGTTTCAAAGCACTGTTAGTCACTAGACATCAATTATTTCTATTCCGTGGCACTGCGCACGATTTATCGCAGTCAACTGTATTACCTGCGCTTCTTCTAAACCTAACTTTTCAACACCTATAGTACCTAATAATTGCGAAACATATTCTGGCTGAATTCGTCAGTTTTCTGTTCTTTAAATCAATATTATCGATTCTAACTTATGTCAATTCCAAATTCAAAATCTTTTTAATTTCACATAGGCCTGCTACATACTAGCCAGTGTACGGTTCCAAATGGTCGTTTTCTATGAAAAAGAACCGGCAAGAAACTCCATGGTAACTCCTAAAAAAAGCAATAATCTTACTGAGATTTACACACCAGCTAAAAGTTGTAACTTCCACCGCACAAGGTGGATCTACCGGCATATAGTGGATCGGCAGCAGTGTGTGGATGCGGACCTGCATCTCAAACAATATCTCATCTTCTATACTGACCTGTATCTGATTCGTAAAATATGCAGTCTAAGACTCCCAGATGATAGCTATCAGGAAACACAGACTCCAGCAGGGAATATCGCTCCCTCCTTAACTGTACGTACAGTGAATGTATTAAAGGTAAGATGATGAGTATATGTATATATGAAGTCAAAATTAACGACGACATATGTTACTTAAAGTCAGGTAAGAATCCAACACGAATGTCCATTTATTATGCGGAACTTGGATCACGATTGTGCTAATCCATCGCCTACGGATACCATTAACCCATTTCTACGAAATTTTATAACTACGTGGGAAGAAGTCAATAATGTCCATTATTTTCAACGGCCTAGAGCGAAATTGAGGGAAATACGTTTAAATTTTGAAATAGAACCCTATAAAATATGTCATGTGATGTCTTCAGTTAGAATCATAATTTATAACCATTAAAGGAAACCATAGGAACAAGACTCGTCGACTGATCGAAATACTTGTTCAATTAACAGTGGATTTAGAATTGCAATTAAATAAAAACCCGTAATTTTCATAAAGAATAAGCTAATTGATTCATGGGATGATCATACATGGTAAGGAGGTGATGACAGGCGGAGTAATGTAGTGGGAGAGTGTCATCTAAGAACTGGAAGAAGAAGTGATGATCGACTGGCTGCTAAATGGCGACATTGTTGACATAGAGAACTGCATCTGGATATATTTGACATAGGTATAGCAAGATTGGCACAGGAGAAAAGAGGATTATGCCTGACAGTGGGCAAACTTGGAGTGTGGGTAATGTTGATCTGATTTTAGTTTCTAAAGAACCAACAAATATATTAACAGATGATACTCGTAGAAACAACTTTCTATAGAATATCATCAAATTAACCATTGATAAGATTGATCCGACGAGTGTTTTTGCGTCTTATTCGCCATGACTGTGTGTTTCCAACTCACATTTACTCCATCTCGTTTAGCTCTTCAATCTCCATAGGTGACAGAAGAGCTGACAAGATGGAGTATTTGATTGTGAATATGCGTCCTGGCCGAATAAACACAAGAGTGTTTGTTAGATATATTCAACGTAGGCGGTTAAAGAGTTAAACACGATATAAACTTCGAGTTTTAGAACACAGGTGTAAACAATGTAACACGAAGAATTGATCACATTGTCCTCAATGTAGATTACGAACAATGACATCACACCAGACCCAACAATGATCGTAACCGCTTATATACAAAAGCCATGTCCGTCGTTCCATTACCGACCAATATCATGTACTTCCTACACAAAATTGAAACGAACTGACATCCTTAAATTGCCGAGTCAAGTGCAATGGTGAAACATTACCAATAAAATATGTACAAGCAAGATTACTGCCATAAAATGTGCCTTATAAGTGAAATGACCTCATGGTTGTTGAAGAACGAAAAATTTCTGGGGACCATATGGGTTGGAAACATGTTTCAAAATAATATTGTGGAATATATCCTATATTCTAAATTGAATACTCTTTTTTTCATTATTAGACCATAACGTAACTACGGAGAGTATTCTGGCTGCCAAAAAAGCCGATAGAATGAAGAACACTACGCTGCACATAATTCTTTAAACCTCCTAGCGAACGCTTCCTCATTGTCTTTCTATTGTGTCTCTAATGCAGGAATTTAAAAAGTAGACGCTGATGATCATAGACGTAGGAAATAAAGGCTGCTATACTAAAGTGGGATTGGGCGGGCCGCATTAGTCACAAGCACACAGACCGCTGGATAAGTCTCCATAGAGTAAGTGCTTGAGGATGGACGACTTCGCCCAAGGACGACCTGCGAAGAGGTAGCCAGATAACCTAGACGCCTACCGCAACGGCTTGTTCAAGATGGCTCGAGAAAAGAATGCCTGGAAAAAGTTGAGGGAGGCCTTTGCTTAGTAGTGAGAAAATATAGACTAAATAAAAAAAACGTAAATACCTATTAGAAGTTGAGTCGACCGCTTGAATAGGGAAGGAATGCAGAAAACGAAAAAAGGTTAATAAATAATTAACTGAAAAATCGTAGTCATTGAGCAATTTAAGCACAATATGAATAAGATAGTGGTCATAGAGTTTGCAAACGCTTTAAAATTTGATGGTCCTTCAATATTAACAAATATCTTTATGACATTATAGAAAGGGTCCAATACTTTCAAATGTAAAATTACAGAAAATATCTCAATTTATTGACAAATTATATCAGTAGCTATAATTTAGACAAATTCGTCATAAAACGGAATTATTACGATTTCGTTTAGTTACAAAACTAACCACAAGTAATTTATATAATTTTGATCGTGACGGAATTGAGAACATAACACAAGAATGTTGTAATTTAGACATCAATACTTGTAGCGAGCGTGTTATCGAAGATGCTACAAATTGTTTGCGGTCTAATGTAACTGTGAAAGTATGTGGAGATGAGAATTACTTTATCAACAAATTGTCCAAACATCCTCACAGTTAGTCTGTAGTACTATAGTCCCCAATATTTGGACTGAATTCCCTGCTGGGGTCTGTGCCTGTCTGTCCATGTGGTTACAACATGGGGATCAAGTCAAGAGCAAATAGGTTGCTTCTAGGCAAGCATGCTACATCGTCGACCACTTTGTCGTTTAATTTCTATCTGGTGAGATAATAGTCAAGCGCAAGCCTGTCAATAGTGAAAAAGAGGCCAGGCGGCAAAACTTTGTAGTGAAGTCGTTAGATTTTTATGCTGACGAGGACTTCATCGAGAATAATCTAGATTCCAATGATGACGAGACTAATGTTGGAGAAAATGTTGAACAGGTACTTGAGTTAGATAAGTGTTAATCTACACTAACGTATGTCGGTGGATTTAGACTATTGAATGATAAAAATACTCTAAATATTTAGTAAGAGGATATCAGTATTTTGTCTGAGGTACTAGCCTGTTTAATAAGATAGGAAATTGTGCTGAATTATTTCATTTTTTATGAATTCGTTCAGAGTATATTTATTTCCGTATTAGGTATGTATTTTTTAAATTATTAATAAGTGTCTAACAGGACCTTTGTATTCTTCTATCTGTATTTGTTCTTTTCGATTTTAAGTGTTTGTGTGTGCATAATACATATATAAATAAATAAGTTCGCGTTAAATCTTTATCTAACCTGAAAATCAATGTTGGAGCACGCATGACTTAAAGAAGTGTTACCCCAGCTTTACGCATCAAGATTTGAAATTTAGAACTAGCCAATCTCTTCTAAAGAATGAGAACTTTTCAAATTGGAGTTTGACGATTTCTCAGTTCATAACCACTAAAGCTACTAATAACTACTTCTGGATCAGCGCTGGAAGGCCCTCCCAATGTGGTCTGATGACTCGGTGAGGGTCGCAGGGATCTGATAGATGTGAGACGCACAGGACCGGTCGTTATGGCGACTCTTCGGGTGTCCTAACTCCAATAGTGAACGTATTTCAGCTGAAATGTTGATTATGAGGCAACTAAGACTTATCACAAGAAGTTATCAAGATAATGTTTTACAATTACAGAATATCTGTAACTGCAAACAGAATATTACTCAATACATCATCACTATCAAGAATCCACTCACAAAAACAATACTTACATAAATCTCTATCAAATTACCAGTATGCAGTAGCCATTGCACACAACGTGAGAAAATCAAGCAAACATAGCCATCGACTAATTATTATAGACTGCCAATTTAAAAATGATATGAGATAGGGTTGCCAACTTTTCCCACCGAAAAAAAGTTTCTTAAAATTATTTACAAATTAAACATATTTTTAAAGCTGCAAATATTTTTAACTACCAAGAAAATCTAAATATAAAAGAGTATGATTTTGTTTTTAAATGATATAAACTCGTATTTGTAATGTTTATTATCTTAGTGGACAATACAGTATGATATGTATAAATAAATAAATAAACTAGTGCTTGCCTGTGATCCCACCTGATAGAAGGCAGTGATGAAATTGTTGATGGTGAATCGCGCTAGTTTAATTCACTCTAGCCTTCACGATATCTCTAAATAAAAATATATAACTATTTTGATATAAAGATAAAGATAGAAAACAGTTTGATCGCTGCTTTATCTATGTATTATAGAGAATCAATTAAAGGCGAAAATGAAGTAGTATTTGATGTCCCTGTCAGTATAGGCTGAAGACATAATGTTGAAAGGCCTCCTCACCCACCGGCCTCATCTAACATAAACTGACGAAAAAAAAAAATTGAGGTGGAAATGTGTTTTTTAAACCAATTTGCAAAATAAATATCATTTATCCCCCATAAGGTGGACCGATGAATGATGAGGGTCACGGGAGTCTGATATATACGAGACGCACAGATCCGGCCCTTGTGGCAACATTTATAGAGTCCCATGTCCACCACAGGACGTCTTTGATGATGAAGATAACGGTATGGTTGATAACCCTATATTAAATACAACAGAATCTTACGTGGCATGAGAACTGCCCTGATTAGCTCCTCCTTGGTCCCACGCCCTCATTGTTCCAATCTTTTTGCTTCATAGCTAACGAAGATGAGAGTGGGTGCGTTTGCGCATCTATAATTTTTTGGTGGCGTAATCAACTGGTTTCCTGATGTTATGTCTTTAATTGGGGCAGTTGTTGTAGGATTTAATGCTTAGAATTACATTTAATAAAGAAACTGAAATGAGCACCACATCTACAATGAGCTTATATAACAGCCATATAGCTATTAAGAAAACATTAGTTTGTGTTGGGAAAATAAATAAAATTATTGTTATTATGTGTCTGTAATTCTTAGGACTAATTTCCATTATGTCGCTTTATGTCGATTTTCCACCAACCGGGGGTTGTCTTTGAGTAAACTAGCATTACCGGGATAGTCGTCGGATGGTACCACGGTATCTAAGAGGCCTCTGCGAGTTGGTTTCGTCCCCTCGTATCCAAAGGTCAAGGGTATCAGGGTCCTGACATAAATAAATGTCTGTATAATTGAATCCATATTTCCTTGGTCACGCCATCACGCGTGAACGGCTGGAGCGATTTCGTTAATTCTTTTTTGTTGTGTTTGTTATTGTGAGGAGATGGTTCTTATGGAAAAAAAAAATTTGGGTAGTGTAGGGTAGAGTAGGGTAGGGTAGAGTAGGGTATAGTAGGGTAGACTAGGGAAGAGCGGGAGCGAAGCCGCGGGGGCAAAAATGATAATATAATAATACGAGCCAACTACGTACAGTGACCGTTGTGCAAGAGTCTATACGCTATGGGTTCCAAGCACGATGAGGATGGCCCAGAACGAGGTAGCCAGATGTTTTAGACGCATACCAAGAGTACTGGTTCGAGACGATACGGGAAAAGAATGTCTGGAAGCACATGGTAAGAGCCATTGCCCAGCAATCGGATAGAAATGGCTAGAATGTTTTTTTTTTTTACACCCTGTGGTGACCCTTTCGGTTCGGGCACGCTCTGTGCAACTGTATTGAAGTATTTCTGTACTCTTTTTTTATTATTTTGTGTTGTCCCCTATTGTACTACCTGCGTCGAATAAATGCTATTCTATTAATTAAAACATAGACGTATAATGACTCTATTACTGAAAACTGTACCCAAATCCATTGCATGGTTTAGGAAGAGTTGATTTAATTTCACGTAGAGATTATCACCAATTTCTTCAACCACTCAAAATCCGTATTGTTTACTTACGGTGTGTTATATAAGTTTATGTAAATATTTGAATACGACGCTAATCGTCGAGGTAAATATAACGTCAAGTGACTAAACACAAATGTCAATAATGTCCAAATATATTTAGCATTGGCTTGAGAAATACGTTTTTTGACACGTATCCATTAGCTTGCATTAGAAAGCATTTTTTTTTTGTTTCAACAATTCTTAAACAAACGAAAATATTTTTTTTTAATTACTAGTTGACCTAAAATTAATTAATAAAGAAAAAGTGGGATATTTTTATTTTTTCTCGGTGGGAAAATCATCTAATGACATTGCGCGCTCTTGGATGGAGCAGGAGACAGTGTCAGACTTTTACTGACTAAAAACCCACTCATGTTCCATCGTTGCCTTTCATACCGGGGCTGAGCTATCTTTCGAAACTAACCCTGGCCCCAGTCGGCTTCGACCCAGCTGGGCCCCTGCTGTTGCTGACAACTTCTTGAGGCGCGCGGGAACAGTGCGCGCCGTCGACAAAGTGGGGGTGGGAGTAGGATGGTAAATAATAGCCTACGACCTATTGTCACTTCAGACATACCAAATATACACAAAAAAAAAGTCGGTCAAGCCGTTTCGGAGGAATTTAATACCAAACACTACTATTACTAGGACTAACTTCTGCCAGCAACTTCGCGTACGTAAAAATAGGTTTAATCATTCAAACTTTGTACCCCCGTTTTATCCTCATAGGGGGTGAATTTTAAAAAATCCTGTCTTAATGCTCGCCCACGTCAAAAAAGGAAACCTTGTGCAATTCACGCTCTTAGGACTATATTTCACCAGGACAACATGGCGGCGCGATCAACTGCGCTGCCATGGTATCCCGGTGAAATATAGACCAGACGCCATACAGCTCTATAGTAATTAGTGGCGCGTCCGAGCTGGTCGCGCCACCTAATCGGTTGCGCTACCAAACAGACACCAGCAGTGCTATTATCTAAGAAAACAGCCTCGAGCGCAGCGCTGGCCGCATCGATGAAATCCAAATAGGTACATTGGATTAACTGTCCAATGTACCTGGCTTATTAGGTAGTTAATCCTATGTACGCATTTGGATTTCGTGGCTGCGGCCAGCGCTGTGCTCAAGGCTGTTTTCTTAAAGAATAGCAAGCCAAGTGAGTAACTCTCTGTAGAGCTGTATACATTTTGTTGGTAACGGTGACTGGTCGCGTCGCCATGGTGTCCTGGTGAAATATTTATATCCCTTTCATTAGGTTTTGTAGTTTCGGCTGTGTGTTGATATGTCAGTCAGACAGTTTCTTCTTTTATAGATATAGATATTATTAGTCGCGCTTGCCCACAAAATCAAAAGTTTGTTTACCTACTAAACTATTGTTTACTTTAAAAACTAGGTCACCAAAACAAAAACAGTCTTCTGCTTACAACCAAACTAAAACAATGCTAGTATGATACCAGGGTAGCATAACACATCAGAGTACATTCCGTCACAGTTTCCACGATATTGCACAACAATGCCACGAGACCGCCTTGTTATGAGCAGTATTTAGTGTTTAAGTAAGTATATCACGGTTGCGTAACTAGTCGTCAGTTATTATTGTAATTAATTGCACGCTTTCTTAGTAGATTTCTTTTTTAGAGCGAGATGTGAGTCAGACCAAACTTGGGGATCTTAGCAAAGGCACAAAATAGATAGGTACAGAAGTCAATCTACATATAAAGCGCGCTCGAGCAACTCACACATAGACACCGCTCACGGACACGATATCTCGGAGCATCTCGGCACACTCGTCGAACAGTTCCGGCTCAAACGCTCATTAGTGTGCGTCCACCGAGTGTAGGTATAAAAAGTGAAGTACATACATGAGATTGTCTTCTGTACCTGTCTATTTTGTGGCAAAAGTGAGACAGTATTTCACGCCGAAACAGCTACTCAACCTTTATCAAGCGCAGGTTCGATCGTGTATGGGGTACTGCTCTCATCTTTGGGATGGGTCTGCCAAATGCCACCTTGATGCGATGATGAGAAGTGAGCCAAGAAGATCATCGGCAAAGATACACTTATCAAGCCATAAATCCAAAGTCTTGAGCATCGACGCCGAGTTGCTAGCCTGTCGGTTTTCTATCGCCTACATTATGGGGAGTGTGCACTAGAGTTGCACAATTTAATTTTGCCGAGTCTGCGAATGCCAGTGCGGGTTTCGAAGTTATGTTCCTAGGCCTCGCAAAAATGCGGCTACTGAAATAACTCTGTGAACTTCTCCCGATCCATCCAGAGCGTCATTTTTCACGGCATGGTAGGCGCAGTGGTAGAGTGATTGGCAGATCGATTCACACACGGAACAAATATTTCTATGGCCTACAGCCCCTACAGGCTACAGGTAGATATTCCGGGACTGGGTGTCTTGTCAAGTGTTGTGTACTCGTATGTGAGCTTACATGTTTGTGATCGTACCCATGATTCAGGAGTAATTTCTCATGTAAAAAAAGGACACGATAGTTTCTTCACGATGTTTAGAATTCACCGTTTTGTGAGCGCACAGTATCGATGAATTAATGTACACAAAGTAAAGTGTTCACCTGGGTTTGAATCTTTAACTTACAACTCGTAAGTCTAGGCCATTAAAATCAAATCAAATCATTTATTAATTTGCACCACTGGTCTAAGCCTAAACTTAAATTAAAAAATCGGTCCATTCGTTGAGGAGCTACGAGACCACGACCCACAGACACGTCAATGTTATAACACTCCTGTTTTGCGTCGGGGGTTAAGAATTCACTCAAGATTTTTTGATAAAACAATCTAAAAATACTTTGTATCATGAATTCATGAGTCAGATGTAATAAAGTTAAGTTTAGGATAAAAGAAATTTACACGAAATAAATTGGTCAGTATTTTCAATCTCTCGGAAAAATACTGTATCGTTCTTTCTAGTGCAAGCATTAAATATGGAATCAGAAAACATATTTATGTTACGTTAGCTTGCTTAAATCAGCAAGGGAAATTAGGTGTATATTTCCTGATAGCTACAACCTGAAGATATATAATGCTGAGGTGGTCAGTCTTTCGGTACGGGCACGTTCGGCGCACTTTGTACTTTTGTTCTAGTTTACTTTGTGTTTATAACCGTTGTGCTGTATCTGTACCGAATAAAAGTAATTCTATTCTATTCTTTAAGATTTTTCAGTCAATAATAAATAGGTAGGAGTACTGAAGGTTCACTGCAACCTTCGTAGCAGCAAGCCATAAAATAAAATATTCAGTCGGCCATTTTACAATGAATGGTGGAACAAAAAAGTATAATTATAATAATAAATAGTTAAATTAAATAGATTATAAAAAAAAAACAGTTCAAATAATTAAATGAAATTTATATATAAATATATTTTTTATTAAATCTATCTACATTTATAATATTATAGAAGCAAAGTTATTTTTTTGTTTTAATGTTTTTTTTATTTGCAGGTTCGATTGCGAAAATTTTACATTTCGGTCCAAAGCGGTGTACGTACAAAAAAAAACCTTGCAATCAACCAAAACCTAAAACATCTAGACTTTTCATGTCACAATATCCTCAATGAAAAACAGCTAACAATCAAAGCTTCCTCCATTACAAAATCGAAAATATGTCAAGGTATTTATAACCACAATGCACGTCAGTTCAACACGGTACAGCGGGCAAAATTTACTAATAATAATGCTGTGCGTCGTCATTTCCTGACTTAACGTAGGACACAAATGTCTTGGCAGCGACTTTGGATCAGGTCGTATTTAACTCGGTTTTATTATCATCGGCCATAAGGGTTGCCAAACACTGAAAACCGAACCTAAAGGGCAATGGAAAGGGCTACAGGCTCGAAATAATTATGCCCCCTTTGAGGAGTGGCTGGAAAGACCTCACGGCGTCTTCACCTTCCGCATGACGCAGATTCTCACCGGACATGGTCAGTCCGAGAGATCCCTACACCGGATTCGTGCGGAAGAAATTCCCAGGTGTCACCACTGTGTGAACCGCCCGGAAGACACGGTGGAGGAGTGGCAAGCAGTCGCCTTCTTCTGCAAAACCGTGAAGCTAGGAAAGGAGGCCGCCGCACACGCGAGGCAACGGCCTTTACGCCTCAACCGCTGGGATCCCGATTTCCGGCCACCGTAGGCGCGGGCTTGCGGACGGCGAGCAATGGGTAGCTCATCGTCCAACCATCCGGTAACCGTTCGGACTCATCCCAAGACGTCGACGGCGCGTTTTGTTGCATGCGCGCCTCAAGGATTTGTCAGCAAACCGTAGGGGTCCAGTAGGGTCGAAGCCTACTGGGGCCAAGGATTTGCTTCTGAAAGGAAAACCCGGTGAAACTAAGAGTGGGTTTTAGTCAACTCCTTGAGGCGCGCGGGAACAATACCGTCGACGACTTGGGCTCGGTCCGGACAGTTACCGGACGGTTGGACAGCGAGCTAGAATCTCTGGCATTATCTTAACGCCTGGCAACCCTATTCCCAAGTGTGCTGTGATCTTGTAACTGGCCCGCAATATTTTGTAATCGCTATAAAATCAGCTTTATCTTACGTCTCAACATTTTTACTGCGCTCGCTGCATTCCCAGAGATTATGCGCTGTTGATTTAATTTTTTAATTTAATCATTTTATTTTAGAAATTGTGGAGATTAACATTCAGAGTCGGATTATGGGTGAAGAAATGTTTAATTACAATAATTATTACAAGGTTTAATGAATTAAGTGAATAGTATAGCATAGTCGGCCTTATAATGTTCCCACTATTGGGACTTCGGCCTCCTCTCTTGGAGAGTGAATTTCGGCTGGATGGAGAGCTACCTATTGTTCGCCATGCCAAATTCAATACCTAGAAAACCTTTCATGCCTTGCTTTTTCCCCAGTTCGGTTTGGAATGGCAATAAATCCAATTGGATGCAAAAAAAGTCAAAATAAAGGTAGGTTAGCCGCAGCCTAATAAGATGGGCAGATCAGGTCCGCTCCACACTGGACATCCAATTGCACGTCGCACTTCATGACGCTAAGAACCATCACAGATGGCGAGATACCATCAATAAGAGGCTAATCCAGAGGGAACTTCACGACTCTCAGTAATGAGGAATACGACTCGAGGAGGGAAGAGAAGGAGGAACACAATTGTACAAGCATTACAGAAACAAGATTTTTTTTTTAATTATTATTGATAGGCTCGCGTTTGACCACCATCTCACTTGATGGTAAGCGAGGATGTGGTCGACGATGGAGCACGCTTGCCTAGAAGTAACCTATTCACTCTTGACTTAAAGATCCCTAATTTGTAGCTATCAGAAAACACAGACTCCGGTAGGGAATGCCACTCCTTGGCTGTACGCACAATAAAGGTGTTCCCAAAACGCTTTGTGCGTATGGGTTGAATATTTTTGAAATTGAAATGATTTCACCAATAAGGTAATTTCTAAAGTTACATGAAACAATAATGTATCGGTTTACGATCGCAATTGACATTTAGAGATGGCTCAAGTTGTTACTGTATATTACTGGGTCAACGCCTACGAACAATTTCACATTATACTCGTATATTACTATTGCGAATTTTAGAACATGGCTGCGGAAAATCCCGTGATCAGGGCTTTTGTACCGTTGAAGAAATGGACAAGACTGAATGAAAAAACACAACATTAGTGTTATTATATTTGGGAAACTTTTGGGAAAGAATCTATATACAAAATTTCATAACTGTATCATGAAAAATCATAAAATTATAAGCTTATTATAACAGCAAAAATACATAGTCACCAGGCTATCTAGGCGACTGAGGGGTTGTTTTGCATTTGCACCCAGCTGTTTGCTGGCGCCTAATACCCGCTATGACCTGCCGTGACCTGCGTTGTACTTAGTGTCGGTGGTATCCAACTTGTAACTTTTTAAAATATTTTTGGGAAGAAATATAACATGGTGCAAAAACTATTGGAATCCATTCAGTCACTGATTCTGAACAGACTATTTTCAGGTTTTACATATACTAAAAATAATTTTGTATAAAACTAGTTTTTTTTACCCCCGCTTCATTTGTGCGGAAGAATCTCCGAGTGTCACCATTGTGTGTCACCGCCTGGAGGACACAATGGGGCAAACGGTAGAGATCTGCCTCTCTTGGGCAGAGCACCGCCATGTCCTCGGGATCGGCGGCAACAACCTCTCGCGCCGGGCTCTGGTACAGGCCATGGTCCGGAGTGAGGAGGCATGGCAGGAGGTCGCCTCGTATATGTATCCCACGGTGACATCGAAAATAGCTGAAAGACTATGCCAAAATTCAAGCGAATTCTTAAAGACGGAATCCATTGAAGTCTTAATAAAAGCAACCGATCCCTAATCTTTCCGGTCATGCACCCAAAAAGGAAGTGCTAGCCACATTCTACATTATAACCGTACTAAGACAACATGCGATAATAAAAAATCTTCGTAAGCACCGTAATTTCGCGCAATCATGTTACTAAGAGGTCAGAACAAGCACGAGTTCAAATCTTGTTTGAGATGAGCATGTGATTTTCTGTTAGTTCAAGATGGGTATCGTATCGTTATTGAAACTCCTAGCATTGCTTGCGCTCCTAGTACCTCGTAATGATTTTGTGGCAACGGTTGTTCGTATTTGGTTTAGATTACTGTGAATTCTTTGGATTAGTCACCGATTATGTTTTTTGTTGTATGTGGTCTTCGGATTTATGTAATTCTAGTTTTATAAAGCCTAGATCAAATATATAATGTAAACTAATTTCTTCAAAACAATAATATATTTTCTTTTAGCAAATACACATTTTAAGAACCCACGAATTTTATAAAGCTAAAAAATTTGTATGTATATGTTTGCGAGTATGTATGTTTGTTACACCTCCACACTCAAACAGCTGAATGGATTTATATGAAATTTGTCACTCCGGTAGACCATGTTCTACAATAGCACATAATATCCCGAGAGGATTTTCCCTGGGGATATTTTTCTACTCTCACATGGGCAAAGCCTATAATTGCATCTACCACACTTTTTTTCTGCATCACCCAAAGGTTGACTGGAAGACTAAGGCATTAAGTCCGCCTCTGTACTCTTGTAAGCATGAAGCATTAAATAAAATAAAATAAAAGTCGCTGTCAAAGACAGTCGATAATATAACCAAGTAAAAAACATTTTCGATATTTTAATCGGCTATTAGAAATCCAAGTCAACCCACGTAGAGTTGCAGTAGGTTCCTTAAATCTTATATAACAGTGTATTCGATTTTCAAAGATAGCTGCAATCTAGGCTAGATCTAGGTAAAGAGTTCCATATTGAACGAAAGGAAAGCTGTAACTAACGTATGAGAAAAGGTTAAAGGTTATAGAACTCCTCAAATTGACGACAAAGTGGCTGTCTAAACAGGCCCCAACACACTTCCCAGTACGACACCTCTTTCAAACGGCTAACAATCTATTAGCGTTTCTTCCACTAACAGCCTCTTTGCGAACCTTACATTGTAACAACCACTTATTGGTCCCATTCCCTACTTAAGAGGCTTCTTTTTCACTCGCCTACCGTCAACATCGAGCATGGTTTAAAAGCTCGTTACTTCATCTAACGCAATCCAACGCGATGTTTGACGAAGAGGCAACGCGAAAAAAGAAAGATAGCACCTGAAAACTCTGTTAGCATTTGGTGATTCCGTGATTTACTCGAATATTTTACAAAACTTGTTTCAGTAACTACGTGTTTTTTTTTTTAAACTCTTATATGTTTTTGAAAAGAATTGCCGTCATTCAGAATCTTGATTAAATTTGCAAGGCTTCTATTGTTATACTTATTTAATTTTTGAGTAAATTATGAAGAGCAGATCTTTAGAGTTAATGGTTTAATTTTACACAAATTTATAAATTTATTTCAATAGTAGTCTAGATAATATCCACAAGATACTGTGTTTCCCAAATATCTACAGAAAAATGTGTAATAACGTCATAATCGCGTAAGAGTGATTGTATGAAAAACAGTGAAAATATATGTAGAGTTGCATGCCCTTAACAGTTAAATTATCTAACACAAGACAGAGTACCGCAAATAAAGGTTTTTTCTTTTCACACTTGCTGTTAGACGTGCTGCCACCTATTTATTTACTTAGCTGTGATTCGGTTCAATGAACTTCCCACTGACGACCTTAGGCTAACCAAAATTAACCCTTATCTCTTTCAGATACAGTTCAACAACCAGCAAATTCAAGTTAGTAAGTCCAGTCAACGCCAAAGAAATGTTTGTGGGCCGATCACGAAACGTAAACTTATTTACGCATTTATTTCTTAAGTGCTAAGGTCAATAAACACGTTCAGTGATTTTCAGGGCAGTAAAAAATAAAATTGTGTCCCTATTTACCTTAGAATTTACGCACGTGACGATTCGATGAATGATTTCTAAAGAAAATTCATTCAGAAAAACTTTGGCACTACGTTCCGTTGCGTAAGCGGGTTTTGTTCGAAGACCTATGACTTTGACACCATTGTTTAGAATTTTTCCGCTTTTTACGTGTTCTGTCGTTTATTTGAAACAATGACGAAATATGGAGACAATGCTGAATTTGAGGAAATGGAGGCTTTACATTAACAAACAAAGTGTTTCCTCACCTCAGTAGAAAAAGTGTGATGCAACGGCAAGGGTGTCGAAAATAGGTGTCAGAATTTAAACTCAAACTCAAAATTATTTATGTCACATAGGCATACATACGCACTTATAAAACGTCATAAACTAGCGCACGGTTCCAATTGGTCGTTTCCTATGGAGAAGAACCAGAGGGTAACTCCATTGTTCCTCTTTAAAAAAAAATGGTTGTTACTACATTATTAGTGTAGATATGAGAAGGTAATGTAGACCGGTCAGCTTTGTACCCAAAAGCACAATAAAAATTGAAGCCCAAGAATCTGCGGAGTCTACAGTGTAATCACATTCACATTATAAAAAGACGTTTTAAGGTAGCTATTCACCATTTCCATGCTGTCAGTTACTGACTAAAACCCGTCTGTATTCATTCAGTTGCTCTTTCTTCCTTTGATCATTCCCGCTGCTCTAACAGGCTTCGAGCCTAGTGGGCCCCGTCCATTTTGCTGATTTCTTTTAGAGGCGCGCATGGAACACGTCGCGCCGTAGACTCTGCTTGGTCGTTACCAGATAACCGGCCGGTAATCGCCCTGCGACGATGGGGCGTGAGAATGACAGTCAGTAAAAGTCTGATATTCTCTCTAGAACCACCCAGAACAAAATATTGAGCGAAAAAGCCGTTTTTTGTGTAGCTTCTTTATCATACATTGCGTTGGATTGCGTCGAATGAAATAACAAGCTTTTAAACCATGATCACGTTGACGATGGACGGATCAAGAAGAGCCACACTGCGGGAATGTTGCTAGGATATACTGCGAGAATGTTGCTAGAATATACTGCGGGAATGTTGCTAGGATATACTACGGGAATGTTGCTAGAATAAACTGCGGGAATGTTGCTAGGATATACTGCGGGAATGTTGCTAGGATATACTGCGGGAATGTTGCTAGGATATACTAAGGGAATGTTACTAGAATAAACTGCGGGAATGTTGCTAGGATATACTGCGGGAATGTTGCTAGGATAGGTATACTGCGGGAATGTTGCTAGGATATACTAAGGGAATGTTACTAGAATAAACTGCGGGAATGTTGCTAGGATATACTGCGGGAACGTTGCTAGGATATACTGCGGGAATGTTGCTAGAATATACTGCGGGAATGTTGCTAGGATATACTGCGGGAATGTTGCTAGGATATACTGCGGGAATGTTGCTAGGATATACTGCGGGAATATTGCTAGGGTATACTGCGGGAATGATGCTAGGATATACTGCGGAAATGTTGCTAGGAAATACTGCGGGAATGTTGCTAGGGCATTAGTCAGTAAAATATTTACACGCCCTCTCACTCCACCATAGAGCGTGAGAAGCCATAATTTCTCGATACAAACAAAATCTTCTCAATAGTAATTTAACCTTATTTAAGTGTTCCAAAATCCATTTGCTAGATTTACCTGAAACAAACAGACAAACAAACATTATTTATTTATCACATAGGTACTTTATTGTACACCTCATAATGTGGACAAGATAAACATTTGCAAAAAAGTAAGTGTACAATGGGCGTCTTATCACACAGAGCAACCTCTTACAGACAACCTTAGGATAGACTGAATAAAAGCAGGTAGATTTGGGGCTGTCAGTATACAAATATGCTAAATAATATTAATTAGAAAACTTCCGAAACTTGAGAAAACTTTACAGGGGAGTGATTTAAAGTTAAATTAGAAAAAAATTGTTAAAAATGACGAAATAGTACGATTTATACCTATCATTAACATCATGGTATCTAATAGTATCTAAATACGACATTTTTTAACAAAAAACATTTTTTTCTAAAAAAATTAATATATAATTTCAAAAAAAAAACAGGCTCCTATAAAGTTTGCTCAACCTCTTAGAAGTATTTTTTGCCTTTAAAGCGTTGATACTATAAAATATAAATTTCAAGAAGAAGAATAAAGAAATAAAAACAAAAACCAAACATTTTAAGAAACATTGCAAGATAACTAAAGGCTTGTAAAAAAATGGAGATATTTAAGTTACAAGTTACGGACACAAAGATGATACTTGTGTTCCTACTTTACCTAATAAAACCGTAAGTATGTATACACTACACATGCGTGTCTCGTAGCGGTTTTGGAAACCCTCCTCGTTGCACAAATGTTGACTTTAGCACAATAAACGCGAGCAGTTCCAAATTTCCACTGGCTCAAATAGAGCGTGGCGATGCTTGCACGAATTCACGATAACACACAACCTCGTGAATTCCAATGGTTCCGTATCTAGGCACATTATTCTCTGCAAAGGTCTTTCTTAAAGTATCGTCGGCGAATCCATCTCTTACTGTTGTATCTACCCAGATGCCCTACCACGAGCTCAAAATTCAAAATTCAAAATTCATTTATTGGCTCTTAACGCGATCCATTTTACGATCTAAACTGAGCTATTAAAGGGAAGAAGCTGTATGGTTCCCCATATAGCTCTAAAATGTCACGCGTATGAGCGAGGAGGGATGGAGTTATACACATATAACTGAGTTATACACTTATACCTGAGTTATACACCTATAACTGAGTTATACACTTATACTTGAGTTATACACCTATAACTCTATCTCTCTTTCTTGCTCGCACAACGGACATTTTAACACGTCATGGTAAGGTTCTTGAACTTATTTTTGCGTTCCTATAGGTTTCTAGACAAAATGAAAGTCGACGACAGCAGTTTTATATAAAGCAGAATATTTATATGGTCTGACAAAGAGAAAACATGGTAGCACATCAATCCCCCATTTTAGGGTTTTCGACAATCATTCCATCTCTTTGCATGCATGGGCTTAAGGGCGACGAGCAATGAGTAGCTCGCCGTCCGACCGTTCGGTAAACGTCCACAAAACTGTCGGTAAAACCATAGAGGGTCTTAGAACGCAAGGCAAAAAAGGAACATATGAGTTAGAAGAAATACAAATTTGTAATAATACGCTGATTGTGACAATAAACTTTTTTTGATTTGATTTGATTTGAGGAGTGGATTGTAGTCAATAAAAATCTAACATCCCAATCTACTCTAGAAATGGAGAAGAAATGGTGATTGATTTCCAACCTATAAAAACCTGTCTTCGCTAAATCTTCCATATAGCGAGGACAGGGTATCAAACATTTCCAAGGTTTTTCCATTCTTCCACAGACCCCTGAAATTTGATTAAGCGATCAAAAGCTCCGCTAGTCATTCCGCACGCACGCGCGTTTCTTCAAAGTCGTATAAAAACGTACCACAGTGACTGTTTACTTGAAGAAGTTTACTGTCGGCTTCTTTTGTTTTCCAATTTGGGCTTTTTAGTAAAAGGTTTGAAGAGAAAGGTCCGAATGGTGCAGAGAGAATCTAAATCCTACATCTTGGAATAAGCTCATATTTTTTTTTATTGTTAGTAAATTTTCAAATAATTTCTCCCGCCGTGAACGGGAATGTCATACTGTTACTGAATGAAACCCACTTGTGTTCCTTCACTGGCCCTTTGCGTCCAAAGGCCACCCTAAGAGCCAAACCACACGATGCATTGCGGCGCCGCACCACAAATATTTCGGCGGGCTGTACGAGCGGGGTGGCGTCACTCGTGTGTCCGCCGATTCGTCGAAATACTTGCGGTGCGGCGCCGCACCGCATCGTATGGTTTGGCTCTGACTCTATCCAACCGATCCCGCAGTCCTAGATAGACCTTTTTTTGAGGTGGGATATTATCTAATGAATTCACCCGCTATAGAGTAAAGCTAGTAGGCGTGTCAGACTTTCACTGACTAAAACCACACTGGTCTCCTTAAGTTGCCCTTTGAGTTTTAGGCTCGTTGGTTTCCTCTTCAGAAATTCCTCTCGGCCCTAGCAGGCATCGGCCCTGCTGAGCCCCTACAATTTTGCTGACATCTCTTTCAGGCGCGCGTTAAACAATACGCAACGTCGACAACCCGGTCTCAGTCTGGACGATTACCGGGCGGTCGGACGGCGAGCTACCTATCGCTGGTCGTCTCTGAAGGCTACATGAACTTTCGTAAACGAACTACTGATCTCGATTAAGAAATCAAGTCTTCCTAAATGAGCTCCCAATATTTACGTCACGTGCTATATTAACCAAAATGTGGGAAAGAACTGCCATCTGGCACCAAAGGTCAGCGCAGATGTGCAAAGATCACAATGTATACAATATTCACGTTGTAACATACCGTATCATAACAAATATTAATAAAAACCAACCCTAACTTTTGAACAATTAAGTTCAAATTACTATTTGCATCCTCAACAGCTGATGAGACCCATCTGTCAAAACTTTACAATCAAAAATTTACTTTGTTGAAATGTGTTAGGGTCTAAAATAGATTGGGTTAGTGATGTTACCTGGCAGATGGTTGAGCCAAGCACGTGCCAAGAAATTGCTTAGAAAAGTACAATGAGGACAATAGAGAGATGTTACAAAAGGCTTTTTTTAAAAGCACTAGTACGGTATGCTCTGTGAATCATGTTTCACAAATACACGTGCCTTTGATATTGCATGAATCTGTTTCGTTTAGAACTCGGCTAGAAGAATAACGGCCCGTTCACGACCTTGCTGCTGTGAACGTAGCTAAGCGCGGGGCGGCAAGCGGTAAGGGCGTTATCACACTAGCGGTTTGCGAGCGGCTGCGGGGCGGGGCGGGCGCGCAGCGAATGCGTCGCGAACAAGCCGCGGCTGCAAAGCGAAGACGTCGCCGATACGTGGAAATTCGCAACGTTTTCAATGCGTGTTTGTAGAAGTTACCGACGTATAATACACTCAGTAACAAAATGGATCCCGACGAAGAGACACTGCTTTTGGCTTTCTTACTTCGAAGATGCTGGAGACCCGCATCTTTGTTACTGGATCTCGTTGCGTGTCCACAACAAATTCGCTGCGCAAGCGTGGCGTGTTCGTTGCGCACCCGTGACGTATTCGTTGCGCTCCCGCTCCGCTTTGAGGTCGCTCGTAATTCGCTTGTATGATAAAGACCTAAGAACCAAAATAGTATGAAAATGTTCTTGACGTTCGATGCTCCGATTGGCTCGCCCCAAACTCTTAACCAATCAGAAAACCAAACGTGGTAAACATTTCGATCAAGTTAACGTAAAAACAACTCGCATTCATAAATTATAAAATAAAAATTATAGATATTTTAAATAGAATGAAATATCATTAAATTAAATTGATTATTATAATAAAATACACTTAAATAATGTTAAATTGTAAACTAATAAATAGTTAAATATATAATAATTATCACAACATTATAATTAATTATGACAACTTAAAATATAACAATTATGATGAAGACCAAACTAAGGTTGAGAGGACTTCAAAATTTCAAATATCAGTTCCGGATCCTTTTGCTCTAACTTTAAATTTATCATTTACATCAAAGACTAAGTATCTGTCTTGTGCGTGACATGGGTTTTTTTTTTCGCGGTGGTAAAATCATCTAATGAAATCCCCCGCTTTTGGGCGGAGTGGGAGATAATGTTACAGTTTTACTGACTAAAAACCCACTCCTGTTCCTTCGCTGCCTTTGGTACCGGGGCTGAGCTATCTTTCGAATTAACCCTAGCCCCAGTAGGTTTCGAACCAGCTGGGCCCCTGCTGTTGCTGACAGCTCCTTGAGGCGTGCAGGAACAGTGCGCGGCGTCGACGACTTAGGCTCGGCCCGGTCAGTTACCTGACGGTCGGACAGCGAGCTACCAATTGCTCGCCGTCCGCAAGCCCGCGCCTACGGTGGCCAGAGTGCTGGACATGGGCTTCCCCCAAGTGTCATGTCGCCACAACGACCGATCCTGTACAGTAAGGCCGCAAAAGTCCATAGGAACGCTAAAGATTACATTGCTACGAACCGAGCGAGCGCGATACTGCCGTGCGTATGTGTGCGCATGTATGAGTATCCACATTCCACAGATAACACACACTAAGGAACTGTCGTCGCAGTGAGCTGTTCTTACCATAGCATTGATAAAATTCGTGCCAATACGTCATGTGCTGGTAGCCGTGTGAACTAAGTGTTGGATTCGCAAATCACGTAACCCGAGTTCAAATCATGGTCGGTCCGTTGCAGTTATTTCTTACTTTGAAAATTCCTAATCTATATTGATATAGTTGTTTTTTTATATTTCTATGAAAAATACTATTGCATTTTTTGCACTAAATAGTTGCAAATTACGAATGTGATCTATTAACCACAAGAAGAATCACATTCGTAATTTGCAATTATTTAGTTGTTACATCTTTTCGATGTTATAAGGTGGAAATAAAAAGACGTGTTTAATAAAAATGTTTATTCTTTATATTTACAAATTAAACATTTATGAGAATTGTGACGTCGAATTGTTACCTAGACAAAAAGTTATCTTGTAACCGTTATCTATGTTACGCCTAAGATTGTTTGTTGGAAGTATACCCACTTAGACCATTCATAATATGAATAACGTAACAATGAACGGATATTCAAATTTTAATAAAATAAAATATAGGTAATTGTTTATATCCAGTTATTTATTGAAAAGTGATATATGATTTGGAATTTGTAAACATTTTATTTTTGTGTAACGTCACAATGAATGTATTGAGGTCATAGCTTAATTGTTCATTTTCTTGACGAAAAGAAGATTGAAACCAAACCTCAATTTCTGTTAAAAGAACTTTAGTTCTCACAAGATAATCGTCAATTAGATGAGAAAAATAAATTGAACTATAGTATTATGTTAAAACAGTGCGGGTAGAAGAATAAAAAACGAAATAGACTCATGATTATTGTCAACAAAATTGATAGCGAGTTCACTGCATTCTTAAGATGAGGCGATGGCACAAGTTAAAAGATATAGCTGTTTTAAACGAAAGTAAACACAATATAATACAGTGTTTGTTAACGAATAATCACAGATATGTTAAAATAAAATGGTAGGCCATTTAGTTTAGTTAACATTAAATATTTAGTGCGAAACGTAATCGTTCTTGTTTGTGCCTCTCTGTCAAGTACGGCTTTTTAGCAGGTTTTCTGTGATGCACGCCTTCAGCGTGAAGTGCACGGCGAACAGTATCCATCGAGGTGTCATATAATTCCGCAAAATGTCTCGTTGGTGCGAAACCATTCGTTTCGTATACGTCCACCATATGTCGTCGCTGCGCCTCGCTAATAAGCTTCGGTCTCCCACTTCTCTTTCGACTAGCAAGGCTACCTTCTTCCTCATATCTTTTTAGCCAAAGATTTACAGTATTTTTCTAAAATAAAAAAATATATATATTAGGCAGCTATACCTACTTCACTTCATTTTCATTATATAAAATGTTAATAATCATAATTATTGAATATAATTTTAAAATAAAACTGCATTTATTAATCCAATAACCAATCCAATAAACCCAACGATTTACGTATTTCTCTTTTAAACCTCATAAAGATACGATGAATGGATTCATAAATGGCATACGTTTTAATTAGAAGATTAATTTGTAATAAAGTTACAATTCATTAATAGCTATTATACTCACATTCAGTCCGGTTTCTTCAGATATTTGTGTTTTATTAAGACCACTTTTATGCAGCCCAATGATAGTCGCCCTCACTTCAATACTAATATTAGCCTGCATTTTGCGAATATTACAATACTGTCAACCTCACGTCACTAACCAACAACTACAACCAAACGACAGTTCATTTCGGTTAAGTTAAAACTCATGTCTACCTCGCAGAAATCTAATTCTTTATTTAGTTTTTTTGTGATCTACCTTTCTAACTCTAAGAAATGTGTGAACAAGTTAAAGAATAATTTAAAATATGTAATGCAAATACATAACTTCCAATCGGGTAAGAACTTACAAAAAGTCAATAATTGCGTGGGATTTGAACTTGCGGCACACTGATTTGCGCTTCAATCTGTGTGCCTATACCACTGGGCCATCTTGACTTATTATAAGTTGATGAAATTGTGGATTTGAATCATTTGTTGGCGAAACTTGAAAATAAAAGGTCGTAAGTCAAACTAAACGTCAAACGAATAAGTTTTAAGAATTCTTATGGACTTTTGCAAGTGATAGTACCTAAGTCTCGCATCCATCGGAAACCGGTGACCCCTTACCAGGTCACCCGCTATTGAGTTAAACTAAAAATTTATCCTCATTGACAAAAACTTCAGCAGTCTGCAAGCGTTTATTAATTGCATGGTCAGTGAAGGTAGACTAATCGCTAATTGATGCATTTATAATAACTAACATCGCGACTCCAGTCCAACGAGTAACAGCTTTTATATGTTTGTTTTCAAGGGCGCAGTCGCAGCTAGGATCCTGTTTTAAATTACCATGGTAGTCAATCGTTAGTGTCTAAATTATAAATGACTGTAGCCATCGACCAATCTAGTACATATATATCGATGACTGTAACTATCAAAGTTGTAATCGAATTCGAGAAGTTGGTAAGGGGTCATCTCACCCGATTAATTCTGTTCTAATACGAAAAACTAATACCACTTGTGTTTGTTTGGATTTATTCCATTCTAATGCCAAAAACTAATACCACTTGTATTTTTTTGGATTTATTCCATTCTAACACCAAAAACTAATACCACTTGTATTTTTTTGGATTTATTCCATTCTAATACCAAAAACTAATACCAATTGTATTTTTTTGGATTTATTCCATTCTAATACCAAAAACTAATACCACTTGTATTTTTTTGTATTTATTCCATTCTAATACCAAAAACTAATACCACTTGTGTCTGTAGCAATCCACTGCTGGACATAATTAGTTCAGCGCTCTACTTGAAAGAGATTTATTACCTACATCTTTTTAAAGCAGCGTCACAATACCCGGTACTTCAAATTCTGCATCTAACTCCCTTACCAACTTTTTTCTCCTAGCTAGAAAATCTGCAAGCATGATTGCCTACAAGCTAAAATTGCATATTATAGGGTGCAAGCCAGATACTATCCCAGTTTTGAAGTAGCGTTAGCGTTTTACCATAATTGTGAGTACTCCTCCCGTAGACTTCATTAATATTTTATAATGTTGATTAGTACTTAATAATGATAATTCATTTATTTGCCTGCAATATGCTGCTGTTAATATTAAAAACTGATCACGTAAATTGATATAAAGTGCATCTGTCTTCATCTATCTATCAAGAGGCAAGTGGCCTCCGAAGTATTTTTTACGTTTGGCAACTATTCTTGTTTGAGAGTCATATAAAACAGGATTTACTCAAAATTATTTTATTAAATAGTCTACTATAATAGAGCTAAGACTTGTGTTTCGACATACATGTTGCATTATTCTTATTAACTGCAATTTTTATTGTAACAGAGCTTTTTTGAAAAGTGGGGCAACAATCCGGCTTTTACATAGGGTAAAAGCTATTAGAAAAAGGTCAATATTTTTATGGCAAATTTTTCCGGCACCAAACATAGTCCATAACTTATGAAATCGCCCTTCCGTTGCTCTTCATTAAGTAGCTCATGTTACCGAATCATTCAAAGTTATCTCAATTTCATAATACAGGAGGTTATAAAAAAGAAATGTCTCATTTAATGAAGGCGGTCAGAGTAACCTGTACGAGTCTTAAAACTTGTACAATAACATGTTTGATTTCCGTTTTCTTGTTATAACACTGTAGTGATGTCGTCATGCCCTTTTTTTCTAGACAGTGACCAACTGATCCTAATAAGTCTTAATACAAATCAATCAATGTAACTCCTTTCCTTTTACTTTTACACACGGTGTCTACATCTTTATTTTCTTCAACTCTTCTTTCGCAGGTATGCTGGAAGAGATTTCTTTAGAAATAAGCGTCAACTTTGTACTATTCTTCCATTTCGTTTTTCTTTTCTTTTATTATCATATGTGTACATAAATAGTTAAATAAATACCCTTTCAATTTTAAACAACATAGATTTTTGTTCTTTCTTTTTCAAGTATACATATTTTATATTTATTATAGTATATTATATGGTATTGGTGTAATGTATGGTAAGATAAAATAACCTATGTCACTCAGGAATAAAGCAGCTTTCTATCGGTGAAAAAAAATTAGCAATTGGACCAGTACTTTCAGAGATTACCTCCTACAAAAAAAAAGCAATCCTCTTTATAATACAAGTGTAGATATATTTTTATTCTATTTTTTTTAAATTTGTATGCTGTTGTACATTGACAGCCTCAAATCTTTTCCTTTCATTAAATAAGTCATCTAAAGGCTGTTTATAATAAATTGCCCTGTGCGATACAACCGCCTATTGTACGCTAAAAGTATTTAATATTTATTAATTAAATGCTTTATGCACACAAAAGTACAGAGGCGGACTTAATGCCTTAGGCATTTTCTACCAGTCTACCTTTGGGTGATACAGAGAAAAATAGTGGTAGGTGCAATAAACTAGAGAGAGAAGATGAATACAAGAATAGATAAATAATAGATTAAGATGAGATTATATTGCCTATGTTTGTTGTATACTCATATAGAGTCCACACACAATCAGAAGGCAGCGTTGCTAATCCCGTAGAAGATGGCAAGGCGACTAACAAACAAACAAAATAGAATCGGTCTAAAAAGTCAAACAATTTGGGAATTTTTAAACAAAACAAAAAATCTATTGTTGGCAACGCAAATTTTAGTTGTCACTCAATTGTCTCTTGAGATGATCATAGTTTTACAACAGATATTGATTGTAATAAGGCTAGTGATGATGAATCAATAAGCGGAGTAGAATATCTACCTTCATACTTGTTTGTGACACTATTATATCTTTGCAAATGTATCCTACTTTTGTAATAAGAATATCATTAAAGAGACTGAAATAGGTATAAAAATCTAGTATTAAATCATTTAAAAAATACTTATATTTGATACTTTTCATAAGGTTCTTCTATTAGTAAACAATGATCAAGATCTCTTAATCAACCTTGATAATAATCACCAGTATTGACTACATCAGATTTCATTTTACCCTAATAGTTACCCAAGTCGTTTGACTTTATAGACAGACCACATCTCTTAAAACCTCTTTTAGAATTTCATCCAGTTATTCAATTAATTCTTAGACATCTACTTCCCCTCTTACATCCAAACAAGCGTGAATCAATTTCCACGGGCATGTGTATCCAAGCATAATATGCGTATGGAACTCATTAGGTGGTAACAACACTTTCTCTTAATATACGGACTACGTGCGCCATATTGTGCAGCTGATATGCGCAAGAGTTTAATGAGGCTTCATTTGCATTAGGATTATTGTTTAGTATGGATTTGGGAGGGGGAAAGTTTTGACGGATCGATGTGTTACTGGGAATATGGGTGCGACACTTCTTGCCAACTAACATACTGAGGCTTAATTTTTTTTACCTCTAGGAAGTTGGTTGCAACATTTCTTCCTTGCTAAAATACTAAGCTTAATATTTTTTACGTCCAAAAAGTACTGGTTCTCAAGCTGGTTCATATAAATGGCTTCTAATATTGGTTTTGATTCATATATTAGATATATAATATACTTAATTTAGAGATATTTTGTCGATAGTTAAGGATCTATAAGTTAATAGCTTATATATATTTACAAATATAAATGTATGCGGTGTATGCCTATAAGATACCTAGTCGAATGTGTAAAAATTCGGAAATCAGTAAATAATATATTATGTACCTAAGGACTAAAGAGAAAAATAATGGGAACTAACAAAGAACTAAAAAAAGGTTTAAGCCCCCAGTTGGCAGAACTATCTAATCATACCACACACACAGACAGTAAGAATATACCAACATATTGGTTAAAAAGCTAGAAGAAAGAGCAAAATATACTAATCAGATCAGAACACAGCCTGGCAAAGGTGCGATTAATCACGCCAGGCTCGAAGATCGATACCATCGACAAACACTCTCCTGCCCTATTTAAACCAATCTCAATAATATAAATCGTTCTTCTAATTAACTCGTAATGCGATCCATTGCGCGAGCGCAGCGATGGTGACGATACAAATCAGTGCAAAATAAAGTATACGCCGTACACACGCGAGCACGCGACTCGCTCACTAAGTTTTATAGTTAATTGAATGGGGGAGATCAATTGCTATGGGCTTGGGATTAATCTGGAAACTGATAATGATGAAATAAAGATATCGCTTATTTGGTACAACAATGACGTAATTACAGGAGATGCAATTTAGAAATTTCGAGATGCAATCAAAGATTTTTATTCAAGATATGGCATTTTGAAAGGACTTATTACAATCGTCATGTTTTTAAAAGTAAGTACAATAATGTGTAATTTCTTATAAAATTATGACAATTGTGATAACTCGCTCCAAAATGCAACATGTTGTATTAATTACATCTACAATGACGCACCAAATGAGCGATAGGTATCAAAAATACGAAAGCTTTCGAGACATTTTTTCTTTGGTAACATCAAGAATAAAAATTAACAATTGTGACAATATTACTTTTAACTGTTTGATTTATTATTTAATTACAAAGTTCGAGCAATCTTAATGAAAAACCTTTTAAAAGAATAGTTCATGCCATGAAAAAATATCATCAAGTGGTAACGGGACTAACTGCTTAGAGATTGACTTCTTTGGATGTACACTTAAATATAACTCAACCCAATAATACAAGGCTGATGGCCTCCAAACAATCTGTGAAGTAGATCAAAATGCACTTAATAATGAAAAAGGAAATAAAAAGACTAAAGATAAACCAGATAAGTGCATAGATGAAACCAAAGGTGAATGTTATGACAAAACAGCAAGCCAACTAGATATTCATAGACTTCTTTATACTAGTACTAACAAGATAGAAAAAGACAGAGAGATAAACAAAGCTACCTACCCACTTATGGTAGCGACATGTTTTTAATAACTCAATATATGTTATAAAAGTCCAGAACACAGACATACAGTCCCACATACAAATACTACTAACACTGCAATCCTCAGCAAACAAAACGATATCCATTTAGCGCGCAAAAAGTCTTGATCTGCGACGCGCATGGCGCATGCATACAACGCAAAAATGGATGGAAAAGTGCAGAAGGACCACTACTTATAGATTACTTATTGATATCTACACAAATATTATAAAGAGGTTGTTTATTTTTTTTTAGTTTGTAGGAGGTAATCTATAAAAGTGCTGGTCCGATTGCGAAAATTTTTTTCACCTACAAATGCTGCTATACAAGGTGCAGTTTTAAAACTGCACAATATTTCAGGAGGTTGTAATAAAACTCATAAATAATCATGTAAAAAAACGATACCTGGTCAATAATCAGTAATACTTGTTATTTAATTTTTTAATTACACTAAACTAAATCGATTGATCGATGGCCGCGGGGGCGTGGCTAGGGTGTGGCGTGCGGGATGATGATTGGATGATACATTATTTATGAAACTATCGTTGCGAGTTAGTGTGTGTGAAAACGCCCTTTATTGTTCCGTGTTTGTGTGTGTGAAAAAAAGCGAGGTTATAAAAAAAAAAAAATTACCTACTTATTTTATTATTGATTCGGGTCGAGAATCACTAACATAATTACCTCCTGAAATATTTTGCAGCTTCAAAATGACACCTTGTATTTCTAAGTGACATTTTATGTAAGTGGGCCAAGCTGCGGACAAAAGTTAGTATAGCAGAAATAACTGGAATAATGCAAACCCATCATAATTTAAGAAAAACTAAGTGTTACTTAAATGCAATAAGAATTTTTAAGAAAGATATTCTAATTTGTAGACAAATAATCTGGGCATTGTTATTGATCTACGCACGAACACAAACATGCCGATGATGCAAAAAATGTCAAAATAGGCATTTTTATCCTAATATAAATCTTGATTAATTTAGAATTAAAGAATAAACATATTTTTAATACATTGATTCACAAAATACAACATAGGTACAAAAATGCACAACATTTAATGTAGCTTAATCACTAACTTATTTTAATTTTGTACTAAGAATAAACTAGTTAAAAAATAACTGAAATCAATGTATTTGTCAATTCTGAATATACGACTGGACCTAAAGATACGTTACATGTTGTACTCGTATGCATATTGAGGAGAATATGTCAAGGAAAAAAGTTGAAGATATGGAAGATTATGAGAAAGCAGATAGACTCACAGATATCGATGAATCATTAATTAGATTAGATAATATAGCTAGAGAGGAAGTGAACTCTGTTAATAATAACACGACTTATACAGGCATGTACAAAAAATAATTTTGTACTATTCCTACATAAATTGGGGTAATTGGGGAGCTCATAATTATGCAATCAGCACAAAAACAATTAAAAATTAACTATCGAAAACGAGAATATAGTAGACTCAATTTTTGTATTATTATTTATGTAAAAAACTAGCTTTTGCCCGCAGCTTCGCCCGCGTACATAAAATATAGCCTATGTCACTCAGGAATAAAGCAACTTTCTATTGGTGAAAAAATTTTAGTGACCGGTCCAGTACTTCCCGAGATTACCTCCTACAAACAAAAAAAACTTTACCTCTTTATTATATTAGTGTAGATTTATAATGTTATCGAAAATCGCAAATAGATCGATTTCTTAAAATCACTTAGATATTAAAAACTTTAGAAGCCTTTCAAATCTGGTGGAAGGGGACACGTCAAGTAATAGAAAAAACCGGCCAAGTGCGAGTCGGACTCGCCCATGGAGGGTTCCGTAGCAGCAAGTAACATAATATAAAAGTTCTTGTAGTTCGTTGTAACTTTGATCGATGTTTTAATAAGTGTATTTTTTTAGATTTATGACGTATTAAAAAAAAAACTACTTACTAGATCTCGTTCAAACCAATTTTCGTTGGTAGTTTACATGGTAATGTACATCATATATTTTTTTTAGTTTTATCATTCTCTTATTTTAGAAGTTACAGGGGGAGGGGACACATTTTACCACTTTGTAAGTGTCTCTCGCGTAAACTGTTCAATTTAGAAAAAAATTATATTAGAAACCTCAATATCATTTTTGAAGACCTATCCATAGATACCCCACACGTATGGGTTTGATGAAAAAAAAATTTTGAGTTTCAGCTCTAAGTATGGGGACCTCCAAAATTTATTGCTTTTTTTCTATTTTTGTGTGAAAATCTTAAAGCGGTTCACAGAATACATCTACTTACTAAGTTTCAACAGTATAGCTCTTATAGTTTCGAAAAAAAGGTGCTGTGACATACGGACGGACATACAGACAGACAGACATGACGATTCTATAAGGATTCCGTTTTTTGCCATTTGGCTACGGAACCCTAAAAAGGAAGCACTTACTGAAATGTAATGTCACAATCATTCATAAAATATTTCTTTTAATGTTATTTGTTCTTTAATATAAGATATTGATAATAAAAACAGGCAAATACTCAATTAAAGACTGACATACATATCGACGATGAAGTGACAAGAACCTTTATCTACCAGAACATAATTTTACAGGAAACGAAAAAAACGTTTTATTTATTTTAAACGCAAGGTATGAATAATATTATTATTGGTTATATAGGTTGGTTATCGGGTATATATAATATATAACCAATAATAATATTTTTCATACCTTGCGTTTAAAATAAATAAAACGTTTTTTTCGTTTCCTGTAAAATTATGTTCTGGTAGATAAAGGTTCTTGTCACTTCATCGTCGATATGAAATGTTAATAGCTTCCCCAAATCACTGTTTACATCCGGTATAAATATCCGATTTGTTAATAGTGTCTAGCGGTATAAAAAGTTGTTCTTACTGCACATCCCTTTAACGTGTTCATTAAATGACGTACTATCAAAGACACTTCCGCCTGACCATCGCTAAGTTCATTTTTACTCGCACTCGAAACGAAAACTTCAAAGGGTTTGACGCCGCGGCGGAGAATTCCAACGAAAAATTTTTTAAGCGATCAGGCAGAAATGATCGCGATGATACTTGATGTCCAACAAAAAGTTACAGAAGACAATCTATTCAGGTGGGATCGCAGTCAAGCACTAGTTATATCAATAAAAAATAAAAAGCGCACTCGAGTAACGCACATATAGACACCGCTCAGCCACCATATCTCGGTTCAATCGCCCGGTCGCACTCGTACAGTTCGGCGCAACGCGCTGACCCTAGCGCGATCGCCTAGCGTAGGTATAAAAAGTGAAATACATACTTACATGAGATTATATGACTTCTGTACCTATCTATTTTGTGTCTATATCAAGTATGCGAATCCTCAGTACTTACCTCGTCACCAGTAGGCCTTCTTCCCCTCTCTGCACAATGTCGCACAACATCTGCGCCGTACGGAATGTCGCACCGCCCCAGGCGCACATTACTACAACACACGCTCGCTACGTTTTGCGCCTTAATGGACGCCATCGAAAAATAGACGATGCATAAGTATATGCTCGTGAAAATGCTTTGAGAGTTGAACTTTTATAGATCCTCAATACTTTATATTGAGGATCTTTGGTTACGATTTTGAACTGGTGGGCTTTTCCCGAAACTAAAATGATTCGGAGTCGATTTAAAATGATATTACTCTGCCTTTTATTTTATGATAGGGTCCTCCACTCCGTAGTTGCATATTAGTATTAGATTTATGGCGGTGTGGAATTACAATCTATGCTGAATAAATTTTGGCCACATTTTAATTTTATGCTCCATAGAATTTGTAAACCGTGATCCTGGAATGCAAAGGGCAACTGAAGAAACATGGTTAGGTTTTAGTCACTAAAGGTCAGACAGTTCCTCTCACTCCGAGGAGTTATTAAATGTTAACCAAACCCAAAAAAAAAAAATATTTTTGTAAACATGCAACGATATTTACTCTTTATATACAATAAAGAGTAAAGAAAAAGATGCTAATGATGAAATGAAAACGAATACCTTTTATTTTGATGAAAACCGACTTAACGTGAACTCGAAATTTTTCAGTAAGAAAGTCGTTGAAGAATCGATTGTAATAAACAAGCATTAGGTAAATTAAAATGATCTACAATTTAAAAAAAAAAATATTAAAATATTTTATTTCACATAGGTCTACATGGACACTTGTAAAACGTCAGAAGCTAAGCTAAGTTAGTCGTTTCCTATGGAGCAGAACTGGCAAGAAACTCCACGGTTACACTCTAAAAAAATATATTTTACAATCTAAGAACAACATAACTCCTACAACTTGTTTTCTTATTTATTAAACTACATTTATGATTAGTATCTTCATCAGACGATATAAAATAGTATATTGATATATCGATACTTTGCAACATTATCTTATTGCTAACTCATAAAATTATCTCTACAATTACAGCAATCGATTTTTATATTACGGCGAAAATAAATTGCCCTACTACGAATACTCGATTGCGATTCGAGATAATCCGATGTTGAAACGTGATCGAGAATCGAGATAGCGTGAGTTTTTAGTTTTTTTTAAACGTTCGTAATGTATTCGTATTTTGCTGTCTATACTTCTGATAGGGATCAGAATAAGACGTTGTTTACATTTATAAATGAATTAATTTTATAGTTTACTGTGGAATTACATTAGGTCTTTTATGTAAACCAGGTTATTATGACTGCACACTGTAATAGAACCAATCGTCTAGATGTTTTTATCATGTAACATGCAACGAACAAAAAAGAACCTTGGTTTCTAAAAGCTAAAGCTTATTTTAATCCTTCGAAAAATCACGTAGTAAAATGTGGATATCATTGAAGTCAACCAAGCTCAAATATTAACTCGTACATAATATGTCAACAGTTTTTTTTTTTATTACAATAGATTACAATCAAGCCAAAAGAATAATTAGCATTACCCTAACTTATTATTATACGTTCTAGATTTTGTTAAAACTAAAAATAGTATCCTTTTGCACTTTTGCGCAAGTCCATAGCATTTTTTAGAACTTAGTATTGATAAAAATAAGGCATACTTTTCAATGTTATCTTTATTTTGTTTTTGGGGGTAAACCTATGGGGTTGTGGGATTTTCCACCGCACCAAAACCACTCTGGTGATTACCATAAGCATATGGAAGGCCCTCTATCATCTTTAACCCGTTGTATGGCCGGAACGCAGATCCACGCGGGACACAATAACTTTTTAATTGTGTCTCAAATTACGGCATACGAAAGGTTAAGGCCCATCCCTGAAAAGACTGTAAAGGCATCTCTCCCTGGGAGTCACTGTGCATGGCAGTACGTTTTCAAAATTACCTATTGAAAATATCACACGTTTATATCCCCGCTTCATCTCACTTGATGAGTTTCCATAGTAACTCCTGGGCTATCCAACTTAGCATGTACACCGCGCCAAGTACCAACCGCACAAAAATAAAGGAGTCCAGCTCTATTTGCATGAACACCAAACGTTATGAGATAAATGGAAAAAGAAATTATAATGTCATTCTCAAACAAGGCACGAATGGGAATAAATTACTTTGTAAGTTGGAACAAGTGTGCAGTTGCTAGGTCCTAGCTCCCTTCTTTTTTTTTAATGTTAACATTTTACACTATATTTTGTGAAGAGAAAAAGATTTGCGGGTAATGTAGCTTGAATTTGGCACGAAACAAATGTCTAATGTATGGCCTACAGATAGGTATTCCGGGTCTGGGTATCTTGTATATGTATGTGTACATGTTTGTAAGTGTAACCACGATAAAGGATTAATTCTTAGTGTTGAGCAAAGTTTAAAAAAAAAACAATTTATAAAGAATGTGCCAATTTTCTTGCCACACTTTAAAAATTTAACATCAACTTTCTGAACTGTGCATTTGAAGTTAAGAACTTGTTAAAATAAAAAATCATTAGGGAGTCAGAATCAAAAGAATGTACAGTAATACAAGTCACTTACATTTTGGCGACGACATTTTAGTAACGGCTGTTACTGTTAATGAACGTATATATATATATGTATTTAATACACATAACATAGGTATCCAAAAAAATAAAAACGCAATAAAATAATAAACAAATAATTAAAATATATATCTTTTCCAAATAAATTGTTTACCAACATAAAGACGAGTCTAATCGAAGCATCACTTGATTTTTAACATCTACGGGATCATCATAACATTAACTTCAAAATTAACATAGAAAACCAATTAACGCGCATCTGTTTTATACATACATGTAATTTTATTTTGCTTCGCTTGCAAACGGAACGTTCCGGTCTGAAATAAAAAATGAATGGATTGGCAACAAAGTTAGCGTGGGCTGTCCGATACTAAAGTAGAGATAATTTATATTTAATAAGGTCCCTCGTAGGGGGTGTTTCTGATAGATTTATCAATGTTACTGATATGTGAGGTGAATGTTTTTTAAATTGCATTTTAATTCTTTTTAAAGAACTATAAATATATTTTTATTCTCAATCTAGCTGCTGTCATCGCCCGCTTGAAAGTAAAAAAATGTCCTAAAGAGATAATAAGTATCATATATGCTATTCCAGGTCATGGACTAACCATGTACTAAGTTTCAACGAAATCCGTTTAGTTGTTCAGGCATGAAGAAGTAACAAACATACATACATACACAAACTTTCCCCTTTATAATATTAGAGAATCGTTTGTCTTAATATATAAGAGGATGTATAGCATAGTCGGCCTTATAATGTTCTCACTGATGGGACTCAGGCCTCCTCTCTAGTAGAGGAAATGGGCCGTAATTCACCACGCGGGCCCAGCGCGGGTTGGTGAATGTCACATGTCTCCGATTTTTTTGGTTCTAGGACATGCCGGTTTCCTAAGAGGAGGGGCAAACGCATATTACTAAAAGAGTTATAAGTATACATGTGGTGTGGATGGATGAATAGGAATAGGGAGGCACAAGATGGTTGGATTGTGTGAGAAGTGATATGATATAAAAGGGAGTTAGTAATAGCGTGACGGGTGACAGGACAGAATGGAAGAAAATAACATATTCTCTGAATAAAACGAGACTAGGGCATGATGAAGTTAATGAGTACCAGTGTGATTCCCAAACCCGTGAAAATTCACAAGTATGGACAGAAGAACAAGTTGGTTATTATTTTAATTCGCGTGACCACATAATAGTTTGACAGTAATTACATAAATATCTGCGTTATAACATAGGTAGGCTGCAGAATTTGACAGATGGACGTGCGAATCGAATATATCTATTATAACGTTACAATGTCATCTTGAACAGGTTTTTTTCTTGTTTTTACCTGGTAAAATATTTGTAGTTTTGTAATAAAGTTTATTGGCCTTTTTTTTACCAATGTCCTATGTTTTTTTTTTAATCTATATCCTAAAGTTTGGTATAACGAAAGCAAAAAAAATACAAGTATCGCTTTATTTTTTTCGCTTTTAACACATCAAAGAAGATTTACCATGTGAAATATGTTTTTTAACTGTAATTAACAGAAAATCTCAACATTGCAGATATTTATGTTTTTAACTTTGCAACATTAGTGTGTAGTCACGTAGCAATGTTGTAAAGTGAAAAAAGTTACGCCAGTCGGCTTCGATAAATGCTAGACTCAAACAAATAGCCCTGATCGTAAAGAATGAGGGAACTTTTCAGTGAAAAAGGTTATATGTGGTCATCGTCATCTAGAATAAAAGAATTTTGAGCAAAACCAAAAACTAAAATCACAATAATATTATAAAATCGTGCATACTTATACTATCTATGTTTGTTACTGCTTCACGTTCCAACAGCTGAATGAATTTGAATGTTTGATACATTGGGTTGGGTATGATCTGAAATATCAAGTAGGACATTTTATGTTTGATGGAAACAAACTTCGGAGTTTGTTTCCTTGGGAATAATTTTTAACTTTCACGTAGATAAAATCACTGATGATAGTCCAAATTAAAAACTTTGTAAGTCAAGACAATTTTTTAAAAGATTATTAAAACGTGCATCTAAATAAAACATTTATGTATGACAAGATTAGCATTTAAAGCGGATAAAGTGTGTTTATTTCCCTCTAGCCACACACATACTTGACACTTTCGACCACACGCACAAAGCTAGTGCTAGCAACCCTGTTAACAATGACCTAGAGTCTGGCAACATTGGCACAAATGTCTACGTTCTAGGCTCAGAATATCCGCTTATATCCACCATTGTCTAGACCGAAGTGTTTAGCATCAAACAGAAAGATTACAGAAGGCACAGTCTGAAGAACTTACTAACATTCCACATCCTTTTTTGACAAATCGTTTACAGTCTAAGGGCCAGGCCACACGGTGCGGTGCGGCTCCGGCGCGGCGCCAGAGCGACGAATCGGCGGGCCGTACGAGCGGGGTGGCGTCACTCGTGTGCCCGCCGATTCGTCGCTCAGGCGCCGCGCCGGAGCCGCACCGCACCGTGTGGCTTGGCCTTATGCTGCTCGTTTGTGGAGTGCGTTACCTATTGAAGTGAGACGTGCTCAAACGCTACCAACGTTTTAAAAAAAGGTGAAGGAGCATTACCTTTCACTTTGATTTTGTCTTCTCCTGGCTTGATTACATATTTAATATTTATTAGTATATTTTTTGTAATGTATGTATGTATTTGTGTACACTAACAGGCCCTATATCTTTCTCCTCTCTTTCAGTCCATCCAAAGGCTGTCTGTAAGAGATCGCTCTGTGCGATAAGACCGCCCATTGTACACTTATTTTGAATAATGTTTGTCCTGTATCTTTTTTGTTGATGTGGTGTACAATAAAGAATATAATAAATAAATAAATAATGACACTAATTATTAGTATGAGCCCGTTGTGTCCCACTGCAGGGCAAAGGCCTCCCTTCCGTTATTCCACTCTTTTCTGTCATTAGCCCCTTCTGGCCAATCTTTGAGGTAGGAGTCCAAATAGTCATGCCATCTCCTTCTGGGTCTACCACGTCGCGGGCTCCTGTTGTTCGGCATCCAGTCAGTGGTTACCTTCGCCCAACTCAACACTAAATGTATATCTATCCGGCTATATCTTTTTTGTATTTGACTTTGTTATAGTTCCGTAAATCCGTACTGAAAAGGTGAAAACAGGACCCTATTACCTCAAAATATATAGGTACAGAAGTCAATCTACATACAAAGCGCGCTCGAGCAACGCACACATAGACACCGCTCACGGACACGATATCTCGGTCGCCTCTCGGACCACTCGTCGAACAGTTCCGGCTTAAACGCTCATTATTTTGGCCAAAAGTATTCTATTATATTAAATAGGTACGAATTTTTTTTAATTCGCCACGCTCTCCCCAGCGTCTTACACTCATATCTCAATTATCTAATTTCTGCTTGAGTGCACAACTCGATTCCTAATCTATATAACACTAGTTTTTGCCCGCGGCTTCGTTCACGTACAGAAAATATAGTCTATGCCATTCAGAAATAAAGCAGCTTTTTAGTTTAAGCGAAACCTGGATATAGTTTCTTCAGAATCGATACCAATAATTTTTATTACCATTTTTTTTCCCAAAAATATTTAAAAAGGTCACACGTTGGACACCAACACAAGTCACAACAATACAGGTCACGGCAGGTCATAGCGGGCATCAGAAGCCAGCACACAGCTGAGTGCGGAAGCAAAACAAACTCTCAGTCATCCGGATGGCCAGATAACCATGTATTTTTGCGGACAACCAGGATGAGTTTTCATGGTTCTCTCTTAACTGAATAGATTCTAATAGTTTTTTCACTATGTTATATTCTTTTCCCAAAAATATTTAAAATGGTCACAAGTTGGACACCACCGACACTAACTACAGCACAAATCACGGCAGGCATTAGGAAATTAAATGGTGTAAATGCAAAACAACCCCTCAGTCGCCTGGATGGCCCGGTGAATATGTATTTTTGCTGACCCAAGCTTTAACTTTGTGATTTTTCATGATACAGTTATGAAATTTTGTACACAGATTCTTTACATAAAAATACTAGACGCATGTTTCGGGTTTCGCATATACTATTTATAAGTGCCCTTGTAGGCCCTAAGTGATTTTTTTTTGAATATTTTTTTTTAAGCTTTTAGCAAACACTTTGTCTACCAATTAAAACTTCATTACAATAATTATACAACACGCCAGTCAGACCGTTTCACACACCTTCCTTCCTCAACAGGCGTATGATTTCATTTACAAAGTATTCGTGCAAAAAAACAAATCTACACACGTCTGAGTTGTTTATTACAGACAGTTTGTACATTGCATGTACACGCGTTGACTGCGTGGTAGCAATAAAAATAGGCTGTCTGTACGTTGGCTACTCCATTTTATAAGCTATCTTGGATCTAGAATTCTAGAGTATGCACGTGCATATCGTTCTATAGAAGGCGTGCATGGTGGATATCCCACCCATTCGTACAAAGCGTTTTGGAAACACATTCATTATGCGTACAGCTAAAGAGTGGAATTCCCTGCCGGAGTCTGTGTTTCCTGATAGCTACAACCTAGGGGTCTTTAAGTCAAGAGTGAATAGGTTACTTCTAGGCAAGCGTGCTCCATCGTCGACCACATCATCGCTTACCATCAGGTGTGATAGTGGTCAAACGCGAGCCTATCAATAATAAAAAAAACCGGCCAAGTGCGAGTCGGACTCGCCCATGAAGGGTTCCGTAGCAGCAAGTAACATAATATAAAAGTTCTTGTAGTTCGTTGTAACTTTGATCGATGTTTTAATAATAGTGTATGTTTTAGATTTATGACGTATAAAAAAAAAACTACTTACTAGATCTCGTTCAAACCAATTTTCGTTGGTAGTTTACATAGTAATGTACATCATATATTTTTTTTAGTTTTATCATTCTCTTATTTTAGAAGTTAGAGGGGGGGGGACACATTTTACCACTTTGAAAGTGTCTCTCGCGCAAACTATTCAGTTTAGAAAAAAATGATTTTAGAAACCTCAATATCATTTTTGAAGACCTACCCATAGATGCGTCCACCGAGCGTAGGTATAAAAAGTGAAGTTCATACATGAGATTGTCTTCTGTACCTATCTATTTGTTGCTATTACTAAGACTCCACTTTCTATCTGTCAGTCACCAGGCTGTTTCGCATGAACCGTGATAGCTAATCAGTTGATCACAGAAGATGTATTTCTGTGGCTGCTATAACAACAAATACTAAAAACTGAATTAAATATATATATATATTTTAGTGCGGCTCCATACAGCAAACGTGAGTTTTTTGCCGTTTTTTTTGCTACGGATGTTACGGCTGTGTTGATATATTAGTCAGTCAGTTTCTCCTTTTGTATTTGTACAAGCTTTTGCCCGCGGCGTCGCCCGCGTACTTAAAATATAGACTATGTCACTCAGGAATAAAACAGCTTTCTATTGGTGAAAAAATTTTACCAATCGGACTAGTACTTCCAGAGATTACCTCCTACAAACAAAAAAAACAAACTTTACCTCTTTATAATATTAGTATAGATTGATAGAGAATTAGAATAAGTTCAATACAAAAAAACATACTCAGAAACAATGATTGGGCACAGTAAACCTTCTGCCATTCATTTATATTATACCAACTTAAAAGCAAACATAGAGAAGTATTAAACTCAGTTTGAAAGCTACAGAACACAGTTAAGCGTCAATAAATGACAGCACATAATTCTGAACACCGTACTCAGTCCATACCGTAGTATGTCGGTAATATGTAGGTTTTGAAGCTAGGGAGAACAACGTACTGGGTTTTGTGTCATGAGTGGGGACTCACCATGACGTAGGGTCTAGTAAGGTCGAAGCCTACTGGGATCATGAGTTATGTGAAAATAACAATCTCAAAATGCAAAGTAGGAACGTAATATGTAATGGTATATATTGTACCTACCACAATTTTTCTCTGCATCACCCAAAGGTTAGTAAATGCCTTATGGCATTAAGTCCGCCTTTGTACTTTTTTTAACCGACTTCGAAAAGGAGGAGGTTCTATGTTCGGCTGAATGTATATTCACCGATATCTCGGTCAATTGTGGATCGATTTTGAAAATTCTTTTTTTGATTGAAAGGATATGCTTCCAAGTTGATCCCATTGAAATATTGTTATGATCTGATCATGAACTTCGAAGATATGGCACAGAACTCCTCATAGGATCACAGCAGAACTGTCGTAACAAGTAAAATTGCTTTGTCTACACGTGTAGTCGATGACTGGCTGAAGGAAAAGGGGGAAGGGATGTATCGGACTGATCTGATGATGAAGCCAGAAGGTAAATTAATGTAATCTAACCGTGTTTGGGATTATGTGCATGAAGAATGAAATAAAGAAATAATAAATAAATAAATAAGTGTGGTTTTAGCCAGTTATAATCTGACATGCCTTCCTGCTCCATCATAGAGTGGGAGAAGTCACTGGGTGAATTGCCCACCTAAAAAAAGCCTGTGCCAGATTGGGTTTGAATTCACGGCCAGCAATTCTTTTTGATTTTTTTTTATTATTGATCCTCTTTCTTACTTGATGGAGAACTACGGCATGATAGACGATGGAGCACGCTTGCCTAGAAGTAACCTCTTCACTCTTGAATTAAGGCCCAAGCGCCCGAAAAGTGCCATAAAACAGTGACTTTCTGAAGCATTCCTCGGTAAAGGTTTGAAAAAAAAAAATGTTTATTATAGATTCATGAACAACATTATCAACATTTGATTTTTTCGTGCTATTAATACTTTTGTCTAAAAAAAAAAAATATTTAGCAATTTCGCAACTTTTTGCAACTTTTCCCTACTCCTTTGAAACGGCTTGGATCTTTAGAAACATTTTTACACACTGGCTTTAACATTTTTACAAAATGGGTGGTTAAATATTCTTCAAAGTGAACATTGCATATGTAAATCAATCAATATTTCGCAAAGAAAATGGATTTAAAGGTCAGCTGCGCGCTTTCCGGGCGCTGTTGGCCGCAAATAAATGCACAGATTTGCGTACTGCCGCCTAGGCGGGTGCGAGAGGTGCGTCCACATAATTTTGGCCAGATGGTTCAAGGGACTACAAGCCTTAAAGATCCCCCGGCTATAGCTATCAGAAAACACAGACTCTAGCAGGGAATTCCACTCCTAAATCGGGGCCGTTACCACTAAATCACCACTGTTTTTAACAAACAAACAATATCTTCAACCAATTAACATAATTACACAATTAACACAAATACCATACCTACTAACACCTCCTTAAATCTATAGACTAGTTTGTCCAATTATCTAATTCTATAATTGACACAATGACAATCTCACACAAGTCAACGACCTTAACGAATCGATGAAATAAATACCGGTCTTTTACGATTTTTCCTTCAATAAAATGAAATAACTTTGTTTTTTTTTCGTTGTTATTTTAATAAAACTAGTTTTGAGCTGTTTTACTTGTTTTGGTTATAAGAATATGTAATTTTTGATGTCACGCACATCTTTATCTTTACATAATATAAATTAAGTTTTCCGCGTCTATCTGTTCCCTAACTCATAAAGCACACCACAGAATTTGGTGCAATTGTTTTTTTTATTATTGATAGGCTCGCGTTTGACCACCATCTTACCTGATGGTAAGCCAGCATATAGTCGACGATGGAGCACGCTTGCCTAGAAGTAACCTATTCACTCTTGACTTAAAAACCCCTAAATTGTAGCTATCAGGAAACACAGACTCCGGCAGAGAATTCCACTCCTTTGCTGTACGCTTTGTGCGTATGGGTGGGATGTCTACCATGTACCGGTGGCACAACGCCGTACGTCTTTTGATCCGATGATGGAACGGACTTGGCGGAATTAGATTGCACTAAGTTTGCACTAATAGAAACATCGATAAACAAGGATAGTTCATTTATGTAATTGGCACCCGTGGTAGCCACCCCAGTCGTCCACGGCACGGCCAATCTACAGTCCTATTCTCTAAGAAAACAGCCTTGAGCCAATTAGATTGTTAATCCTATGTATGTATTTGGAGTTCGACGTTGCGGCCAGCGCTGCTCTCAAGGCTGTTTTCTTAGAGAATACCACACCGGGCCGAAGTCTACTGGGACTATGGGTTGACTTCTGAAAGGGAAACCCGAGGTCCTGGAACTCAAGGGGCAAAGAAGGAACTTAAGTGTAGTTTTAGTCAATAAAAGTCTGAATTTCAGCTCCGCCCAAGAACGAGGCAAGTCATTATATAGAGTGACTGGTAATTAGTGACCGATACTTGATCATGTGATTGTACTCATGATTACAAACAACTTTCCCAAAGAAACTTTTTTTTTATATTGATTTTGTTTTGTCATGAAAAATGTTTGTACGAGTATTAATTTAGTCCTAGGTTTGCGCCGCCGTTTTTCTTACTTTTCATTCGTTTTATTTCAATAACAAAACAGTTGTATGAAATTCGCGAACGCGCGCCTGCAACCGATTCAACTGTTAGCCGCGTTTTGTTATTGTGATAAAACATAAAACGAAGGAGTAAAAAGAAAAGTTTATTTGGGAAAGTTGTTTGTAATCATAAGTACAATTACGTGTTTAAGTATCGGTCACAAATTACCAGTCACCCTATATGATTTCACACACGCTATTTATTTTGAAAAATATCCATAACTGTCCCACTAGGCAAAAGCCTCCACCAAGCCTAGAATTTCTTCGCCGTAAAGTCCTAAACTAGTCCTGGTGGTACGCGTATAAAATTAAAAAGAATAAATTATTGATTTACGGCCAATAATTGTAATTGTATAATTATGTTAGTTACACCCAAGTCAGCTCCGTGTCGTACAAGAACCTATATTAGTAATAATTAAACTATTTTATAATTAAACTACTTATAGAAATTGTAGGTAATTGCTTTCTCTCAGTCTTCAATTACTGAAAACTGTCACATAACTGTCACAATTGTCGGAGAAGTTTAAAATTGTAAATGTAATGCGATATGTCAAAATTATAATAATTCTGTAAATAGTTAAAAAAAATACCTATAGATTTTTTTTAACTATTTACATATGAAAGCGAAATATCACTCACTGATTAATCATGAAATCTCAGAAACACACAGCCTACAAACTATAGAATAACCACACATAGAATATAGACATCCGTTAGGAACGGATTTCCCAAAATTAATCCCCTTAGGAGAATGGTTTCCCATTCAAAATTTGGACCCAAACATGGTGTAACAAAAATGTATATTATGCGAAATACCACTCACTAATAAATCACGACATCTCAGAAACTATAACACCTACAAACTAAAAATTTGATAGGTATGTTCCTTATAAGATGTAGACATCCGCTAAAAACGGATTTTCCGAAATTCACAATCATTTCAATTCATTTCACGCGGGCGAAGACACTGGCAGAAGCTAGTAACAAATATAACTGAAAACAACTACTTCTTCGATTAAATTGTCTTGTTCGGAATCAAAAGGCAACATTCCTAAAAACATAGTTTATACAACAACACAAAAAAACAGCATTACAAACGTTCCAGCAGTTTCCTAGTTAATAGCAAAATAAACAAACACGCATGGCACAAAATATATGCAACTTGTTTGAATGGTATCACGGACAACCGTAGAATTGCATAATTTTATATGCTTTCCCATTATAAGGCTGAGTTTATTGGCAATTTTATTTGCATAAGTCTTACAACATGGACTCCTTTTGTTTATGATGTTGGCTGAATATTTAATTTATTTAAATTCGTGTTGAACACCTTAAAAATATGAGTAGCAGAATTTTAAATGAAGTCACATTGACTATTTGTGGTCAAGCTTTTTTTTAATGTTATGATTCCTCTAGTTCTGCGTGAAAGGAGAGGAGGTGTCTAACTTTTACTGACTAAACCCTACTTATGTTCCTTGATTTGAACACTACCTTCCAGGGCCACGACGACTTTCATAGAACCAAAAACCTGGGCTTCAGTGCATGGTAGTTTTGAAACATGGTCGTTTATACCGCGTACATCGAAGGACTGGAACAATTTGCTTGCTGCGGTCTTCCTAGCCGATTATAATTTAGGTTTATTCAAGGCCAGAGTGAATATGCTCTAATAAACTAGTGCGCCTCACCATCAACGATTGCATCACTGCTTACTATCTGGTGGGATTGCAGTTAAGCATACTTACTTATAATTTAAAAAAATGCAATTCTTATTGATTTATTTCCAAAAATGTCTGCCAGTCCTTGAAATACACGTTTAGTTTTCTAATCAACGAAAATCACACCGATCCTACACTTAAAAACCAAATAAAAAATTAATCAAAATACAACAAAACAACAATATTTTGAAACATCAATCACCTCATTCAACTATTTTCAAAACTTTAGTCAACACTAAACGCACGGTTGCACGCTTAGTAAAAACGTTGTAAACGCCAACATTTTTTCGACGAGCTAACCTAAGAACTATTGGACGTAAGGAGCAAACATGATGAATTTCCAAAAATGGCTGCCGGTTCTCGAAATACATTTCCAGTTATCTAATCCACGAAAATCACTCTGATCCTCCTATCAAAAACAAAATAAACCATCCAAAAACATAAAACAACAATCAAAATATAACAAAACAACAATATTTCGAAACAGCAATCACCTCATTCAACTATTTTCAAAACTTCAGTCAACACTAAACGCACGGTTGCACGCTCAGTAAAAACGTTGTAAGCGCCAACATTTTTTAGACGAACCAACCTAGAAACTATTGGACGTAACAGGATGCAACGAGGCCGGCGCTTAGTGCGTTTCAATGATTAACTGCTTACAGGAAAGCATGCAATCATTGAACGTAATGTTATTTCACACGAGATTTCTTAATAAGTCTGTATTCGTTTTTTTGCTGGTTGAAGGAAGAGCAGTGACAATTATGTTATTTGTGATTTTATTTTGTTGCTTGAGGAAGGAATTATGTCGAATAGTAACATATTTTTGGACTTGTGGTCTCAAAACACTAATAATATAAAGGCCGATGTTTTCCATTTTTTGATTGCAGTTATGACGAAACATATAAAACAAAATAAATTACATACTTGCCTGGGTTTGATCCCTCGACCTATAAACTCGTAAGTCGAGGCCGTTACCTCTATGCCACCACAGTTCCCGCTAAAAGTTGTTTAAAGCAGAAAAATGCAACTTGTCATAATGCAAAAGAGAAGAAAATATTTCAAATATGCATAAAACAGGTAACTGGAATATTGCTCACCCTTACACACTCCAATTAGAAAATTAAGTTACAATCATAATTCAAGCACTGAAATTATACCTGATTAAAAAAAAAGTAATGTTTTATTTTAAAATTTAGATATTCTAGTTCTAAACAAATAATCATGGGAATCGAAGCACTACATTGGTAGCGGATCGGTATTTGTATCTACGCACACACACACAAACACGCTAGTGATGCAATTAAGATTTATCAAGAAGTCATCAAAACAGTTTTTTTGTTTACATAAAATATTTGCTGAAATCAACTCTTCAGCCGACTCTGAACATTTTCAATAACTTTTTTAATTGATGTAAACTAGTGCTTAGATTTAATCCCACCTGATGATACGCACTCAATGATGCATTCTTTGATGGTGAAGCGTACTAGTTTATTAAGAGCCTGTTCACTCTAGCCTTGGAGCACCTAAATTATAATCGGACGGGAAGACCGCAGCACGGAAATTGTTCCGGTCCTTCGATATAAGCGGTATAAACGACGATACTACTTTCCGGATGTATTTACTAAGTTTCATATTGTATACTTATAGGTATAGGAATGATCCTCAGAATATTTCTTCCAAAAACAGCCTGGTGTCTTCAAAAACAGAATTGCCAAAACCTTGACCGTTCCGCAGGTTTTTCCTTAAATAGTGACCGTGGTGATAATTTAATGACACTTCAGTAACTGTGGGAAATATAACTACTAAGTACAATGAGGAACCAGACATGTCTGATGTCATGATACCATTTAAATCACTGGTATAATAAAAATAATGATATGTAAATAAACAAGGTCTTAGCAGTATCTTCTATCTTGGATAGTCTTCCTGAAAGTGTATAATTTTTGAACTTTGGGCAAAGATTGTAGATTCTGAAAAGTCTTCACTAACTACCATATTATTCGACTTTTGAGTAACCGGTATAAAAGTTGGTGGTTCCTTTTTTTAATTTAAACACTACGACACGTTTAATTTTTTTTTTAATAAATTTTCTGCATTTTTTTTTTAATTTTGCATGTTTTTTTTTGAGATTATCATTTTTATTTTAGACAATATTAAAATGAATGTTATCGTTTGTAAGACGTGTATATCTGTAATAGACATACATAAATAATTCAGTATTTATAATTTTTTTAGTATATTTCCCCATAAATAACTTAGTATGGTCCTGCTGTTGGTGAACACATAAAAAAATAATAAAGAAAAACAACATCACACAAACAACAATAAAAAACAATGCTCTATTTTTAAAACAAAACGAATTCTCCAGTAGACGTATATTAAAAGTAATACTAAGCCTAACTTTGATTAATTTAATATCCAGACTAAGAGCCAAATCGTCTACAACCCCACCCATTGCTCAACATTTTTCTTTTGTTTTTTCTCCAACCATTTAAATCTAATCGCTCCTTCCCAGAATATACGAGCACACATAATTAGGTACCTTCACTTATAAGGCACCTCACAGCAATTCTTTGGAAGATTCAAATGGATGAACTAGCTTAACGACTATATCCTACAACTTTATGCGCTCCTGGTACTTAAGAAATTTAATTTGCCTGAATAAATTTATTTGTCGTGGACAAATTCTTAGAAAATGCACTATTAGAATAGTTTGTGAATGAATTCAAAAGAATTCTAGGCGTGGCTGCATGTTCTTTTAATGACTAATTGCTTCTCAGAAGTTGCATATTAAACGTTACGTACGTATGTGAAATTATGTCGTTCAATTGACCAATTTTTTAAATTATTGAATCACTTCAATCAGCTTAGTAAAAAGCGATTGCGAATGTTATGGAATTTTAATTGGATATGCCTTGTAAAGAAAAAAAAATCTAGTTTACCTGCCTAATCATACTCATTTCTTTGAAGATTTTATAACACAGATATTCAAGTTATTTGGGTTTTATAAATACGTAGAGACCTAAATGACACATACCTAAATCAAACGAGGGGATTTATATGCAAATAGCACAGTGCCTCGACCTCACGGAACTTTAAATGATTCAGGATCCATTATACTTATATACCTATAGGCGACTATGTTCTGTACTCATTTATGATGTCAGATTTTGAAACTTTTCCAGAACATTTTCTAATTTCTAAATGAAATAGTTGTATGTCCCAAGAAAATCGATTCATTTCTCGTTCGTCAAAAAATATCTGGCCTGGTAGATTCTCCCAGGATCGCAAAGAGCAGCTGAAGAAACACAGGTGTGTTTTCATTTTGAAAAGAAATAAAAGCGAATTATTGCTATGAAGTTATAGCCTCGACGCTTCTGGTCTGATCATTCTATTGATTCTGGCTTTCAAGAATTGCAATTTTTGAAGCTACTCATGATAGAACAACATAATTAGTATTGAGTACTGTATGTGGCCTTCTCAAATTGTCTTCTTTTCATGTTGTTCGTCAAGTCGTTGAGCTCCATAGGAGTCCTGAGTTGAGCTACACGATTACTCACAAATAAATGCATTGACTGGACACGTCCACTCAATTGTGTATGGTTCTTTTCTCAAAAGACCATCTTAGACACTAATATGCATGGTTCTCATAGGATTTCACCATTACATGTTTGGTGCGTGGACTTTAAAAGAGATTTTGACGCCCGAGTTGGTTTCGGTGTAGTCAGCTAGGAAACACCGCCCTCATCTAGTCATTTGACGAAAAAACTGACGTGCAAAAGTGTTTTTTTAAAACCTATTTGCGAAACAAATAATAATAATTAATTAATACCAAATCCTTCAGCTTTCAATCGAAGATTAGTACAAATTTTCAATAGTGGATGTTTGCATGTTTGAAATGTCCTTGATGCACGCAATTTTAGCAAACATTGCGATTAATCGCAAACAATATGCGCATAGCGTGCAGCATGTGATGTTAACAGCATGTTTTGTGTTGGAAGACATGTCTTCATTCGATTAGAGACGAGTTTGCGTCCATGCCGGTTTGAGAATGACAGAAATAGGTAGAGTTTGCGTCTATACCTGTATATTGGGAGTGACATAACTAGGTAGCTTACATGTAGTTGCTGTAATACAGAGCTACGAGTTGAACAGTTTGGCTATATACAGTAATATTTAGTTGTTATTCTTTTGCATATAAACACAGCCAGCAGATGATTTTGCAGATAGCATATCTACTGGTAAACATAGGGTTCTCCAATCATAGGTATACCATTGATCTCGATTTCAACTTCTTTTACTTTGATCAAGCTGCAACCTACGAATATCGTTGCAGATAGCTGCAAGCTGGTTTTCAATCGTACACTATTGATCTCAACTTCAGCTACAAATATCGTATCTCCACCTAGCCTGAAAGTGATCCTTACGTTTGCCAATTCAGTCTTACAAAGTTATAGATCTCGTCAGTTGCCTCCAAATAATTATGATTAATTATACCATGATAATTTTGGGACAAGTTTCATATCTTTGTCAGCTCTGTCACCCTGGTAGATGCTATGAAGAAATAGCTTATGAAGTTTTTCCATTAAATCCGTCTTTTCGTACTAATAACTTCTGAGTGTGGGTAAAGATCTCTATGAATAGTAGGCAGATTAATAGATTTTTAATGACTTAATAACTCCGATAGTAAACTTAACTTTCAAGTAACACTATTAACTACAACATTGTGTTTAATTATAAGTATTCACATCAAAAATCTTGACGGTAACATTGACCCAAAAAGATGCAATTTAAGAATTACGTAAATCAACAGTAATTTGTTTAACAGCCATTTTCTGTTTAAAATATCGTGTCCTGCCAACATCCTGATGGAAGGTACTGGTTTAAAACTAAAACATAATAAACCTCTTTACATAATGAGTGACTTAACAATCTTAACATCGCAATTCACTTAATCGTTTCGCTTAATCGCAGTTGCAAGCGTGTGAGTATTCTTGCCGTAGTAATTCACGTTTAAGTACTAAATAAAATCGCAACTTCGCAAGTATGAACGAATTCTTGCACAAGTAGCGATGAAAGCTGTCACTGAATGTCACAGTTAAGGTGAAAAAAATAAAAGTCACTAAGTGATGCAGCAGCCAATACTCTACTTACAGACAACATTCACATTTTCTTCAAATAAGTTACCAGCATTCCACACCAAGGCCGGAGAGATTGAGTATACGAAACAAAATTGAATTACAAATCTAGGGTCACAATTCTATCAAAATTCAAATTCACATTGCTCAATAATTGTTGACAAATGGTCCGTAGCCTCAGAATGCGATCCGCCTTGCAAAACCCGACTAACCCTTTCGAAAAGAACTTGAACCGCTAAAATAGCTCATAGTCATAGAGCCCTTCTCAACTCGGCCGTGTAACAATCGCTTACCTTTACAAAATCAGCGTTTCGAGGGTCGCGCATTTATCCAGGTAATAACAAGAGGCACTGCGGTGTATAAATTAAAACTTTTTATTCACGCCAAAAAAACGTAAGGCACAATTGTGTAACACTGTTTCCGAACGCACGGCGATATTTTGCAATGTTTAAGGGGACGATACGTCCTCACCCCGCGACGTCTTACGCATAACTGGTGAGTTGAGAGCGGAAACTTGTCGGGTGGGTTTGCGCCCGCGCCGAGCGGATGGTCCGGTTTACGTTGCGTTTAGTTGCCTAGCCTTTTGTCATATGAATAAATTGGTATCGGATAAATAAAATTATGTAATATTTGGCATGATGAGTGAGTTACTGTGTTTCACATAAGTTTTTCGTGGGAGTGTAAATCGTTACTTTATAGCTACTATTGAAACTTGAGTTTATTATTCCGTGAATGTTTCGATAGTAAAAGTGTATCCCGCGGTTGCGCTTGATGGTTTTGGGGCAACTAGTAGTTCTTGTCCTTGGTCTATTCGACAGGGTTTAGCATTGGTTAGACATAATCGCTTATTACTAGGGATTTATAATCTAGTTTAGCAGTCAATTAACACTGAGGTTATTCTATAAAGTTCTGCGGCTTTAAAACAGGAACTTTAGTCTAGTAGAGTACAATCTACTCGAATAATTCTAGTATATTTTTAGAGACGTAGTTCAAACTAGTTTTTTTTCTTGTTATTATTCAGCTTATTAATTTTCTTGACTTTCGTTTACGTTTTTAAATATTTAAAAGAAAAAATTAAAAACATAAAACACATGCAGGCCTCCGGAATAGACAAAACAGACCAAGACACTGGTGATCAGGGTTCCAGAGAAATAAACCTCAGTTGTTCATCTATAGACTAGCCTGTTGGTCTAGTGGTTAGTAGCCCTGACTGCCATGCCGGAGGTCATGGGTTCGATTCCCACTCAGGACAAATGTTGTGTGATGAGCATAATCATTTGTTCTGTGTCTGGGTGTAATTTATCTATAATATGTATGTATTTAGAGATATATAAGTATGTTTATCAGTTGTGTCTAGTACTCGTAACACAAGCTCTGCTTAGCTTGAGACTAGACGGCGTTGTGGGATAGATCTGCTAAGAATTTTATTAAAATACAAGGTATTAGGCAACATATGAAATGGAATTCCCTGCTCTTTGTTTCCAAATAGTAATAACCTAGGGTTCTTTGAAACAAGAGTGAATAAATTACTTCTAAGTAAACGTGCTCCATCGTCGGTCACATCATCGCTTACCATCAGGTGAGATAGTGGCCAAGCGTGAGCCTATCAATAATAATAAAAAATACAATAAATGTAATAATTCTGAAAAATCGACTGTATCCCACCGGTGGGAGTGTGGAACTGATTGGTGAGTCAAACAAAGTGGGACAGTTTAAACAAAATGTAAAGGACCCTTAGTAGGCATCTTTTAACTATTTTCTATTCGACGGCAAGGATGGCGCAATTCTTGAATGATTAGCTGTTACGCAGCATGTCGCATGTTTCATTCCCGTACGGTTAAATATTTATAAGTCCTACAGATCATTAGTTCGGTCTGGGCGTCTTGTGTAAGCATTTTTACATGTTTGTGAACGCACTCACGATACGCTACACACACGTGTGACGTGACATTATCACCGCGTATATACGCATCGATAAGCAATTCTAAAAACAAAAAATATGAATTTGGGTTGCCAAATTCACATTGAAACAGGTAATTGATTGTGAATTTGGCAATTCAGATTCACATTTTTATGTTTTTAGAATACTACTAAAATAGAGTAAAGTAAAGCAGAGTAGAATAGAGTAAAGTAAAGAAAATTAGAGCAGAATAAAGTAGAATATTATAGAGTAGAATCAAATAGGAAGATTCGATTGTGAATTTGGCAATTCAGATTCACATTTTTATGTTTTTGGAATATTACTAGAATAGAGTAGAGTAAAACAGAGTAGAATAGAGTAAAGTAGAGACAATTAGAGGAGAGTAAAGTGGAATATTATAGAGTAGAGTCAAATAGAAAGAATTTATTTGATGATTGCCTACCTAAAAAAGCTAAATGCTCAAATACAGGCTGTTAACAAAGTCATCTGTTGTCATTTATAATACTAACATCTGTGTGTATATTTGTATACTAACATACTTCTGTTATTATGATACCTACTTAATGAATATGAAATGTGATTCTGAATTAAAATGATTTTTCTTATATTATAATTACGCGTGATGATGATGCTAAATATTATAGAGTAAAATATTCTAGAGTTTAATGTTTACAAAAACAAACGAGTGTTACTTTCTATTTACTTAATATTCAATGAAAGAAGCAGTCTGTTCGTCACGGGTTGAACGTAGTTCTGTAACATACGGCTAGGGAGTCCATTTTTTCAGTGGTTCAGTTAGGACAATTCATTCGTTCTGTAAAACCTTAATAGTTAGGTATTGAAACCTAACTAGTGGAAAATAGATAATACTCTTTTAGAAAAGATAATAATCAGCCTTTTAATGTTCCCACTGCTGGGACTCAGGCCTCCTGTCTTGTCTTGTCCGTTGGAATTGCACAATTTAATTCCACCAAGTCCATTCCATCACCGGACCACTAGACGTACGGCGTTGCGCCATCGGTACATGGTGGATATCTCATACGTACAAAGGGTTTTGGGAACACATTCACTATGCGTACAGCTAAGGAGTGGAATTCCCTGCCGGAGTCTATGTTTCCTGATAGCTACAACCAAGGGTATTTAAATAAAGAGTGAATAGGTTACTTCTAGGCAAGCGTGCTCCATCGTCGGCCACATCATCGCTTACCATCAGGTGAGATAGTGGTCAAACGCGAGCCTATCAATTTCAATATTAAAAAAAGAAGGAAATAGGCCATAGATAATTCAACACGCGGGCCCAGTGCGAGTTGGTGAATGTCACAAATCTTCTACTTTCTTGTTCTAGGACATGCCGGTTTCCTCACGATGTTTTCCTTCACCGTTTTGAGAGCAGTGCTGATGAAATAAATTACACAAAGTAATACGCACGGCTGAGTTTGAACCCGCGACCTTTCATCTCGTAAGTCAGAGCCGTTGCCACTGGGCCGCCACTGCCCATTTAGAAAAGATAGGTGTGATATTTTGAATGTTTTTTTTTTCCTGAGAACAGTGGCTACTATTTAGGCGTATCATGTCAAAAGAACAAATTGACTAGCAGTAGCAAAGTGTCCAGAGCACAACATGACAAGTGGTAGCAAAATGTCAAAGTGCTAATTGATATAAAATTATATCTTATTCCATGATTTAGATTTTGATTATTCACGTTTTACTAATATGACCCGTTCACCCATAACTTGAAGATTTTATTTTTCCGTAACGTTATCTGATTGTATCTCTTCTGTTATATTTATCTTTAGTGATATGAAGAGTTCAATATACGATTCACTTTTTTATTTGATCATTCTATCAATATCATATAAATTATAAATGTGAAAGTTAGTTTGTTTTTTAACTTTTCACGCTTAAACTATTGAACCGATCATTATAAAATCTACACTAATATAATAAAGAGGTAAAGTTTTTTTTTTGTTTGTAGGAGGAATCTCTGAAATTAGGTACTAGTCCGATTGCTAAAATTTCTTCACCAACATAAAGCTGCTTTATTCCTGAGTGACATAGGCTATATTTTATGTACGCGGGCGACGCTGCGAGCAAAAGCTAGTTTTGTATATACGTTGTCAAGGATACAGATTACCTACCAAGATGGCGAGATTGTTCTGACTAGTCACTGTGGCTCTGGAATGAAAAGGGTAACTGAAGGATCATAGATGGGTTTTAGTTAGTAAAAGTCTGACAATCCTTCTCAGTCCACCCAAAGCAGGCAAAGTTATTTGATGATTTCCTATCTCACAAAAAAAAACTGTTTTGGCTAGTCACACAACTGGCAAAATGTAGCCTGTCAGTCGTTACGGGATGTACCCCAAAATTATGACCACCAAAGGAACACAGGTCACAAAAAACCGTGTTTTTTGGACAGGTCCGAAGAACACGGTATTGTTTTAGTCAGTAAAAGTCTGACAAGCCCACTCCACCCAAGAGTGAAGTCATTGCTAAAAGAACACAGAGTGATGAAAAATAAAATAAATAAATTCTTCAGTGACACATTATTGGTTTACAAAAAATATAACCTTTCATCAAGAGCAGTTGGAAAATAAGTGAACCTGACTCCTGAGTTAGGTTAGGTATTTGTATTTTAGAAGAACACACACACAAACACACATACAGCGGTCGAACTTATAATCATCTTAAAAGCTGAAAGTAAATTATCCTTCAAACGTAAAATTCGGAACTACTACTTGAAGGCCTCTCAACCTTAGTTCGGTCTTCGTTCAGAATTGTTATTAAGTTCTCATAGTGATTTGATATTTTTCATAGTATTTATTAGTTTATTATTTTAGCATATATATGTATTTTATTATTATAAATAACTTTTTTTTTCCATTTGAAATATTTGTTATGTATTTGTTTATTGTGCAAACCTACCACAGTGTTGTCTTTTTTAACCCAAAGGTTGACTGCTAGAGAATGCCTTGTGGCATTAAGTCCGCCTATATTCCACTATTGTACATGAAGTTTAAATAAATAAATCTTATAATATTTTTATTTTAAGTATATACAGTCCACCGTAAGGTTGTCTGGCAGATATCGCTGTTAACGATAAGACCACCATTGTACCTACCCTTAGATTTTAATTTGTGTAAAAGTTTTGTTACATTTTGAATTTTATTAGTTTAATGAGCAGTGGTGGCCGAGTGGTAACGGCCCCGACTTACGAATTGTACAACGCGGGTTCAAACCCAGCCTGGAACATTACCTTGTGTAATTTAATCCATCACCACTGCTCACAAAACGGTGAAGGAAAACATAGTGAGGAAACCGGCATGTCCTAGAACCAAAAATTCGAAGACATGTGACATCCACCAACCCGCACTGCGCCCGGGTGGTGGATTACAGCCCATTCCTTCTCCTAGAGAGGAGGCCTGAGTCCCAACAGTGGGAACATTATAAGGCCGACGACGACGAATGAAGTTTGTTCTATTCTAAATGTCTAATCCCCCTCTTTTTGCGTCCGGGGATATAAACAAATAAATTAATCACCACGAAGATATTTTTATCAAAACAATTTTCACACTTGCAAGCTAGGGACTTGTATTTACATAATTCTAATATAAATTCATAAGTAAATCATATTGTTACCGTGTATGTAACATCTTCAATTTATTGCATTTTCGTTAGCGATCATAAACTCCTTATAATATCGTAATATAACAATGAATATGTAGGCAAAATAGAAATTTAATTAAAAAAAAACTTTTTCCCGTGAAAGTAGAAAACATTCCTACAATTCGTAATTTAATTTTATCATCTGATGAACACCAGGCGTACGGTGATGTGCCACCGGTAGAGTACATAGCACAGAATAGTCGGCCTTATAACGTTCCCTCTGTTGAGACTCAGGCCTACTCTCTACGATAAGAAATGGGCCTTAATCCACCACGCGGGCCCAGTGCGGGTTGGTGGATGTCACATGTCTTCGAATTTTTGGTTTTAGGACATGCCGGTTTCCTCACGATGTTTTCTTTCACCGTTTTGAGTTTCCCTGGGGGCCCCAGGAAAATCATAATTTTAATTCCGGTCCCCAAGATACAGACACCGCCTAGTTTGGGGGACACTGTGCACTGTAATAATTCTGGTAAATTCAACTCCTGTTACCGATATGTAACTATGTTACTTATAACTATATTTAATTAAAAAAAAAAAATTATTAAAACACTTGTAATAATGGTTAAATAAATAAAAAATGCAACTTTTTCTGCTGTCTAGTCAATCATTTTCGTGAAATAGATTGGGTTAATTCTGAGCTCGCGGCATCTCGCATCGAGGGCCCCGTAGGACCAGGGCCCCGTGGCATTTTGCCAGCCTTACCGCTCTATACTTTTCACGTCGCTTTTCATCAGCTAAGATAGTGGCCACGCTCCATTTGCTACGTTCAAATCCTTGCTGGTGATAGCTAACAGAAAGTTCCTCTACATCATCAATTTAATTTAAAAAAAAAACAATTTTTTTTTTCTTAGGTTTCCCTATCGTTTCTGTTCTGACTAATACGAATCTACGTGATGGGTTCAAACCCAGCCTAGTGCCTGGCTGGGCTACTTTGTGTTATTTATTTCATCACAACAGCTTTAAAAGTGGTGAAGGGAAACATCATGAGGATACCGACATGTCTTAGACCAAAAAAATGGAAGACTTGTTACATACACTAACACACATAGCACTGTGCCTTTCGCCCAGTCACCACACACACACAGTACACCATCTTGGTGTATTTTCGCCCAGTCCTACTCCTAGATAGGACGTCTGAGTCCTAGAAGTGGGAATATTGTAAGTCTGAATAAGCTTACTACAATTTTTTTCTTTTTCGAATTATGGTATATTTACTGATTATCGCCATAATATATGCTTTGGTACTGATTGATGGAATTTCGAGCTACGTCCCGTATTGGACTGTCAGAGTATAAACGGTACGGCTTTTTTTGGGGTTGAGTGAGAAGGCGTGTCAGACTTTCACTGACAAAAACCTACTGATGTACCTTCAGTTACCCTTTACGTTCCAAATTTGCGGTGACTCTTTCGATGAATCTCGCAAAAAACTATAAAATAGATTTGATTCTTAAAAAGATAGGTACACTGATAAAATTCACTAGACAAAAATCAGACGAATATAGCATAAAGTAGAATTCTTTCATTTCTTCGTATCCTATTAGACGAAGCCATGTCATTACTCTAGTATAATTAAGGCAAAAAAGAAGCGAATCTCAATAAAGTTAAAAATAAGACAAATCCGACTTTACTGAAACCGCATAGAGTCACTACTCCACACGAATACCGCACGATAATTATAACTAAAAAACGTTGAAAAGTTACACAACCGTTATACATTCAGCCTTATGCTATATAACTAGTTATTTAACGCGAATTATGAAGAATATTCATGAAAAACCTGCACTGTATGATACACAGCAGTTACGTCATCACGTGTGTTTTACTTACACTCATTATGGTAGGTGAAAAGAAATTGTTGTTGAAAAGTTGATTCTTAGGGTTCCGTACCAAAGAGACTATTAAGACCCAAGCGCCCGAAAAGTGCCATAAAACAGAGACTTTCTGAAGCCTACTCCTCGGTAACGGCCATGTTAATAGGTTTGAAAAAATATATGTTTATTATAGATTCATGAACAACATTATCAACATTTATTTTTTTCGTGCTATAAATACTTTTGTCTAAAAAAAATATTTAGCAATTTCGCAACTTTTCGCAACTTTTCCCTACTCCTTCGAAACGGCTTGGATCTTTAGAAACATTTTTACACAAAAATTGGTGGTTAAATATTCTTCAAAGTGAAAATAGCATATTATTATGTCAAATCAATCAATATTTCGCAAAAAAAAAACGATTTAAAGCACTTTCCGGGCGCTGTTGGCCGCAAATAAATGCACAGATTTGTGTAATACTGCCTAGGCGGGTGCGAGAGTTGCGTCCACATAATTTCGGCCAGATGGTTCAAGGGACTATAAGCCTTAATTCGGACTAAGCGTTTCGCCTCGTCGTTTATACCGCGTATGTCGAAGGACTGGAACGATTTGCCTGCTGCGGTCTTCCCGTCCGATTACAATTTGGGTGTCTTCAAGGCTAGGGTGAATAGGTTCTTAATAAAATAGTGCGCCTCACCATCAACGATTGCATCACTGCTTACCATCAGGTGGGATCGCATTCAAGCACTAGTTTTTATAAAAAAAAAATCACAAAACCCCTCATTGTCTTTCTATTGTGTCTCTATAAACGGTAATCGAAAAGTTAATAAGCCTCCGTTATTCGTCCATCCGTTCATCTATCTGTTTACCCGTCTATTTGTCAGCGGGCTGTATCTCATAACCATATGAGATAGACAGCATAGGTCGAAGCCTACTGGGACCAAGGATTCCCTTCTGAAAGGAAGGTTCGGCCCCGGTACGAAAGGCAACGAAGGAACAGGAGTGGGTTTTTAGTCACTAAAAGTCTGATACTATCTCCCGTTCCGCTCAAGAGCGGGTGATGTCTTTGGATGATTTTCCCAACTACAAAAAAAGCAAGTCCCATCAATTGTCACTTTCTATACAAATAGAAGACACCTAGTCTTCAAAGCTAGAGTGAATAGGCTTTTAATAAACTAGTGCGCCTCACCATCAATGATTGCATCACTACTATCAGGTGGGATCGCGGTCAAACACTAGTAAACCTTCTGTCCGACCGTCCGGTAACCGTCCAGACCGAGCCCAAGTGGTCGACGGCACGCACTGTTTCCGCTCGCCTCAAGGAGTTGTCAGCAACAGCAGGGGCCCAGCTGGGTTGAAGCCTACTGGGGCCAGGGTTAATTCGATAGCTCAAGCCCCGATACGAAGGCAACGAAGAAACGGGGTGGGCTTTTAGTCCGTAAGAGTCTGACACTATCTCCCGCTCCGCCAAAGAGCGGGGATTGTCATTGTATGATTTTTCCCACCATAAAAAAAACACTAGTAAACCTTTAGCACCTAAAAAAAAGAATAGACAGTTGAAAATTTCACAGAATGTGTATTTATATTTTCGCTAATATAACAACAAATAATAAAATTATAATAATGTTAAAAATAAAGGGTCCAACCAGCGGGCTGTATCTCATAAACCGCTCTACGCCTTACGTAGAGCGTTGGAGTTTTCACAGAATGTTTATTTTAATTGCCGCCATAACAATAAGTATATCACACAGGGTCCACAATTGTGTCTATTAAATTATCACTTACCACCTAAGCATGTACTATCACTTGCAAAAGTCCGTAAGAATTCTTAAAACTTATTCGTTTGACGTTTAGTTTGACTTACGACCTTTTATTTTCAAGTTTCGCCAACAAATGATTGAAATCCACAATTTCATCAACTTATCATAAGTCAAGATGGCCCAGTGGTATAGGCACACAGATTGAAGCGCAAATCAGTGTGCCGCAAGTTCAAATCCCACGCAATTATTGACTTTTTGTAAGTTCTTACCCGATTGGAAGTTATGTATTTGCATTACATATTTTAAATTATTCTTTAACTTGTTCACACATTTCTTAGAGTTAGAAAGGTAGATCACAAAAAAACTAAATAAAGAATTAGATTTCTGCGAGGTAGACATGAGTTTTAACTTAACCGAAATGAACTGTCGTTTGGTTGTAGTTGTTGGTTAGTGACGTGAGGTTGACAGTATTGTAATATTCGCAAAATGCAGGCTAATATTAGTATTGAAGTGAGGGCGACTATCATTGGGCTGCATAAAAGTGGTCTTAATAAAACACAAATATCTGAAGAAACCGGACTGAATGTGAGTATAATAGCTATTAATGAATTGTAACTTTATTACAAATTAATCTTCTAATTAAAACGTATGCCATTTATGAATCCATTCATCGTATCTTTATGAGGTTTAAAAGAGAAATACGTAAATCGTTGGGTTTATTGGATTGGTTATTGGATTAATAAATGCAGTTTTATTTTAAAATTATATTCAATAATTATGATTATTAACATTTTATATAATGAAAATGAAGTGAAGTAGGTATAGCTGCCTAATATATATTTTTTTTTATTTTAGAAAAATACTGTAAATCTTTGGCTAAAAAGATATGAGGAAGAAGGTAGCCTTGCTAGTCGAAAGAGAAGTGGGAGACCGAAGCTTATTAGCGAGGCGCAGCGACGACATATGGTGGACGTATACGAAACGAATGGTTTCGCACCAACGAGACATTTTGCGGAATTATATGACACCTCGATGGATACTGTTCGCCGTGCACTTCACGCTGAAGGCGTGCATCACAGAAAACCTGCTAAAAAGCCTTACTTGACAGAGAGGCACAAACAAGAACGATTACGTTTCGCACTAAATATTTAATGTTAACTAAACTAAATGGCCTACCATTTTATTTTAACATATCTGTGATTATTCGTTAACAAACACTGTATTATATTGTGTTTACTTTCGTTTAAAACAGCTATATCTTTTAACTTGTGCCATCCCCTCATCTTAAGAATGCAGTGAACTCGCTATCAATTTTGTTGACAATAATCATGAGTCTATTTCGTTTTTTATTCTTCTACCCGCACTGTTTTAACATAATACTATAGTTCAATTTATTTTTCTCATCTAATTGACGATTATCTTGTGAGAACTAAAGTTCTTTTAACAGAAATTGAGGTTTGGTTTCAATCTTCTTTTCGTCAAGAAAATGAACAATTAAGCTATGACCTCAATACATTCATTGTGACGTTACACAAAAATAAAATGTTTACAAATTCCAAATCATATATCACTTTTCAATAAATAACTGGATATAAACAATTACCTATATTTTATTTTATTAAAATTTGAATATCCGTTCATTGTTACGTTATTCATATTATGAATGGTCTAAGTGGGTATACTTCCAACAAACAATCTTAGGCGTAACATAGATAACGGTTACAAGATAACTTTTTGTCTAGGTAACAATTCGACGTCACAATTCTCATAAATGTTTAATTTGTAAATATAAAGAATAAACATTTTTATTAAACACGTCTTTTTATTTCCACCTTATAACATCGAAAAGATGTAACAACTAAATAATTGCAAATTACGAATGTGATTCTTCTTGTGGTTAATAGATCACATTCGTAATTTGCAACTATTTAGTGCAAAAAATGCAATAGTATTTTTCATAGAAATATAAAAAAACAACTATATCAATATAGATTAGGAATTTTCAAAGTAAGAAATAACTGCAACGGACCGACCATGATTTGAACTCGGGTTACGTGATTTGCGAATCCAACACTTAGTTCACACGGCTACCAGCACATGACGTATTGGCACGAATTTTATCAATGCTATGGTAAGAACAGCTCACTGCGACGACAGTTCCTTAGTGTGTGTTATCTGTGGAATGTGGATACTCATACATGCGCACACATACGCACGGACGTATCGCGCTCGCTCGGTTCGTAGCAATGTAATCTTTAGCGTTCCTATGGACTTTTGCGGCCTTACTGTACATTGTGGAATGCAATAAACAATTGAGTATCGAGTATTGAGTATATAAAATGAAATTAAAATAAAGGGAGGTTCCATAAAAGAGACGTGTTTTTTTGCGTTTCTTGCTCGATTTTAATAATGTAGTACGGAACCCTTCATGTGCGAGTCCGACTCGCACTTGGCCAGATTTGTTTATTTTCTTGTTTGGTTTTTTTTTTATGGTGGGAAAAATCATGCATTGACATCCCCCGCCCTTGGGCGGAGCGAGAGATAGTGTCAGACTCTTACTGACTAAAAGACCCACCCCGTTCCTTCTAGCCTTCATACCGCGGCTCGAGCGCCCTTTCGGATAACCCTGGCCCCAGTAGGCTTCGACCCGGCTGGGTCCCTGCTGTTGCTGACAACTCCTTGAGGCGCGCGGGAACAGTGCGCGCCGTCGACGACTTGGGCTTGGTCCGGACAGTTACCGGACGGCTGGACAGTGAACTACCCATTGCTCACTGTCCGCAAGCCCGCGTCTACGTTGGCCGGAAATCGGGATCAGAATCCCGGCGACGGCGGCGGCGATAACGCCGTTGCCTGATGCGTTCGGCCTCCTCGTTTGCGAGCATTACTGCTTCGCAGAAGTCGGCGACCGCCTGCCACTCCTCCTCGCTCCGTACCATGGCCTCAACCAAGGCCCGGCGCGAGAGGTCTCCGCCGCCGATCGCCCCCACGAGGGCACGGCGATGCTCCGCCCACGCAGGGCACACCTCGACTGTGTGCTCCACCGTGTCCTCCGGGCGTTCCGCACAGTGGCGACACCCGGGCGTCACTTCCGCATGAATCGAGTGCAGGAAACTCCCGAACGAACCATGTCCGGTGAGTACCTGCGTCATGCGGAAGGTAAGGACGCCGTAAGGTCTTTCCAGCCGCGCCTCAAAGAGGGGACTTACCGCCATGATTGTGGCGTGCCCATTCTTGTTTGGTTGGTAGGCAGGTTTTCCGGGATTGTGATTGCATTGACTTATTTCAGTAGTGACTTTAGTGGACATGATCATCATTCAAAATGTTGATTTTATCATCACTGCTCTCTAAACGGTTAAGGAAAACATCGTGAGAAAAAATGGCTTAGAACTTAAAAATTTAAAGACATGCGACATTCACCAACACGCACTGGGGCCGCGTAGCAGATTACGGCTCATGCCATCTCTAAGGCCCGTATTAATAAACGATGCTCAACTCCGTCCTCAAGTGCGATATAATATGATCCCCGATTATACGATGACAGAAGCTCAAGATCTTTGCTAATTAATAAACACATGAGTACAGGATCTCAGTTACCAAGATCAGCTCCTCAATGCGCTGTACTCAAGCTTAGCTTACGTGAACGATTACGTCACATTGGCCGAAGTTTAAAATAAAATGCCTTTTAATGGGAATATAAAATACCGAATCTTGAACAATACTGATTTTTTTTTTTTATTTACTTGGCAATCCAAAAGGATTTGAAGCATTTCTTACATCAATTTTTGATAAACGATATCGCAAAGGCCATAAAATAGCATAATAGTACTCTCTATTTCGTCGTAATACCTAATTAATTCGACTCAAAATATTTACAAACTCCATGTTTCGCGCTACGATAATCACGACCTCAAGTCCCGGTCGGTCTACACTCATGATCTGGCAGCTCAAGTACAGAGATTGTTGTAAACTTAAGTTTCGAGTTTCGTTTATTAATCAGACAACACTCGGCTGATGCCGTAAACCTAAGCTGAGCTTGAGCTCGAACTTGAGCTTGAGCTTAAGCTTGTGAATCTCGTTTATTAATACGATCAAGACCTCAAGCTTGGTATTAAGTACGAGATCTTGGGTTGAGGAACGTTTATTAATACGGGCCCTGGAGAGGAGGCCTGAGTCCCAGCAGTGGGAACATTATAAGGCTGATTATTACCTTTTCTAAAAGAGTATTATCACAAAGACAGATTATGCTTAATAATCTTCTATCTTTTGTTCATACTTTGACTTTTATTTAGTATTTCTAGAAGCACTGCTTTCATGCTTGCTTGCATTTAAGTTAATAGACTTTCATAATTTAGACCCACGATTATAAAATTGTTAATTTGATTTATTAATTAGTTCTCTGATAAAATAATTTAATTAGTCTTATCTTCAAGCAATAAATTAAAGTTTTCTGCACTGCAAGGTCTTAGTTTTCGTTAACCATTCTAGCAGGGTCGAAGCCTACTGGGGCCATGGATTCGCTTCTGAAAGGAAAACCTGGGATCATAAAATAGCTAGGTATAGAAGACAATCTCATGTACGTACTTCACTTTTTATACCTACGCTCGGTGGACGCACACTAATGAGCGTTTGAGCCGGAACTGTTCGATGAGTGTTCCGAGACGCGACCGAGATATCGTGTCCGTGAGCGGTGTCTATGTGTGCGTTGATCGAGCGCGCTTTGTATGTAGATTGACTTCTGTACTTACCTATCTAGTTTGTGCTGGGGTTCTGGAACGCAAGGTAAAGAAGGAACATAGAAGTGAGTTTTAGTCGGTAAAAGTCTGACTCTCTCTCCCTCGCGCTCCGTCCTTGAGTGGAAGGAGTCATTGGGATGATTTCCCACCTAAAAAAAAATAAAAAGAAGGGTAAAGTTTCCCCAACTGTTTATATTCATCATCATCATCATTTCAGCCGATAGACGTCCACAGCTGGACAAATTCCCCCCCAAGTGTCGCCACAACGACCGATCCCGTGCGTCTCGCATCCATCGGATTCCTGCGACCCTCACCAGGTCATCAGTCCATCTTTTGGAAGGTATACCAACGCTGCGTCTTCTGGCACGCGGTGGCCATTCCAGAACCTTTCGGTTGCAGCGTCGTATAATTAAATCATCATATCAAAGTTCTAGTCTTTAACCACTTAAAGATGTGACTAGTTACTTTTCTAACATCACACTAATTAAAAAAAAACGTTTATTTCAATTACAATAGGCATTTTGATACTCATATTATTGGATATCACCTTATAAGCAAGGAAATGCTTGTATTAGATGACTCCGCTCTTCCACTTGTTATTTCTATGCAATTGAAATGTAGACATGCAACTCTAAAATAAAAAAAAGGGAACTTAATAATCTCATTCTTTTTGTAGTCGGTTAAAAATTATACAGAGAGCTCAGCAAATGAATGTGAGTTATACAGAAAATGCCCTGATCGTGCATTTTATAAGAGCGAAAGATTGGAGTGTATGTCTGTGGCTAAATAGATTTCAACTAAACTTGATGCATAGTTCCAGGACATATGACCTGGAATAGCATATAGGATACTTTTTATTCCAGGAGTACCTACGTTCACTAGGGTTAATTTCTACCATGACGTGAGCGAAGCCAATGGCAGTAGCTAGTATGTAATAAAGTAACGCTACTAACGATAAAGTGAAACCCGGTGCACGGAGCCAACGAAAGTGTTTTATTATTAAACCACCGGCTTTTGCTAACGCCTTCATGTACTGTTACAAAGATATGCAGCTCTTTGGAAGTGGCTTCAATGCAACGTGATTTATAAATCAACATTCAAAAGTTATGTTTGCGAACACATTTATTGTGCGTACAGCCAAGGAGTGGAATTCTCTGCCGGAATCTGTATTTCCTGATAGCTACAACTTAGGAGTCTTTAAGTCGAGAGTGAATAGGTTTCTTCTAGGCAAGCGTGCTTCATCGTCAACCACATCATCGCTTACCATCAGGTGAGATAGTGGTCAAACGCAAGCCTATCATTAATAAAAAAATTCAGCACACGATTTATTAAAAAAAATCAGGTGTAAAAAAGTTTTCGTTCGTATTTGTCGACAAATTTAGAGTGCAGCTATTTTTTTAATGTTTTCACTGACCTATTCACGCAGTAGATTTTTTTTGTGTGAAGAACATCCAATAAATTCGCTCTGACTGACTTTTATTGATTATAATGAACGCGATAATTCGATCAAATAATCCCACAGTATAAATGCAGTGCTGAGTTAATGAATGACTCTTGAGGTTTGAGATAATGATGCTTCTATTATATTATCACAAGTAACGCTAAAGTAAACAAATCAAGAACATTATCGATGAATAAAATAAAGAGATTCTTGGCTAAAGGGGAAGTAGTCCGAAAGCTATTAATGTAAGAATATTTTTCTTTTTTGGCTCTTTCTGTCACTTTACGCAATATTTTGTTATGTTTTTTATTAACTCCTACAGCCACAACAATAGATTATTGAAATAAAAAGAATAAGAGAAAAAGCTGTCTACAGCCTTTTATCTTATTCTTTATCTTATAAAAATCAATTACTGTGCCTGTACGTTGGTCTTGTTAAAACTCGACCGATTTTAATAATTTTTATTTTGTATAATGATAATGAGATTTAATAGAAGAAAAAAAATACGGAAAATCAGTTAAAACATTTTTAATTAATTGATTGAAAGGTAAGTAAAGTAATCACACAAAGGCGGGTGGAGCTGCGGGTGGCAGTTAGTTCCATATGATTACTTTTACAGACAACTTCACTTTGATGAATTATCAAACATCAAATCAAGCACTTCCATCATCTCTAGATCTCTGTCGCAATCAATATATGGGTTTCACTTGCAAGTGCATCACGGTGTGCATCAAATTTCAAATTGGAAAATAAACCACAATCTGTGGCGGCTGTGACAATACAGATTGCAGTGTATACTGTTCCATTAAACGTAATAAAATAATCGCTTTACTACATAATAACTATTTTATTTATGTGAGAATTTGAAAGCAACTATAAATTAAGAAAATTACCCATGAAGCTCAGTTTTATGGTTAGTAATCATGTTGAATAGCGCGTTAAAACTTGTCTTAGAGTATTGTCAAGCAGTATTCAAGAATAAGTAGCAATAATAAATGATCATCGGTGGAGATCCAAGAATTATTTCATTTCATACAAAAGACATCAACGAGTTTGCTAGCAGCGCCTCTAGCGACGGATAGTGCAAACTGTACAGTGTCATCTAGTGTCGAATAGCTAAACTAAACGAGGCACTTTATCATTTACTTTTATTTACATTACCATACCAGAAAACATATAGTTTTGTTAAAAATAAAAATAAATACTTTGGGATACTATCAATATTTATATTTTAATAATATTTAATAAATTTGCAAATATATGACATAATTTTGCGTAAAATGAAAAGTTTATGAACTGTCAATAAATTCCTATTAACCCCGCGTTCCGAATTGCGCCAAAACCGATTTTAGCACGAATCCGACCAACGCGCAACGTCACAAATGGTACTCAATAGTCCTTATATTTTGTGACTATTAAATTTGGTCGGGTTCGCGATATAATCGCTTTTGACGTAATTCGGAACTAAGGGGAAAACAGCCTAATTTTGTTTCGATCGAAGTAAACATTAAATTATTTTTTTAGTGTCGCATAGTTATTACATAAAACCATGTCTGACAATGGAAATGAAAATAAAAATGAAGACACGGCTAATAACAATACGACCTCGGAACAAAAACCTGTCGACGATAATCAAATTAAAGTGAATAACATGTTAAAAGATCGACTCAGAAAATATATCAAGAAATTAGATGGTAAGTTTTTTAATACAAGCTTTTTTACACAACAATTTAATCTGTAAAGGTGGGTTGAGGAGTCAAGCACGAGCGGACTGCGGAGCACGAGCCAAGTTCAAATTCGTGTAACGTGGACGGAATGTAGAAGAGCCGAGCCGAGCGGAACCCAAATTCGTGTAGTTTACACGAATTTGGGTTCCGCAGTCCGCTCGTGCTTGACTCCTCAAGCATAGATCCACATTAAGTACTTGTAAAGTCTGGACACAGCACACATATTCTGTCTTTTGTATTCAAAAAGTTATCTGGACTTATAAATACGCCTATCCTCTTTAATTTTATATCTGATCTACAGCCTTTAACCTTTCAATCGTGGTAATTAGAGACACAATAGAAAGACATGCATTTGCTTGGGGTTTAATGAATGAAATGTTTTGTCTCTAAGAGAGTGTTGGCCACTTGGGATAATTTTTGCTTAAGTGTATGTAGTCCTAGTGTATGCTAATTATTTATTATAAAGAGAAAAAATTGTATTTTTGGATTTTTGTGTGTAATGAATAAACTCAAAAATTATAGGACTGAAAGTCGAAATTCTTTCACCAGAGGGATGCTGCTGTATCACTGTAATAGGCTATATATTTTCTATTTCTACACAGGCAACCACCAGGCCACTGACTGGTTTACAGTATAAAGTAGAATAAATCCTAAGGCGAACATTACACGGTAGGTTTTGCTGTCAGTTTTGCCACAGTCAAAACCTTGATTGACGAAAAACCTACCGTCTAATGCGTTGCAGGACGGTTTTTAGTACTTATTGACGAAAACCATCATTCATGATTGATAGAATTGATTGACGCTTGCATGACTGTGTAATGTTCGCCTAAGTTATCTGGTACAAGTAAACTTTTTCCCCACAGAGACAGGCACAAGCATAACAAAAGAAGAAAGTATTAAATTAGAAGTAGACACATTCCGTCAACTATACAAGCCTAAACTCGCTGGCAATGAAGACTCATATAAAAACATACCAAAATTCTACTTCAAACTGCCGAGACCAGATGATATGCTCGCTCAGAAGTTACGAGAAGAAACAAGAGCTCAGTTTCTACAGAAGAAGAGTAAGGAATTACTTGATAACAGTGAATTGAAGCATCTTTGGAGTCTGTTGGAGAAGACTAATGGAAGTTATAATGCGGCGAATAATGATGAGCTGATTATTGACTATTTTCAATTTAAGAAGATTAGGGAGGAAGCGGGCCCTAAGTATAAGTATGTTAATATTATTTTATTATTATTTTTTATCCTTTGAAAATAATGGTGGAGGTTCTGAAGTCAACTTGCCTAATTACTTTTTTATTTTAATAATTGACACCAAAAAAATATCAAAAGACGCAGCCTTGAAAGGCCTCCTACAAGGTGGACCGATGACCTGTTGAAAGTTGCGGGAATCCGATGAATGCGGGACGCACAGGATCGTTGATTGTGGCGACACTTGGGGGAGACCTATGTCCAACAGTGGACGTCTATCAGCAGAAATGATGACTAAGTTACTTCTAGTCAATGCTCATTGTCAACCACCTCATCATTTACCATCTTTTACTAATTTTGCAAAACTGAAGAGTTTGTTTGTTTGGTCGAATATGCTAATCTCTATAACCACTAGTTCGAATTTTAAAAACAGTCAGGGAGCCCTTAAATAATACCAATACAAAAATATTCTCAATGTTCCAGGCCATACTTCACAGCGGAAGTGTTCGGTCGCCTGCAAGCGGCTGAGGGCGGCGTGGGCCGCGTGCGCGCCGTGTCGCTGTTCAACTACGTGATGCGGCGCGTTTGGCTGCAGCAGACCAGGATCGGCCTCTCGCTCTATGACGTCACCGGACAGGGATATCTTACTGAACATGTGAGTTCTTTGAAAAGTAAAATAATAATAATATTCCACAACTACCACACAACAGCGTCAAGTCTCAAGCTAAGCTTGTGTTATGAGTACCAGACAAGTGATAAACATACTTAGATATTTCTAAATACATACTATGCGTTCCAAATGATAATAGGATCGATTGCCATGTTCTGACGTCACGTCGTACTGTCAAATCGAAGAAATTTTGCCAAAATTGAAGCATTCAGAAATGAGTAAAATTGAAGAACTGGATTCTGATTATTTTTTTTCGTTCACAGTTCGTAAATTAATTAATTTTTTCGTAAGTAAATTAATCAAAGTTTAAAAATTTATTTCCTCGATTTGACAGTAAATCGTGACTTCACAACATGGCAGTCGATCCTATTCTCATTTGGAACGCATTGTACATATTATAGATAAATTACACCCAGACACAGAACTAATGATCATGCTCATTACCCAAACATTTGTTCTGGGTGGGAATCGAACGACCTCTGGCATAGCAGTCAGGGCCACTAACCACTAGACCAACAGGCCAGTCAGAATCAAAATCATCAAAATATAATATCTTTTTTCATTTGAGTTCTAATATGTCTTTTTTTCTAATCTCGGCCCAGTGCGACTAACAATCCGCACTGAGCCTAGATAACGGACATGTGACATCCACCATCACATGTCTTCGAAATTTTAGTTTCTAAGATATGCCGGTTTCCACACGATGTTTTATTTTACTGTTTAGAAAGGCGTAGCGCAGAATTAAATTACACAGAGAAAGGTACTCGGCTGGGTTTGAACCTACGACCTACAACCCGTAAGTCGGGACCGTTACCACTAGGCCACCACTGCTCTTATATCTTCTCTTTAATCTTTTTAATGTTCCCACTGCTGGGACTCAGACCTCCTCTCTAGGAGAGGGAATGGGCCGTAATCCACCACGCGGGCCCTTTGCGGGTTGGCTCTTATATCCAATTAACTTAGAACAAAACACTGAGATAAAATATTTCCACTGCTTGGACTCAGGCCTCCTCTCTAGGAGAGGGAATGGGCCGTAATCCACCACGCGGGCCCAGTGCGGGTTGGCTCTTATATCCAATTAACTTAGAACAAAACACAGATATAATATTCCCACTGCTTGGACTCAGGCCTCCTCTCTAGGAGAGGGAATGAGCCGTAATCCACCTCGCGGGCCCAGAGCGGGTTGGCTCTTATATCCAATTAACTTAGAACAAAACACTGAAATATAATATTTCCACTGCTTGGACTCAGGCCTCCGCTCAAGGAGAGGGAATGGGCAGTAATCCACCACGCGGGCCCAGTGCGGGTTGGCTCTTATATCCAATTAACTTAGAACAAAACACTGAGATATAATATTCCCACTGCTTGGACTTAAGCCTCCTCTCTAGGAGAGGGAATGAGCCGTAATCCACCACGCGGGCCCAGCGCGGGTTGGCTCTTATATCCAATTAACTTAGAACAAAACACTGAGATATAATATTTCCACTGCTTGGACTCAGGCCTCCGCTCTAGGAGAGGGAATGGGCAGTAATCCACCACTCGGGCCAAGTCCGTGTAGGCATCCTGTCACGTGTCTTCGAATTTTTGGTCCTACGACACGCCGGTTTCTTTGCGACGTTTTTCTTTAACCAATTATTTGAACTAAATGACCACTTCTTTCCCAGGACCTAGAAAGCTACATAGCAGAGCTAGTGCCCTCTCTCGCAGCACTCGACGGTCTGGACTCATCCTTCAGCTCGTTCTACGTGTGCACGGCGGCGAGGAAGTTCCTGTTTTTCCTGGACCCACTCCGAGTTGGCAGGGTGCGGATACGGGATGTGCTGTCCTGCTCCTTCTTAGACGATTTGTTGGAGGTGAGAAAGAGTATAGTGTATGTTTCTTAGACATGATAATATATGTTGTTTGATATGTTCCTATATTTTTCCAATTTTTTGTAAATTCCTTTGTCTAATCTCATTATGCACTGCTCGATTAGGCGATTATCACACTACTACGCATCATGCTGCATGATGCGTGTCGACGCACATACGCGCGTACTTGCGGGAGTGCAGATCTGTATCATTGTGCGGGTTTTTTACGCAGGCTCCGACTTATTTCATACGAAATCCCGCTCGTCTCATTCCGCCATACCTCACGTCCCGCCCGCCACCATGCGCGTGTGTGCATGTTTCTCCGCTTGTAGGCGCGTGATCTGCATGAACGCGCGTGGATGCATTTTCGTGTTTTCCCAACCAATCCAAAAAAAAACCTACTCCAATGTATCACCTAAAGATTTTTTTGCAAAAAAAAGTAAACCATAAAGCTTGTTTATTATATAGTGGACAATAAAAAATGAAAACTTAATCCCTTTCTTATTAGTTGCGAGAGGAAGACCTTCCGATGGAGCTCCAAGAACAGAACTGGTTCAGCGCAGCATCTGCCTTACGGGTGTACGGACAGTACCTCAACCTGGACAGAGATCATAACGGCATGCTGAGCATCAATGAATTGGCTGGGTAAGTTGTCACTAAATATATTTTTATATTATAATAGCTTCTGCCAGCGGCTTCGACCGCGTGTTAATAGAAAATTATCCCAAGGGATAAAAAGCCGACGTGCTATTCCAAGGGTGCTATTCTCTAAGAAAACAGCCTTGAGTGCAGCGACGAGTCGAGACCGCAGTACATTGAATTAACAATCCAATGTAAAGGTACATTGGGTTTTTTTTTTTTTTTTTTTTATGGTGGGAAAAAATCATGCATTGACATCCCCCGCCCTTGGGCGGAGCGGGAGATAGTGTCAGACTCTTACTGACTAAAAGACCCACCCCGTTCCTTCTAGCCTTCATACCGGGGCTCGAGCGCCCTTTCGGATAACCCTGGCCCCAGTAGGCTTCGACCCGGCTGGGTCCCTGCTGTTGCTGACAACTCCTTGAGGCGCGCGGGAACAGTGCGCGCCGTCGACGACTTGGGCTTGGTCCGGACAGTTACCGGACGGCCGGACAGCGAGCTACCCATTGCTCACCGTCCGCAAGCCCGCGTCTACGTTGGCCGGAAATCGGGATCAGAATCCCGGCGACGGCGGCGGCGATAACGCCGTTGCCTGATGCGTTCGGCCTCCTCCTTTGCGAGCATTACTGCTTCGCAGAAGTCGGCGACCGCCTGCCACTCCTCCTCGCTCCGGACCATGGCCTCAACCAAGGCCCGGCGCGAGAGGTCTCCGCCGCCGATCGCCCCCACGAGGGCACAAGGTACATTGGGTTGTTAATCCAATGTACTTATTTCAGTCGAGGTGTGCCTTGCTTGGGCGGAGCATCGCCGTGCCCTCGTGGAGGCGATCGGCGATGGAGACCTCTCGCGCCGGGCTTTGGTTGAGGCCATGGTCCGGAGCGAGGAGGAGTGGCAGGCGGTCGCCGACTTCTGCGAAGCAGTAATGCCCGTAAAGGAAGAGGCCGACCGCATCAGGCAACGGCGATCTCGCCACCGCCGCCGGGATTCCGATCCCGATTTCCGGCCACCGTAGGCGCGGGCTTGCGGACAGTGAGCAATGGGTAGCCCGCGCGCCTCAAGGAGTTGTCAGCAACAGCAGGGACCCAGCCGGGTCGAAGTGTACTGGGGCAAGGGTTATCCGAAAGGGAACTCGAGCCCCAGTATGAAGGCTAGAAGGAACGGGGTGGGCTTTTATTCAGTAAGAATCTGACATTATGTCCCGCTCCCTCCAAGAGCGGGGGTTGTCATTGGATGCTTATTCCCAACATAAAAAAGTACTTATTTGGATTTCGTCGCTGCGGCCAGCGCTGCGCAAAAAGCTGTTTTCTTAGAGAATAGCACGCCAGGACATGATCTACACGTGTACTAAGTTTCATAGAAACAAACATGAGGTCATTCGACGTTCGAGCGTCTAGAAGTAACAAACACACACACTCACAAACGTTTCTTTTTATATTATTAGCTTTACAAAGAAAATACGGCAGAATGTGGCTTTGTCACGATTAGGTATTAGGTACAACGGCTGTTGTCTGCAACTCCACGGCTAAAGCGCGTATTTTGCGTACGGGTGGGACAAATGAGTCACTCGAAAATTTGTCACGATGAATGTAATTTTCCACCAACGAAGGGTGTTATTGTGACATTTCTTCGCTAAGCTCGAGTGCACACATGATATAATCTTATCTCAATAACGTGTTCTTTCTCGAAGGTATGTTTTTTATAGAAACGTCTTTTAGAAAAAGATCAATACCACACCGACCCATTTTCGTGTCTTGTTCGCCGACCCTGGCCGACACTGATTTGTATAATGGGTACTTTATCTCGTTTAGGTCTTCAATTCCCATACGTGAAAAAAGAGCTGCCGAGATAGAATATTTGGGCGAGGATGTGCGGCCCGGAATAAACGTGTATATATCCGACATAGGCGGTTAAAAGGATAAGAAGTGTTTATTTATTTAATCTTCATGCAACACAAAATACATAGGCGAACTTAATGCCTTAACCCGGCGACAATGACGCTGGGTCATACTGACCCGAGGCAATTTTAAACTAATATATTTAATTTTTGCGTCGGTCGTATGGCTCGAACGTTTATGTAGCTGGAGATACAACCCCTCTCTACCCGTTTCGTTGATACGATCAGTGTTACACCGCGTGCGCTGGGAGATATACGTGCGTCAAGTAAAAACGGGTAAGTATGACCCAGCGTCATCACTGGCGTAGTAATTTCGTGACTTACGTTTATTTGCTTATTTAGTGTTAAATGTTAATTAACCTTGTTTTTCAAAGGTTTATAATGAAAATTTCATCAATGATCCAGCTAGAATTGTGGCGATGTTAGAAGAGTCTGATTCCGACATTCAAGACTTCAAAGGTGCTTCAGACGTGAATATTGTCGACCATTTATCAGAACGCAACAATGACAGTGAGAATGAACAAGAAGCTAGTGATACGGGGTCAAATTCAGATGATATCGATCTTAGGACCGTACAACACCAATTACGGCAGCAATTTTCAAAGGAAAGGATGGAACAATGAGGCAAAAAGCACTTCCACGACCGATTGTACGTTCCAGATCTGAAAATATATGATCTGAAAGGCCTGGTGTAAAACCTGTAACTCAAGGTGCCATGATTGAGTTAGAATATTGGGACTTATTCATTACCCATGGGATGTTACGTAAAATTCAAACACACAAAATTTGTGTATGTTAGAATTTTACATATATGTACCTCGTCAATTGCGCAAAAGAATAGCGGATTTTCTAGGTGACCCTAGTGAAGAGCCTCCCCAAAAAGTTCCAGGAACTCGCAAGAGATGTCAAGTATGTCCGTCTAAAAAGGATAAGAAAACGTCTTACACTGGTCATGCGTTTATATTTGCTCAGACCATTTGATTCTATAATGCAATAATTGCAGCAGTTCCGTGGGCCTGAATGATGACGTAGAAGACTGATTCGTTTTTATTTTCATGTTATAAAGCTCATATGATCTTTCTATTAATACATAAGATTATTGATTCCTATTATTGCTAAGAATACTTTACCAAAAATTCAAAATATAAAAATGTTTGTTTTATAAAGTTGATTTTGCATGCGTTATTGAAAAAGCTAATAAAAGTGTAATGTCTAGAACTTATTGTTATTATTTGTATTTTACTAAATAAATTCATTTTAATAAACAGTCATTAAAATTAAGGTGACTTGTTAAATTTCTTGTAAAATTATCGATAAAATTCGGGTCAATATGACCCGGCGTCATCGTCCTTGTAATTATTTTCACGTCATTTGCGCCGGGTTAAGTGTTTTTTGCCATATTCGTAGGAGTGTGCTCTTTTATCTGTGTATTTTTTTATTTTCGCTTTTAAGTGTTTGTGTGTACACAAATAAGTGTCTGGTACTTTCTTATGAATTCTTTCCCCCTACAGTTATGGTTCTGGCACACTAACCCGAGCCTTCCTGCAGCGCGTCTTCCAGCAGTGCCTGACGTACGACGGCGAGATGGACTACAAGACGTACCTGGACCTGGTGCTGGCGCTGGAGAACAGGAAGCAGCCGGCCGCGCTCGCCTATCTCTTCAGGGTGCTGGACATCAATTGCGTGGGCTACCTTGACGCTTTCACGCTTAACTACTTCTTCAAGGTGAGATTTCGCTTCTGGTATTAGAGTATGACTCCGGCTCCTACTGTTCAGGATCCAGTCAGTGGTTGCCTTCGCCCAAATCCGTTCAATCATTTAATAAATTGCATGACTTGATTCCGCTATCTCATTTCTACCATCAGACAACCCGATAAATTGCCTGCGGTCTTCCTGTTCGATTATAATTTAGGTGTCTTCAAGGCTATAGTGAATAGGCTCCTAATAAACTAGTGCGCCTCACCATCAACCATTGCGTCACTGCTTACCATCAGGTGGGATTGCAGTCAAGCACTAGTTTACCAAGAAACCAACAACATGCATACAAACTTTCGCTTGTATAATATTAGTGTGATTTCTTCTGTTCCCCAGGCGATACAAGAACAGATGATAGCCCATGGCGCGGAGCCAGTTAACTTTGACGACGTAAAAGACGAGATCTTCGACATGATACGACCAGAAGACCCCTCGAGGATAACTCTTCAGGACCTGATCCGCAGCGGTCACGGGCATACCGCTGTGTCCATACTGCTGGAGTTGCACGGATTCTGGGCTTATGAGAACAGGTATTTTATCTAAAATCGTATATTTTTACTATAGACAACCTTTTTCTCGCGTCTTCGCTTTTAGCAACCGAGTACTGACTGCGGGATTGTTCGAAGGTCACCGTGGCACTCGACGCAAAGGGCAATTTAAGGAACAAGATGGGTTTTATTCAGTGAAAGTCTGACATTTCCTCTCGCTTCACCCAGAACGGGAAGAGGTGTTAAGACTATATTTCAACGGGACACCATGATGGGAAATATAGCCATAAGCTACCAAACTAGACACCATACAGCACCAGAGTCGCCACACGTCCGAGCTGGTCGCGCCACCAAATTAGTTGTGCAACCAAACACCCGGTGAGTAACTCAGAGCTGTATACATTTTATTGGTAGCGGTGACTGGTCGCGCCGCCATGGTGTCCCGGTGAAATATAGCCCAAGCTACCAAACTAGACACCATACAGACAATGTAGTCGCCACACGTCCGAGCTGGTCGCGCCACCAAGTTAGTTGTGCAACCAAACAGACACCAGGTGAGTAACTCTCTATAGAGCTGTATACATTTTGTTGGTAGCGGCGACTGGTCGCGCCGCCATGGTGTCCCGGTGAAATATAGCCCAAGCTACCAAACTAGACACCATACAGACAATGTAGTCGCCACACGTCCGAGCTGGTCGCGCCACCAAGTTAGTTGTGCAACCAAACACACACCAGGTGAGTAACTCTCTATAGAGCTGTATACATTTTATTGGTAGCGGTGACTGGTCGCGCCGCCATGGTGTCCCGGTGAAATATAGCCCTAAGCTACCAAACTAGACACTGTAGTCGCCACACGACCGAGCTGGTCGCGCCACCAAATTGTTTGCGCAACCAAATGGACACCAGGTGAGTAACTCTCTATAGAGCTGTATACATTTTATTGGTAGCGGCGACTGGTCGCGCCGCCATGGTGTCCCGGTGAAATATAGCCCAAGCTACCAAACTAGACACCATACAGACACTGTAGTCGCCACACGTTCGAGCTGGTCGCGCCACCAAATTAGTTGTGCAACCAAACAGACACCAGGTGAGTAACTCTCTATAGAGCTGTATACATTTTATTGGTAGCGGTGACTGGTCGCGCCGCCATGGTGTCCCGGTGAAATATAGCCCAAGCTACCAAACTAGACACCATACAGACACTGTAGTCGCCACACGTTCGAGCTGGTCGCGCCACCAAATTAGTTGTGCAACCAAACAGACACCAGGTGAGTAACTCTCTATAGAGCTGTATACATTTTATTGGTAGCGGTGACTGGTCGCGCCGCCATGGTGTCCCGGTGAAATATAGCCCTAAGCTACCAAACTAGACACCATACAGACACTGTAGTCGCCACACGTGCGAGCTGGTCGCGCCACCAAATTGTTTGCGCAACCAAACGGACACCAGGTGAGTAGCTCTCTATAGAGCTGTATACATTTTGTTGTTAGTGGTGACTGGTCGCGCCCCCATGGTATCTCGGTGAAATATAGACCTAAGCTACCAAACTAGACACCATACAGACACTGTAGTCGCCACACCTGCGAGCTGGTCGCGCCACCAAATTAGTTGTGCAACCAAACAGACACCAGGTGAGTAACTCTCTATAGAGCTTTATACATTTTATTAGTAGCGGTGACTGGTCGCGCCACCAAATTGTTTGTGCAACCAAACACACACCAGGTGAGTAACTCTCTATAGAGCTGTATACATTTTATTGGTAGCGGTGACTGGTCGCGCAGCCATGGTGTCCAGGTGAAATATAGCCCTAAGCTACCAAACTAGACACCATACAGACACTGTAGTCACCACACGTCCGAGCTGGTCGCGCCACCAAGTTAGTTGTGCAACCAAACAGACACCAGGTGAGTAACTCTCTATAGAACTTTATACATTTTATTGGTAGCGGCGACTGGTCGCGCCGCCATGGTGTCCCGGTGAAATATAGCCCTAAGCTACCAAACTAGACACCATACAGACACTGTAGTCGCCACAAGTGCGAGCTGGTCGCGCCACCAAATTGTTTGCGCAACCAAACGGACACCAGGTGAGTAACTCTCTATACAGCTGTATACATTTTATTGGTAGCGGCGACTGGTCGCGCCGCTAGTGTCTCGGTGATATTATATAGCCCATAGACGGTACGAAGGTCAGCTAATTAATAGTAAAAATAAAAAATCCAGGTCTGGGTGTCTTGTCTTTTTTTCATTGTTGATGTTTGATAAAGTTTTTTTTCTGTGTAACAGGGAGGCACTAGCAGCGGCCGGAGATCATGCCTGACAGCTGGCGCAGCATCTCCACTTCAATGGAGATCGATTCAACATTTAAAGAAACGTTTACAAGCGACCTTGAAGGACGTTTGAAGGTTAAGTGTTGACAGAAAGTGAAAAGTATGACTACCCACAAGGGAAAATTAGCGTATTTTTAGAAAACATTGTCATTTACCCACGGTTGGCTCTCTAGTGCGCTTAACCATCAAAGATTGCATCACTGCTTACCATCAGGTGGGATCACAGTCAAGCACTAGTGTATATTATTTAACCCCTTAACCGCTTGCGTCGAACCAATCCGAAGCAAGCGGTTGTGTTTGCGACTGGTTACTCCATCTCGTTTAACTCTTCATCCCCATAGGTGACAAACGAACTGAGGAGATAAAGTGTTTGGTCGCGTATGGGCGACCCTGGCGGAATAAAAGCGAGAGAGAAAAAAAACTTAACTATCTAAGTGGTATATATCCGACAAATCGGATATATTGGACTTAGATGGTTAAAGGTTTTTTTTTACCTTAGTTGAAACGGGCATACCTATCAAAGTATTAAAATATTCATTGCCTCTGAAATAATGCTGTTCTTCAAATTTAATGTTAGAAAAAATTGTTATCTAGTTCTATTCTTAAATATTTACTATATTTATTCACTATAATCAAGATTCTCTTCCATATATAAACTTTATATTAAAGCTTTTTAAATTCCTGTGATAATCCAATTGTTCTGTCTCATTATAGGTTATATTCCATTATTCCCATATTGTATTCCCAAAATAAAAGACTTCTTCTGTAATTTAATAATATAATGTGATTATAATAACTTGTAAAATATACACACCAATTTTTTAATTAGTACAAAAAAATTGGGGCTTTATCCCTACCTGTTACTGATCATATTTTTGTAATAAAAAATAAATAAAACGAAATCCCAAAATTATCCACGAAAATATGTCATAATTGGTAAATTCATTACAAAGGGTTAAGTGGACAAAGTTGTTATCTGACAAAATCAAAAATCCGACATTTTTGCATGAACATAGGTTTTAACTGATGATAAATCGATCCATGGATTTAAAACACCCCAATTCTAATTCGTTACATAGTTACAGATGCTAGCAATGGTTTTAACTGTCAATCAAGTATATATTTCAGATTTGCAATGTGCTAACAGCAGAAATATTACCAGAGAATAGTAATAGTGGTTAACACCTTTGTCCACAGCAGTGTTTTTCCACTTTGATCGTCATTTATTCATTCATAATCAATAGCCTGTACAATATGTCCATAAATTGAGTAACATTTTGGGATATAAACAAACGCTAATAACTTTGCTGTTTATGAATATTATTTATTGAGACTTTACTTAAGGGCCAAGCGCCCGAAAAGTGCCACAATACAGTGATTTTCTGAGGAATACTCCTCCGTAACGGCTAGGTCAATTGGTTTGAAAAAAATATATGTTTATTATAGATTCATGAACAATAATAACAATAATAAATTCATGAAAAAAAAATATTTAGCAATTTCGCAACTTTTCGCAACTTTTCCCTACTCCTTCGAAACGGCTTGGACCTTTAGAAACATTTTTACACATAAAAATTGGTGGTTAAATATTCTTCAAAGTGAACATTGCATATGTAAATCAATCAATATCTCGCAGAGAAAATGGATTTAAAGCGCTTTCCGGGCGCTGCTGGCCGCAAATAAATGCACAGATTTGCGTACTGCCGCCTAGGCGAGTGCGAGAGTTGCGTTCACATAATTTCGGCCAGATGGTTCAAGGGACTATACGCCTTAAATAATAACAGTATCTTTTCTAATAAGCCCTTTAAGTATTTGTACTAATTAAAAATTAGTGATGTATAAAAAAAAACGATGTATATAAAAATAACAACTTAAATTTGTAAATATAAAGGACATACATATATGTTTTTGTTTTATTATGTACTTATTTGACGACTTTTAAACTTAAAAAGGCTGCATCTCTTTCTTTCACTCGAAAAGTATTAACATTCTCACTGCCCTATGGGCTCCTGGTATTTTGATAGCTGATCTTATGGCCAAGAAGAAAGTAAGAAAGGGACGGCGCTATCCATCTTGTATAGCTGCATCTCTTTCTTTCACTCGGAACATTAATAACATTCTCACTGCCCTATGGGCTCCTGGTACTTTAATAGCTGATCTTATGGCCAAGAAGAGAGTAAGAAAGGGACAGAGCTATCCATCTTGTAAGCTGTAGCTGCATCTCTTTCTTTCACTCAAACGGTAATAACATTTTCTCTGCCCTATGGGCTCCTGGTACTTTGATAGCTGATCTTATGGCCAAGAAGAGAGTAAGAAAGGGACAGAGCTATCCATTTTGTAAGCTGTAGCTGCATCTCTTTCTTTCACTCAAACGGTAATAACATTTTCTCTGCCCTATGGGCTCCTGGTACTTTGATAGCTGATCTTATGGCCAAGAAGAAAGTAAGAAAGGAACGGCGCTATCCATCTTGTATAGCTGCATCTCTTTCTTTCACTCGGAACATTAATAACATTCTCACTGCCCTATGGGCTCCTGGTACTTTAATAGCTGATCTTATGGCCAAGAAGAGAGTAAGAAAGGGACAGAGCTATCCATCTTGTAAGCTGTAGCTGCATCTCTTTCTTTCACTCAAACGGTAATAACATTTTCTCTGCCCTATGGGCTCCTGGTACTTTGATAGCTGATCTTATGGCCAAGAAGAGAGTAAGAAAGGGACAGAGCTATCCATTTTGTAAGCTGTAGCTGCATCTCTTTCTTTCACTCAAACGGTAATAACATCTTCCCTGCCCTATGGGCTCCTGGTACATTAAGGCGGTTATTACACTGCCACGCACCACGCAGCATAGCGCGTGAAGTATTTGTATAGAAAACACGCACAGTCCAACACACCGAAAATGCATCCAAGCGCGGTCATGAAGACCACGCGCCTACATACGGAGAAACATGCTCTCACACGCATGGGGGCGAGACAACAGGTGTGGCGAGCTGGGACGAGTAGTGCCGTGCGGGATTTTGGATGAAATGAGTCAAAGCCTGCGTGAATTTACAAAACGCACCTACGCGCGTGAGTGCGTAAAAAACCCGCACGATAATGCAGATCTGCACTCCCGCAAGTACGCGCGCGATGCGTGGCAGTGTGATAATCGCCTAATAGCTAATCTTATGGTGTAGAAATATTTCATACGTTTATTTTTGGTTTGATTTCACTATTTATAAACTGATATATTTAATTAAAAACTGCATCGCATTAAATGCATTGTTCATAGGTATTTTAAATTAACACATAATAAATATGGAATAGTGCACACCTTAAAGGTCAACGCACAATAGCCCGATTCACGTAATGAAAACCGTAACGATATCGTAGCGATTTAGCCGTTAAGACCATTCCCGTATTCACATCCATCAATCGAGTTTGAACGACACCGATTTTAAAGTCGTTTGAAATTCGTCGATTTAAAAAAAAGTCTGTATTACATTATCCTGGTAGAATACTTATTAATGCAACTGGAAATAAGTCGATCCTGAATTCCGCTTCTGGATAGGACTTCGATCGAACGACTATAAAACTTCAACGATATTTGGCTTGTTTGATTTTACGTGAATCAGGCTACAGATTTGGAGGTAGGACGTTCTTTGTCGAGGGTCACCAGTTTGGAGGTATGCGGAACAGAGAGTAAAGTCCCGTAAACCTCCATTGAAAAGGGAGGATCCTCCGACCAGACAGGTGTTATGGTCTGGTGGGCGACTGCCCCATAGATGATTTCGGGCTGTCGTATATGTTCAAATCGCGCGGAGAACTGTGAATGCGCGATGCAGGATTTCGTACTTTCTTCGTAGTTCTTATGTTGCGCCATAGATGTCGCTACACAGATATTAGAGTCGAACGAATCGAAAGAAAAGCATTTTAGGCGTCCATTACACAATAGGTTTTGATGTCAATTTTGCCACAGTCAATGTTTTGATTGACAAAAAACCTACCGTCTCATGTCTGTCATGTCTTTGCATGGCACTGACTGACAAAAACCATCATTCATGATTGATGGAATTGATTGACGCTAGCATGACCGTGTAATGGACGCCTTAGAATTGTTCATACTGGAGTCCTTCCAGATTAGGGCGATTAACCTTTCAAATACCGTCAATTTGAGACAAATTTAATGAATTCAATGCCGTTAACAGTGTGTGTGTGATGGTTTCATAGAATTTCTCATAAAAAAACTCTTCCTTCGATTCGTTTGACGCTTAAGTGTGCCATCACTTTTATACACCCCAATTAGAAAATTAAGTTACAATCATAATTCAAGCACTAAAATGTTACTTACATGCACTTAGGTAGTGTTTTTTTAAGAAATTAGTTACCTTAATTGTAGGGAAATAATATGGACATCGACGCGCCACACCGGTTGCGCATCGGTAATAGTATCTACGCACACAGACAGACTGGTGACGTAATCACGATTTATTAAGAATTTATCAAACTAGGTATATTTTTAACCGACTTCAAAAAGAAGCAGGGTCTATGTTCGGCTGAATGTATTTTTTATTATACTAGATTTGTTTTAGATTATTACTTATTTTAAAAAATAGCTGAAATGGATTCAGTAGTTTCTGAACATACTTCTTTCAGGTTTGCATTTATGTCACATTGTTGTATATGAAATGAGAAAAAACAGAAACGTTTATTATATGAAGATTAAGGACTCCACTCTGCAAGGTTTTGAACCTGGTAAATATCTACAAAATCATCTGTAAATACGTATTTTTGTTTAATAAATAATAGTAGTTTATGTGACTAGGGGATAAAGCAATGTCTTTAAGTCGCGGGCGGCATGTTGAATTCCGAACGAAACGAAGGTTGCTGGTTTTGGATTTATAAAATTAACTCCCGAACATTGCGAGGGAGTTAATAAAGAAACCTGAGTGAAGTGAGGAATTCAAGCCGCCCAAAACAAAGACAGCTTTATCCCCGTGTTGCATACTCTACTTTTTACACCATCTGTGAGATAATTAAAAGACAATTTTGTAGACCAAATCACATATTAGAGAAATATAAGTATTTTAATTACAAGTTCATCAAACAAACAAAATTCACTACTCCAAGATTCCATAGTTTCAATTTTCTATAACGCTCCCGTCAGTAAGCACGTTTTATTCTATTTTCTTTTTTTTTGTTAGTGGCCAGTTTTAATTTCGAGTCAACTCGTTCAATGCACGTACATTTTAATTCACAATGTTGACGATTTTTGGTGTTTCAAATTCAAATCTCATTATTCCCTAGGGATCGGCCATACTGCATTATCTCCATATGGATAGAATAACTTGCTTTAAGTGAGGTTTGTATGACGTATAAAACGACATTATCGAGCAGGTGGTGTAAAAAGAATATTTAGATAGCCTGGAGTCGTCTCCACTCCACAAGCTTGCATACAAAACTATTAAACTCTGTCGACGAACCGACAAAGCGGCAACGATACGACAAGCGTATAATGACAAATACGCGTCCATGAAGTTACGCGTCCGTGGACAGTACGCCATAGTTTTGTATGTAAGCTTCACGCAGGCGTACACCAAGCGTATTAGGACAAATACGCTTCTATGAAGCTACGCGTTCGTGGACAGTAGGTCTTAGTCTTCTCTATCACTGAGTTGTGATTCTACTGTAGTATACAATGCGTTCCAAATGAGAATAGGATCGCCCGCCATGTTGTGATGTCACGATTTACTGTCACATTGAGGAAAGAAATTTTTAAACATTAATTTACGAAAAGTTTAATTTATTTATGAACTTTAAACGAAAAAAGTTTAATCAGAATCCAGGTCTTCAATTTTACTCATCTGTAAGTTCTTCAATTTTGCCAAAATTTCTTCGATTTGACAGTCCGACGAGACGTCAAAACATAGGAATCGGTCCTATTCTCATTTGGAACGCGTAGTATATCTGAATATCTATGGTCCACATTAATAGTATTTATTTTACTATAAACCTGGTTTAGTTTACACGGACTCCTGCACGCTCCTGTACTCGTAAACGCTGCCCCTCTCCAGGAAGGCGCTGGCCGGCTTGTGGCTGTGCGCGCCGCATGCGCACTTCACGCCAGGGTCGCCGTACCCGCCGCCGCCAGGAGAGTTCATTATGTATTTATCCTGCAAAGAAACAGGGTTATAAGTGTAATTACAAGTGATTTGTAAATCTTTTGAAAACAATAAATATCTAAAACCATATTTCTATGATACTCACCCCTTTTTTTTATGGTGGGAAAAAATCATCCAATGACAACCCCCGCTCTTGGGCAGAGCGGGAGATAGTGTCAGACTCTTACTGACTAAAAGACCCACCCCGTTCCTTCTAGCCTTCATACCGGGGTTCGAGCGCCCTTTCGGAATACCCTGGCCCCATGATACTCACCCCTGGGAACGCCTGCACGGACGCCTTGCCTCCGAGGTTGATAACTCGTCCGTCCACACGCTGCAACAAGTTCAGACCTCGCTCTCCGGGTTCACCACCTGAGAACATCATACACCCATTAGTAACTTATCTATAAGTATGACTCCTGCCAAGCCGCGAAACGTACCCATACCCACTCGTCCGTCCGGCCACAAAATAGATATGTACAGAAGACAATCTACATACAAAGCGCGCTCGAGCAACGCACACATAGACACCGCTCACGGACACGATGTTTTGGATCAATTCAACTCATTGCGAGCGCGTATGCATCCGCTTGAGACATTTGTCTGTGAACTTTTTTGTGAATTAATGGAGCAAAAAACAAGTTAGAACGGTTTAGTGGACGGTTTTTTAAATCCAACATTAATTGCTGAATTATCATTTTTTAAGCTACCAATTTTAATATGTAATTAGGTAGATATTTGCTTGTGCTTTGATAGATTGTTTTTACGTAACTCAGAACAGTTAGGTAGGTAGATAAGTACACGACTTTGTAGATATGTAATATTTTTACAATTTATATTAGATACTAGCTTTTGCCCGCGCGGCTTCGCACCCGCTCTTCCCTGCTCCACCCTACTGTACCCTACTCTACCATACTATACTCCACTATACCCTACTCTACACTACTCTACCCTACTCTACCTTACTCTACCCTACACTACCCTACTCTACTCTACACTACCCTAATTTTCATATTTTTTCCATAAGAACCTTCTCCTCACAATAACGAACACAACAAAAAAAGAATGAGCTAAGTCGGTCCAGCCATTCACACGTGATGGCGTGATTAAGGAAATAGGGATTCATTTTTATATAATTACTAGCTGTACCCGCGCGGCTTCGCTCCCGCTCTTCCCTACTTCAGCCTACCCTACTCTACCCTACTCTACCCTACTCTACCCTACTCTACCCTCCTCTACCCTCCTCTACCCTCCTCTACCCTCTACCCTCCTCTACCCTCTACCCTCCTCTACCCTCCTCTACCCTCCTCTACCCTACTCTACCCTACTCTACCCTACCCTACTCTACTCTACCCTACTCTACCTTACTCTACCTTACTCTACCCTACACTACCCTACTATACCCTACACTACCCTAATTTTCATTTTTTTTTTCCATAAGAACCTTCTCCTCATAATAACGAACACAACAAAAAAAAAATTAGCGAAATCGGTCCAAGCGTTGTTGAGTTATGCGCTTACCAACACATTTTGCGATTTATTTTTATATTATAGATATAGATTTATCGCCGCACCCGAACGCGCTCGAACAGATCGGCGCCGACCCTAGCGCGATTGCTGAATGTAGTTATGAAAAGTGAAGTATAACAGTAGTAACAGGCGTGGTGCCTATTCCCTCTCCTAGAGAGGAGGCCTGAGTCCCAACAGTGGGAACATTATAAGGCCGACTATGCTATGCTATGCTATACTTACCATTCATGCCATAAGGCTGGAAGGATCTTCGTTCAGTTAGCACTGACAGCTGCACGCTACGACGGAACACCAACTCTCTGGTCACACCGTCTCCGCCGTTCCAACCACCTGGAATGATAACAAAGGGCTGAAGAAATCACTAACTGTAAAGTCACTAGATAGATAATAATAATATTCCACATAATAATAATAATAATATTCCACAACTATCACACAGCGCCGTCTAGTCCCAAGCTAAGCAGAGCTTGTGTTATGGGTACTAGAGAACTGATAAACATACTTATATATTTCTAAATACATACATATTATAGATAAATTACACCCAGACACAGAACAAATGATCGTGCTCATCACACAAACATTGGTCCTGGGTGGGAATCGAACCCATGACCTTCGGCATAGCAGTCAGGGTCACTAACCACTAGACCAACAGGCCTGTCATAAGATTCTTTATACAGGCCTATCATAAGATTTTTTTTTGCTTTTTTGTTTTCACGTGGGTGAAGCCACCGACAGAAGCTTATAAGTGTCTCATATTCAACAATGAGTTTTAATATTATATTCTAGTCATTATGTCATTTAATCTACTAGAACATTACCCTTAGATAGACGTAAACTGCACTTGGCGACCTTGCTATATGGAATTATCAAGTCTCACTCCCCTTCTTACTTATATGATAAGCTGACATGGACTCGTAGACATGGAATTGGTGAGGGAAGAAAATGCTCTCAACAGCTTTCTACTCCCCAGCACAAGTCAGCGGCTTTTAGAGGCAGTTTTCGTTACGCAGCTTCAAAATGTTTGAATAATATCCCCCCTCCTATAAAATTCAGTAGAAGTTGCTCGGCTTTCAAATCAAAATTAAAGTTATTTTTGTTCAATCATCAAATCGTCTTATAAGATATTCGAGCCGACATTTCAGCCATTTGATATGCAATATTTTATAGTTTGATCAACTATTTACCTGTCTCGATTTTAGCATTTGTTATTTTTTTTATTTTCAAGCAATTTAGTTATCAATTTATACAGATGTTTTAATTTTTTATACTTTTTGTTGTTTGATTGTCTTTTAATTTTACTTATGTTATCAATTGTTTACACTCTTGTTTCTAATATTGTTAAATGATATCTCAGCTATATTTTCTGTTTTAAATGGGCACATAAATCTTTTTTGGAATATTTTTATAAATATAAATCGTAATTTCTTCTTTTAGCTGGTCTATGCACAGATTTTATTTTTGGTTTTTAATAAATATTTTCTGTTCGAGCATATGGTACCCAAGGGCTGCAGCTGTAAATCAGCGTCAGGTGGTGGCCTTGTGTTACCATTTGGCATTATGCTGAGCTGAGGCCTTTTTGGCATTACTCAATGTACCATGTGTTTAATTTTAAGGTGTTTCCGTTTTTGTAATGCTAATTAAACGCAATTTTCTTTCTTTCTTTGCCGCCCGAGCCCGTACGCAGAGAGAACTTAGTGACAAGCATGGGGTAGCGGCGCTCCACGATCTCCACGTCCGTGATGCGCGTGTTCGTCATGTGCGTGTGCAGCCGGGGCCCTGAGGACACATGTATCATCTACTAGAACATTACCTTTGCCGCCCGAGCCCGTACGCAGAGAGAACTTAGTGACAAGCATGGGGTAGCGGCGCTCCACGATCTCCACGTCCGTGATGCGCGTGTTCGTCATGTGCGTGTGCAGCCGGGGCCCTGAGGACACATGTATCATCTACTAGAACATTACCTTTGCCGCCCGAGCCCGTACGCAGAGAGAACTTAGTGACAAGCATGGGGTAGCGGCGCTCCACGATCTCCACGTCCGTGATGCGCGTGTTCGTCATGTGCGTGTGCAGCCGGGGCCCTGAGGACACATGTATCATCTACTAGAACATTACCTTTGCCGCCCGAGCCCGTACGCAGAGAGAACTTAGTGACAAGCATGGGGTAGCGGCGCTCCACGATCTCCACGTCCGTGATGCGCGTGTTCGTCATGTGCGTGTGCAGCCGGGGCCCTGAGGACACATGTATCATCTACTAGAACATTACCTTTGCCGCCCGAGCCCGTACGCAGAGAGAACTTAGTGACAAGCATGGGGTAGCGGCGCTCCACGATCTCCACGTCCGTGATGCGCGTGTTCGTCATGTGCGTGTGCAGCCGGGGCCCTGAGGACACATGTATCATCTACTAGAACATTACCTTTGCCGCCCGAGCCCGTACGCAGAGAGAACTTAGTGACAAGCATGGGGTAGCGGCGCTCCACGATCTCCACGTCCGTGATGCGCGTGTTCGTCATGTGCGTGTGCAGCCGGGGCCCTGAGGACACATGTATCATCTACTAGAACATTACCTTTGCCGCCCGAGCCCGTACGCAGAGAGAACTTAGTGACAAGCATGGGGTAGCGGCGCTCCACGATCTCCACGTCCGTGATGCGCGTGTTCGTCATGTGCGTGTGCAGCCGGGGCCCTGAGGACACATGTATCATCTACTAGAACATTACCTTTGCCGCCCGAGCCCGTACGCAGAGAGAACTTAGTGACAAGCATGGGGTAGCGGCGCTCCACGATCTCCACGTCCGTGATGCGCGTGTTCGTCATGTGCGTGTGCAGCCGGGGCCCTGAGGACACATGTATCATCTACTAGAACATTACCTTTGCCGCCCGAGCCCGTACGCAGAGAGAACTTAGTGACAAGCATGGGGTAGCGGCGCTCCACGATCTCCACGCCCGTGATGCGCGTGTTCGTCATGTGCGTGTGCAGCCGGGGCCCTGAGGACACATGTATCATCTACTAGAACATTACCTTTGCCGCCCGAGCCCGTACGCAGAGAGAACTTAGTGACAAGCATGGGGTAGCGGCGCTCCACGATCTCCACGTCCGTGATGCGCGTGTTCGTCATGTGCGTGTGCAGCCGGGGCCCTGAGGACACATGTATCATCTACTAGAACATTACCTTTGCCGCCCGAGCCCGTACGCAGAGAGAACTTAGTGACAAGCATGGGGTAGCGGCGCTCCACGATCTCCACGTCCGTGATGCGCGTGTTCGTCATGTGCGTGTGCACGCCGCCGCACCCGTGCCAGCCGCGGCCCTGAGGGAAAGGAATGAAGAAAATGTACGTCTAAAATTCTAGATCACAGATTCGCAACGGGGGCGGTACCGCCCCCACGTGGACGCTGGAGCTTTCGAGGGAGGCTGAAACGGGTCCAAAGGCAAATGGGGAGTTTTATGTCAGTCAAGGGGGCGGTCGCGGCGTGGGTTTAGTGCAGTAGCTAATTTACTGTTAAAAATCTAGTTTTAGACACAAATGCATTACTTACAGCACCACTGCCACCCGCAACAGTCTCATAGTAGCCCCAATCTTCTTCACCTAACGTGAGGTTGTTCATGCAACCCTGAGACGCTGCACACACCTGGGGGATAACATTGACATTTCTATAGTTCAACATAATTATACGCTGCAAGAACGTTTCAAAGAAGCTTCCTTAAGAGGCTCCTTTTCCACTCGCCTATCGTAAACATCGAGCATGGTTTAAAAGCTTGTTACTTCATCTAACGCAATCCAACGTGATGTTTGACGAAAAGGCAACGCGAAAAAAGAGTCATAATACCTGAAAACTCTGTTGGCATTCAGTTATTCCGTGATTTACTCGAATATTTTACAAACTTGTTCCAGGAAATATGTGTTTTTTTTTAAACACTTAAAAGTTTTTGAAAATCATTGTCATTATTTAGAATCTTGATAAAATTTGCTAGGCTTGTATAGTTGTACTTTTTTTTTACTTTTTAATTTTTGAGTAAATTATGTCAAAGTTCATGCAAAATATTAAGAAAATTTAATTTAAATCTGGAACATTAAAAAGGCTGATGATGAACTTGTTTAGTTCGGTGACTTGTGTTATACAAATGGCGAAAGCGCTGCACATAGGACAAGGCCGATTCCAAATAATTCCTAAACAAACGTACAAACCTGGAATGCTTTCAGTACGACATCGACAATCCTCTGTGACGTGAGCACGTTGCCGCCGACGACCGCGGCGTCCTCTGACGGGTCTAGTATGGAACCTTCCGGAATTATAACCTTCACGGGGTTCAAGCAGCCCTGTAATGAATATAAGACAATGGTATCAAAAAACCCGACCAAGTACGAGTCAACTCGCGCACTGAGGGTTCCGCACAAACTAACCTATTTAAATAGTTGGATCCCCGAGTGGAGTTTCGAAGATTTTTCCAAATCGCAAAAAAAGTTTTTTTTTTTTTGTGACATAACAACAAGTTTACTGTTTTGAGATTTATTCCTAGATCTTGCTGCATAACAAACGTCAAGGTTCTAGGTCAACGGGCTCCTATGAATTTTGATTACCTTGAGAATGTCGAAATATACGTTTTTGGCGACATAAATGTTAATTTAAAAGTTTGATTTTTACACAGCTTCAAGGGACCGCAAAAAAGAATATAGTTTTAATTTCAACTAATCACCTGCACTCATTTCCGAGACAAAGGGCCTTCACAGACAGACAGACAACAAAGTGATCCTATATGGGTTCTGTTTTTTTTTTCTTTTGAGATACGGAACCCTAAAAAGAATTAATAATAATAATATTATTTTATTGAAATCACTTGAATACAAATATCAATGTCGCCCTGGCTCTTGTACCAGGATATCCTGTATCAAAAGAGCCAGACCTCTCACTATACAGGAATTATAATCAGAAGATAATTAATGTTACCTGATTTAAAGGCACGTCATGTCCGACCATGCAGCGCAGACAGTATATGAGCGCTGACAGCGTAATGGCTCGGGGAGCGTTCAGGTTGCCCCACACCTCGACTCCAGTGCCGCTGGAATACCATAAAACATTATATTGGACACAATGAGGATGTTCTAAAATGACGTTCACCAGGTGGCAGCACTGAGTCGTCAGGTTTAGGTTTCACCTGTCAAAACACTTGTGTTAATGACATTTAATGTTTTAATTATTTACATTAAAACACTTTATGTAAGTATTTATTTTTTTTTGTTGTTTCTTTCAGTTTCGTTCCAAGTTACATTCTAGGGTTTTTCTCAAATGTCAAAACAGATCTTTTGTTTTTTAACGAGTTTAGTTAGAGTTTAGTATCGACACAACGAATGGTCCTGTGTGTCTTGCCTCCATCAGATTCCCGCGACCCTCACCAAGTCATCAGTCCACCTCGTGGGATGCCTTGCAAAGCTGCGTCTTCCGGTACGCGGTCGCCATTCGAGCAGACCCTTTCGGCCCCATCAACCATATATTCTATGAAATGTGCCCTACGCCCCTCCCCATTTCTTCCCACTCCAGAACCTTCCGGCCCCACCGCCCATCAGTTCTGCGAGTAATGTGCCCTACCCACTTCTTCGGGCTATGTGCAGGTAACTACTACAGTACTACGGTACTCACGTGAAATCACAGACAGCGCTGCCCTCCTTCTCATCTAAGGTGACTGTGAGACAGATGGGCGTGCCATTGTCCATGTACTCGGTCGCTTTGAGCACGGTAGAGCCAGTCTTCGCTAAGGCGTTGCGGGCTATTTCCTGTAATTAAATATTTTTTTATGATAATTTTTGAAGTTCATCAATAAATGTCTGAGAATTTATGTAATTTTACGCACAATGATTGCAAGATGCAAAAAAAAAAAAATATGATTCTGTAAAGTTGTAATTAGAAGTAGAAATTTTATGAATCTGTAAAGTACAGTCTTTTCCAGTTTTCAGAGTTTTTCCTATATTTGTGGTAAGAGGCTTCATGCCAAATTTCAGGATTCTAGGTTAACAGGAAGTACCCTATGAATTTTGTTTCCTTTGAATGTGTCGAAATACACGCTTTTTGCTACATGAACGGCCGTAACTTTTTAATTTGTTAACTCAGAAGTTTGATTTTTTTTACAGCTTCAAGAGACCGCAGACATGATTTTAACTCGATACTTCCACGCATTCCAGAGATAAAGGGTCTTGACAGACAGACAGACGGACGGACAACAAAGTGACCGTGAGTGTGGGTTCCGTTTTTCCTTAAAAACCAAAAGATCAAGTATGACAACCCCCGCTCTTGGGCGGAGAGGGATAGATAGATAGATAGATAGATAGATAAAATCATTTATTGGCTACAGCACAAAACATGCACCAAAATACATAATGCACACAGATTATAAAAACTAAGCACATAGACAACAACAAAGGAAAAAATAAAATAATAACACATGTAGGTACTTAGACAAAAAAAAAAAAAAAAGAGAAATAACAAAATAGACCCATAGTGCGGTGTGCATGTCGCGCTGCACCAATGGGAGTCCAGCTCAGCATGTGTCAGGCAAAAATACCTGACGCTGATATTATGCTGGATCCTTGTGGTGACATTCGGACGCTCAGATGGTTTTGAGTGAAAAGTTTTAACGAAGTGGATTTTGTAGGTGGTGAATATGTAGATAAATATATAAAGTTGTCAAAGTGAATAATGTATAAAATAATGTAATGTGCGAGTATGTGTGTGTAATGGAACAAAAAAGGTGAGGTGCGGTGAGTCATAAACAGCATTATCAATATGTATTAACCTATCAAACGCAAGCTACCAAGCGCAATATGTGGGTACGCCCAGCAGACTGTCCCGGAAACAAGGAACACGCAGACCAGCTATATGAAGGACGTATTCGAAATGAACATACCACGTTCTTTCTGTGAGGTGATGAGAAATTGTCGTAGCCTCACTCTGAACGTGTTAACACATTTAACATTCCTAATCGGCGGAGGAACATTGTTCCAGCATTTGGATGCTGCGTACCTGAAACTGCCCCTGAAGGCAGCCGTCTTGTGCGATGGAGTGGACAGTTGTTGCGAGCACTGTCTGATGGCACATTGCCTTTTGCTTGCGATCCAGCTCAATTTATTATAAAGATAAGTCGGCTGTTTGTACTTTATCACCCCAAACAGTAGGCAAGCCAAATGCAACTTACGACGCGACTTCATTCTAAGGATAGAGTGCTTATTTAAAAACGGCGTTACATGAGTTCTTGCTGGGATGTTGAAACAAAATCGAGCACAGGCGTTTTGTACCCTCTGGATCAGTCGATCAGTTCGTGCCAGTAGTCGAGGGCCAATAACGGTATCCGCATAGTTTAGATTCGAAAGCACAAGCGATTCAACAAGCTGGATACGCAACTCTTCGGAGAGATATGGCCTTATTTTATAAAGGACCTTTAGTCGGTAGAAACATGTGCGTACGGCGGCTGCCACGTGTACTTCGTATCTCAACCCTTCGTCCATATTCAGACCCAAATTACGTGCCTCACTGACTCGACTGACCGACTCACCCAATAGGGTAACATTAAGTGTTGATGGCACTGCACTGATTTGACATTTGGTTCCAAAAAGCATGTATTTGGTTTTAGTAGGGTTCAATACCAAACCGTTATTTTCAGCCCAACTTGCTATTCTGTCGAGATCATCGTTTAGATCCTTTAGTGCGCTGTCATAGTCACTCGGCTTAAAAGAGATATACACTTGCACATCATCGGCATAAATATGGTACCTACATCGTTTTAAAGAATGTATAATGTCTGCACAATACAAAATAAAGATTATAGGGCCCAAAATAGAGCCTTGCGGAACTCCCCTGCTAACAGGGGTGAGTGACGAAACAAGTGACGAGCCATCGCCCAACCGGATGTCGACACGTTGCCGTCGGCTGGTGAGATAACTATGGAACCAGTGTATCGCATCCTGATCGAAACCGTAATAGTTCAACTTTGACAGAAATAAATCAATATTGATACAGTCAAAAGCCCTCGAAAAGTCAAGCAAAACGAGAAGGGTACATAGGCCACTATCCTGTGCTGCCAAAATGTTGTCCGTTACATCTAGAAGAGCTGTAGCAGTACCGCGCCGTTTACGAAAACCTGACTGTAGCTCAGGCAGTATGTTTTTTTCTTCCAAATATTTCGACAACTGTTCGCATACCGCCTTCTCCGCAATCTTGGACAGGCAAGGCAGTATGCTAATAGGTCGGAGATCTTTTAAGTCTGTTGGATTAGATATTTTGGGTAGCGGTCTAACAATAGCAATTTTCCAAATGTCAGGGAATGTTGTAGAGCCGATTGAACCATTCACGATGTTGGTGATGAGTTTGAGTGTGTGTGGGAGGGTTAGCAAAAGCATATTCAGCGTCACCTTATCACAGCCCTCAGCGTTAGATTGAAGCTCACGAAAGTATCTCAAAACTTGACCTGTGGTTACTGGCTGCAACGTGAAATTGAAACCATCATCCCCGAAACGATGAGACTCAAAGAAATTACGTAGTGAAATGTCACAGTCTGGGTTCCCAGGAACGTTCAAAAAATGATTATTTATCCGGTCTGGGTCTCTAAAGTGGGTAGGAAGGTCGTCAATTTGTTTATTTGGGAGTACAGTGTTTTTTAAATTGCTCCATAAGGTTTTAGGGTCTTTAATTTTGTTATTAATATTGAATTTGAAATATGCGACTTTTTCTCTGAAAATTGAACTTCTCACCAGAGATTTCATTTGCTTGTAGTATGCCCTTTTTGAGTCTGACTTCGTTTTACGATATTTGGTCAAGGCGGCATTTCGTAAGTGCATCATTAGTTTAATAGTCTCAGTAATCCAAGGGTATGATGGTTCCTTAATTAAGCGTGTCTTAACTGGAGCGTGCAAATCGTAAATTGCTAAAATGGTTTTATTCAGTTCGTCAACCATGTCATTTACATTACATAAATTACATATGTTGTCCCAGTTTATAAGAGACAAATCCTTCTCCAGCATTTCTCTATTTATTTGATTAATAGGTCTGTACGTTACTGTGTGAGGTTTATATTTACTGCGCCTAATATCAAATTCACATACGATAAGCGAGTGACCATTTATTGAGCCATAAGGCTCAACTGACACTCCTCTGTGGTTGACATTAGTACAGACAACGTCGATCAATGTTCCACTGTGGTCTGTGAAATGAGTGGGTGAGCTTACCAATTGTTTTAGGCCCAGGCTATTCAGAAACTCGGTTACTTTCTTAGTTTGGCCATCAGCATTTAGTAAGTTCACATTGAAATCGCCGAGCAGTATGTAGTAGTCGCATTTTGCTAATGAACTAATGGAATCAGTTATGGCGTCGAGAAAAAGGTCTAAATCAGAGCGCGGAGGGCGGTACGCAGTACCTATTGCAATTTTATTACCATTTAGTGTTAGGGTAATCCACATTTGTTCAATCGACTCGTATCTTGGATCAGCTGGAGTGGACAAGGTACGAACGGTCAGGCCACGTTTAAGATAAAACCCTACACCACCCCCGTGACCCCCATGCACAGAAAGCGGTCGTGGCGTGTGCCGCAAGCGGTACCCTGGCACAGTGGGAGCACGCAACTCCTCTCCGGCACGTAACCAAGTCTCGTTGACCGCCATTATATCGAATGAATGCCTTTCAATTGCTGCTATAAAATCTAATTAAAGGCGAAAGGAGAAGTAACTGCGGGAAGAAGTGTAAATAGGATTATTCCAATGTAAAGAGTAAAACTCATAAGTAATAAATCAAAAAAAATAATTGCAATTATTAATTGTATATAAGTCAGTGTATAATACATTTGTGTATAAGTTATTACATATAACAAATTTTGATAATAAATACGTGTAAATATAAGAATGTTGTAAATATAATAGGTGTATGATTTAAAATAATCTATGCATAAAAACATTATTAACTCTGTATTGAGTAATAAATAAATCAACGCCATCAATACTGTCCATAATTTGCCAAAAAGGGCGACATTAACATGACCATAGTAATTATAATTAAAGGCTAAAGAAGAAGTAACTGCTGGAAGAAATGTAAACTGGATAATTCCAATGTAAATAATAAAAATTGTAAATAATAATTCAATAAATTTGACTGTAATTAATATTGTAATATGAATGACAAAAAATATCTTAGTAAAACTATTTGTAAATAATAATTGTGTATAAGTCAGTGTATAAGTTATTATATATAGCAGATTTTGATAATAAATACGTGTAAATATAAAAATGTTGTAAATATTTATCATGTTAAACATTATTAACTCTGTATCAGGATTGAGTAAAAAATAAACCACCGCCATCGATACTGTCCATAATTTCCCCAAAAGAATTACATTCACAAAATGACGTTTGCTTAGTGTCGACCAAAGTCGTAGAGGGCAAAATAAAGTCGGCTCAAGAAATTCGAGCTGGCTCCCACTCGGCACCGCAGGAAACACACACCACCCCACGGCAATAATTAGTTTGTAGACCAAAACAAAACAATTTTCTTTACAAAATAAAACTTTGCGACCCGCGAAACAAACTAACAAGTAAGCTAAAGCATCCAGAGAAATGATTATTAAATTAAACAAGCTAAATAATGACTTCGGATGCAGTACAAACTGGTCATTAGCCAAAAATCCTGCAAATATCAGCTTCACATCTGATACGTTCAGACCTTAGATTATCCTCCCTGCGTGCGAAAATTCTCCCATCCCTTGTCCATACATATTTCCACTTATGTTGGCTTCCCGCCTGACGGGCGTTATAAAATAACTGGCGGTTAGTCCGTGTAAGTCGCTCGTTCAGATAAACACGGTGCGCCGGCCCACTCATATCAAGGTCATTAGAAGTTATTCCGCGCCGCACCCGAGCCGCCCGCAGTAGTGAGTCGCGCGTAACTCGCCTTGCGAATCGCACAGATATACTTCGTGGCCGCTGTGCAGTGGTGTCAGCAGAGATGGAGCTATTGGGAAGTACATGATTGCGGCGCGTGGATCCGACTCGCTCAACGAGAACGACGTCCCTCTCGTCGATGACGACACCGAGCTTTACCCCGAGAACCTTAATTAAGTGCAGGGCGTTCTCATCCCTGCATTCAGGAATACCCGAAACCTCGATGTCGTTGAGAAGTAGCTCCTGATCGCGGTCATTCAATTGGCTTCTCAGCTCGTCGATGGTACTCTCCAGGTGACCCCTGTCCGGCAGGACCTTTTGCTCCAGTTTTTGCTCAAGGGAGTCCATTCGCCCTTCAAAGGTGTCCAAACGCTGATCCGCAGCTTTAAGGGAGTCTTTAATCTGCGCCATTTCAGTGCGCAGCTGTAGGAACTCTTGATGCATCAGGTGGAACTCCTTACGCAGCTCTTCCTTAAAAAGCCGCAGCTCGTTCGCCAAGTCCGGAGAAGAATTTATGGTGGAATCCAGCGCCGCCGCCGTACATGTGCTGGTGTCCATGAGCTCTTCAGAGCTCATGCGCTCGTCTACTTGAGCGGCCCTTGTCCGAACTGGTGTGTCCGCCTTGTTGTCTCTGACTTGATTTTTGCCACATTCAGGGCAGCGCCAAGTGGGTTTAATAAAACCCGTGGTCGGAAGGCAGACGCAAGCGCGATGATAAAATCCACTGCAGTTGTTACATTTAGCGGCATCTATCGGCGATAAAAATTTCGCGCAACCACCGCACTTAGCTGCAGGCATGTTGCTTTGTTCGTTTGACGTTTACCCAATAATCTAGTTATTGACCTACACAGTTGTTCTGCGTAATCCCAAAAGATGGCGCTATACTAAATAATAAGTTTTATGGGGACTGTCTATGGTATATTAACACCATACAGCTGTCACTAGGGCAAACAGAGTAAGACACACAGTCTCAGGCGACACTTCACATCTAGTTTTTTAATAAGTTCATTAGATCACTTAAATGTTCCAATATTTTTAATTTTAGGGTAGATTTTAGCCACTTATGTTAAGTTTTAAGTTTAAACATCAATTACTTTGAATACACTGCACTTGTACGCTGGATAATAGTTTGTGTGGAGAGATACTTTAAGCTTTAACTTTCTTTATCACAACTGTTCGTATAAAATGGTTTCTTATATTTAAAAACACTAATTCCCACAATAAGGAGTACTGACCAACTTGACGTCCGTGACGTCACCTGGGAGATAGTGTCAGACTCTTACTGACTAAAAAACCCATCCCGTTCCTTCAAGCTTTCTTACCGGGGCTCGAGCGCCCTTTCGGATAACCCTGGCCCCAGTAGGCTTCGACCCGGCTGGGCCCCTGCTGTTGCTGACAACTCCTTGAGGCGCGCGGGAACAGCGCGCGCCGTCGACAGTCGCCGGACAGTTACCGGACGGCCGGACAGCAAGCTACCCATTGCTCACTGTCCGCAAGCCCGCGTCTACGGTGGCCGGAAATTGGGATCAGAATCCCGGCGGCGGCGAGAACGCCGTTGCCTGATGCGTTCGGCCTCCTCCTTTGCGAGCATTACTGCTTCGCAGAAGTCGGCGACCGCCTGCCACTCCTCCTCGCTCCGGACCATGGCCTCAATCAAGGCCCGGCGTAGTTACTTACCTTGAGCATGTCCCTGACAGCCAACTCGGCGTTATTCTGTATGTACGTCATGTACGCTTGAGTAACATCTAGTCCGTATTCAGCGATCAGATCACCAACCAACTGGATACCCTGGCGAAAGAACATAGGTAATTAAAGTACGGCCGACGGATCTTGGCGAGCCGGAACTTTGCGCACGAACGTTTTTTAGGAACCATATTTATTTTTTTATTTATTTAAACTTCATGTACAATAGTGGTACATAGGCGGACTTAATGCCACAAGGCATTCTCTACCAGTCAACCTTTGGATTAAAAAAGACAACACTGTGGTAGGTTTGCACAATAAACAAATACATAACAAATAGTTCAAATGGAAAAATATAAAATAAGTTATTTATAATAATAAAATACATATATATGCTAAAATAATAAACTAATAAATACTATGAAAAATATCAAATCACTATGAGAACTTAATAACAATTCTGAACGAAGACCGAACTAAGGTTGAGAGGACTTCAAGTAGTAGTTCCGAGTTCCATATGGTGGCATGAGGCGACGTGCGCGACGAGATTGGCCCGCCAAGATCCATCGGGCGTACCATAATTACTTGTATTATTTTGCTTTTGAAGTACTTAAGTGTTTTTAGGATTTCTTCTAGTGTATTTCATTTGCTATTTAAATTATTCGCAAATTGTTTCCTAGTAAATATTGCGATATAAAAATGATGTAATTTTGTATCTCAAGTGTCTGCACAGCTGGATAATATGTGGAATTATTGAAATAGGCGCGATCTAAGTAAATTAGAGCTGAGAATTTTATTGTACTTAGTGTTGACTAACTCAGCGAAGTATGCCGAGAAGGTCACCTGATACATTTGCTGCCAAATACTACAAAAACATCAAAATCAAATCAAAATCAAAGCATTTATTTCAAATAGACCATTTACAGGCACTTTTGAATAGTCAAATGTCGGTCAGTCCAAGAAAAGTGAAGCTAAATTGCACGTTCCAAAGAGTAGGTCTCTATGGAGAAGAACGTGCAAGAAACTCCATGGATCCACTCCTGGATCCTCCATGGATATCACACTGGACTCCATCAAAATGTGTATACCTTTATTGTAATTGTAAACTATTCATACGAAGACATGGCTAAAAAGACTTAGTTAGCTAAAAACGCGTGCGATGCGCCGCCTTGGCTCGCTCAAGCAGAGATTTTGTTTTTGGGGTGACAAATCATCAAAAAAACTTTTTCCGCTCTAGTTGGAGCGCTTTCGCCATTATAAAGCAGGCAAAAAAAAAAATAAAGCTAGAATTACACTGCACACACGTGTGCCACACACGTCGATCTGGGCGCATCGGTCTCATACATTTTATATGGCAACTAGACTTGTAGAGCTACACTTGATCCACGCCACGCGACGTCATTCTACGTACAAATCGAGCGTGGTTGACGTGTGCGTCGGTCTAATGTAGTTCTAGCTTAATATTAGCGTGACATACCCTTTGATTAGCAGCGACTTGAGCCTTCAAATCTGACAAGTTGTCAGCCAAGTTCCTGGTGCCGGAACACCCAGGAACCTTACCAGGCTTCATCAATTCTGTAATAAATAATATTACATACAATGTATTGGTTTTACATAGGACCATATCGACCATTAAAAACGACACTCACGTTTTTTTTTTTCGATGGGAAATATCATCCAATGACAACCCCCGCTCTTGGGCGGAGCGGGAGATAGTGTCAGACTCTTACTGACTAAAAAACCCATCCCGTTCCTTCAAGCCTTCATACCGGGGCTCGAGCGCCCTTTCGGATAACCCTGGCCCCAGTAGGCTTCGACCCGGCTGGGCCCCTGCTGTTGCTGACAACTCCTTGAGGCGCGCGGGAATAGCGCGCGCCGTCGACGACTTGGGCTTGGTCCGGACAGTTACCGGACGGTCGGACAGCAAGCTACCCATTGCTCACTGTCCGCAAGCCCGCGCCTACGGTGGGACACTCACATGTTTATCATGTAGGCTGATTGTTGTCTTCTCAAAGTAAAAGGAATTTTAAATAAATAGGGTTCAAATTTCACTAGACCTACTCCGTAAAAAAAGACCGTCTGAGACACCAATCTGCATGGTTGTCATACTTCTCATATGATTTGACCATTACATATTTGCTGTATGGACTTTAAGAGACTTTGACCCCTGAGTTTGTTTCGGTGTTTCTTCTCAGGGTAGTCAGCTAGGAAACACCGGTCTCATCTAGCGTAAACTGACGAAAAAATTAATCAAAAGTATTATTTTTAAATCTATTTTCTAAATAAATATCATTTAACCACGAATGCGTAGCTTCATAGATACATTTTCATCATTATACGCTTGATGTCAACGAAGCAGCAATGACACGATAATATAACGTTGCCGTTTCGATGACAGAGTTTTATAGTTTTGTACGTAAGTTGCGAGCAGTTGTACACCAAGCGTATAATGACGATTACGCGTCTATCAAGCTACGCGTCCATGGACCGTAGACCTTAAATAAAAATTGGATTTCTACCCAATTTTTACGCGTTTTTAAATAACTTAGCCTATGAGCGTGAGGTCGTGCATTTCATTGGAAATAATGAATACTGTAAACAATTTTAATTATTTCCAATAAGTATAATTATTTTCAATTATTTCCAAAGAGTTTAATATAAAGGTACAATTCCGAGAACTGCAACCGCAAACTGTAAGCGACACTACGAATTTCTATTGAATCTCTTGAAATAGATTCCTAGTGCGGCGACACTGCGGCCCGCAGTCGCGGCGCGCAGGCTTCAGCGCCAGACTTCATACGTACAAAAATGACGATTTTTTCAGAAGATGATGAAGAGAAATTAATCAACTTTGTTGCTGGTCATCCACAAAAGTCGCCATCATCTTCTTCTTCAAACAAAAGAAAATTATCGATAGCATTGTGGGATAAGCTGTTTCGCACAAAGGTACTGGAGTGACTGAAGCATGGTTCTGCATTATGCAGCAGCGACATGCCACCGAGCTTGGAATAGAAGCATCTGGTCGCGCAGGCAGCACTACGGTCAACCGCAGCCGCTAGCCGCAGTGCTATCTGTTGTTACAGTCTGCAGTTCGTCTCGAAATTGTACCTTAAATATTGTCAACGTTTCTTTCCCCATACGCACCTTCAGTAATCAACTCCTCATTGAAGACCCCTCCCTCCACCAGGACAGTGGACTTGAAGGCGGCGCCCTCCTGCGCCAGAGTGACGGAGTGCGGCGGCATGGAGCCGGGCGTGAGGCCGCCGATGTCCGCGTGGTGCCCGCGAGACGCCACGTAGAACACGGGACGCGGTTGGGACCTACCATGGCAACTCAGAAATTGGTATCATCGGGCAGAAGAGTACTTATAGTATAGCATAGTCGGCCTTATAATATTCCAACTCTTAGGACTCAGGCCTTCTCTCTAGGAGAGGGAATGGGCCTTAATCCACCACGCGGGCCCAGTGCGGGCTGATGAATGTCACATGTTTTCAAGTTTTTAGTTCTAGAACAAGCCAATTGCCTCACGATGTTTTTTTTTTTTTTTTTTTTTTTTTTTTATAATATTCCACAACTATCACACAACGCCGTTTAGTCCCAAGCTAAGCAGAGCTTGTGTTATGGGTACTAGACAACTGATAAACATACTTATATATTTCTAAATACATACATATTATGGATAAATTACACCCAGACACAGAACAAATGATCGTGCTCATCACACAAACATTTGTCCTGGGTGGGAATCGAACCCACGACCTTCGGCATAGCAGTCAGGGTCACTAACCACTAGACCAACAGGCCTGTCGAGTTTTCCTAAGAGGGACAAGGACAGGAACCTTGGCCCCGTTTTATTTGGGGTCAGTGCAACACGTTTTTTCTTCCATTATATCCTGTCACTCGTCACGCTATCACTTTTCTTCCATATCACTTCTCACACAATCCATCCATATTTTCTTTGGCCTATCTCCATCCATTTACATATAAACTTATAACTCTTTAGTAACATGCGTTCCATCCCTCCTCTTCACATGCCCATAACAAGACAACCTGGGGCCAGGGTTATCCGAAAAGGCGCTCGAGCCCCGGTATAAAGGCTTGAAGGAACGGAGTGAGTTTTTTAGTCAGTAAGAGTCTGACACTATCTCCCGCTCCGCTCAAGAGCGGGGGTTGTCATTGACAGACAAACGATAACCTTTCAACTTTTCAGTCACGGGCACCACTTTCACTCTCCCTAATATACTCATTTTTCACTTTATCCATTCTCGTCACACCACACATCCATCTTAAAATTTTCATTTCAGCTACATGCAATCTTTTGTCATCCGTCTTTTTCACAGCCCAACATACAGTATGACAGACCTTATCACGGACTTATAGATTTTACCCTTCAACTTGAGGTCACAAATGGTCAATGGTCACTTAAGTATATACACCGTTAAATTTTAATCGTTTTAATCCCGTGGAGGATCGATCCGGTACATGAAACACTAATGATTTGTAAAAATAAAATTAAAAAATAAAGTACCTTTTTTTCAAAACTCGTATTAATTTACGCATGTACGAAATTAATTTCTTTAAGAAAACGTCAGCTGAGCGAGTTCAATGACCTGCAGGTGGTTTGTACGCAACGTCGACTTCTGCCTACGGGTCATTGAACTCGCTCTCCCTCCACGGGATTAAAACGATTAAAATTTCGAACGACCTACCGAATTAAGAACGACCTTCACGTTTTTATATTCTAAAGGCTTCAACTTTCGGTTAGTATCAAATTTATTCGTTAAACACACCGGTGCATTTTTCCAAAAAAATAATAATTGTTTGGCCAGGAATTTCTTAGGCAACCCACCCGCGTTATATTATTTAATTTACTAGATTTGTCATAAAATACGTTTCATCTATTAAACAGACCGGTGAAGGTCATTCTTAATCGTATCCTCTACTTATAGGTACATTATTTATAAAAATTATCTAGATTACACATAAAATACAAAAAAAAAATTAAAACCAAACAAAACGAATCAAGGTAGGTACATATCAGTGGGCCACTGAACGCGTCACCAACCAATCAACCAACTAACCAATCTATTCCTAATTAAGATAAAATTAACTCACTCCCAGAACACAGGCGTGATCACAGTCAAATCAGGTAGATGAGAGCCTCCTGCTTTCGGGTGATTCGCCAGCAGGATCTGGTTCTCTTTTATTGAGCCACCGCGAATTTTCATCTATAGAAAGAAAATATTGAGTTAAAATAACAATATTACTAATTAAGGTAAAGTCCCGCAAACCTCCATCGAAAAGGGAGGATCCTCCGACAAGACAGGTGTAATTTCTGGTGGGCAACTGCCCAATAAATTATTTCCCGTAACCGTACGGACCGAGCCCAAGTCATCAACGGCGCGAAGTATTCCATGCGCGCCTCAAAGAACTGTCAATAAACCGTAGGGTCAAAACAGGTCCGAAGCCTACTGGGGCCATGGGTCGACTTCTAAAAAAGTTACTCGTGGTCCCGGTTCGTAAAGGACAACTGAATGAACATAGGTGTGGGTAGTCAGTACAAGTCTGAGAGCGGATAAAGACATTAGATAATTTCCCACCCCGAAACCAACCATGGATCGTCCGAAAGGGAATCCCGGTGTACTAGGATGCAAGGTAAAGAAAGAACATAGAAGTGGGTCTTAGTTAGTAAAAGTCTGACTCGCCCACTCACCCTAGAGCGGAAGAAGTCATTGGATGATTTTCCACCTAAAAAAGGCTCAAAAACAAAAGGCTAGCATGGCCATACAAACGTCTCCTCCGTGAGGGATTTGAACGCACGACGCGCAGCACAGCAGCCAATACCTCAAGCACTGCACCAATCGTGTCGATTACACGTTCTTTTTCTTCATACCTGGTACTGCACAGCCTCCTGCATGGACCCCAGGTGCACGGGTATGTGCGGCGCGTTGGACACGAGGCCTCCGTCCGCGCCGAACAGCGCGCACGAGAAGTCCAGCCGCTCCTTAATGTTCACTGATATTGACGTTCGTTGGAGGACTCTGTGGATTATATTGTCATAGCACGACTTTTTATTTTTTGTAATTTATTAACTACAATAGAATAGAATTTATTTTATATCGGACATAAAAAGATCATCCATATAATGTTAGTAACTTAATCCATTTTTACACAAAAGTTCAATAAATTAATGGAGCGTGGGCTAAAATTGTTTTTTGAAAATTAACAGCAATCTGACTTGTACAGGCCGAAAGATTATTTTGATTTTTTTGATGAATACTCAAAGAAATGAAGATAATTCCGCTCTTTATTATAATTATAAAATTTTACAGAACTCCGTGTTTTTTAGGTGAAGTGGAAAACATAAGCTTGACACACTATAAACCTTATTTATAGGGTTAACAACCCTGAGGTAATTGACGTTACAGTATAACTTAGTATCTGTGTGTGTATGTATCTGTGTATTCTATGCACCAAGTTACAATACAATCGATGCTAACGCGCCAAAAGCCATTCCTTCCGGGTAGCGCTAACAGAGACGTTTTCGTGACTCAGAAAGCGGGAGGTATATTTTAACGTCAATCGGCGAATTTCGTCAAGAAACAAATCGAAAAAAAATCACGTTTTCTCACCTGCCCATCTGCTCAGCAATAGACATGAACCGATGACTAAATATGCTCAGCTGTATGGAGTCCAGTTCAGTTGTGATTTTCTTCCGCTTGCCAGTTCCTATCACTATGCGGATGTCGCCTAGTTCCGTTATCTCCGCGCGGCAGTCTGTTGGAAAATATTTTAAATTAGTGTAATATAATAATTTTAAATAGCTGTAGCTGTTGTACCAAAGTTTTTATTCATTTGAGGACTACGCGGTTGTTCTGAAGTCACGACGCGCGACCGTCCGCCGGCTGCCTCCCCGCTGTCCTCTCACACTGCGGCCAGCACGCGGCGATGTTCAGAGGTGCGGCCTCAAAAGTCAGCTACTCTGTTCTTAGGAGCGGCCTCAAGAGTGGACCTAACCGTAAACTAAGCGCAACGCGACACGATCGGAGGACGCAAGCCTAGTTCAGAAGAGGGTGTAAACTTGAGTGCACATAGATCCCTAAGTAATAAGTAAAAAAATGTTTTTCGATTATCGACTTTATTGTCGGGTAATAAGTAAGTAATTAAAAAAAAAATTCGAGATGTGTGGAGCCAGATTACACCGGATCGGACCTGCCAAATTTTAAGTTGGTAGGTGTTGCTGAGATTCTGAGATTTCGTGGTTAGTCAGTGAGTGGTATTTCGCTTTAATATGTATAGATTTTCAAACCTTTATTTTTCAACACCATGGTTAGCTAGCGTAGTAGTTGAGCGATTGACTACTACACTACGTGTCGTGCGTTCGTGTTCCGTACGGAACAAATACTAATACAAACTATTTTATTGTTGATAGGTACGCGCTTGAAACAAAAAAAAACACTAATACAAATATTTGTATGGACTGCAGATAAATCTGGGCGTCTTGTGTATGTGAATTTACATGTTTGTGATCACACCAACGTTACAGAAGTAATTCCTAGTGTGTGGCCATTTTTTTTTTAAACTTACCTGGCTCAACCACTATAGTAGACAGTCCATCCATAATAATAGCGGGTCCCGGCAATTCTTGTTTTGGCTTCAGCTTCTCTAACAAGTAGATCTTAGTCTCTTGATAACCTCCTTCGAAGTATACTTGTGTACTCTGCAAAGAATTTGGTAACCATTGAAAAAAGAAAAGACTACCAAAAAAATGTAACGGACTTCCACACAAATGATAAAAATATGAAGATATCTAGTTTACCAAATGTAACTTAATAAACGCACATCCTAAATGTTTAAACTGAACAACCTTCCACTAGACTCTTTTTCAGGAAACGAAAAAACAAATCGGCCTCTCCATACAAACTGCCCAATCAAGTTTTTAATTTTGTATGGCGAGGCTGTTTTTTTTTTTCGTTACCTGAAAAAGTCTTGTGGAAGGTTGTTCAGTTTCGTCTACTGAGCAAGCCCTTAAAGTTTGCGGAGGGCTGTCCCCTACACCCTGTATTAAACAGATCAGTTTCGAGACGACTGTCTATTATTGCAGCTGCACCGCGCAACTTCGCTGTCTCTTTCTGATTTTTCTACTCTTTCTACGCCGTGGAAAGGCTTGTAGACCGACATTCAAGATTCTCGATATCATTTATTTTTTATTATAAAACCCACAGTACTATACTTTTTTTTTCTACATACGTAACACCTGTATAGGTAATTATAGATATAAACTACCTGTTGAGGCTCCGGTATGGTCCCAAGCCCATGAGGTGGCGCTACTTCCTTAGGCACGGTGCTAAGTCCAATGCCACGCACTCTGACGTCATCGACGATGATGTCACGCTTCGACAGCGTGAAACCGAACTCTTTCTTATACCTACAAACAAAGAAAACAATTGTTCAAGTAATGATGATAGGGTGATAATGATGAAAGGGTACTTCCCTTTGACCCAGAATCTTGAAATTTGTCATATTTAACAATATCTTATAGCTCAGGTACATCACAAAAAAAAACTTATTTTGCAATTCGGAAAAATCTTCGAGACTCCATTCGGAAATTGCACTTGCTCAGGGCCTCAAGTCTGCTATTACAATAGTGTCAGAATGGTCTATCATTGATGTCATAATTGTCGATTTTGACAAGTTTGGTAATCTACTAATATAATGGCGTCATTATGACTTTCCAATGGTCAACCACTGACACTCCATTGAAAGAAGTGACATAGAATGGAAATCTCGTACATATTGACAAATGAATATTTGACGTTTGCGGTAATCTGCTAAAACTTTGACAGTTTATTTGATCAGTGTTTTACCATTAAAACGTTATTGTGCAGTTATTGGTTTTAATGTGCTCGAAATTATCATTCTACCACAATTCTATTACAAGACCAGTGACCGATCAATGATCGATTATTATGAATTAGCAGATTACAAACTTTTAGCAAAATGACAATGGGATCGTGTTGGAATGACGAATTTATAAAAATAGCAGACTTGGGGCCCAGTTTTTATATTTCAAACCACTGACATAATAACATATTTCTTTTTTTTTTATTATATTTTCTTCCAGTATGAATTATCTACACTATTGTTATAAAGTGGTATAGTTTGGTTTGTTTTTTTTTTGTTAGTAGAAGGTAATCTCTGGAAGTACTGGTCCGGATGCTAAATTTTTTTCACCAATAGAAAGCTGCTTTTATCCTCTATGTTGCGGGCGAAGCTGCGGGCATAATTTAGTTATATTATAAACCAATCTCACAGTAGTGATCTTGCTCAGCAATCTACAAAGCCTACCTCTCAACGAAGGCAGCATAAAAGTCTCCATGTCTGCAAGCCCTGTCGGACTTCTCTTGGAGAGGAGCCACCATCAGCGCACAGTCGGTGCCAGCGTAACGGAGGTGGAGGTATGGCTCCGTTTTTATTTGAGAGTCTGGAATTCCCTGGAAAACAGAGAGAGCCATTTTATTCAAAATAATTGATAGAAATACATATTGAGATGTGCAGATGGACTTCAGCGAATACAGTAAGCCTGACGGATCTTGGCGAGCCTGAACATAGGCTCTGCGCATCTCTCTCTCTCACGTCCGTCGTTTGCCATGATCGACGAGAGCGTAAATCTTGATTAACCCCTCTAGCGACGATTGTACATACGTCTGTACAACTTGGATGTCCTTGAAAAATGCTCAATTTTCGTGTTTTCCCCAAGTTTGTACAAAAGTTATTTGGCCGAAAATTTTGGTTTTTATGCATATTTTTCTATAAATATATTATATTATTTGTTTTTACTAGAACAATAAAAAAAAAAGGTTTTTTTTTTTTGAATGATTTTTTTGGTAATTTACGTAAATAGTGCAATTTTTCGGGTAAATGGACCCCTGGCGTTCGAGGGGTTAACATAAGAAAGTAGTCAGTACATAATGCTCAATTTTAGAGCAACATTGATAAACAGAACCAACACTGCATTTAACATATTATGATGCTAAATATGCAGTGTCTTTTGTACAATTACCGGCACGGATCTTGAGCGCTCGGCGTCAGAGTGGGGATCGCTTTGCGCATTCCATACATTGGCGAGGCAATCGTCGTCGTTGTTAGATACATGCAGCAAGCGCAGGGAACGAATCACGAGTGACTTCTATGACACGATGGCGCGGCGAGCCAATGACACTGAAACTCCCGGCGTCTCACTTCGTACCACTAAAGAGACCGAATATTTGACTTCTGCACAACTTGAAGCCAGCGTTAAACATCCGTGCCAGTAATTGTATACGAGTTTAAGCGTTTCTCAACGCGCCCCTGGTACTTCTATATCATGGGCTCTCTAGAAATAATTCCTAGAGAGAAGCCATGTTTAAAGAAAAAAAAAGATCTCACCTGCTCCCTTAATTTATCCTTGGCCACACTAGCTAATAAGTCGAGCTGTGCATCTAACTGCTCGAAGTTAGATGGACTGTACACGGCCGCGGCGGGTGACTGCTCTTCTTGCACAATGTCCGCTAACGCCATGCCGTATGCCGACAGAATACCTGGAGAAAGAGACAGAGGATAGTGAGTAAGAGAGATAGTGTATATGTAATTTGCATCGATGTAATTGGCAAGGTGTTCTGCGGAACGGTTTCAAGAGTTACCGTGGCCCCTAAACTTAAAGGAAAGCTGAAGGAACTAAGGTGCAAAGAGAAGTCAGTAAAACCGTAGGGGCCCAGCAGGGTCGAAGCCTACCTATACAGGGTTATTTGTAAGACACTGGCAACCTGTCAGGACTATGTTACTGACATCATAAACAACCACTTTTGTTCTATGACTTTTAAAAATGTATCATATTTCAGTTTATCAGACTTTCATACAAAAATAAAAAATATTTAAAATTGAACGTTCTAAATATTACGAAGCCTATACGAAGCTAGCGATAGTACAATAGCGGAAGGGACCGGGATCGGGCGGCGGAGGTGCTTGATGCGCTTGCGTCGCATCATATATACGTAGGTAGGTATAGCAAAATACAGAGTTGAAATGTGTTACATAGAACAACAAAATCTTGAAGGTTTGTTTTTGGTAAATGAATTATGTTTTGTAAAAAGTCATAGAACAAAAGTTGTTGTTTATGATGTCAGTAATACAGGCCTGCAGGGTTGTTAGTGTTTACAAATAATATGTAGAAGGCGTGTAACCGTGGAATAAAGTACATTGACCTTTTTCTAATATCTCTGCGTAGGTACTTTTTTTTTATGGTGGAAAAAAATCATGCATTGACATCCCCCGCCCTTGGGCGGAGCGGGAGATAGTGTCAGACTCTTACTGACTAAAAGACCCACCCCGTTCCTTCTAGCCTTCATACCGGGGCTCGAGCGCCCTTTCGGATAACCCTGGCCCCAGTAGGCTTCGACCCGGCTGGGTCCCTGCTGTTGCTGACAACTCCTTGAGGCGCGCGAGAACAGTGCGCGCCGTCGACGACTTGGGCTTGGTCCGGACAGTTACCGGACGGCCGGACAGCGAGCTACCCATTGCTCACTGTCCGCAAGCCCGCGCCTACGGTGGCCGGAAATCGGGATCAGAATCCCGACGGGGATCAGAATCCCGGCGGTGCGTAGGTACTTGAAAAACAAACAATGAACTGCTTTTCATTACTAGAAGAAAAGTTTTTTTTTAAATGGTATAAACCAGTTCTTGACTGCAATCCCACCTGATGGTAAGCAGTGACGCAATCTCTGATGGCGAGGCGCACTAGTTTATTAAGAGCCTATTCACTCTAGCCTTGAAGACACCTAAATTATAATTGAACGGGAAGACCGCAGCAGGCAAATTGCTCCAGTCCTTCAGTTTACGCGGTATAAACGACGAAACGAAACGCTTAGTCCAAACCGTAGATGTTTCAACAGTTTAAGGGCGGCTCGCCGTATGACCGACGGGTTGTCCAATGGTATGTTGGATTTTATTTAACAATTTATGTTTACTACTCGTTCCAAATGAGAATAGGACCGATTCCTATGTTTTGACGTCTCGTCGTACTGTCAAATCGAAGAAATTTTGGCAAAATTGAAGAACTCAGAGATGAGTAAAATTGATAAACTGGATTCTGATTAAACTTTTTTCGTTCACAGTTCATAAATAAATGAAATTTTTCATAAATTAATTAATATTTAAAAAAAGAAATCCTCGGTTTGACAGTAAATCGTGACGTCACAACATGGCGGCCGATCCTATTCTCATTTGGAACGCATTGTACACTATATTATTGTACTAACATAATATCGCACCCATAAAACAAAAATGGCATTATACCAAAAAGGTGATATTTCAGTAGTCATAAAGTATTCAGTATACCTACTTACTTACTCGATAAGTTGAGAATCAATTACCGAGGAACATTAACAACTGGGACAAAGACTTTGACAATCAGAGGATGGATTGTGATAATCAGATTGAAAAGTTAAAGGTTTACCAAAAATTACAAAATTTAGAGTGCCTTCTGCCACTTTTGAATTTGATTATAGTGCAAACTGCAAATGCAAATTTTACGTGTTTAAGTAATTTCTTAAAGATAGCAATTTTAATTACTACCTTTATTCAAAAAATAAATAGTTAATTGCTACTACGGAACCCAGTAAAATATACTGTCCGTCTTTATCCGTCTGTCAAAGTACTATGTGTTAGCGCGGGGAAGTCATTTTCCGCCGGTAACGAAACCATAGCGCGATTCAGGAATCGGCGCTCACCTAACAACGCCATCTAGGAAGGCAGAAGTGAACTTCTACTGTGAAACTGTGTCATACTTTTAAAGTGTTTTCGTTCGTGTTTTCGGTTATTTATAACATAATTTATAAATAAAGTTATTAGTGTGTTAGATTAGCTTTAATTTTAATCATAATAAATTAATATTGTACACAGATTTCGACCCGTAACTCACCTCACGAACATTGTAAGTAAAACCTGATTACAGACAAAAATGTCTTAACTCATTTTACAATCCTGTTTACCTTTTTTCCGGTGGGAAAATCATCTAATGACATCCCCCGCTCTTCGGCGGAGCGGGAGATAGAGTCAGACTTTTACTGACTAAAAACCCACTCCTGTTCCTTCGTTGCCTTTCGTACCGGGGCTGAGCTATCTTTCGAAGTAACCCTGGCCCCAGTAGGCTTCGACCCAGTTGGGGCCCCTGCTGTTGCTGACAACTGCTTGAGGCGCGCGGGAACAGTGTGCGCCGTCGATGACTTGGGCTCGGTCCGGACAGTTACCGGACGGTCGGACAGCGAGCTACCCATTGCTCGCCGTCCGCAAGCCCGCGCCTACGGTGGCCGGAAATCGGGAACGGTTTCCCGGCGGCGGCGAGAGCGCCGTTGCCTTATGCGGTCGGCCTCCTCCTTTGCTAGCATTACTGCTTCACAGGAGGCGACCGCCTGCCACTCCTCCTCGTTTCGGACCATGGCCTGTACCAAGACCAGGCGCGAGAGATCGCCGCCGCCGATCGCCCTCACAAGGACACGGCGATGCTCTGGCTCTCTCCAGGCTCGCAGCTTCCCGGGAAACCGTGCGATATCCCCGCACCATCCGTATTGCATCCTGTTTCACCTTCTATTTGAGTCGAATATTGAAATATCCTTATTTCTCATATCACACTTATATTATAAATGGTGCAAGGGACAGCCCTCCACAAACTTTAAGGGCTTTCTCAGTAGACGAATCTGAACAACCCACCATAATTTTTTTTTTCAGGAAACGAAAAAAAAATTCAGCCTTCCATACAAACTGTCCAATCAAGTTAATAATTTTGTATGGTGAGGCGGATTTTTTTTTTCGTTTCCTGAAAACATTTTTTATGGTATGTTGTTCAGTTTCGTCTACTGAGCAAGCCCTTAAAGTTTGTGGAGGGCTGTCCCTTACACCTTGTATAGGAGAAAGTTCCTACCAGAAATCTAAAAGGAAACTTAAAAATATAAATAAAAAATAACCGTATATACCTAGTCTGTCTAAAAAATCTAACGACTTGGAAATTTTTGAAATCAATAAAAAATCTGTTGTTGGCAACGTGAATTTTAAAAATGTAAATTAAAAAATAAACTTATATCCTTAATTCAAATGGTTTACAATTTTATTTAGCACTAGCTTTTGCCCGCGGCTTCACCCGCGAGGATGTGACTGACCTGCATACTTGTGTATGAGCACGGCGGAGATGCCGAGTTGTCGTGCGACGCTGCAGGCGTGCTGGCCGCCCGCGCCGCCGAAGCACGCCAGTGCGTGCTGCGACGCGTCGTGTCCACGGGCTGTCGTTAATGCCCTAGAAAAAAAACAATAGGTAACTAAAACATGTACTATTTTTTTATTCAAGAGATTCGCAAATGAATTTTTATGTTTTTTTTTTTTTTAGTTTTATATCTCAAGAGTCTACACAACTGAGCGAAATAAGGTCACAAACGCGATTTCGGTAAAATAGAACTGATTCGCGATGGAAAAAATGAATTGCACAGCCTGCACCTGCGTTCGGCGAAACTAGAGAGTTTAGGGCCCTCGCCCACGGCAGCTTTTTGTAGCGACGCAGTCGCGCGTTTCGTAAACACACGACGGCATTGCTACTAACGCGCGTTAGTCGCATTGGCAACGCGCTGCAGAAGCGATGCTAACGCGCTACTAACGCGCTATAGCACCGCGACTGTATCGATGGAAACGCGCTACTGACATGCTAATAATAGAATAGAATAAACTTTATTGTACACCAAAAACTAACACAGCTTATACAAAAACTTAAATTTATGACAGTCAAGCATCGCGACTGTATCGATGCAAATGCGCGACTGTGTCGGACTACATCGGGGAGAAGGTGAAACATTCTACATACAAAAACTTAGTTTTTAGGGTTCCGCCCCTCAAAAGGAAAAAAGCGGAACCCTTGAAGGATCACTTTGTTGTCCATCTGTCTGTCTGTGAAGACCCTTTATCTCAAGAACGCATGGAGGTATCGAGTTGAAATTAAAACCATATATTAGGTACTCAAGTATGCGATCCCTTGAAGTTGTAAAAAAATCAAACTTATGAGTTAGCGAAAAAAAAAAGATACAGACATTTATGTCGCAAAAAAACGTGTATTTCGACACTCACAAGGGATTCAAAGTTCTTAGGGTACTTCCCGTAGACCTAGAATCCTAAAATTTGATATGAAGCAAGGTCTCATAGAACAAGTCTAGGAAAAAATTTGAAAACTGTAAATTTGTAGTATACGTCAAAAAAAAAAAATAGGATATATGGAACTCTCAGTGTGCGAGTCCGACTCGCACATGCTCTGTTTTGTGTTGATACTGAATTGCGTTTGCTTCGCAACAGAAGCGCGACAGTATCCCGTTTGCATCGCGACAAAAACTCGACAGTATCGCGACTGATAATCGTGGGCGAGGGCAAACCGCTTGCGACCGTATCGCGACTTTTTCGAAGCAAACGCGCGACCGCATGGCGACTGCATCGCTACAAAAGTCGTCGTGAGCGAGGGCCTTAACTGAAACAATGGCGCCCTGAACCACTGGACCAACGATGCAGGAAAATTGTTCGAGAATCATTAGGGCGTATCTTGAACATACTCACAGCCAGAATTAAATGTATACTCGTGAGTATCTGTACATTTAATTCCGGCTAGCTACGCCCGGATAGAGCCCCGCTGACCTTTAAATACATTTTCTTTGAGAAATATGGATTGATTTACATATCGACTGTCGTTACGTAAACTGTCGAATCTGAAATTTTGCGTTATTTTTTGTTTCTGTTTGAAGTCTAATAAAAACTAGCTAGCTTAATAAAAAATATTTTCGTCTAACAATTCTTAAACCAAACATTTAAAACTAAAATGGTAAAGTTATTAATGACAAAGTCATCCATAAAATAAACTTCAAATAACTCTCCTGCAAAGTAAACTTTTTCACTTTCGATAGTTTACCTAGGGACAATCGACATATGCTATGATGTACATGCTGAAGAACAACATATTTTTAAAGATCAAAGTCGTTTGAAAGGAATAAAATAAGCGAAAAAATTTCATGATGTTAAAAATGTTTTTTTTTGTCTTACGAAAAAATCATATGTTGAACATGAATCTATAATACTTTTTTTTTTCAATTGTTAGCGGTTACCGAGGAGTGGGCTTCAAAAAGCCACTGTTTTTATAGCATTGTTCGGAAGTTAGGGTCTTAATAACATCAGATTACATAAACGATTACAAAAAATAAAACTCTGTAACATATCCAGCAGCAATAAATAAATAAACATACCTTATTGGTCTACACATTGCTTCGTTGGCAACATTTATGAATCCCATTGCTACTTCTTCCATAGTCATCTATTAACAAAAAGAATAAAAAAAAATAAAAAAATATGTTGAAAAAAAAATCATATAGTCAGTCTTATCATGTTCCCACTGCTGGGACTCAGGTCTCCTCTCTAGGAGAGGGAATGGGCCGTAGTCCACCACGCGGGCCCAGTGCGGGTTGGTGGATGTCACATGTCTTCGAATTTTTGGTCCTAGGACATGCCGATTTCCTCACAATGTTTTCCTTCACCGTTTTGAAAGCAATGGTGATGAAATAAATTACAGAAAGTAAAGAAACCGGTAAATTTAAGTATAGTCTGTCTAAAAAATCAAACGACTTGGGATTTTTTTAAGGAAATAAAAATTTTGTTGTTGGCAACGCAAATTTTAGTTGTCATTCACTTGTTTCTTGAGATGATGATAGTTCTACAACAGATGTTGATCGTAATATGGCTAGTGATGATGAATCAATAAGCGGAGTAGAATATTTTGAATCAGATTATCTCTATGATTCCAGATTTATACTTAAAGGGCTTATTAGAAAAGCCCTTGTTATTTTATAAGTAAAATCTCGATAAATAATATTCATAAACAGCAAAGTTATTAGCGTTGGTTTATGTCCCAAAATGTCACTCAATTTATGGAAATATTGTGCAAGCTATTGATTAATGAATGAATAAGTGACAATTATTAAGGAAAAACACTGCCCGCAGTATTTTCTACTAGCAATTGTTACGTTTGATTGATTCTATGATGAATTTACCTTTTCGTGGTCAATTTTACGATTTCGGTTTTTTCTACTTTTGACTACAAAAATATGATCAGTGACGGGTAAAGATAGCGCCCCATTTTTTTTTTGTACTAATTAAAAAGTAGGGTATAATACTAGTTTAAATCAACTCAAAAAATACTTACCTCTTTGCTACCATCCTGCTTCAAAAATGTGTTGATTTCGTTTGTCATTTTCTTGAATGCCGTGACCGTTGCCTCTTTATCTAAAGGCTCGTTCTCGCTTTTCCCGAAGATCTTCGGGAAGTATTCGGGCAGCAAACGACCTATGAAGCAAAAAACCATATCCGTAACTGCAGCCGTTTTTAAGTATTATCTACACTAATATTATTCGGGAACCGCAAGGCGATGCCGCTGTAAGTGCAGGTTTGTGGACGACGAACAATGGGTAGCTCCCCGTTCGGCAAGTACCGAGGCCAGTTCGTCACAACGCGTATAGTGCGTTTCACGTAATAATTCCCTTAGCCGTAATCTTGGCAATAAGGAAAAACAGTGTTGCTATATTTTTAGCAATGAAATTACTTAACACTTATTAGGGAGATTAACTAATTTTTGGTTACTTTTAACCTCATAATTTTTTTTTTTTTTCTTTTGGAAACTGTAAAAACTATTTTCGTATAAAGCTACTTACTATACAGGAATTCAGAACAATTCATAGCTTTAGTAGGCACTCACAGAAGGAAACGACAGATTGTCGAGTGCACTAGGAGCGGTTAGTCTTAATACGTTTGTTGACTAGCTAACGTTTACAGCGCAGCAAAACCATACTCTTTGTAAACACGACAGAAGCATATGATAATTGTAACTATACGATTTTTGTGACATAAACCAAAAAATAAGTCATTAATCAAATTTTTATTAAAAACCAGAAGACAATTTAATTTTTAAAATAACTATATTCATCTAAGGGTAACACCGGAGATGTTGCTATCACTATCATCTCCAACTTCAATTATAAACCTGTTTCTTTGAAATGTAATAAACGGCCGTATATTTTTTTTTTTCTTTAACTTAGAAGTTTGATCTTTTCACAGTTGCAAGGGATCGCAGACCTGATTATATGGTTTTAATTTCAACTCAATATCTTTCTCTGGTCTTTTTTTTTATGGTGGGAAAAAATCATGCATTGACATCCCCCGCTCTTGGGCGGAGCGGGAGATAGTGTCAGACTCTTACTGACTAAAAGACCCACCCCGTTCCTTCTAGCCTTCATACCACGGCTCGAGCGCCCTTCCGGATAACCCTGGCCCCAGTAGGCTTCGACCCGGCTGGGTCCCTGCTGTTGCTGACAACTCCTTCTCTTCTGGTCTTGGCAGACAGACAGACAAACGGACAACAAAGTGATCCGATAAGGGTTCTGTTCTTTTTCTTTTGAGGTTTGAGGAGGCAAATTTAAAAAAATGAATCTTGGAAAAGGCCACAATTCTGAAACTCACCCAACAATAGATTAGCGTCCGTCACAGTAAGAGGCCCCCCCTTCCTGTAGCACGCGGGGCCAGGCTCGGCGCCCGCGGACTCGGGGCCCGCCACGAACAGCCCCGAGCGGAACATCAGCATTGATCCCCCGCCGGCTGCTACTGTGTTTATGTCTGGAAAAATATTTTTTTGGTAGCGGTATAATTATTTATTTTTACTTTATTTTACTTCATTAGGGCATAAAACAAGCACACATTAACTACCGTGTGCGTACGCGGTAACGGTAAGTGTGAAAAAAAAACTGGGCAAGTGCGAGTCGGACTCCCACGCTAAGGGTTCCGTGCAAACTACAACTCCCGAATGGAGTCTCGAAGATATTTCGAATTGCATTTTTTTTGTGACGTATTTAACAAGAAATTTACTGTTTTCAGATTTTTTCCTATACCTGTGTTATAAGACCTTGCTTTGTGCCAAATTTCAGGATTCTGGGTCAACGGGAAGTACCCTATGAATTTCGATCTTTGAGAGTATCAAATATACGTTTTATTGCAACATAAACGGCCGTACCTTTTTTATTCATTACCTTAGAAGTTTGATTTTTTCACAGCTTAAAGGGACTGCAGACCTGAGTATATGGTTTTAATTTCAACTCAATACCTCCACGCGTTCTCGAGATGAAGGGTCTTGACAGACAGACAGACAGATAGACGGACGGACAACAAAGTCATCCTATAAGGGTTCCGATTTTTTATTTTTGAGGTACAGAACCCCAAAAACGAAACGGAACTACCGGTTTCGCGAGTGTTCGCACACACCGAAGCAGGCCGCCGCAGTCTGATCGCAGTTTTATTTAAATTTTACAAACTTAAAACATTGGTTTGGTCTTATCTCAAAGTGTTTTCCAGGTAATAAACCGAATCTGGTAGTTTCGATCGGCGTGGTATTTAATCAAAATAATATTAAAAATACCATTTCCGATTTTGTACGTTTTGAGTGACGTAAACAATCGACTTTACCTGTTTCAATAAGTTTTGGTAATTGCATACCCATTTAAATAATCGAAACTGCCAGTTTCGATCGATAATATCAGTGCATTTACGTAGTATATTATAGTAACTCAATTTTCTCAAAAACTATTCGTCGCCACTCCACTCTGATGGCTGCTTTCCTCGCACATCCGTGAAGTTACTATGAGTCATTTACTGCCACTTTTATCGTTAGAGTTACTTTCTACAAAATTGGTTTTAGTTTATGCAAAACCCGAAACACGAGTTATAAGCTTGTTATGTCAGCAAAAATACATAGTCACCGGGCCATCCAGGCGACTGAGGGACTGTTTTGCCCTTGCACCCAGCTTTTTGTTGGCTCCTCATGCTCGCTATGATCTGCCGTGACCTGTACTATTTAGTGTTGGTGGTATCCAACTTGTGACTATTTTAAATATTTTTGGGAAAAAATATAACATGATGTAATAGTACATTGTTACACAAGGGGTGAAAGTAACTCATTTCGTCCCGAGAAGGAGTTGGCGGCCGAGCGAAGCGAGGTCGCTAATTCGAGGGGTTAAATGGGTTACTTTCACCCCGAGGTAAACACTGTGCTTTTCATTACGAATACGAGGAAACTAAAAATAAAATAAAAAGTTTGTAAAACCTGAGTCGTCGTACCTATGATTTTAAGTAGGTATCTTTCTTCTGATTTAGGCGTTATAAGGTATTCCACTACTGCTTTAGCCTCTTCTCTTATGAAATTAGGCGTTAAATCACTATTTTAATCTGATAAACATAACGTGTTAATACAAATCTCTGTTGTACGGAAATGTAAACAAAACTCGAAAAAAACAACGACTGATTGCCACTTTCCCGCCATTTTGTTTTATTTTTTTTCTGCGGCCGGCCAGCTATTCAGCCTCATTAATGAAAAATTAGAAATTAATTGTAATCTTTTAAAAATAAAGTATTTTAAAGAAATAGTTGAACAAATAAATAGCTTAAAATATAACATTATTTAATTAATACTAGTTTTTAAGTTATTTTCAATTTTATATCGCGCTGTGATTGACTGACTGTATGGAAAATTGGAACATGTTTCAATAGAAATGTGAAGATAGAATTAGTTTTTTTTTTAATAATTTGACAGCTGTCAGTTGTAAAGTAAAACTCCCTAGGGATGAAAAGTATCACTTTCAGCCCGCTCCTCAGGCAAGTTCAGACCTACTTTCAGAGTATGAGTAATGAAAAAACTATTGGAATCCATTCAGTTACTGATTCTGAACAAACTATATCCTGGTTTCGCATAAACATTAAATTATGTTGTATATATTTGTTGTTCATTTTAAAGTCAAATAAATCCAAATTAATGTTGTAAATAATATAAATTCAAATATTAAAGAAACCCTGTTTTGTTCCCGACCTCACACATAAGAAAGAAACACACATTACAAACAACTTACTGTCCCCGCACACGGGCATCAAAAAAACGCCGCCACAAAAAAAAACGCTAGAAACGGCCACAAAAAACAGCTGAAGCCGGCGACACACCTTGTGTCCGGAGAAGCTTGAAGCTGCTTCAAGCGTTTTTTTTTTGTGGCGGTACCGCTTCACACGAGCCACAAAAAAGGGCCACCTCAAAATGAAGCTTGAAGCGGCGTTTTTTTATGGCCTGTGTGCGGGGACAGTTACTCGTAGATTTCGATAACTGAGCCAAAATTAATTTTAATCTAAGTAAACATTACCTAACTGCGGTGCTTGGATGGTGACACCGGCAGTAGTAGCTTCGTGGACATGTTCCAAAGAACCGGCGTATCTGGACACGTCCGTTGAAGTACCGCCCATGTCGAAGCCTAAAATGAAACATAAGTTGGTAGGATTAACAAAAGATACAGGTTGTTTCTTATTTCAACAGGGGTGTTTGTAAAACACTGGGAACATCTCAGGACTATGTTGATCCGCGCGCCTCAAGGAGTTGTCAGCAACAGCAGGGACCCAGCCGGGTCGAAGCCTACTGGGGCCAGGGTTATCCGAAAGGGCGCTCGAGCCCCGGTATGAAGGCTAGAAGGAACGGGGTGGGTCTTTTAGTCAGTAAGAGTCTGACACTATCTCCCGCTCCGCCCAAGGGCGGGGGATGTCAATGCATGATTTTTCCCACCATAAAAAAAAAAAGGACTATGTTCATGACATCGCTCATTGATGATTCATTGTTGATGATCATTTGTTCTGTGTCTGGGCGTAATTTATCTATAATATGTGTGTATTTAGAAATATATAAGTATGTGTATCAGTTGTCTAGTACCCATAACACAAGCTCTGCTTAGCTTGAGACTAGACGGCGTTGTGTGATAATTGTGGAATATTATTATTATTTATTATTATCGCATAAACACCCACTTTTGTTCTATAACTTTTAAAAATCTATCATATTTTAGTTCATCAGAAAAATAAAAGTATTTAAATTGAACGTTCTAAATATTATGAAGTCTATGCGAAGTAAGTGATAGTACAATAGCGGAGGGTAGCGAGGATTGGGCAGCGGGGGTAAACATTTCTGAGGAGATAACTACTGCAACTCGAGAAAAAAGGATTTTAATGCAAGTTCAGTGTCACACACACACACACATTGTACATACAAAATTCTGGCTTTATAATATTATTGCGAAGTGTGATAGTGTGGTACTTACCTATGACCGGTAAACCGGTTTCTTCCTGATAAGCTGTCATGGCGTACCCGACGACGCCTCCTGCAGGACCGGAGAGAATAGCTCTTGAGCCGTTGAACCTGGTGAAACAGTGTTACAATATATACTTAATTTGAAAAAAAAAAGAAACGACCCTTCCGAAAATTATACTTCCAGCTTTCCATTTTTTCACATTTAGGAGTATGAGGATTTAATGTAGGAGAGACTTCTTTGCGTCGATGCTATCCTAGTATTTCTGGTACGTTGTTTTTTAAACGATTAGGTACCTACTGTGTGCTTATAGCTTTTACTGTGTTAACTAGACAATACTACAAAAAATGTCACGGTTGTATTATATAAAAAGAAGCCGCAAAATTTCCAAATCCTAAGATCACAGGTCTGCTTACCTAGTTTAGGAGCTCGGGAATTCAACAACAATTTTTACAGATCTGTACAACCTACCTATTTCTCTACGCTATATTCTTTGCTGTTTTTATGTACAAATAAACATTTATTATTACGAGTATTATTAGCTTGTATACATCAGCAGGACAGCTCAAAAGAATCACCGTGGCCCTAAAACGCAAAGGGTAACTGAAGGAACACGGGTGGGTCTTAGTTAGTAAAACTACCTGTACCCCCAGAGAGGGAGAAGTTATTTTATGATTTCCTAATCGATCGATTTTATGAATTGTTGATATATATATTTTTTTTAATTAAAACAAGCTATGGCATATACTTATGTTACGTTCTTGAATAGATTATTACTCTGGAAGGTTAAGACCTTTCAGAATAATAATCTATTAAAAGCCTCAGGTAAGCCTCTTCATCTCTAAATTGGTTTTAGTCATGAGCTGACTGCGTAAAAGAAACCTCTCTGTATGTCATGTGATCCTAGTACTTTAGAATCGTTTGTTGCTTAAAAATTACTACCTTAGCAACCAAGTTTTGGATGGGCAGTCTGGAAAATTAATCCTGGAAGTATCTTGATAACTTACATATTCATAGGAGTAAGTCCACCATCAGACTGCATGAACAGCACATTGGCATCCTTCAGCCCTCCAGAGAAGCCATCAGCGAATCCTCTGACGTACTCCCGGATGTGAGGAGTGAGGTATGCGTCAGCTGATGCCGTGAAGCCGCGGGGTACCATGCGGACCATTGAGGTTATAGCGTGCGAGAGAGAGATTTGTTTGAACCCTGGTGAAAGAGACAAACCACAATTATCAAGTGTCTGAATGATACTATTTGAGTCACTATCTTCTATGTAAGCCACTTTTCGGGAAGTTGTAAAAAAAAATAACCATGAAGACAGGCGAGAGCGAAGCGGAGCACCCGCCTTCGGGCTCAAGCACATAAAGACACGACTTTTGTTGTGATTGGCGCAAACGTATCGGAAGTGAGAGGCTAAATAACTAGGGAAATTTGGAGAGACTAAAAATGAGAACAAGGTAGTAAGCGCTCTACAAGCGACCGATACGCAGAGACATGATCATATTTGCGCAGATTGAAAACAAATCGAATGTGTTGCGTTTTCGTGACGTGATTATTTACGTTGCTCGGTGCACGTTGCGTCGGTGTTTGAGCTCTTACTTTATTGCCGTCTTATTGTCTCGTTTGCTTAGTTATAAAATGAGAAGTTTGATCACGTGGCCAATAAAGAAATGTGGGGCCGTTTTGAACATACACCGTATTTTTTTTACCTGATTTAGCAAACTAAAGACAGATCAACATCTTACCAATCTGTTCAGCAATCTTCCCAATCCTAATCTCATGGTCATGATACGTATAGCTGTGAGCTAACACAACCGCCACACTCTCTATCCCTTTCTGTTTCAAAGCCAGCAGGTCCTTTCTTACTTCCTCCTCATCCAGGTCTTTGACCACTAACATCTTCTCTCCCGTGGTGCCGACGACTTGTGTCCAGTTCTTGCCAGTCTTGTCCATTTGGCATCGGTCTTCTAACGCTGGGATGACGCGGCAGTCTACTTCTATTACTTCCGAGTAGAGAACTCCTGGGCGTTTTATGTCCTGTGGAGTTTGAAGGGAGTTTTAAGAGTGGTCTTTGCAATGGTTAAGCTAGAACTACACTAGGCACACATGGGCCACATACACCGATCTGGGTGCGCCGGTCTCCTCACATTTTATATGGCAACTAGACTTGTAGAGCTACTTCAGACCCACGCCACGCGACTTTACAAATCAGGTGTGCGTCAGTCTAATGTAGTTCCTGTTTTTATGGTACATGCTTGTCTGGAAGATTATTTAGTAGCAGGAATTATGATTAAACATTAACTGTTGGATAAGAGAATGAATGGCTAGTAGAGTTTCAAATACGAGCAGCATCATTATTATTATTTTTTACATCTTTCGACTCGATGGTTATTTAAATATTTCTTACCTATACTAATCAGAAATCAAAAACTTTATTTCAAATAGACCACTTACTTTTGACTTGTCAAAATGTCGGTCAGTCAAAAAAAAAGTGACAAAAAGTTCTCCATAGAGTAGATCTGTATGTATGTAACTAACATTATAAAGCTGAAGAGTTTGTTGACGCACTAATCTCAAGAACTACTTGTTCGAATTGAAAAAATAAAATAGTGTTAGATTGCCCATATCATAGGCTATAACATAACGCTACAACCCACGAGAGCAGATAAGTAACCGAAGGCGCGAGTAAAACTATGGGAGACAGCTATCCTTGGATATCATATAAAAAAACACTAAGTCCCCCACCACATAACTCAAAAAATACTGAACGGATTTGCATGCAGTTTTGACCAATAGATAGACTGACTCATAAGGAAGTTTTAGGTGTATAATAAATACATAATAAAGTAGAGAAAAGCTGCGAATATCAAAAATTTCTGACACCTAAAGCTGGGGACGGGTCGCTAGATTTTTACATAAAAAAAAAACTTACCAACTCAAATATATGCGGCCTAGCCTGGTTCCCAATGTACAAGAGATCCTTGAACCCCTTGTTGATGATCAGCGCCATTTTAGCGCCCTTCCTCTCGAGCAACGCATTGGTGGCCACAGTGGTACCCATCCTGATAGATTCAATGAGGGACGAGTCCACCTTGCCATCGGCGTTTACGGCTTTACCCGTTTCCTGTAACAGAAATAGAAATATATATAGAACACTAGCTGTGTCCGCGACTTCGTTCGCGTGGACTATAGGATTTTGAATTTATTTTTTCTAAAATAAAAGTTGCTTATGTTACTCCTTATTACATCAGCTACCTGCCAATAAAAGTCCCGTCAAATTAGGTCCAGCAATTTCAGAGATTAGCCCGGACAAACAGACAGACAGACAAAAATTGTAAAAAATGTTATTTTGGTGTATGTACCGTATATATATTCATATGCATGTAGTAAAAAGCAGTTATTTCAATATTACAAACAGACACTCCAATTTTATTTATGTGTATGTATGTATGTATGTATTAGTTTTAGTATTTATGCGGAACCTGAAAAACGTTAGGTTACTTCTAGGCAAGCGTGCTCCATCGTCGGCGACATCATCGCTTACCATCAGGTGAGATGGTGGTCAAACGAGAGCCTATCAATAATAAAAAAGTGTCAAGTATTTTTATGTAAAGAATCTAAGTATGTACAAAATTACATAACTGTACCATGAAAAATCACAAAGTTATAAGCTTGTTATGTCAGCAAAAATACATAGTCAGCGGGCCATCCAGGCGACTGAGGGGTTGTTTTCGTTTTGCAATTGCGCCCAGCTGTTTGCTGTCTCCCAATGCTCGCTATAACCTGCCGTGATCTGTATTGTACTTATTGTCGGTGGTGTCTAAGTTGTAACCTTTTTAAATGTTTTTGGGAAAAAATATAACATGGTTTAAAAATGATTGGAATGGCAGCTATGTCCGCTCTTTCTCCCGCTAGTTGGCGCCTGTGTATTTGGAGGTCATTCATTTTGACAGCACCTTGTATCGTTGTATGGTGGTCAAAGATGATGGTTTGTTTGTTTATGTTGATTTATGTGAATTATGGTAGAAAAATACGGATCTTGGGCTATTTGTGAATTAAAAAAGAATTAAGACGAAGAAATGATTATTTATTATTAGCTCAGATGATTATCTTTGGGAAAGCTGTGTCCCGATGTTCTCGATGAGCATTTATAAAGGCACAACACAACACTGGGGCATTTTATTTTTACAAAAATGATGGTTATTTACTTGAAAACACAATATTTCCTTGAAAATCTATTGAGTTTGACAGATAGTATGACCTCCAAGTTCACTGGCGCCATCTACTTTGAGCTTCTCAGATTACACGCCATTGATTCAGTTACTGATTCTGTGCAAACAATATTCTGGTGTCGCATAAACTAAAAATAATCTACACTAATATAATAAAGTGGTAAAGTTTGTGTTTTTGTTTGTAGGAAATAATCTCTTGGAAGTACTGGTCCGATTGCTGAAATTTTTCACCGATAGAAAGCTGCTTTATTCCTGAGTGACATGGGCTATATTTCACGTATGCGGTCGAAGCCGCTGGCAAAAACTAGTGTTCTATATATAAAAGGAGAAACGGACTGACTGACATATCAACACACAGCGAAACTATTGGGACTAGGAACTTGAAATTTAGCAGAAGGCTTCCTCTTATAACGTAGGTAAGCACTAAGAGTTGATTTTTCAAAATTTACCCCCTACAGGGGTAAACAAAGTTCGTATGGAGAAACCTATAAACCTAGTACATTCATTATGCGTACAGCTAAGGAATGGAATTCCCTGCCGGAGTCTGTGTTTCCTGATAGCTATAACCTAGGGGTCTTTAAGTCAAGAGTGAATAGATTGCTTCTAGGCAAGCGTGCTCCATCGTCGGCCACATCATCGCTTACCATCAGGTGAGATTGTGATCAAACGCGAGCCTATCCATTATAAAAAAAAAAACCTTTTTTCACGCGGGCGAAGCCGCTGGCAGATGTTAGTTAGAAAATAATCAGCTCTTAGTGCACTGCCTGATAGTCTTGAAGATTAAAAGATAAAGTGAACTCAGATTGTGTTATCTTTTTTTTTTTATGGTGGGAAAAAATCATACATTGACATCCCCCGCCCTTGGGCGGAGCGGGAGATAGTGTCAGACTCTTACTGACTAAAAGACCCACCCCGTTCCTTCTAGCCTTCATACCGGGGCTCGAGCGCCCTTTCGGATAACCCTGGCCCCAGTAGGCTTCGACCCGGCTGGGTCCCTGCTGTTGCTGACAACTCCTTGAGGCGCGCGGGAACAATGCGCGCCGTCGACAGATTGTGTTATCTGAGATTCCGAAAGTTAATACCTAACACGTATCTAATACCGACGGACAATGTCATTGAGCGGACTGATTAAAAAAGACTATGTTGTAATCATTTTATCTAATGATTTTGTTTTTATTTTTTCTCTAGCCACTTTACAAAGAGGGGAACTTACCACTGCGATAGCGGCATGCTCCTGCAGTACCCTCCTGATAGCCACCTTAGAAATATTGTCGTAGTTCTGCAGGTCAACTGAATGCAGTTTCATGACCCGAAGTTTACCAAACATACTTCCTGCAGTATTCTTCTAATAGCCTCTCTAGGAGCAACGTCATAGTTCTGCGGGTCCAGAAGCAGCAGTTTCATGACCCGCACTTTGCCAAGCGTACACGGACATAACTCCTGCAATATCCTTCTCTCTCTAGGAACATCGTCATAGTTCTGCGGGTCCACTAGCAGCAGTTTCATGACCCGCACTTTGCCAAGCGTACACGCACATACATCCTGCAATATGCTTCTCTCTCTAGGAACATCGTCATAGTTCTGCGGGTCCACTAGCAGCAGTTTCATGACCCGCACTTTGCCAAGCGTACACGCACATACATCCTGCAATATCCTTCTCTCTCTAGGAACATCGTCATAGTTCTGCGGGTCCACTAGCAGCAGTTTCATGACCCGCACTTTGCCAAGCGTACACGCACATACATCCTGCAATATGCTTCTCTCTCTAGGAACATCGTCATAGTTCTGCGGGTCCACTAGCAGCAGTTTCATGACCCGCACTTTGCCAAGCGTACACGCACATACATCCTGCAATATCCTTCTCTCTCTAGGAACATCGTCATAGTTCTGCGGGTCCACTAGCAGCAGTTTCATGGCCCGCACTTTGCCAAGCGTACACACACACATACATACCTCCTGGAGTGTCCTACTAATAGCCTCTCTAGGAACATCGTCATAGTTCTGCGGGTCCACTAGCAGCAGTTTCATGGCCCACACTTTGCCAAGCGTACACAAATACATACCTCCTGCAGTATCCTTCTGATAGCCTCTCTAGGAGCATCGTCATAGTTCTGTGGGTCCACTAGCAGCAGTTTCATGACCCGCACTTTACCAAGCGTACACACATATATACCTTCTGCAGCATCCTTCTAATAGCCTCTCTAGGAGCCTCGTCATAGTTCTGTGGGTCCACTGAGAGCAGTTTCATGACCCGCTCTTTGCCAAGCGTACATACATACATACCTCCTGCAGTATCCTTCTAATAGCCTCTCTAGGAACATCGTCATAGTTCTGCGGGTCCACTGAGAGCAGTTTCATGACCCGCACTTTGCCAAGCGTACACACATACATACCTCCTGCAGTATTCTTCTAATAGCCTCTCTAGGAGCCTCGTCATAGTTCTGTGGGTCCACTGAGAGCAGTTTCATGATCCGAACTTTGCCAAGCGTACACACATATATACTTCCTGCAGTATCCTTCTGATAGCCTCTCTAAGAGCATCGTCATAGTTCTGTGGGTCCACTGAGAGCAGTTTCATGACCCGCACTTTGCCAAGCGTACATACATACATACCTCCTGCAGTATCCTTCTAATAGCCTCTCTAGGAACATCGTCATAGTTCTGCGGGTCCACTGAGAGCAGTTTCATGACCCGCACTTTGCCAAGCGTACACACATACATACCTCCTGCAGTATCCTTCTAATAGCCTCTCTAGGAGCCTCGTCATAGTTCTGTGGGTCCACTGAGAGCAGTTTCATGATCCGAACTTTGCCAAGCGTACACACATACATACCTCCTGCAGTATCCTTCTGATAGCCTCTCTAAGAGCATCGTCATAGTTCTGTGGGTCCACTGAGAGCAGTTTCATGACCCGCACTTTGCCAAGCGTACACACATACATACCTCCTGCAGTATCCTTCTAATAGCCTCTCTAGGAGCCTCGTCATAGTTCTGTGGGTCCACTGAGAGCAGTTTCATGACCCGCACTTTGCCAAGCGTACACACATACATACCTCCTGCAGTATCCTTCTAATAGCCTCTCTAGGAGCCTCGTCATAGTTCTGTGGGTCCACTGAGTGCAGTTTCATGACCCGAACTTTGCCAAGCGTACACACATACATACCTCCTGCAGTATCCTTCTGATAGCCTCTCTAGGAGCATCGTCATAGTTCTGCGGGTCCACTGAGAGCAGTTTCATGACCCGCACTTTGCCGTTAGGGCAGCGAGCGTACACGTCCGTGAAGGTGCCGCCGCGGTCTATAGCGAACTGGAAACCAGGTGCCATGTTGATAAGCTGGAATGATAAGAAAAATATAAAGTAAAAATGGATTAAACAGAAGTACATTGCGGTAGACGGGTAGACCAAGATGAAAGTGGAAAAAATAACTTGACTCTTACCAGAGGGGCTGTCTGGCAATGGCAGAAGACAGAAAGAGAATTTTTCACAATAGTGCGGAAAACAGTAAAATGCGTGCCTAAAAGCGGTAGGGTTACTATAACGGGTTCAAGTAAGTGTATTGAAAACATTTTTTTTTCTTTTATAACAATGGCCAACAACATTGTAGTTACATGAATATAAAACAATACATGAGTAAATGTATTGAAAACTCTTTTTGAACTGGAGCGCGCCCTTCCGCTCCACCGTTAGACTTACTGACTAAAACCCACCCGTCTTCCTTCAGTTGCTTTTTACGTTCCAGAGCTTCAATAACACTTTCGAATATTCCTGCATCCCTAGCAAAACTACACTAGCTACAACCTATGAGTCTTTAAGTCAAGAGTGAATAGGTTACTTCTAGGCAAGCGTGCTCCATAGTCGACCACATCGCCAGGTGAGTGGTTTTTTTTTTTCGATGGGAAAAGTCATCCAATGACAACCCCCGCTCTTGGGCGGAGCGGGAGATAGTGTCAGACTCTTACTGACTAAAAAACCCACCCCGTTCCTTCAAGCCTTCATACCGGGGCTCGAGCGCCCTTTCGGATAACCCTGGCCCCAGTAGGCTTCGACCCAGCTGGGCCCCTGCTGTTGCTGACTACTTCTTGAGGCGCGCGGGAACAGCGCACGCCGTCGACGACTTGGGCTTGGTCCGGACAGTTACCGGATGGCCGGACAGCGAGCTACCCATTGCTCACTGTCCGCAAGTCCGCGCCTAAGTGGTCAAGCGCAAAAAATAAAAAAAAAACTACACCTACTTAGGCCTCTCGACATTAGGTACCTACTAAAATAGGTAACTGGGTTATTTGTGTGTATCATATAGGAATTTCCTCCTTGCTACCTTTTCTACCTATGTCTTTGCTATTTGCCTATTAATTCACATAACAATATATTTTTTCCTCAATGCAATTATTTTATAGACTGCCTACTAAACTGAACAAAGAAAGAGGTAAAATTGTTTGTCTATACGCGCTTAGAACATGGAATTACGGACACTAACATTATCTTCTATGCATACAAGATGTAAGGGACAGCCCTCCACAAACTTTAAGGGCTTGCTAAGTAGATGAAACTGAACAACCTACTACTAAATTTTTTTTCAGGAAACGAAACACAAATTCGGCCTCTCCATACAAACTGTCCAATCAAGTTTATAATTTTCTGTGGTGAGGCGGATTTTTTTTTTCGTTTCCTGAAAAAAAATTTTGTGGAAGGTTGTTCAGTTTCGTCTACTGAGCAAGCCCTTAAAGTTTGTGGAGGGCTGTCCCTTACACCTTGTATAATAAATCTGTATTTAGAAGTTTTTTATTGTGCGCGCATCACGTAAAATGTACAAAATCGATGTAGATAACTTTAATACATTAAAATTGTGTGTAAATTGATATATTAGGTACTTAGGCTTTGTTTCATCGCAATCGGTTGACTATATCGAAATATATACTACATTCATCGACGTTTAGGCGGTATGAAGTTCGCCGAGTCTGCTAGTATAGAATATACATATGCATCCTTAAGGCCCAAGCGCCCGAAAATTGCCTTAAAACAGTGACTTCCTGGAGCCTACTCCTCAGTAACGGCCAGGTTAATAGGTTTGAAAAAAATATATGTTTATTATAGATTCATGAACAACATTGTCAACATTTGATTTTTTCATGCGATTAATACTTTTGCCTGGTAAACTAATACTGGTATTTTTTTTTCCACTTAAAAAAATCCTATAATCCTTCTTTGCCTTGCGTCCCAAGTTCCCGGGGGGCGTCCTTTCGGACTACCCATTAATACAATAGGTGGTTATACCTACAAATCTTATCTACAAGATTTTGCAGAATGGAAAATGTTCTTAGTTTAATTATCAAATTATAGTAGCTACTGATATCTAAAACATACTGTTAAATTCAATATTAACCTGTCAGATAACAGATGAAACAGATATTGTCTCTTGATCTCAGTATTATTTTAAAGCTCAACTAAAATAGACTTTAACACAAGTTATTACAGAAGGAAATAGTGTGACCATAAGAAACTAAATGAGAAGTCTATTTGGCTAGATAATGTTTTCAGTTTGAGTTTGCTAAGGAAAAATAGTGTTTTGTAAGTAAGTTGATGGTTTAAAAATCATACTGTTTATGCTGTGATATTATTATTTTTTTGTTCAAATTAATAATGACCCTGGGCAAAGGCCCCTTTCAGACATCTCTTTCTACAGTGATCTCTGGCCAAGTTTGCCCCACAAACAAGATCAGATCGTCACACCACCATTGCCAGCGTAGGTACAATTAATATATAAAGTTAAATCAACAATTCCTTTCAATCGTGGAAATTACAAACACAATAGAAAGACAATAGGTGCGCAAATCGCGTTCGCGCACCTATTGTCTTTCTATTGTCTTTGTAATTTCCACGATTGAAAGGTTAATGAATTAATAAATAAATATCGACAGTTGAAAGGCAAAATGATCTAAGCGACATTGAGGAAACTTTACAAAAGAGTGACTTTTTTTTTTGTTTTTTCTCTTAAATCTGCAATCAGTGTTGGACATTATGAGCAAATTTGATGAGTGCGCTATGTCAGTTTGAGTGCGGCCCCCATTGGGGAGGTCTCCTCATCCTATCTATATGATGTCCTTTCTCTTGAGACGCTTTACGTAGCTACGCATCGTGAGCTGTGCTGCTAACGTATTCAGGTGCTTCTTTAGCTTCTCCCAGTATTTCAAGGTCACGTTTTGAATTTCCTCCTTTATTGTGGGCATTTTCAGATGTTTGTGAATTTCCTGATTGAACAACAAACAACAAAAGAGTGACTTAAAGTTAAAATATTTGAGTTCACTTTTGTAAAGTTTACTTAATGTCGCTTAGATCATTTTGCCTTTCAACCGTCGATATAATGAAGGAAGGCCTTTGCGAGATACTTATTCCCTAGACATACAAATTATCATCGACAGCTTGACTTTACACACTTATTTTTTTAATTCATTAAACCCCAAGTGAACGACGGCGTTCGCGCACCTGTTGTCTTTGAGTTGTGTCTGTAATTTCCACGATTGAAAGGTTAATTTGAATTAGTATGTAGGTACAGTACATTAGTGGTACATACCTACATAGATATTGAACATGACAATGCAACCAATGAAAAAAAAAATACAAATGAATCCCATTACTGGAAAGAATGGACGGAGGTCTTTGCCCAGCAGTGGGACAGTATAGGCTAGATAATAATAATAATTCCATTAGTAGGCAATCCTGCATAATTGGCAAACTGGTTATGAATGGTTTATGGGTATGTGTATTTACATTGAGGATCAATGAAAGTCCAGTAAGTACATGAAGTATATAAAGAACCCCTATAATTCATATGAAACTGTGGGCAATATTTATTAAATTTAAAAAGTTTTCTACAATCATTTTAAAAATGTTTCTCTAAGATTTAGCATTCCATTCCAATGTTATCTTAACAAAATGCTATAGGTCATTTTTTTGGTAGTTTTTTTGCATACTCATGCCAAGGACAAATTAAAACATAAGATAAATAGGAATAGAAGCCTAGTCTAGCCTATGAAAAAAAAAGAAAAATCTTTACTTTGATTTTTAAGTTTACCATTTTTTTACAACTTTTGTACGAAGTTTTGTGCACAAAGTACGAGTAAATACAAGAAATGAGAGACAAATTCGAATATTCGCATCTATAACTTACCCACTATTAGTCAAGGAATTCACTACACGTCTCCCTCAGACCACATGAAGTGCGAAACTCCGCAAATCACACGCAAAAATGAACAATTAATTATTCTAATCAGTGTGTTTTTATTGGTTTATTTGTTTCTTTCACGCTTGCGAATTAGGGTTATGTTGTCCTACTCTAAACTGACAGTTCATTGATAAATTGATAAGACCTTGAACGCAATCAAACCTTATTTCTGAATTACGTCAAAAGCGATTATTTTGCGAATCCGACCGAATTTAATAGTCACAAAATATAAGGACTATTGAGTCCTGCTTGTGACGTTGCGTGTTGGTCGGATTCGCGATTTAATCGCTTTTGACGCAATTCGGAACGCGGGGCAAATTGATTATAAATCAAAATACTGTAACAAAAAAAAACATAAAATAAGAAATGTATTATTAATATTAAAAAACCTGTGTTTATTTTAAATACCCTGCAAAAATGAATAAAATAAAAAATCCAAATTGTTGAAATTGAAAAAAAAAACGAATTTATGAACGCACCTGTAAACATAACCTCACTTTTTTCGACAACGTCAAGTTGTGCAGTATAAACATCCCGCTATTTATTGAATGGTTTTATCGAATTTCATACAAATAAGACTTGTCTCACTCGGAAATTACTTGAAAAAGATGGGTCGGAAAAATCGCCAATACAATAAGTTCGCTCAGCGAAAGCGTGATCGCAAAGAGCAGGTGAAAAATAAAATAAAATAACCTTTTTGGTCCATACAGCAAGTATTTACTGTGTAGTTTTTTTGTGATTTTAGGCAAAGAATCCTCAAGAGAAACCTGCAGCTGACGTTAGGAAGCATTATGAAGATATTGTGAGGGAGAATGCTGCATTTGAGGAATATTATAAGGTGATATTCCATTTCTTTGATTAGACTTATCAGAAATTGATTTTACTAATTAAAGATATTAAAATAAAACTGCATGAAAAGCATGATTGCTTCATTACAAACAATATTTTATATTCTAGGGCCAAAAAGTATGCCCAGAAGAAGAATGGGAGACATTCATGAACACGTTGAAAGAGAACCTCCCAACTGCCTTCCGTATCACGGGATCAAAATGTGAGGCGGCTGCCCTAATGAAGATTGTTAAAAGCCAGTATTTCTCTGAGATTTTGAACATGAAGCTCCAGGTTGAAGAAGGCGAAGGACAGGGGGAAGAGATAAAGCCTATTAATTTGCCTTGGTAAGACTAACCAATAATAATAATAATAGACTATTCTGAATTAATTCACTTTCTCCTTCTTGTCTTTTTCTTCTTTTATAATCTTTAAATTCAGTATACCTCCAGGAAAAGGCCTCCACTGGCTGATTGCATTGCACTCTGTCACAAGCCACTCGAATCTCTTCCAATTGGGGTCCGCTGTCAATTTCAGGTCATCCTCCTTCTCTCATTATGTGTCCTGCCCACCTCCACTTTTAATAATAATAATAATAATAATAATAATTTATTTTATTTGGTATTTGGTTTTTTTTGGTAGTGATCAATTCTAGTCAATATATCAATACCAGAAGTATGAATTAACTTTAAGATATATTTACGTTTTGCATAAAATACCTCCTACCTACCTAACATTTTTACATTTTAGGTAAAAGTCCCTTACGTTAATTCATACTTCTGGTATTGATATCTGTAACTTTTGTTTTACTAACCAATACAGGCCTTTTAATTCATTAAACCCTAAACAAAGGCCGGTGTTCGTGCACCTATTGTCTTACTATTGTGTCTCTAATTACCACGATTGGAAGGTTAATTTTCCTTGCATCGTACAGCAAAGCTAACCATATGTATCAGTAAATGTAGGACAATTTAGAGAAACTAGAATTGTTCACCCTAAGGATTAGCCTATTTTTATTTGTGCAGATAAATAAAAACCATTATTTTTATATTTGATTTCTACTCTATGTATGCCTAAACTGTTGATCATATTGTGATGAAACTTTGGTTCGGTGTTCTGAGGAAGCCGGAAATTGTTTCTGGTTACAAAAATCAACAAAATTTGATCCTGGTCATCGGTCCACCTTATAGGAGGCCTTCCAACGATGCGTCTTCCGGTACGTGGTCTCCACTCCAGAACCTTTCATCCCCATCGACCATCTGTTCTGCGTGCAATGTGCCCTGCCCATTGCCACTTAAGTTTAGCGATTCTCTGATGATGATTCACTGATGTTTAGCTAAATAACTCTTGAAAGAGAGTGTCAGAAATTTACTAACTTTAACTCTCCTGTGGTCCTCCTTCAGATGACCTACATATTTCAAGGCCACTTTGACTCTTTCGAACAAACCCGCAATTCAACCGTCCTCTTTTGCGTCGTATTCCTCAATGCTGAGGGTCTTGACCTCTCTGTTTCATCATTCTAACCCTTACGATATTCCTCCATCTGTTCCTGTCTCTGGCGGTATGAAGGGCATTGTACATCGTGGAGTCAAGAGCGGTGCGGATCTGGTCGGATCAACATATTGGGCTGCGCCCGCGAGGCCTTTTCCCGTCCACTTTACCGGTTACAATTAGCCTTTCGAGGTTGCCACCGACTTTCCTTGCAATGTGACCAAAGTATTGCAGAACCTTGCGAAGACACTCGGACGACAGCCGTGAGGAGATTTTGAGTTCTTGCAAAATGGATACGTTGGTCCGAAATGCTGTCCAAGGGATACGGAGCATCCTTCTCCAACATCACATCTCTTAGGCGTCGATGCGTTTGCGGTCTGCAGCCTTTAGCGACCAAGTCTCAGCGCCATACGAAAAGATCGAAAAGACTAGTGTCCGTACCAGTTTGGTTTTGGTCTGTACGGAGATGTTGCGATCCCTCCAGACTTTATTAAACTGAGACATGGCGCTCTTAGCCATGTCAATTCTCCTGCGAACTTCCCCCTCGCACGACCCATCGTTACTGATATTGGAATTGGACCCTAATGTCAACATTATTTACGGATTAAATCTGGTCCCAGGTACCCAGGTGGTTACGCATGGCAGCTCCGTCTGTCCCGCACAGACATCAGACGCAACGAAGCCCTCTACAAGCTTCATAACTTCCTGGTAGCTGAAACAGCTGCTGGAGGCGTCTCGAGGCAGGAGACAGTGTCTATGATACCGCCTGTAGTGTTGGATGTGCAACCTCACCATAAAGTAAGTAGTTGTAAAATCGACATTTTCTTTTTTAGGGTGATTCTTTGCGACCAAGAGCTATTACGGTTCATGAGATACAGCCTTGTGACAGACGGACGAACAGCAGTCTTAGCAGTAGGGTCCCATTTTACCCTTTAGGAAACCCTTCCCGTTTTACGGAACCGTAAGGGTGATTCTTTGAAACTGAGAGACTGTCTTATTCATCTGGTCTAGTTTTTTTCTTTATAGTTTGATTCTTATATTTGCGTATTAGTTTTTCCTGATCATTAAATTAATCAAAGAACAGTGGTGGCCGAGTGGTAACGGCCCCGACTTACGAGTTGTAGGTCGCGGGTTCAAACCTAGCCAGGCGCATTACTTTGTGTAATTTATTTCATCACCACTGCTCTCAATGCGGTGAAGGAAAATATCGTGAGGAAACCGGCACGTCCTAGAATCAAAGATTCGAAGACGTGACATCCAACCAACCCGCACTGGGTCCGCGTGTTGGATTACGGCCCATTCCCTCTCCTAGAGAGGAGGCCTGAGTCCCAGCAGTGGAAAAATTATAAGGCCGACTATGAATTGATCAAAGGCACTCATTTGCGCCCAGTGACTTACGCCACAAAGTAGATAGGTACGAAAATTAGGCCAGTTGAATTAGACATTCTCTTGATTTCAAAGAATCACCCTTAGGGTTTCGTACCCGAACGGTAAAATGATACCCTATTGCTAAGACTGTGCTGTCCATCCGTCAGTCACAAGGCTGTACTTATCTCATAAACCGGGATAGTTACACAGTTAAAATTTTTATAGATCATGTATTTCTATAACAACAAATACCAAAAAACAGAATAAAATAAATATATGAGGGGCTCCCATATAACAAACGTGATTTTTTGCCGTTTTTTTTTTTGCTACGGACGAAACCCTTCGTGTGTGAGTCCAACTCGCACTTGGCCAATTTTTTTTTTACTACTAATCGCGACGGTACGTCGTGGTAGGGCAAATAATAAATGTAGTGGACTGTATAAAAATATATAATAAAGATAGATAAAAAAGAAAATACTTCGGTCTGTTAAACAAGGTAAATAAGACGTAAAAGACTGCGCAGGCGCAGCCGTGCGTAAAGGCGAACAACAGGTGACTGTTGGGGTTTTTGGCGGGATTTCTGCTTTAAGCAATATTTAGGGTTCCGTACCACAAAACGAAAAACGGACCCCTTATAGGAAAACTTTGTTGTCCGTTTGTCTTTCTGTCAAGACCTCGACCTCGGGAACGCGTGGAGGTATCGAGTTGAAATTAAAAGAAAGAAAGAAAAACGTTTATTTGTGCCTCACACAATATAAACTAAAAATACACAATGAAAAGAAAAAGAAAGATATAATCAGTGCGAGGCCAAAAAGGCACCTAACTCAGCAAATGCTACGTTATTTACACGTTTGCTACGTTTTTTTTTTAAATTAAAACTATTTACTCAAGTCTGGGCCCGGGTGGTGGATTACGGCCCATTCCCTGTCCAAGAAAGGAGGCCTGAGTCCCAGCCGTGGGAACATTAAAAAGGCTGATGATGACTCAGGCCTACAGTCTCTTGAAGCTGTGAAAAAAAAATTTTTGAGTTAACGAAAAAAAAGAAACGGCCCTTTATGTCGCAAAAAAAGTAGATATATTTCAACATTCTCAAAGAATTCAAAATTCATAGGGTACTGATCTAAAATTCTGAAAGACATTATAATTTAAGCACAAGTACTTACAGGAAAAAAACAGAAAACTGTAAATTAGTAGTTATTATAGGTACTTACAGTACAATTCACGAATGATGCTTCAGGCCGTGAAGTTTGCATAGAAGGCTGCGCAGTAACGTGTTTTAGGAACCAAATGGCGACGTGCGTGTGCGAGAAGAGAGTTGTATGCGCGAACGTTCGCAAAGGCTAACTTCACGGCCGCCATCATTCGTGAATTGTACTGTACGTCACAAAAAGACACGTTCAGTTTTTTGTTTGTTTTTCAATTCGGGAATCGAACTGTTTTAGTCCGACTTGCACTTGCCCAGTTTTTTTATAGACAGCCTCTATATAAAATTGATTTAGCGATCAGACCGCCCATTGTTACACCTTATTAATTTTAAGCCCGTACTGTAATTATTTTTATGGTGTAAAGAGTATCTGTATCTATAGTATGTCTATCTATCTCGAAAGCGGCCGTCCGCTACCCCTGGCTGTCGCCGCATCCCTTGTTTAATGCCACCAGCGCGCGGCGATTATAAGAAGAGCGGTCTCAACAAATATCTACAAACATCGATAAATATGTACTACGCCTACACCTGAGTCGACTGGAGCACAAAATAGATAGGTACAGAAGTCAATCTACATACAAAGCGCGCTCGAGCAACGCACACATAGTTCCGGCTCAAACACTCATTAGTGTGCGTCCACCGAGCGTAGGTATAAAAAGTGAAGTACATACATAGATTGTCTTCTGTACCTATCTATTTTGTGACTGAAGTGAGTGTTCGGAACGCCTAATGATACAAGAATATATAGGGTCCGAAACACATGCCGCTTTCGAAATCGATGCTCTGGCTAGTAAACTTTTGAGCGTATACCTAAATAACTATAGCACTGTTCCGAACGCTCACTACAGTCGACTCACCTTGTACATAACACTATGTTGAACGAAACGCGTAAGTGCCTCGAAATTCATGGCGCTTAAGACATTTTGGTCATGCTATGGCTATCTTAGCGCTGTATGTGTTAATAGTTCTGTTAGACGACATAATGCCAATGCAGCGCTGCAGCGAACTTTTCAGTATTTTGTCAAATAGTTGCCATGTACGTGCTTGTCCATCACTAGAATATAAGTCGATGCCTATAAACTAATACATATTATAAAAGCTAAAGAATTCGTTTGGTTGAAGGCAAGATAGATAGATTAGATAGATTTTTTACAGACAACCTTTGGATGGATTTGACAAAGAAGGAGAAAAAAGATACGCAGGTAGTTAATTAGGTACCAAGATTTGTTTCTAGTGTTTTTACTTTTGAAGACTACATTAATAATAATAAATATAATTAATTGACTTATTCTCTTAGGTTTTGGACATGTGTGCAGCTCCTGGATCTAAAACAGCACAGTTGATTGAATTCCTGCATGCCGATGAAGACAAAATGCCTACAGGTAAAAAAACTTTGTATACTTCGAAGCTTGAAAGGCAAAAATTACTAAGTGACACCACAAAATAGATAGGTACAAAAGTCAATCTACATACAAAGCGCGCTCGAGCAACGCACACATAGACACCTCTCACGGACACGATATCTCGGAGCGCCTCGGCCCACTCGTCGAACAGTTCCGGCTCAAACGCTCATTAGTGTGCGTCCACCGAGCGTAGGTAAAAAAACTTTACAAAATGTGATTTAAAGTTAATAACTTTAAATCACTCTTTGCAAAGTCAATGTCGTTAGTAATTTTTGCCTTTCAAGCGTGCGTCGGCTAGAAAAACTAAGTTGTAACTTTTTATGTACCTTATTGGTGCACCCTATCGTGCAATGGGTTCCAGGTCTGGGTGTCTTGTGTACGTGAGTTTACATGTTTGTGAACGCTCCCACGATACAGGAATAAATTCTAGTGATTCAAGTTGCCGGCATAGCACGAAGAATCGCCAAACTTAAGTGGCAATGGACAGGGCACATTGCTCGCAGAACAGATGGCCTTTCGGGCCGAAAGGTTCTGGAGTGGTGACCGCGTAGCGGAAAACGCAGCGTTGGAAGGCCTTCTACAAGGTGGACCGATGACCTGGTGAAGGTTGCGGGAGGCCTCTGTCCAAAAGTGGACGTCTATCGGCTGAAATGATGATGACGATGATTCAAGTATAGAAAAAAATATATTGTTAAAATCTGATTCTTATTAATTTCTCTCGGATATATATGTTTTTATCTGTACAGGCTTGCGTTTGACCACTATCTCACCTGATGGTAAGCGATGATGTTGTCGTCGATGGAGCACGCTTGCGTAGAAGTAAACTCTTCACTCTTGACTTAAAGACCCCTAAGTTGTAGCTATCAAGATACTTACCATTGTTATCTTTCCCCAGGGTTCGTGATGGCGAATGACGTGGACAACAGCAGGTGCTATATGTTGGTACATCAGGCCAAGAGGCTCAACTCTCCGTGTATTCTGATCACAAACCATGACTCAGCTGTCATGCCAGCTCTCGTAGTGGCTGATGAACAGGTCAGTCGAAATTCAACCTTGTTCTAGACGATGTAAAGTCCAAAATAAATAACAACAGTTGATGCTACATTTTGGTACAAGTGGTTTTCTTAAATGTACATGTTCTAATCTTTCGGAGAACTTTGATAGCACGATACAGGGTTTTGAATTTTAGTTCCTATGTAGCGTCATAGACGTCGCTACTTCAGTTTTCTTTCTTTTAGAATCCAGGATCAACAAAACCTCTGAAGTTCGATCGTATCCTATGCGACGTGCCGTGCTCAGGCGACGCGACGCTACGGAAGAATCCGGACATATGGCTCAAGTGGTCTACTGGCAATGGAAATAATCTGCATGGGTAAGATATGGTTGTTCATCAATTATTATTCTTATTTTTAACTTCTATTTGTTAAACAAATTTACTGGGACTGAATAGAATAGAAACCACTAAATTTTTAAACCAAGACCATCAATAATCCTGCACTGAGTAGTTTTGGCGAAATGACGTCACCCTGCCTCACACATCGCTGCAAGAGGATAAATTTCGATGTATGGTCTTGAAGTCGGACTGACTGGTTGCATGATCACATCAGAAATGAAGATATCCGCAGGATAACCAAGATTACCGAGATAGCTCGAAGAATGGCCAAACTTAAGTGGCAATGGGCAGGGCACATTGCACGCAAAACAGATGGTCGATGGGGACGAAAGCTTCTAGAGTAGCGACCTCGTACCGGAAGACGCATCGTTGGAAGGCCTCCCACAAGTTGGACCGATGACCTTGTCAGGGTTTTTTTTTTGGTGGGGAAAATCATCCAATGACAACCCCCGCTCTTGGGCGGAGCGGGAGATAGTGTCAGACTCTTACTGACTAAAAGCCCCACCCCGTTCCTTCAAGCCTTCATACCGGCGCTCGAATTCCGTTTCGGATAACCCTGGCCCCAGTAAGCTTCGACCCGGCTGGGCCCCTGCTGTTGCTGACAACTCCTTGAGGCGCGCGGGATCAGTGCGCGCCGTCGACGACTTGGGCTTGGTCCGGACAGTTACCGGACGGCCGGACAGCGAGGTACCCATTGCTCACTGTCCGCAAGCCCGCGCCTACGGTGGCTGGAAATCGGGATCGGAATCCCGGCGGCGGCGAGAGCGCCGTTGCCTGATGCGGTCGGCCTCCTTTGCGAGTATTACTGCTTCGCAGAAATCGGCGACCGCCTGCCACTCCTCCTCGCTCCGGACCATGGCCTCAACCAAGGCCCGGCGCGAGAGGTCTTCGCCGCCGATCGCCCCTACGAGGGCACGGCGAGACCTGGTCAGGGTCGCGGAAATCCGATGGATGCGAGACACAGGACCGGTCGTTTTGGCGACGCTTGGGGGAGGCCTATGTCTATGTGCGGAAAAATGCATTCACGTCACGAGAATCTGTTGATTTTCGGCGGCATCCGGCGCCGCGCCCTGGTTCAGCTCGTTACGAGCCAATATTTGTGATTTTCATCCACTCTTGTAGTTTTTGTATTCAAATAAACCATGCATCTTGTTCCCTCAGAATCCAGTACCGCGTCCTCAAACGCGGATGCGAACTCCTCGAAGTGGGAGGTCGCCTCGTGTACTCCACGTGCTCCTTCAACCCGGTGGAGAACGAGGCTGTAGTCCACAGGGTGCTGCAGGAGACCGGAGGAACCGTCACCCTCGTCAACGTGGCTGATATGCTGCCTGGACTCAAATTCCGACAGGGTGAGGGATAATGATAACAGCCTATGAGGGTGTTCTGAAATGAGGTACACCAGGTGGCAACATTGAGGCGTCAGGTCCAGGCACCTGTCAAACAAATAAGCGTTTATGATAATAATAACATTAGTTAGACGTCAATGTCAACGTCATGTACACGGCGCCTACACCAGCAGGCACCACCACCAGGTGTGAATTCTCCTGAACTATCACTATAACTCGCACTAGACATAAACTTAAATAAATCTAGCTTTTGCCTGCGGCTTCGCCCGCGTTCATAAAATATAGCGTATGTCACTCAATTATAAAACAGCTTTCTATCGGTGGAAAAATTTTAGCAATCTGACCAGCACTTTCAGAGATTACCTCCTACAAACAAAAAAAAAGCAAACTTTAGCTCTTTATAATATTACTGTAGATGGCACTCGGGAATAAAGCAGCTTTCTATCGGTGATTTTTCGTAATCGGATTAGTACTTTAAGAGATTACCTCCTACAAACAAAAAAAAAAACACAAAAACAATCTTTACCTCCTGCGCTCAAGACTTGTCCGTGGCCAAAAGGACTTCTAGCTAAACTGCGATAATTAAAAAAAAGCTAAATGCTTGAAATATGAACGCTTCCCTTTTCTCAGGTATGACATACTGGCGCCCAGCATCAAAGGACATGGTGTTCTATGAGAAGTACGAGGACGTACCGGAGAAGTGGCAGACGGTGGTCAGACCACAGATGTTCCCGCCAAAACCTGAAGATCTCGACAAATACCACTTGGATAGATGGTGAGTTGCTTTTTCTTCTTCTTGTGTCAATCTTACTTAAATTCTGTCCGACCAATATTTAGCCAACTGAACCGCTCTGTCATTGGCCTCGCATAAGTCGTGGAAGATGCAGGTAGTAGTGCAAGCTGGGCAGGAAAGGAGGTGACGCACATCCTGAGAAGGGACGTTCATATGACGCAATCATCGGCTTTATTGGTAGAAAACTAACGAAGTATTTATTTATTTATTTAACACTGAGGTCTGAGAGAAAATACTCCGTCTCAATCATTGTATCTGTGTCGATAATTATGACGATAACTTTTTACAATCTTTTATGACTGTTTTTATTATGACTGGCCTGTTGGCCTAGTGGTTAGTGAACCTGACTGCTATGCCGGAGGTCGTGGGTTCGATTCCCACCCAGGACAAATGTTTGTGTGATGAGCATAATCGTTTGTTCTGTGTCTGGGTGTAATTTATCTATAATATGTATGTATTTAGAAATATATAAGTATGTTTATCAGTTGTCTAGTACCCATAACACAAGCTCTGCTTAGCTTGGGACTAGACGGCATTGTGTGTGATAATTGTGGAATATTATTAATTGCCCCATCGTCGGTCACATCATTGCTTACCATCAGGTGAGATGGTGGTCAAATGCGAACAACAATAAAAAAAAAAATTCTTCCAGTATAAGAATCCTTCCCCACCATCAAGACACGGGCGGTTTCTTCGTAGCCGTCTTCGAGAAGCTGGCTCCTCTCCCATGGGAGAAGGACATAAAGCCGGCGGAAGCCACAGAAACCAAGAAAGAAGAAGTCAAAGAACCGCCCAAGAAGAAGAGGCGGATGGGCGGGTATAGAGAAGACCCGTTCGTGTTCTTCTCAGGTAGTTATTTATTATATTTATACTTTTTTGTACACCGTTACTACAATGCGTTTCGCAATTATGAAAGTGATGTCATTAACATTTGGTTATTTAAGTTTTATTAATTGCTAGCTTTTGCCCACTATTTATTTATATTTTGGACATATTTGGGCGTGCAGAAATAACAGTTATATGATTTGACGTTTTCTGTATGGACTTTAAAAGAGACTTTGATCCCTAAGTTTGTTTCGATGTTTCTTCTCAGGGTAGTCAGCTAAGAAACACCGACCTCATATACAAGGTGTAAGAAACACCCCTCCACAAACTTTTAGACGAAACTGAATAACTTTCCACAAGATTTTATTACGAATAAATTTGAACTTTACAATTCATGTCATGAATTGTCAATGAGTGTCAAAAAAAACAGTTTTGACGTTTCAGACTCTTGACATATGCATGTTTTTGTAACAGGTGAACAAGAAGACGTGTTCCCCTCAATAAAGCAGTTCTACGACCTAAACTCGGACTTCGACGCGACGTGCCTGCTGACGCGCTGCTTCGTCGGCAAGAAGAAGAACATCTACCTCGTGTCGCCCATCGTGAAGGACGTGGTCGTCAGGAACGAGGCCAACATCAAGATCATCAACACGGGTGTGAAGACTTTCGTGCGATGTGACAATAAGAATATGGTTTGCCCATTTAGGTAAGTTTTACAACATTAGTTATCATCATCAGCCTTTTTTATGTTCCCACTGCTGGGACTCAGGCCTCCTCTCTAGGAGAGGGAATGGTTCGTAATCCACCACGCGGGCCCAGTGCAATCTGATGAATGTCACATGTCTTCGAATCGCAAAGGAGGAGGCAGACCGCATCAGGCAACGGCGCTCTCGCTGCCGCCGGGTTTCCGATCCCGATTTCCAGCCACCGTAGGCGTGGGCTTGCGGACAGTGAGCAATGGGTAGCTCGCTGACCGGCCGTCCGGTAACTGTCCGGACCAAGTCCAAGTTGTCAACGGCGCGCACTGTTCCCGCGCGCCTCAAGGAGTTGTCAGCAACAGTATGCCCAGCCGGGTCGAAGCCTACTTGGGCCAGGGTTATCCGAAAGGGAACTCGAGCCCCGGTATGAAGGCTTGAAGGAACGGGGTGGGTTTTTTTAGTCAGTAAGAGTCTGACACTATCTCTCGCTCCGCCCAAGAGCGGGGGTTGTCATTGGATGATTTTCCCCACCAAAAAAAAAAACCCTGACCAGGTCATCGGTCCACCTTGTGGAAGGCCTTCCAACGATGCGTCTTCCGGTACGTGGTCGCTACTATAGAAGCTTTTGTCCCCATCGACCATCTGTTCTGCGTGCAATGTGCCCTGCCCATTGCCACTTAAGTTTTTTTAGTCAGTAAGAGTCTGACACTATCTCCCGCTCCGCCCCAGAGCGGGGGTTGTCATTGGATGATTTTTTCCCCACCATAAAAAAAAGGTTCTTCGGGTCACAAATGCACGGACCGCCGACCGACACGATGATGCATACGGTAGAGGTGTGCCCTGTTAGGGCGTAACACCGCGATATCCTAATGGAACCGATCGGTGTTAGACGTCTCGCACCGGTGAACAAGAAGGTATATCACATTGGTGGTTGTCATTGGATGATTTTCCCAACCGAAAAAAAAACCTTGTCTTCGAATTTTTGGTTCTAGGACATGCGGGTTTCCTCACATTAGTTTTAGTATATGCGAAACACGAAACGCGTGTATAGTATTTTTATGTAAAGAATCTTTGTACAAAATTTCATAATTATATCATGAAAAATTGCAAAGTTACATGTTTGTCATGATTGTCCGCACAAATACATGGTTTCCGGGCGACTAAGGGGTCGTTTTGCTCCCGCATCCAGCTGTGCGCTGGCGCCTAATGCCTGAAATCACCTGCGTGATCCGAGTTGTACTTAGTGTCGCTAGTGTCCAACTTGTTACTTTTTTTTAAATATTTTTGGAAAAAAATCGTAAGTCGTAGAGCCGGAGAAATCATTGGATGTTTTCCACCTAAAAAAAAGCTTCGGAAACATTTTGTAAAGTCTTGTGTATCCTATTATAATATCCACCCTCTCCTCTCGTTTCCAGGTTATCACAAGAGGGTCTACAAAGCATAACGCAGTTCATAGGCCCGGCCCGCCGGCTGCGTATCCTAAAAGAGGACCTGATCCTCGTGCTGCAGAACGACAACCCCAGCAAGCCGCCCGACGTCAAGCTGTTCTCGCAGCAGACGCAGGCGGCCGTCAAGGATTTCGGTGAGTTAATAGGGAATCGTCCTTTGGGAATTATGCGGAACAGATTGTGAAATCTCACATACAGTGGTGTTGTCTGAACTTCCGACCAGACGGGTGTTGTCTGATTTGGGAAACTGCCCGAGAGATGATTTCGGGCTGTGGTATATGTTCAAATCGCGTGGAGAAATCGAAATCCTGCATCGTGCTATAAGATGCACGATTTCGTAGTTTAGTTCATAGATGTCGCTACAAGCTCATTATACAAAGTAATGCAATTTGCTAGCGACTTCATTCTTAAGAATGTCTTCATAAAAAAATTTTGAGCGCTCACAAATATTCGCCTTTATAATACTACTGTAATTTGAGTCATGCAGCTTCAATTTGAAGCAGGGCAGAAAGTGCTATAATACTTTGCCCATTCTCCGCCATCTTATGTTTCCTATGTCTTATTTTCAGCTACCGGCAGCTGCGTCCTAGAATACAAAGAAGAGGGCCAAGAGACGAACCTGTCGCTCACGCTAGTGGGCTGGCGCGGCGTGCACTCCCTGCGCGCCTACACCGCCACCCCGGACACGGTGCACTACTTGAGGCTGCTGGGCGCTGACTACAGCAAATATGGTGAGTACCAGGGAGCCAAGTACCAAGAGACGAACCTGTCGCTCACGCTAGTGGGCTGGCGCGGCGTGCACTCCCTGCGCGCCTACACCGCCACCCCGGACACGGTGCACTACTTGAGGCTGCTGGGCGCTGACTACAGCAAATATGGTGAGTACCAGGGAGCCCAGTACCAAGAGACGAACCTGTCGCTCACGCTAGTGGGCTGGCGCGGCGTGCACTCCCTGCGCGCCTACACCGCCACCCCGGACACGGTGCACTACTTGAGGCTGCTGGGCGCTGACTACAGCAAATATGGTGAGTACCAGGGAGCCAAGTACCAAGAGACGAACCTGTCGCTCACGCTAGTGGGCTGGCGCGGCGTGCACTCCCTGCGCGCCTACACCGCCACCCCGGACACGGTGCACTACTTGAGGCTGCTGGGCGCTGACTACAGCAAATATGGTGAGTACCAGGGAGCCAAGTACCAAGAGACGAACCTGTCGCTCACGCTAGTGGGCTGGCGCGGCGTGCACTCCCTGCGCGCCTACACCGCCACCCCGGACACGGTGCACTACTTGAGGCTGCTGGGCGCTGACTACAGCAAATATGGTGAGTACCAGGGAGCCAAGTACCAAGAGACGAACTTGTCGCTCACGCTAGTGGACTGGCGCGGCGTGCGGGAATTTAGGTTGCTACATTCCACACCTTTGTTACCTACCCGCCAAAGCCACTGTTACTGGAACTTCATTGTAGGGCATCATTCCTACCAGGTAGGAGCTCCGGGTCTGGGTATTTCGTGAATAAATACTTGTAAAGGCACCCGCGATACAGGAGTGGATCCATGCGGGACTACGTTATTAAAATAAAAGCAACTCTAAAGTGTCCAAAACTGTACTTAAATTAATTAATTTATTAATTAATTTGGCTGTAAATTATAATGGCTGTAAATAAATATTATTGTTCCAGATGTTAACAAATTCAAGAAAGCTTCCGATGTTAATGAGGCTGAAGGAGAAGGGGAATCCGGTGACGTCACAGAAGTTCTAGAAGCTACAGAGTCCACTAGCGCCAAAGCAGGCAGTAGTGAAACAAATGGTGAAGATGCGAAGTCCACTGGCGCCGCGGCGAATAGTAGTGAAACTAACGGTGAAGATGTACAGATGACGGAACAGACTGCCTCATAGTGATCAGTGCTGTGTTACTTTTAAGTGATATTGTTATATTTTATTTTATATTGTATTCTATAATAAAACGCATTTTGAATATCAGTTTGTTTTTTAATACAATAAAATAAAAGTCTATGGGACTACCATAGACGCAAAGTGGTCTGACCAATAATTTTCCCTTTTAATAGTCTCTTTTCACGTTCATATGTTTCTGCCTCCACATATAAACTAAAATACAAATCTTATATGGCAGTATCAGAGTCCTCCGCGCGATTAGAACTTACGAACGAAAATAATTATCGAGCAGTTACCTGGACCAGACACCGCATTGTCTGGTCCATCGATCAGACAGGAGTGGTGTTTTCTCCTTTATCAATGCCGGTTTGGGAGAATTTAGGCCCTGTTCCGAATACTTCTAATAGGTGATTGAATTAGATTGAGACCAACTAGAGACATTCGGTAATGAAAACACACACATTTTGAAAGACACGCGTTTAGTAAGAAGTTATTAGCTGCGAACCATTTTGAAAGAACCGCCAGACTCGTTGACATGTAAGACAGCATCTTTTATTTAAAAAAAAGAGGAATTTCATCAGCAAATAAAAAATTAACCATCACGCAAGGAAAGTCATTAAATATGAGCTAGAAAAAGGAAAGGGCCGAAAATTGAACCCTGAGGCACGCCTATCTTTACTAAAGACCCCGAGGAAGTCGCTTTATTAACGGTTAATTTTTGCTGCCTGTAGGATAAGAAAAAAACAAGATCAACAGCTTGTTCATGAATTCGTAATGGTATAATTTACAGATCAGAATAATGTGGTCAACGCAGTCAAATGCTTTTGAGAGGTCACAGAATATGTTGATAGCATCCTGGGAATTCGCCTAGGATTCTAGAAAGTGACTGATGAGTTTCACTCCTGCATTCGTCGTTGACCTTTTCGTGAAGCCAAATGAATGACTACCTATATAAAAATAAAATCCTATTTGAATTAATTAATGAAACCCCGAGCGAACGGCGTTCGGTCTCTCATTGTTTTTCTATTGAGCCTCTAATTACGGTATTCGAAAGATTAAAATGAGAAAATATCTCGTCGTGAATGATAATGATGAAGAGGTCGATAACTTGTCAGTGTTTGCTGCATACGATGCAATATTTACATTTATCATAAGTTTTTTTTAATACCTTTCTTTACACCTGATCGTGCCTTTTTCAGGCCTCTTGTTTCTTTCAGAACAAAATTCTGGATTTGCACATAGTAGGATCAGTTAGCGACTTTTTATATTGAGTCTAGCGACTAACTGCCTGGTCTAGACTTCGGTCTTAGCGGCGAGGCGGCATCGGTAAGCAGGCGCGGGACGCTATGAGCGGCGTCTCATGGTGTGCTTCAAACATTATCATACTTTTGATCTTACTGCTCGCCGCCCCACGCATAGCTACCGCTCACAGCGGCAAGGCTGTGTACGGGCCGTAACGAACGACTTTTGCAGTCAGTTTCTTTCTTCTTTCTTTGCTATCGATTTCAATCGACGGCACGGTCGCGCACTCTATACGCAGGGCCGTTTTATCCATTAAGCAATGTAGGCAATTGCCTAGGGGCCCCGCCAGGTTCTAGGGCCCCGCGCTTCAGGAAAAAAAATAGAGTATGTTTCATAAACAGTAAAAAAAATTGAATTTTTAAATGGCATGTCATCGAATGACATGCCATTTAACTAGCAATCCTAGCATTGGATTATGCGAAAAGCTGTCAACAGATGGAGTTTAATAAAACACAATCTTTCATTAGCAAGCTTTCTAGCTAACAATCACTGAGATTATCCTCGGACGGACGGACAGACAGACAGATTTGGTGAAACTATGTAGTTGACTACGGAACCCTAAAAATAACGTAATTATGAATAAATTTGTGTTAGAAATAAAATATTTTAAGAAGTTAGAAGAGGGTAGGTGGGGCCTGAGACGTGCATTGCCTAGGGGCCCCGACATGCTGAAACCGGCCCTGTCTATACGCTTCCCAACATCGATTATAAATATAATAATTTTTCCCATTTGAGGTTACATTCATTTCTACCTTACAGTCCATTTGCTCTTAGTTTAGGGACCTTACCATGTCTTAAAATTTTAAGCGTGCGAGCGAAAAAGAGGAGTAGAGGTGTACACCCTATATAGCTCAATCCCTTTAACAGCTAAGTTTAGATCGTCAAATGAATCGCGTTAAAAGATCATGGTAGGGCTGATCCGAGTTCATGGTAACGTAACGCCTCAGTCCTTTGCTAGATCATGACGTTAAAATAAAACACATGTAATGTTTAGAAACCCTTTATTTCCTTCTTTCGCATTCGTTTCATTCGCATTGCCAGCGATAACAACCCTTATTACCTTACACTTTAAAACCCAAAGTTGAGTAACACAATGGGTTGATATACCATCTTTGACTAAAACAATTTTTGAACTGGTAACACAATTAATAAATTCATGTAATAATACATTTTACATAACTGGGTGGTAATTTTGATCGCCATGTTTCAATTGCATACAACACATCTGTTATCATAAAGTGGGCATGCAACTCTCAAATCTGCTATTTTGCATGAACTTTGACACTTCATAATTCACTTAAAAATTTAAAAAAATATAACAATGGAACTTAAAAATCAAGATTCTGAATGATCACAATTTTATTCAAAAACTTTTAAGAATGGAAACGTATTTCCTGGAAAAAGTTTTGGTTGGTTTAAATTGTTACTTATTGTTTATTGCTACTTGTTTTTCATTCATTTTCCATATAATGCTACAACATGGCGTCAAAACTCAACCAAATCATATTTTTTTTTAGTAAATCAATTATGGCTTAAATTAAACAACAACATATCAGAATTAGTAAATTATAACGAATAGCCTGGCTAACAATACACGTGCTCGACTGCCTACCTTACATTCTTTTTCCAATTGACTCTCATCCATATTCAAACAGCGAAATTTTCAAGCATTAATATAGTTTAACTCTTTTTATCGAGACCGGCTTATTTATGAAAATAAAATGGTTTACCCCAACTCTGCCACATTCAATGAAACTGTATTTGATAATGCCTAATAGATAGAGAATTTGTTGTTAGGGATGAATACTTTAATTCAAAATTTGATGCAAAAGAATCTATCGGCACCTACTCAAGTATCGACTTTAAAGATGGGTATTTTATGTAAGCGTTGATATTAAAAAATACCCTATTAAAAGTTGACTGAACTGTACTATAAAAATGTACTGGAACCTGAACTTTTTCATGTATTACCAAAATTTTATTATGTATTCCAAAACTTAATAAATGATTCATGATTTATTATTAATTCTAAATTTTAAGATAAGCCAAAAAAGCCGATCTCAACCAAATCATCCAATTCCCATTACAGATGAAAATTTATCTTGCGTTTTGAATTTAGAAAGCATAAATTAGAATCGAATTTCGAATCAGTCCAATCAGTTACAATAATACTTATTTTTAAATACCTTTTTTAAGAGTATTGGCAAAATTCATTCTCATTAATTTTTATGTCCGCAAGATTACTTTAAAGATTTTTATTAATATTAAACCGGGCAAAAACCACCTTTCCCAATTTTAAGCGCAAAATAATAAAATTGTAACCCCTTTTTTTCTCGAACTTTATATAGATCCAACGTGGACCCCACTATATAATAGCAATAAACAAATCGTTTAAAATCAAAATATTATAAAATGTAGAATTTTCCTATAAGCCGATAAAACAGATATTAAATATCCTAAAAGATTATAGGAAGAAATAGGAACAAAATAAAATATTGTAGTGATAAATTCTGGAATGTTCAAATCTCACACGATCGTGAAGAACGCAAAATAACTAGGAACACAGACACACTAAATAGGTACTGTAAGTGAGAATGACTAAGTATGTACAAGATATACAAATTACTACACAAAAATTGCTTCAAACAGTGTTATGTTAAAATTATGGCACTTCTAGTAATAGTACAAAAAAAGTAACAACAAAAACGTATTCCTGCCTTCGTAATAAGGTATGTTTTCCTTTACAATTATTTCTACAATTTCATCTAGATATATTGAGTATCAACTACCATAAGAACTGATTTGATATCCTACCTATTGTTTCGAATAATATTTTGCCACATTTTATTCGAATAACTACTTAGGGGCTGGTTTACATAGAAATATAAGACTCATATCGAAGGGTAAATTTAATAATTCAATAAGTGAAATATAAACGGCAACCTAGGAATTCAGTATCATCAGTCAAATGGATTTGTAAAAATATACTGAGTCTTGATAGGAACAACACAACGGTATTTTCTCTTCCTGTAAATTGTTACTGTAAGTAAGGTATATAATTGTAATAAACTTATATTTTAACATTAATCTACTTATATTAACGACACTCTAATTTAAAGAATGCCCCAAACGACATCGAATGGAATGATAAAGGATAACCTATTCTGCTATAAAAATATACTAAGTAATAAATAATAATTATGTATAAACATAATCTTATCTTCAATATGCACATTCTTTAAACTTGAATGTTGATAAAACTTATCTACTTTGCATAAATTCATCAGAAAGGCCCAGAAATAGGGATTCGTTTTCGGAAAGTTTTTTGGATTAAACAGTATTGGAACTGGAAGAAGGATACCACCAAATAGAAGTGGTTTACATATTCGGTAAGATTTTTTTTCTATAGTATGATTTCTTATGTTTTCTTTATGTATTATTATTCAAAGGTAAATATAATTAGCTTTAAGCTATTTAAAGACGGTGACAACATGAGTACCAAGTACATAATGATTTTAATTATTCGAATTTGTATATATGGACGATATAGTTATACTCGTTTTGGAGAATGAAAATATAATAAATATAAAGACAGAAATAAAAAAAATAGAAGAGCAAAGAACATGGTGATACTTAAAATTAATTGTACAACGCTTGATTAGTATTTGTACACTTGGAATTAGAAAAAAAAAATCATGGAGTAGTCAATTTGAGAAAAATTGCACTGTGTCACTTACGGATAACATTAGAAAGATTTGTTGAAATATAAAAAATAGAAGGAAATAGAGAAAGGTTTTGAAGATAAATAGCGTAGATAAGAAGATGACATAAAAGAGTGTACAAATATTGATCAACCCAATACAGCCAAATGGCTTCCTATAATTAAAATTACATCTATACCAACAACTGAGAACCCACACTTTTATTCCATTTTCAAAGTAACTCGATCCTTTATCACAGTGGGTGATGTGGTTTGTCGAAGCTAAAGCTAATTATTATTTAAATTAAGCTAATTATTCTAACGTAGGAAATAGGAACGTAGGTAGAGGCAGGCTAGAAGATATAGCTGACAAGGAAAATAGAGGCTAAGATTATAAGAATGTCTGGCACCGATTTTAGCCGAATAGTGGCTAATAATATTCAATAGGATAAAGGTCCTTAATGGGGAAAACAAGATGCAATTTATGGACAGTATTTTTAGGAAGCAGTTATATTTAAAAAAAACTACGATTTTACTATTTTTACATCAGTTACATGTCTGTCAGAGTTTACCTGCTCTATAATTAGTGCAGGTAAACTGTTACTTTAGTCAACTCACTGTTAAATTAGTTTCTGTTTGGACTTAAAATCACAATATAATTTCCTATTTATGTTCTGCGGTCAGTGCTATTTTTTATGTTACATGTTGAATTATGTTAAATAAACCATTAATTTTATAGTAACACAGTTGTAGTTTACAGATATGTCCTGAATAGCAGTAATAGTCATTAGCTAAGAAGAGAAGTCAATAGATAAGATAGAAATAGTCACGAAACAGATTCATCTGTTCCGAGAAAATAGTCACGCACAGAAAGGAAGGAGAAGAACATGAAGATGTCATTACAACAGAATCTAATTCCTTACGTATGTAGGTATCTCCTACGCTAAGCTACAACTAACGCTACCTAAATTAACTTAATTCTACATACAATCATTGTACATAAAAATAAAAAGCTACACAAACCCATTTGACTAAATATGATACACTTTCAAGCTAAAACTATATGTAAACTATACTCAAATACTATGTCTTAGGAAATGAAACTTCATACCAATTAAATAGTAGGTAATAATGGCACTGAAAAATGTAAATGAGGGTTCGATATGTGATAAAACTTAATTAACGTACATAAATATAAAAAGATAGTTAAACAACAAGATAACATCTGAGACCAAAATAAATAACATATGTATTTAAATAAGTACAACATGCAAAAATGTACACACAGCAACCGAAACTTAACTCAAACGTTACCAATAACCCCGTGATTATTTCTTCAATCCTATTAATGCCGTAAGAATAATAATATCCTAGTGAGTATTGCACAAATAAGACGACACGACATCAAAACGGTGTAACATATAGAGGGAGTCAGTTCCACTACTTTTCAATTCAAGAAAGAGAGGATTTGGCAAAACGTTTTAAAGATAAGACACGATTCAAAAAAATCTCATTATTAAAACAAACGCATAAATAAAGAGACAAAACAGACAGAGGGATATAACCCTGACGAAGAAGAGACATTGCTAAGGAAAACAGCCAAGAAAGATCACTACATTGAAGATAAAAACGAATCAGACAAATCCGCAGTTTTAGATAAAGATTCTGATATACTTGTAAAGACTGAGACTGAAGAATATAATTTTGTAATAGCATAAGTAGAGGAACAGACTCAAAGTGAAACATAAAAGCAGTCTAAGACGGAATCCATATCTTTGGACGGTTTAATGGACTAAAAAGCAGTGCTCAAGTCTTAACATTAGTGGATAGCATTTCAAGTGAATTGACGGATATACACTGTAGTATAGTGGACAAAGTAACTATTTTTAATAAATATTTATACATTTCCGATTTCATTTTAACGTGTAAATAATATATTTGTAAAGAATAACGAAGAGATTGAAAACATAAACATGATAATGGCTAAATCTACATAGCTGTTGAGATCACTGAAAAACATGACTGCTAGGCAGTTGAAATACTAAAAAACGATAGTACTAAACTCATACGAATGTTAGAGATTGATATTATTCAAATAATCGAAGTATAAACGGTTGTTATTCGAATAATTCTGAATACAATAAACGAGTACGTATTTTGTCATTTGTAACAAACGTTTTAATTTTTTATTTCTAAGTGATAGTGAATATTTCAAGAAAGTGCTTATACGATGAACAGATTTGTTTTAAGTTTTAGTAAAATGTTTTAATGAGCAATGAAATGTCTTATTGTTTATTCATGATAAGTTGAGCCAATCATTGTTTTTTACTATAGGGTCATCCAATTCCGTCTCGACTTTTATTCAAAAGAAAACATATAGTTAAACTATAATATACTATGAAAAAAAATATACTATGTGTTTATTTATCTCAGGACCCTGAGATTTTGGACCTCTGAGGGACCGAAGCCAACTCGCAAATGACACTTTTCATGAAACGTGGAACCAATCGACGATTTATACCACCCTGTACGCGCTGTGTAAATGCATCCAAGGACAACTGTCCGTTGAAAACTATTGCGACATAAGGAAAACCAAGATAAACCTATGGTTTTCGGAGGGTTAAGTGGACTGGTTATCAAGAAATATGTTAATACAGGCATTATTAACATATTATTATAGATAGTGACTTAACCAATTATTTCAAGCTAACATTTGATGTATGAACGAACGTACGTTACGGAGCCCGTCCATTATTAATAGCTGTCTAAATTACAGGGGTTTATACATTGGAACTCAGAATTGGATCACCCTATATATTAAAGTTATCAAAAAATAAAAAGATATCGTTGAGCGCATTATAGACCAAAATTTTGAGTATAATTTATTTGATTTCAATAATTTTCGTATCTTGAATACTGTTCGTTACAATTTTAGAAAATATGTTTTAGTTTAATAAAGAATATTGATTAATTTCATATTCTTTTTCATTGCTTTTACTGTACAAGACCATATAATCACTTTCTTCGTCTTTATTATCATTTATTTATTGAATAAGAACTTTGTAGCTCTCATGCAAAGGCCTTTTATTTTACCACGGCTAGAAACAAACACAAATACAAATAGAGTTTATTTTTCAAAAGTTAAATGATACTGGAGTTGGGCTATTTTCAAAGCAACGCCTGTCTTATGGCTCAAATAACTTATTTTGTTCGGTAAAATTTATTGGTCTGTTAATGAATCCTTTATGGTAAAGCCTTTGCATGCAACCACTTCTACCTACAAACTTGAGACCAGAATATTTCCGCCTCCATCCAACTACGAGGTCTGCGTGATCCTGGGGTTGCGAGGACATTGCATCAGGTGCCTTTGCCAGGGCAGATCACGCGCCAGCACGTTTGTGAAGCAATAGGGGCATTTCCACTCGTCCATGCCAAGAGCTGAAATATCAAAATTTGGAGTTAACATGTTTTGTTTAAAATTATGAAAATTGAAACAGAATTATAATCTATAATAACCAAGGAAGAAAACTAAAAAAAGAATAAAGGAATTAGGTCATCCAACCAGACAACAATTTTATTAGGAAGCAAGACGTGACGTGTTATAGTATTGCAAATGTCCATTGTAGGGATGTAGAAGAAGTAAAACTGGTTACATCGGAACCAGAGTTTTTAAATTTGATTTATTAGAATCAGAATTGAATTCGGAGGCGGAGGCTGTAGTAAAATTAGAAGCATCAAATGTAACACTACTAAAATAGTAGGAGAAGTAGTAGAAAGGCGGTAGTAGAAGGCAGTAGTAGAAGTATACTTTGAAAGTCTACTAAAACTAATCAAACACTCGGATGAATGTGAATAAATGAAGAGTGAATTCACAAGACTCCAAATACAAAAATAACAATTGAAAGAGTAATCGGCAGAAGAGAAGGCACGAAGAGAGTGAAGTTCCCCACGTGACAGCTATTATAAACTTCTTTGTAACTCCGATATAAGTTCCGATATTTCTTTTTCCTAATCGGAGGTGCAAAATCAATAGTAAGTTCTGAACATTAAGAATCGGAATCATCCTTCCGCAATATCCATAGTCCATAGATAGTCAACACGACCCATATCATGAAGTGGCCAGTCGGTTATTGGAAGCCATTCATAGACATGGTGGTTTTTAAGGAGAAAAGTAGATTCTGCAAGACCGCATGAAAGGTGCGGTCTTCCCGCCCGATTATAATTTGGGTATCTTCAAGGCTAGAGTGAATAGGCTCTTAATAAAAAAGTGCGCCTCACCATCAGAGATTGCATCACTGCTTACCATCAGGTGGGATCGCAGTCAAGCACTAGTTTAAATCAATTAAAAAAGGGAGGTAGTTTTATAACACTTACGTATGCAGTTGGCGTGGTAATCGGAGTCATCAGACCTCAGAGCAGCTCCACACTTGTGACACGCCTTCCAGCTACCCTCGCTCATCGTGCATTCTTCTGCAATGTTGAAATAACAATAGATAAAAAAAACAGTAGGTATTTACAAAGTAAGCATAAGGTTCAGAAAAAATGCAATTTACTAAATCCAATGCAGGTTGTTGTACAAGTACAACTCAAATATTTTGTTCGCTCTGCACTTTGAACAACGCAGTAATTCTTTGCGAATGCATAGGTATAGGCGTATTTTTTCGAGTATTTTTTTTTTTTACTTCAATGTGGCCAACATGTCTACTGGTCGTGAAATGTCTCGTTCTCGTAATCTCACTTTCTCAGAATGATTCTTTCTCAAAAGATCGTTCCTTCACAAAACCTTTCATAAAGCTCCATCCCTCTTTAGTTTCTCACTCGAACGGCTGACATTTTAATAGGTATGTCACGGTAAGTCCATAAGTCGTAAAATGGAAACCATTGTAGCACTGCTGTAGACATTTTGCTTTTGCAAGTGACGTTTTGTGACATCATCATCATCACCAGCTTACCGTAGCCCGCTGCTGCACATAGACCTCTTATCACCTCTTCAATCACGTTCACGTCAGTTATCATCGTTTAAAGATCGCTGGATGAGTTTGATGTATGAGAGTTTCCTCTAGAAGTTGACGTAAACAGTTGAATCATATTGGCAACGTACCCAACAGATGAGCGTGTAACATCCTCGCCTCCAGCGCGACGCGGCAGTGCGGACAACGCGCTAGGAGCACGCAGCGCCGCCAGTAGTGCGCCTCTAGTGCGTCAGCGCGCACGCGACGACCGCACCATGTGCACGTCGTGCTGGAATACGGAATACAGAAATTTTGATACAAGTGCGGATGTCATTGTGACCGAGGCAGAATTGGCACGAGCTGTAGGCGAGTGTGTTATGGAGCTGAGGGCTGCAGTGACAAATTTCTAATTTCTAGAAGATAGGGTGTGCATTTGTATGCCAACATTTCATACAAGAGCACAAGTGCCTTTTCAAATTTTATTTTATTTTCTATTTCTTTATCTTCGTCTATCCTTTTATTTAGGCTCGGATTGTCATACAACATGGTCTTTGTTTCTCCGGACTACTGACGTATCCTGTTCTTTCGTCTATAAATATCGTATGTTTTAGCGAATTTATGAGAATTTCCTTGCAATGTTCTCAAGAATATTCTTGCTCATGGGAATTTATTGAGAAACTTGTGGGGTAGGTTATTTTTGCGTAAACTTCGTCAAATATCTATATGCAGCAATAACAATAGCTTTAAAATAAAGAGATACAAAAAAGATTAACAATCTACATTGATAGAATAATCTCTGAAAGTACTGGTCCGATTGCTAATTTTTTTTCACCGATAGAAAGCTGAGTTACATAGGTTATATTTTATGTACGTGGGTGAAACCGCGGGCAAAAGCTAGTATTAGTAACAAGTACTACTATAAATTCTCGCTAGCGGAATAATGTCAGCAGCACTGCTCATGTGACTTGTGAAATTGCGAAAAAAAAAATAGGTTTACGATTTTCTTCGTCTGAAAGAGTTCTGGTTGTAAGTACTCACTGCAAACTGATATTTTCAGGTATATTTTCAGCCACGTCCACGTTGCCGACGTCGTAGGCCTCGTAGTGGTGCTCGCTGCTCGTGGCTTGGTGTCTTCTACCTGAAGACAGGGCATTGTTTGATGAACGATACCAACAATGTGTCAAATGTATGAACCCTACTCCCTATATGCCGGTGGCGGCGTTTTGTGGTTTTGGCCGGTGGCCCGTTTGCGGTGGCCCGTTTGCGCCCTTAGATTCCAGCACAGTACAATTAATATTTGTATAGCCAACAGATTTGTTCCGGGTCTGGGTGTTTTGTGCCCACGAGAGTCCACATCACAGCAGCAATTCCAAGTATTCCCCTAAAGTTTAAAAAATATATGTACAAAATCATCTTTAGTTATTAAACTAAAATCAGACGATTAGAACTTGATTATTTTGGAGTAAACATCTGAAGAAATCCTCAGTCTATAGGTACATATGCGCTACTGGTAAATGGTGGACATCCCACCCATACGTACCAATATGGTTTGGGAACACATTCATTGTGCGTACAGGAGTGGAATTCCATGCCAAAGACTGAGTTTCCTGTTAGCTAATAATTTGTAGCTATGTAGGATAGGAGTCTTTAAGTGAAGAGTGAATAGGTTAGTGTCATCGTGTACCAACTGGTGAGATAGTGGTCAAGCCAATCAATAATAATAAAAAAACATAGAAACTTAAACAATAATAACCGCACCTGGACTGTAATACCCGCTCTCATCCATCTGGCTATGTTCATCAAGATGCAAGTTCCTCAACCCAGCCACCAGCTTCGGTGACTCCAGCACTCCTTCCCTGAAGTAATCCGCTTTCACCTTCGGAGAGTCCAGGCTTCTGCAGTCCGAATCACACCTTAAATCATTCCTGGACATCTGTGGAGAATCCATGGGTAAGGAATCCATACTCCGAAGATCATTCTTCGAGGTTTTAGGGGATCCTAAAGTTGGGGAATCTCTGTAGTCCAAATGTAACGGTTCGTAGACTGTTACCGGTCTTTCTTTTAGCTGTGGTTTTGACGGTTCGTGGTCGTAATGGATCATGGAGTGACGGTTTTCGGAGTTACGGTTCGTGCGGCGGTAGACCACTTCGGATGATGATTGGCTCTGGCTTTCTTGGAAGTGTACCTGGAGGAGGTGAACATATAGTTAATTCAATTCTAGTGTGAAATTAAAGACTTGACAAATAGATGTAGGGCATCTTCCAGTTATCTATTTTGACTTTTACACATTCGTTCTGGGTACAGCTATGGAGTAGAATTTGATGCCGGAATTAGTCTCCTCATAGCTACAAAATTAGTCTTCAAGTCAAGAGTGAATTGGTTACTTCTAGGCAAAGCGGGAGCCTATAGGTAATAAAAAAAATAAAATTAAAAAGAATGGAAATTCAACTTACTTTTTCAACTCCACCCGAAGCCGTTGACCTAGGCGAATGCTTCGGACTGACAGCACTATCCAACCTCAGCTTATTATAACCCGGATAATTTGAAAAATCCTTTGCAGGCACAATACCCCTCGGAGTGTACCTCTTAGTTGGGGACTTCTTCAAACTACTCTTCGTTTTGGAAGTAGTGTAACTTCCACTTAAACTGGAAGGCGCTAGGGTCGCTCCACTGATACTAGACGTCATGGACTTCAGGCTGTATGATGAGGTGGCTCCGATGGATGACGTCATCCCGAGAGAGGCTGTCATCCCACTGACGGTGGTGCCGCTTCTAGTGGATTGGGAGACGCTGGCTGTCTCGAGGGTAGAGTCTGCCATGGACTGGTCGGCGCCGTTTAGGAGTTGCTCTTCGGTTGGTGCCTGGTTAAGCATTTTCTGGAGGAAGAAAGATTTTTATGATGAGGGTTTCGTCTTTTATGTCGTTGTTGTTCTGATGGAGTAGGAAATGATTATATCTTCATCTACAATATTCTACACTAATCCTAACTAATATTATAAATGTGTAAGTGTGGATGTAAACGGCTGAACGGATTTGGATGAAATTTGGCATGCATATAGCCTTTGACATGGAAAAGAACATAGGCTACTTTATATCCCGGAAAAACATCTTATTCTTTCGGGAAAACACGTTCAGAATGCGATTACCGAAGTACACGCGGAATAAGTCGCGGACGGACAGCTAGTATTTTATAAAGTCTGATTTTTTATTTTTGGTTTGTAGGAGGTAATCTCTGAAAGTCCGTTCGATCGCTAATATTTTTTCACTGATAGAAAGCTGTTTTATTCCTGAGTGACAAAGGCGAAGCTCTGCGGGCTAAAGCTAATAATTAGTATAGCTGGCGGAGCTGGCGTATACATCTAAGAAACTTATTTTCAATGTCACGCCATATTTAGTTGCTGCCGAAATGTTCGAAGGGGTAACTGTGGTCCTGGAACGCAAAGGGCAACTGAAGAAACAGAGACCCTACCATGAGCTCTTAATGTGATCCATTTTACGACCTAAACTGAACCGTTAAGCGGGTGGAGCTGGAAAGTGGAGTAGATGCATAGGGTGTATAGCTCCATTCCTCTTTCTCGCTCGCACAACTGACATTTTAACACGTCATGGTGTCTTCAACAGATCTTCAGCTCTTAATCTACTCTATACAGGGTGTAAGAAACAGTTCTCCGCAAACTTTAAGGGCTTGCTCAGTAGACGTAATTAGACAACCTTCTACAGGATTTTTTTTCAGGCAACGAAAAAATAATTGGCCTCTTCATACGAACTGTCCAATCAAGTTTATAATTTTATATAGAGAGATTTATATAAGAAAAAAAATCTTGTGGAAGGTTATTCAGTTTCATCTATTGAGCAATCCCTTAATGTTTACGAAGACCTATCCCTTACACTCTGTATAATGGCATCAAATTAGTACCGACCTGCATATCAATCCTATCAAACTGCTGGAACAGATGCCTATAGATGAGGTTCCTCCTCGTGACCGCATCGTCAGGCGGGAGCTGCGCGCGCACGACGCGCGGAGAGCGCGCGTACGCAGCCAGCAGGATGCGCTCGGCGGCCGCGCGGACTGACCCAGCCGCGTGCTGAGCACCTGCAGCGCCGCATTCTGCTAGACGACGGACTGTTAGACCGCTGGAAAAAAAAAACTTAATAAGAAAAGAAAAGAATTCTATTTCATTCCACTCGAACCCAAGCGAACCTTCCGGTTTGCGCGTGATTTCGCGTCATTCAGTTAAAGACCAAGCGAACGCCGGTGTCCGCATAGATTATAAAATTATGTATGTATCCAAGAACGTGAATAAGAAGTTCTTCATAAAGTAGTCTGTAAATATCGAAAATAAGCAATCCTTTCCATTATTCCCTATATACATCTACTTATATGCGAGAGTTGAAAAGTTCGATGAAGATGAGTGATCAGGGTAAAATAAGTGAGATCTAACCCTGAAAATCTTGCAAAATATAAATGAAATTCAAAAAAACAAACTCTAAAAGCTCTCCTTATCATCATCATAATCATCCATCGAATTTCTTTGATTCACTAGGTCATTGGTCCACAATGTGGGAAGCCATCCACCGATGCATCTTCCGGTACGTTATGGTCGACACTTCAGAACCTTTCGTCCACATCGACCATCTGCACTGTGAACAATGTGCCCTGCCTGCTGCCACTTAAATTTGGCGATTCGTCGGGCTATGTCAGTAAACAAATAATCACCTCACCTCATCCTCATATTCTCGTTACATTACCTTAATATCTGCCTACCCTAAAACCAACGCCTATTAGAATTCATAATGAAAGATATCCTAAAATTAAAGAAACACATCAATCATAAAATTACTCATAAGGTATGCAACCTTCACGGTTCGACCTTTCAGGCCGCAGCGACAAAAAGCGATGAAGCATTGAAAAATATAAAACAAAAGACTGTAGCGTTCGGCATGTAATGTCTAATTTGAGCTAGCTTCCCATCGGGGATATAGCTCAGTGGCAGAGCAATCGACTGCAGATCGATAGGTCCCCGGTTCAAGTCCGGGTGTCCCCTCAATGATCTCTTTTTGTGGAATCTAGACAAACATTGTTTGAATTTATTAACTCTAGCAAGAGAATCTTTTTAGCAGTAAAATCATTTAAATTGGCTTCCACTGGAGTTTTCTGTTATCATATTCAGACAATATTGACTTAACCACAATAATGTTAATCACACTCAACGCTCTCCTTGAATCCAGTCATAGACTAGATCTATACGCTGAAGCTTGGAAGGAGATATTGACTGAATGTCTGGCGATTTGGAAGAAGACTGAATGAGAGGTTTAGTTATATTATCTGCGTTATATTTTCTTTTATGTGTTTTACATAATTTGTACCTAATGCAATCAATGTAATTGGCATTTTGTCGTTCAGGATAAATAAATACGAGTAATAATGCCTTAGATATTTTCTACTGAAGAGAAAAATGGTGGTAGATGCAAAAAAGAGAAAGAGACAAAGCTTATAACTTCTTGACTCCACGTTTCTCAACTATTTCACCATTCATCCCCCTTTTTTAGGTGGGAAATCGTCAAATATCTCCTCCCATTCTGAGCGGTGCTAGAGGATGTCCACGGACGCGTAGCTTCAAAGACGCGTATTCGTCATTTTACGTTTGGTGTACTCTATGCGTCCGTAGACAGTAAGCCTACTTGACTCTTTTGAACCATTCCACAGTCCTGGCATCACATCTCCTTAACACGTTAACTGCAGAGTCATTTTTAATGGTCATTTCACTCACAGAAAAAAAAGCGACCTGCGAGAAGTTACACATGTGGCTTGTTTGACCTCATAACTCGGTCGTGTTAAAGTAGTCTTCCACAATTGCAATCCTCGTTTAACTCACCTATTCTTGTCTGTCGAGATGCCATGGCTTAGTATGAGCTGTTCCAACATCTGGAGTCGAGAGAGGGCCAGTCGCGGATGCATCGAAGCTGCTACTGGTCTCACTAACTGCTGGGGAATTAGGTGGAGACTCCTGCAAGAGAAATAACATAGGCATGTTACTGAAAAGGTTTCTTCAATACTTATTCTCGAAAAACCGCTCTTATCCCACCGCTTGTACGCAATAGACTGTTTTCCGCACTAGTGTAGAAAAGTATGTGTGCTCTCCCCGCCACAATGTTATTATATGTATCGTATCAGGATGAGCGCGCATCAACCCCCGCTTGTCGCCGGTCAACCCCCGTTTATTCATTCCTTCGTTAGTGTTTTGAAAAAAGTCGTTTGCTACGCGTTAACGCGTGCAAAGTCAATGCAGCTCTCAGCTTCATAACACACTTGCCTACGGTTCGTGCGAATTCCGCCTCAGTCGCAATGACAAAGTTTCTGCACTTATATCAAAATGCACTTTTTATGGGCCGCCTAGTATTGGTGTCCTATCTTTCCGTATCTTCTCTGCTTTTTAAGAGACTTCTTCTAAAGGAATCTTCTTCTACTCACGCATGAGAGTTTTAGTAACTACTTCAGTTGCCCTTTCCGTTCTAGGGTCACGGTCACTCTTTCAAACGTTCCCGCAGCCCTAGCAGGCAACGTCCCTATTTTCTACTTGTCAGTTTTGTTGAAATCTATTTGTAACTTGATCTTTACCGGGCGTCCGTAACTACCGACGCCCGGTAAGGATCAAGTTTTCATCGTCCAAAAACCCGCTTCTAACTGGGAAATCTATGACTCCCGATACCCAGGGCGTCTCCTTCGCTCGCATTACTGTTTCGCAGTGGGAGGCAACAGTTTCCCATTTCGCTAAAGACCAAAGCCTGGTCTCGAGTAGAATTTATTTTCTCAGACATGATCAGACTTTTCTGTTACTAACTAGGAAGTTTCATAAGTTTTTTCTCAGAACCATCTTTGTTTCAGTCGAAAGACATTTGCTGTTGGAAAAGAACATGAGGGGAAGAGGGGGTGTCTCCGCAACGAACGGTCCTATGCGCCACACAACCATCGGAATCCTGCGCCCTCACCAGGTTATCGTTCCTCCTTCTAGGAGGCTTCCCAACAATGCGTCTTCGGGTACGCAGTCGCCACTCTAGAACCTTTCAGCCCCATCCACCATCCGTTCTGCGAGCAATATGTCCACCTACCCTTCTCGAAATACAGGCAGATTAATATAACCATCACATTCCTACCTGACTTGGGGACAATCGGCAACAGTGAGCACAGTATGCTGCGCTGTAGAATGCACCCTCGGAGCAGGGTCCCCGCAGGCTCTCAACAGCTCAGGCAGCAGCTTCTCCAGACAACGCCCCACCTCGGCAGCACACACCCTGGAAATTGAAGACTTGCTGGCGATTTCCCTGAATAGAATTTGAAAATAATAGAACATAGGATGGAAATTAAAGTTTGGGCAGGTCCAAAGGTTTTAATGGCAATAAACATGGCGTGACTAGACCTGAATCAACATTACGTCGCTCTGACATTTTCTCTTGACCCTTTCGCTACTTGCCCGAGTTCAATAACACTGGGCGAAACTTTATATAGAGATAATGATGTGGAATAGGGTGTAATGACGGTCGGAGGGCGAGCTACCCATTGCTCACGTCCGCTAGCCCACGCCCACGGTGTAAGGAAATCGGGCTTTGTTGATCTAAGATTACCTACTTTATACTTCCTTAAGGGTAGTAATAAAAGCTCCGACAAAAAAAGAAGAATTGTCCTTACTCAAAATATTAAATCTACTGCCTAAAATACTGACTTTCCGACTACTTTTGTCCGAATAAAAATGACGAAACGACCGAATGAGATACTGAAATCTTCGAAAAATAAACATGAGTGTCTATTGCTATAATACTTTTCTACCAGCATAAATTACGTTCTACTGAAAACTTTGCTTTGTAATTTTTATCTTTACTTGCCTACTATTAATTCATAAATTACCTTTCGTATTTCATAAATTGTGGTGTTATTTTAACTGTCACATTATACTGAAAATATTATTCTGAGTGGCTATACAGAAACTTATAAAAAATATAAAAATGTACTTGTAACAATAACTTTTAATTGCATCATATATCATGATTTTTACTTACCACGGGTGCTTCGATATCGGTACCTATTTCAGGTGTTAAAAAGTCAAAACAGTCGTATTCATGGGTATGTATAAAAATCCCGAATTTTAAATTACCGATGGACGAAATCCCGAAAATTGAAACGCCAAATGGTCGTATGGTCGAAAGTTTAAAATCCCGAAAGTTCATTTGTTCGAATGTTTAAAATCCCGAAGTTTAAAATCCCGAAATTCAAAATCCCAAATCGTCCGTGTCGGGGTGCCCTAAGGTCCCGATTTGTTTTATTTTGAGAAGTAGCACTCGCCGGCCGCTGCCGCGGCACCGCTCGCTTCGCTCGCTCGGCTCGCGCGCTTTTGGTCACAATTCCAACCTAACCTAACCTATTTCAGCCACAATCTCTCGTAAACACAGGTAGATTGTATTTTGATTGCACTTTGAACTGCGTGAAATAGGTTAGGTAACGTTAGAACTGCGACCAACCGCTACGTTCAAGTTGTTTCGTCTATTCGGGACTTCGTCCTTTCGGGCATTTGAACATCGGTATTTTGTGTTTCGATATAACGACTATCGGCATTTAAACCTTTCGGTATTTTGAATTTCGGTGTTTTGCACGTCGGTATTTCAGCCATAGGTATAATGAACTTTCGGGATTTTGATACGTACCCCTATTCATGCCTTAATCGAAAACCAAGTAGACTTTGATTTCCTAGAATATTATACTGTATTATTATTCGACGAATTTCCTAACTTTTATAATGTCAGCGAGAACAAAGATAAAAATAAAACAAAACTCAGTTTATTATGAAAATGTAGTTACGTAGTAGATCCGAACCCCATCGCGCGGGCCGAACAGTTGAGGTATTTTCATCATTATAGAGAGCTAAAAAATAAATTTGATAACCAACAATAGAAATTAAAACAGTTCATGCAAGTTGTAAAAATATGATTATTTTGACCAAACCTCTGTTGTCGGTAACTTAGTAATTTTGTCGGAGGTTCAGTATTCTATTCGGAAGTTTAGTTTTGTTATTCGAAGATCCATTTTTTTTTAGGAGAAAATGTAATTTGAACATGCTCTTATTTGTTGCTAAATTCGATATTTTCTTTCGTTTATGTTTTGGGTTTTTTGTCGGTAATTCATTATAACGCTAGTTAATTAGAATAATAGTCGGCCACAGATCGCTGGAGATTAAATTGTTTTTCGGAACCATTATTATTTCCCCTTCCTTAATTACTTGTCAAAATAAGAATTGACTAAGACCAAAACCTCACCTATCCGGAACGAACTCCTTGAACAGCACCTTCACCACCTCATTAGCCTGGCTGTACACAGAGAACACCTTGTCCCGCAGCGCCCTCTGCAACAAGATGGCCGCCGCACGAGCTGTCTTGTTCGGAGATGTCTTAGTGCTGCCGTTAGATGGCGACGTCAGTTCTGCGCGGAGGCGGGAGAGACCCTCCTCTTTGTCTAGGTAGTTTTTGGAATAGAATTTTTCGACCTAAAATAGAGGAAGTATATTGATTACTAGCTTTTGTTCGCGACTTCGTCCGCGTACATAAAATATAGTCTAGATATCACTCAGGATTAAAGCAGCTAATTAATAAATAAATAATAAATACATCCAGAGATTACCTCCTTTAAACAAAAAAACAAACTTTACCTCTTTATTGTGTTAGCGTAGATATTGCGGCAGGTGGAGGAAGCCACTGGCAGAAGCTAGTGTCAACATATCACATGCTTAATTATAAAAGAAACTTATCTCTAAAAGAGGGTATTTGAATTTGAAAACTTTTAAAAAATAATGTACTTTTTTTACCTCACTTAACAAAAAAACTATTAGATGCTTAAACGTTACGGGGTCTAATAAGCCCCGTACCACCATAATGATAATTTTCAAACGAAGTCTTAAACGCCCCGTACCGCAGGAATGAAAATCATACAAAAATGAGTATCAACGTGTTAAGTTTTTCCTACTCACAAGTGGATAACCAAATATAAGAATCGGTAGCGCCGCATGCTTCCTCTCGCGTTCGTTCAGCTTGTGAGGTTGTGCGGAGCGCGAGTGTGACGTGGCCGCGCTGCCTCCGCTGCACTCCTCCTCACGACCCTCTCGAAGGTACTCGTTGGTGTGGGAACTGGAACACATACGACATGTAACTGGAATAATTCACAACTTTATACGCCATAATTACATAAAATTAAATTAAAATCAAGCACTGAAAATTTCCATTAACGCACTCATTATTTATACGGTTCCGGACCCAAAGAGTAAATATGAGAGCTTATAACTAAAACCCCACTGTCCGTCTGTCTATCTGTCACAAGGCTATATGTCTCATGCGGGGTTACCATGACGTTCAAAGTAAGATTGTTTTAATCTTGTTTCAGTGTGGGTAAGAGATGGCGCTACACAACCTGTATAGCTATGTCTCTTACCCACACCGAAACAAGATTTAAATTTAAACAATCTTACTTTAAAAGTTTAAACGTCATGGTCTAGGTCATGATCCGTGAAAGCTTGACAGCTTTGATTATATACTTGTTATATAATCAAAGCTTGACAGTTAATATTTTCACAGATGATGTATTTTCGTTGACGCTCTAACTACAAATAGATACTAAAAACAGAATAAAATATATATTTAAGTGCTGCTAACTTAACCTTCATTAATGTGTTTATTTATAGGCGTACCTATGCAATCAACTCCAGCTGGAAATGCTAACAGTTGAAGACCACTTCAACAACTGTCAAACAAAACGCGTCTATCAGTTCTATGAATAATTTATGTTCAAGACTAAATTAGACTTACTGCCTCAGTGCTGGAAGCAAGCGCTCTTCATATGCCTCGAAGGTCGATCGCGGACCAGCACTCTTGTTTCTTCGTCGTACTACAGAACCTGGAAGAGCGGACGTTGATTAGAAGGGTGCCATTCACAAAGCGGGTCAGCGTTGTACATTGTACAAAAATATCATTTTATATATTAAATTATTTTTTTACAATTTCCAATATCTAGTCTGTAAAGTGTTACATTTTTGTAAATTTTATTTTATTATTGTGAATGTGGGGACTATGTGGATTACTTTTCCTTTTCTGTAATATTAACATAATGTCTAGCAGTTTTGAGTACTTTATACAGCCTAATCAAATGTTCTTTCTTTGTTATTGTTCACCTTGTCGTTGAGCTTCTGAGTTGAGCTACCCAAATACTGGCAAATGCTTGCCCTGACTGGACAGGTCCACTCAAATCTGTCCGGTTCTTTCTTCAAAAGGCCATCTCAAATCCAATCTGGATTATTCTCATATGTTTTGACCATTACATGTTTGCTGACTTTAAAAGAGACTTTGAGTCCTGAGTTTGTCTCGGTGTTTCTTTTCAGGGTAGTCAGCGAAGAAACGATTGCTTCATTAAGTCGACGAAAAAATTTTGTGAATTATATTTAGATATTTGCAAAATAAATATTTATCATTTAAAAACACAGTTCACAGGTATCTTACCATTAGCAGCATTAGGTGTGATACTTCTTCTCGGGCTGTCAGTCTCTTTCCTCAGTTCATCTTCTTCTATCTTCTTGTGCACTTCCTTCTCTTCTGGCATCGTCTGGACGGGATGGAGTTGCACTGGCTCGGGGTATGAAGGTGGAATCTCTTCTTGTAAAGTTGGTTCTGGCGACTGAAATATTTGTCAGCTATTGAAATACCTTTGAAAAAGCCTAATGTCATTATATAAAGTTCTTTTTTTTAGCCTGTTCTGTCACACTCCTGGGCAAAAGCCTCCCTTCACTCCTTTCACCTTTCGCGGGCCTGTGTTTCGTTTTACCAGTTCTGGAGGAATCTGTCAACTTAGTTTGTCTCGCCATTTCCTTCGTGGTCTGCTGCGAACCCGTCGCACTGTTTCAGGGTACCAAACCAACTTTGATTTTTTACATAATAAATATTTATTATTATTTTTTCTTCATCTATTCTGTGAAAAAACCGTTATTCATTCTGTAGTGTAACGAGACTGGATAATGTGAGAAATGAGTATATTAGAGCAAGTTTAAAAGTGGTGTCAATGACTGAAAAGTTGAAAGGGAATTGTTTGTCTTAGTATGGTCATGTGAAAAGGAGGGAGAAACGCATTTACTGAAAGAGTTATGTGTATACATGTAGATAGATAGATGAAGAAAGAGGCGCAAGCAAGTGATAGCGTAATGGGTGACAGGACAAAATGGAAGGAAAAAAAGTTTTATGGTGACCCCAAATAACATGGGACAAGGGCAGGAAGATGTTTACGCGATAAATAATTAATTGTCCATCTAAATCCATACCGGTTGCATATCTTGAACATCGTCTTCCTCTTCTTCTCCGTTCGCATACTCCGGTTCCTGTAGCTCAGGTTCAGGTTCTATGGGAGGCACTGGCGAGGGTATGTCGAGGCTGAGGGATCCTGCGGCTACTGACGGTGAGAGATGGTGGGAGAAGTCGTATTCTTGAGGCATGGAGGAGTCGTTGCGGCGGTCCGGCTGTAGAAGAAGAGACTTGTTTGATTTGGAAAGATATTTAGGTAAAATCACAAAACATAGTCACTTTATTTGATGTGCGACTTCACTAGTTAGTCATGTATACCTGAGGAAATACCACGACTTCTTAACGCGATCCATTTGACGAGCTAAACTGAACTGTTAAAGGGACGGAGCTATTAGTCCAAGGTGTATAGCTCCATCCCTCTTTCTCACTCGCACGCTTGATATTTTAACTCGTCATGGTAAGGCCCTGTTAGCCTTTATAACAAAGCTTAGATAAAATAGTGTATTAAGTAAAGATTGAGGAGAAAAAGATTTTTATCGTTCTGCTTAATTTGTTTTCTTCCTTCAAAAGAAATTTAAAGACCAATGGGAAGTTATGGGAACTTCCCTGTAGTAAATCAGGGGCATTACCATGACATGTTAAAATGTCAGGTGTGCAAGCAAGAAAGATATATACAGCCTATATAGCTCCATCTCTTTAACAGTTTAATTATACAGGGCTTCAGGATGTTTGTCTGCCCAAAGAATCCCTTTAAAAACCTTCTTCAACTAACCCCATCCTCTTCAAACAACCGACACAGCTGCGGATCCTCCTTCACCCCACACAGAGCATCAGCAATCCGGTCCCTCATCCTCCTTGCCAGTTCAAAGTCATCCCTGGCTGCAGCCGTGCGTTTGCGTAACCGCCACCGACCAATCCGGATGCCAGCTGATGCAAGCGCTGCGCCCGCAGATTTCAAGCGACGGGCATATTCGAAGCGTTCCTCTGCAAGTAAAAATCATTTTTTATTGAAATAAATAAAATAAAGAAACTATGGAGATTGGTTAAGGCAGGAAAGACTTATTAATTTAAGTCTGACACAATTTTTAGGCAGATGAAATACAGACAATAGTAGGCTGGGGAAACGCTCATCAGCGCTCAGCGCAAACTTTTAACCTCCAATACAGTTAAAAAAAAGCAGCTACTATTGAATTAATCTACTATTGCTAAGTTGAAATGGCTAATAACTGTAGAATTTCCTGTTTTATGAACTTAAAGTAGCAAGTCGACCCGAAGTTATCCATTTTTTTAAAACGGCAACTTCATAGCCTGTGCAGATCTAATTAAATTTGTTTTGACAAAAATTTGCAAACAGTTTGAAAATAGCTGTTTTTTACAGCATCGCAGCCTTAATAATCACGGTACTTTTATTTACATACTTATTCCATTTCATTTCACAATTTCTTTTCTGAAATTACCTTTCTAGCCCTAAATCCCTCCGCCCAAAAACTATCTCAGTCCCTTAACTTTCAAAGTCACTTCAACTTCACTTTCAAGGTCTTTCCCTTCTCCTCATCTTGCAGACTTACCACCAACAGCATTCTTCTTCTTCTCATCTAGAGTCCGGACCAGATCAGCTATATCGTTGTCCACATACATGATGAAGGCCAGGTCATCGTACGGCGAGTAGGCGGGCTCCTTGTTGACTGGCTGGACTGGTGAGCTCTCATTATCTTCTATTTCTTCACCCAGGACGTTTACTGCCATAAGTGCTACCTGGAGTTCAAGGGAAACCGAATAAGGAAATATTTTCAGATAACAAAATTCGTGAACTTGCCTGGTCTGCCTAGCAGAAATCAATATAATTGAAAGAGACAGAGAGATGTGTTCTACCTGGCTTAGGTTAAAAACCAGTTTTGCCTGGATTGTTTGGAAAAATGTTAACCCTTGAACGCAAAGGGCAACTGAAAGTTCACGGGTGGGTTTTCAGTCAGGAATACTCTGACCCTTTCTCTCGCTCCACTTAGAGTAACTTGATCATCATTTGAAAGGTTCCAAGGCCTTAAAATCATACCTGATCATCTTCTTTAGCTGGAGGGTGTGGTCCGGACAGCTTAAGTTTGACGAAGCGGGCTATGGTTGGTTCAGGAAGGGCAGCTGATCTAAAAGCAGAACAATGCATCTTGAATATACAAGCAAAATGTAGCAGATATAGACCCCGGGTGGGTCTTGCAAATGGCTTAAAAAGAGATATTGGATTTTACATGTGAATGAAAGAAAATAACCTTATGTAAGTGTACGGATCCAAATCAATTTTGTTAGGTACGAGGTAAAATGTATGTATAGTAAACTAAGAAATAGTGATATCACCTTCTCATAAAAAAAAAATAGAATATAATTTTATTTTGTATCTGCCTTCAAAACCTATTTACTGGGTAAAACGATAGCCCCTGATAAGTGGTTCAGCAGTTTGGATTGGACATCAGCTAAAGATCTACTTGCAAATGAAAGTAGAAATGATTCCAATACCTAAGTACTTTTTTTTCGACTTGAAGTGTTCACATCATTTTGTTGATGCTGTCCCTTTTTACACCAGCACTCACCTTAGTTCTCTGGTCCTGGCTTGCTGAGCTGGTCTGGCAAGAGTGACCCTGCCGACGCTGGTGTAGGTAGCACCACAAGGAGTGGCCGCGCCTTCGGAGACCAGCCCGCCTGATACCAAGACTTCCACGCATGACGCTGTCGTGTGGAAAGAGAATGTTACAATTGTGAACAAGGAATACTTTTGTAACAGTGCGATTCAAAACAACTCGATCAGAAAAATATTTTAACAAGTTGGCAGCGGCACTCATTTTCGTATTATTTCCATTCCCGTGGTATGGAGCATTCAAGACCACGTTTGAAAACTATCATTATTAAGCTAAGGGGTTTATTAGACCCCGTAAAATTTAAGAAACTATAAGCTTTTTTTAGTTAAGTGCGGTACGGTGTTAAAGTGACCCCGTATTAAAGTGGTTACACTACCGCATTCTGTTTTAATTGGGTGTCTTAGGTATACGAGTATATTCATCTCTTTTCTAAACTAAAATAAATTGAAGTTACTTTCTCGGCACGGTAGAGTGTTATGTGCTATGTTTTTCTTAGCCGCACCTCAAGTAAGAAACGTACGAGGCTTATTAAACCTCGTTTCGCACTGGGTACAGAAATCAGAAACGTTGATTTCAAATAGACTAATTACAGGCACTTTCGAATTGTCAAAATGTCGGTCAGTCAAAAAAAAAGTGAAGCTAGCTTGCATGTTCCTAAACGTAGAGAATAACGTACAAGAAACTCCATTGACACTCTTCTAAATCATATCACGAGTTACATACAGGACCCGATGTAAGGGGCGGCAAAAGCCGGGCATTTGCCCAGAGCGCCAAAAAAAGAGGGGCGGCAAAATTTACTTATTCCTATCTTCCAACTTAGCTATTAGCCATCCACACCCAAGTTGGCTGGTTGAGAATTTTTACGTGCCACCTTCCAATCTACTCCAAGTTTTTTTTTTTCGCGCGCCGTCGATGACTTGGGCTTGGTCCGGACAGTTACCGGACGGCCGGACAGCGAGCTACCCATTGCTCACTGTCCGCAAGCCCGCGCCTATTGTGGCTGGAAATCGGGATCGGAATCCCAGCGGCGAGAGCGCCGTTGCCTGATGCGGTCGGCCTCCTCCTTAGCGAGCATTACTGCTTCGCAGAAGTCGGCGACCGCCTGCGACTCCTCCTCGCTCCGGACCATGGCTTCGACCAAGGCCCGGCGCGAGATGTCTCCGCCGCCGATCACCCCCACAAGGGCACGGCGATACTCCGCCCAAGCAATCAACTCCAGGTTGGATAGTGGATATTTAAGGCTTAAGACTCATCATGACTATGGTTTTGTGTATGTAAAGGGCGGCGAAAATTATCTTTGCCCGGAGCGGCTAAATAGCTAGATCGGGCTCTGTAGCCCTAGCCAAGTTGCTAATCTGCAATAGTTAACGCTGGTAGAAAGCTTCAAATGTACGGGAATGACGTCATCTCAACGCTCAGTCACGTGGTCAGAACAAAAGAATTGGCGGCGCGACCAACTCGAAGCGTTCGACTCAAGCGTAACGAACGGTTGTAACTTGGCTAGGGGTTACATAAATCTTGAAACACATTTATACAGCTACTCACGTATAAGTTGATGATGTGCTAACAGCTGCAGTTTGTGGACTGAAGTGACCCTCGCGAGCCTCAGCAGCAGCTCGTGTGGCGGAGCACCTTCGCTGCGCCACCCTCGCGCCGCTGGGCCCTGGGAGTTCAGCTCGCATGCTGGGTAGGAGCTGTCCTCACCTGGAAGAAAGTAATGAGCGTTTGATAAATTGGGCGCACATAAAAGATGACTCGGCCATAGGTCGACTTCTGCAATGGTTACCCGTGATCCTAGAACTCAAAGGGTAACTGAAGAAACGTAAGTGTGTAGTCAGTGAAAGTCTGACACGGCCTCCCGCTCCGGCCTAGAGCAGAAGTTGTTACTTAGATGGTTTCCACTCTTACCAAAAAAATCCTCGACCCTGGTCTGTTCCTTATCGGACAGCGAGCTACCTATTGCTTGCCCTCCACAAGCCCGGCCCGCAATCATATTCTGAAGTCTACATTACGGTATCGTATTAACTAAAGGTCTATATTGTATTTTTATACATGTATCACACACTTAAACCACAAAATAGATAGGTACAGAAGACATCTCATGTATGTACTTCCCTTTTTATACCTACGTTTGGTGGACGCACACTAACGAGCGTTTGACCCGGAACTGTTCGACGAGCGGGCCGAGACACTCCGAGATATCGTGTTCGTGTGCGGTGTCTATGTGTGCGTTGCTCGAGCGCGCTTTGTATGTAGATTGTCTTCTGTACCTATCTATTTTGTGCTTAAACCTTCCTCAAAAAATACTCCGTCTATTGCTGAAAACTTCACGAAAATTCGTTTAGTAGTATTTGAAGGGTGTCGCGTTCATTTTTAGGGTTCCGTACCTCAAAAGGAAAAAACGGAACCCTTATAGGATCACTTTGTTGTCCGTCCGTCTGTCTGTCAAGATCCTTTATCTCGAGAACACATGGAGGTATCGAGTTGAAATTAAAACCATCTAAGTACTCTGGTCTGCGGTCCCTTCAAGCTGTGAAAAAATCAAACTTCTAAGTTAACGAATAAAAAGATACGCCCATTTGTGTCGCAAAAAAACGTATATTTTGATACTCTGAAAGAACGAAATTCATACGGTACTTCTCATTGACCCAGAATTCTGAAATTTGACACAAAGCAAGGTCTAGCTAGACCCACGTCTGTCTGTCATTCAGACATAGATAGACGCGCTGCGGGACTTTCTATCTATGAAATAATCTGAGATTTTCTCCCAAAGACTTTTCAGGCTTCTGACGATGAAAAACGTCTGCACATTGTCGTAGTTAGAATGTAATTTCATTAAAATGGAAATATACTCGTACATTTTCATTTAATAACGTAAATTCCCTCTTGTCATAAAAGTATTGTTCATAGTATGTGCTGCAATGTTAATCATTTTAATAAGGGCAACTGTGTCGTGTATGGCATGTTCCAGCCGAGTTCCAATTGATTTTTCTTTCTTCAATGCACGTTTTATAACTTCATGAAGCGTTAATAAATTCACATAGAAAAATCATAGCATAATCGTGCTTTTGTGCCAAATGTTCCCACTGCTGGGACTCAGGGGATGGGGCGTAACGTAATCCACCACGCGGGACCCGCAGGTTAATGGATGTCACATTATCTTCGAATTTTTGGTTCTAGGTCATGCCGATTTCCTCACGTTGTTTTCCTACGCCCTTTTTTAAAGTAGTGGTGATGAAATAAATTACGCAAAGTAATGCGCCTGGCTGGGTTTGAATTCGCAACCTACAACTCGTAAACTGGGATCTTTATCACTGGGCCACCACTGCTCTCATCTAAATCCACATGCTGAACTAAAAATCTTTTCGAGAGGTTCTTGCATCGGATTCAGGCGGAAGAAAAGCTCGGGTTACACGATTGGGTGGACCGCCCGGAGGACACGATGGAGGTGTGCCCCTCGTGGAGGCGGCAACGACCGCTCGTGCCGGGCTCTGGTTCGGGCTATGGTCTGGAGTGAGGTGGAATGGCAGGCGGTCGCTTCCTTCTGCGAAGCAGTCAGGCGCAAAGGAGGAGGCCGCACGCGTGAGGGAATAAATGTCCTCACAGCCCAGCCGTTAAGATTCCGACCCCGACTACCAGCCACAGTAGACGCGGGCTTGCGGACTTCGAGCTACCCATTAGCTCGAGCAAAACATGATCCAAATTTCAACCAAATCCGATCGGGTGTGAAGAAGTAGGTAACAAATACACACTCACAAATTTTCGCCTGTTTAAATGAGGATGATTGATTGCCTTCAAGAAAACGGTGGACCGACCGGCAATCATCATTCAGCTGCGTGAATGCATCGGAAGCAAGTACTTTAGGAACAATACTCGTATAGGGTCTCTCTCTATTTATAGACTGTCGAAGAACACATAACTGAATCCTTGAAGACTCCAAGGTAGTGGGCAGGGTATGAAATTAAACTTATTACAATATTACTATTACTATACTTCATTCGTGTTAAGATTAGACATTTAAACAAACCTTTTTACTGTTCGTTCAACCGATTTTGACTTCTATTCCGTAAGCATAAGGATGGCAATAAAAGCAAAAAAGTGGTTACAATACCAACTATTTACTGCAGCCGCCATTTGTCATGCCATCAACGTAATAAAAGTCAAAATCGGTTGAGCGGCTACTAAAAAGGTTTGTTTATTAAATGTCTAATCTTAACGGGAATGGAGTATAGAGTCGATTAAGAAGCGAGCCAAGAAGAAAATCAGCAATGATGCACTCATCGAGTCAAAACTCCAAAATCTTTTAAGCATCGGACGCCGAGATGCTAGCCTATCGGTCATATCATAGTCTACACTAATATAATAAAGAGGTAAAGTTTGTTTTTATGTATTTTGTTGTTTGTAGGAGGTAATCCCTGAAAGCACTGGTCCGATTGCCAAAATTTTTCACCGATAGAAAGCAGCTTTATTCCTGAGTGACATAGGATATATTTTATGTACGCGGGCGAAGCCGCTGGCAAAAGCTAGTATTTTATACTTCTATGCTATTGGTTTTCTATCGTTTGCATTTCGTGGAGTGTATATTGGAATTGGTCTATGTCCCTTAGAATTATGGTGACTTTCGGGGTTTTTCGAAGCGAAGCAGTAGGTAATGCTCGCAAAGGAGGAGGCCGAACGCATCAGGCAACGGCGTTATCGCCGCCGCCGTCGCCGGGATTCTGATCCCGATTTCCGGCCAACGTAGACGCGGGCTTGCGGACAGTGAGCAATGGGTAGCTCACTGTCCGGCCGTCCGGTAACTGTCCGGAACAAGCCCAAGTCGTCGACGGCGCGCACTGTTCCCGCGCGCCTCAAGGAGTTGTCAGCAACAGCAGGGACCCAGCCGGGTCGAAGCCTACTGGGGCCAGGGTTATCCGAAAGGGCGCTCGAGCCCCGGTATGAAGGCTAGAAGGAACGGGGTGGGTCTTTTAGTCAGTAAGAGTCTGACACTATCTCCCGCTTCGCCCAAGGGCGGGGGATGTCAATGCATGATTTTTTCCCACCATAAAAAAAAGGGGTTTTTCGAAAGAACGCAAAGGAACAGCGATAAGTTTTAATCAGTAAAAGTCCGACACTCCCTCTCACTTCATCCAAAATTGGAGGAGTTATTTGTTGATTTCCCGTCAGAAAAAAAGAGAAATAGGTACTCTCGAAATTCTGTGTTCCACTATTATTTATCTATTCCAGAACCAAAAGGCTCCTATCCCAGCATAACAAAACCACTTCGAAGAAACAAAACTGTAACTCAATCTGCCTCATCAAATAATGATAGACTTTTTCAACGAATCGAAGCCAGACAATACAATCTAGTGAACTATAGAAATAATAGAAGCACTAAGTATTGATCGCTCCTGACAGTACGGCTGTAGCTTTAAATTTTTGATAGAATAATTCGTTTATAGACGAAGAATAGGTACTTAGTTCATGTTACACTATGGTAAAGTGACTATACAATTACGGTTTACTGTTTTATATAATAGAACTAGCTTTGCCCGCGCGGCTTCGCTCCCGCTCTTCCTTACTCCACCCTACTATACCCTACTCTACCCTACCCTACTCTACTCTACTCTACCCTACTCTACCCTACTCTACCCTACTCTACCCTACTCTACCCTACCCTACTCTACTCTACCCTACTCTACCCTCCTCTACCTTACTCTACCCTACCCTACTCTTCCCTACTCTACCCTACTCTACCCTACTCTACCCTACTCTACCCTACTCTACCCTACTCTACCCTACTCTACCCTACTCTACCCTACTCTACCCTACTCTACCCTACTCTACCCTACTCTACCCTACTCTACCCTACCCTACTCTACTCTACCCTACTCTACCCTACCCTACTCTACCCTACCCTACTCTACCCTACTCTACCCTCCTCTACCTTACTCTACCCTACACTACCCTACACTACCCTACTCTACCCTACACTACCCTAATTTTCATTTTTTTTTTTCATAAGAACCTTCTCCTCATAATAACGAACACAAAAAAAAAAATTTGCGAAATCGGTCCAGGCGTTGTTGAGTTATGCGCTTACCAACACATTTTGCGATTCATTTTTATATTATAAGATAGAAAAGACTTAATGCACGGGTTCGCAGAAGGTGATCAATTGGCAGCTTGCCGTCTGATAAGCATCAGGCCCGAGTTCACACAGTATTGTGTTCCACGTGCACCTAAAGAGCTAGTAGCATGAGTGACAAGGCCCATTAGAGCCGATGCCTGCAAGGGCTCCGGGATTGTTTGAAAGACCTCTAAGGGTAACTCAAGGAATACATGTGGGTATTAGTACTGCTATGTGTAACATCCTGCTCATACGCACAAAACGTCTTGAGAAGTCTTTCATCTTGCGTAGACTGTTCCGTAAAGGAGTGGAATTCTCTGGTGGAGTCTGTCCTTCGTATAGCCAGAACCTAGAAGTCTTTATAATATTGAGAGTAAATAGATAGATATCTATTATTTTAGAGTAGTGGTGACCAAGTGGTAACGGCCCCGACTTGGAGTTGGCCCCGAGTTGGTGAAATTTTATCATCACCACTAATTTTAAAACGGTGAAGGAAAACATCGTGGGGAAATTCGTAGACATGCGACATGACGGCCCAGTCCCTCTCCTAGAGAGCACCATTAAAGGCTGATTGTACTATGCTTATGCTAAGTAAGTATGTATTACTTTTAGACAGGGGTGCTGCATCGTCGACCACATCATCGCTTACCATCAGGTGAGACAGCGGTCAAATGAGAACCAATATCAAGTTGCATTCGCAGGAAACCGACCCCACAGTCAAGTACAATTGCCGCCACGGATCTTGAGCGCTGGCTTCAAGTTGCGCAGAAGTCAAATATTCGATCTCTTAAGTGGTGCGAAGTGAGACACGGGGGCGGGGAGTGTCAGTGATTGGCTCGCCGCGCCATCGCGTCATAGACGTCACTCATGATTCGGTCCCTGCACTGCTGCATGTATGTAACAACGACGACGATTGGCTCGCCAATGTATGGAATGCGCAAAGCGATCCTCACTCTGACGCCGAGCGCTCAAGATCCGTTTTGGCAATTGTAAAGGTTAGTCAAATGATGATAAATGATAATCGATTACTTGAACAGAAAGGGTCTGACCGGGAAATTTCGCCTCAATTCAATTTCAGCGGCGGAAATGGAGCTGGTTTCCGGCTTTCAGAGCACGAGGGCTGGAAAGAAACAGGTTTGAAAAGTTTAACTTTAATGGGGTATACAAGATAATTTCTTTAACAATGGATCTTACTTACTTGGCTACCCTGAGTTTATTTCGGTGTTAATTCTCAGAGTAGTCAGCTAGGAAACACCAGCCTAATCTAGTTAAAACTGACGGAAAAAAAATGACATGTAAAAGTGTTTTTAAAACCTATTTGCAAAATACCTGAACATCATTTATCATTAGGGTATTTTAGGGTTTGTTTGACATGAATTTAATTTAGATTTGATTACGATTTAATATGGAATTAATTTTATTTTAGAGTTTTTTTCACATGAATTTAATTTTATTTAATTTTAATATAATTTAATGTCTAGTTTTGTGTCGCACGTACATAACTTAAATTTTAAATACTTACTTTTTTATATTATATGGAAAATGTTGTTGGTTGTGCATTTATCTTATTTATGGGTTTAAATCATTTACTGTAAAATTGTAACGTATCACCGTTTGTTTTCCCAAATAAATAAAATAAAATAAAATCATTTGACTGGCCAATTGGTCTAGTGGACAGTGACCCTGACTGCTATAATAAATAATAGCGGAGGTCATGGGTTCGATTCCCATCCAGAACAAATGTTTGTGTGTTGAGCACGATCATTTGTTCTGTCTGGTTGTAATTTATCTACATATAATATGTATGTATTTAGAAATATATTACATGGATTTTGGGGTTTCGTTGCTAAATCGGGAAAAAATGGAACCAACATGGGATAACTTATATTATTGTACGCCTGTCCATCTGTCCGTGTGTTTGTCTGTCTAGACACTTTTCTCAGAAATACAATAGAATAGAAGAAATGCAATGCAGGATAGCATTTTTTTAAAAGGTAAGAAATCATCCATTGACATCTTCCGCTCTAGGGCAGAGCGAGAGAGCATGTCAGACTTTTACTGTCTTAAACCACCACTATGTTTCTTCTTTGCTCTGCATAGCAAGACCCCAGATTTTCCTTTCTGAAGCATGCAGCTAGCATTACTGCTTCGTAAAAGTAGGCGATCGCCTACTATTTCTCCTAGTTCCGGACCATGGCCTGTATCATGGCCTGTATCGGGGCCTGACGCGAGAGGTCGCTGCCTCCAATAAACCCCATGAAGACCCAGCGGTGCTCCGCCCAAGCGAGGCACACCTCCACCGTATGCTCCACAGCGTCCTCCGGACCGGACGGTACACACACTGGTGACACCCGGACATCTCTTCCGGTGCAGGAACTACCCGAACTTACCATGTCCGGTAAGGACGCCGTGACGTATTTCCAGCCACTCCTCAAAATGGGGACTTACCGCCATAATTATGGCGTGCCCAATGACGTCCTATGTTAACATCCATTAGTCAATCCAAATATCACCTTACAAAGTATTCTTTTTAGGGTTCAGTACCTCAAAGGGAAAAAACGGAACCCTTATAGGATCACTTTGTTGTCCGTCCGTCTGTCTGTCTATCTGTCATGACCGTTTATTTTAGGGAACGGGTGAAGTTTTTGAGTTAAAATGAAAACCATATAGGTACTTAGGTCTGCAGTCCCTTGAAATTGTGAAAAAAAGCAAACTTCTAAGTTAACGAGAAATAAAGATACAGCCCTAGCACCTAGAAGTTACAACCGTTTCGCTTGCGTCGAACGCTTAGAGTTGGCCGCGCCGCCAATTCTTTTGTTCTGACCACGTGACTGAGCGTTGAGACGACGTCATTCCCGTGCATTTGAAACTTTCTACAGTACAATTCACGAATGATGGCGGCCGTGAAGTTAGCCTTTGCGAACGTTCGCGCATACTACACTCTTCTCGCACACGCACGTCGCCCTTTGGTTCCTAAAACACGTGACTGCGCAGCCTTCTGCGCAAACTTCACGGCCGCCATCATTCGTGAATTGTACTGTACAAGCGTTAACTATTGCAGATTAGCAACTTGGCTAGGGGTAAGGTGTTTATGTCGCAAAAAACGTGTATTTCGACACTCTCAAGCATTTTACTTCATGCTCTCAAGAAAATTAAAATTCATAGAGTACCTAGTACCTACCTACTTTCCGTTGACCTAGAATACTGAAACTTGGCATGAAGCAAAGTCTCATAGCACAAGTATAGGAAAAAATCTGAAAACTGTAAAATTGTAGTTAGGTAACAAAAAAAAAAAACGTTTTTCTGCGATTCGAAAATATCGTCGTATCTCACTTCGGGAATTGAAATGTTTTTTTAAGTAAGTTGGTACGGAACGATCAGTGCGCGAGTCAGACTCGCACTTGCCCGATTTTTCATCGAATAAAGTTCCATAATTGATAGCTGCCATTAGGTTAATAGTCCCTGAGCACTGCCAGTACTTCTACCTACTGAATCAATGAACATTTACTAATTGCTACAACAGTTCAATTTTAAACGAAAAGAGACTTTGTCTTCGTACGACAGAGTTAGATTTCGTTTGGCGGAGAATTTTAATAGTGGTGTCGCTCTTTTGTTTGCTGAGTGTTCGATAATTTAGTTTCTAGTTGGCATATAGGTATTGTTTGTTCATTTAAAACGTTCAGACTGACACCTCATATAGTACAGGATACGATTAAGAGCGACCTTCACCGGTCTGTTTAATGGATGAAACGTATTTTATGATAAATTAAGTATATTAAATAATATAACGCGGGTGGGTTGCCTAAGAAATTCCTGGCCAAACATTTTTTTTTTAATGCACCGGTTTGTTTAACGAATAATACTAACCGAAAGTATGAAGCCTTTAGAACATAAAAATGTTGGATTGCCTATTTGTTTCCTGGCGTAACTATGGGTTGCCAGGTATAAACAGGTATGTATAAACAATTGTATTTATTTTGATATACAATAAATTCTATATCAAAATAAACGCTGTTTCATTACGAATACGATGATATAGGGTTGTTTGCAAAAAAATCTGGTATGAATAAGGGTTGTGCAATTTTCTAAAAAAAAAGTCAATTTTCAATTTTGAATTAATAATAGTCTGGCCAAGAATTTCTTAGGCAACCCACCCGCGTTATATTATTTAATATACTTAATTTATCATAAAATACGTTTCATCCATTAAACAAACCGGTGAAGGTCATTCTTAATCGGATCTTAGACTATACATAGGTTTATGATATCCGAGGGGGAAACCTTCATGTCCATTACATCACCATAAACGATACACATTTTTTTTAGGGGAAAAATCATCTAATGACGTCCCCCGCTCTTGGACGGAGCGGGAGATAGTGTCAGACTTGTACTAACTAAAAACCCACTCCTATTCCTTCGTTGCCTTCCGTACCGGGGCCGGATCTTCCTTTCAGAAACCAGCCCTTGGCGCCAGTATTAAACACATTAATGTCTAAGACACTATTATAAATCCTCTAGAGACAGAGTATTTATAACTAGCTGTGCCCGCGACTTCGTTCGCGTGGACTACAGGATTTTGAATTTATTTTTTCTAAAATAAAAGCAGCATATGTTACTCCTTATTACATCAGCTATCTGCCAAAAAAAGTCCCGTCAAAATCGGTCCAGGCATTTCAGAGATTAACCCGGACAAACAGACAAACAGACAAAAATTGTAAAAAATGTTATTTTGGTGTATGTACCGTTTATATATTCATATGCATGTAGTAACAAGCAGTTATTTCAATATTACAAACAGACACTCCAATTTTATTTATATGTGTAATGAAATGACCTCCTTGGAAATGACATTTCATTTTTTTAATTTTTAAGCTGTGGATACGGGGTGACGTATCATTCAATGACAGATGATGTTTAGATTATTTTGTGCATTTTATTGTTATAAAAACTTGTAGAGAGATAATTAAAGGGATATAATTGAGGAGGCGATATTATTAAACTTTAAATGTCGTTTCTTTGTTTTCAGGTGAGATAAAAGTGTAATTTTAGTTAAACGATAATTGTTATACCTACTGTAAAAGCATGTTGAATAAAACAAATCTTTGTTTTCAGAGAAACAATTTGTGGTTTATTTCGAAAATCCTCAATAAAACCCATTATAAAACGACATTTTTGTTAACTAAAAGAAGATGGACCGGCTGCAATTTGAGTTTACGATGATAGCTTCAAATGATGGCAAATCAAATGTATTAGCCATAACCTCAATATCTACAGAAGAAGGAAAATGTTATGTTTTACCTGATGAGCTGAAGCCGGTGATTCATCATACATATATTGTCAAAATGAATACTTTCTCAAAAATAAAAAATAGTATAAAGAAAAGGTATCAAAGTAGAAAAATATGGATAAAATTGGATGAAGATCTTAAGAAAACATATAGAGATGAGGAAGGTAATATGCAATTTTTAGATCAATATTTAGAAGAAATAAGCACAAAACAACCAATAGACAAAAACGACAATTTGCAACATATCTTGGAAAAATTAATAGAAACTACTACAAAGAAAGAAAATCAACATAACCTAAAACATGTTTCAGAGAAATTTATTATTGAAAAATTCACAAGCAAGAACCCTAATGCAATGCAATGGATTGAGAATTTTGAAAAGGAGTGTGAGCGCTTTAATATATCAAAAGATGAAACAAAAATAGATATATTGAGATTATTTTTAGAAAAATCTTGTTTGGATTGGTATAGCTCGATGGCCATAAAACTAACAATAAAGGCTGAATGGAATGAATGGAAAGACAAATTTTTAGAAACTTTTAAAAACCGAGGATGGGACATAGTTACATATGCTTTCGCATTTAGATATAAAGAAGGACTACTAATTGATTACGCTATTAGAAAAGAAAGGCTTATGCTAGACATAAACAAATAGATAGACTCCAAAACAATGATAGATCTTATTGCAACAGGTTTACCTGGGTTTATCTTAAATAGGTTAAACAGAGATGAACTCAATGACACTACTGATTTGTTCAATGAGATAAGAAAATATGAAGGTATGATGTACAAGAAAAACTCAAGTACAATAAAGAGTTGTACATTCCTTTATAAAAATAAAACTAATGAGAAGAAGCCATGTAACACTTGTGAATCTTTGAACAAAGGAATAAGATATCATCCGGAAGAGTCATGTTGGTTCAAGAAAAATAAAAATGAATCTGAAAAAGTTTTTAAACCCAGAAATGTAAATAACAACTCCATTATTGAAGTAGATATAAATACTGAGAAAAAAAACGAGTAAGTACACCATTAATCAAAATCAAGCTCTTATTAGAAAATAAACTAGAAGTGAGCGGCATTTATGATTCAGGCTCACAGATCTCTTTAATAAATTCAAGACTGATTAAAATAAAAGAAAAAAAGGACAATGAGAATATAGCATATATGAAATCGGTTAATGGTGTGAAAAAAACAGATGGCTTGATAACAATAAAAATAAAAATATTTGATTTAGAAGAAGAGGTGGATGTATACATAGTAGAAAATGAATATTTTGATGATTTTATAATCGGATTGGATATGATAAAGAAATTCAAACTAACCCAAAACGAGGACTTGCGGATAGAACAAAAGATAAGAACAAATAAAATAGATGAAATGTCTAAAGAAAACAGAAATGAAGAAAAGAATATAAAAACATTAGCAATAAATTTTAATGAACATATCGACCCATCCGAAGAACAATGTTACATTTGAAATTTACTAGGTTTTCAGGAGAACCATTCAAAGTTCACCCCATACTTAAGGGGTGAACTTTGAATGGCTCTCCTGAAAACCTAGTAAATTTCAAATGTAACATTGTTCTTCAGAAACAGAAGAGTTTGTAAGTATGACAGACCATTTAGATAATGAAAAGAAAATTGAGATCGAGAAAATAATAAAGGAATATAAAACAATTTTTGCAAAGGACAAGTATGATATAGGAACAGTTAGAGATTATGAAGCTCACATAGATTTACTAGTAAATAGATACTGTAGTAAAAGACCATACAGATGTACAATAGAAGATAAATTAGAAATTGAAAAGCAAATATCCATGTTACTAAAGAATAATTTAATAGAAGAATCCTACAGTCTTTTCGCTGCTCCAGTGACATTGGCATTTAAAAAGGGTGAAAATAGGAAATCCCGCTTGTGTATAGATTTCAGGGAACTAAATAAAATTGTTGTTCCACAAGCTCAACCTTTTCCGTTAATAGATGATTTGATTGTTAAAACTAGAAATTGTAAGTATTTTACTACACTGGATATAAATTCAGCATTCTGGGCGATACCATTACGGGTAGAAGATAGATATAAAACAGGATTTGTCACACAAGATGGCCACTTCCAGTGGACCTGCCTTCCCTTTGGCTTGAAAACATCACCAGCAATTTTCCAGAGAATTTTAAGCAATATTCTAAGAAAGCACAATCTCACAGGATACTCCGTAAACTATATTGATGATATTCTGATATACTCGAACACCTTTGAAGAACATATAAAACACATAAGAAATGTATTAGAGGCAATAATACAAGAAGGCTTTAGATTGAAGTTTACGAAATGTAACTTTGCTTCAGACTCAGTAAAGTACCTCGGCCATGTAATTCAGAACAATTCGGTAAGACCACTAAAAGACAATTTGATCTCGATAAGACATTTTCCAACTCCTAAGACACAAAAGAATATCAGACAATTTTTGGGAAAAATTAACTTCTACCATGAATACATACCAAGAAGTGCAATTATTTTAGACCCATTACATAATTTATTAAGAAAAAATGAAAAGTTTGTGTGGTCAGAGAAGTGTGAAGAATCATTTAATCAAATAAAAAGATATTTATGTTCTCAACCTGTGTTGGAAATATTCGACAAAGACTTACCAATAAAAATCTTTACAGATGCGTCTTTAGAGGGTATCGGGGCAATATTAAAACAGACTCAACTAGACGGTAAAGACAAACCGGTGGCATATTTTTCAAAAAAACTAAACGAATCTCAAAAACGAAAAAAGGCCATATATTTGGAATGTGTTGCTATGAAAGAAGCAGTTAAATACTGGCAACACTGGCTAATTGGAAAACATTTCACTATTTACTCAGACCACAAACCTCTAGAGAACATGAATATTAAATGCAGGACAGATGAAGAATTGGGTGACCTCACATATTACCTATCTCAATATGACTTTACAGTAAAATATATACCTGGTAAAGAAAATATAGAAGCAGACTGTTTGAGCCGAAACCCTGTATTAGAATCAGAAGATAACAAGGAAGAACTATTAAAAATAGTTAATTTAATACAAATAAAAGATATAGTTGAAGACCAAGAAAAAAATGAAACAATAAAAGAAAAGAAACAAAATCTACTACATAAAAATAAAATCTATTATAAAAAAATAAAGAAACTTGAAAAAAATATACTCTCAGAAGAATTTAGTAAAAAAATTATAAAAAAGGTGCATGAAGATTTATGCCATATTGGAATCAGACAATTACAGAAAAAAATAAGTCCAATAAATACAGCTAAAAACCTAACAAAAAATATCATAAATATTTGTAAAACATGCGAAATATGCATAAAAAATAAATCAAGATGTCAAGGAAAATTTGGGTTAATGTCACAACTGGGACCAGCAACAAAACCATTTGAGATAATGTCAATGGATACTATAGGTGGCTTTGGAGGATCTAGGTCAACAAAAAAATACTTACACCTTTTAGTAGACCACTACACAAGATATGCGTTTATTGTGACTTCAAAAACACAGAACGCAAGTGACTTTATAAAACTAACAAAGAAAGTACTCGAGACAGATGAGATTGGAATAATTCTAACAGACCAATATCCAGGCATAAATTCAAAAGAATTTAAACAGTATTTGCAGGAGAATAACATCAAACTAATATTTACAGCTGTGAATACGCCATTTTCGAACGGCTTGAACGAAAGATTAAACCAAACAATAGTAAATAAAATAAGATGTAAAATAAATGAGAAAAATAATAAGAGAACATGGACAACAGTAGCAAGAGAATGTGTACAGAAATATAATGAAACAGACCATTCTGTTACAGGTTTTGCACCAAAATATTTACTGGATGGTACAAATGTCAGTATTTTACCAAATGAAATTAAAACAATAGAAAAGGAAGACAAGTGGATTGCTGATAGAGGATTAGCATTAGAGAATACAATAAAATCTCACAAGTACAACAAGAAAATATTTGATAGAAATAGGAAAATACAAGAGTTCGAGATAGGAGACAGTGTATATGTAGAAAATGGAAATAGACTGAACAGGAAAAAATTAGACGAATTAAAAATAGGCCCTTTCAAGATAATAGAGAAAATATCGAACTCCATTTATAAGATTGACACTGGCAACAGAAAAACAGAATCAACTTTATTCCACATATTAAAATTACAACCTGTTACGGCAGAAGATGAAGTAGAAGAAAACGAATAGGTATAAAGATAGCTTGCAGGTGCATTGTTTGTATTATATTATTTAGAATTTTCGTTCCTATGGGGGGGAGATGTAATGAAATTACCTCCTTGGAAATGACATTTCATTTTTTTAATTTTTAAGCTGTGGATACGGGGTGACGTATCATTCAATGACAGATGATGTTTAGATTATTTTGTGCATTTTATTGTTATAAAAACTTGTAGAGAGATAATTAAAGGGATATAATTGAGGAGGCGATATTGTTAAACTTTAAATGTCGTTTCTTTGTTTTCAGGTGAGATAAAAGTGTAATTTTAGTTAAACGATAATTGTTATACCTACTGTAAAAGCATGTTGAATAAAACAAATCTTTGTTTTCAGAGAAACAATTTGTGGTTTATTTCGAAAATCCTCAATAAAACCCATTATATATGTATAGATATCGTGGGGTTTTGATCACGCATGCGAGATTGTCCCGCACGCGTAACCCCCGCAAACGTCCATTTCATACAAGTATTTCACACCTTCTTTTCCATTTTGAAATTTTTTGCATGCGGGATAATTCCGCATGCGTGATAAAATCCGCACGATATTAAAAACACTCTAAGATTTTAGTTTGTGTGTTTATGTTACCTACTGTTTCGGTGTATACGAAAGTTTTTTTTGTTAAATTGACGTAAACTAGTGCTTGACTGCGATCCCACCTAATTAATGGTAAGCAGTGATGCAATCGTTGATGATGAGGCGCACTAGTTTATTAAGACAGGGCGCAAACGTGTGTCTTGTGTCAGATACCGATGATTATTTGATTCCTATAGAACCAGTATGAAATCATCCACTCCCTGCGAATACGCAGGTAAATATTTTTTGTGTTCAGTTTGTTCCACTTAAGGCCCAAGCGCCCGAAAAGTGCCATAAAACAGTGACTTTCTTAAGTGTACTCCTCGGTAACGGCCCGGTATAATAAGGTAAAAAGTTTGAAAAAAAAAAATATGTTTTTTATAGATTCATGAACAACATTATCAACCTATTGATTTTTTCGTGCGATATACTTTTGTCTAAATAAAATATTTAGCAATTTCAACTTTTCCCTACTTAGATCTTCAGAAACATTTTTACACATAGAAATTGAAAGTGAACATAGCATATGTAAATCAATCAATATATCGCAAAGGAAATGGATTAAAAGGTTAGCGAGGCTCTATCCGGGCTTAACTGACCGCAATTAAATACACAGATGCGCGTACTGCCGCCCAGTTGAGTACGAGTATTGCGGTCATTTAATTTCGGCGAGATGTTCAAGGGACTATAAGCCTTAACACTTACTCATGACGATCAAAAAGTGTTCGGTGTCGGTAACTGAAACCTAAAAGTGTCTACATCTGGGCAGCGCCTAAGGGTCTAAACAGACGGACTGCATTTCAACTGCAATCTAACTGCAAATTGCAGTTTAAGTGCAGTTTGAATGCAGTTGACACGACTGCAATAGAACTGCAAACCAAACGTGCGGTCCGATTGCAGTCGTGTGAACTGCACACCGACTGCATCCGAACTGCACCATGCGCGGGAGGGCGGAGTGTGCGGGCGGGTGGGTATGATGCAGTTTGTGCGCAGTTCACACGACTGCAATCGGACCGCACTTAAACTGCGATTTGCAGTTGGATTGCAGTTGAAATGAGGTCCGTCTGTTTAGACTCTAGCCTAGCCTTGAAGACACCTGAATGATAATCGGACGGGAAGGCCGATTTATTCAATTCTATTCCACACAGTCATGTACAATTTTGTACGCATATAGAAATTCAATAAATTACTTACTGGACCATGACCTGGTTACGAGACCTAGTAGATAATCTGTTATTTTAGAACATCATTTAGGAATGCGAGATAGTAGGGCACTTGTCGCGCGTACATTATAGCTATTGTTACTAGATCTTTTTATCTGCTGGTGAAAATATAGTACATTTTGATACAAGTGAGGAAAGGTTCTCTTAGTGACTGAAACGGAATTCGCCCGAACTGTAGGCGAGGGTATAATGGAGCCGAGTACTGCAGCGACTCGCAGTGGCTGCTTGGCAATTCGCTTGATACGATACAATAAATTATAACGGAATTGAGCTGGTGCACTTTTTCGCACTAGTGCGAAAACCTGTTAATTTCTCTCCTAAAGGGTAACGATGACTGAGTTAAACGTTGAAACGTGCGGTCTGTAGGACTGAGACGCTGCCACAATCTCTTAACGCGATTTTTTTGTCGACCTAAACTGAACAGTTAAAAGGGATGCAGCTATATAGGGTGTATAGCTCCGTCCCTCTTTCTCGCTCGCACGCTTGACATTTTAACACGTCATGATAAGACTTCTGTACGTAAAGATTAACGTAAGTTCAAGTAGTAGTAGCACAAAATAGATAGGTACAGAAGACAATCTCATGTATGTACTTCACTTTTTATACCTACGCTCGGTGGACGCACACTAATGACCGTTTGAGCCGGAACTGTTCGACGAGTGGTACGAGACGCTCAGAGATATCGTGTCCGTGAGCGGTGTCTATGTGTGCGTTGCTCGAGCGCGCTTTGTATGTAGATTGACTTCTGTATTCTATACTATTTTGTGGTAGTAGTGAGCTGACTGCAGTGGTGGCTGAGTGTTAATGGCCTCGACTTACGAGTTGTAAGGTCGCATTACTCTGTGTAATTTATTTCGTCACCACTGCTCTCAAAACGGTGAAAGAAGACATCGTGATTCATGAGGAAACCGGCATGTCCTAGAACTAAAAATTCGAAGACATGTGACATCCACCAACCCGCACTGGGCCCGCGTGTTAAATTACGGCCCTCCCTCCTAGAGAGGAGGCCTGAGTCCTGGCAGTGGGAACATTATAAACCCCACTGTTCAACTGGGATTGCTTATAGAAAGTCCTACACGAACTTGGGAGTCCCTGATCATCTCATTGCCCGACTTCGCACCCTGTACGGCTCAAGCCAGGGAGTCATAAAAGTTGATAAATCAACCTCAAAACCCTTTAAATTTCGCCGAGGAGTGCGCCAGGGATGTATTCTATCGCCTATTCTATTCAACGCGTATGGAGAATACATTATGAGACGTGTCTTCGAGAATTGGGAGAAAGGCATTACAGTTGGCGGCGTAAAAATTACCAATCTGCGCTACGCCGATGATACCACTCTTCTTGCGGCAAATGAGTCAGAAATGGTTGCACTCCTGGACAGAATGGAGCGGATTAGCAGGGAAATGGGGCTTTCCGTGAACGGGTCGAAAACCAGGTTATGGTGGTGGATAGGTCTGGAAAATTGGAGCTTACTTGCGGTTTGGACCTGGAAATAGTGGACAACTTTATTTACCTCGGCTCAGCAACGATGGCTCGTGCGAGAAAGAAGTCCGTAGAAGAATTGGCATGGCTAAGAGCGCCATCTCTCAGGTACACAAAATCTGGAGGGACCGCCACGTCTCCGTAAAGACCAAAACCAAACTGGTGCGGACTCTGGTCTTCTCGATCTTCTCTTATGGCACTGAGACTTGGCCGCTGAAGGCAGCAGATCGCAAACACATTGACGCCTTTGAGATGTGGTGCTGGAGAAAAATTCTTCGTATATCTTGGACAGCATTTTGGACCAACGTATCCATTCTGCGTGAACTAAAAATCTCCTTGCGGTTGTCATCCGAGTGTCTTCGCAAAATTCTGCGTGACTGGTAAAGTATATTGAAAAAGGCCTCGCGGGCGCAGCCCAATACGTTGGTCTGACCAGATCCACACCGATCTTGACTCCACAGTATACAAGGCCCTTCACACCGCCGGAGACAGGAATAAATGGAAAAACACCATAAAAATTAAAGTGATGAAGCAGGGAGGTCACGACCCTCAGCGTTGAGGAATACGACGCAAGGAGAGGATAAATCCAAGTAACCACTTTAATGCAACAGTCATAAACTAAGTGACAAATCAATTTAGTGCCTTGCCGTCACAGACAAATAAAGGGAGAGACAAATAAAGGGTTAAAATTGATTTCAATTTTTATGTCAACATTCCTTTCAATATAAAAAAGAAAATTTAAAAATATATTAGATAGATATATTCTTTCTTCTTTTTTTTCTTTCTTTCTTTTTTTTTATTATTATTGAAGATAGAGAAGAATAGAGAATAACGAGACCCTATTACTAAGACTCAACTATCCGTCTGTCTGTAACCAGGCGGTCTGGTTGTCTGTCCTGTCCCAAGAACGGTGATAGCTACTGCTAGACAGTTAAAATTTTCCGCCACCAAAGGTTATAAAGTGTCTAATGTTTTATGCGTGAGTCTGACTTGTCTTAAAATACAATAAAAATGGTACTTACTGGTCGCATAAACCACGTGAAATGGAATCCGTTTTGGCATCTTAAAAAGAACAATTTAAAACACTACCTCTTTATTTTAAAATCCAAATAGATATTCACTTCCATAGCTACGAATATTGTTGTACTAATTCAAAACAAAACACTGTCAAATCATTTGGAAACACATTATTTTTGTTACAAACATGTTTTGGTTATTTTTTTGTTATTGAATTTACATTTTATGGGTAAATAAAGAATGTTAAATGTAAGATTATTGCGGGACTGTGTGTGAGAATAATAGTGGGGAGGAGTGAAGTTGCTCCGAACTGGAGGCTAAAAAGTAATCAATATTGGCGCGGCTGAGTTCGCGCGGAACATTGTCGCGCAGGCCGCAATGATGGTGGCGCCATCTCTTATTAGAATAACGCACTAGGAAAAACTTTTTGAGAGGTTGCGGGATGTTATAGTTTTTCTTTGGGTCTACATTCAGCCTTGCTTTTTTATTTGCCGGTTAACTGCTTCTGTTTTTCGCAATAAATCTATCTATTGGGTTCATGATGAACAGTACCTATAAGGCTATTAACATTATGCTCATGAATGACCCAGTAGCTTTTACCCGCGGTTTTGCTCACGTACATAAAATATAGCCTATGTCATTCAAGAGTAAAGCAGCTTTCTATCGGTGTAAAATTTTAGCAATCGGATCAGAACTCCCAGAGATTAGGTACCTACCTCATACAAACAAAAAAAAACTTTACCTCTTTATAATATTAGTGTAGATGGATTTGGAACAGTACCTAACCAAAGACGGGGGGATGACTAGTAAATAAGAAAACAAGACTCAATTAACATACATACTTTAATAAATAACAACATTTGGTCGATTCTTAATTAATTAAGTACGTATATAACTTTGGCACAGTTTCAAAAATGGCTCCTAAATTACAAAACAGATGATTGACTATAAAATCTTTGGTGGACGTATTTTTTTTACTTTTAAAATTTATCTAATACAGTTGACCGCTGTGTTAATCCAACCCTCGTCTTATCAGTGAAGTCAATATGTAGGTACAATGCGTTCCAAATGAGAATAGGATCGCCCGCCATGCTGTGACGTCACGATTTACTGTCAAATCGAGGAAAGAAAATTTTAAACATTAATTAATTTACGAGTAATTTAATTTCTTTATGAACTGTGAACGAAAAAAGTTAAATCAGAATCCAGTTCTTCAATTTTACTCATCTCCAAGTTCTTCAATTTTGCCAAAATTTCTTTGATTTGACAGTACGACGAGACGTCAAAACATAGGAATCGGTCTTATTCTCATTTGGAACGAGTAGTAATTTTTTTACGGTTCCCAAAAGGTAAAAATGGGACCCTGTTATTTAGGGTTCCATACCCAACGGGTAAAAAGGGGCCCTAATAATTAGGGTCCCTTCGTGCAAGGGGTTAGTGGCAGTGGCGTCTCAAGGGACCCTATATACTTAATTAAAAAATGAGGGCTATATTTTTCATTCGGATACGGCAAAGCCGAAAAAGAATATTGTTTTTATTACAAAAATCTAACTAGCATTGGATTGTCACTTTTATTAATTTATTTATGTAATCTTCATGCAAAGTGCATATGCGGACTTAATGCCTTAGGCATTATTTGCCAGTCAATGGGGATTGCCCATTTGAGACCATGAGCGGACAATTGACTAGAGAAAAAATAATTTGTTCATTAATTTTGTCATAAAAAAATATGTATTCTCTTAGTTCCAAATGAGCGCCACTATAATAAACAATAAGTGGTAAATAAAAAATAACTTTATGGAAAAAACAATAGTTTTATCATTGATAGTAATATTTGATGTCCGTCTTTGGCCTGGAACACCATAGAGGCTGGGCAATCCACTTTGAATTGCTTCTGGCCCTCTTATTAATAAGTATTTCTATTTTGCAACATTCTACGTTATACAGCTTTCGTCAATCGGGTTCCCTGATACTAGGGTGCCTTGTATCATTGATACAGTTGGTACGATGGTGACAGCGCTCCTGACCAATGATCAGTCTATACTATGACATCCAAAAACCATCATGAAACCGGTGTTAGAAAGGAACAGTGCTTTACTTCAAGTATAGCTATGTCTCTTTCCCACACCGGAATTTATAGTCCAAAAAATTCGATAATCAGACACGGCTTGCAAAACTTTTGTAGGATTAACTCGGGTCTACTGTAAATAGATTTAGACAAGTTGCCAACGGAAATCTGCAATAACAGAGATATAGTCTGTCCAAAAAGTCAAATGACTTGGGAATTTTGTACAATTTTTGTCTAATCATTTAAAAAATATTTATATGCGATACTTTTTATAAAGTTCTTCTATTAGTAAACAATGATCAAACTCTATATATAAAATAAAATAACTTAAAAAAAAAAACTTTATTGCATATAATTTTGGCTTGAATTGCATGTCGAGGAGTCTCCATTTAGACATAAAAATGCCTGTAGTTGAAGACTCCGCTCTTCCCTTACCTTAACTCTCTTAATATACCTTGATTATTAAATCAGTATTGACTACATCAGATTTCATTTTGCCCTAATAATTACCCAAGTCGTTTGACTTTTTAGACACACTCTACACAGAAGTTGGCCAATTGACCATTTACTAAAGGCCCCTAACTCACTGGGACGCCAAGGCGGTGCCGCCAGGTTCGCAATGAAGAAAATGCATGGCAACCTCACCTGGCAACTGTTGGCCACGCAACCATCGATACATGTTCTTTGACATCATGATCTATCTGGCTACACCGCAATGGCGTCCCAGTGACGCACAGTCCTGAAGCAAGACCAGACGGTTGCAATCCAGAGTCCCAACAGGGGTGAACTTGCTAAGGTAGGTGTCAGATCAACGTGGAATAACGGTCATTGATCCTCCTATGATATTCTTAATTTCAAAAACGGTAATAAAGATATGTTTTGAATTGACATGATGATCTAGTAATGAAAAGCTATTCATTGTTTGTTTATCTGGTACCTACGCAGAGATATAAGACAAAGGTCAATGTACTTTATTCCACGATTTTCTGGCACCTTATTTAGTTTTAATCCGTGTGACAGCAGTTGTAATCCATGACCTTTTTTTTATAATGGATAGGCTCGCGTTTGACCACAATCTCACCTGATGGTAAGCGATGATGCCAACCTTCAACGCCCTTGGTTGGAAGGCGCTTTTTACCAACCACAGTAACTGATTTAGAAACGTGTTCGCGCGTGGTTTACATCCATGTAGCTGCAACGCAATCCAAACACACAAACCAAGGTGACCTATGTTGAGACACTGGATTGTAACCGTTTGGTCCACCGTTTAAGGGGGTGACCAAATGGTTGCAAACCAACGTCCCAACCAAGGTGACCTCCATGACGCCCTTGGTTGGGAGGCGCGTTTTCCCAACCACCGAACGTGTCGGCGCGTGGTTTACATCCATGTAGCCGCAACACAAATCAAGGTTACCTTGGTTGGAACGCTAGCTTGCAAACGTCTGGTCCACCATTTAAGAGCCACAAAACTTAAAGCAAACATTAGGCTACAATTAATTATTTGACACAATAGTTGGATCTGGACTGAGTGTTGGCCTCAATCCAGTCCAAGTAGGACGTGACTCTGGTGTTGGTCGCTGGTGTGTTGGAGGCACAGAACTGGCCGTAACTGATGATTCCGACGGCGTAGAGTAAGCCGTTGTTAGGGTTGGTCCACAGGAGGGGACCGCCGGAGTCATCCTGCGAATATAATATAATAGGTATTCCACAACTATCACACAACGCCGTCTAGTCCCAAGCTATGCAAGCAAGAGCGATATTTTATGGGTATTAGACAACTGATAAACATACTTATGTATTTCTAAATACGTACATAATATAGATAAATTACACCCAGACACAGAACAAATGATTAAGCTCATCACACAAACATTTGTCCTGTGTGGGAATCGAACCTACGACCTCCGGCATAGCAGTCAGGGTCACTAATCACTAGACCAACAGGTCAGTCAAAGTGTAATGAGAATAAGAATGTTTATTATTTTTTGTTTATTAGAAACTAGCTTTTGTTCATGGCTTCCCTCGCATAGGTACATAAAATATCCAATAATGAATTGCTTGTAGGAGGAAAAATTGACCTCTACTCTTCTCATGAGCTTTCTTTATGACGGCATTGAATAATGACGTCAGAGAATACATGGAAATCTAAGTGGTGATGGAATATTACCCACTAACTTTTGCCTGCGACTTCGCCCACGTACTGAGATCTTGACAATGTGCCGTCAATACGGGCTTAGGGTCTGCGCTCACTTGAGACAAAGACGTCTCAGACTTGTCTACAACGTGTGCGACCAGAATGTGTTGTCTACGACTGTGTTTTTAAATCTTTTTCATACGTGACCCCTTTCTAGGGGATCGCCACTGAAATTTATCTACTAATAATACTCTCAGGACTATATATGTTACTAACATCATAAACAACAACTTTTGTTGTATGACTTTTAGAAATTTATGATATTTCAGTTCATCAGACTTTCATACAAAAAAAAAAAGACGTGTTGCACTCGGGGAATGCCGCGGTAAAGCTATTCAATTCAATTCAATTCAAATATTTATTTCAGATAATTATCCATATGTGTTAGTAGTAGTACAAACTTAGCCTAATGTTAGTATTTAATTAAATAATAATAATAATAAACAACCAATTGCTATTGCATAGCATTTTTATCAACTTATGCAATTATAATTATTTATTTATTTTATTTATGCAGTATTTTTTTTCCTTTGTTTTTTTTTCTTTGATATTAATTGAAGTTACACTTTCACACATTGAATTGAATTTTGATTGATTGTTCACTCATTTGTATTCTTATCGGTCACCACGCTCAAAAAACAAATGAGTGTGGGGTGTTAGGTTATTTTCGTTACGGAATTTCTGGATTCGGTCTCCACGCTCAAGGCCCGCGATAGAAGCTATGCAATAGCTTAAAAGTTAAATACTTTTAAGCTATTGCATAGCTTCTAAATGTTACGAAGTCTATGCGAAGCAAGCGATAGTACAAAAGTGGAGGGGAGCGGGGATCGTGCGCGGGAGGCGTAGGTGGGTACAGCAAAATACAGAGTTGAAATGTGTTAGATAGAACAACGAAATCTTGAAGGTTTGTTTTTGGTAAATGTATTATGTTTTGTAAAAAGTTATAGAACAAAAGTTGTTGTTTATAATGTTAGTAATACAGTCTTGTAAGGTTGTTAGTGTTTACAAATAACCCTGTGTACTCAAAATTACATTAGGAAATGAAAACATTTTATTACTGTCCGTTCAACCGATTGTGACTTTTATTACGTTGGTGGCATGACAAATCTGTACCTCAGAGGTAAACAATAGTAACTCCACTTTTTTGAAAATATGTTTTTTTGCACTGTTAAAATCGTAAAAACCAGTTCTGCGTAATGGTTTAGGGCATCAAGTCCTACGACATCTTGAAAGAGAAATATCCAATCGTATATGACAAAAACATATCGGGTATAGGACTTAAAATGATGATAAGATTGTTTACTCCTTAGCTTTACGCACTTAATGTTGTTCTAAACTTTATTGTAATTATGTATACATACATAATAATTCCATATTATAATTATAAAAAATACAAGTGAGTTTGTTTCAATATCTTTAAAGCAACTATGTCAAAAATACATTTAAAGTTTATATCCGCGCGTTTTTGCCTCTCCTGTAAAATTTACTTTTTGGCACATACTGTTGTTTACCTCTGAGGTACAGAAATGGTGGCTGCAGTAAATAGTTGGTATTGTAACCACTTTTTTGCTACGAAATTGGTGAAATTTTAATTAATTTTTGTATTATTGTACTTAATTGCGTTTTTTCTCTGTTCTATTAAATTTTACTTTTACAGCTTATTACTAATTCCTTTCAAATATCAAATATTGTTAATTTAAAATTGTTAGTTTTTTAGTTAGAAATTCTTTTTTTCTCTGTAACACATATGTTTAAGGGGCATGCGATGCTAACCTGTAAAAAATTGTTACACTAACCTTAGATTATGGTAGATATAAGTTCTTTAAAAATGTATGGTGTAAACAATTGTTGGTTGGCCAATAAAGGAAAAATAAAAAAATAAAAATAGAAATAGAAGTTAAAATCGGTTGGACAGACTAAAAAAAAGTTTTTTTATTTTTCTAATCTTAATGCGAACAGAGTATAGTAATGTTACCTGACAGGAATCCTTTCCTCGAGTGAAGGTACACATCTGTCTGTCGGTGACCTGGGCCCCCGAAGACCTGCAAGTGCTTTGTTGTAGCACGTCCAAGTCCACCTTCAGAGGAACGTTGGAAGTTGGCCCACCGGGGGAGGTAGTGCCCCACCCTGAGAAACCATTTAGCAAGTTAATATAAAATCTTATAAAGAAAAAAAATACCTTTAAAACATGGTGTAGGTACCTATAGGCTTCTCCTGCAAAATTTATTTAGTTTTTTATTTCAAAAAATGTACAATATCCTTACAGGCCAAACATAATTTGATATTCTAGTATCCTTATTTTAAATAGTATAGGTACCGTCACGAATCTTGAGCGCTGGCTTCAAGTTGCTCAGAAGTCAAATATTCGGTCTCTTTAGTGGTACGAAGTGAGACGCAGTGGCGGGGACTGTCATTGATTGGCCCGCCGCGCCATCGTGTCATAGACGTCACTCGTGATTCGTTCCCTGCACTTGCTGCATGTATCTAACAACGACGACGATTGGCTCGCCAATGTATGGAATGCGCATAGCGATCCCCACTCTGACGCCGAGCGCTCAAGATTCGTGCTGGCACCTATACCACTGTTTATACGGTAACTAATTCTTTATGGATTATATTATGGTAGGATTGTTTTCAAATAGCACTCAACCAACATCATTACCTAGTTATTCCTTTGCAAGTGTTATGGTATTATAATGACGTTCATCATCGTCATCTTTATCATTGCACCGTTAAATATAGGCTTCTCCTAAGTGTCTCCACAACGATCCTGTGCGTCTCTCAGTGGCGTAACTATAGGGTGGCAAGACTGGCAAAATGCCACGGGCCCCTGGCCTGGTGGGGCCCCGGTCCGAGAGGCAAAAGTAAATATACCAACTCAATGAAATTATTAAAATTTATTAACGCATTTATAAGAAAAGGATTAATTTCCCGTGATATTTTGCGAGCCTTGCCACCTTATAGATACGTCACTGGGAAGCCCACCCTCATAGACGAAATATACTTAAAAGTCGTATATTAGAGAACTTGCTGATTTATTAATAATAAAAAATATTTTATGTCTGCATTTTCACTATTATAAATTAATTAATTATCTACACTTATAAACAACTTAATAACTATAATTACAGTAAATTACAAAATAAATAAATAATAAAACCCTACGCTAAAATACACTATCTAAAATATGGCGTCAAAAAACTCTTCCACATCGCTGTCGACTGGTAATGTGCCCAAAAGACTGGCGGCATTGCCACGCTGTATGGCAATGCTTATCCTCTGTCCAAGGTAAAAGCCAGCCTTTGGATCACGCGAAGTGTCAACTAGACGTTTCGACAGATCTTTAAACAACTTGTGAGCACTCGGACCCCACGATCCAAGAGTTTCAACCCCAAACGGTTCGAAAATATAACTTCCAACAAGGTTGTTATATTTCCGCCGCTTGAAGTTCTCCGCAGCCGCAGCGGCAGCACCAGCACGAAAATGAAAATTATATGTAAAATTATTTGTTACTGATTAAATAAATGATATATGTTTTGATGGAAAAATAAAAAAAAAATTATGTCTGTACTTCAGTGATTTATCCGAAATCACAAAGTTGACTATTTTCCTGGAGTCTCATTCAATCATTTTGCCACGGGCCTCAGATGGTATAGTTACGCCACTGGCGTCTCTCATCCATCGTATTCCCGCAGCCCTCACCAGACCTTCGGTCCACCTAGTGGAAGCAGGCCTTCCAACACTACATCTTTTGGCACGCGGGCGCTTCTTCAGAACCTTTCGATCTCATGGACTAATTATTCTGCAAGCAATGTGCCCAGCAGCCCACTGCCAAGTGGCAGTTGTCGATATAACTGTGTACAAAATTATAATAGTACATTATGATATGAGTGTGTAATGTTAGTGATTACCAACGAGGCGGTATTTACACCCGAGCCGTGGCGAGGGTTTTAAGAGAGCCGAGAACGGTAATCATTAATATTTATACTCCCGTGTGTCATACGACGTTTTTCAATACACTTGTGAAGAAAATAACTATAAAACTAGTAAACTTTTGGGGCGGTAAAAATTTGTTTTCATATGCGCGCCCATATTTTTTTTTAATTTACCTTTCAATACACTCACTGAAATGAATAAACGGGGATTGAACGGCGACTCGTGGGGGCGACCTGCGTCCATCCTGATACGATACATGTAATATAATTATGGTGGGGTAGAGGTTGAACAATAAGGTTTTAACTACATTATAGCACTAGTGCGTAATGGTAATCAGAATGTCACAGTTTGGTAACAAGGGCCATTATGTACCTAAGTACAGTGCAATAAGAGTCACTTTCTGAGCAAGTGTATTGAAAACTTTATTAGACAGTTTGTATGGAGAGGACAAATTTTTGTTCAATTCCTGATAAAAAAAAAATTGTGGAAAGTTGTTCAGTTTCTTCTACTGAGCAAGCCCTCTCATTAATACCGAACGGATTAAAGACGCGATCGAGCGGAATAAGGGCTCCAAGGTTTTTGCAAGAGATCTGTCTATCGGGCAGAGGGAGCATTCAAGTATTACGTAACGCAATTTGGGGGGAGGTGGGGTCTTGTAAAAGGTTACGGTGCGTTACAAGGGCAGGAGGGGGAGTATTTAAACAACGCGTTACGTAACATTTGTAGCGGCATCTATGGCGCCACATAAGAAGTTCTACGAAGAAAGTACGAAATCCTGCATCGCGCAATCACAGTTCTCCGCGCGATTTGAACATATACGACAGCCCAAAATCATCTATTGGGCAGTCGCCCACCAGACCATAACACCTGTGTTTATTTAAAAAAAAAGCCAAGGCATTAGAATCTTCCAAATCAGCAACCCTTTTCGTTTACGGGGAAACCCTCAATAGTATTGTACGTTACTTTTATTTTTGTTTCCTAAGTTGGCAAACCTTTCGTTAACATAATTGAGACTTTAATGGGCACTTAAATGTTACGTAACGTTTAGGGAGGGGGAGGGAGGGGTACAGAAAAACGTTACGGTGCGTTACATGGGGGGGAGGGAGGGTCTAAAATTTTCAAAAATTGCGTTACGAAATACTTGAACGCTCTCAGAGCCAGCTCACGAAACTGAAAACCGTCGATAGCAGACTCATATCCGCCAAATCGTAGCTTCTGGGAGAGATCGAGGCATTCTATGGATAGCTGTACACGTCTATCACGAGACCCACAACGAATCTAGCAAACGACCCAAGAGCTAAATTAACCCGGCAGTGTGCCGAAGGAAAATGTCCTGGACGTCAGCCTGTACGAGATTAGGACGGCTCTGAAGCAGATTAAAAACATCAAGGCGTCGGGTGATGACGGAATTACAGCCGAACTCCTGAAGGCGGGTGGAAAACCGGTGCTAAAGGCCCTTCAGAGGTTGTTCGATTCCGTCATACTTGAGGGAAAGATGCCATGAAGAATGATGCATGAGCAGAAGTGAGACCAGTCCCTTACATCCTGTATAGTGTGTGCACTTACCCACTACGGTCACTTTGCTTCCAGCGAAGGAATTAGAGCTTTGCAGGAAGGGTAGGCAGACGGGAAGCACTCGGTCAGAGAACTGGATATCTACTGCCACCCTCACAATCGCGATATCGTTGTCATAGTTGTTACTGAAAATAAAATCACACTAATCTATACATCTATCTTCTATACATAAAAATAAAATTGGAGTGTCTGTTTGTAATATTGAAATAACCGCTTTTTATTACATGCGTAAGAATATATACACCAAAATAACATTTTTTACAATTTTTGTCTGTCTGTCTGTCTGTTTGTCCGGGCTAATCTCTGAAATGGCTGGACCGATTTTGACAGGACTTATATCGGCAGGTAGCTGATGTAATAAGGAGTAACATAGGCTACTTTTATTTAGAAAAAATGAATTCAATATCCTGTAGTCCACGCGAACGAAGTCGCGGGCACAGCTAGTATTAGTCTTATATATAAAAATGAATCGCAAAATGTGTTGGTAAGCGCATAACTGAACAACGCCTGGACCGATTTCGCTAATTTTTTTTTTTGTTGTGTTCGTTATTACGAGGAGAAGGTTCTTATGGAAAAAAAAATGAAAATTAGGGTAGTGTAGGTTAGAGTAGGGTAGTGTAGGGTAGTGTAGGGTAGAGTAAGGTAGAGGAGGGTAGAGTAGGGTAGAGTAGAGTAGGGTAGGGTAGAGTAGGGTAGAGTAGGGTAGAGTAGGGTAGAGTAGGGTAGAGTAGGGTAGAGTAGAGTAGAGTAGGGTAGGGTAGATTAGGATAGAGTAGGGTATAGTAGGCTGAAGTAGGGAAGAGCGGGAGCGAAGCCGCGCGGGCAAAAGCTAGTTAAATATAAAGGACGGACGTGTGGGTTGACGGGTCTACCTTTTATGGCAGAATTTTTTATGCAACTTCATTTCGCAATTTTTTTGTGTGTTCGCCGATATTTCGGTCAATTGTGAACCGATTTTGAAAATTAATTTTGATTGAAAAGTTATGCTTCCAAGTTGGTCCCATAGAAATACAGTGAAACTTGGTTAAGTGGGACCTGGATAAGTGAGAAACCTCCATAACTGGAACTCATGCTGAGGTCCCAACACTTTGGCACTGAATAACCTCTGTTAGTGGGACGTGGTAAGCCTCTATATCTGGGATTTGTTCTTTCGATTTATCATCATAGTTACCTCTATAACTGAGACAGCGAGTAAATTTTATATGCATAAACCTCTGTAACTGAGATAACATTGTTTGTATGATTACCTTTAAGTACTATTTTTTTTTTTATTAAAACTCATTTACATACATAACACGTTATTTTATTTAATGATCGTACCTGTATAACTGAAATAACCTGTATTCTCACCTCTATTAATGGAACCCTCTGTAAATGAGACAGATATTTATTTATACCTGTATATCTGAGACACTGGGTAAGTGGAATACCTCTATAAGTGAAACAACATTGCAGGTCCCTTGATGTCTCACTTAACCAGGTTTCACTGTATTATTATGATCTGATCATGAACTTAGAAGATATGAAACAGAACTCCTCATAGGATCACAGCAGAATTGTCGTAACAAGTGAAATTGCTTTGTTTATACGTTTAGTCAATGATTGACAGAAAGGAAAGGGGGAGAGGATAATTATATAGAAGTGATCTGATGATAAAGCCGGACGGTAAATTAATGTAATCTAGCCGTGTTTGGGATTATAAGAATTGTTATGAAATGCACTCTGGCTATAAGGTATTTAAGTTTGGCTGGGGAGTAGGTACTCTTTAGTTGTGCCAGAACTAAAAATTGTAAAACAAAAAACTTTTCACAAAAAAAAATACAAACGCCTTCAATGAAAAAAAAAATCACTAGAAAGTTCAAAATAACTCTAATTTTGGAAGTCGGTGTAAAGGTGGCATTTCGTTCTTAGCGACCGCGACACGCGACAGGGACTAGACGACCACGCGACCATGGTCGCCTGTCGCCGGGCGACCACTAGATTTCCGATGTCAGCAACCGCGACGTCTGCTGTTAGGTGATGGTTGTATTCTATTCCAGTATACGTTATGTCGGACAATATATCCGCAGCTAGAAAGAGACTTATTCAGCAGCTATTGGAGGATGAAGAAGAAGATGATATTCTTATTATGTTATTATCTATGTCTCCGGAAAAAAGGATGGTCTTTATAAGATTGGAGTCTTACATCATATAAAGGAGGATTTTAATTCACTATATCAAAATTTCGTCCTCGTATGATGAAAACGACGCGACGCCATTTTTATGTATTCATCGCTTGCGTCGCGTGACGGCCAGTCTTGTGAAACTCCGAACAAATTACTTTTTCTATGGAATTTCGTGCATTCTTTAGCCAACATTGAGAAAAACATCAATTTGACCAACATTACACAATGAACTTACTAGATGTTTTAGTCTGTGGTCAAAGACTGACTATAGTTTTGTCTGTGGTACTTAAAAACAAACATGGCTACCTTTGTGTAATTAAGTTTGTGTTGTGACTATTCTGTTTGTTTTTTCCTTTTTCTTTAAGATTTCGGAATATAAATCATCAGAATAAGTTCTGTGATTGTACGTATAACGTTGAGTTGAGCACCTGTTCGTTCTTTTCATCGGTTTTATCGAGATATTGACTCTGTTAGTGTAAGTGACTCTTGCGAGATATTTGACTCTTCTATTTTTTGTTACTACATATTTTAACGAGACGGAGACTCTTAAGTTGTTCTCAAGTTTGTGAACCATCATGAGTAAAGGCCACAGAAGATGTGAAGTTTGCGGTATCAAAGAAGCTTGGCATGCTGAAACCATAAAACCATAGGTATAAAGGTTGATTTGTAGAAAAGCGGTAAAAGAAACAGTTTCTGTAACTTTGTATGTTTAAACTGTTAAATATATAAATAAACATGAAATAAAATCATGTAAATTAGTGTTTTATTTTACCCAGTTTTCAAAATAAATACGTCAGTTTTGGAACCCCCTATAACAACACTAGTGCATTTTATCGATATCGATAAAAAATGCACTAGAGTAAACCCTGAACATCGATAAGTTTATTGTACGTTGCGCATCCCTATCTATGACAGTTCTTTACTTCGAGTTTTCATGTTGGTAGCTTTGTTTTTTTTTTAAGTGGTTGGCTAAAGAATGTAAGAAATTTCTCAAAACTGAATGTTCTAAGTTCCGTCTCTTGTTTAGATGCTCTGTGGTGACGGCACTGCTCCCGACGCGACCGGGTTGCTCCGCCACGCGGGTCGCTGGCCACGCCCACCGGTCGCGCGACGCGGCATTAGTTTAGTGCTCCATATAAATTCATACTAAGCAGTAGATCGCGCGACTCACTCGCGGACACGGGTCGCGGTCGCTAAGAACGGAATGCCACCTTTAAATAACGAAGAGACAACTAGGTATTACACCACTTCCGAAATTAGAGTTATTTTGCACTTTTTAATAATTATTTTTTTACATTGAAGACGATTGTATTTTCTTTTTTTTGGTAAAAAGTTTTTTTTTCATAATAAATGTTATTATTAATTGCAAGGAATAAAATAGGAATCTGAACGGAAAATTACGACTGGTAATACCAAATGCACGAAATCGATCATTCCGCTATTATCATAACAAAAAAATTGAGCAATCTGATAAAGTGTGAGTTGGACTCGAACCCCTAGAGTTCCGTATAAACTAACCCACGTAAACAGTTGAATTAGCGAATCAAATCTCGATAATTTTCCAGAATCGAAAAAAAAAAATTGTGACTGCCATAATTCTACCAACGAGAAGTCCCATAATAACTTTTTATTCCCTTTGCGAGCGTCAAAATAGGCGTAATAATCGGCGCATAAAAATCTGAGGCTTTGATATTAATTTCAGCTTGACCACGTGTTCTTGAAAAAAAGGACCTTGGCAGACAGACAACAGGGTGACCCTTCTTGTTCTTCTTAGCATATCAATGGCAAAATTAGTTAAATTCCTTGCCTGACCCAGAATGCGGCCACGGCAATCCCGTCCGCTGATGCTGTCATTAGGTCTCTACTACGTGAACCGTAACAGGGCACGTGATGCAGGACGGAAGGTGGGACATGGTATGCGGGGAGACGCCGCACAAACACGTACGTGACCCTATAAGGGTTTCATTTTTGTGAACTGAAGTGCGGGACCCTAAAAATCATATCAGTTTTCTACTTCTTTTCTTTCTTTCTTCTACTTTCTTTCCTTTTTTTGCTTCTCTGTTTTTAGGGTTCCGTAACTCAAAAGGAAAAAACGAAACCCTTATAAGATCACTTTGTTGTCCGGTCGTCTGTCTGTCTGTCTGTCTGTCTGTCAAGATCTCGAGAACGCGTGGAGGTATCAAGTTGAAATCAAAACCATGCACACAGTTTTCCGGTCACTTTAAGCTGTGAAAAAATCAAACTACTAAGTTCACGAATAAAAAAAATACGGCCGTTTATGTTGCAAAAAAAACGTATATTTTGATACTCTCAACGATTGAAATTTATAGGGTACTTCCCGTTGACCCAGAATCCTGAAATTTAGCACAAGTCTAACACAATTCTGTAGACAATGTCTTACAGCACAGTAAATTTTTTGTTACCTGAGTAACAAAAAAAAAAAATTTTGCAATTCGGAAAAATCTTCAAGACTACATTCGGGAATTGTAGTTTGTAAGGAACCCTCAGTGCGCGAGTCCGACTCGCACTTGCCCAGTTTTTTTTTTCTACTTACGGGTTATAGCCAGGATGAATAATGATTTGGCTAATGGAATAAGCCGCTTGTGCTGGGGTATCACCTGAAACATAAAAGAAAGGAAAATACCTACAGTGAGTTTCACTTGAAGTTCCTTCGCTGTAATGTTGGCAAAACGGAAAAACAGCAATATTTTGAGCAATGAAATTACTTAAAAATAGGGAGATTAACTGATATTTCTGAACTTTCTAACTTTCTGATAAGTTTGTTTTTAAGCTATTGCATAGCTTCTATCGCGGGCCTTGAGCGTGGAGACCGAATCCAGAAATTCCGTAACGAAAATAACCTAACACTACTCATTTGTTTTGAGCGTGGTGACCGATAAGAAAACAAATGAGTGATGCTATGCAATAGCTTTACCGTGGCAGTCCCCGAGTGACACACGTCTTTTTTTTTCTTTTGGAAACTGTAAAAACTATTTTTGAATAAAATATAGGACGCTGGGCTCCATTTCGATTGTCATGCAATTCTTTCAAATACCAAAAACGCCAAGCCACAATATCGTACCTCCGCATTAACACCTCCCTTTTAGACCTGCTTTTTTATAAATAAAATTCCATTCTACTCATAATTCTCCATAAAGTGGTGCAACAACAACAACCGTTAAAATCGATTTCGTTTCAAATTTCGTGCAAAAAAATTGGTAGAGTAGGCAACTCTTTTCTTTTTTCCCTTCTTTTTTCTGTAGACAGACAGGGGAGCCAACATTACGGCGAAGGAACTTAGTGAAACGCACTGTACATGTAGCGACATCTATATTGTCATAAAAAAAAAACTACATAAATCCTGCATCGGATTAGGACCTAAAAAAAATCAGCCTCTCAATACAAACTGCTCAAACTAGTTTGTAGAGTCTGTCTAATAAGTTAAACGACTTGGGTAATTATTAGGATTTAATGAAATCTGATGTAGTCAACACGCGTTCAATAATCAAGGTTGATTAAGAGCTAGAGATCATTGTTTACTAACAGAAGAACCTTATGAAAAGTATCGAATATAACTAAGTATTTTTTAATTAAATATTATACAAAATTCCCAAGTCGGTTGACTTAGAGCTCGATTTCTTTTTTCGTTTCCGGAAAAAAATCTTTTGGAATGTTGTTTATTTTCGTCTACTGAGCAAGCCGAAAGTCTAAAAAGAAACCTCCGAAAATTCGCTTAGACTAACGAGAAAGTTTGCAATATTTATTTTTAGTCTAGAAGCAAAATCTGAATATAGTTTCTTCAGATTCCAATAAATTTTTCACCGTGTTTTTGCAAAATATTGTTTGATATACATACAAGGTGCAGTTTTAAAACTGCACAATATTTCAGGAGGTAGTAATAAAACTCATAAATAATCATGTAAAAAAACGATACCTGGTCAATAATCAGTAATACTTGTTATTTAATTTTTTAATTACACTAAACTAAATCGATTGATCGATGGCCGCGGGGGCGTGGCTAGGGTGTGGCGTGCGGGATGATGATTGGATGATACATTATTTATGAAACTATCGTTGCGAGTTAGTGTGTGTGAAAACGCCCTTTATTGTTCCGTGTTTGTGTGTGTGAAAAAAAGCGCGGTTATAAAAAAAAAAAAATTACCTACTTATTTTATTATTGATTCGGGTCGAGAATCACTAACATATTTACCTCCTGAAATATTTTGCAGCTTCAAAACGACACCTTGTATAAATCTATGTACCATACTGAAGAACACTTAACCAGCAACTTTTTTGTGTAAACATTATTTCTAAAGATTAAAGCAAACGGCTTTGATCTTTAAAAAAGGAGAAATCCAGGTATGAATTATATTGATTTTCTTATCTACGGGACCATCGGGATAATCAGAGATACATCCCAATGAATAAGTAAAATCTGTAATACAAGACAGATATAAAATAGTACGATTATACCCGGTCGTCCCGACAAGGCTCAAAAAGTCATTGTTTTATGGCACTAAAAGGGATCAAGGGAACTTACATAACATACAGTACATAATCAGCTTTTTAATGTTCTCACTACTGGGACCACAGAACAGATGAAAGAGCCACAGAACATATGAAAGAGCCACAGAACATATGAAAGAGCCACAGAACATATGAAAGAGCCACAGAACATATGAAAGAGCCACAGAACATATGAAAGAGCCACAGAACATATGAAAGAGCCACAGAACATAATATGAAAGAGCCACAGAACAGATGAAAGCGCCACAGAACATAATATGAAAGAGCCACAGAACAGATGAAAGCGCCACAGAACATATGAAAGAGCCACAGAACATATGAAAGAGCCACAGAACATAATATGAAAGAGCCACAGAACAGATGAAAGAGCCACAGAACAGATGAAAGAGCCACAGAACATATGAAAGAGCCACAGAACATATGAAAGAGCCACAGAACAGATGAAAGAGCCACAGAACATATGAAAGAGCCACAGAACATATGAAAGAGCCACAGAACATATGAAAGAGCCACAGAACATATGAAAGAGCCACAGAACATATGAAAGAGCCACAGAACAGATGAAAGAGCCACAGAACATATGAAAGAGCCACAGAACAGATGAAAGAGCCACAGAACAGATGAAAGAGCCACAGAACATATGAAAGAGCCACAGAACATATGAAAGAGCCACAGAACAGATGAAAGAGCCACAGAACAGATGAAAGAGCCACAGAACATATGAAAGAGCCACAGAACATATGAAAGAGCCACAGAACATATGAAAGAGCCACAGAACATATGAAAGAGCCACAGAACATATGAAAGAGCCACAGAACAGATGAAAGAGCCACAGAACATATGAAAGAGCCACAGAACAGATGAAAGAGCCACAGAACAGATGAAAGAGCCACAGAACATATGAAAGAGCCACAGAACATATGAAAGAGCCACAGAACATATGAAAGAGCCACAGAACAGATGAAAGAGCCACAGAACATATGAAAGAGCCACAGAACAGATGAAAGAGCCACAGAACATATGAAAGAGCCACAGAACAGATGAAAGAGCCACAGAACAGATGAAAGAGCCACAGAACAGATGAAAGAGCCACAGAACAGATGAAAGAGCCACAGAACATATGAAAGAGGTTAGAATGGCCTTGTGGGCAGGGCAGCTGTGCCACGAATTAGAGCGATGCTCATAGTTCAACTACCAATAGCAAACTTGCGATCCAAGTGTGCGTGGTCTGTTAGTTGCGTAATGCGCGTTCGTATTGGTTTATTGCCTGTAGTGGAATTAGAGAGTGGGAGACAAGCGGCGGCACTCGTTGTAGTACAAATCGGAAAGTATTTCCTTTGTAACCTCTTTCTTTTTTTCTGTGGCTGGGACTCAGGCCTCCTTTTAGGAGAGGGAATGGGCCGTAATCCACCACGTGAAGGAACTTACCAACAGTAATGTCATGTTCGCCAACAACGACAGCATAATTAGCCATTGATTGGTTAGCCGCGCAATGCGCGGCTGTCATGACATGCCGCGCCGTTAAGATGACCGCCCCGCATTTGATCTGACTGATCCTCCTGTCTGCTAGTGCGGCCATCATCGTGAACTCGTTGATACCGGTTTCTTGACCTCCAACTATACGGTTCTATAGAAGTGAAAAATATTGTTATTTACTTTACTACTCGTATGTTTATAGGCCGACATACGACGTATTTTATAGTACTACAGTAGTCTCTTATTATACACCGTTAAATTTTAATCATTTTAATCCCGTGGAGGGTCGATCCGATACATTGAACACTATCGATTTGTAAAGACAAAATTAAAAAATAAAGTACATCTTTTTCAAAACTCGTATTAATTTACGCATGTACGAAATTAATTTCTTTAAGAAAAAGTCAGCTGAGCGAGTTCAATGACCTGTAGGTACTTTGTAAGCAACGCCGACTATTAACTAAGGGTCATTGAACTCGCTCAGCTGACGTTTTCTTAAAGATACTAATTTCGTACATGCGTAAATTAATACGAGTTTTGAAAAAGAGGTACTTTATTTCTTAATTTTATCTTTACTTATCGATAGTGTTTCATGTACCGGATCAACCCTCCACGCGCCCCGTATACACCCCACCACACATAGATACATAGATATTTAATCGGTAGCTATTGTTTTTTAAAACTGTATTTTTTTAATTATCATGATATTCATTAGTATTAAGTAAATTTGAACCATAAAATACAGATCGCTTAGTCTGGTGATGGCCTAAAACACAGGTTTTTATTAACCTTGTTCAGGCAAGTCGCTACAAGCTTTAATGGCAGTACTTACATATTATAACAATAGGTCATTATTAACACGAGTGAATTAAACTACTTTTGTATAATTAGGTAACTAAGCCAATCTTCTTAGAACTTATATAGTACTACTAAGTATTCTTAAGTTTGTTTTATGTATTTTCTTTGTACAAGTACTGAAATAAATTATTATTATTATAATGATTTTGCATTGTCATCTGATTCATGCATGCAAAATTTCAGCTCAACCAGTAACCGGGAAGTGGGTCTTTAATTACAGACAAATATCGGGACAGGTGAAACTAAATAAAAGCTTGTAAAAAGAGGATAATCTTGTAGTCACCTGTCTTCTTACTCCACAGACGCACGGATTAGGCTGTGCGAGCTGAGCCACCAAGGAGCACGAGAACCGGCCTCCGGGACTGTTTGTAGCTGTTATCAGACCTGGAACATGAACGTTAAATAATAAATGATATTTATTTTGCAAATAGGTTTTTTACAAACACTTTTTGTTCGTCAGCTTAAACTAGATGAGGCCTGTGTTTCCTAGCTGACTACTGTGAGAAGAAACACCGAAACAAACTTAGAGGTCGAAGTCTCTTTTAAAGTCCATACAGCAACGTCAGCAACATGTAAAGGTCTAGCGTTTTTCAAGTTGAAGACCAGACAATGAGGCATTTGGAGGACCGAGACAATGTGGAATTCATAGCATAATAGCATAATCAGCTTTTTAATGTTCCCACTGCTGGGACTCAGGCCTCCACCTCTAGGAAGGAGGGCCGTTATCCACCACGCGGGCCCTGTGCGGGCTGGAGAATGTCAAATGTCTTCGAATTTTTGGTTCTAGGATATGCCAGTTTCCTCACGATATTTTCATTCACCGTTTTGAGAGCAGTGGTGATGAAATAAATTACACAAAGTATTGCGCCTGGCTGGATATGAACCCGAGACCTACAACTCATAGTCGGGGCCGTTACCACTCGGCCACCACAGCTTTCAAGAAGCTAAAAGAGTTCAAATTACTATATGATGTGCGTTTATGTTAGATTTGAAATCATCAAATAATTTATCCCGCTCTAAGTGGATCGAGAGGGAGTTTCAGACCATACAAAATCTCGCGTCGTACGTCTCCCGACGCTCAGGGTATCTCCGGTGGCCCACCTTAAAGACAATGTCCCACCCGGTGGGACATTGTCTTGAGTCCGTCAAAAAAATGGTGAACTTTAGACGATGATGTTTTATCGTGTGCTACCACAGCGTGATTCTTCAAAAGGTGGAACGATGAACCTGTGAATGATATCGATATCTTTCTTTTATTCTTTCATGTACTTTCCAAGGCACTCATAATCTTCCTGCCTTTTTCCTGTCGTGTTGCCCCGGGTCGGCGCCTTGGTATGGTCATGTGAAGAGGAGAGATGAAGCGCATATTACTAAAAGAGTTCTGAGTATACACGTAGGTGGATGGAGAGGGAAAGGAAGGCCGAAGAAAAGATGGATGGATTGATATGAAAGAAAAGGGAGTTAGCGCTAGTTTGACGGGTGACAGGACAGAATGGAAGAAAAAAACATGTTGCGCCGACCCCAAGTAATATGGGATAAGGGCAGGAAGAAGAAGAAGAAGTTGTTCGGGGTCGGCGCAACACGTTTTTTTCCTCCATTCTGTCCTGTCACACGTCATGATATCACTAATTCCCTTTTCTTTTATGTCCCTCTTCACACAATCCATCCATCTTTTCTCTGGGTTCCCTTTTCATTCATCTACATAGTAACTCTTTTAGTAACATGCGAATCATCACTCTTCTTTACATGATCATACCAAGACAAACGATTCCTCTTCAAATTTTCAGCCTCTAGCGCTACTTTCGAACTTCCTCGACTCATTTCTCACTTTATCTATTCTCGTCGCTCCATAAATATTCTCATTTACACTACATGCAATCTTTTTTCTTTCCTCTCTTTGACAGCCCAACATACAGTCAACATTTAACATGAGAGGTCTTATCAAGGACTTGTACATTTTGCCCTCAACTTGAGGTACATCCATAGGTCACAAGTACTTTCCTTTTTGTGTGTGTGAAGTGATAAAGATTACAGCAGGAAGTAGTGTCTGACCAAATGTTCAGTTTCGGTTTCGGTTTTGGTCGAGTTTTTTTGCCGAAACTCGATCGGCAAAAAAACGAGTTTCGGTGGCAAACCTGCCGAAACTACGACCGAAATCAAAACTGTACTCGGGAGTTTACTCGCTGTGATCGGTCATGTTCAGCGCGTTAAATTCCTTCCAAGCGAGCAAGCAACGAAGACATTTCACCGTGACCACGTGCCTAATCATGTCGTGACTGGCTTGTGTTTGCAGTTTATTTTATCTACTCCCAACTAAAATCGAGTGCAGTAAAATTCATGATAGTCAACGAATATTTAAAATACCTGAAAATGATTAAAAATTATACTAGTGTTTTCTTTATTTTTCCCTAAAAACATGATCCTTGTAAGAAAGTTTCGGTTCCAAGTTCGAGTTCGGTCGAAATTGAGCTGTTGCCGAAATTCGGTTTCGATTTCGGTTGAAAAACCAGTTTTGGTCGGACACTAGCTTCCTGCTAATGTCCGACTGAAGCTTGCCGAAAGGAACCGTAAGCACTTACCTAAACTGATGGTTTGGCCAGTGGAGACCACGGAGAGAGAACCTGAACCGCAGTACGTTTCAGCACTGTTCAGCTGCGGGTCCCCGCTCTTGGATACCAACAGGCGATCAACGGTACATGATGTAGTCTAAAATCGGAATATTTTTTTTTAAATTTAGTTACGGGTCTGTCCACAGAAAAGATGAAAGAGGTTAGAAAGGAAATACTTTCCGATTTGTACTACAACGAGTGTCGCCGCTTGTCTCCCACCCTTTAACTCCACTACAGGCAATAAACCAATACGAGCGCGCATTACGCAACTAACAGACCACGCACACTTAGATCGCAAGTTTGCTATTGGTAGTTGAACTATGACAATTGCCCTACTTTGTGGCATGACTGATCCCCCCAAAAAGCCAATCTAACCCCTTTCATCTGTTCTGTGGTTCTGTCTTTCATCACCGGACCACTAGACGTGCGGCGTTGCGCCACCGGTACATGGTGGACATCCCATCCAGAAATACAAAGCGTTTTATAGCATTTATTGTGCGTACAGCTAAGGAGTGGAATTCCCTGCCGGAGTCTGTGTTTCCTGATGGCTACAACCTAGGAGTCTTTAATATATAATATAATGTATAATAATAATATAATATAGTGTTAAGATGCACACTTCCCGAAATGTAAATGATGCAAAACGGATAAGCTAATAGCAACTCGGCGTCGATGCTAAAGACTTTGGAGTTTTGACTTGACAAGTGCATCATTGCCGATGATCTCCTTGGCTCGCTTCTCAATCGACTCTATTGCATCAAGCTGGTATTTGGCAGACCCATCCTAAAGATCCATCCATCCCATTCCAAAGATGATATTATCTATACATCTATACATATGTTACGCTCAAAGATCGAAAACGTTTCTTTTAGGTAAGCGCGTTCATTCGTCGACCGCATCGTCGCTTTCCATCAGGTGAGATAGCGGTCAAGCGCGAACCTATCAACAATAAAAAAAAAAAAAACGCTCAGTGAGCGGAAAAATAGCTCACAACGCGTTGTGGTCACAGTAAAACATCCACATGACGAAATTCGTGTTATGACTTTAATGAAAACGCGCACGACGCGTTGTGGCAATCACAGACAGACCAAATAGCGAAATTCGTGTCGTGGCTGACATGCTATTCGATCTCAACGCATTGTGGCAATGAAGAAAAGCCATGACGCGTATAGAATATTATTTGATTACGACGCACACTACTTTCCGATATGGATCCTATTAGGCCAAGGCTGGAAACGTTTTGGTAGATCGATGCCCTTAAGAAATATTTTTTATTTTATAAAATCACTGCATAACGTGTTTGTCATTATTCAATATGTTATAATAATTATATAAATTAAAATAAAACGATATTTGTTATTTATTGAGATTACTTTATATTTAAAAAAATCAACGTATTAAGTAATAAATTACTGAACACAAAATATTGATCATTTGTAAATTTGTAAATTATATAATACTTATAATTCAGTTAAAATAATTAGGGATTTTAATTTTTTTATCACAATATAAAATTCTTTCGAGTAATAAAAATATTTAACACAAACATAAATGTTTATTGATCACCAATAAACAACAACAATGTACTCAAATTAATTACTTATATTAGAAATTACTATAATTGTCAAAAATAAGTATTTGATTGCTATTTATTTTTACAGGAACTCGTACTGTGGCATTTTGAGTTGCATTTTATATTCTTGAGGCGACACTTGCACTTTTTATCAATACAGTATCTTTTGAAGTGGCACATTATAAACCCTTGCTTACTTCCAGATGATAACATACGAAGCTACTGAAATACTGAGCGAAGTGTTAACGACGAAGTTGAGTGCACATCACAAATGTCACAAAATTTACAACCTGTCCGTCGTGATATGGTTAAAACAATGAATGCTCAGAACGCGTCATGGCTTTTCTTCATTGCCACAACGCGTTGAGATCGAATAGCATGTCAGCCATAACACGAATTTCGCCATGTGGATGTTTTGCTGTGACCACAACGCCTTGTGAGCTATTTTTCCGCTCACTGAGCGTTTTCGATCTTTTAGCGTAACACATACATACATATAAATAAAATTGGAGTGTCTGTTTGTAATACTGAAATAACTGCTTTTTACTACATGCATATGAATATATGTACGATACATACACCAAAATAACATTTTTTACAATTTTTGTCTGTCTGTCTGTCTGTTTGTCCCGGCTAATCTCTGAAATGGCTGGACCGATTTTGGCGAGACTTTTTTGGCAGATAGCTGATGTAATAAGGAGTAAAATAGGCTACTTTTATTTTAGAAAAAATAAATTCAAAATCCTGTAGTCCACGCGAACGAAGTCACGGGCACAGCTAGTCTAGGAATAAAACTCTGTCTAACTCACCGTAGGCAGTTCAACCTGACAGTCCACCCGACAGTTGTATCCAGTTGGGCAGGCGGCAATCCACCTGCATTGACGCCCCGGCGGGTACGAGTTGGGATAGTTCGGACTTTGTATATAGTAGGTTCGACCCGCCGTAACCTGTGGAAATTGTTTCATTAGTGCCTGCATCATACCTAATATTCCATACCGCGGGCTCAAAGAGATTTTACTAATGGTACCTACACATTATATGAAGGAGCATCTTTCAAAGTCTACAAGGTGATAGTAGACTTGTATAGTTATCGGCACGGGTCTTGAGCGCTCGGCGTCAGAGTGGGGATCGCTTTTGCGCATTCCCTACATTGGCGAGCCAATCGTCGTCGTTGTTAGATACCTGCAGCAAGCGCAGGGAACGAATCACGAGTGAAGTCTACGATACGATGGCGCGGCGAGCCAATCACTGACATTCCCCGCCCTCGCGTCTCACATCGCACCATTAGAGAAACCAAATATTTGACTTCTGCGCAACTTGAAGCCAGCGCTCAGGATCCGACGACGACGATGACGATTGGCTGGGCAATGTATGCGATCCCCACTCTGACACCGAGCGCTCAAGATTCGTGCCGGTGCCTGTACTCCGCATGATTGTGATATAAATCTTTATGCAATTATAATTTCTATATATATACAATGAAAAAATCATAAAGAGGGAAAGTTTGTTTCCTGTTTATAGGAAATAATCTCTGAAAGTACTGGTCCGATTGCTAAAATTTTTTTCACTGATAGAAAGCTGCTTTATTCCTGAGTGACATAGGCTATATTTTGCGTACGCAGGCGAAGCCGTGGGCAAAAGCTTGTTAATAATAAGTAGGTATTTCAAGAGAGGACTTACAGCTCGATAAAAATCGCAGTTGGTATCTTGAGCTGATGAGTAGTTCAGCAACCATAGTAACAAGACCAATCTGAAATTCATTTCTGAAACCAAAATGTTAAATATAATTAGAAGTGTGATCATCATCATATCAGCCGAGAGACGTCCACTGCTGGACATAGGCCTCCCCCAAGCGTCGCTACAACGACCGGTCCTGTGCGTCACGCATCCATCGGATTCCCGCGACCCTGACCAGATCATTGGTCTACCTTATTGGAGGACTTCCAATGCTGCGTCTTCCAGTAAGTGGTCGCCACTCCAGAACCTTTCGTCACCATCGACCATCTGTTCAGCGTGCAATGTGCTCTGTCCATTGCCACTTAAGTTTGGCGATTCTTCGAGCTATGTCAGTAATCTTGGTTCTCCTGCGAAAATCTTCATTTCTGATGTGAAATGTGATCATTAGATAATAAATTATCCAACTTAATCTCGTCAGTGTAGTTCTGACGTGACGGAGCCTGCTGAGGCCGATGCCTGATGCGGTTTTGGAACACAAAGGGCACATGGAGGAACACGGGAGAGTTTTAGAAATAAGCCTTTCTCTGGCTCTTACTGGGATCTCTCTCTTAGCAGGCGTATACTTGACAGACTTCGTTCCTGGCGTGCTATTTTTTAAGAAAACAGCCTTGAGCGCAGCGCTGGCTGCAGCGACGAAATCCAAATAGGTACATTAGATTAACAATCCAATAGACCTATACATTGGATTGTTAATTCAATGTACTGCGCTCTCGACTCGTCGCTGCGGCCAGCGCTGCGCTTAAGGCTGTTTTCTTCGAGAATAGCACCGCTGACGGGGACACACGCGGTTGGATGTCTCTTCTGTTTTTTATTATATTTTTTACACCACCTGCTCGATAATGTTGTTTTATACGTCATACAAACCTCACTTAAAGCAAGTAATTCTATCCCTAGGGAGATAATGCTGTATGGCCGATCCCAAGGGAATAATGAGATTTGAATTTGGAACACCAAAAATCGTCAATATTGTGAATTAAAATGTACGTGCATCGCACAAGTTGACATTAATTCAAACTGGCCACTTACAAAAAAAAGAAAATATAATAAAACCTGCTTACTGACGGGAGCATTATAGAAAATTGAAACTATAGAATCTTGGAGTAGTGAATTTTGTTTGTTTGATGAACCTGTAAATATAATACTTATATTTCTCTAATAAATGATTTGGTCCACCAAATTGTTTTTTAATTATCTCACAGATGGTGTAAAAAGTAGAGTATGCAACACGGGGATAAAGCTGTCTTTGTCTTGGGCGGCTTGAATTCCTCACTTCACTCAGGTTTCTTTATTAACTCCCTCGCAATTCGCGTTAATTTTATAAATCCCTCACTAACTCACTATCGTTCGGGATTAAAATCAGCAACCTTCGTTTCGTTCGGAATTCAACATGCCGCCCGCGACTTAAAGACCTGCTTTATCCCCTAGTCACATAAACTACTATTTTTTTAGCGCAAAATTATTTTGCCATGAATTTGCAGTGAAGACAGCGTCCTAAGAGCTTCCGACCTGAGATATATTTACATACAACCGTCCACATGACTATAATGTTATTAAGTACAAATATTTCTCGATAGAAATTAGGTACTAATGGTTTTTGGAAACGCAGATGTCTTGTAGATAGATATTAGGATATTCTAGGATTCTTTTGAAAACACAACACAAGAATAAAATTATTCAATAAAAACCTATTTAAAATCAGTGTAAGTACACGAAAAACTCTACCTAATTCCGAACTCTGATAATAGTATAGTATAGTAAATGTTCCCACTGTTGGAACTCAGGCCTCCTCTCTAGGAGAGGGAAAGGGCCGTAATATACCACGCGGGCCCAGTGCGGATTGATGGATGTCACATATCTTCGAATTTTTGGTTTTAGGACATGCCAGTTTCCTCACGATGTTTTTCTTCATCGTTTTTGACAGCAGTAGTGATGAAATATATTACACAATGTAATGCACCTGGTTGGGTTTGAACTCGCGACCTAGAACTCATAAGTAGGGGCTGTTACCCTTGGCCAGCACTGCTCTCTAATAATAATATTTAAATTAATTAAATACAGACCTAGTCCACAGTTCCGACTATATTAACCCCTGCCAGAAGACTAAACTTCGACACGATCTGCACCTCGTACAATATATTATGATATCAATATCCGACTAGTATTTGCGCTGTAAAATTAACATAATGATTGTCTGATGCAGCACCTGAACAAATCGTTATTGTATTGTTAAAATACATGTTTACGTCAAAAACAGTGATGGTTTTACTTGCTTTTCCTAGTGCGAAATGAATAACTACTTATGAAATGAAAAGTAAAACAATAGCGGTAGATCGAGCATGTTTTTCACGAGACAACAGGCTCATTACTTTTGTTGTCAGATGTTCAAATACACATGTGGATGGACTTCTTCTTCTTCCTTGTCGGTATTTTTTTTTTTGGTGGGGAAAATCATTCAATGACAACCCCCGCTCTTGGGCGGAGCGAGACATAGTGTTAGACTCTTACTGACTAAAAAACCCACCCCGTTCCTTCAAGCCTTCATACTGGGGCTCGAGTTCCCTTTCGGATAACCCTGGCCCCAGTAGGCTTCGACCCGGCTGGGCCCCTGCTGTTGCTGACAACTCCTTGAGGCGCGCGTGAGCAGTGCGCGCCGTTGACGACTTGGGCTTGGTCCCATTGCTCACTGTCCGTAAGCCCTCGCCTACGGTGGCCGGAAATCGGGATCGGAATACCGGTGGCGGCGAGAGCGCCGTTGCGTGATACGGTCGGTCTCCTCCTTAACGAGCATTACTGCTTCGCAGAAATCGGCGACCGCCTGCCACTCCTCCTCGCTCCGGACCATGGCCTCAACCAAGGCCCGGCGCGAGAGGTCTCCGCCGCCGATCACCCCCACGAGGGCACGGCGATGCTCCTCCCAAGCAGGGCACACCTCGACTGTGTGCTCCACCGTGTCCTCCGGGCGTTCCGCACAGTGGCGACACCCAGGCGTCACTTCCGCTTTAATCCGAAACAGGAACCTCCCGAACTTGCCATGTCCGGTGAGGACCTGTGTCATGCGAAAGGTAAGGACACCGTGAGGTCTTTCCAGCCACGCCTCAAAAAGGGGATTTACCGCCATAATTGTGGCGTGCCCTTCCTTGTCGGTATCACTCTTGACAGAGCGGTCGTGATCATCACTTCAGGTGTTGGGTGGCAAGCTTCACAACACGCTGCCACTCCTCTCTGATGGCCGCCTTCCTCTTTCAATCGTGCAGTGATGAGCCAGTTAATGCCGCCTTTATCTGGTCACCTTACAGGCGATCTTCCTCGTGGCCTGGTACCCTCAACCTTTCCCTGGATCACAAGTCGCTCAATAGCCACTTCGCCTCGGCGGCATACGTGACCAAAAAAGGTGAGAATACGAGACTGTACCAAAGATGATAGACGCTGTTTGATGCCAAGTTCTCGAAGTATAGACTCGTTGGTACGGAATTCGGTCCACGATACATTACATATGGACTACATGGTGACAAAATTAGTTTTCTTGATGTTTATATTTAAAAAAGTTAAGGTCGGCTAGGGTGTGAGGAAGTCCGTTCCATGTTCCATCTCGTGTTGCCACTTTGTTCGCTAGCATTACTACTTCGCAGGCGGCCGCCTGCCATTCACCTCGCTCTGGACCATGGCCTGTACCAGGTTCTTGGTTCTCCATACCAATTTTGGACCCCGTTTCATACCCACGCCACAATTATGGCGGTAAGTCCACTCTTTAAGGCGTGGCTGGAAAGATCTCACGGCGTCCTTACCTTCCGTATGACGCAGGTCCTCGCCGGACATGGCAATTTCGGGAGGTTCCTGCACCGGATTCATGCGGAAGTGACGCCCGGGTGTCGCGCCACTGTGCGGAATGGCCGAAGGACACGGTGGAGCACACAGTCGAGGTGAGCCCTGCTTGGGCGGAACATTGGCGTGCCCTCGTGGGGCGATCGGCGGCAGAGACCTCTCGCGCCGGGCCTTGGTTCAGGCCATGGTCCGGAGCGAGGAGTGACAGGCGGTCACCGACTTCTGCGAAGCAGTAATGCTCGCAAAGGAGGAGGCCGACCGCATCAGGCAACGGCGCTCTCGCCACCGGATTCCGATCCCGATTTCCGGCCACCGTAGGCGCGGGCTTGCGGACAGTGAGCAATGGGTAGCTCACTGTCCGACTGGTAACTGTCCGGACCGAGCCTAATCGTCGACGGCGCGCACTGTTCCCGCGCGCCTCAAGGAGTTGTCAGCAACAGCAGGGGCCCAGCCGGGTCGAAGCCTACTTGGACCAGGGTTATCCGAATGGGAGCTTGAGCCCCGGTATGAAGGCTAGAAGGAACGGGATGGGTTTTTAGTCATTAAGAGTCTGACACTCTCTACCGCTCCGCCCAAGAGCAGGGGTTGTCATTGGATGATTTTCCCCACCATAAAAAAATCATCATCATCATCATTTCAGCCGAAAGACGTCCACTGTTGGACATAGGCCTCCCCCAAGCGTCGCCACAACGACCGATCCTGTGCGTCTCGCATCCACCGCATTCCCGCGACTCTCACCGGTCGTCGGTCCATCTTGTGGGAGGCCTTACAACGCTGCGTTTTCCAGTCCTATCCAGAATACGAGTACACAAATAGGAACATACTTCACTCTGGGTGGGGCATAGAAGTAAAAAAAACAGATTATATAACAAATACATAAGAAACTTAAAAATACTTAAATAAGTTAACAATAATAATTAAACAAATTAAACAATAAAATACACTTAAATAATTAAAAATAATATATAGATACACTAAATGCCTAGCTAAATATGACGTCATAAAACTCCTCCGCATCGCTGTCGACTGGAAGTGTGCCCAAAAGGCTGGCGGTATTGCCACAAATACTTAAAAAACTGAATAACTCCTTTCCGATATCTATGGGGTGGGGTAAGTAACTAATTATTACTATGTACACTAATATTATAAAGACTTCAAAGTTTGTTTCCTTGTTTGTGGGAGGTAATCTCTGAAAATACTGGTTCAATTGCTAAAATTTTTTCACCGATAGAAACTTGCTTTATTCCTGAGTGACATCTACATGTATAATAGAGAGGTAAAGTTTGTTCATTTAGTTTTTTTTTTTTTTTGTAGGTGGTAAACTCTGAAATTACTGGTCCAACCGCTATAATTTTTTCACCGATAGAAAGCTGCTTTATTCCTGAGTGACATCTACACTAATTATAATAGAGAGGTAAAGTTTGTTAAATTAGTTTTTTTTTTTTTTGTATGTGGTAAACTCTGAAATTACTGGTCCAACCGCTATAATTTTTTCACCGATAGAAAGCTGCTTTATTCCTGAGTGACATCTACACTAATTATAATAGAGACGTAAAGTTTGTTCATTTAGTTTTTTTTTTTTTTTGTAGGTGGTAAACTCTGAAATTACTGGTCCAACCGCTATAATTTTTTCACCGATAGAAAGCTGCTTTATTCCTGAGTGACATAGGCTATATTTTAAGTACGCGGGCGAAGCTGCGGGCTAAGCTAAGTGCTAAGCTAGTGTGGTTATGAAACTTAGATATTTACCTGAAGAACTTCTTCGTTCCACCTTCACAGTCGGATAGCGATAGTGGCCTTTTAGACAAAAGACCACTGTGTAACTACAGAGGCAATCGAAGTCCGCACAATACTTGTAGCTTGATAAGAAGTAATTGAGGTGGATTATCTTGCTGTTATTAAGATAACTGACGGTTGATTATCGTCTTTTTGTAAACAACCGAAAAAGGTACAGGGTGTCCAAGTAATATTGTGTAAAAACAGAGGCGTAACGTGACTAATTTAGGCGTGGGCGAAGACATATCAGCGAGGCCTTTTTAGACGCTTAAAAAGAAAAAACGAAACCCTTATAGGATCACTTTATTGTTCGTCCGTCTGTCTGTCTGTCAAGACTCTCTTTCTCGGGAATGCATGGACGTATCGAGCTAAAATTTAAACCATATACTTAGTTTGCAGTCCCTTGAAGCTGGAAAAAAATCGAACTTCTAAGTTAAAACGGAAAAAGAAGATACAGTCGTTTATGCCGTAAAAAACGTATATTTCGACACTCAAATGAACCAAAATTCTAGAGTACTTCCCGTTGACCCAGAATCCTGAAATTTTGCATAAAGCAAGGTAAACTTAGTATAGATTAGAATATAGAGTTACACAAGTATAGGAAAAAGTCTGAAAACAGAAAATTTGTTGTTACCTACGTCACAAGAAATAATATATTTTTTGCGAATTGTAAAAAACTTCAAGACTTCAACAATCAGGAATTGAACTCTTTACACAGGTAAGTCAGTACGGAACCCTCAGGGCGCAAGACCTACTCGCACTCGCTCGGTTTTTCTTTCATAAATTCGAAAACGAGACCGCGACTGTCGCAACCCAGTGTTCGACCACATCGCCGCCTACCATCAGGTGAAGTAGTGTTAAAACGCAAGACTCATAAAAACAAAAGAGCCCACGCTTACGCGAGGCCTAGGCTCCTTTGGGTGCGTGTGCGAAGGGGCTCTTCGCCCACGCCCTACGTCCCTAGCTACATTATTTACTAGTCTTTAGAAATACTTCGCGTGGCCTTTGCAAAGGGCAAAGTAACTGATGTACCACGGTTGGGTTTTCTTCTTCTTCTTCCTGCCCTCGTCCCGTTTTATTTGGGGTCGGTGCAACACGATTTTTTCTTCCATTCTGTCCTATCACTCGTCATGGTATCATTAACTCCCTTTTCTTTCATATCACTTCTCACACAATCTATCCATCTTTTCTTTGGCCTCCATCTCCCTCTCCATCCATCCACATGTAAATTCATATCTCTTTTAGCAACATGCTTTTCACCACGTATTTGTACCACGGTTGGGTTTTATTAAAAAATCTAGCAATCCAGAGAGGATTGCTAGATTCACCCAGAGCGGTAGTTTGTCTTTCAAATGTGCTAGGTGTCTTTAAGGTACGTTAATAAGCTCTTAACAAACTAGTACCTACGCCTCACCATCAACGATTGCATCACTGCTTACCATCAGGTGGGATCGCAGTCAAGTACTAGTTTATATCAAATAAAAAAAATCTGGTGGAAGGGAAACTGTCGAGTAACAATCGTAGGGGCCCAGCAGGGTCGAAGCTTACTGGGGCGAAGGGTCTGCTTCTGAAAGGAAGGCTCGGCCCCGGTATAAAAGGCAACGAAGGAACGGGGTGGATTTTTAGTCAGCAAAAGTCTGACACTATCTCCTACTCCGGCTAAGGGCGGGCGATGTCATTTGGTAAATCATCCAACTCACAAAAAAAAAGTACGAAAATAAGAAGCAGATGCTGAAATGTGACGTCACCGCTCTACGATTTTGTTAAAATAATATAGTGAATTAATTATATTTTATTCTTTGAAAATACTGTTGAATATTCGGAAAAGTACCACGAAGTGAATCGAATTGATATAATTTTCCGTAACATGTGACCGTCTGCAAAACATACAGTAAAAAATGCCGTGTTTTTGTCAAAATATGCGTAAAATATAGATACATATTGAATATTTAAATGTCTACACTAGACATAATACAAAGAGATGTTGTGTTTTTTTTGTTAATTTGATGGATGTAGGACATATTTTAATGTTATTGTAGTATTTGGCAGCAACCTTCTAGTCGACCTTCTCGGTAATCTTCGCTGTGGTACTCAACACTACAACAAAATTTTCTTATGTAAATAGTTCTTTCACGAATGGAGTCTCAAGGTATTTTTATTTTCTGATCTCGATTTCCGGCAACCGTAGGCGTGGGCTTGCGGACAGTGAGCAATGGGTAGCTCGCTGTCCGGCCGTCCGGCAACTGTCCGGACCAAGCCCAAGTCGTCGACGGCGCGCACTGTTCCCGCGCGCCTCAAGGAGTTGTCAACAACAGCAGGGACCCAGCCGGGTCGAAGCCTACTGGGGCCAGGGTTATCCGAAAGGGAACTCGAGCCCCGGTTTGAAGGCTAGAAGGAACAGGGTGGGTCGTTTAGTCAGTAAGAGTCTGACACTATCTCCCGCTCCGCCCAAAAGCGGGGGTTGTCATTGGATGATTTTTTCCACCGTAAAAAAAGGTATTTTTATTTCTTAAACGTATCAAAAAGTTTACTATTTTCAGATTTATTCCTATACTTCTGCTACAAGACCAGGACTCTGGGTCAACGGGCCCACGGATTTAGATTCCCTTGAGAGTGTCGAAATATACTGCTTTTGCGATATGAACGGACGTTTCTTTTTTTTTCATTAACTTAGAAGTTTGATTTTTTCACAGCATCTAGGAACCACAGGTCTGACTATATAGGTATTAGAAGGAACGGGGTGGGTATTTTAGTCAGTAAGAGTCTGACACTATCTCCCGCTCCGCCCAAGAGCGGGGGTTGTCATTAGATGATTTTTTTCCACCATAAAAAAAAGGTCTGACTATATATTTTTAATTTCAATCGGATACCTCTACAGGTTCTTGAAATAAAGGGTCTTGTCTGACAGATAGACGGACGGACAACAAAGTGATCCTATAAGGGTTCCGTTTTCCTTTTGAGATACGGAACCCTAAAAACAATCACTCTGGAACAGGCTGTATTTCAATATGTAGAAATATCTAAATAGTCGATCTATATACCTAACCTAATTACGTCTCTTATCTGTCTTATCATAGCTAAATCAAAACTTTCAAACAAAAAACAAATGCGTAAATAGATTTCTGATCAGTTATATTATCCGCTAGAATATTATGCTTATAATTTTATCTTTCCATCTTTTCTTTAGAGCACCTTCTATCTTACACGTGACCCTTAGGCGGTTTTTTTTTGAGGTGGGTCATCCAATGACTTCTCCCGCTCTAGAGCGGAGCGCGAGGGAGTGGCAAGACCCCGGGATTTCCTTTCGGATAACCTCGATAGGGTTCGGTCCTGCTGAGCCTCTTTTTTTCGGTGGGAAAATCATCCAGATGCCTCGCCCTTGGGCAGAGCGAGAGATAGTTTCAGATTTTTACTGACTAATAACTCACTCCTGTTCTCCTGTCGGACAGCGACCTACCCATTGCGCCGTCCGCAAGCCCGCGCCTACGGTGGCCGGAAATCGGGATTGGAATTCCGGCGCCGGCTGGGGCGTAAGCACCGTTGCCGGATGCGGTCGGCCTCCTCCTTTGCGAGCTTTACTGCTTCGCAGAAGAAAGCGACCGTCAGCCACTCTTCGTCGCTCCAGACCACAGCCTGTACCAAGACACGGCGCGAGAGATCGCCGCCCGCCGCCGATCGCCCCCACAAGGACACGACGATGCTCTTCCCAAGCGGAGCACACCTCTACGGTGTGTTCCACCGTGTCCTAAGGGCGGTCCACACAACGGCGACACCCAGGTCTAAAGTTTGCCTGGAGAAGCCCACTTTCTCACGCAGATGATGCCACTTGCAGAAGCTAATATATATATATTCAAACATGGGTAAGTACTTCTAAAGATGCTCAAATTAATTAAATATTTATTTTGATGTCACATGTACGAAGTCACGTGTTAAACATTCTTTAATTATTAATTTCGAAATTGCTACCTAATTATTGAATACATGAATAACATCATCTGTGTACACAGCACATAAAATATATTATATTTGTTTAATATGTTCTATACTGTTTGTCATTATTGGACCTATTCAAACGTGAAATGTCGGAAAACAAATGCCTTTGTAATACTACATAAAAATCTGATATTTATTTGGTATCATATTATATCAAAATTCTATACTCATGCGGTCATTGACACCTTACAGTAAATTCTGAGGGCACAGATCTATTAAAGCTGATGACGTAGTTCGTAGCCATTCGTAGCAAAGATTTCGTAGCAAAGGTCTACGAAAACGAAGGTCAAAATTCGTAGCACGTATAGAGCAAGTGCAAAAGGGAGTTGAGTGTGCAAAATATGAGGACCGGATTCTGTGAATAGTTATGGATTCAGAAAATCATGCAGATTATGATTCTCGATGTTGCCAGAAGATATATTGGTCCATTTTTCTTTTACACTCCTCTCCCTGAAATAGCAAGTAAATTGATTGAACAAATGCTAAGAATCATTTTATTAATTATCTAAGTAACAATATCTAATTGTTTCCAATGATTAAATATATCTATGGGAAGTCAACTAAAAAAAAAAGTGAGTTGGACTCGCGCACTAAGGGTTCCGTACAAAACACATGAAAATAGTTCAATTCGATACAAAAATTCCGAATCGCAAAAAAAAGTATTTTTGTGACGTAACTACAGATTTACAATTTCTAGTTTTTTCCTATATTTGTGCTATGAGACCTTGCTTCACGTCAAATTTCATGATTCTTGGTTAACGGGAAGTACCCTATGAATTTTGTGTCGAAGTGTCGAAATACACGTTTTTTGCGACATAAACGACCGTATCTCTTTTTTCTAGTATCTTTATATTCGATGGGAATAAAAAAAAACCGGGCGTTTTACTAAGTAAAACGTCGTTGATGTCAAACTTCAAACTGGGCGAAGAGACATTATTTTAAATGAGTTACTTTTGGCAAAAGAAGACTCTCTTCAAACTCTCGGAGATGAGAGAGTGAGTGAACTATAAGCGAGAGGGTTCTGTGTCACTCTTTTATTGACTAAAGCCCACCTGTGTTCCTTCAATCTGATACGCCTTCTTCACACAATTCTACTGAATGTAAATAGGTGTGCAAAAAGTATGAAAACGTCATAATATAAAGGTAGATATATAAAAGGAAGATATATGGGATACACATTAAAAATCCTAAATATATTTAAATTGTACTTCAAAAACCGTACTAGCGATTTTTGTAAATTGTAATCTAAGTGCTAACTACGCTTGAAATCTAAATCATTTATGAATAAAAATCAAGTATCTGTCTGTCTAATCTCTGAAATGGCTGGACCGAATTTGATGGGACTTACACTGGTAGATACCTAATGTTATAACACGTTGACTGCGATACCAGGTTTAAACATCTTGTATGCGTCTCGCTTACAGTGCGGCTAACAAAAGTATATAGTTTTACTACCAGGTGTATAGACCTTGTACCGCAGGAATGGAAAGTATAGAAAAATCACTGCCGCAGCGAACGTGATAAGGAGTAACTTGGACTACTATTTTTGAGCTAAGTATTTAAATTAAAGTGAGTATATATACCGATGAGAACATGAGAGCTCTGGAGGCCCAGTAGTAGTAAGGTTGCGGGTTCAAACCCAGCCACGGCGCATTACTTTGTGTAGTTTATTTCAACATCTTGCTCTTAAAACGGCGAAGGAAAACATCGTAAATAAATCTACACAAAAATTATGAAGAGATAAAGTTTTCTTTTCTGTTTTTTTTTTTTTTTTGTTTGTAGGAGGTAATCTCTGAAAGTACTGGTCCGATTGCTAAAATTTTTTCACCGATTGGAAGCTGCTTTATTCCTGAGTGACATAGGCTATATTTAAGTACGCGGGCGAAGCCACGAGCAGAAGCTAGTAAATAATTAATTAATTAATAAATCGTTAGAAAACCTTCATTTCCAAAAACTAAAAATTCGAAAACATGTGACATCCAACCAACCCGCGCACCCGCGTGGTGGATTACGGGCCATTCCCTCTCCTAGAGAGGAGGCCTGAGGCCCAGCAGTGGGAACATTATAAGGCTGATTATATTATGTTAAGAGTATACATACCTGTCGTATTCATACTTGCTGCTGAAGTATACTTATTATACTTGAGTTTTAAAGTCTTTCAGATTCTGATATTATTTTAAAATTAGAATATAACTTAAAAATTAAAAGTAAAAAAAATAATTGTTTAATTTAATAAATTAATCTGTTAAGTATCAAAATTCACAGGAAACACTACACTATACTATCAAAGTATTATTATTCACTTTTAATACATAAAATTTCTTCAAAGTTATTTTTAATGAAGACCAAATAAAAATAAATCTGTCTTCATGTCGTGTCGAGACAATTAAACAGAACTCAGTGATAAGAAGACACGATTGCACAGCCAACACCTTGCCTGAAGGTTTCAGTACTGATAAAAAAATAATTTTTCAACTATTTAAATAATGCAGGTCTTCATGTAGATAGATACGTGCGAATGTGATGTGCCCATGTGTGTGTTTTTTGTTTTTATTTGAGGAAAAACAAATGAATGAGTTTTGGAATCGGTCCTAGATGCCGAAGCGTAATGAGTAGGTATAGTCTGTCTAAAAAATCAAACGACTTGGGAATTTTTGAAGGAAATAAAAAATCTGTTGTTAGCAACGCGAATTTTAGTGGTCTTGTTTCTTGAGACGATGATAGTTCTACAACAGATGTTGATCGTAATATGGCTAGTGATGATGAATCAATAAGCGGAGTAGAATATTAGGCTTATAGTCCCTTGAACCATCTGGCCGAAATTAAATGGTCACTACTCTCGTACCCGTCTAGGCGACAGTACGTCTATCTGTGCATTTGTTTGCGGCTAGCTACGCCCGGACAGAGCCCCGCTGACTTTTAAATCCATTTTCTTTGCGAAATATTGATTGATTTAAATATGCAATGTTCACTTTTATGTGTAAAAACGTTTCTAAAGATCCAAGCCGTTTCGAAGGAGTAGGGAAAAGTTGCGAATGTGATGTTGTTGTGTGTAATATTTTTTTTAGACAAAAGTATTACCTACTCGTAATCGCACGAAAAAATCAAATGTTGAATAATGTTGTTCATGAATCTATAATAAACAAATATTTTTTTCAAACCTATTCACCTGGCCGTTACCGAGGAGTAGGCTCTGGAAACCCACTGTTTTAAGGCACTTTTCGGGCGCTTGGGCCTTAAGGTCCGTATCAATAAACGATGCTCAACTCCGTCCTCAAGCGCGATATCATTTGATCCCCGATTATACGATGTCAGAAGCTCAAGATCATTGCTAATTAATAGACACATGAGTACAGAATCTCAGTTACCAAGACATGAGCTTGAGCTTGGGCTTGCGAATTTCGTTTAATACAATCAGGACCTCAAGCTAATACAAGTACGAGATCTTAGGCTGAGGAACGTTTATTAATACGGGCCTTAGAATCAGATTTCTCTTACGATTCCAGTGGGCCTAAATAGGCCACATTGGCATTTTATCTAAAAGCAAATCATTTCTCGAATTCCGAGCAGATCATTAGCTAATGATTCATATTATGATTCTGCTAAAGCGGCCTTTTTAGACCCGCAGATTTATTATTTATTTATTTATTTTATAATTTATGTACACACCAGGGATGTTACGGAGCTCCATAACCGTAACCGAAACTATCGGATATTCGATATAAAATAATATCCATAACCGTAACCGAATCCGAAATAAAAGTTTCGGATAATATCGGATAGGGGCGGAGCCTAATTGCGACACGTTATGACAGCCTGTACCATAACTAACGGATAATCCGAAATAATTTCATATCCGTATCCGTATCCGTAACCGGTATAATAATCATTTCTATATCCGTATCCAATCCGTATCCGAAATTTCATATCCATAACATCCCTGGTACACACAATATACAGAAGAAGAGAACATTATAATAAAACTTTGTACAAAGGTACTGCTTATTTCACAAAGAACTTTCTTCCAGCAGACCTGCGAAAGGAAAGATTAGAAGAGATGTAGACAGTAGTGTGCAGAAATAAGTAAAGGAGAGTATTTATGTTATTCCTTCATACTTATTTATAACACTATTTTATTTTTGCAAATGTATCCTTCTTTTTTAATAAGAATATCATTAAAGAGACTGAAATACGAGTAGGTATATGCTAAACGAAAATCTTTTGCATTTTTTATTCTTAAAAAGTCCCGTAATAATATTAAATCGTTTAAAAAATTACTTATATTCGGTACTTTATAAGGTTCTTCTATTAGTAAACAATGATCAAGATCTCTTAATCACCCTTGATTATTGAACTAGTGTTTACTTCATCAGATTTTATTTTACCCAAATAATTATTTTACCAAAATAATTACCCAATTCGTTTGACTTTTTACACAGACTATATAGCCGCGGCCTTGTCGCCTTGGCGCCGGTGATATGACAGCAGTACAAAACTTAAATTACAATCTATTTATAGAAACTCTAGTGAGTAAATTAATCAATTTTTTTATAAAAAATACTAGTTAGTCTTGCCCTTCCACCCTCTCAACTTATAATAGTTAAACCAACTTTCATTTATCATCAGGTACTTTTCATTTCACATCGGTGTCGGGTCGACGATGAAGTACCTGGGACTCGTCCTCGACAGCCGGTGGAATTTCGTGGAGCATTTCCGACGTCTGGCTCCCAAACTCAACCGGGCTGGGGCTGCGCTCAAGCGGCTCCCGCCCAACCTTGGGGGTCCAGACGCCTCCTGCCGGAGGCTCTACGCGGGGATCGTTCGGTCCATGGCCCTCTACGGGGCGCCGGTGTGGGCGCCGTCGCTGAAAAAGCAACCGGCGGCCATACTGAACGCCTGCCAGAGGGTCATGGCGATAAGGATGGTGCGGGGATACTGCACGGTTTCCCGCGAAGCGGCGAGCCTTCTGGCTGGCCTACCACCGTGGGATCTGGAGGCAACAGTCCTTGCACACATGCACGATATGCGCGTGGAGATGCAACGCCGGGGTGAAAGTCCGCTGCCGCGACAGGTCACGGCATGGCGGACAGAGCTCCGGCGGGATCTTATGGTGAAATGGCGTCAGCGACTATCGCAACCCAGTGCTGGGCACGCTACAATCGTGGCGGTAAGTCCCCTCTTTGAGGCGTGGCTGGAAAGACCTCACGGCGTCCTTACCTTCCGCATGACGCAGGTCCTTACCGGACATGGTTCGTTCGGGAGTTTCCTGCACCGGATTCGTGCGGAAGTGACGCCCGGGTGTCGCCACTGTGCGGAATGCCCGGAGGACACGGTGGAGCACACAGTCGAGGTGTGCCCTGCTTGGGCGGAGCATCGCCGTGCCCTCGTGGGGGCGATCGGCGGCGGAGACCTCTCGCGCCGGGCCTTGGTTGAGGCCATGGTCCGGAGCGAGGAAGAGTGGCAGGCGGTCGCCGACTTCTGCGAAGCAGTAATGCTCGCAAAGGAGGAGGCCGAACGCATCAGGCAACGGCGTTATCGCCGCCGCCGCCGCCGCCGGGATTCAGATCCCGATTTCCGGCCACCGTAGGCGCGGGCTTGCGGACAGTGAGCAATGGGTAGCTCGCTATCCGGCCGTCCGGTAACTGTCCGGACCAAGCCCAAGGCGTCGACGGCGCGCACTGTTCCCGCGCGCCTCAAGGAGTTGTCAGCAACAGCAGGGACCCAGCCGGGTCGAAGCCTACTGGGGCCAGGGTTATCCGAAAGGGCGCTCGAGCCCCGGTATGAAGGCTAGAAGGAATGGTGTGGGTCTTTTAGTCAGTAAGAGTCTGACACTATCTCCCGCTCCACCCAAGGGCAGGGGATGTCAATGCATGATTTTTTTCCCAGCATAAAAAAAAAAAAAAAAAAAAAAGGTACTTTTCATTTTTTTTTTGTTCATTACATTACCTTACACTAAAAAATACTCCTACTGTGACAAATTTTGGTTCCGTAAGTGACCGCTAGAGGCGCTGTAAAATTTGCCATACAAAATATTTACGTAGTTGGTATCGAGTATCGACAAATACTATTGCTTTAAACTCATGGTAGAGGTACTGGAACACCTATCTGTACGCCATAAAAATACTTGTACCGTGCGGGAATCGAACCCACGACACGTAATGCAGCAGCCTTAGCAGCAGCCAATAATTGTTCCTGCCGTGCCGTCAAATTTGATACTCCACTAGGTCATATTTGCAAACATTCGGTCGTTCACCTCTGATAAGAAGATAATTTGAATATTTGTAAGGCCTAACCAATTTCGATAAAACATGATAAACCATTACTCGAAAACCTGCTCACAAACAAAAAAACCATATCATCGATCTTTTATGCAACCAAAAAATAGATTTTGAAACAGCAGAAGTATAAAATCAACCCAATTTGGTGACGCAAATGGCTTGCCCTTAATTGCAGCTTCCCATTAGATTAGTATGGCCTATAGATAGCTACTTTTTCTGAGTTATATCAATCTAGGTAACTACGTCAGTCTGCGTTCTAGAATCCGCCCATAAAATATTAAATGATTAGATGCAGGTACAGTAGAAAAATCCTATTTGAGTCACTTTTGCACACGATTTTCCCATGTGTTTTATCCCTGTCACTATGCGATGTAATTTTCCTCTTAAATCGTGAGAAGATATTAAGGTTTTAATCGTGGATCGTGTTTTTTTTTAGGTGGGAAATCATCCAGTAACATCTCCCGCCCTTGAGCAGGTCGGGGGGGCGTGTCAGACTTTTACAGACTAAAACCCAATCCTTCAGTTCCTCAGAGTTTCAGTTCCTTCGTTGCTTTTCATTCCCGGCCCGGGTTTTCCTTTTAGAAGCGAACCCATGGCCCCAGAAGGCTTCGACCCAGCTGCGACCCTACGATTTACTGACATCTTCTAGAGGCGCGCGAGAATCGATGGTTACCGGACAGTTGGACGGCGAGCTACCCATTGCTCGCCATCCGCAAGACGTCTACGGCGGCCAGAAAACGGGTTCGGGATCCCAGCGGCTGGGGCATGAGAGTCGTTCCCTCGCGCGTGCGCGTGCGGCCTCTTCCTTTGCTAGCATTACTGCTTCGCAGAAGGAGGCGACCGCCTGATCGCAAATCGTGCTAAGATATTGTTTCCGTTAATGAAGAACAGAATGTTGAAAATATGTTACGCTGACTCCAAGTACCTACTTAATGCAGAGTTGTAAAGTTGTTTGAAAATCGATTGACGGCGGCTCAGGCGTGATGATGTCCGTACCCTCACGCGTGCGGCCGTCTCCTTCGCTAGCATTAGTCCTTCGCAGAAGCCTCTTGCTCCGGACCTGCATGTCTCCAACCAGGGCCCGGAGCGAAAGGTCGCCGCCGCCAATCGCGTCCACGAGAATACGGCGACCTCCACTATATCCTTCAGGCGGTTCGCACAATGGTGACACCCGGGATATTTTAAATCCTTAGACATATATTTTGAAATGTGACGTCACGAAACATACTGATCCTTGCACCTCTTGTCACACTATATCACACTTCGTAGATCCCCTTCCCACCTTTAATGTGTGACGTGATTTAGAGACAGCCCCCCCTTACCTATAGGGTTTGGTTCGTCCATCTACATCTATGCATACCTAATACTATACATGTGAAAGTAACTCTGTCTGTTACGCTTTCACGGCTAAACTGCTGAACCGATTTTGATAAAACTTGGTACGGAGGGAGCTTGAACTTCAAGGGTTGAAATAGGCTACTTTCTATCCATCTTCGACGTATTGCGTCTGCAAAAACCAATATTCACGCAGACAAAGCCGCTGGCAGAAGCTAGTACTTTATAATAGACCGTACATTAAAAATATACCTTATAGTAACAATACTCATCTCGCTTCGTATTTAATTATTCAGCAGTGTGTTATCAGGAACCTTGCAGATAACAGTACAAATACATGAACATATGCACAGCACGGTGTATTTTCCAAGATTTCGGTTCCTCTTGACACAAATTCGAGGACCTTGCGGAAATATTCACATAGATGCAGTTAATTAATTTAGGTTACTGATGTTTCCGTAATTTAGGTTTGTAGGACAGATCTTAATGCACTAGGATCGGTCTGTCTTAACTAGTGTTCGTTGTAAGTAGTGCCCTTGGAGGCCAAAGAACTTGGGCACGCCACAATCATGGCGGTAAGTCCCGTCTTTGAGGCGTGGCTGGAAAGACCTCACGGCGTCCTTACCTTCCGCATGACGCAGGTCCTCACCGGACATGGTTCGTTCGGAAGTTTCCTGCACCGGATTCGTGCGGAAGTGACGCCCGGGTGTCGCCACTGTTCGAAATGCCCGGAGGACACGGTGGAGCACACAGTCGAGGTGTGCCCTGCTTGGACGGAGCATCGCCGTGCCCTCGTGGGGGCGATCGGCGGCGGAGACCTCTCGCGCCGGGCATTGGTTGAGGCCATGGTCCGGAGCGAGGAGGAGTGGCAGGAGGTCGCCGACTTCTGCGAAGCAGTAATGCTCGCAAAGGAGGAGGCCGAACGCATCAGGCAACGGCGTTATCGCCGCCGCCGCCGCCGCCGGGATTCTGATCCCGATTTCCGGCCACCGTAGGCGCGGGCTTGCGGACAGTGAGCAATGGGTAGCTCGCTGTCCGGCCGTCCAGTAACTGTCCGGACCAAGCCCAAGTCGTCGACGGCGCGCACTGTTCCCGCGCGCCTCAAGGAGTTGTCAGCAACAGCAGGGACCCAGCTGGGTCGAAGCCTACTGGGGCCAGGGTTATCCGAAAGGGCGCTCGAGCCCCGGTATGAAGGCTAGAAGGAACGGGGTGGGTCTTTTAGTCAGTAAGAGTCTGACACTATCTCCCGCTCCGCCCAAGAGCGGGGGATGTCATTGCATGATTTTTTCCCACCATAAAAAAAAAGGCCAAAGAACTTGAATTGCTCCGAAACATCGAAGGACTGGAATAATTTGCTTGCTGCGGTCTTCCTGTCCCATTATAATTATTTTGATTATAAATTATTATTTTGTTTATGTGGTGTACAATAAAGATTATAATAAATAAATAATAATATAATTTTTAGGTGTCTACAAGCATCTTCAAGGCTGGAGTGAATAGGCTCTTAATAAACTAGTGCGCCTTTTCATCAATGACTGCATCACTGCTTACCATCAGTTGGGATCGCAGTCAAGCACTAGTTTACTATAAAAAAAACTTTTTCTTAGGACGCCAGCTGCTAGGATCCTTCCATACTCTTTTGCTGTTTTTCGCACTAGTGCGCCAGCCCGCCCCTGCTATAATTTACGACGCGTATCGTATCAGGCTAAGCGACCCCCCTTTGCCCGCGCCTAATTTTATTTAATTTAAAAAAAAACGGCCAAGTGCGAGTCGGACTCGCCCATGAAGGGTTCCGTAGCAGAAAGTAGCATAATATAAAAGTTCATGTAGTTCGTTGTATCTTTACTACTTTGATCGATGTTTTAATAATAGTGTATTTTTTTAGATTTATGACGTATTAAAAAAAACTACTTCCTAGATCTCGTTCAAACCAATTTTCGTTGGCAGTTTGTATGGTAATGTACATCATATATTTTTTTTAGTTTTATCAGAAGTTAGAGGGGGGGGACACACACATTTTACCACTTTGGAAGTGTCTCAAGCGCAAACTATTCAGTTTAGAAAAAAATGATATTAGAAACCTCAATATCATTTTGAAAGACCTATCCATAGATACCCGATACGTATGGGTTCGATGAAAAAAAAAATTTCGAGTTTCAGTTCTAAGTATGGGGACCCCCAAAATTTATTGCTTATTTTTATATTTCTGTGTGTAAATCTTAATGCGGTTCACAGAATACATCTACTTACAAAGTTACAACAGTATAGCTCTTATAGTTTCGGAAAAAAGTGGCTGTGACATACCTACGGACGGACAGACAGACAGACAGACAGACAGACGGACAGACAGACATGACGAATATATAAGGGTTCCGTTTTTTGCCATTTGGCTACGGAACCCTAAAAACGGGGTCAGACTAGTTCTACTGAAGAAAACACAAACATATTGTAATGAACACCTTTATTTTCAATTATATCAACTATTTTACATAAGTTTAGGAACATAATTACTTTCTACATTACTTACATGAAATCACAATTAATAATACAATAGATAATATCAATTTTATAAAATCTTTATGAGCGTCTCATTTTGCTCAATTTTTTTTTCCTGGGTGTTCCGAATGGATACTATTCGTTCCGTACTATTGAAGTCTTATGACGTGTTGCCAACATTTTTCAGGAGAAATAGAATACTGTAAAACGGGGTGAATAGAGACATAGGGGTGAATAGAGACAAAACTTTGGTTTGGTTTTTCACTTTGATACTATAATATCATCATCATCATCATTTCAGCCGATAGACGTCCACTGTTGGACATAGGCCTCCCCCAAGAGTCGCCACAACGAACGATCATGTGCGTCCCGCATCCATCGGATTCCCGCTACCTTCACCAGGTCGTCAGTCCACCTTGTAGGAGGCCTTCCAACGCTGCGTTTTCCGGTACGCGGTCGCCACTCCAGAACCTTTCGGCCCCAACGGCCATTTGTTCGCGAGCAATGTGCCCTGCCCATTGCCACTTAAGTTCGGCAACCTTGGTTCTTCTGCGGATATCTTCAGCATCGGGTATAATATCGGCCTCTACCAAAGCATCAATTTTTTAGAATAACAATTAATTAAAAAATTGATATAGTTAAATGCTGCAAAAAATATTCAAATATCGAGAAAGTTTTGTCTCTATTCACCCCTAAATCTCCATTCACCCCATTTTACTGTTTATCTGATTTTAGACAGAGCACATTATTAGAAAAAGAGTACCCTTAACTAGTATTACTTTTTTTGAAACAAATATTTTGTAGTATTACAATATAGACTGGCCTGTTGATCTAGTGGTTAGTGACCCTGACTGCTATGCCGGAGGTCGTGGGTTCGATTCCCACCCAGGACAAATGTTTGTGTGATGAGCATAATCATTTGTTCTGTGTCTGGGTGTAATTTATCTATAATATGTATGTATTTAGAAATATATAAGTATGTTTATCAGTTGTCTAGTACCCATAACACAAGCTCTGCTTAGCTTGGGACTAGACCGCGTTGTGTGATAGTTGTGGAATATATTATATTATTATTATATAATAATTGGACGACAATAATTGGAGGTTGCCGACATAACACAAAGAATCGCCAAACTTAAGTGGCAATGGGCAGGGCACATTGCTCGCAGAACAGATGGCCGTTGCGACCTAAAGGTTCTGGAGTGGCGACCGTGTACCGGAAAACGCAGCGTTGGAAGGCCTCCTACAAGTTGGACCGATGACCTGGTCAGGGTCGCGGGAATCCGTCGTTGTGGCGACGTTTGGGGGAGGCTTATGTCCAACAGTGGACGTCTTTCGGCTGATATGATGGACGACTATCGAACAGAACAGTTCCAGTGAAGAAATTGTAACATTAGCTGGGTACAGATTGCTTTAAGGCCAGGTTCTACTCATTTTAAACTTCTTTAAACCTCTGGAATTCCACAAATTTAGAAGAGAACACCATACACAATGCACCATGTACAATGCGTATACGCACGGCAATGAATGAACATTGCTGTGCGTATACGCATTGTGCGGGCGATAAAGCTAGCCACTGCAAGCGCCGCGAGCTCGGTAAACAGTAAAAACGCCCGCCGCGCCGCGAGACGCCACGATTCACGCGCGACGCCTCGCGTCTCAGTAAACAAGCACTTACTCATTTATAATATGACGAAGGTACACGTCTACTTATAAAAAAAAAGATAAACAACCATAAAATATGAATGGATCACGACTGATATAATAAATTCTCATATCAACACGTCCACGATACAGGATGAGTCTTTTTATATCATCAAAATACCTACTTAAAGCAGAATTATTTTCACAATTCTCCGGTCGAGTTACAAAATCTTATACTGCGGTGTCTCGCAATGTAGAATTTTGTCTTTCAGTTCATATGTGGCGCCATAGATGGCGCTGCAGTTACAACCTTACTGATGTACAGGTCGCGCGGTGAATCAAGATCGCTCGGCAAAAGTGGAAGGGGCATGCGCAGTATTCAATTCTAAGGTTTATTTGGCGACGTGCGGGCGGGTGTGCGCCGACGGCGACACGTCATTGGTAGATAGAGTCGCTCTTCAATTCCCGCGTTGCGTTCTCGCGTCTCATTGGATACTGTTGTACTTGGGTACTGTTGCGTACAGCTTGTGTTATCGTATTAGTAATACGTAGTCATAAAAAAAAATGGTTAAAAATAAAGTTTTAAAACGGCAAGCCAGAAAAATGGTTTACGACTTGAATTGTTACGTTAGGAAAGAAATTAACGAAATATTTTTTTTTTAATTTTAATTTTAATTTTAAAAATTTTAATTTTTCTGAATTTACCTACTTATAAGATAAATTAAAAGCAAAAACCAGTGTTATTATAAGTTATGTTACTAAGGTTCAAACATACGAAATTAAAAATAAAATCCTAACATACCAAGAATTTCTGTGCGCAATTGTACACATGCGCCGATTGCCCCCACTACTTTCACCGAGCGATCTTAATTCACCGCGCGACCTGTACAAATTGACTGGAGATTATCATCAAAAGTAGTACAGTGCGTTTCAGTTAAGAGGTTCCTTTGCCATAATGTTGGCTCCCCTGTCTGTCTACAGAAAAAATAAGGGAAAAATGAAAAGAGTTGCCTACTCTACCAAAAATTTGGCACGAAATATGAAACGAAATCGATTTTAACTTTAGTCGCACCACTATATAGATAATAAATGAGGGGAATGGGATTTTATTAAAAAAAAGCAAGTCTAAAAGGAAGTTGTTGCATGGAGAGGTAAGATATTACGGCGTGGCGTTTTCGGTATTTGAAAGAATTGCTGGACAATCAAAATGGAGCCCAACGTTGTATGCTTTATTCAAAAATATTTTTTACAGTTTCCAAAAGATAGAAAAAAAAAAATAATTAGAAGAAAATTGTTAAAAGTAACGAAATATCAGTGTCTCCCTAATATTAAGTAATTTCATTGCTAAAAATACAGCAACACTGTTTTTCCGTATTGCCAACATTACGGCAAAGGAATCTCTTATGTGACATGCACAATAATGAATTATTCTCCCAGCCTTTATTTTGCTATGACATCTCTTTGCCAAATACATTACAAAATTATACTAGATTATAAATATTATTCTAAGGCAGTACAACAGTGGCTTAAAGTTATTATATTTTTTCTACCCTCTACACTAAAACGTGCTTCAAGATCAACTTCAAATAAATACAACATCAGTTTTGGTATATGCAAAACCCGAAACACTTGTCTAGTAGTTCTAAGTAAAGAATCTATGTACAAAATTTCATAACTGTATCATGAAAAATCACAGTTACAAACTTGTTATGTCAGCAAAAATACATAGTCACCGGGCCATCCAGGCGACTGAGGAGTTGTTTTTCACTTGCACCCAGCTGTTTGCTGGCGCCTAATTCCCGCTATGACCTGTGTTGTACTTAGTGTCGGAGGTGTCCAACTTGCGACCTTTTAAAATATTTTCGGGAAAAAATATAGCATGGTGTAAAAACTATTGGAATCCATTGAGTTACTGACTGGCCTGTTGGTCTAGTGGTTAGTGACCCTGACTACTATGCCGGAGGTCGTGGGTTCGATTCCCACCCAGGACAAATGTTTGTGTGATGAGCATAATAGTTCTGTGTCTGGGTGTAATTTATCTATAATATGTATGTATTTAGAAATATATAAGTATGTTTATCAGTTGTCTAGTACCCATAACACAAGCTCTGCTTAGCTTGGGACTAGACGGCATTGTGTGATAGTTGTGGAATATTATATTATATTATATTATATTATATTATATTATATTATATTATATTATATTATATTATATTATATTATATTATATTATATTATATTATATTATATTATATTATATTATATTATATTATATTATATTATATTATATTATATTATATTATATTATATTATATTATATTATATTATATTATATTATATTATATTATATTATATTATATTATTATATATTATACTGATTCTGAACTAACTATATTCGGGTTTGGTATATACTAAAAATAATGGTGTATACAGCAAGGATCAGTTGACACCAAGACGCGACGCTAGATCACTTTTTTTTCGCAGTAATACAATATAGAACTTTATAATCTACGCAAAAAGGTACACATTTCAGTGACAGTGTTTGCATTTTTCTTTCCGTGTTTTTAAGAGAGTCGTTTTCCACTCGTCAACATGGTTTAAAAGCTTGTTGCTTCATGTAACGCAATCCAACGCGATGTTTGACGAAGAGGTAACGTGAAAAAAGAGGGTATATATTGTCTGTGCGATAAAAGAACCGTCGTGGCGTAAAGTGAAAACAACATTAAAGATTTTAAGTAGCAACCCAACCCAGCCATCCGTCAAATGCCAAACGTCATATCATGTTGACAGAGGGTTTATTATTATGTTATTTTATTGTGATTTTTAATTGAAATCTTCAGAAATGTGATAAAAAATTTCACTGAGCTGCAGGGGAACTAATATTTAATATATTACAGTTTTGCCAAAGATAACAAATCGCAAATCACACCAATAGTGAACAAAACAAAGTCACGAACTTGGGAAACATTGGAATGCTGTGTTTTTGGTACGTAACACTTTTATTTTAATGTTTTTAGACTTCTTAGGTGAACTCCTGTCCCTGTTATCTCCAAATATATATAAATTTAACGGAAATTCATTTAAACATGACGATATTTGTTTATTTTGTTTTGGTCAATATTTTCGATGGCTAGTATAAAGAGTATTGATACTTTAAATTTATAATGCATTTTGACTAACTTAGAATATTTCTTTTCAGGCTTGCGTAAGAATACAGTAACTAAAATAAAAAAGAGCAAGTGCGAGTCGGACTCGCGCACTGAAGATTCTGTACAAATTTACCTATGAAATCAATTCCCGAATTGAGTTAGAAAGTTTTTTCGAATTGCAAACAATTTTTTTTTGTGGCGTATCTACAAATTTACAATTTTCAGATTTTTCCCTGTACTTGTTCTATGAGACCTTGATTTATGCTAAATTTCAGGATTCTAGGTCAACGAGATTCACCCTATGAACTTTGATTCCCTTGAGTATCGAAATATATGTTTTTTTGCGACATAAACGGCCGTATCTTTTTTTTTTTCGTTAACTCGGAAGTCTGATTTTTTCACAACTTCAAAAGACCGCAGACTTGAGTGTATGGTTTTAATTTTAACTCAATACCTCCAAGCGTTCTTGAGTTAAAGGGTCTAACAGATAAACAGACGGACAACAAAGTGATCCCAAGGATTTTTTAAACGAGATGGCCCCTTACAGGCTAAATAGATTTTTTACGAAGCAACATTACAAATTCTGAACTGTATTTTATTTTCATAGTCATTAAGTTCATATTTTTCATTGATTAGCAAAAGGGAAAAATGTACTGAGGAAGACAACGAGAAAGTGGTCCCATTTTTACCTTTATATTTAACTAGGGTAACCATAAACTTGCTGTTAGCTGCAATATTCCAGTCACTGATAATAGACCGATCCCAGTCAAAGTGATAGAACCATTTTCGTTGGAACTGGGTAAGTGGTCGTTGGTGGAACCTACCTCGATAGGCAGTACAGCAGTTTCTTCACGCTATTTTCCTTTACCGGTTCGTGTTTGCATTTAAATTTTCATCATCATTACAATCGAAAGACGTCCACTGTTCGACATATGCCTCCCCCAGGTGTCGCCACAATTAACGGTTTGTTACTCATTACGCAAAAACTTATAAACGGATGAAGTTATAACATGGCTTATAACCTATATTTTTGCTAAGTTTCATCACGTGAGCAAGTTCAATAAATAGGCTACTGTACTAATATTATAAACGTGAAAGTTTATGAAGATGGATGGAGGTACTCGTATGTATGGATGTGTCGCGCAAAAACTACCAGACAGATGATGTTAATCATAAACATTGCAATAATACAGCACATAAATAAGCTATAACTTTGCAGTTTCATTAGGTGAGCAAAAGCAATAGGATAATTTTTATTATAAGGTGAAGCCGCTGGAAGAAGCTAGCCTAACATAGTTTCAAAATATCAAGATTTAACAGTCGCACTATAATGACGTCACAATGTTGCTTACTTATCAAAAACGATATTTATCTACAGCAGCGCCCTCAAATCCCACGACGGTTTACTTTCCGCACAGACTCTAACGCCTGAAAACTATTTTAATTTAATTTACTCGAATATTTCACAAAACTTATTCCAGGAGAAACGTATTTTTTTAAAAAACCTTAAATGTTTTTGAAAGAATTATCGTTATTCAGAATCTCAATGAAAGGTACAAGGCTTGTATGGATGTACTTTTTTATATTTTTAATATATGAGGACATTATGGAGGACAAAAGTTCACGTAAAATAAAAAAAAATTCAGACGTCTTTACTGGATTGGCTTTATACAAATTTATATTTTGTTATACATAGAAGCCCAGATAATATCAACAAGATATCTGTATATCCATAATATCTGGAGAAATGTGTGTAATAATATCATAATCACGTTAGAACGGTTGTATGAAAAACGTTCCTCGAGTTGGACGCTCTTAAATAAAGTAATGGGACCATAAAACACAAAAGTGGTAAAATCGTGAGGCGGGGTCACAGTAGACTGAGAAGGAGGTGGCAGGACGACTTAGATGTCTTCCTTAGGAATTGACAAGAAGTGGCCCAGAGTTGGGCACGATGGAAGGAGGCGTTTGCCTAGCAGTGGGACAGTATATGCTAGATATAATAATAATAATTACGTAAAATCATGTCTCGGTGGCCGTTGGGGCCGAAAGGTTTTGGAGTGGCGACCGCGTACCGGAAGACGCAGTGTTGGAAGGCCTCCTACAAGGTGGACCGACGACCTGGTGAAGGTAGCGGGAAACCGATGGATGCGGGACGCACAGGAACGTTCGATGTGGCGACGCTTGGGGGAGGCCTATGTCCAACAGTGGACGTGTATCGGCTGAAATGATGATGATGATGATGTTTCGGTGTGAACTGACCCTAACGGTCCGTTCGCGACCTTGCCGCTGTGAGCGGTAGCTATGCGCGGGGCGGCGAGCGGTAAGATCAAATGTATTAAAATGTTTGAACCACGCCACGAGACGCCGCTAATAGCGCCCGAGCCGCTAAGACCGGAGTCGTGACCAGACCGTAACGCCGTAAGCAAACATTTCTTCTATCTATTTAAAGTTTTTACCACTGACTAGTTTTTATGACTAGAATAATAATTCCTCATAAGATTTCATTTTTCCCTGGAACTGTCACTTATGCCTTGATCACACGTACCGAGTAAAAAGGCGAGACAGTAAAATGTTGCTCGGCCGAGACAGTGATGTAAGCGAGTTGTAGAGATAAGTGCCCAGGCGAGCACTCGGCGCTGTGTTCACACGTACCGAGTACTCGGCCGAGAGCACTGTCTCGCCCGTTTACTCGGTACGTGTGATCAAGGCATTAAAGAGTACCCCTTTACCAGCCCACCCCCCTCTTATTCCCACTATTTCCCTTTCCTCTTGCCCTCTTTCTCCTGAAAGTACCCTCCATGTCCCGGCACCAGCTTGACGGAAGGCTTGGCGTCCTTCCTCTGTGCGGAAGACTCTGGCTGAGAAGTGGGAGACCTCTCTGGTGAAGAGTCTGTTACGATGCCCTGGAGACGATGCGTGTTGGTTTGGCTTAGTCTGTGGAGAACAATAAGTTGGTTGCATGAGGAGGGTCCTTTTCCGCGCCACCAAATTGGTTGCGCAACCAAACAGACACTAGGTGAGTATCTCTCTACACCGTATAACGTTAAATGCGCGAAACCTGAATGTAGTTTAATCAGAATAACGAGCAGAATCAATTGAACCAGTTTTCAAAATAGGTTACATTTTTCAAAAGATCTTCATTAAAAATGACCGGGCAACATTTAATGAAGATCTATTGAAAAATGTAACTTATATCAAAAAGTGGTTCAATTGATTCTGCTATTTATTATTTAAAAAAAAGTAAACAAACACAATTTTTTGTTGTAGTCCAATCAAATTTTCTCATACGCGGGATAATAAAAGTTCTTATTTCAATGCAGATACGAATTTTAAACAGACTAAGGGTGAGTTGCACCATTTAACTATAACGATAACCAAACCATAACCAGCCGTGAAACGGCCGCCTATTGGTCAATTCGACGATTTGACAGCTGTTAACGGCTTTGTTATCGTTATAGTTTATATCGATATAGTTTTGACAGGCCTGTTGGTCTAGTGGTTAGTGACCCTGACTGCTATGCCGGAGGTCGTGGGTTCGATCCCCACCCAGGACAAATGTTAATGTGATGAGCATGATCATTTGTTCTGTGTCTGGGTGTAATTATCTATAATATGTATGTATTTAGAAATATATAAGTATGTTTATCAGTTGTCTAGTACTCATAACACAAGCTCTGCTTAGCTTGGGACTAGACGACGTGGTGTGATAGTTGTGAAATATTATTATTATTATTATATTATTATTATTATAGTTAAATGGTGCAACTCACCCTAAAACTGCACACAATTAGCTCAATTGAATTAAAAATGAGGTTTTGCGTATTTAATGTTACAAGTTATATAAGAAATAAAGCCCTAAAACACAACATGATACCCACCTGACCTCCTCAACATCGGCCACCTTATCAATGAGGCTGCGTATGATGGCCTCCTTGTGTTCCAGCACTAGTGATGCCCTCTCGAGCTCGCGTCGGTACTCAGCGTGCGCGAGCGCAGCTCTACGCTCCTGTTCCACGATGCGACGTTCCAGCTCTTCTAGGGAGGTGTAGGCGCGGGATTTTACTGCCTGGAGTGAGAGAGTTGAAATGTTATTATTTTTATTACAAGCTTTTATTGAGTTTCACATGCTTCGATGTTTGTTTGTCTGTAATCAAATCTTGCAAATTTTTGATCCAGTTACCAATTGAGCTGCATGTGTAAATCTTGAATTGGCGGGCCTGTTGGTCTAGTGGTTAGTGGCCCTGACTGCTATGCCGGAGGTCGTGGGTTCGATTCCCACTCAGGACAAATGTTTGTGTGTTGAGCATGATCATTTGTTCTGTGTCAGGGTGTAATTTATCTATAATATGTACGTATTTAGAAATATATATGTATGTTTATCAGTTGTCTAGTACTCATAACACAAGCTCTGCTTAGCTTGAGGGTAGACGGCGTTGTGTGATAGTTGTGAAATATTATATTAAAAAAAAAATCAGATGACAATTCAAAATTATTATGACGTGGAGGTACCCTCTATAAATGTGATAGATATTTATTTATGCCTGGATATTACAGACGCTAGGTAAGTGGAATACCCCTTTAAGTGAGACTTTGCAGGTTCCTTGAAATAAAGTTATTTCGCTGTGTTATTATTTCCCGCAACCCTCACCAGATCATCAGTTCACCTTGTCTTTGTAAAATGAATGCTCTCTACCTTAATCTCGTGTTTGATCTTGTCCAGCGCCGTCATGGCCTGCCGCAGCGGTTCGTTGTTGGTCTTGGCTCGCCTCGCACTCGTGCGCACGCGCGTCATGCGCGCCGTGGCCGACTTCAAGCGCTGCCGGAATATTACTGCTGCTTTGCGGTATAATCTGTGGGGAAAAGGCACTTATTAGAGGACTTTTTGGCGGAATTGAGATAGCGGTCAAGCGCGAACCTATCAACAATTAAAAAAAAAAGACGTGTGGCACTCGGGGACTGCCGCGGTAAAGCTATTGCATAGCATTTTTATCAACTTATGCAATTATAATTATTTATTTATTTTATTTATGCAGAATTTTTTTTTCTTTGATATTAATTGAAGTTACACTTTCACACATTGAATTGAATTTTGTTTGATTGTTCACTCATTTGTTTCTTATCGGTCACCACGCTCAAAAAACAAATGAGTGGGGGGTGTTAGGTTATTTTCGTTACGGAATTTCTGGATTCGGTCTCCACGCTCAAGGCCCGCGATAGAAGCTATGCAATAGCTTAAAAGAATTTCTTCGAGTGAAGTTCAGTGAGTGTTTTAATCATTCGCAAATTAATTCCTATCGGAAATAGTCGTCCAAGGGGATGGTGAGGTAGACCTAGACGTAACACATCGGATCAACGCAGAAAGGATGAAATGGCGGCAGGTCATGGAAACAACTTGCGACCCACGCATGCCCCTCAAGTTGAAGGGTAAAATCTACAAGTCCGTGATAAGACCTGTCATACTGTATGGATCAGAATGTTGAGTTGTGAAAAAAAAGAATGAAAAAAGATTGTATGTAACAGAGTTGAGAATATTGAGATGGATGTGCGGTGTGATGAAAATGGATAAATTGAGAAATGAGTATATTAGAGGAAGTTTGAAAGTTACTAGTGGATAGTTTAAGATAGGTGTTACGTGACTGGGTGTCTTGTGTATGTGAGTTAGCATTTTTGTAAGTGCAACGCCGGAACGGCTGCACAAACTATATTAAGCGTAAGTTCGATCGTGACTAGAGTACTGCTCGTCTTTGGCATGGGTCTGTCGAATACCAGATTGATACACTACAGTAGATTGAGAAGCGAGCTAAGGAAATCATCGGCATGCACTTGTTATGTCAAAAGTTCAAAACTCCTTTGAGGATCGACGCCGAATTGCTAGCCCGTCGGTTTACTATCGTTTACATTTCGGGAATCGCAAATTTAATCCCGCCAAGTCCGCTTCATCATCGGACCACCAGACATAATAATATGCCATTGTGCTATCAGTACGTGGTGCCACTCATACATACAAAGTGTTTTGGGAACACATTCATTATGCAAACAGCTAAGGAGTGGAATTCCCTGCCGGAGTCTGTGTTTTCCGATAGCTACAACCTAGGGATCTTTAAGTCAAGAGTGAATAGGTTACTTCTAGGCCAGCGTGCTCTATCGTAGACCACATCATCCCTTACCCACAGCTGAGATAGTGGTCAAAAGCGAACCTATCATATTAAAAAAAAAATTGTTTTAAGTTTCCCATGTTTTCACGTCACGAGAGTAATGGTTAGGAAAAAAAAAATTTGCTGGTTAGAGTCTGTCTAATAAGTTAAACGACTTGGGCAATTATTAGGATTTAATGAAATCTGATGCAGTCAACACGGGTTCAATAATCAAAGTTGAATAAGAGATAGAGATCATTGTTTACTAACAGAAGAACCTTATGAAAAGTATCGAATATAAGTATTTTTTAAATGATTAAATATTATACAAAATTCCCAAGTCGGTTGACTTATTAGACAGACTATACACACACAAGAACCTTTTTTTTTTTTTTGTTGATAGGTTCGCGCTTGACCGCTATCTCACCTGATGGAAAGCGACGATGCGGTCGACGATGGAACGCGCTTACCTAAAAAGAAACCTATTCACTCTCGACTTAAAGATTCCCGGATTGTAGCTATCAGGAAACACAGACTCCGGCAAAAAACCTCATACCAGATACAGGTTTTTGCCTAGTTTGGGAGATAGCAGGCTATGTTTTGTTAAACTAACTGTCCTTGTTCTAATTACAAAGACATGATTTATGTTTGTGTTCCAAATAAATTATTATTATTATTCCTTTATTATCTATTTTAACATATTAATTACATTTTTAAATATTCCTTAAAAAAACATATTAAAAAAAAAACATTTAAAAATATAAAAAATAGTGTCCCACCGGTATCGGGAATAGGGTCCAAGCTACCGGCGGTCAGGGCTCCAGAGAAAGGAACCTCCTGACTATACGAGCCGTGTCCAGCAATACTGCTTTCTGAATCAGGCCCTTGATCCAGTCGCCTAACGAGAGCCTCCTAAGTTGTTGGTCGAGGCTCTTGGCTATTAAGCCATTGGCTGAAACAATTATCGGTACAATGATCGCTGAATCCACTTCCCACATGTCGACAACCTCGCGAGCCAAGTCAATATACTTGATTTGTTTATCTTTCTCGGCTTTCACGAGGTTCTCGTCATGCGGAACGGATATGTCAACAATCATTGCACGCCTCTCGCTTCGGTCCACCACCACTATATCAGGCTTATTGGCCACAATAGTCCTGTCAGTGATGATGGGCCGATCCCAGTACAAAGTGATATGATTATTATTATTATTATTATATTATACCTGACATTCTTCAACGCCTTCTCCAATTCCTCCTTCAGGCCCTGGTTCTCCTGCATCACCTTAGTGCACTTGTCTTCGACCGCCTTCAGTTGCTCCGTCATCTTGGTCACTTGTTCACCCTTGCGTTCCGTTTCCATGCCGTACTGGTGTTTCAGCTCTTCTAATAATCTGGACATGCAAAAATAAAGAGAATTAATTTACTAAAGAGCCCTTTCTTTTTTTTTTCTTTATTATGATTTATGATATTTATCTTTATATACAACATTAGTTTTAATACTAAAAGGTACGGTTACTAAATACTTATAGCAGAATCATCTCAAAACTCCTTTACTGTGTGTATATCTATATACACCCCTACTTTTAAATTAGTACAAAAAAAAAATGGGGCTCTATCTGTACCCGTCACTGATCATATTTTTGTAGTCAAAAGTAGAAAAAACCGAAATCCTAAAATTGACCACGAAAAGGTAAATTTATCATAGAATCAATCAAACATAACAATTGCTAGAAGAAAATACTGCGGGCAGTGTTTTTCCTTAATAATTGTCACTTATTCATTCATTAATCAATAGCCTGCACAATATTTCAATAAATTGAGTGACATTTTGGGACATAACCAACGCTAATAACTTTGCTGTTTATGAATATTATTTATTGAGATTTTACTTATAAAATAACAAGGGCTTTTCTAAAAAGCCCTTTAAGTATTTGTACTAATTAAAAAATAGTGGTTAAAATTAAAGCCAATCTGATAAACTATTAACTTTATTAACAAATTATGTTAGAAATAACCGAAAACACGAACAAAAACACTTTAGAACTATATCACACTTCTATAATAGAAGTTCACTTCTGCCTCGCTAGATGGCGTTGTTAGGTGAGCGCCGATTCCTGAATCGCGCTATGGTTTCGTTACCGGCGGAACATGACCTCCCCGCGCTAGCTCGTAGTAGTTTGACAGACGGACGGTAAATTATATACCGGGTTCCGTACAAACTTATCTAATTCATTTTTTGAAAGAAGGTAGTAATTGTGAAATTACTACTTTTAAGTTATTATAATGTCTTTACATATTTTTTTTAGCCTAACTGAGAGCGGCCGTAATGTGAAAATTAATAATAATAAAAAATTCAGTGATTCAGTCTAAAATTTTCAGGCTTCAAGTTTGAGAAATATTTAACTTCAGTACCCCGAATGTGAGTTTTGTCACATAAAAAACGCAACTATTACGTTTCGAGTGATAAATGCATGAAAACGCAAAAAGCGCCCCTGGCGGAAAGTATTGTAAACCAAAACAGCAGTCAGCAAGTGTAATCTTTTAAGGCGTACATTACACGGTAGGTTTTGCTATGAGTTTTGCCACAGTCAAAACCTTGATTGACGAAAAACCTACCGTCTAATGCGTTGCATGACGGTTTTTAATACTGATTGACGAAAACCATCATTCATATTAATAGAATTGATTGTCGTTTGCATGACCGTGTAATGGTCGTCTTATGGTACTATGAAAGTTACGTTTTTAAACGTGACGTTCATAAAATAATACCATTGTTTAAAACGGGTAGTACAACAAGGGGATGTATACGGGGTCCCAACCAACATCTGTCGGGACCCAAACCAACCTCACCTGCACGTGGTGCACCCTGCTGAAAAATGGAAGAGGATATGGCGACACGCCAACACGCACTGGACCAGCGTGGCGGGTTATGGTCTGAACCCCCCCAATGCAACATAACAATACGCACAGGCCCCAAATGCCCGGCGACTCCAGTGGTTCTGTTGACGCGGACGGGCGTGGGCGCAGCCCTGGGGTCAGGGGTGCTAAGAATCTCCGGGCGGGAACGTTTAACCGTCGACGACTGGACCTGGCAACCTATAACGTACGTACACTCCGGTCCGACGAGAAGATCATCGGACTGGAGGAAGAGTTGAGTGGGTTACGATGGAGTATTGTATGATTATCCGAAGTCCGAAGACAGGGGGAGGACACGATAATTCTCAAATCCGGTAACCTGCTTTACTTCCAGGAGGGTGATCAGCAGTCCCAGGGTGGTGTCGGGTTTATTGTCCACAGGTCCCCCTCGTGGACAATGTGGTGAAAGTCGAGAGTGTGTCGACCAGGGTGGCGTACCTGATACTCAGAATATCATCAAGATATTCGCTGAAGGTCATACAGGCTTACGCCCTGACCTCGACACACCCCGATGACGAAGTGGAGTCCATGTATGAGGATATATCCAGAGCCATGCATGGTTCTAAGACTCACTTCACCGTTGTCATGGGGGACTTTAATGCGAAACTGGGCAAACGAGACGGTGATGAGCTGCGAGTGGGGCAATTTGGATTTGGACATCGGAACCGCCGGGGACACCTACTGGCTAGTTTTATGGAGAAGGAGGGCCTCTACATGATGAACTCCTTCTTCAGAAAGCGTAAGCACAGGAAATGGACCTGGCAAAGCCCTGATGGTATAACTAAAAATGAGATAGACTTCATCATGTCGACGAAGAAGCAAATATTCAATGAGAGACATCATTGAATATTTGCTTCTTCGTCGATGAAAACCGGGAACCTGTGATCAATGCGGTGAAAACCGGGAGTGATCACCGTATGGTAAGAGGCACATTGAATATCAATGTCAAGCTTGAAAAATCTCAATTGAGGTCTACGCTCCGTCCTGCACAGATTCAGATTCAAAACTCCGAGAGCTTTCAGCTCGAACTTCAAAACCGTTTCGAGTGCCTAGGAAGCTCCGTGGACAATTATAATGATGGGTTCGTGGAAGCTGTCCATACAGTCGGGTCTCAGTTTTTTAAGACCCGTACAAGTAAGACCAAGAGGCTCACGGATCAAACTCTCGAGCTCATGAAGAAGAGGAGTAGTAGCTGTTTGTTAATCTCGCTAAAACTTGAGAACGGCTGGACCGATTTTAATCATTCCTATTTTCTTTTGTTCACCAGCATACAGGGAAGGCAAAAAAAAAAAGGTAGGTAGGGTAGGGTAGGTGGGTAGCGTAGGGTAGGGTAAGTAGATAGTTAGCGTAAAAAAGCTAGTAATAATAATAAATGTGTACCTCTTACAATGGTCCAGGCGCCGCTCGTGCATGTCGGCGGGCACGGTGCGTGCGCGCAGGGCGTCCAGCTGCGACAACTTGTTCTCTGCTATTTCCAAAGTGTTCTTAACTGTGAAGTACTCGCGGTGAACCGTCTCGTAGTCTCGCATCATTGATGATACTGGAAATGTGGGACTTAGGTTTTAAAAATATTGAAGTATAGGTTTTACGTTGGTCATGTAAAGAGGAGGGATGTAACGTATGTTACAGTGACCGGCACGAATCTTGAGCGCTCGGCGTCAGAGTGGGGATCGCTTTGCGCATTCCATACATTGCCGAGCTAATTGTCGTCGTTGTTAGATACATGCAGCAAGCGCAGGGAACGAGTCACGAGTGACGTCTATGACATGATGGCGCGGCGAGCCAATCACTGACATTCCCCACCCCCGCGTCTCACTTCGTACCACTAAAGAGACCGAATATTTGACTTCTGCGCAACTTGAAGTCAGCGCTCAAGATCCGTGCCGGTGTCTGTATTAAAAGAGTTGTTTTGTTATTATAACGATAGGTTTGCCATATCTCGCAATGAAACGGTTGGCACCTCTATTTAGGTTCGTCATTATTTTTATGTGTGAAATTCAGTGCAGTGTATTTTGAGAAATTTTGAAAACTGTAAGTGCCTTTATGGTGTTTCTTAAGAAATCTCATCTTAATCAAATTAAATTCAACTCACTTTTATCCTCATACAACTCATAAACCTCCTTCAGCTTAGACTCCGCCCTCTCCGCTCTTTCCACAAGCGTAGCTTTCTCAATATCTGCCGTCTCTTTTTCGACCAACAGCTTCTTATAACTCTGTCTCACTCCCACCAACTCTTCTTCTATACTCTTCACTTTGTCCGTTAGTGTTTTGTTTTCGCTTACGATCTGTTTGGACTTTTTGTTGATAGCTTCGAATTGTTTTTCGTAGTCTAGTATTAGGGTGTCTTTTTCTTGGAGATTTTCTTGGTAGGCGTCGAAGAGGGGTGCTGTGGGTTTTGATTTTGATGTAATACAAGAATAATCGGTATTAAAATGTATCGACTGGCCTATTGGTGCAGTGGTTAGTGGCCCTGACTGCTGTGCCGGAGATCGTTCGATTCCCACCCAAGATAAATATTCGTGTGATGAGCACGATCATATGTTCTGTGTCTGGATGTAATTTATGTATAACTAGCTTTTGCCCGCGCGGCTTCGCTCCCGCTCTTCCCTACTTCAGCCTACTATACCCTACTCTACCCTACCCTACTCTACCCTACCCTACTCTACTCTACTCTACCCTACTCTACCCTACTCTACCCTACTCTACCCTACTCTACCCTACCCTACCCTACTCTACTCTACCCTACTCTACCCTACCCTACCCTACTCTACCCTACCCTACTCTACTCTACCCTACTCTACCCTACTCTACCCTACCCTACTCTACCCTACTCTACCCTACCCTACTCTACTCTACTCTACCCTACTCTACCCTACTCTACCCTACTCTACCCTACTCTACTCTAATAAACCTCACGGAGCCCGAGACCTTTCCAACGAATGCAAAACCGTGGAAATCGGTTCGTGCTTTCTGGAGTTATAGCGTCAGGAAGGAAAACCCGACTTATTTTTATATAGTAGATATGTATGATTTAAAAATACACAAATTAGTTTTAGTATATTATGCGAAACCCGAAACATGTGTTTAGTATTTTTGTGTAAAAAACTATGCACTAATGCATAACTGTATCAAAAAAAAAAACAAGTTGTAAGCTTGTTATGTCAGTAAAAATATATAATCACCGGGCCATCCAGGGGTCATCATCATCATCATTTCAGCCGATACACGTCCACTGTTGGACATAGGCCTCCCCCAAGCGTCGCCACATCGAACGTTCCTGTGCGTCCCGCATCCATCGGTTTCCTGCTACCTTCACCAGGTCATCGGTCCACCTTGTGGGAGGCCTTCCAACACTGCGTCTTCCGGTACGCGGTCGCCACTCCAGAACCTTTCGGCCCCAACGGCCATCTGTTCTGCGAGCAATGTGCCCTGCCCATTGCCACTTAAGTTCCAGGGGTATAATGTAATAATAATATTTGCCAAAAAACTTGAACGGCCCCAAATATTGACGAAGAAAGTATAAATTGAGTCATACCTAGTGCTTGCGCGCTTAGTAGTCCAGAAAGATCCACTGTCCTGCCCGTGTATGGCGTTTCTTCAGCTCCAACCTTAGACTGTCCATCGTCTGTGTTCAATGTTTCTGAAAACATACAAATATAAATAACTATGTACATATACATTAAGGTAGCCATACACGCTGGGGTATACTGGTACACCTGACAGGTTTACCTGTACAGGTGAGTTGTACAGGTAAACCGGAGCGTGTATGTTACACAACTGTGCAGGTTTCCACACAAGCTCACCTGACTGGTATCACTGTACAGGCAAAGCTGTCAGATATACCCCAGCGTGTATGTGCTTGACTGCGATCCCACCTGATGGTAAGCAGTGATGCAATCATGGTGATGCTCTGATGGTGAGGCGCACTAGTTTATGAGCCTATTCACTCTAGCCTTGAAGACACTTAAATTATATTCAAACGGGAAGACCGCAGCAGGCAGATTCTTCGACGTACGCGGCGTAAACGACGAGGCAAAACGCTTAGTCCGGACTTTGGAGGTTTCAACAACGTATGGGTGGATACTCGTCGTAAAAATGTCAAAACGGGCCTTTTTTTAGCAGCTTTACCTTTATAACCCAAGCTGGTGGTGAGCAGAGAGTCTAGTGCGTCTCCCGGTTTGAACATTGGCTCCGGTTTGTCTCTTGCCATAGTTTGTGTGTTGCTGCGGAGTCGTTCTTGGTAGCGAGACAGTTGGACGTTCAGTCTGGAATAGCATGTGTAGTTCTTTGTAGATCTGTTACTAGTATAGCTGGCAATTTAAAATAGAAAAAACATAAGTAGCCCATCATAATTTACCCTGTGTAAATTATGATGGGCTACTTATGTTTTTTTCTTATTATAAAATTCCTATAAATATCTCCGATTGTTCTTATCGAAATAATATGAGCCTCAACCAACATCTTAGGAAGCTCTCGTTGGGCGGCTGGATCACGGGCTTGATTTAGAAAGCGGTACGTATAGTCAGGAGGTTCCTTTCTCTGGAGTCCCGACCATTTATTTATTATTCATTTATTTACCGATCATTACATTGAAAAATCCTTGTCTAATACTACTTATATAAAAAAATATTAACCTGTAAAGTACATCCTTGAGCGCCTGCATATCTTTCTGCAGCCTGGAGTTGTGTTCCCGCGCCTGGTTGAGTATAATCTGCCGACTGCTGCAGCTCATACATACTTCTACCAGAGGTATCGCTGTCGACGACTCGTGATCTGTCAGTTATGAAAATAGAATAATTATTAAAAAATATTTTAGGGTTTTCAGCTGACGTCAAAAAAGGCAAGTTTATCAAATACTCATCTTAAAACGGATCGAAATGAAATGATGAAAAAAATTCATAATTATTTTTCTTACAAATTCTAGACGCCTCATGCTTGAACTAACACACCAATACAATTCTGTCAACTAGCCGAGGTACGAGGGAGCGGGTTACTGCGTTATGATTGGAACGGGGGAGCGGGGTACTGCGTTATGATTGGAACGGGGGAGCGGGGTACTGCGTTATGATTGGAACGGGGGAGCGGGGTACTGCGTTATGATTGGAACGGGGGAGCGGGGTACTGCGTTATGATTGGAACGGGGGAGTGGGGTACTGCGTTATGATTGGAACAGGGGAGCGGGGTACTACGTTCTGATTGGTACGGGGGAGCGGGGCTCTACGTTCTGAATAGTATGGGAGTGCGGGGCACTACGTTCTGTTTGGTACGGGGGAGAAGTGTACTGTGTTCTGATTGGTCAGACATCAGATCTATACGTCATATATGTTGACAGACATGCGTCGCATGTTTTTAAGCGTCTAGTAACTGTAAGGTCGTTGTATAGAAGTCAAGATTTCCAAGGAAAGTTATTGAATAACTTTATTAAAGAGGCTGTACTGGGTCTAATAAATAGAACCCAAGTGAATCTATAATATAGAAATAAATTGCTAAATGTGTTGCTAAGCACAAATCTCAAGATCAGATGAGCAGATTTCGCTAATTCTTTTTTGTAGTGTTTGTTATTGTGAGGGCAAGGTTCTTACGGAAAAAAAAAAATTGTGTAGCGTAGGATAGAGTAGGATAGAGTAAGGTAGAGTAGGGTAGAATAGGGTAGAATAGGGTAGAACAGGGTAGAATAGGGTAGAACCACCTCACCTCTATCAGGCAACTCAAACTGCTGCACCTTCTCCTGCAACACCTTACTCCTCTCCCTCTCCTCCCTGATGACCTTTTTACACTCTTCTGCGTACTTCACAAGGGTTTCGTGCTGACTTCTGAGCTGGTCGTTCTCTTCAGCAAAGAGCTTGTTGTATTCAAGCACGGATTTCAGTTTCTCTTTTAGTTTGGCAATTTGGGAGTCTTTTTCTGATAGCTGTGGATGAGAAATGCAGTGCTCAGTAAAAAAAAATCGGGCAAGTGCGAGTCGGACTCGATCACTAAGGGTTCCGTACAAACTTATCTATGAAAACAATTCGATTTCCTAATTGAGTTATGTTTCCATATCTCAAAAAAAATGCCGTTTCATACCAATTTTCAGGATTCTAGTTCAACGGGAAGTACCCTAAGAATTTTGATTCCCTTGATAGTGTCAAAATATACGTTTTTTGCGACATAAACGGCCGTATCTTTTTTTTTTTCGTTAACTCAGACGATTAATTTTTTCACAGTTTCAGGGGATCGGAGACTTGAGTATATTATATATATATTAGATATATATTAGAGTGAAAACCTCGGATATGCAATTTTAGGTAACTTTATTTTATTACATTTCTGAAAAACAAAAACTCGTAACGCACAATCTTGTATCACGTAAAATTTTGATTCGATACTTATAGCGCCATCTACGATGTTGCATGCATATCTTGCTCAAATCAGTTTGGTGTGATCATCACGCGACGGCGCGGCAAAACAAGCGGAAAAAACCGGCCAAGTGCGAGTCGGACTCGCCCATGGAGGGTTCCGTAGCAGCAAGTAACATAATATAAAAGCTCTTCTAGTTCGTTGTAACTTTGATCGATGTTTTAATAATAGTGTATTTTTTTTTTATTTATGACGTATTAAAAAAAAAACTACTTACTAGATCTCGTTCAAACCAATTTTCGTAGGTAGTTTACATGGTAATGTACATCATATATTTTTTTTAGTTTTATCATTCTCTTATTTTAGAAGTTACGGGGGGGGGGGACACACATTTTACCACTTTGGAAGTGTCTCTCGCGTAAACTATTTAATTTAGAAAAAAATGATTTTAGAAACCTCAACATCATTTTTGAAGACCTATCCATAGATACCCCACACGTATGGGTTTGATGAAAAAAAAAATTTTGAGTTTCAGTTCTAAGTATGGGGACCCTCAAAATTTATTGCTTTTTTTCTATTTTTGTGTGAAAATCTTAAAGCGGTTCACAGAATACATCTACTTACAAAGTTTCAACAGTATAGCTCTTATAGTTTCGGAAAAAAGTGGCTGTGACATACGGACGGACAGACAGACAGACAGACAGACAGACAGACAGACATGACGAATCTATAAGGGTTCCGTTTTTTGCCATTTGGCTACAGAACCCTAAAAATTAAAAACAAGAGAAACAAACGTTTTAAATAAACCAATAGTTTTAAATATTTGAATGAAACATGTATAAGCACATTAAAATTACACGATAATAAAGGTCTAATTTGGTTTTTTGTGCCTCCTGAAAAGTTACGTATTTCACAGTTACGAGGTTATTCACTCTAAGCCATCGGTATATGATTTTAATTTGAACTCGATACTTCCGCGCGTTTTCGAGATAAAGGGTCTTGACAGACAGATAGACAGACAGACAACAAAGTGATCCTGTAAGGGTTCCGTTGTTTCTTTTTGAGGTACAGAACCCTAAAAAATATCCACCCGGCAGTAGATGGTAAGCATCATTACTATTAAACTAAACAAGGCTAAGGCGGGAGCGAAGCGGGGCAGAGCTCCCGCCTTAGTCTTCTAACCTAACCTGTCCATGTAAAGATGCCCTAAGATATGTTAATTCTTCATGTCACACTAGAGTAATGTAGAGTTCCAGTGTGTCGCATAAGCGTGAATTCGAACTATGGTGATCTTCGGGACCAAAGACTGGGATGAAACCGCGGGACACTTCACTTTTCTTGGACTGACCAACATTTGTCTATTCAAAAATATCTGCAAATGGTCTGTTTGAAATAAATGTATTTGATTGATTTGATTGACTGATTTTGGGAGACAGCTTTAATAATCACACAGAAGTAGGTGGTAAGTATCATTATTATTAAGTTAAGCAATGTTAATGCGGGAGCGAAGCGGAGCAGACCTCCCGCCTTAGCTTTCTATACTAACCTGTCCGTGTCGGGATGCCCATGTAAAGTAATGTCGAGTTTCAGTGTGTCGCACAAGCGTGCATTCCAACTATGGTGGTCTTCGAGAGCAGAGTAGTAACCAAAGACGGGGATGAAATCGCGGGGGACAGCTGTATAAGCAATTACCTGCAGAACATTCTCCTCACAACGATCCATCAATGAAGTGATGAGCTGTTCGTACTTCTTTGTGAGCTTCCTTTTTTGTTCCTTGAGTAGTGACTTGCCTTCTTTCGTAGACCTGGGTGATGAGACCGCTACAGCTTGGATGGTCCGCTTTCTAGGTGGCTTTGTGGGTTTCTCCCCTAGAACAAAGCAGAGAAGATATTTTAAGTAATTATAATAAATAATAATAATAATAAACCAAAAATTGTAGGGCCGAGTCCTGCACTAGGCATAGTGCCTGTGTTACAGGAGTCAGTGTCTTCTACTAATAACATGCCTTATTCATTAGGTCATTACAAACACAAATATTTAAAAAAAAATGTGTTCTACGAAAAAAAATTTTTTCATATTTTTTTTTTATATAATAATAAAAATAGCAATAAACGACGAAAGTTAATTTACATAATATGTATAATTTTCATCCATAAAAAGCCAGGGTTACTTGTCCTTCCATATAAAGGATTTTCGAAATTGGATAGTCTATGAATTATGTACTTCATTAATTGAAAGATATTGTAACTTGTAAATGTATTTTTTTTATGAATAAATATGTTTATTTGGATCAACATTCACAGATTAAACTGCTATAAATAACTACAATTTTTATGATTAAAATAAAACTTAATTGGTCTTACCAATAACATCTCTAGGGTCCTCATACATCGGATTATCATCAACAAACCCTCTGTTCCCCTCAATCCTCGACTCGGTCTTCCTCTCAACAATGTCCAATATATCCTGACGCATGCTTGCTCTCCGCAACGGTGCCGATATATCAAACACTTTGTGTTTCTGCGTGAACTGGCCGGTGAATGTTAGTTTCTCTGGTGAGGAGCTTTTCTTTGATACTCTACCATAGTTTGTTTGCTGAAAAAAATAAAAGTTCATAAATAATTTTACTTCTATTAGGTCATGGCATAGGTGATAAGTCTATATTTATGTGTTTGTCACCTAACTCATATTACACGACTCGATTAATTAGAATGAAATTTTGTGTGTATATTTGAGCAAGTTCCTGAGTGGTCTGAAAATACAATTGAAACCAGTAGGAAGTGCTGTGCTGGTGGTGTGTTGAGTTTTCAATTTTTTTAAGCAGGTCATCATCTGTTGGGACCATTAGTTTAGTCTAAAAGGCAACTCAATCTGGTAGTTGACCTTACAATGCGTTTTATAAGCCTGTTGGATACCCGATGACAACACAGTACTTCTAATCAGAACATGAACCACATGTTGAGGTGACCTCAGAGGATGTAAATGAATGTCACCGTTGCTGTTATTAACGTAGACACTTACTGAGCCCAGTCCATCTAAAGAGTCTACCATCAATACAAAGAGATGAAGAAGTTTAGAACATAAAAAACCAATGTTTAAAATGTATTTTAATCATTAAAATGCAGTTCTTTATTTAAAAAAAAATAATCTTGGAGACTAAGATTCCGTTAACAAATTTTTGATTTCGGTAAAAAAAAAATTGTTAACATTAAAAACTAGAATACCTTTGGGATATGCTCATCCATTGTCAACTTTCCACTTTAAAACCCACAACCTTAGACATTGTGTTTACTTTTTTACGTAAATATAAAAAGAAAAAGGACAAATTGTTCAGCCTGTGTTATACCTCTGTGTTCAAGATGAGTATGACACAAAGACAATGCTCTAAAGTAGGTCACTAGAGCGGTTCAATAAAATTCAGGACAAAATAAAGCAATTTTCCCTCCTGTATTGATAAAACTTTTACTAAAGTTTTGGCTAACATTTTTACTATCTCACACGTTGTCATCGAAAGACAAATATTTAAGCAATGAAATACACCTTCAGTTCATATACTCTTTATTCGATTATTTTTACAGTATATTTACTGATAAATCTTTATTGGTTAACAGCTATAATGGCTATAATGCTTGATTTCAAAATGTAAACATCGCGACAGTTTGACAGATAAGTTGTCATGGTGACCACGGTGTGATCAGCTAAAATAATGTAATGTAGATTAGTGTTTTTATAGTTTTGATTTAAAGCCCACTTAGTTCTTGTTAGTCGCATGAAAAAAATATATTGCTTTGGTGTACCAGCTGTGAGCAATACTCAGTCGAAAGTTTTATTGCTAATAGATGAGCGCTATTATTTAATTTCTACATAGAGTAAAGCAAACTCCTTTGAATGTAAGGTCAAAATAAAATAAAAGGAAATAAAATATGTAACAAAAGTAAGTAATCTGCCTTCGAAAACTTGAACTCCCTGGTTTTGTATTTCTAAATCGTTCTACTTTTGACTCCCATTCTGTTACTTAAAAATATTTAGGTTCTTTGGAAAAACTTAGCTAAGCTGTCGGCTTTGTAAAAAAATTCGAATGTCTAATAAAAAGTGTTGATAAAATCTGCTGAATCGTATGTATCTATAGTTGTAATTTTACAGGGAACAACTGTTGAGGAATGAGAGTTAATGTTAAATTCATGATGAAAGTTATTGAATATGGCAAGTGTTAATAATGCCACCACCAACCATACTATCCAGTCTATTCTGTTAGCTGAGTATTACTTCAATTTGAAAGAGTTGGGAAAGGAAGGTTGGGAGATTTCTGATTTTTTATGCGTATGTGGGTCGTTGTTTTTTGGGTATCGCTTCGGGCTGGTGGCCTCTAAACCCTGAAATTCTGACGGGGTTTATCGTGATTGCTGCAAGGCGCTCTGATGTGACGCCACTTGTGCTTGGAATTTCCCAAAAGCGAACTATGTATAACTGACAAACAAAGGCACGGATGTGATCCGTGGTTTAAATGTAAGGCAAAAGTAAACTGGTTTTAGTCTCTAGGAATCTGACACAACCCAGACAGGCTCACCTGTGAGGCAGCCTGGGGCGTCCATGATAATTTCCCATTCCTAACGAAAAAAAACTGAAGGAACACTGTGGACATTGGCTTATCTCGGGTTATTATTCAGAGGAAGCCTAGCTACTGACATTATTGATTCTTGTGTAAAGTTATCAATATTTTGGCGTCCTCCATATCATTTCGAATCGGTAGCCTAATATGTCTGGCACTCGACCCTGTTTAAATACTTAGTACCTTAATTTTTTTTTTTATGGTGAGAAAAAATCATGCATTGACATCCCCCGCCCTTGGGCGGAGCGGGAGATAGTGTCAGACTCTTACTGACTAAAAGACCCACCCCGTTCCTTCTAGCCTTCATACCGGGGCTCGAGCGCCCTTTCGGATAACCCTGGCCCCAGTAGGCTTCGACCCGGCTGGGTCCCTGCTGTTGCTGACAACTCCTTGAGGCGCGCGGGAACAGTGCGCGCCGTCGACGACTTGGGCTTGGTCCGGACAGTTACCGGACGGCCGGACAGTGAGCTACCCATCGCTCACTGTCCGCAAGCCCGCGCCTACGTAGGCCGGAAATCGGGATCAGAATCCCGGCGGCGGCGGCGATAACGCCGTTGCCTGATGCGTTCGGCCTCCTCCTTTGCGAGCATTACTGCTTCGCAGAAGTCGGCGACCGCCTGCCACTCCTCCTCGCTCCGGACCATGGCCTCAACCAAGGCCCGGCGCGAGAGGTCTCCGCCGCCGATCGCCCCCACGAGGGCACGGCGATGCTCCGCACAAGCAGGGCACACCTCGACTGTGTGCTCCACCGTGTCCTCCGGGCGTTCCGCACAGTGGCGACACCCGGGGGTCACTTCCGCATGAATCCGGTGCAGGAAACTCCCGAACGAACCATGTCCGGTGAGGACCTGCGTCATGCGGAAGGTAAGGACGCCGTGAGGTCTTTCCAGCCACGCCTCAAAGAGAAATACTTAGTACCTACACCTAGACTGGCGGTTTTAGTCAGTAAAAATCTAACAATCCCTTTCGCGGGCTTGACTTGTAGCAGGATAAGTCATTTAATGGTTTCTCACATAGATAAATTTTATGCTATTATTATCATAATTGATAACTTAAGCAAAGTTGTCAATCCATAGTTACTACAGTGTCTAGCTCTAGCTGAAACTCTAAGTTGAGATGTTTGTAAAATAGTGCTACAATGGTGATCAGCGTAACCGTATTCGTATTTAATAATTTGCGTTTAAATAAAATTAGTATTAAAAAAAATCATAAGCTGGCAACATTAATTAATTGATGTAACAAAATTGAAAAGTATTGAAAATGGAATTCCGTTTTCTGCCATCTGTTGAATACTATTCAAACGAAAATTCTAATTCAAATAGATAGATGGCAGTAATAGAATCGTAAACAATTGTTATACTACTAAATAAAAAAGTGTAAAAATCGAATCGAAAGTTATGCACGAGAAGAGTAGTTTCAATTTAGTTGGTTAGTATCTTGTGTGAGCATGCGTGAAAACAGCTGAGCGATAGCAGCGCCTTGAAGCGGTCGTTGAAAGAACTAGGCAGTCGCATCATGTCTGCCCGCCGGTTCGGTGTATGATGCTTTAGCGGCTTTGATAACCTCCAAACAGTTTGTTGTTACTCCGTCTTATGAACCGGAGTTCCTTTATAATCGATTTTGCATTTGTTTTAGTAACTGCTTAGTTATTATTGTTTAAGTGTTGCATAATAGTGAATTATATTAGTGTATCTTTCGGTCGTCGGATACGCACTTGCTATCGTATCCTTGCTAGCGTTTATCGATTTTCATTTTACAATGAACATAACGTTTTGTTTACTTGTTATTTGCCCGTAATATTGTGTATATCATGTTGGTTATGTGCATAATTCGACGATAGTGTTGTGAATTGTGATCGATTCAAGTATGTGCGAGAGTTCGTGCGAGACTTTGTGTTTTGGATGACAGAAAAATGGAATTTGAGAACGATTTCAGCTTGAAAGAATGGGCGAAGGACAAACCTTTGTCCATTCTGCAGTTGGACCCGGCCGACCGTGCAGTTCTGAGGATAGCAGGTTGGTCTCCTCCCCCTAACTAACTGATCTAAACGGTGGTTTCTACTTTTGTTAATTAATACTTTTAATCATTGTTTTTTCCGTATAATCGGGTCACGTTATCGTACACAATGATAAGGATGACAGCTAAGATTAAAATTTGCAGTATGAACTCGCTAGAATGTATAATACCTCCTATTACGATGCCTGTGTTTACTTTCGCGTCGAACGTTTCGGAGCGCCTAGCATAAGTTTTTTTTTTTCGCGTGATCACCGCTCTGTACGGCCTCGCATACCTAGGTTTTCACTTTCGTCCGATTGTAGTTTGTTTTCGTGTTTGTTTTATATTTTTCATTAAACAAACAACGCTATCGCATGCCGGTTTTTACTTAACGATAAATGTAAGTATAACTAGCTATCGGCGACGGAGAATCCCCGTCCGTGTGACTTTCCCATGGCAGAGAGTAATAAAGTTATGGTATTATTTTTATTATGCCAACGGCGCTGCCAACTGCAGAGATTCTCATGAGTTATTAGGATTTGTTTTTTTTTAATATGATTTTGTAATTTGGTCGTCGTGGGTACTTTGCTCGTACTTTTTGATTGTGACTATCTTGTACTTGTCGGTTATCTAGTTTATCATGTAGGTATTTACGTACCTACGTCGTCCATACGGTCATGTGTCATACCAGGAAATAGAAAGGGGACACTAACCGATAGGTACAGACTAGCGCGGGATGTTGGTTGTGCTAAAGCCTAGTTCACATCCACATAATTTTCGCTACAATTTGTAACACTTATTTGCACCATTATGGACAGTCGGCTTCTAGACATCCTTATAGTGTCTATATGTATACCTAATATGTTCCTTCACCTTGACATCTTCTTACTAAGAACAGACTGCCTCGCATCACACGCCAAAGAAACCGAAATCTTCGGTGCCCAGTTACTTATTAGCAAGCTAGTCTCCACTTCATCGCTTGTGTTTGCCGGGGCTGCGGATTGTTCGAAAGTCTTACCGTGGCTCTCGTAAAAGTCAGACACTCCTGCTCCATCCAAAAATGGAGAAGTCATTTGATGATTTTCTAGGTAAAAAAACAGGTTCCTATTTCGATACAGCTAGACTGGAAGGACTGAAGAGTCCACTTACCTAGTCATACTGTTTAGTTGTACGGGAGTACCTATCTAGTTTGTGTCTTCAAACTGCCATAAAAGCATAGTCAACGATATTTTTAGAAGCACTTGACAGATTAAATTAAAACCTACTTCATTGTTATCTAATTACGCATCTAATTCTGCCTCCTTTTTACGCTGTGAGAGTACATTTCAGGCTAGGTACCTACTTTTAGCGTGACAGAATCGCTTGCTCTAGAGATTTGCTTCAAAATTCATTTGTGTGAAGCTCCGAGCGACGTACCTACCTAGTATTTATTTTTTAAATAGTGATGCATTCTGACCTTTGGCGCATCGACAGTATTTAATTAGGTGCCTACATAACATCCGAAAGTCCAATATCAAGGTTTACTAACGTGCTAATTGCTATGTAGCGCAGTATGTGTTAAATTAACAGATTACGTTCGAAACACTACACTGCGCTCAAAACGTAAATCGTTGATGTGGCTCAAATAGCTGGCCAACTTTAATAGGACTGTCAGGACATGTACCGCATGCCTGACGGAGCCACAGCCCGTAACACACGGGATTTGTGCCCTGACACACCGCAACGGGACCGCTGCAGATCACGAAGGAGACGTGACCTAGATGTCTTCTTGAAGAATTGGAAAAAAAAAGGCAAAAACGCGTGTTTGTTGAAAGGCCTTTGCTCAGCAGTGGTACAATACGGGCTAGAAATAATCTACACTAACAAAATAGAGGTAGTTTGTTTTTTTGTTTACAGGAGGTAATCTCTGAAAGTACTGGTCCGATTGCGAAAAATTTGTCACTGATAGAAAGCTGCTTTATTCCTGAGTGACATAAGCTACATTTTATGTACGCGGGCGAAGCTTCGGGGAAAAGTTAGTACCTAATATAAAATAGTGATGATAGTTGTAGCATCCCAAAGACTCTTTACCAGTGAAGATAATTGACTAATATCATTGTCGGATCGTGGTAGTCAGCCCCGCGGCTTTCCGAACTGGCTAATCTCCTTACACTTCTTACTAGAGGACAGTAGAGGATAAACTAATTTCCCTTTGCTTACTTTCCGATGTCGTGTGCCACAGGAGCCATTGTACCTAATTCTTAACATATTTTATGTTCTCGTTGTGCACTGACAGGAGACTTGATTGGACTGCCAAATTTCAGCAGAATGATTTCGAGGTTCCGACGGTAACATCTACGAAACTGTTCCGTAGATGTTTACAGAATGCACTGTCATATTATGAATGTGTAGTTAGTCCGACCCATTTCAACGTTAGTCCCATCTTTAAGCCCTAACCATAATACCAATACCATCTTCTCTACTACTATGACTATAACCATGACTTAGAACACATGGGCTTATTTCTGACCGCACAGTTAACTAGCTGTCCCCCGCTTTTTTGGTTACTGCTCTACTCCTGTGGATCATAGCGTTATGTCATATAGCTTATATTCTTCCTCAATTAATGGGCTATCTAACACTAAAACAATTTTTCAATTCGAACCAGTAGTTCCTGAGATAGACACGTTCAACCCTAACCAAGCAGCAGGTGCTAATTGGATATAACCGACCTATAAAACCAAGCTATTAAGGAGTCCTGTATTTGCCCGCAGAACACGTAGACCATCATCTAGGGCTAAATTAAACGAAGGCATCCGGCATGTACCTGTCAGCCTGTTCCAAGTTTAATACCGGCACTAAATTTATTACATACACGTTATCAAATGAACGGCGAACCTACTTAACCGTTACTTAATAGCATTGCATGTACTGGCAGGTGTTTGTTCACCATGGAAGAATAATAACTAAACCCTAAGTTCCCTTTTCCGCATACCTGATAGCGCTGTTGCATTTCGCTCATTAAAATTACGTCTTTCTTTCCCTTTCTCACGATCGCCTGACTATTGTTAACCGACGCCTTGTGTGAGGTGTTCTAAATTTAAATTCTCAAAAACTTACTGTAAAGGTCATACACAAAGAAATTTTTTTTTGTGTGATGTGTGACAGTTGGCATTACTGAAGTCGGGCAGGTGGCACCATTTTTTTTTTATTAGCAATCCCTTTGTAACTCTTTATGTCCCCTTTAACCTTATCTGACGTATAAATTAAAAAAAAAAATATTTTAAAGATTGAACCAAGTAATCTAAATAAATGTTTACAATATTTTTTTGTGAAAGTTTTGCACTCGGATCAGTTGGAAATAAACTAGGCGAAAACAAAAGACAAATAGTAACTGGAGATACTCCGAAGAAAGCCTTGGTAATTAAAGTACCTAAATCACGTTGAACACCTTTACTGATAAGGTAACCACTCAGCGGCTTCTTTTAAAAGAAGTTTATCTTTACAAACTGTCAGTCGTCAGATAACCTAACTGCGACACTGCCAACTTGCTTCTTTTTGTCTATGATTCGAAAACAAGACGCCAAAAAAAAGGCGCTAAAAAAAAAGGCACTCTTACCGGTTTTTGTTTAGATGGCGAATTTGAATTTAGAATCGATTAGCGATATTAAGTCGTTCGAATCGCAAACAATCGAATTTTAAACTTATTTGGTGTTTGAATCATTTGTTGTTTTTGAACTATTTGTCCGTATCTGGCTTTCACCATTGTAATCAGTGTTTCTTTCGAAAGGTGACAATCGATTCTATCAAGGTCCAATAAGAACGGCCGTATTTGCTCATCTGATACTGAGATCTCATTTGCATCGGTTGATTTTTAGTTTCTAATAAGTATTTCTTTTATTGTGATACAGTTAATTATGAGACGGTCATTCTCCATCGGGAAGCTTTCTTTATTTATCGGAAGTAACTATTGTATTGCTTTGAAACGAGTTACAAGTTAAAGTGGTCGTTAAATTCTAGATCATTTATTAGAGTTGCTTTTTGTTTTTATTGTAGCTAGTTGATGTGAAGTAAATCGTGACAGTTGTCTGAGGAATCTAGTTAAAATATCAAACGAGGACATAAAAAAATCAGGGCTCAGAACTAGGCTGTGGGATTGTACGAAAGTTTTTTTTTAGGTGAGAAATCATCCAATGACTTCTCTCGCTCTTCGGCGGAGCGAAAAGGCGTGTCAGACTTTTACTGACTAAAACCCACCCCGTTCCTTCTTGCCTTGTGATCCAGGGCCTCTGGTTTTCCTTTCAGAAGCGAACCCAGTAGGCTTCGACCCTGCTGGGGTTGTACTAAAGAGTTACCGTGGCGTGACCCTCGCAGAGCCACTGAAGGAACACTGGGTTTTAGTCAGTAAGTCTGTCACTTTTTCTCGTTCTACCCAGAGTGGGAGAAGTCATTTGATGATTTGAAAAACAAACAAAAAAAACCTGCTAAAGCCAGTGGTCCACAATTGGCTTTAGCAGGTTTTTTTCGAATTGAGAAAGAGTTTAGTATCACTTAACTATACAAAAATAAAAAATTATCCTTCTTGATAAATTGCGCAAAAAAAAAAACTTTCAATACTGAAAGAGAGAGGTCGGTTCTCACAGTAAACAGTTTAAAATATTACTTTCGGAACTACAAAATGAGACTTTCATCCGATATTACTTAAGCGGATTACAGTATTTTTTATTGCAGACATTACTCATGATTTTATAAAACTCGTCGCTTTTTTTCTGTTTGCAACACTGCACAGTAGCTGCTACTGTATTTGATACGGTTCCCGCCGAAATACTTTCGTTTTCTTTGCTACTGTTTAGATTTTCTTCGTGTAATTTCATTGCGTTTATTAGTCAAGTTTCATCTTACATTTTAGTCGAATCGTGACTCGATTAGATTCGCCAAATCGATTCCGATTCATCAAATCGATACTGTTAACGTTATAACTGTTGTTTCGCCTTTATTATGTTGGTAGTACTTAATCGGGTCCATTAGGATTATGTCAGTGTAATAGATATCGATTGCCATTGAAGTTAGTCGATTAAAATGTCAGCGATTAATAGATAGGTCTAGTAAGATAAATGGCTTATTAGTGTTAAGTGTTTTACTTATCGCACCTTTATAAAGGCGTAAGCACGATGAATAATCATCATCATCATTTCAGCCGATACACGTCCACTGTTTGACACAGGCCTGCCCCAAGTGTCGCCACAATGAACGATCCTGTGCTTCTTGCATCCATCGGTTTCCCGCAAACTTCACCAGATCAACGTTCCACCTTGTAGGAGGCCTTCCACGCTGCGTCTTTCGGTACGCGGTCGCCACTCCAAAACCTTTTGGTCCCAATGGCCATCTGTTCTGCGAGCAATGTGCCCTGCCCATTGCCACTTAAGTTTGGCAATTCTTCTAGCTATGTCGGCGACCTTAGTTCTGCGAATATCTTCATTTTCAATAGGGAATAGTGTTGTCCAAAATCGGTTTAAAAAGCCTGCAAAACCTTTGCGTCTAGCAGTTAATAATTGAGAAGTTAGTAGGTAGATAAGTTTGTTTGTTACAACCCATTGTTACACCGTATTAATTTTAAACTCCTACTGTATTCATTTTTTTGTGTACCTACAATAAAAAAAATCTATCTTAACCAAACCAAACTAAAAAACCAAATCAATCATCTAAAAAAAAAAATTGGTCGTAAATCTCAGTTCTATTTATTTAATTGTGAGACACAAGAGTCTTGTAGGCATGTAAAACCGGTTTTAGGCAACACTAGCGGGGAATCCCTAACGTAACGTATCGCTGATATTAAGTATTTGAGTTACAATAGGGCATACAGTAGTAGGGTTTTCCCCAGTGTTTACTCTTGCAAAATATTTTATACGAAATAAATTATATTTACTTAAAACTTTTTTTCGGAAACATCATGAAAATTGGTTATTAAATGAAGCAGCAGTTAAGCTACCATCAAAGACACTTCCGCCTGAGCACCGCTAAGTTAATTTTTGCTCGTATTCGAAACGAAAACTTTAAAGGGTTTGGTTTGGTGTCGCACTGCAGGATTAAAGAAAAAATTTTTTTTAGTGATCAGGCAGAAATGACCGCGATAGTATAGTAGACCGCCGCACACGCGTAACACGCCTGATTTGTACGTATAACGACGTCGCGTGGCGTGAATCAAGTGTACAGTTGCCAAAACGGATCTTGAGCGCTCGGCGTCAGAGTGGAGATCGCTTTGCGCATTTCATACATTGGCGAGCCAATCGTCTTCGTTGTTAGATACATGCAACAACGCAGGGAACGAATTAGGAGTGACGTCTATGACGCGATGGCGCGGTAAGCCAATCACTGACACTCCCCGCCCCCGCGTCTCAGTTCGCACCACTAAAGAGACCGAATATTTGACTTCTGCGCAACCGCTTAAGATCCGTGATGGCAACTGTAGAAGTCTGGTTTCCATATAAATTATATGGAGACCGACGCGCCCAGATCAACGTGTGTGGCACACGTGTGCGTTGTGTAGTTCTACCTTAAACATGCTTTCACGAATAGAAACATTGCAGAACCGAATGTAGCGAAATTCAATTCAAGCGAATTTCCGCTACGAGTAGAGCAGGCCTATTAAAATCGGACTGAATGAATCAGAGTTACGTGATAAGACCACTTTGTAGCTCTCAACGGCTGAAAAGTTTTTTTTTTTTAAGGGCCAAGCGCCCGAAAAGTGCCATAAAACAGTGATTTTCTGAGGCCTACTCCTCCGTAACGGCTAGGTCAATTGGTTTGAAAAAAGTATATGTTTATTATAGATTCATGAACAATAATATCAACATTTGATTTTTTCGTGCAATTAATACTTTTGTCAAAAAAAAAAGACGGGTTGCACTCCGGGAGTGCCGGCAGAAGTGAAAACTTGATTATTAACGTTGAGCATGTTTGATATTTTGGAATGGTTAGGGAATAATTTTGCACCAATTGCTTTATCAGTATAAAAGTACTATCATTTATGTGGTAGAATACAATATTCATTTATTGCGCTATCGTACACAAACATGACAATTTATATTACATTAAAAATTTAACACTTTAAAACTATTACAATTATTTTACATTAAAAAGTTTATCTCTCCGAAAAACTACTGAGGTGTCAAGGGACACCCGGATAGAACGAAGTTCCGTTCTGGCTTGCTTTCTATAAGAGAGAGAAAGACAGAGAAACATGCGCACGCCGCACGGCTTACAATAGCTTACTATAGAAAAAGTGTCGTTACAACTTTTCGTGAGAATTTTTTCCGTCTAGCCAATACAATATAACTAAAAAATACTATCTTATTTTATGTACATTTTGACAGCACTATTTCAACATCTTCGAAACCATGAAAACGACACTCATGACGAAAAAGTTGATAATTTCTGACATCCGCCATCTTAGATTTACATTTTGACAGCACTATCGGCTTCAACAACCTCGAAAACCATGAAAAAGACACCCATATCGAAAAAGTTGATAATTTATTGCAGCCACCATCTTAGATTTAAATTTTGACAGTACTATCGGTTTCAACACCCTCGAAAACCACGAAAACGACACCCATGAGGAAAAAGTTGATAATTTCTTGCAGCCGCCATCTTGGATTTACATTTTGACAATACTATCGGTTTCAACAGCCTTGAAAACCATGAAAACGACACCCATGACGAAAAATGTAATAATTTTTTGCAGCCGCCATCTTGGATTTATATTTTGACAGTACTATCGGTTTCAACACCCTCGAAAACCATGAAAACGACACCCATGACGAAAAATTTGATAATTTCTTGCAGCCGCCATCTTGGATTTATATTTTGACAGTACTATCGGTTTCAACACCCTCGAAAACCATGAAAACGACACCCATGACGGAAAATTTGATAATTTCTTGCAGCCGCCATCTTGGATTTATATTTTGACAGTACTATCGGTTTCAACACCCTCGAAAACCATGAAAACGACACCCATAACGGAAAATTTGATAATTTCTTGCAGCCACCATCTTGGATTTATATTTTGACAGTACTATCGGTTTCAACACCCTCGAAAACCATGAAAACGACACCCATGATGAAAAAGTTGATAATTTCTTGCAGCCGCCATCTTGGATTTATATTTTGACAGTACTATCGGTTTCAACACCCTCGAAAACCATAAAAACGACACCCATGACGGAAAAGTTAATAATTTCTTGCAGCCGCCATCTTGGATTTATATTTTGACAGTAATATCGGTTTCAACACCCTCGAAAACCACGAAAACGACACCCATGACGAAAAAGTTGATAATTTCTTGCAGCCGCCATCTTGGATTTACATTTTGACAGTATCATCGGTTTCCACGCCCTCGAAAACCATGAAAACGACACCCATGACGGAAAATTTGATAATTTCTTGCAGCCACCATCTTGGATTTATATTTTGACAGTACCATCGGTTTCAACACCCTCGAAAACCACGAAAACGACACCCATGGCGAAAAAGTTGATAATTTCTTGCAGCCGCCATCTTGGATAGTACTATCGGTTTCAACACCCTCGAAAACCATGAAAACGACACCCATGACGGAAAAATTAATAATTTCTTGCAGCCGCCATCTTGGATTTACATTTTGACAGTATTATCGGTTTCAACACCCTCGAAAACCACGAAAACGACACCCATGACGAAAAATTTGATAATTTCTTGCAGCCGCCATCTTGGATTTATATTTTGACAGTACCATCGGTTTCAACGCCCTCGAAAACCATGAAAACGACACCCATGACGAAAAAGTTGATAATTTCTAGCAGCCGCCATCTTGGATTTATATTTTGACAGTACCATCGGTTTCAACACCCTCGAAAACCATGAAAACGACACCCATGACGAAAAAGTTGATAATTTCTTGCAGCCGCCATCTTGGATTTACATTTTGACAGTACCATCGGTTTCAACACCCTCGAAAACCATGAAAAAGACACCCATGACGAAAAAGTTGATAATTTCTTGCAGCCGCCATCTTGGATTTATATTTTGACAGTACCATCGGTTTCAACACCCTCGAAAACCATGAAAACGACACCCATGATGAAAAAGTTGATAATTTCTTGCAGCCGCCATCTTGGATTTACATTTTGACAGTACCATCGGTTTCCACGCCCTCGAAAACCATGAAAACGACACCCATGACGGAAAATTTGATAATTTCTTGCAGCCGCCATCTTGGATTTACATTTTGACAGTACTATCGGTTTCAACACCCTCGAAAACCATGAAAACGACACCCATGACGAAAAATTTGATAATTTCTTGCAGCCGCCATCTTGGATTTATATTTTGACAGTACCATCGGTTTCAACACCCTCGAAAACCATGAAAACGACACCCATGACGAAAAAGTTGATAATTTCTTGCAGCCGCCATCTTGGATTTATATTTTGACAGTAAAAGTGTCGGTACAATTTTTCGTGAGAATTTTTTCCGTCTAGCCCCCTTTCACAACGCGCGATAAGGGATAGCTGTCTACTCTCCATCCGTCTTACGCTTTTTCGATCAGGTCACGTGTCCTGACGCGAGTTTAAGATTTTATACCCATTACAGAAAAAGTGCTCAACGCCGCTAAAGAAGTTTTCACTTCAAAAATATTTAGCAATTTCGCAACTTTTCGCAACTTTTCCCTACTCCTTCGAAACGGCTTGGACCTTTAGAAACATTTTTACACATAAAAATTGGTGGTTAAATATTCTTCAAAGTGAACATTGCATATGTAAATCAATCAATAACTCGCAGAGAAAATGGATTTAAAACGCTTTCCGGGCGCTGCTGGCCGCAAATAAATGCACAGATTTGCGTACTGCCGCCTAGGCGAGTGCGAGAGTTGCGTTCACATAATTTCGGTCAGATGGTTCAAGGGACTATACGCCTTAACAGGGAAATGGGCCAGATGTATTCAGCTGTGTAAGGCTCAGTGCACACTGCAACTGCCACAGAGTCAGACAGAACGTCGTCTCGTATAGTTTGGGAGAGGCCTATGCCAAACAGTGGACGTCTTTAGGTTGAAATGATTTTTAATAATGGAAAACAACCCATTTTTTACGACATAAAGTCATGCTTTACTGCGATCCCACCTGATGGTAAGCAATGATGTAATCGTTGATGGTGAAGTGCTATGAGCTTATTTACTCTATCCTTGAAGACACCTAAATTATAATCGGACGAGAAGACCGCAGCAGGATAATTGTTCCAGTCCTTCGATGTATGCGGTTTAAACGACGAGGCGAAGCGAGCTTATACGTGAATGGATAGAAAGCAGAAGGCAAATTGTTCCAGACCCGAGACCTATGATGTACCTACGTGACGACGAAACGAGACATTTAGTCCGGGACGTAGAAGTGGCGACAGTGCTACTCCTGTAAAAAATTTCAAATATATATCCAAAGAGAAGGACCAATATGCAACTTTATCGGCAATACCCAGTCGTGCAACTAATCAAAATCAATCGTAATTTCGCTCGAAATTATCTATCGAGCTCATCAGAAAATTAAATAACCAAATAAAACACACGACAATTACTTAACTCCTTTAATAACGAACGTGAGAAAGTCGTTTAATTTAAATAATAGCGCACATACAGGTTCCAGACCGGTCGCACTAGTGTCGCAATTTAGGAAACTCAATAATGTAACTGGTTGTTTTGCAAAACTAAGTTATTTATTGAACTAAATTGTTTTTTTTTTAGGGTTCTGTACCTCAAAAAGAAAAAAACGGAACCCTTATAGGATCACTTTGTTGTCCGTCCGTCTGTCTGTCTGTCTGTCAAGACCCTTTATCTCGAGAACGCGTGGAGGTATCGAGTTGAAATTAAAACCATATACTCAAGTTTGCGGTCCCTTGGAGCTGTGAAAAAATCAAACTTTAAGTTAACTAATAAAAAGGATACGGCCATATATCTACATAAGTCACAAAAAACGTATATATATTTCGATTCTCTCAAAGGAATTAAATTTCATGGGGCACTTCCCGTTGACCTAGAATTCTGTTTGCCATAAAGCAAGGTCATATAGCACAGGTATAGGAATAAGTCTGAAAACAGTAGGTAAGTTTGTTGTTACCTGATCATGATCATCATCATTATCTTCTTGCTCTTGTCCCATTTTATTTGGGGTCAGCGCAACACGTTTTTTTTTTCCATTCTGTCCTGTCACTCGTCACGCTATCACTAACTAACTACTGCTACTAACCCTTTTCTTTTGTCACTTCTAACACAATCCATCCATCTAACTATGTCACAAAAAGAAAATCTTTTTTTGCAATTCCGAAAATCTTAGAAACTCCATTCGGGAATGGTAATTTGTACGGAACCCTCAGTGCGCAAGTCCGATTCTAACTTGCCCAGTTTTTTTCCAGATTGTAGTTGAGATTGATAACTTCTTACGTGCAATAAGCAATTTATTCAATACTTTTATTCAAACTTCAACTTTGTAATGTTTATCTGATATTGACATCATAAAGTTATAATACTCGTACATAAGTCGTTGATTTATTAGAAGTATAGAGGATCATATATTTTTTTGGTTCTTTTAAACTTTGTACTGTAATCTCGAACAAATGACAAAAAACGTTTCTTTAAGAGGATGTGTAATAGTTAATTTTATAAGCCATTGCATGATGTCAACATTTATCTATCCATTTATGTGTTTATGTCAACTTGTGAATATTCAAATTAGCCCAGCAATTAACAAGTTTCGTTTTTGGAGCGTGTACGTTGATTAATGTCCCCTTTTCTGGGAATTGAAATCTAGAACTACGACAAGCACGATACTGACAACACGAAGAATCGCCAAACTTAAGTGGCAATGGGCAGGGCACTTTGCTTGTAGAACAGATGGCCGTTGGGGCCGAAAGGTTCTGGAATACGTACCGGAAGACGTAGCATTAGAAGGCCTCCTACAAGGTGGACCGATGCGCTGGTAAGGGTTGCATGAATCCAATGGATGCAAGACGCACAGGACCGTTCATTGTGGCGACACTTGGGGGAGACCTGTGTCCAACAGTGGACGTCTTTCGGCTGAAAAGATGATGATGATGATCATGATGAAGCTAGAACTACATTAGAACGACGCGCACGTGGGTCACGCCTGATTTGTATGTAGAGTCGCGTGGCGTGGCGTGGATCTAGTGTAGCTCTACAAGACTAGTTTCCAATAAAATGTTTGAAGACTGACGCGCCCAGATCTTTGTGTTTGGCACACGTGTTAGCAGTGCAGTTCCCCTTTTGTGCAAACTGCAAAGAACATGTAATATACCGTACACACCCATGTAACAAATTGAAATTGGTATCTACCATTAGATAGCTCTGAAAATACATATATTGATTGTATGGGGGCAACTTTGTAGCTTGCGGAGGAAATAAGATATTCGACGTTGCAATTGTGACGTTTGACGTTCGATTTGTTTGTGGTTTCTTGCTGGGATCGAGAAGGAGAAACAAACTTACTGACTACAACCCACCTGTGTTCCTTCGCGGGCTTGTGGACGGTGAGCAATGGGTAGCTTGCTGTCCGACCATCCGCCAACTGTCCGGACCGAGCCCAAGTCGTCGACGGCGCGCACTGTTCCCGCGCGCCTCAAGGAATTGTCAGCAACAGCAGGGGCTCAGCCGGGTCGATGCCTACTGGGGCCACGGTTAGCTCCGAAAGGGAAGCTCGGCCCCAGTATGGGTGGGTTTTTTAGTCAGTAAGAGTCTGACACTATCTCCCGCTCCGCCCAAGGGTCATGGATGTCATTTAGATGATTTTTACGCACCAAAAGAAAAATCTGTGTTTCTTTAGTTGCCAGGTTTGCGAACTCTTTTGAACAATCGAACACTCCATTATATCAGTCCATACGTAATGTTGGACTGGTCTTTTAGTATGGTCGTTCTTTTCATGAAAAACTTCTTCCATGGAATCGAATAGAAAACCTACATTCCATCCAAAGGTTGTCTATAAATAATCGCTTTTAGCAATAAGACCGGCCCATTGTGTCATCCTATTAATTTTAAGTTTCTCAAGTGATTTTTATTTTTGGTGTACTTACTATAAAAATATATATCTATCTATCTATCTACGTACGATGTAGGCAATTAGAAGGGTAACTAACCCTAAATATTCCACATAAAACCTAGCAAAAGCAATAATTTACACACTCCTTAAAAACAGTTTTAAACGAACGTTGACTGCAAAAGATAAAGTGCGAAAAGACACGAAACCAAATGTGGGTCAAATTATTTTCATTACACTGTAACGTAGAACATTGCAGTATGATCGTATGCTTCAGTTTATAATGCGGTACAGTCACAAAATAGATAGGTACAGAAGTCAATCTACATACAAAGCGCGCTCGAGCAACGCACACATAGACACCGCTCACAGACACGATATCTCCACAAAATAGATAGGTACAGAAGACAATCTCATGTATGTACTTCACTTTTTATATCTATGCTCGGTGGACGCACACTAATGAGCTTTTGAGCCGGAACTGTTCGACGAGCGGGCTGAGACGCTCCGATGTATCGTGTCCGTGAGCTGTGTCTATGTGTGCGTTGCTCGAGCGCACTTTGAATGTAGATTGACTTCTGTACCTATCTATTTAGTGGTACAGGGCAGTGCAAATTAATCAACCCGAGAATGCTATCGATTTCCCTTGCGACCGTGAGAGAGCAAATATTTTTGAAATAGAGATGTTACGAAGGATTGATTCAGATTCCGAAAGTTCGGAACTTCTGATTGATGCACCTCCAATTCTGATTACAGTTTCGATATATAAATTGTAATCGGAACTTAACAAACGAAGATACATTTTTTCTTTCATCAGAGAAACCTTGTAGTATAATTGACAATGGGTTTAAAAATCAGATACGGACTATTTTTATTTAAGAAAAATAACGGTTTTTAAAAAAACAATTCCGACCTACTATATAGTCTCTAACATTGTTTGGTTGCGGTTGTTAGACATAACTCTTTCCGCCATTGATTTCTCATACAGTCCCTCAAAATATGGCCCAGACTTCACTATTGGCGAAAAGAAAAAAAAAATCATGCCAGCTATTTATGGCAAATGTTTCATTTCCCCTTTTCCCTACTCAGTTTGGCTAGATCAAGCTTATTGATTTATCCACTGATTCAAACGGCATGGTGGTGACCGACCGCCAATGTTACTCATTCAAGCAGTGGTTTTCGAGTTGTAACGGCCTCGACTTCAAACATTGCTCTCAAAACAGTGGAGAAAAACATCGTGAGGAAACCGGCATGTCCTAGAACCAAAAATTCGAAAACATGTGGCATTCACCAACCCACACTGGGCCCGCGTGGTGAATTACGGTCCCTCTCCTAGAGAGGAGGCCTGAGTCCCAGCAGTGGGAACGTTAAAAGGCTGACTATAATGTATGTATGTAACCTAAATAAAACGACGCTGATTCTCATCAGTTGACCGACGTTTGATACTGTCAGTCAATTGAACATTTCGATTCCCGCCACAATAACAATCCATCGAGTGCATCGATTAAGCGATCAATATCGATGTTATCGAGTGATCTGGAGTTCCAATAACATCAATAAACTAAGGATGCAGTAGCCATTATTGCATATTTCATTTAGGCAATCAATCGTCATTCGCTTAAGGGTGATGCTCAAAGTTATCTCGCAAAGTTCAAATTTTCTGCAATTTTCTTGTTGTTGTTTTTTTCCTAAAAATATATTGTTTTTATTTTTAAGTTTGCAGGTCATCATAATAAGATCATCATAAACATCGTAAAAGTATGTCCTCCTTTTCATGAATGATTTGATGGATATGATTTTCATGAATGAAATTTCAATGATTTTAATGTATACGTATTACGCCTGCTAAACCTATTTTAGTTATTTTTTACTAGCCCTTACTGTCCCACTGTTGGGCAAAGGCCACCACCAAGCCCTCCCAAGCTTTGTGGCTCTAATCAATCCTCGTCATACGCGTCCAGATCTTCCCGCCACCTCTTCCTAAGAGGCGACGGTGGCGGAGCTTTCTTTCTATAGGAACCTACTGTGTGGCGACGGCAACGCTTGCCCAGCGGTCCCTGTTCATGCGGCTGACGTGATTAGTTCATAATTTAATTACTTAAAATAAAATTTTATTCTGAGCTGCCTAAAACTTGAGAAAAAATTAAGTTCGTGAGTTATTCTGGCGGTTTCATCATAAGGAGGTAAAGTACAAACTATACCACCATCAGAGACCCTACCACGAGTTCCATTTGACGACCTGAACTGAACTATTAAAGGGATGGAACTTGACTGTAGCTCCCTCTTTCTCGCTCTCACGTTTGACATTTTAAAATGTCATGGTAAGGCTCCTGATAAGATTTAGCACTTGGAGTACCTAATGGCCATATTTATTTTAAACGTCATCTTCCAAGTTGCCAGTCATAAAATCTGCTAGTTGAAAAACTGCTTATAGTCTGTCTAATAAGTCAACCGACTTGGGAATTTTGTATAATATTTAATCATTTAAAAATAAATATGTTCGTTTATTTTTATAAGTTTCTTCTGTTAGTAAACAATGATCTCTATCTCTTAATCAACCTTGATTATTGATCCCGTGTTGACTACATCAGATTTCATTAAATTCTAATAATTACTCAAGTAGTTTAACTTATTAGACATACTCTATTCATGTTTTTTATAGGCTCGTGTTTTATCACTATCTCACCTGATGGTATACCGTGATGTAGTTGAAGTTGAAGCTTGTTTGCATAAAATTCCATCCATACATGCCTAGCTTTAAAAATATTTTTTTTTTTTTTTTTTTTTATTAATGATAGGCTTGCGTTTGACCACTATCTCACCTGATGGTAAGCGATGATGTGGTCGACGATGAAGCACGCTTGCCTAGAAGAAACCTATTCACTCTCGACTTAAAGACTCCTAAGTTGTAGCTATCAGGAAACACAGACTCCGGCAGGGAATTCCACTCCTTGGCTGTACGCACAATAAATGTGTTCGCAAAACGTTTTGTGCGTATGGGTGGGATGTCTACCATGTACCGGTGGCGCAACGCTGTACGTCGTGTGGTCCGATGATGGAACGGACTTGGCGGAATTAGATTGTGCAATTCCAGTGCACACTCCCCGAAATGTAAACGATAGAAAACCGACAGACTAGCAACTCGGCGGCGATGCTCAAGGCTTTGGAGCTTCGACTCTACAAGTGCATCATTGCCGATGATTCTCTCAATCGACTCCAGCGCATCAAGCTGGTATTTGGCAGATCCATCCCAAAGATGAGAACAGTACTCCATACACGATCGAACTTGGGCTTGATAAAGATTGAGCAGCTGTTCCGGCGTGAAGTACCGTCTCACCTTTGCTAAGATCCCCAATTTTTTGGCAGCCAGTTGAGCCTTTGCATCGATGTATGAGCCGAAATTGAGAGTAGATGATAACGTAACTCCAAGAAGCTCAAGGTGGTCGGTTATCGGCACGGTTACACCCCGGAAAGTTGGAGCCGGGTGGAATTGGCTCCGTTTGGCGGAAAAAAGACACGCCTGGGTTTTAGATGCATTGAACTTGACCAGATTGGCGTCGCCCCAATCGGAGACCGCCTTCAAGGACGAGTTCAAGCGTTCAACCATAGCCTCTCGGGATGACTGGATCTGTGTCCCGCTAGCTCGTGCGTCAGATACATATCTCTCAGCAACAGTGCTGTCGTCTGCATACCCAAAGATACCGGGTTTAAGTAGATCATTTATGTGCAGCAAAAACAGCGTCGCCGAGAGCACTGACCCCTAAGGGACCCCGGCATTAATATCCATTTGACCGGACGAGCAGCCATCAATAACCACTCGGATGGTTTTAGGGTTCCGTACTCAAAGGCTAAAACCCTATTACTAAGTTTCCGCTGTCTGTCCGTGTGTCCGTCTGTCGCCAGGCTGTATATCATGAATCGTGATAGTTAGTCAGTTGAAATTTTCACAGATGATGTGTTTCTGTTGCCGCTATAACAATAAATACTAAAAAACAGAATATAATAAATATTTAAGGGAGTTCCTATACAATAAACGTGATATTATTGCCGTTGCTACGGACGGCGGGACATAAGGAACCCTTGCTGCGCGAGTCCGACTCGCACTTTTTTATCTTCTTCCCTTTATTTGGGCAGGCTAAAGTCTTAAATTATAAAAGTATAGTCACTTTGTTTTCTATTAAAATGTGAATGTAAAGCAATCTAATGCTTTAGCAGTTTCGCTAAAATAGCCAATGCTATAATAAAATTCTCAAATCCATTTTACCGAGATTGCTCCTGTTTCAATGATTCCACATATTGATCAATTGTGCAGACATTCAAATACAAAACTCCACCAATTTTAAATCACAATATCCACTAGGTATCAATTTGCGAATACTTAAAACAGACACTGAACTTGATCCAAAAAAAATCTCGCCAAAAACCCTTTTTTTTTCGATGGGAAAAATCATCCAATGACAACCCCCGCTCTTGGGCGGAGCGGGAGATAGTGTCAGACTCTTACTGACTAAAAAAACCCATCCCGTTCCTTCAAGCCTTCATACCGGGGCTCGAGCGCCCTTTCGGATAACCCTGGCCCCAGTAGGCTTCGACTCGGCTGGGCCCCTGCTGTTGCTGACAACTGCTTGAGGCGCGCGGGAACATTGCGCGCCGTCGACGACTTGGGCTTGGTCTGGACAGTTACCGGACGGCCGGACAGTGAGCTACCCATTGCTCACTGTCCGCAAGCCCGCGCCTACGGTGGCTGGAAATCGGGATCGGAATCCCGGCGGCGGCGAGAGCGCCGTTGCTTTAATGCGGTCGGCCTCCTCTTTAGCGAGCATTACTGCTTCGCAGAAGTCGGCGTCCGCCTGCCACTCCTCCTCGCTCCGGACCATGGCCTCAACCAAGGCCCGGCGCGAGAGGTCTCCGCCGCCGATCACCCCCACGAGGGCACGGCGATGCTCCGCCGCCAAAAACCCTTGAATAATGACGGCGTTGATATAGAAACGTAACCAACTAATAATTTTTTTATCAATGGACTAAAATATCGTCGATCAATCATTACAACACTATCGAGACAGTTCGTCTGAGGTCAACTGTAAATATTTAATAATTAATAGGTTATAATTGAAGTTCTCTCTTTTGATGTAACGCGCGGGTTATCTCTGTTTTCTTTGACGATTAACCCGTTATATGGCCGGAACGCGGATCCACGCGGGACACAATAACTTTTTAATTGTGTCTCTAATTACGGCATACGAAAGGGATATTATTAAGATTGAAAGGGATTAAAGGGATATTATTGGGGGCGAAAGGTTCTGGAGTGGCAACCGCGTACCGGAAGACGCAGCGTTTGAAGGCCTCCTACAAGGTGGACCGATGACCTGGTGAAGGTAGCGGGAAACCGGTGGATGTGGGACGAACAGGAACGTTCGATGTGGCGACGCTTGGGGGAGGCCTATGTCCAACAGTGGACGTGTATCGGCTGAAATGATGGTGAAGATGATGAAAGGATATTATGATATTGTATGTTTTTGTTAACTGTTTATGTTTTTTCCTGATAGACGTTGAATGTTAAAAGGGACTTCACGAATGATGACCAAAGATCGGAATCAGGTGGTTATACATGTACTTACAGTGATTTCATACAGTGAAAGAATAAAGTGGATATGCCTTAAATCCCGAGATTAATAAAAGAGCAGATTTTTTTTTTATGACACTATCAGAAATATAGCAGAAAAAAATTCATCCTGCATATTTATGCAGGAAGAATTTTCACGTTACTAGACGTGGAAGAGGAAGTGTATTATAAAAGTATTAACCTCACTAGCTGTGCCCGGGACTTCGTTCACGTGGACTACGGGATTTTAAATTTATTTTTTCTAAAATAAACGTAGCCCATGTTACTCCTTATTACATCAGCTACCTGCCAAAAAAAAGTCCCATCAAAATCGGTCCAGCCATTTCAGAGATTAGCCTGGACAAACAGACAGACAAAAATTGTAAAAAATGTTATTTTGGTGTATGTACCGTATATATACAAGGTGCAGTTTTAAAACTGCACAATATTTCAGGAGGTTGTAATAAAACTCATAAATAATCATGTAAAAAAACGATACCTGGTCAATAATCAGTAATACTTGTTATTTAATTTTTTAATTACACTAAACTAAATCGATTGATCGATGGCCGCGGGGGCGTGGCTAGGGTGTGGCGTGCGGGATGATGATTGGATGATACATTATTTATGAAACTATCGTTGCGAGTTAGTGTGTGTGAAAACGCCCTTTATTGTTCCGTGTTTGTGTGTGTGAAAAAAAGCGCGGTTATAAAAAAAAAAAATTACCTACTTATTTTATTATTGATTCGGGTCGAGAATCACTAACATAATTACCTCCTGAAATATTTTGCAGCTTCAAAACGACACCTTGTATTATATTCATATGCATGTAGTTAAAAACAGTTATTTCAATATTACAAAAAGACACTCCAATTTTATTTATATGTATAGATGTACCTCATTTGACGTAGAGAGATGTTTTTCAATGAAAAATACTAATAAAAATCTTATGTTATCTTATCTTTGTTTTAATTGTCTTATCTATCCCTAAGGTTTTTATCATTATTTATTTGTAATATTGTTGGCCACGTGAGATTGTTCATTAAAAATCCTGAGAAGATCCATATTAATATCAACATTTTGATGCAAGTACACGAATAACTCGACCTAATTCCCACCCCTGATGATGATACCGTAGTTTTTTTTGGTTTTATTTCCCTGAAACCTGGATTCAGTCTTATCCTTGCTGAGTCGTCTCTCTTTACCATAGCCAGAGCGAATTTTGTATGACAATAGATTGTGCTAAGGCGAATGTATGTCGTACTTCGCTTAGGACTGCTACCGTATTAAAATAACAAAACCATTGAGTCAAGAAACCCGTTACAGTACAATAAATTCACGCCCTACATAAAAAACAATGCCAAAAACTGTTAGAGGAAAGTACAAATCCATGTTCTCGTAGATTGTACAGTCCTAAAGTAAGTGTATTCCATCTGCATGGGCCGGTCGGAATGAGTTCATTGTCCTCCGAAATTAGGACCATTAGGAGCTTCCTCTTTATTCTTCGTTTATTCGGTTGTAAAACCTGAGTATTTCAGACTTGTCACCTTTTCAAATCCATGAAAAAAAAACTATGATTTTGTATAATAGCTAACCTAATTCCGCCAAGCCCGTTCCATCATCGGACTACCAGACGTACGGCGCCACCGGTGCATGGTGGATATCCCACCGACACGCACAAAACGTTTTGAGAACACATTCATTGTGCGTGCAGCTAGGGAGTGGACTTCCTGCCGGAGTCTGTGTTTCCTGATAGCTACAACCCGGGAATCTTTAAGTCGAGAGTGAATCGGTTTCTTCTAGGTAAGCGCGTTCCATCGTCGACCGCATCGTCGCTTTCCATCAGGTGAGATAGCGGTCAAGCGCGAACCTATCAACAATAAAAAATAGTAGTAATAACAAAAGTTACAATGATTTAATCAGATCGTTTGAAAACACATTTGTTTTACACAGAATATTGTCTACAGTACTCAAGCTGTACAAACACATTTCTCATAACGAACATTTGCATAGAACTCCAACACCCGTAGGTATGAAATACTCAATACTTTTTGACAACACTCACATGTTTCAACATTGTGTGAGTTCACTCCACCCATAATAATTTTTTTTTAGTTAAAAATCATCCAATGATTTCTTCCGCTTTAGGGCGGAGCGACAGGGCGTGTCAGACTTTTATTGACTAAAATTCACTCCTATGATCCTTCTTTGCCTTAGGACTATATTTCACCGAAATACCATGGAGGCGCAACCAGTCGCCGCTACTAACAAAATGTATATAGCTCCTCTATAGAGAGTTACTCACCTGTACCCCTAGCCAAGTTGCTAATCTGCAATCGTTTACGCTAGCAGAAAACTTCAAATGCACGGAAATGACGTCATCTCAACGCTCAGTCACGTGGTCACAACAAAAGAATTGGCGGCGCGACTAACTCGAAGCGTTCGGCGCAAGCGAAACGGTTGTAACTTGACCAGGGGGGCTGGTGTCCGTTTGCTTGCGCAACCAATTTGGTGGCGCGACCAGCTCGGACGTGTGGCGACTCTGGTGTCTGTATAGTGTCTAGTTTGGTAGCCTAGGGCTATATTTTACCGGGACACCAAGACAGCGCAACTGGTTGCGCCGCCATGGTGTCCCGGTGAAATATAGCCCTTAGGTCACGTTACCGCTGGCGCGACTTCTTATTTTTATTCTCACCATAATTAATATCAACTAACAACTCCCTAACCAACGCTCCTTTGTTCCCAGACAACCTGCATGCAATCCCGAAGATCCGACAAGAAATCAAACACCTTTCCCTTCATGCTCCCAGATAGGGTTACCATCTATCCGTGTTTCCCCGGATTTGTCCTAGTTTAAAGGGCAGTCGGAGAGCATCCAGGCAGAGGCTTATATTTAGTCCGGGTTTACAATTTTTAAGAAATGTGAAATCATCACCGAGCCCGAAGCCACCGATCGGTTTAAATATTTTTAAAAGTACGTAGGTACTAACTTTTAAAGGTATTCTGTTTTACTTATAAAACACAGTATGTATTTGGATGTACACTGAGGCTAATATAAGTCCAAGATCGTAGTTTTTGCAATCGTGTATTCTGTATTTCTCATAAGAAAAAAAGAGTGCGTTGGCGCTCAGGTACAGTACAAAGTAGAAAAGTAATATTTTACATTTGACACGAATGAAGTTGAATGAACGTAATAGTGATGCGAAATTAGGAATGAAAATAGTGAGGCGAAATGAGCCGTAACAGTATTTTATTTCAAGAATGAAATTTTTTGTAAGAAAGTTCTGTTTTGTAACTCAAGATGGTGAGAGACGCTATGTTTAATTTTAAGTTGACTTAAAGCAATTTGAATAATTTTTGATTACACGAAATAAGTTTTAAAAAAAGTCGTTATAGTCACCCCACATTTTGGAGCTCAGAACGCGGACATGTCTGGGTTCCAAAATCTGGGGTTTTAACGCTTCTTGTCCTGGTTCCCAGATCTTAGAGATGGCAACCCTACTCCCACAGTTCCATACAAAGTGTACCTTATTCATCATCGTGGTTCATTCTTAAATAAATATGTGAAGTTGGCTGCCATTGTTCAGGTGTTTCGCACTTAGAATACTGACTCACGCGCTGAGAATTTCCTGCAAAAGTATTTGAATAGAGGCCTTGGTTTTGAACCTGAAATGTGGAGGTAGGGTTGAACTGGTTTTATTTGAGTAGACGTAATTTTTTAAGGGTTGACTTTTGCAAACCAACGTCACAACCAAGGTGACCTTGCTTGTTTAAATCTGTGTAGACAGCAGTTGTAATCCATGACCTTCAACGCCCTTGGTTGGGGGCACCTCTCCCCAACCACCGAACGTTTTGGCGCGTGGTTTACATCCATGTAGCCGCAACACAAACCAAACACTCAAACCAAGCTCCAGCCAAAGTCACGAGAACCAAAGAACGCTAGTTTGCAACCGGCTGGTCCATCCTTTTTCCACCTGCCTTTATAATAGGTAGATGCAAAAAGAAGGGTGTTAAAAATTGGACAGTAGCATACGAATATGTCTGTTTATGGCCATAAACGGGTGAACCGATTTGTATGTAATGGTTCTTGGATATGTTTGTTCGATTATTTTTTATATAGACCTTTGCCCCACAATAAGAATTACTACTGTATAGTGGGTTGGTTCACAAACATGTAATCTCTCATATTTCAGACCTTTACAGACCACCCATGAAGTATTGAAACATCATCTACCCTTTCTGAAACATCTGTAAACTGGACGTGAATTAACTGTCACAGCCAAAATACAGCAGAGTCTATAAGTTTCAAATAAAGCAAACCCTTATGGACAAAAGCGTCTAGAGATTCGAACCGCTCAATACTTGCTATTTGACTAGAAGGCGGTCGCAGACATGAACTTACCCTTTGACTAGACGTCGGTTACAGTAGTTAAAGTTACATTAGACCTGCAGTATCACGCTAATGGAGATCGATCGTCGCTGACATTGGCAGGTACAAAACATTCGTGTTTCATAGAAACTAAACTTCTGAAGAATTGATATTAAGAATCATAATAATACCATAAAGAAGAATGTTTGTGAGTGTATGTTTTTTACTTCGTCACGCTCGAAGGGCGAATGGATTAAACTTGGTACACGGTTAAATTATACCTTGGAATAGAGCATAGGATACTTTTTATCCAGGAAATATGTTCCCTTCAGACAAGTTTCTTCTTCAACGCGGCCGAAGCCGCTAGCAGCAGCTAGTGTAGCCTAAAACCGTTTGCTTTGTTAATAGCTTTTTTTTTGAGGGTGGAATGTCATGAAATATCTTGTCCAGCTCTGGGTGGATTGAGAGTGTTTGACTTTTACTGGCTAAAAACCACCCGTGTTACTTTAGTTACCGGCTGCGTTTCTGAGTGATGGTAACTCTCTCGTATAATCGCATTAAGTACTTGGAATCAGCGTAACTCATTTTCAACTTTCTGGTCTTCATTAACGGAAGCAATATCTTAGTACGATTCACGAATAAAGCAATAATGCCTTCTCACAATTTGACAGCTAAATTAATCGCAGGGGTAAAACACATAAGAAAATCGTAGATCTACGCATTAGTGTCTCCAAACTGATTTTTGCCGTGGCCATGGCGTACAGTTAAAACTCAAATGGCGCAAAGAAACCAGTGATGTTTAGAAAAATATTCCCACCATAAAACCTAGTTATCTTCCATGAGCTGTCGCGACGAATACACAATTTACCAATTCAATAGCCACATGAATATCTAGTCCAGTTTGAAATTCAAATACATACATGTCTGGCTGTTTATATTACAATCGAGACGGTTTGTTTCACAACAAATATGAAAATGTTTTCACAATGCTTGCTCCTTGGTTATTTAGTTCCCAGGTTCACACGACCAGACTACGGCATTCGAAAGTGTTGCCATAGCTGGCAGGCTGTAGAACGCAAGACATATGAAGGAACATAGGTGGGCTTTAGTCAGTCGAAGTCTGAGTCTCCCTCTCGCTCTACTCAAAGCGAGAGAAGTTGTTTTTAAGATTTCCCATAACAAAAAAAAATCACATGCAATAGTTTTTGGTGTACCTCGGGGCTAGATTCTGTGTCCTATTTTGTTTCTTAATAAAAAGTAGTAACTATGTACATATTTATGTAAGCATGCGTTCTTCAGATATATTTTAGCTGAGACTTAAATTCAGGAAGGAAGTTAAGTACTCTGCAACTGAAAAGTTGGACAGTGAAACGTGACTTTGCCAAAGTGTATTTCGAACTGGAAGATAAATACTATTTCTTAGTTTTAAAAGATGTTATTTAATGAAAATTTCAAGCATGATTAGACATACCAACTAAGTGGGTTATTTATTATTTATTTATAATTTCAGTAACAACATCGTAACCGCTCACACCAATGCGATGCTATTACGTAGTTCTATAATCATTATAAAATCATAATACAATTTTCATGCAAATTAAAAACAATAAAGTACAATATTTGAAAACATGTGTAGGGTGATTGGATACATGATGTTTTTAATTATAAGTTGTAGATATACCTAGCTTGTGCCAGTGGGTTTTAGCAAATTATCCAAAGAGAACGTACTCCCGGGGTAAAAAGTATCCTAGGTCTTATTCCAAAACATCGTCTACCCATGTGCCAATTGTTGTCCGAATCCGTCCTGAGAAACAACACATATACATACAAACAAACTTTCGTCTTCATAGTATTAATGTGACGAAGTTGAAAGTGAAGAAACGGAAGTTATAGGTGAAAATAAAATCTGCACTAATATTATGAAGCTGAACAGCTTGTTTGAACGCGCTAATATCAGGAACTACTGATTGAATTGAAAAAATCTTCTAATGTAAGATAACCTATTTATCGAAGAAGGCTATTGGCTATATTATACAACATCACGCTATGACCAACAGAAGCTAAGCAGTAATCGAAGAAAATGTAAAGGACAGCTAGTTCTATACCTATAATCCCCTAGATACTAGATATTATTCACTATATTCAGACGTCTACAAAGTTAACCTTTACTTAATCCCAGACGACTCAGTGATAGAGCAGTATTTTTGGCCTCAATCAATAAAGAAGACAAGCACTGTTTGGCCCAGTCACAAACAGACTATCTGATGTTAAAATCAATACAGCGACGGATAACAATAACTTGTGAGGTTTCGGGCTTCTAAAATGTGTAACCAAAACCTTATGTTAATTCTATTATGTTTGAGTTTAAAGTTACCTCATACTGTATTGTATTTTCAGTATTTATCCGGGTACATAGAATATAAGTAGGTATGTTTGGAGAAGGTTTGAAAGTGTCGCTAGTCACTGAAAAGTTAAAAGGAAATCGTTCGTCTGGATATGGCCATATCCAGTAACTCCTGGTAACTGGTTAATCCCTTGGCTTTCCAAGGGATTAACCAGTTACCAGGAGTTACACGTATATATGTGGATGAATGTAGACAGAGGCTAGAAAAAATGGATGGATTGTGCGAGGTCTGACCTTGTAGAAAAGCACGTGACTAAGAGCTTTGCGGATAAGGAGGCTATATAGAAAAAATGGATTGATTATGTAAGGAGTAATGTGAAAGAAAAGAGAGTCAGTGATAGCGTGAAAGTTGACAAGACAGAATGGAAGAAAAAATGTCTTGCGGCGCCGACCCCAAATAAACCGGGACTAGGGCAGGAAGATAATGATATCAGAACATAGAAATTAATATATTAAAAGTTTGGAAGTATTGCCAGTGACTGAAAAGTTCAAAGAGAACCGTTTGTCTTGTTACGGTCATGTGAAGAGGAAGGATGAAACACACGTGACTCAGAGTAATGCGGATAGAGAAGTTTTTTTTATGGTGGAAAAATCATCTAATGACAACCCCCGCTCTTGGGCGGAGCGGGAAATAGTCAGACTCTTACTGACTAAAAACCCACCCCGTTCCTTCAAGCCTTCATACCGGGGTTCGAGCTATCTTGCGAAACTATATAGAAAAAAAAATGGATACATTATGTAAGCTGTAAGGAGTAATATGTAAGAAAAGGGATTCTTTGATAGCTGACGGTTTACAAGTCAGAATGGAAGAAAAAAAAATCGTGTTGCATTAACCCCAAGTGACATGTTAAAAAGGCTATGATGAGAGGATCCAGCTGAATACTAGCCTGAATTTATCCATACCATCATGGATAATCAGACTAGTATTCAGCTTGATCCGGTTAGATTAGATTTCTCAAAAACAGAAAAAGAAATCAGATAAAAGATATTAATGGCAAATCTGTGTTTTATCAGAGAGAAAGCAATTCAAAGAGATTTAAATGGTCCATTTTAAATTGTTGTTTTGGTAGCTTGAAGTGTTTATTTCTTTATTTATTTCCAAAAAAATCAGAAGCAATTACTTTGCTAATAGTTCGCAAACAGACGTGAAATACTTCGGCAAATGTTTTGAAAGTACATTTGCTTAACTTTATTTTTTATAGCCATTTTAAATGAGGTTGTTTGTAAATGTATGCTTTTTTTGCAGTCGTTAGACAACTCCTCCCGCTCTGGCTGGAGCAAGAGCTAGTGTCAAACTTTCCTTGAGTCCATCAGTTACCCTGTGTGTTCTAGGGTCGTGGTAACTCATTCTAATAATCCTGCAGCTCAGGTAGGCATCGCCCCTAACGAGTCCCGTCAATCATGGTGTCATCTATTTGACGAGCGACGCACCGTTGTTGAACGGAACCGGAGGTCCTACCGCGAGATCTTTTGACTACGTAAACTGAACTGTTAAATGGTTGGAGCCAGATAGGGTGTAGGGGTGTAGCTGTACCTTCCAGTCGCTCTTTCTTGCTCGCACGCTTGACATAACACGTCATGGTAAAGCCCCTGATCCTTATCAAACGGCGAGTTCTCTATTGCTCTCCGGCTGGGCCTACGGAGCCTTCGCACATTGAGGGGAGATCAAATTTATTATTAACTAGCTTTTGCCCGCGGCATCGCCCGCGTTTATAAAATATAGCCTATGTCACTCAGAAATAAAGCAGCTTTCTATCGGTGAAGATATTTTAGCAATCGGACCAGTACTCGTACTTCCAGAGATTACCTCCTACAACAAAAAAACAAACTTTACCTCTTTATTATATTAGTGTAGATGTCATCCAACTTTCTACTAGTCCATTAGTAGAAGGACAATTTAGGAACATAGTAATTCTAATCTCAAGTCTAAACCTGTCAGAAACACCTTGAATTCCTCTGTATTTTGAAGAGAGACAAAGACTTGGCCTTCTGAGCCTCGTTTAATTTAGCATCAAAAAGTGTAGTCAATGAGTGACTCTTCAAGTTTATCAAGTATCTGATTATACATGCATTGTAAGTTCCTAAAACTTTTCCGTTTACGTTGAAGGCTCTTATTAGACTGGAAGCCGACCTCAGGCTAGTTGGGAAAAGGCTAGAGAGGTAATGATTTGCCGAAATTGTCCTTCTACTAATGGACTAGCAGAAAGATGGCTATTATTTCCCTTCTACTAATAGAAAGATAGCTGCTATTGCCCTTCTACTAATGGACTAGTAGAAAGATGGCTACTATTGCCCTTCTACTAATGGACTAATAGAGAGATAGCTACTATTGCCCTACTAATGGACTAGTAGAAAGATGGCTACTATTTCCCTTCTACTAATGGACTAATAGAGAGATAGCTACTATTGCCCTACTAATGGACTAGTAGAAAGATGGCTACTATTTCCCTTCTACTAATGGACTAATAGAGAGATAGCTACTATTGCCCTTCTACTAATGAACTAGTAGAAAGATAGCTACTAGTCCATTAGTAGAAGGGCAGTTTCGGAACGCGATAGTTCTAATCTCAAGTCTAAACCTATCATAAACACCTTAGATTTCTCTACATTTTGAAGAGAGATAGTGACTGGACCTTCTGAGCCTCGTTTAATTTAGCATCAAAAAAGTGTAGTCAATAAGTGACTCTTCAACTAATCTATCAAGTATCTGATTATACATGCATGTAAGTTTTAAAATCTTAGCGTTCGTGTAGGAGGCTCTTATGAGTCAATGAGGTAAACAGTCTAGCGGTCGTAGGTTCAAGGTCTGTGCGCGTTATTTTATTGTGTTTGCTTTCTTGCGAACTTGCTCCCGATTTTAACTGCAATGCACCAGTGTTGCGGGTTGTGTATAGGGATCTGATGTGTTTTTTTTTCAAGGCAAGAAGAGATCATACAATGACTTCTTCCATTTTATGGTGGAGCATGAGGTTGTGTCAGACCTTACTGACTAAAACCACACTTGTGTCCTTCAGTTGTCTTTTGAGTTCTAGGATCGCGGGTTTGCTTTTCAGAAAATCCCCATGGCCGTAGCGGACATCGGCCTTGCTGGGTCCCTACAGTATCATAGATATCTCTTTGAGGCGCAAGTGGAACACTACGCATCGTATGATCTGATATGTGCAGTTAAATTTTGTGATTGAAGGATCTGGTTCGGTCTTGCACTTCTATGCTCTTTTGATGTTGCCAAAACGTATTGCTGTTCGCCTAGCGTTTTCCCGGCGTCAGCTTTCTCGCACTTCATTGTAGACTTTGTTTTCGATATTTACAGACTACTTTATGAAGAACTTCTTATTTACGTTCTTGGATAAATACCTTACAAATAGAACGCTCAATATTTTATAATCTATGCGGACGGCGGCGTTCGCTTGGTGTTTGATCAGTGCAATGACTTTTTTGTCAATCAAAGCTCTCATCATCATTTTAGCCGGAATTCGTTCACTGTTCGAAATAGACCTATTCATGCTATGCGTCTCGCATCCATCAGATTCCCGTGACCCTCACCAAGTCATCAGTCCATCTTCTGGGAGGCCTAACAACCTACCTATTTTCAGTAGGCACGCCCTTGCCGCTACAGAATTTTTCGGCCCCCATCAGCAAAGTACCCTGCCCACTGCCACTTAAATTTGGCGATTCTCCGGACTTTGGTTCGCCTGAGAATGTCTTAATTCCTGATTCAAATCAAGAACTTAATTTACTGTTATATAAAGATCTCTCTATCATAGTAAAACTTACTCATCACGGCTGACTCATAAACTCAGCCTTTGTTATCTTTTATGATCATTGTTGGCACAACAATACTGAGTACCTAAATATAATATTTGTAATGCGGAAAACTTTGCTGTTCCTTGTTCAAAAGACTGGAGTTACGGCCTAGAGTTGGGAAAGTGCCCAATAGGGAAAAGTTCACCAGATATTGTGCAACGAAATTTAGTAGGTAGGGTAAGAGCCTTCTTCTCTGTCGGTATCACTCTTGACAGAGTGGTCGTGGTCATCACTTCAGGTGTTGGTGGCAAGCATCACAACACACCGCCACTCCTCTCTGTTGGACGCATTCTTCGTGCATTCGTGTAGTGGTGATGACCCATTCACTGCAGCTTTTATAGATAAAAGATGCAGTGAAAGCTGCAACTCCGAACAAGCCGCTAGGTAGTCAAAATACAAATGTCAAAACGTGCCTCTTATATTTTTTGACAACTTTAGTTACCAAACAACGGAAGACTCACATTCATTTCAATACTATTGTCAAATACCGTCAATAACTCAATCCATCCTGTGTAGTTTGTGTCCACGTGGATAGCACAAATATTTTCGCCAAGGTTGTAGGCAGTACAAAACTATTCGAGAATAGTTTAACTGATAATAATACTCAGTTAACCCATTTGCAAAATGAACTCCTGAATATGTTTTTAACATGTACGTTCCGTGCTTGACTCACTTTTATTTAAATATGGAACTTATTAGGTAAATAAAGCCTCTTTTAGTAATAGGCCTCAAGAAGCCCGTGAAACTCATCTACTTTAAATTTATTTTTGTCTTGTAGTTTATTTTAATTGTTAATTTATTTTTGTAGCTGTCTTGATTAATTCTTGGTTACAACAAGCACCATGTGGATATTTAGTAAGAAGAAACTGACTGTGAATAATGCCTGAAGTTCAACAGGCATATAGAAATCTAGCGCTGGAGTCAGGAAGATTGTAAAGGTATAATCAAATAAAGAATACTTTTTGTATAATCTCTAATTTATAAAAACTGGCCAAGAGCGTGTCGGGCCACGCTCAGTGTAGGGTTCCGTAGTTTCCCGTCCGTCACAATAAGTGTACCCACTTATGAGTTTAAAAAAATGCTTGCATATACGATTATACTACAAACTTGTTCCAGAAATTATTTTGTTAACCTTTTTGTCTTTTTTGTACAAAAACTGTTCTTTCCATCAAGTTCAAAATGATTTTCCTAGAAAGTCCTTATAAAGTTCTACTTTTCAGATTTTTTCATATTTTCTAAACTTATGGTTCAAAAGTTAGAGGGGGACACACACATTGTTTTTTACTTTTGGAGCGATTATTTCCGAAATTATTGACATTATCAAAAAATGATTTTAGTAAACCCCTATTCATTTTTAAATACCTATCCAACAATATATCACATGTTAGGGTTGAAATTAAAAAAAAACACTTCCCATTTATATATAGGGGGACTACCCTAGTAAAACATTTTTTTCCAATTTTTATTTTACCACTTTGTCGGCGTGATTGATATACATATTGGTACCAAATTTCAGCTTTCTAGTGCTAACGGTCACAGAGATTAAGCGAGGGCGGACAGACAGACAGACGGACAGACAGACATGGCGAAACTATAAGGGTTCCTAGTTGACTACGGAACCCTAAAAACGAAATAACACTCGCTGATTAATCACGAAATCTCAGAAACTATGACACCTACAAACTTAGGCAGGTAGGATCCTTGTGGAGTGTAGACATCCGCTAAGAATTTTACGAAACTCCCCCCCTAAGGGGGTAGAACAGGGGTTGGAAGTTTGTATGGAGAAACCTACTTTTACGTGGGTGAAACCGCTGCAGAAGCTAGTTATGTTATAAATTTCAAATCTATTGCTACCGGACTTATCAGTTGACTCCACCACATTCTTCATTACAATCAGTTCTGGCTTTTGGCACGGCTAACAACTTCGTTGTATTGATTTTGCCAACACCCCGTTAATACACCCAACGCCATATTGCACATTGCAAAAAATTCTGTTCACCCTTACTTGGATTAGGGACAAACTTGTGTTTTTTACCGCATAATTTTACAAACGCATCTTAAGGAACATTGGTTTTCCTCAAATATCTTTATCGACATTTGAAAACCCAATATCCTCTCTTCATCTGCGAGCCTGGTATCGAAATGTACGTCAAAAGGTAACCTTTCTGCATGCCCTTTCCAGGAATAGACACAAACTTTATGTTTCCTATTACCGAACTATTTTACAAATACTAGATACCTAATTAAGAAGGCTGCGGCCGAGATACTTAAAAAAAAAACAATTTAGATTTGAAAACTGATGTATTTTAAGTCCAAAACTCACAATATACGTTAGAAAATGTAATAACATTAAAGACCCAATATCCTTCCTCCTGCGAGCCTGGTATCGAAATGTACACCAAAGTTAACATTGAAGCAAATATCCGTTGAGCATTAGACTAACTTTACAACCGAACTATGTACGTACATAAGTATACATATACATACGCATAATCAGCCTTTTATTGTTCCCACTGCTGGGACTAAGGCCTTCTCTTTAGGAGAAGGAATGGGCCGTAATCAACCATGCGGGCCCAGTGCGGGTTGGTCGATGTCTAGGACATGCTGGTTTCTTCACGATGTTTTCGTTCACCGTTTTGAGAGCATCACCACTGATGAAATAAATTACACAAAGTAATGCGCCTGGCTGAATTTGAACCCGCGGCCGTACTCGGGAGTACATAGGTATGTACTTCAAAATTCACAACGGATTACCTCAAATATTAACATAAACGTTGAAGACTCAATACCTACCTTCCCTTGCCCCTGCGAGCCTGGTATCGAAAAGTACATCAAAGAGAATCTTAATTTGATTTTGAATCGTTATTTCTTTACGACCGCGATCCGTTTACGATACCGTCTGCCTGATCGAGTAATTGGCAAAACTCGAGGCATTTTATTTCAATAAATTGCTTTTTAAATGTCACTTCAAGAGGATTTCGCGTCAATGTTGGAGATAATGTCCTAAGAAATTGATTTGAGGATAAAGAATGTTGATATTTTGGACATGGAATCTGAAGGCTGGAAGATGTAAGGAATGGTTTAATTTTTTGAGGTCGGGTAATTAGCAAATAACTTATCCCACTCAGGGTGGAGGGACAGGGAGTTCAAACTAAGTACCTAAATACAATATGTATAGTCATTTAGTCTTTTAGTTGCTCAAATTCAAACTTATGACTTAGGGTGTTTTTTATATGTGCGGATTTCATCATGCATGCGGAATTGCTCCGCACGCGTAACGCCCGCAAATGTCCATTTCATAAAAGTATTTATTGTAATGCGTGGAATACGCATGCGGGACGCGTTTTTCTGCATTGTGAAATTTTCTGCATGCGGAGCAATTCCGCATGCGTCATGGAATCCGCCCACTATTAAAAACAACCTTTACGAACAATCACGCAACCTAAAGAATGGTACACGTATTAAAAACAAACAGGAAATCACCATTTTAATATGTTTTGCTTAGAAAATACACAACTGACATAATACTTAACAATGCAAGAAATAACAATTCTGAATACCAAAATCTGGTTATTATATTTGCTAAAAATAAACATTGCGAAGAATCTAATCCTTAGTCATAAAGCTAATCGCTTAGTAACTGCGCTAATCTGTAACTAAGCAAATGGCTTAATCTTATCCATAATTTAACCAAGCATCTCTCTTTGCCCATAATTCTCGTCTTGACACTAGCAATGCTGCTCCACCGACTCTGCCTCATTGTAACTCTTCAATGCAGGAGGTTCACATGAGGAACAGAGAAGTTCTGAGAGAGCTGCGTCGTCTAGACGTGAATAAAGCCAGTGGACCAGATGGCATACCAGCGATTGTTCTAAAGGCTTGTGCGCCCGAGTTGTCTCCTGTATTGACGCGCTTGTATCGCCTCTCATTTAGGACTGGTATAGTGCCCAAGTCCTGGAAGCTTGCCAACGTGCAACCCGTGCCCAAAAAGGGCAGTCGTGCCGATCCTGCCAACTATCGGCCGATTTCGGTAACCTCCATACTCTGCAAGATTATGGAGCGTGTATTGAACTCGCGCCTCATGGCATACCTGGAAGGTAACGATCTCCTCAGTGACCGACAGTACGGGTTTCGCCGCAAGCGGTCTACTGGGGACCTACTGGTTTATGCTACCCACTTGTGGGGCGAGGCCCTCGAGAAGAATGGGGAAGCGATTGCCGTTTCCTTAGATGTCTCGAAGGCCTTCGACAGGGTATGGCACGCTAGCCTATTGAGTAAGCTTCCAGCGTACGGCATTTCCCCTGGTCTGATTAACTGGGTAAAAGACTTCCTGAGTGAACGGTCTCTCCGAGTTGTTGTCGACGGATGCTCATCAGAGCCCATGACGATTAATGCCGGAGTTCCTCAGGGGTCTGTTCTCTCTGCAACTCTCTTCCTGTTGCATATCAACGATCTGCTGGTGCCCGGTATCTATGGGTATGCAGATGATAGCACAGTTGTAGAGAGATACCTGCCCAGTGCTCGGGCTAGTAAGGAGCTAATCCGGTCCGAAAGAGAGGCTATGGTAGAGCGAACGAATATCTCACTTCAGGCAGTCTCCAAGTGGGGTGAAGCCAATCTAGTGGGATTCAACGCCGCCAAAACACAAGCGTGTCTTTTCACTGCCAAAAGGAGCCCGTGCACCTTGGTTCCTACTTTTCGGAATTTATCCCTGGAGTACACCGACCGCCTTCAGCTCTTGGGGGTTGAAATTCCCTCAGACCTTAACTTTGGGCGGTTCATTGAGTCCAAAGCCAAGGTAGCTGCTAGGAAGCTGGGCGTTCTTGCAAAGGTCCGGCGGTACTTCACACCGGGACAGCTTTTAATGTTATACAAAGCACAGGTCCGTTCGTGTGTGGAGTACTGCAGTCACATATGGGCTGGTGCTGCAAAATGCCACCTGGCAGCTTTGGACTCGGTGGAAAGGCGTGCAAAGAGGCTAATTGGTGATCCAGATTTGGTTAAGTCCAACCTTCAAAGCCTTGAGCATAGGCGTAGGGTAGCCAGCCTTTCGGTGTTTTACAGGATGCATTTTGGAGAGTGTGCGCAGGAATTGCATGACTTGATTCCGCCATCGCAATTCTACCATCGGACATCCCGACGTACGGCGAATATTCACCCTTACGTTGTTGAAACCTCTACGGTCCGGACTAAGCGTTTCGCCTCGTCGTTTATACCACGTACGTCGAAGGACTGGAACAGTCTGCCTGCTGCGGTCTTCCCGTCCGATTATAATTTGGGTGTCTTCAAGGCTAGAGTGAATAGGCTCTTAATAAACTAGTGCGCCTCACCATCAAAGATTGCATCGCTACTTACCATCAGGTGGGATCGCAGTCAAGCACTAGTTTATCTTAATTAAAAAAAAAAAAAAAAAAAAAAAAAACCAGCTACTAGTTTTGCACGAGCGAACAGGGAGAAATTATAGATTCTCGCAGAACCGATGTTATCAGAATGCAGTTACTAGCACTAATGTAGCTACCCACCCACCGATAGACATATCATGAGATTCCCACGTAAAGGATAAATAATCTAGCAGCTTTGGACTCAGTGTAAATGCGTGCTAATTGGTGATCCAGATTTGGTTAAGTCCAATCTGCAAAGCTGCTCCAGACTGCCCTACAGCCAGCCTATCGGTATTTTGCATGACGCATTTTGGAGAGTGTGTGCGAGAATTGCATTACTTGATTCCGCCATCTCTTTTCTACCATCGGACAACCCGACGTACGGCGAGTATGCACCCTTATGTTGTTGAAACCTCTACGGGCCGGATCAAGCATTTCGCCTCGTCGTGTATACCGCGTACATTGAAGGACTGGAACAATTTGCCTGCTGCGGTCTTCCCGTCTGATTATAATTTGGGTGGCTTCAAAGCTAGAGAGAATAGGCTCCTCATAAACTAGGGTGCTTCACCATCAACGATCATCTTCACCATCAAGCATCACTGCTTACCATCAGTTAGCAACGCAGTCAAGCACTAGTTTATATTATTAAAACAAGAATTCTAGGCTAGGAAACCCTCTCACGATGTTTCCAACAGAGTTTATCAAATATTCGCAGTACATTTCAAGTTAGTCCTTAGCAAAGCCTTCAGTATTTATATCACCCATGTAGCGTGACGTCACGGGCGCCATTTGTCGAGACTTGTCGTCTCCAGCCGATGTAGGACGGACTGCATGTTCACTATCTGGCGTGCTAGGCAGCATTTTATCTCTCCCGGCTAGTGTTGCCAGATCGGATCTTACCGAGGCCGGGACAATTCCATGTGGGGCCGTAGCTATAGCTATAAATTACGGGATATCTAATGTTATATTTGGATTTATTTTTAAAGGAAAACTTTTTTTTTTTTTCTAATTTATTCTTTTATTACCCTTGGGGAGGCCTATGTCCAACAGTGGACGTCCTTCCGCTTATATGATGATGATGATGATTCTTTTATTAGTCCAGATAAACGAAGTTTGATAGAAAATCACCATATAAAATTGAGAACTTCATTTTTATAATAAGCAAACAACAATCCATTATGATGTACTATTTTATAAACTAAATAAAATCATGACAAAAAAATACTAACAAACAAAATAAATAGCTCCTTGTGATTTGTTGATTAAAAAGACTTTTACTTATCTGTCTGCCGCCTAGCCGTGACATTTATTTTTAATTATTATTTTTTTCGGAATCCGGGACAATAGACCGAATTACTGGACGCGGGACAAGACATAACATTCCGAGACAATCCTGGAAATCCTGGACACCGGACAAGACGTAAATTTCCGGGACAATCCTGAAAATTCCGGTCACGGGACGAGACGTAAAATTCCGGGACAGTCCTGGAAATCCCGGACATCTGGCAACCTTACTCCTGGCCCAGTACCAAGCCTTCGGTTGCACCACCGCGCACTTATGCAATGCGGATTTAATATCTATTGCATTAAAGTTAAAGCTGTGTGGAATAAGCTTGGCGATTATTGGTTGTTGTGTAATGTATCGTAAAGTTGGACATTTTGTTGGGTTAGCAATGAAATAGACAGAAAGACTAATAACTTTCAACTTTACAACAAGCTCAACTTAACAGCTATTGAGCCAGAGTTAGGTAAGATTGTTATTATTGATAGGCTTACGTTTGCCCACTATATCCCCTGATGGAAAAGGATGCTGTGCAGGCTAGAAGTCTAGAAGTAACCTGTTCACTCTTGACTTAAACACCTAGGGGTTACAGACCCCTAGGTGTTGGTGACCCCTAGTCAAAAACAGATTCCGACAGGGAATTCGATTCCCTAGCTCGTATCACACTCCTTAGCTTAATATTCTGTAGCTCGATTCACGTAATGAAAACTGTAACGATATCGTAGCGATTTAGTCGTTTAGACCATTTCCTTATTCACATCCATCAATCGAGTTTGAACGACACCGATTTTTAAGTCGTTTGAAATTCGTCGATTTTAAAAAAAATCTGTATTACATTATCCTGATAGAATACTTATAATTGTAACTAGAAATAAGTCGATAGATCGTGAATACCGCTTTTGGATAGGAATTCGATCGAACGACTATAAAACTTCAACGATATTTGGCTTGTTTGATTTTACGTGAATCAGGCTACAGAGCTATTGTGAAGGGACTTTAGATCAACAAAGTCCCTTCACAATAGCTTAGAATATTTGTAATCAGTTCACACTGCTGACATTTTATGTTGCCTGACACAGACAGTCTGAAAGAAATTATATTAATGATTTTCTACCCAAAAAATGTTCACATACATCAATTTTGGTGTACCTTAGGGGCTAACGCAAAAGTGCCTTCATTGTTAAGGAGCTTAGAATATTTGTAATTAGTTCATAATTGCTGACACTTTGAGTTGTCTGATAGTCCCTTTCGCTCTACCCAGAGCGAGAGAACTTATTTGATGATTTCCCACTTTTTTATTTTTTTGCGGTTGGAAAATCATCTAATGACATCCCCCGCTCTTGTGCCGAGCGGGAGATAGTTTCCAAAAAATTCTAGTTTTAATGTCACATAGGCCTACATGGGCACTAATAAAAAGTCAAAAGTGTCAGACTTTTACTGACAAAAAACCCACTCTTGTTCCTTCGTTGCCTTTCGTACCGGGGCTGAGCTATCTTTCGAAACTAACCCTCGCCCCAGTAGGCTTCGACCCAGCTGGGCCCCTGCTGTTGCTGACAATGATTTCCCACTCAAAAAAAGTTCACACAGAAAAGGCTTGGTGTTCCTCAGGGCTTGATACTGTGTCTTATTTCCTTTCCTAGTAAATAAAAGTAGTAGCTACTCAAAAATAATGCAGTAAAGTAAAAGTAAATACTATACTGAATACAGTAAAAGTCAAGCTATTACTTGTTTGTGTTCACTTTTTACTACACGTTTCCATGTAAAACACGAACATTAACATGGAAAGCAAACTCGCAATCAAACCGAAATAAATTAACCACAACCCGCGCCATCGGAAAGTATAAACACAATGCCTTATTAAAATCATTAATGGAGAAAGTACGTGAATGGTACGAGGCCGGTGAACCGGCAAAGAGAGCCTGGGCGAGAAATGGAGCGAGGCTGATTCAATCAGGTTACACAGCGGAATACGCAAGGTTTATATGGTCTACTAGATACTACCTGTGTGATAATAGAATTCAGGATATCTAGGTGATAAGTCCAGGACATGGTCTACCCGGGAACCAAGTTTCATAAGAATCCGTTCAGCCGTTCGAAATTGAAGAAGTCACAAACTTTCGCTTAATATTAAGGGCGGCTTGCGCTATCTGCTCTTAAACCTAAATTTTATTAAACTTATATTGTGAAGACGAAAGTTGAAGTACTATGAGGGTTCGAATTGGGAAACTATGACATTTAGTACCTACGCCATTTTAATTTTCTACTGAAATAAAAGAAATTGGTGACAAACGCCACCTATGCGAGAAATACAGAGGTGCGCATAAAAACTTGCACATGGTATTCATTGACCTCGAAAAGGCATATGACCGGGTACCTCGTGAGGTTCTGTGGTGGGCCCTTAAGGAGAAAGGTGTGCCTGGGAAGTATGTGCAGTTGATCCGAGCGATGTACAGTCGATGCAGTACCCAAGTCCGTTCTTCAGTGGGCACTACTGGAAGCTTCAATGTGGCTGTCGGCTTACACCAAGGGTCGGCCCTCAGCCCTTACCTCTTCCTGATGATAATGGACGCTCTGACGTCGGACATTCAGGAAGAGGCTCCCTGGTGTATGTTGTTTGCCGATGACATTGTGCTGGTTGCCGAGAGTGGCCTAGAGGTCCAGAACAGATTGGAGGTGTGGTGGCACAGATTGGAGAGTGTTGGCCTGAAATTAAGTAGAACCAAAACGGAGTACTTGTTCTGCGATTTCGGCGGTCTCTCCAATCCAGTGCCCTTAGCTCTCGCTGGAACGCCCATACCGATCTGTTCCGACTTTCGGTACCTCGGGTCGCTCGTCCAAGGGGATGGTGAGGTAGACCGGGACGTAACACATCGGATCAATGCAGGATGGATGAAATGGCGACAGGTCACGGGAACAACTTGTGACCCACGGATGCCCCTCAAGTTGAAGGGTAAAATCTACAAGTCCGTGATAAGGCCTGTCATACTGTATGGATCAGAATGTTGGGCTGTGAAAAAGACGGATGAAAAAAGATTGCATGTAGCGGAGATGAGAATGTTAAGATGGATGTGTGGTGTGACGAGAATAGATAAAGTGAGAAATGAGTATATTAGGGGAAGTTTGAAAGTGGCGCCAGTGACTGAAAGGTTGAAAGGAAATCGTTTGTCTTGGTATGGTCATGTAAAGAGGAGAGATGAAAAGCATGTTGCTAAAAGAGTTATGAATTTACATGTGGATGGATGGAGAGGGAGAGGGAGGCCAAAGAAAAGATGGATGGATTGTGTGAGAAGTGATATGAAAGAAAAGGGAGTTAGTGATAGCGTGACGAGTGACAGGACAGAATGGAAGAAGAAAACGTGTTGCGCCGACCCCAAATAAAATGGGACAAGGGCAGGAAGAAGAAGAAGGTGACAAACGCCAAAGCGTTGCTTGCACTGAGTTCAGCAGTCAAAACAGCTGCTCTCAGAGCAAGTTTTTTTAGCCAGTTCCAGACCGTTTCTATAAGAGGCTACAGGATTAACTTTATAATTAAAAGGGCACGCATTAGCGTACTGCGGTCGATAATCCGTTTACAAAGCATAATGATTATACCGCGGTTGTAAGCGATCTTGTAGTACTTGTAAGCTGGATCTGGATTACGTCTTTACTTGAGCATCAGTTATTTTGACCATTTCCTTAATTATAGACAACATTTTTTCATGTGGGAAGTCATTAAATGACATTCCCGTTCGCGATGGAGCGGGAAGAAGTGTTAGAATTTTACTGTCTTAAACCCACAGTCTTCCTCCAGTTAATTCACGTCCTTTCCACGATAACTCCTAAATTTCGAACAATCCTACAACCCTAGCAAACAGCGGCCTTTACGGCACAAAATATACAGGTACAGAAGTCAATCTACATACAAAGCGCGCTCGAGTAACGCACACATAGACACCGCTCACGGACACGATATCTCGGTCGCGTCTCGGCCCGCTCGTCGAACAGTTCCGGCTCAAACGCTCATTAGTGTGCGTCCACCGAGCGTAGGTATAAAAATTGAAGTACATACATGAGATTGTCTTCTGTTCCTATCTATTTTGTGTTTACGGGCTCTGTCTATCTAGCTGACATCTTTTTGAAGCGCGGCGCGCCGTCGACCAGGGGTGCTATTCTCTAAGAAAACAGCCTTGAGCTCAGCGCTGGCCGTAGCGACGAAATCCAAATAAGTGCATTGGATTAACAACCCAATGCCTCTTTACATTGGATTGTTAATTCAATGTACTGCGCTCACGACTCGTCGCTGCGCTCAAGGCTGTTTTCTTAGAGAATAGCACCCCTGGGCTTGATGCTTACCGGACAGCGAGCTACTCATTGCTCACCTCTCGCAAGCTCGCGCCGGGATTCCCGACGCAGTCTAATAAAGCCTGCCCATCTCTTTGGGTAACACCATATTTTAAGTTAGAATACCAGTGCTTTCGTTTTATAGCGACCTAGTCTTTTAGTAATAAAGATTCTTTTTTTAATTGATGTCAGGCTCGCGCTTGACCACTATCTCACTTGATGGAAAGCGACGATATGTCGACGATGGAGCACGCTTGCCTAGAAAAAACCTATTCACTTTTGGTTTCATCATCATCAGCCTTTTTAATGTTCCCACTGCTGGGACTCAGGCCTCCTTTCTAGAAGAGGTAATTTGCCGTAATCCACCACGCGGACCCAGTGCGGGTTGATGGATGTCACATGTCTTCGAATACTCTTGGTTTAAAGATTAAGGTTTTTTTTCTCAGTTCCGAATATATTAAATACAGGTATATTTCTTAAGTTTGTTTGCAGAAATTTAGACTACAGTAACACGATGAAATAAGTAATTTCGCTTTTTATTATACGTCAGTTAGACACGCTCGAGTAACACGCTGAACGTTTTTATATTATTTTCAACACGTTTGCTTTTACTGTGTTTAATGCTAAGCAGTTTGTTTCACCGGATTCTGTGGAGGACGCAAAAAAAAAACCTGAAGTTATAGAAAATATAGCAGTCCAACAATATTATAAGTACCTTGAGCCATTCAAATCGCAAGCTTTATTGTTATAATACATTTTCTGGCAAATATTATTTACTAGCCTTTGTTTGCAGCTTCGCCCGCGTACATAAAATATAGTCTATGTCACTCAGGAATAAAACAGCTTTCTATTGGTGAAAAAAAATTTACAATCGGACCAGTACTTCAAGAGATTACCTGCTACAAACAAAAAAAAACAAACTTTCAACCTCTTTAAAACATTAGTGTATAATACTATACTCATTTTAGCAAATAAATTATTATGAACCTTTAATCGATATTTTTTTAACACGTTTACTTTTACTGTGTTTAATGCAAAGCGTGTTTCACCGGATGCGGTGATGGACACAAAAAGTGGTTTGATTGACTGTCGACAAGCATGCCGAAAGACCGGTACCTATTCCGCGGTCCTGGGATAAGATTACCCATACGTACATACGTATATAAAAGTATACAACAAAACATGTTCAACGTTTCGCTTCATCAGATACAGATCTCGATAGATCCTCACTTGGACAAAATGTTCCATATCTTTCCTTTGACAACATGCGCAAGCGTCACCATGGCACTGGAATGCAAAGTACAACCAAAGGATCACCCACCTGGGGTTTTAGTAAACGCTTCACCTCGCTCCACTGCAGCAGTGCGAGAGAAGTTATAAGATGATTGAAATTCGCATTGGCAACAAAACAGCGTGAGATCTTTATTGGATTAAGTGTACTGCTCAAGATCATGTTTCCATTTCCTTTTAGAACTTGGTTGGATGTTCAAACAGCTTTTTAGTTTATTTCAATCTACACTAATATTATAAAGAGGTAAAGCTTGTTTTTTTTTTTTCTTTGTAGGACGTAATCTCTGAAAGTACTGGTCCGATTGCTAAAATTTTTTCATCGCTAGAAAGCTGCTTTATTCCTGAGTGACTATATGCGTGGGTGAAGCCTCGGGGCAAAAGCTAGTTCAAATTATTTTATTTCATATGAGACCAAAACGTCGACGCGACGGTACGAACTGTTCCACGCGCGCCAAAAAGAGACGTCAGCAAACCGTAGGGGCTCAACAGGGCCGATACCTGTTAAGGCCATAGGGAAAAGTATGAAAAGGATACTCGATGGTCGTGGAACGCAAAAGGCCATTGAAGGAACCTAGGTGTGGTTTTAGTCAAAAAGTCTGATACTCTTTGCACCCTAGAGCGAGAGACGTCATGAGATGTTTTCTCATCTTAAAAAAATAAAAATACAGGGCCACTTACAAAATTTTAGAAGCCAAATATTCGATTATCATAGAGAAAAACCGGCAAGAAACTCCATAGATGCTCACTACTACAAATTCCGAATCGTTTATAAGAAAAAAAAAATAGTTTTAAAACTACCCGCAAACAAAAATACTCCGTGAGTCGAACAAGCAATGTCGCTACTCAATATACAACAGCATATTAAACTAAAACCACCTTCCAGAGACAACGCAATAATAGAATCATGTCAGCCATCTTACAATCATAGAGAAGACGCATAGAGAATAGCGCATTACGTTTTATCACGTGGAAACACTGAAGCGTGACCACAGCACTAACCACGACTTTCTTTTTGTTCACTCGGAGAGAAAAACGTTGCATACATTTACTTATGAATATCATTCCAGATTTATGCAAAGAAGTAGATATTGCAGCATGATTTTTGCTTCAAAAAACATCTGTTTAAAACGAACGACAGAAAGTTAGCATTCATATCGCTTAAGCTCTATTCAATTCACACCTTACATTGAATATGCATTCATAGATACCTTTTAAATAAAAAGTGCTTTGGAAAAAACTTGAAAGTTGTGTTTAAATTTTTTTACCTGGCAGATTTGATATGAATTTAAAAAAAAATGACTCAAATATTTGAAATAAACCCGGGAACCGTACCATCCAGGCGACTGACGGGTCGTTTTGCACTTGCACCCAGCTGTTTGCTGGCCCCTAATGCCCGCTATGACCTGCCGTAACTTGTGTTGTACTTAGTGTCGGCGGTGTCCAACTTGTAACCTTTTTAAATATTTTTGGGAAAAAATATAACATGGTGTAATTACTATTGAAATCCGTTCAGTTACTGATTTTGAACAACCTATATTCAGGCTTCGCATATAAACTAAAAATTATATTGTATACAATTCTTATGGACGTCATTAGTAAGGTCATAACGGAAGTCATTTGCTGTCAAAAGAGGAGCGACTTTATACCTACATAAGTAGTGGCATTTCATCTAAGCACGCAAATGATACGTCAATTCTTACTACAACGGCTAGTCTCCTAGACGCCTTGAAGATGACGTAAAACTATGACGTCAGAGATCCCATATAAAGCGGTCGCTGACTGAAATACTGTACAAACTTAGGGCTTTATCATACTAGCGGATTGCGTGCGTACTCAAAGCGGAGCGGGTGCGTAACGAATATGTTACGGACGCGCAACGAACACGCCGTGAATGAAGGCAACTAGATACGGTTCTCTTCGAAGTAACAAAACCAACAGCAGTGTCTCCTCGTCGGAATCCATTTATCTACTGAGTGTATTGTACGTCGTTAACTTGCTAAAAACACGAGTTGAAAACGAATTTGTTTGCGAATTAACGAAACCTCTACGGTCCGGACCAAGCGTTTCGCCTCGTCGTTTATACCACGTACATCGAAAAACTGGAACAATTTGCCTGCTGCGGTCTTCCCATCCGATTATAATTTAGGTCTCTTCAAGGCAAGAGTGAATAGGCTCTTGATAAACTAGTGCGCCTCACCATCAAAGATTTCGTCACTGCTTTCCATCAACTGGGATCGCAGTTAAGGGCCAAGCGCCCGAAAAGTGCCATAAAACAGTGATTTTCTGAGGCCTACTCCTCCGTAAAGGCTAGGTCAATTGGTTTGAAAAAAATATATGTTTATTATAGATTCATGAACAATAATAGCAACATTTGTTTTTTTCGTGCAATTAATACTTTTGTCAAAAAAAAATATTTAGCAATTTCGCAACTTTTCGCAACTTTTCCCTACTCCTTCGAAACGGCTTGGACCTTTAGAAACATTTTTACACATAAAAATTGGTGGTTAAATATTCTTCAAAGTGAACATTGCATATGTAAATCAATCAATATCTCGCAGAGAAAATGGATTTAAAGCGCTTTCCGGGCGCTGCTGGCCGCAAATAAATGCACAGATTTGCGTACTGCCGCCTAGGCGAGTGCGAGAGTTGCGTTCACATAATTTCGGTCAGATAGTTCAAGGGACTATACGCCTTAAGCATTAGTTTATAATTACCGCGACGTCTGTGCAACCGCCCCGCAATCGCTCGCAAACTGCTAGTGTGATAACGCCCTTAAACTGTTTTCTTCCATCAAGAACTGAATACATGCTTTGCAAATTAACACATTGTGATGAGTGATGACTCATGTTATGAACGAAAAATACGTGAATCTCCTCGCATAGAACGATGTGAATGAATGAAATAGAAACATTATGCAATATGTGCTTCGTCTCGATCAATCGTCGTTGGGTTTAGGCGTTTTATAAGGCCAAGGATATAATAATGTCTTAATTAAGGACTGTTTCTATTTTCTTTCGCACTACCTCATATAATATTCTTTATAACAGATGGCATAACAATTGCTGTATTTTAAAACGGATTACTTTGAACTGTCATATCTTCGAATTTCAAATTTATATTAAAGGTACCTTAATTCTTTTTTCGAAATTAGTATTATATTTTCCTATTGATTTGGGATTGTAAGTTTATATAAACTTTAGTACCTTAATCTGTTGTCGAAATTAGTATTCTATTTTCTAATTCATTAGGAATTAAAGTTCAAATAAACTTTATATTAAAGTTACCTTATTCCTTTTTCGAAATTAATGTTATACTTTCAAGTAGATTTAGAATTAAAGTGCAAATAAAATTTTATATTAAAGGTACCCTAGGTTATTTTCAAGTGTCGCCTAATACAAATAATTTTTTATTGATTAAAATTCTATTGGCTGAATAAATTAAACTTTTATCATCACGGTAAATGTGCGTTTTAACTTATGATTTACAGACTTAGTTCCCGTAATTACGCATTCATGCCACTTAGTTGTATTACTGATAGCTGTGTTATCTCTATCGGATTTCCGCTACAGTAATTAGTTTACTGCCAAAATACGGTTTAATGAACCGCCAAATACGTCATTCTTAGGGCCGATTCATACCGAAATGGTAGCGGTTGGCAGCAACGTCAATCGCTGCGATCTTTAAGGCACTTTTTTTGGATTTTTATGACCTGGTCACTTGGACCTTTAAATCAATTTAAGGCACTTTCAATTTATACGTACGGCTAGAGATGTGCCGTAGCCGGCAATATGGAAATATTGCTGGCAATTATTATTATTATTGCCACCAATATTCATTCTTTGGGCAATATTTCCGTCAATATTCCCATCCCACCAATATTCCCACATCACGGCAATATTACCGGCAACGACACATCTCTACGTACGGCTGCCGCACGTTTATCGTGCCGCGGTCGGCCGATTGCAGTACGTTAGCAGTCTGACAACAAGCCCCTAAATTGAAAACGTATCTGGCTGCCGTGCGTTTATATGCCAGTGATGCGCTATTCAAAACCGAATTGAACACGTGGTGCTTGTGACGTTGCCGTCCTGTTGTCGACCGTTTGTCGCTTGGTTGCCGCACCACGCGCTCTTTATAGACAATACGATCTTCCGTACGCAGTACGACTAACGCACCGCATCTGCACCGCAGCAGGCCGTCAAAAAACGCATAAATTTAATAATATTATATTTCTTTGATTGATTCATAATTACTAAGTACTTAATAGGTTAACAATATAAGCTTTCATTCTTATAGAAATATTTGTACGCTTATACTATGGCAGGACTAGCTTCTGCCAGCTGCTTCGCCTGCGTGAAAATTAGTTTCTCCATACAAATTTTGTACACACATTTCATTCCCTTAGGGGGGGGGGGGAAATTGGAAAAATCCTCCCTTGAGCACTAAGAGAGGATTTTCGTCATTAAAGAAAATCTTGTGCAAAATTTACGTCATTAAAGAAAATCTTGTGCAAAATTTACGTCATTAAAGAAAATCTTGTGCAAAATTTACGTCATTAAAGAAAATCTTGTGCAAAATTTCACGCTCCTAGTCCCAGTAGTTTTGGCTGTACATTGATGTCAGTCAGTCACTACTGGAAATTCTACAGAGGAAGACTGCTTACGGGATGGATGGACGAAGTCAGAAAAATGGCTGGCCCAAGCTGTATGTAAACAGCTCAAGAAAGAGACAGTTGGTAGTCTTTGGGGGAGGCCTTCACCTGCGGAAGAGTTCTTGCAAGGAAACTAATTTTTGTATATGTCGTTACCAGATCTAAGAAATTGATCACTTAATGGTATGTCTAACTAAATGTAGCCATATCGTTTAAACGTTAACATTTGATGATACGAGTACGTCTATACTCGTTTGGCCTACTTTCTTTAGAACTTTTATCATTGATTTCCTACATCAATGATATGGCCAAACGAGGCGATTTGTTACATTTTATGTTATTCAAAAAATACTTCGCAATCACTCAATAGCTGGAAACAAAAACCCTCATACTGATTGATTCTGTAGTTCTTAGGTAGCAAAAGAAAAAAACTGATACTGAATGTCTATAATTTATATAATCTCCGAACAAATCGATGTCATCAAACCATTTTCGCTTTCAGTCTGCGTGTGGTCAATGTGCGAAAACTAATACTTAATAAATAATCATCCTGTCAATACATAAACGCTATTTACATGCCGTTCATAATGGACGCATATCACGAATATAAGAGTTTTCGAAGCGTAACACTTTCTAACTGAAGTCAGCGTGTGTAACGTATCATCGTGTTCGTTGGAGATAATTAGATATTGGGATCTTGTGCTATAATCATATATTATTTTACGTATGAGTTTCGTAAGAACTCGCTGCTCTTGAACTATTTCTTTATTACGCAGTTCCAGAGAATAGGTCGCTGGGACTGCCGCAATCATGGCGTTAAGTCCTCTGTTTGAGGAGAGGCGCCACGACGTCCTCACTTTTGCAAAACACAGGTCTTCGTCGGACAAAGTATGTTCGTGAAGCTCCTGTTTCGGATTTAGACGGAACAAACGCCCGAGTGAGGGGCCGGCGACGGATGAATTTCCATACAAACGTAATACCACGCTCATTTGCAGTTGGAGCATATTTCCAACATATTATTATGATATTCGGTTATAGACAATATTTATCTAGGTTCCTACGTCGAGAATATTAGAAATATTGTTATTTTTAATACAGGAAAAGCCAAATGGCATGTTTTGTCATTTACGCTATAAAAAAGTGCGAAATACAATTCGCTTAAATTTCTTTTTGTTTTTTTAAAAAAGAAAGACGTAGGAACCTAGATAAATATTGTTTATAACCGAATATTATCATAATATGTTGGAAATATACTCCAACTGCAAATGAGCGTGGTATTACGTTTATATGGAAATTCATCCGACGCCGGCCCCTTAATATATTGTGCCGACCGCCCGGATTATACGGTGGTGGAGTATAAGGTGGAGGTGTGAAAAAAATGGGATGAGTCGGTGACAAATTTTATTGCTAACTTGTTCTGTCTCACTCTACTCTTTACTGTCCTTTGTGGTCTGCCGTGACCCTATCTATCTACCTCAAAGCACCAAATCTGTGCTACTGTTTCCTCAGTTTTTCAGACATTCGCATGTAGTAGAAATGTCTAGCTCACTGCCAAGTCCCGTTTAAGTTGTGCAGCTTTTTGAGCCACACAAGATTTCCTAGTTTTGAAGCGCAGTATGGTGTATTCATTTAATACCTAGTATATCGCTCCATTGCTCGTTGGCAAACCATAACTTTGGGTTACTGGTTGTTAGTCAAAGACCAAGTTTAAAAACTTAGACTTTCTTGGAACTAGAAAGCGATGGTGAAGGTTTTTGAGAACTGTCAATAATTTCATCTATAATTTAACATGTTTAGTCACTTATATTGACTTTTGAGTTGAGACTCTTCGCTGTTATCATATCAAATAATCTTATTCGGTTCTAAACATGAGTATCAATTTAAAACCACTTGATAAAAATCTGATTCATTGCCGCTGCATATGATGATTCGTGTTCTCGTATTTTAAACAAAGAGATTTAGAAATCTCTACACACACACAGTAAGAATTTCTTTCGTGATTAAAGGTTAGAAGTGGCTAAGGGATTTAATCAAATGCTTAATACATTTAATAATTGTTACGTTAACTTGTAATCAATAAATGACACTATATTATACTATCTACAATACTGTACTAGTAGCAGCTACACAACGCTCTTGTTGTTATAAACTTGCCCACATACATATAAACATGGTTAGATGCAAGATCGCAGAGGTCATTGTCTAAGTTTATGTAGATGATGTTATGATCGACTCATTGATTTGATATGTAACTTTAGAAGGGGAGAAACGTATAAACTAATATATAAACTATTTTAATATTACTCAAATTAAACATCTGTAGCGACATCTATGATGGCTCAAAAGAAATAATATTAACCAATGACATCTTTTAGCATAGCATAATTTGTTGTTTTTGTAAGTTGTTAATACTGTTTGTTTTCCGATTGTAATAAAACAAAATAAATAAATTCGGTTGGTCGGAGGTTCCTCCTCTTTCAACGGCGGACTTTGTTCCACATACCTTTAAACAGTTTATACTCAGCTTATATGTAAACAAAATAACCTCTTTTTTATATAGGTAACTAGGTCAGTGGAGAGATGATAAAGTGTATATTAATAGAACGAACTCTCATTATTAAGTCGCATTGATAACGCAATGATAATAAATCAATTCATATGTGAAGTTAATAGTGCATTGCGTGCTTGTTATATTTATAAGTATTCGTAATGGGTGCTGAACTACTGATTAGTGTAATTGTCACGTATTTAGGCTCTTTGTATTTATGACTTCTTGATAGAGAATTGATAGGATATTTATTGAGATATAAATCTATTTTGGGCAAGCTGATCAACTGCCTAAATGATTAAATGCACCCTATTCGCGTTGAGATTAGAAATTAGATTAATTAAATAAACCTTTTTCACTGCCAGACCAATTTTAACTTCTATTTCGTAGGCATAAGGATGGCATTAAAAGCAAAAAAGTAGTTACAATACCATCTATTTACTGCAGCCACCATTTGCCATGCCAACAACGTAATAAAAGTCGAAATCGGTTGAACGGACAGTAATAAAAGGTTTTCATAAAATTTCTAATGGTATTTTGAACAGAGTATAACTGTACTGACTGTACTGCGTTTTCACCCTAACGCACCTAAGTCGTCTTAGATTAGCGTTCTTTTTGACTTTTTGCTTGACTTCTTATGGTCGTAAGCGTGATGTTGAATAGCCTATAATCTTCCTCATGAATTAAGCCATCAAATAAGTCCACACATTAGAATTCAACACACCATGCAATTACCATGAGGATATTATTCACACAATCACTCATGAAAATGCGCAATGTTTTTTTTTTCAAATCAATAGACACAAACGCGTTCAAACAAAAAACAAAATTTATTACTATTATAGACTTAAGACGAACGCCATTTTTTTTTTCATTTACAAGAAAAGCCAAATCAAACATGCACATAAAAATTGTCATAAAATCAATTAAGTTTACAATCAATCGATTCCGATTATATCGATTAAAACAGCGGCTAACTGACATTTCATAAAAGGAACATGCAATGTCAAGACGGGACCGTGACCATTGGTCAGTTCTACCGAACGGCCGTCGACCCGCGATCGCAGGGCAAGATTGGTGGATTACGCGGTACGCGCATCGGCCGAATAGCGCGTAAGCGTGGTTCGAATTTTGAAATGAAACGACAACGGAACTTGTATATTACTTTTAATTTAATATGGCGCCATTGTTTGACATCCGATATTTGTTTTGAATTTTTCTCTATATTTGGTAACTATTTTAATCAGTTTGTCTTTTCGTTTATGAAGATTATTTTCATTGATACAAACGTTGTATCTTGGCTGGAGATCTTGTTTTAAAATAATGTCTCAATTTTCTTATCTTTCACGATTTTTGTTGCGTAAAAACGCGGTAAATATAAGTCAGGTCATGTCTTGAGAAAACGGGAAACAAAAACAGTACAGTAGTGAATGATTATACAAAATGTAAAACAATCTATATAATACTAGCTTTTGCCCGCGCGGCTTCGCTCCCGCTCCTCCTTACTCCACCCTACTATACCCTACCCTACTCTACCCTACTCTACTCTACCCTACTATACCCTACTCTACTCTACCAAACTTCACATAAACCATCCACTAAATAGTCTGAACAAAGCCTAAACATTTGGTTTGGATAGGTGAGCCCGTTCTTGAGTTATAAAATTACAACGAAAAGTGGCATTGATTTTTATATATATAGATAAAAGGAGAGAAACTGACTGACTGATATACCAACGCACAGCCGAAACTTCTGTTACATGTGTTTTGCACAAGGTTTCCTTTTATGACATAGGCGAGCATTATGAGAGAATTTTCTAAAATTCTCGCCCTAATGGGATGGAACAGGGGTTCAAAGGTTTTATAATGAAACCTTATACGCCAGCAAAACCGCTGGCCGAACCTAGAATTGAAATAATTTACTTTATGTCGCCATTTAATCGATTGAAGGAATTATGAAGACAGAAATAGAACATACTACGCCAATGTTCTGTTTAATAGATGAATTAATTATACGCTCGCAATAACTTGAAGACTGCGTCTCTAAGCTTTTTGCTATCAATCTAATGTTAGTCACCTTTCCTTGCCTTACATGATGAATAGGCGTTGATAAAGTAGGTAATCTATCACCGAGTACTGGTTCTATGGTGGATTAAAAAGCAGAAATCTATCTATATATATAAAAATCAATGCCACTATTCGTTGTAATTTTATAACTCAAGAACGGGCTCACATATCCAAACCAAATGTTTAGGCTTTGTTTGGACTATTTAGTGGATGGTTTATGTGAAGTTTGGTAGGGTAGAGTAGGATATAGTAGGGTAGAGTAGGATTGGGTAGGGTAGAGTAGGGTATAGTAGGGTGGAGTAGGGAAGAGCGGGAGCGAAGCCGCGCGGGCAAAAGCTAGTATATATATAAAATCGAAATACCACTCATTGATTCATCAAAATCTCAAAAACTATAACACCTACAAACTTAAAATTTGGCAGGTAGGTTCCTTATGGGGTGTAGACGTCTACTAAGAACGGATTTTACGAAACTCCACCCCTAAGGGGGTAAAACAGATCAATGTCCTATAAAAACGAAATACCACTCGCTGATTAAACACGAAATCTCAGAAACTGTAACACCTACAAACTTAAAATTTGGCAGAGAGGTTTCTGTAGCCTGATTCACGTAAAATCAAACAAGCGAAATATCGTTGAAGTTTTATAGTCGTTCGATCGAAGTCCTATCCGAAAGCGGTATACACGATTTATCGACTATTTCCAGTTACATTCATAAGTATTCTTGCCAGGATAATGTAATACAGATTTTTTTTTAAATCGACGAATTTCAAATGACTTTAAAATCGGTGTCGTTCAAACTCGATTAATGGATGTGAATACGGAAATGGTCTAAACGACTAAATCGCTACGATATCGTTACGGTTTTCATTACGTGAATCGGGCTACTGATGCGTGTATATGCTAAGAACGAATTTTCCGAAATTCACCCCTCAAGCCCATAAAACGAAGGTCCAAAGTTTGTATGGAAGAACCGACTTTCACGCAGGCGAAGACGCTGGCAGAACCTAGTTACTTAATATGTATCAGCGGCTTCTCATCTCGCGTCTTGTTTTGTTTTTACATCGTTTGTCACTTTGTTATCGTGTCCTTCATCTTTGTGGACAATAACAGTAAACTTGAAACTATCCATGGATTTTTTTATTCTTGCTTGTACTTACTTTTTTTAAGGTCATTGTCATCATCCAATGATTTCTCCTGCTCTAGCGGAGCCATACCCAGCTGAATTAGTTAAGATTCTGTAGTGGCGACCGCGTACCTGAAGACGCAGCGTTGCAAGGTCTCCTAAAAGGTGGACCAATGACCTGGTAAAGGTTGCGGTAATCCGATGGATGCGGGACGCACAGGACCGTTCATTGTGGCGACACTTAGTGGACGTCTTTCGGCTGAAAAAAAAAAAGACGTGTGGCACTCGGGGACTGCCGCGGTAAAGCTATTGCATAGCATTTTTATCAACTTATGCAATTATAATTATTTATGCAGTATTTTTTTTCCTTTGTTTTTTTTTCTTTGATATTAATTGAAGTTACACTTTCACACATTGAATTGAATTTTGATTGATTGTTCACTCATTTGTTTTCTTATCGGTCACCACGCTCAAAAAACAAATGAGTGGGGGGTGTTAGGTTATTTTCGTTACGGAATTTCTGGATTCGGTCTCCACGCTCAAGGCCCGCGATAGAAGCTATGCAATAGCTTAAAAAATTGAGGGAACTTAAAAAAATATTTTTTCAAGATTTGCCCTAAATATACAAACATTGTCAGTTGAATAAAAGCTTGTAATAACCGTGTTCGATATAAATCCTCTCCTTGGAATTGTTCTGCCCTCAGGTGATTCAAATTCCATAGATTCCCTTTCTTGGTAATAATTTAGAGATCGACCTAAGGTTTGGTTTCGGCCAAAAGGGGACCATAATGTATGGCTTGACCGAAGCTTAACTTTTTTTTTATAGATTATAGATTATAAAATATGTATAATTGTAGCCTGTGTCACTCAGTAATACTAAAATTTAGTAGTTTTAGGTTATACGGTAATACGATTTAGTAGTTTTTCAGTTTATTCATTACAAATAAGAACTTTCTTCTTTAAGAAATAAACAACCATTTAATTAGTATAACTATGTATATCAAAATATAGTTAAGAATAACTGTATCGAAATATTATTTTAATATTTTGTCAGTTTTCCTGTTACTGTCAGTTTCGGTTTTCAGCTACGGCCGAAACTGGAAGACGAGCCGAACATTCGCTAACGGTTTCGGCTTTGGCTGCAAATCGTATTTCGGTCAGTCACTAGTAATAATTTTAGTCCGTTTCTCCTCACGTTTGTCACTGCGGACATCTAGAGCAACTGTCTTCTAGTTCACGGCGGTTAGGGCTCGTTCATACATGAGTCATGTAGGTGCGATGAGGAAGAATCGGTCTGTCGATTGGTATTGTATGATAGTGACTGTGCTGCCCTCCTACTATGATGTCTGCCATCATGACATCGTAAAAGAAAGGGTTATGTATCTGCTATTCGTCTTGTATAGGTCTATCTCTCTCTCTATTAGAGGAATAGTGTTGGTATTAGGATTTATTAGGTCTCTGTTTATGTCAGCGCGGACTTCGGACACAAATGTCAGTGACCGGTCGAAAGAATTTTTCTTCTTATTAATTATCCATTCGAGAGACGATTGTACATTGTTACAACTGTTGTTACAACTTGAATGACTTTAAAAAACGGTTAATTTTAAAAATCCAAAAAAAAAATTTTTTTAATTTATTTTCAGAAAAAGCGTAGAGCAAGAAACTTTATGGACACTTTAACATGATTTGTTATGTATTACAAATATCTCTTACCTGATACTGGTGATATTCAAACGCAGTAACAAAACCCGAAAAATAATCCAGTTTTTCCTATCTAGTAAAATTATGCAATACAAGATAAGAATATTACCAAATCGTATCATAAATAAAGCTAGCTTTTTACAGCGCAATCTTTTATAACAACATAATAAAAACTTTTGTTCCAAGAAACCAGTAAAGTTTCCAAGAATTAAAGCTTTGAACATTTGCGATTTATAAAAGCGACATTCTTTATAAACAACTTAATCCATTGAGGTGTTCATAATTTAAAAATATTACTCTTTAGGGTTCCGTACCTAAAGGGTAAAAACAGGACCCTATTACTAAGACCCCGCTGTCCGTGCGTCTGTAGGTCTGTCCGTCTGTCACCAAGCTGTATCTCATGAACCGTGATAGACGGTTGAAATGTTGATGCATTTCTGTTGCCGCTAATCACCCATTCGTACATATTATCATTTTAAGTTTGTTTATATACCTATTAATTTATTATATTTTTAATAGTTAAGATGTAAGTAAAAAAGATTGCATGTAGCGGAGATGAGAATGTTGAGATGGATGTGTGGTGTGACGAGATTGGATAAAGTGAGAAATGAGTATATTAGATGAAGTTTAAAAGTGGCGCCAGTGACTGACAAGCTGAAGGGGAATCGTTGGTCTTGGTATGGTCATGTAAAGAGGAGGGATGAAATGCATGTTACCAAAAGAGTTATGAGTATACATGTGGATGGGTGGAGAGGGAGAGGAAGGCCAAAGAAAAGATGGATGGATTGCGTGAAGAACGCTATTGAAAGAAAAGGAAGTTAGTGATAGCATGACGAGTGACAGGGAAGAATGGAAGAAAAAAACGTATTGCGCCGACCACAAATAAGATGGGACAAGGGCAGGAAGAAGAAGAAGAAGTTAAGATGTAAGTATACCTATAACAAACATTTTAGTTACATAATAAATTATATTACTGTTACCGCTATTACAACAAATACATAAAAAACAGAATAAAATAAATATTTATAGGGTCTTAGATGCCTTTTATAGATAATGGTACAGAAGTCAGAACCCATCGTGCACGAGCCCAATTCACACTGGCCGGGTTTTTTAAATGCCGCTTTTTAAACCAGTCCATTTCATGCTGTTATATGACCTGTGACGGCCTTGGCAGTTGTCGTAATCTTAAATGTTCCACCTAATGGCTATATGTCTTGTCAAATTGTTATTTTGTAGTTTAGAACTGGTATGCCATTCGTTCTCTTGATTTCTTGCATTGTCGCTGTTAGGGTGTTGTCACACCAATTGTTTGTGTTGATCTCCAATTTTTAAAGCTAATAATATCATTGAGTAACGACAATCAATATCTCCGATTTTTTTACTTCTAGGCAAGCTTACTCCATCGTCGGTCACGTCATCGCTTACCATGAGGTCAGATAGTGGTCAAACGCGAGCCTATACATAATAAGCTAGTTGCCGTAAAAAATGTAATTAATCCTTCTTTTAGATTATTTAAAAATAAGGGACACGTATTTTTTTATTTGTAAATTAAACCAAAAATGACAAAGATATAGCCCATTAAAGTTACGTGTAACGTCGTGCTGCATTTTTTCGCACGGGGTGACGTCACACAACTTTAATGGGCTATATCTTTATTATTTTTTGGTTAATCGAAAAAAAAAATCGTAATATTTTTTTATAATCTAAAATACGGACTAAATAAAATGTAATTATTTTGACCCTGGACACTACCCTATTAGCATCACTTTTGTACTGTTTTTCTGTTTCCTTCTTCTTTTCTTTTATTATTGTGTATTTAAAGATTGTGAAATGAATAAGTAAAATGTTTTTTAACCCTTTCCTCACCCTAAGAAAGACACCTGTATCGTGGATGCGTTCAAAGCTTGTAAACTCGCATAAAACACCTACACCCAACTATTTGTAAACTATACAAATTTTTTGCTTGGTGCGGGAAGAGAACCCCTGGCGACACACAGCACAGCAGCCAATCGCTTACCCACTGCGGCAACTGTCCCGTCAACGATAGGTATGTTAGCAATTTAGCATAAAAACATATTACGAGGTTAAAGACTACGTTGAAGACAAGCTTGTTTAACAATGATCTCTGGCATCTCATTAGAATAATAGAATAAACTTTGTACACCAAAATAGTTACGAAACTTTTTCACTACTTTTGGATGAACTGTAAGAACCTAAAAAGAAAGGTGGTAAGTCTGCGGTGTTCAGCTAGTAAACGACCAATTGGAACCATGCGCTAACTTCTAACGTTTTAGAAATGCCCATGTAAGCTTATGTGATATAAAACATTTTGAATTGAATGCACTCCAGCAGATACATTTGGCCAGTTCCACAACCTTCACTGCTGATTGGCTCGACGTTTCACAATGATATGGTCTATGTCTTTCGTATAATATTCCCGTTACCGTTCCTCGTTGAAGACTTTAATTACGTTGATGGGACATCACAACAGCACCACCTGAAATGATTGGATGATTATCGGTCAGTAATTCTTTAAGAGTAAGGAGTCGGCTCATAGCTATAGTAAAAAACTGGTTAAGTGCGAGTCGGACTCGTACACTGAGGGTTCCGTGCAAACTACAATTCCCGAATGGATTCTATAAGATTTCTCCGAATTTCATTTTTTTTTTTGTGGCGTAGATAACAACAAATTTACTATTTTCGGATTTTTTCCTATACCTGTGCTATAAGACCTTGCTTTGTGCCAAATTTCAGGATTCTGGGTCAACGGGAAGTAACCTATGAATTTCCATCTTTGAGAGTATCAAAATATATGTTTTTTGCGACATAAACGGCCGTATCTTTTTTATTCGTTAACTTAGATGTTTGATTTTTTTTCAGCTTGAAGGGACCGCAGTCCTCAGTATATGGTTTTAATTTCAATTCAATAGATACCTCCACGCGTTTTGCGAGATAAAGGGCCTTGACAGACAGACGGACAACAAAGTGATCCTATAAGGGTTCCGTTTTTGCCAATTTAGGTACGGAACCCTGTCATTTTCAGGGTTACCTCAAAAGATAGTCTAGATCCCCCCTAGGTCTGCTAACCCAAGCAGCAGTGAAAAAATCAAACTTCTAAGTCAACGTAATCCAAAATTAAGTCCTCCCTGACCTATGGTAGCATAGTTTAGGTGCATATTTCGCATATTCGCTCATTAGAAGTTAAAACTTATTACGTAGGTACTTCCAGTTGACCTAGAATCCTGAAAGGCAAAAAGCAGTCTCATAACACAAGTATAGGAAAAAAATCTGAAAACTGTTAATTTTCTGTTAGAAAAGTATCAAGTGCCCTAGAATTTTTCTTATGACGACGTAGTAATCATAAAAAAATACTTTTCTGCGATTTGGAAAAGTCTTCGAGACTCAATTCGGGAATTGAACTATTTAAATAGGTAAGGTTTGTACGGTACCCTCAGTTCACGCGTCTAACTCGCATTTGCCCGCTTTTTTTTTGACGATACCGTTTCTAGCATTGGCCGTCAAGACGTCTCAGTTGTCTGTGGTAATTTCCCTCAATTTATTGTAACAGACGTCAGTTGTTTCGTAATCTTGTGTCAAATTACACACATGCCTCTAACAGGCCTAATTAAATGTCTAAAGCTCAAGTGTGGACACGTTCTTTAGTAATTGGAGCTAATGACCGTGAGGCTTTCTTTTCATTGTGTTTATTGTTAGCAGCCAGTGGCAGCTACGTTACGACTTTGAACTGTTGAGAATGTACCACTATGTCGTAATGAGGGCTTCTGCTTTCTATGCTCGCCTGGTACTTTTTGGCTGTTGCGTTTTTTTTGGTAATGGTTTTAGTGGGTTACTTGTGTGTAAGGTCTCTTTTCTTTCTATGAATAACCTTCTGTTTAATATATTGCCCTGGTACTGTTGGATGTTTATTGTTTTTTTTTTCTTTCTATGATTAATAAACCTATTGAATGGTTATTATTTTTTTTATGCTATGATTTCGGAAAAGTGGAGAACACTTTTTATGTGCATCTGGCTAGACTGGATGGCGACCCCATTCAAGTTGGAAAAAAAGGCAAGCATAAAATTGATGGTCGTGAAGTTGGGAGACAATCATAGCCACCCATTCGATGTTTAATTACTTTTCATTCAATTACAACTGATTTTGAAGCCAGTAGTCTGTGTCTCCTGATAGCTACAACCTGGTTGTCTTGTGCTCCATTGTTGACCTCATCGTCACTTACCATCAGATGCGATAGTGGTCAAGCGTGAGCCTCTCATATATAAAAAAACGTTCACATTAAAATTGCCGTTGCTTCAACACTCTCCGTTACAATATGGGGTTGAAATTCCCACTAACAAAACAACAATACAACAACCCCTATCCCTCGGGGCTATTTAGTTACCAAACCTTATCGATGGTCAACGGTCGATTTCCCCTCCCCCTCGGGAATCCCGAACGGAACAACTTGTTATGTAAGAACTAAGAAGTGTGTAATAGGGGAGTGCCCCATATTAAATGGCACGTAGTGCAAACACGGACCTTAATCTAAATGAAACTTAAGGCTGGTGAAGTGTTTTGGGATTTTCCATCGCGAAATTTCTTAGTACCAGCATTAAGACTGGGTTTGTGATACCCGAATCATAATTGACCTTGAAGACTTCACGGAGAGATTTGTCCCGATTAATTAATTAGCGTCATCGCCATCATTTCTGAATGGCGTCCACTATTGGTCATGGCCGTTGCAAGTGGCGCCATATCAATCGGTTCTGTGTTCTTGAATTGGCAAAGGAAATAGAAATCCAGTCGTATTACCGTATAAATATTTAAAAAAAATATATATTGCATCCATCCATGTCCAACAGTGGATGTCTTCCGGGTGAAATGATGATGATGATGGTCCACCCAGTTTGGACCCAGTAGGAATTACTCCTGTATTGTGGGTGCGACAATAGAGGAGTACTACGCGTTCCAAATGAGAATAGGACCGATTCCTATGTTTTGACGTCTCGTCGTACTGTCAAATCGAAGAAATTTTGGCAAAATTGAATAACTTAGAGATGAGTAAAATTGAAGAACTGGATTCTGATTAAACTTTTTTCGTTCACAGTTCATAAATAAATTAAATTTTTCGTAAATTAATTAATGTTTAAAAATTTCTTTCCTCGATTTGACAGTAAATCGTGACGTCACAACATGGCGGGCGATCCTATTCTCATTTGGAACGCATTGTAATTCCTTCTGTCACTACTGACACTCAGACCCGGAACACCTATCTACGCCATACAAATATTTGTTCTGTACAGGAATCAAACCCGCGACCCACAGCGCACCTCTCAATCGTTGAACCACTGCGCCAACCGTGTTGTCAAATTAGGTCGTAAAGAACTTCAACCAAAATAATTATTTAAATTAAATAACCTTATTGGGTGTAATAAACCCTAATACGGAAAGCATTTCAATGTCAGATTCCAAATGATGTTTACAGTAATAAATACACATTGAATAGTTATTTCAAGCCTTGAAGAAGTCACTGAGATATATAAAGAAAAAATATATACTTAGAGTACATAAAAGAGGTCATCCTTATTTAATAACATATGTATACTAGTATATTTATTTTAACAGACAAATATACATATAGAACTACTTATATATTATTTAAAAAAATCACTAATTATAAATACTATGTTGGTATAGGCACAAGTATAAAAACCCAAAAACTTCTATAATCTTAATGTTTATAAATATGGCGTCAAAAATTCCGAAGACAGAAGTCATTGGATGATATTCTTCTAAAAATAAAAATAGCCTGAAGCATCAAAAAACTCGAACCTCTTGAGATATTCAAGGTTCCAATTTATAACAAAAACCATTCATAAAAATTCCATGAACATATTATCCTTGAAAAATATTCTTGTCATTACAAAGGAAACGTGATAATCTTGATAAACCCTTTATTATGTACTTACCGCGAACTATTTAACTACGTCATCTTACTCTATTATGACGTCATAATCACAATATTGGAGTAACGCTACATAGACGTAGTTACAATAGATCCATTACATCATAAGTCAGTCACGAACGAAGGTTTAGATTTGATTTACAGTAACCTAACCTACATTTCACTAATAAGCTCATAAGTCGAGGTAAAAGCTCAACTGTCTGCCAAAAATTGGGGATCTTAGTAAAGGTGAGACGGTACTCCACACCTGAACGCAGGACAGCCCAAGTTCAACCGTGTATGGATTACTGCTCTCACCTTTGGAATGGGTCTGCCAAATACCAGCTTGATGCACTAGAATCGATATTTCAGAACCGCAAAAAAAAATTGTCCCATGGTCCTTTGTTGTTAACTTTGCAGTTTTCAGATTTATTCCTATACCTATGCTATAAGACCTTGCCTAATGTCGAATTTCAGGATTCTGGGTCAACGGGAAGTACCTACCCTACGAACTTTGATTCTCTTGAGAGTGTCGTAATATATGTTTTGTACTGCATAAAAGATACGCATATATTTAAAGATTCGTTAACTTAGAAGTTTGATTTTTTCACAGCTTCAAGGGATCACAGACCTGAGTATAAGGTTTTTTTAATTTCAATTCGATATCTCCACGCTTTCCCGAGACAGATAGACGAACCACAAAGTGATCCTATAAGGGTCTGTTTTCCCTTTTGAGGAACGAAACTCTAAAAAAATACCAGTCGAAGCCAAAAAGGTTCTTATCTCAACATATGCTGTGATATTTAAAAAAAAATGCAGTACCACCTCACACATATCATTATTTCAGCCAAAAGACGGGCGAAGGTCGGGCAACATAGGACAGGCTGCTAGTGCTGATGTCACAGGTGCGAGGCGATTGTCTTTTGTCTTGATAAGAGTCTATTTGCTGAGGAAGAATGAAGTATATCATCATCATCATCATCATCATTTCAGCCGATATACATCCACTGTTGGACATAACGCCTGCCCCAAGTGTCGCCACAACGACCGGTCCTGTGCGTCTCGCATCTGATTCAAGCAACCCACACAATAATCTTGAAAACTTGAAGATATCAGTTAGAATAAACAAAATACACAATCGGTTGTTGGTGTTGTGGCAAAATGATCTTGATCCAGTTAGCAAAATATGATTAGAATGTTAGTACACGCGAACATCACTCGTTCTACTTTGTTTCAAAATTAAAATGAATCATCTATAATCTATATTAATGTACACTAATATTATAAAGAGGTAAAGATTGTTTTTTTTTTGTTTGTAGGAGGTAATCTCTGAAAGTACTGGTCCGATTGCTAAAATTTTTTCACCGATAGAAAGCTGCTTTATTCCTAAGTGACATAGGCTATTTTGTGTACGTGAGTGAAGCCGCGGGCAAAAGCTAGTACTTGATATTATTAAGGCAAAACTTTGTGTATTTGTTACTTCTTCATGCTCGAACGTCTGAACGGATTTCGATGAAATTTGCTACACGGGTAAACCCTGTCCTGGAATAGCACATTTTTATCTCGGTAGCACAGAACAATAGGGTACTTTCCAGGGTCAAAATAATTACATTTTACTTAGTCCGTATTGTAGATTATAAAAAAAAATTGGACACGTATTTTTTTTTTCGATTATACAATAAAACGCACGGCGTGACGTTACACGTAACTTTAATGGGCTGTATCTTTGTCATTTTTCGTTTAATTTACAAATAAAAAAATACGTGTCCCTTATTTTTGAATAATCTAAAAGACGGACTAATTACATTTTTTACGGCAACTAGCCTATTATGAAAGAAAGAAAAAAGGTTTATTTATTTATGACTTTCACAAAACAATTTACATTAAGGCATATAGTCCCTGGAACATCTGTCCGGAATTAAATGCACGCATACTCGTACTACCGCCTAGGCAGTACGAGTGTGTTTGCATTTAATTCCGGCCAGCTGCGCCCGGATAGAGCCCCGCTGACCTTAAAGTATATTTTTAAGTTGTTGTGTTGTTGTTGTTGAGTTGTTTACGTTGTTGTTGTTGTTGCTGATTTAATGGGGATTGCCCAGCCTCTATGGTGTTCCAGGCCAAAGACGGACATCAAATATAAATCAATATACATATATCAATGATAAAACTATTGTTTTTTCCATAAAGTTACTTTTTATTTACCACATTGTTTATTATAATGGCGCTCATTTGGAACTAAGGGAATACATATTTTTTAATGGCAAAATTAATGAACAAAGTATTTTTTCTCGAGTCAATAAATTGTTATGTTATTTTATTTATTTATTTTTATTTATTTAACTATTTATGTACACACATGGAAATACAAGAAAAGAGGAAGGAAACAGAAAAAAATAGTACAAAGGTGATGCTTATTTCTAATGAAATCTCTTCCAGCATACCTGCGACAGGAAAGTTGAAGAAAAAGAGAAGTAGACACCGTGTGTAAAAGTAAAAGGAAAATTAGTACACACAAAATAAGTTAACAATGAAATAGTATAAAAAAATAATAATAATTAAAGATATATATACTGCTATAATTATAAACATACACATAATAAAATAAATATCACACAAATACATACTAAATAATACCTAAAATAAAATAATACATATTAGTTTAAATATGCAACTATGACGAAATAGAAAGATAGTGCTCTTTCACTCTTCTTTTAAAAACTGCAAGAGTTTGGCAGCTCCTGATGTCAGGCGGAAGTGAATTCCACAACCGTACTGCGTGCGAAGTGAAGGAATAGGAATAGAAATCGGTGGAGTGGGGAGGGGATTTAAGGAGATTCTTAAGATGTGACCTGCAAGGTGCATCAGAAGGACGAGAGTAGGAGAAACGTTCCCGCAGGTAAGAGGGAGTTTTAGGGTTGAAAAGGATGTTAAACAGCAGACATAATATCCGAGTGTTCCTGCGAAGTCGAATAGGGAGCCACTTGAGTACCATGCGAAAGCCTGAGACATGATCATACTTTTTAAGGTTGAAAACAAAACGAATACAGATATTTTGCAAACGCTCAAGTTTATTTAAAAGCTCCTCGGTGGCATCCAAATAACAGGCATCAGCGTAGTCAATGATGGGCTGAATCAGTGTTTGGGCAAGAGAAATTTTGGTCTTCAAGGGCAAAAAACTCTGAAGGCATTTTAAGGAGTGAAACGTGTAGTGCACTTTGCGACTGACTTCAGCGACATGGGCAGTCCACGATAAATTCGAGTCCATGATCACCCCAAGGTTTTTAGCCGTCTTAACATAGTCTATCTGAACTCCATTTAACCAGAGTGGAGACAGCAATGTAATGTCCAGCTTGTTCCGCATATATCTGCCACCAATAACTTAAGCCTGGGATTTCTTGGGGTTAATTTGCAAACCAAAGGACTGCGACCACTCCCCTATCAGCTTCAGGTCACTGTTCACGGCGGACACAGCGGCTTCAGCATCTTCCACACGAAAGTGATGGTACAGCTGCAGGTCGTCTGCATAGAGATGGAAGTAAGAGGAAATGACTCTAGTGACAGAGTTGATAAAAATAGAAAAGAGGAGAGGTGAGAGAACGCCACCCTGAGGCACACCCGCAGCAAGATAGCACCAATCCGAAGAAGACTCATCAAGGCGTACCCGCTGCGAGCGGCCATTAAGATAGGAATGGAACCAATTAACAGTGGAAGAGGAGAAATTAAGAGATTTTAGTATCCCAAGAAGGATATCGAAGTCAACAGAGTTGAAGGCACTGCTGAAATCAAGAAGAACAAGTAACGTAAGAGATTTGTGGTCCATGGCCAAGCGGATGTCATCAGTAACCTTTAAAAGGGCAGTGACAGTGCTGTGACCAGGCCGAAAACCGGATTGGAAAGGGCTAAGAAGATCATTACTAGAGAGAAAGAGAGAGAGTTGCTGATGGACAATGTGCTCAAGAACTTTAGAGAGATACGGAAGGATAGAAATGGGTCTGAAATCAGTCAGCGAGACCGGGTTAGGGATTTTGGGTAACGGAATGATATGGGCTTGTTTCCAGGCATCGGGAACAGCGCAAGAAAATAAGGAGAAGTTAAAAATGTGGGTTAAGACGGGAAGTATTGCGGGGAGGATAGGGGAAATCATTCTTGAGCAAATGCCATCATTGCCAACTGCGGAAGAGGAGATAGCAAGAATGGATTTTTTGACATCATTTTCACTCACAGAACTAAATTCAAAAGAAGAACACTGCGGCAATGGCAGACCAGACAACTTATTAAGAGTAGCTGATTTGACGTGTGGATCTATAGTTACAGGGGGAAGTGAGTAATGTTGGTTAAGAGCACACACGTCAATATCGTTGCTGGTGTTACTTTTTGGTGTACAGTAAATTTTATTCCATTCTGTTATATTCTGCAGCCACTAGGCCTTCTGATCTTCCTTGCTATGCGTCACAACAGCATCAACATACAAAATTATCATAAAGCCACGATTATGTTAAAATATTGCTCTAAATGTGAGTATAAATGTTTTTGATACATAATTTATAATTTGGCCCTGACATTAGTTTAAAAATGCAGTCTGACAAGCTCAGTAGTATTTTCAAGTAAATATGACTATTATACAAGCTTCTGCACGCGGCTTCACCCACGTGTTCTTAAGGAATTGTCTTATATTATAAAGAAGAAAGATTTGAATTTTTTGTTGGTGTGTATGTTACGATTTAACTCAAAATACTGGACTGATTTCCAATTTTTTTTATGTTATGTACCAGTGATTGGCTGCGATCTCACCTGATGGTAAGCAGTGTTGCAATCTTTCTCCAGTAGAAAGCTACTCTAGCACTGAATAACATCTGGTATTCAGTGATAAAGTAGCTTCACACGTACATCTGACCTATATTTTCTATTTTCACGCGGGTGAAGCCACCGGTAAAAGCTGGTTTTATATATACCTATGCAGTTCCAGGACAGTTCTAGGACATTGTCTACCCATGTCCCAAATTTCATGCGAATCCGAAGTAACAAACAAACATACATTTTCATCTTTGTTTTTGTAATATTTACTTATCCCAAAAAAATAATAGGAACTCCTGGAATAAAGTGTCATATTTATGTTCCTTCCGGAAGTCGCAGCGTTGGAAGACTTCTAACAAGGTGGACCGATGACCTGGTCAGGGTCGCTTGAATCCGAAGGATGGGTGACGCACAGAACCGGTTGTTATGGCGACGCTTGGGGGAGGCCTGTGTCCAACAGTGGACGTCTTTCTTCTGATATGATGATGATGATTTATGTTACATACCAGGGGACATGGTCTACCTGTATACCTTGATCGTGAACGACTAATAGACATATAAACACACACACAAACAAACTATCGCTTTTATAGTATTAGTGTGACGAGACAATCAGTAAATAATGATGTAAGAATAAAAATAAACACTTTAAATAATCCTCTTGTAATCGTATTAGACTAACGAAGTGGACTTCTAGTCAAGGTAACACCGTGGGTACCAGGAACACAGCTTATCGGTTGATTCCATTAAGTAATAAGCTTTATTTCTTAGTAGCTTATCAGTTCCGGCCTGGGTGGAGGATTGTTCGGAAGAGTTATAGATGCCCTGGACGTATGAGGCAACTGAAGGAATACAGATAGGTTTTAAAAAGTTCGATACTCTTTCTCCATCAACCTAAAGCGGTAAGGCCGAGCATTGAATAGTTTGTCAAGTCTTTGACGCAGGTGTGGTTTAAGTCAGTAAGTCTGACACGCCCACACGCTCCACCCTAGAGCGTGAGAAGTCAATGTATAATTTCCCACCTCGAAAAAAGACAGCGCTACAATTGTCAATACTACATCAAATTATAGCATTTTTGTTTTCCTCACGATGTTTTCCTTCAGTATTTTGATAGCAGTGGTGATGAAATAAATTACACAAAGTAATGCGCCGGCCGCGACCTACAACTCGTAAGCACACCATTGCTCTAGACAAAATTACTCGTATCATATCCTTCATGAAAATGAAGATATCCGCAGGAGAACTAAAGTTGCCGACATAGCACGAAGAATTGCCAAACTTAAGTGGCAATGGGCAGGGCACATTGGGGCACATTGCTAGCAGAACAGATGGCCGTTGGGGCCGAAAGGTTCTGGAGTGGCGACCGCGTACCGGAAGACGCAGCGTTGGAAGGCCTCCTACAAGGTGGACCGATGACCTGGTGAAGGTTGCTGGAAACCGATAGATGCGAGACGCACAGGAACGTCCGCTGTGGCGACGCTTGGGGGAGGCCTATGTCCAACAGTGGACGTACATCGGCTGAAATGATGATGATGATGATATCCTTCATTCCTCCTCAGCAAATACTCTTATCACGACAAAAGACAATCGCCTCGCACCTGTACCATCAGGACTAGCAGCCTGTCCAATTGTTCCCCTTCGACCTTCGCCCATCTATTCGAGACGATCGAGCACAATGGCCGATGGGTCTACGAGCTCCAGTGACTCTATAATGATGTCACCGGGCGCGGCCCACTTGTGCGCCACCTGTCATAATATATTAAACAGGTAGGTAAGGTTTTTTGCAGACGGGATACTTTTTGGCAACTTTTTTGGCAAAATAAATTGAAGTTGAATACTTTTAACGTTTTGGAAATATTTTGGGTGTAATCATCTTCAACACAACAGTCGGAAGTACAAAAATGTTTACTGCTGAATGTAGGGTTCCCTTAACCTTTCGAATGTCTTAAGTTACACAGTCCGACATAAGGTAATTGTCTTTCTATTGTGTCTCTAATTACGACATTCAAAGAGTTAAGCGTCGCCACATGTACCAATCTTGTGTTTTTCCCGTCCAGCGAATTTCTCTTATGTCGACTTTTAATTCATATGCCTCGAAATTTAATCCCGAAGACATCCTTTTGTTTTAAGTTGCGTAATCATAAAATGGATTCTTCCGGTCGAAAGTGGGCATGTCAGATTTGTACTGACTAAATTCCACTGGCGTTCTACAGATACGATCACTCTTCCAAACGTTTCCGCAGGCATCGTCATTTGTTTTGATACGGGAATATATGTTTCTTCCCAAAAAAAGTCGACACTTATTGGCTACTTTGCTAGCTTATAATATACACATAATACACGCAGTTAATGATAATTTAACTGAGACTAGGTTAAGTGACGAATCAGTATTATCTAGTGTACCTAATAATACTGTTATTGATTCTTCTTTTTCTTTAAACTATTAGAAACGACAAAAGGGAAGCCTAATAACATTTCATTATACCATCAGAATATAAATCGCTTCTCTGGCAAAATTCTAGATGTAGAGATGTTAATAGATAAATATCATATGGATATCCTATGTTTTTGTGAAACTTGGTTAAAACCAGATAGAATGATGTTCAATGTGAATAGTTTTTCAGTTGCCAGTGCGTACAACAGATCATCAATAGGGGGTGGTACCTTGATATTATGTAATACTTCTTTAAGATATAAGGAAAGGAAAGATATCACTGCTTGCTCTGTTGATCGCTTATGTGAGGTGGCATGTGCAGAGATTGAAGGCCAAACTTTCTTATGTGTGTACAGACCACCAGCATCAAACCTAGCATCTTTTCTGATAATAATTGAAGAAATACTAAATAAACTTATTAGAGACAACAAATTAGTTTTCGTTTGTGGGGACTTAAATATTAATTTACTAGTAAATTCACCAGATAAATGTAAACTTCTCTCTTTGTTTAGTTCTTTTAATCTAAAATGTATTTTTAATGAGGCAACAAGAATAACACCTACCTCAGCTTCATGCATAGATAATATATTTACTAATTGTGTTATAAAAGACTCATCCATAATTAGTGGCGTGAGGTCTGACCATAGTGGTCAACTTGTATCTTTCGAATTAGTCAAAAAGCTTCAATTAGATTCAACTGCAGAGCTTAGACCGCTTACTAAAAATAAATTAAATAATTTTAATAACAATGTCGTGAGTAGTCTCTCAACAGCCAATTTTGATTCGCAAGACCCCAGTGTAAACTATGGAACATTATTTTCTACAGTATGCCAAGAATTTAATAAGGCGTGTCCAGTCAAAAAAGTTCAAATCGGTAATAAATCCAAATTTAATGAATGGGCTACTGCTGGAATAAGAAAAAGCAGAGACACTTTATATCAGCTATATCATGAAAAATCCTTGTCGTCTGATCTTAATTTGCATAACCATGTTAGACTCTATTCAAAGATATTCAAAAGAGTCTGTGCCCAAGCTAAATCTAAATCAATAAGTAAGATAATTGGAAATTCTAATAATAAAATAAAAGCTGTCTGGAAGGTGATAAACAAGGAAACTGGAAAGACAAGCCAACGAGATCGGAATGAATTCTCACTAAAAATTGATAATAAAATCATCTCGGATAGGTCAAAAGTAGCTGAGACGTTCGATAACTTTTTCACCAACATCCCAATAGAAGTTACGAAATCTCTCCCTTCTTCGTCTTTGTTAGCTGAATCTTTTTTAAAAGAACATTTCACTAAGGATATACCAAACTTTGAATTTAAGCGTATTTCTGTGGATACAATAATAAAAGCATTCAAAAGTCTTAATATAAAAAACACTGAAGACTTATGGGGTATATCCGTTAAGATTCTTGGAGAAATTATTGAAACAATTGCTCCTGTCCTAACGGGCATATTTAATCAGTGTTTAGACAGTGGTACATTCCCTGATTTAATGAAACACAGTAAAGTAGTACCAATTTTTAAATCAGGTAGTAAGAGTGATCCCTCTAATTATAGACCAATATCTGTGCTTCCAGCATTGAGTAAAATCTATGAAAAGATCATGCTCGACCAGATGTTGTCTCATTTTAATTCAAATAGGATTTTGCATAGTCATCAGTTTGGTTTCACGAAAGGAAGGTCAACAACAGATGCAGGAGTGAAACTCATCAGTCACATTTTGGAATCCTGGGAGAAGTCCCAGGATGCTATTGGCATATTCTGTGACCTCTCTAAAGCATTTGACTGTGTTGACCATAATACTCTGATCTGTAAATTACATCATTACGGAATTCGTGGACGAGCTGCTGATCTTGTTTTTTCCTATTTATCTTACAGGCAGCAAAAAGTATCCATTAATGGGGTGACGTCCTCGGGGTCTTTAGTAAAGATGGGCGTGCCTCAAGGTTCAATTCTAGGCCCTTTCCTCTTTTTAGTTTATATTAATGACCTTCCCTTCATGATGGCTAATTTATCCGATATAATTCTATTTGCTGATGACACCTCTCTTATTTTTAAAGTAGACAGAAAAGATGGGGATGTTTTGCATGTCAACGAGAGTCTGGCTGTCCTTTCGAAATGGTTTGCAGCTAATAATCTCTTATTAAATGCAAATAAAACTAAATGTATAAAGTTTTCATTGCCAAATGTCCCTCAAGTTGACGTCAATCTAATTCTTGACAGCAAAAAACTGGATTTTATTACAGAAACCGTGTTTTTGGGTATAACTATCGATTCTAAACTGCAGTGGGGTGCTCATATTAGAACTCTCTCGGGAAGACTAAGCTCAGCTGCATATGCAGTAAGAAAAATAAGGCAATTGACAGATATAGCCACAGCTAGGTTAGTTTACTATGCTTATTTCCACAGTATTATGTCTTATGGCATTTTACTGTGGGGACCTGCAGCTGACGTAGACTCAATTTTCATATTACAAAAGAGAGCAATCCGGGCTATTTATAAAATGGGCCCTCGCGAGTCCCTCAGAAATAAATTCAAAGAAATTGATATACTTACTCTGCCTTCTCTTTACATCTTGGAAAGCATTTTGTATGTTCGTAAAAACTTAGGACTCTTTAAAATTAGAAGCGATTTTCACAACAAAAATACACGTAGTAAACACGAAATTGTCTTACCCAAATGGAGACTAGCTAAGACTAGCAAGTCATTCTTAGTAAACAGCATTCGCTTTTATAATAAGCTGCCAAAGGCGGTAACAGAACTTAGTGAGGGAAAATTTAAATCTCATATCAAGCGTGTCCTAACCGAAAAAGCATATTACAAGGTTAAAGACTATGTCGAAGACACGCTTGTTTGGCAATGACTACCTCTGCACATGTGGCCCCCTGGTAAATCATCAATATTTTGTCTATAACTGCTCCACCTTTGTTTTAATAATTAGATATACATTTTTTTTTTTTTTTTTCCTCTGACACATTGCTTTTGCAATATTTTTATTTTTTATTTATATTTCAACTGTCATAAATTCGTTGGTAATTTATTTTGTTAACATTTTATTGATAGTTGTAATCATTATATTATACCTGATTTTTTTTTATATAGCCTCTTTTTGTATTGTGAATGTGAGAACACTGTATACTCCACGAACTCTTAGACTACTTCCTATTACGACTTACTTTGTTTTTTACTGAGAAATTTTTTATTGTGCTTTTGTGTACAATATTTGACTGGTCTACACTGTTCTTACATAATATAATATCAATATTGTAAAAACACCCACTTTTTTAAAAGAGTAACCATGGAGTTTCTTGCCGGTTCTTCTCCATAGGAAACGACCAATTTGGAACCGTGCACTAGCTTCTGACGTTTTATAAGTGCCCATGTAGGCCTATGTGAAATAAAATATTTTTGATTTGATTTGATTTGATTTTGATCGGCTCTACTGAGCTCCTTCGATTTTGCAAAAATCTCTTTGAGGCGCGATTGGAACACTACTCGCCGTCGTCACTGGCTTGGCCCTCACCGGTTGGATGGCAAGCTATTCATTGCTTGTCGTCCGCATCCTGCGCCTACGATGTCTATAAATCGTTCTGTGGCTGCCGGCTTCGGTGGCTGAGAAGTGTGGATGTCTGTTTCCTGGGCTACGGTTGCGACCATTTTCTTTACAGAAGAAAGTGATCGCTTCCCATGCCCTCTCGCACCCTAAACCTACCCTGCATAGTGCCCTCTCAATAAATAGAAAGCAACTTGTTTTTTTATATTATTTGTGAAGTTTTGTCCACTTGACGTAAGATTTCAAAAAAGCTTGAGTTACTTCAAAATTAATGAAATAAAACAAACAACAAATAACCTGCTTTTACATTTTACAGCGCTTAGGTTTGGTTATCCTTTTCAAACACAAATAGTAACATTGAATCCAATTTATGTAACTACTATTTTAGAGGTGAACTACCTCCATATATTAACATCGTCCATTACTAACATTTAACTTAATTGAGTAATTATCACTCCAGCTTCATTAATTTGGTCATCTGTTTTTTTTATTTACTTTAATGAAGTTTCATCTACTAAAAAGCTCGTGTTAATTGCCGTTACCTTGAAAAAGGTGCCATATGTAGAATATCTTATGGCTTATTGGTAATTGACTTATTTAGGAAAATAATTTATTCGGTCGTGTTACGGTTATCTTGTTTGTCTCTAAGAAATCAAATCTGCGGGAATAAAGCCATCAATCCCATGGTACATATTTGCGGGATTGAGATTAATTAAATAGTTTTTTTTGTTTTAATTATTACAAAAAAAAAATCCATGTACGGTACAATATTTCAATAATTTATATTTTATATAGTATTTCCGACACTTCTGTAATCCAATGTAAGCAAAACAATTTTATTCTTTTCCAATCAAAATCCTATTCAAAATATAGCTATAACGACCAGTCCTATGCGTCTCGCAACCATCGGATTCCTGCGATGTTCAAGTCATCTGTACTCCCTGAGGGACGCCTACCAACACTGCGTCTTCCGATACGCGGTCGCCACTCCGAAACCTCCAAGCAAATATTGAAACAAAGAAAACTAGCATGTTGGTACCAAATTCCCACACTTATTATACCTGTAGGCACAGACGTTGTTCAATCTGGTATCATTTCGTGAACAAACTTCCAAATGAGTTGATTACCGTGCACAATGTATGATGAGTGCGTCCAATCATATTAGTCAAAGTCGCTTGAGATAGGGTTGGCTATAATATGGTTTTATGTTTTATTGTTTAAGTAAAACGAGAAAGGAATGAAATCGTAAGTACGACTACAAAACTATTTTTTTTGTTCGATTTTCAATTAACCCTTTAACTGCTCACGTCGGATTAGTCCGACGAGTGTTTACGCGTCTTATTCGCCAGAGTTGTGTGTGTGCAACTGGGTACTTACTACATCTCGTTTAGTTCTTCTGTCACCTATGGGGACTGAAGAACAACTAAACGAGATGTAGTAAGTGCTGACGAGACGGAGTATTTGCTCGTGGATGTGCGATCCTGGCGGAATAAATGCGAGTGTTTGTCGGATCCGACATAGGTGGTTAAAAGATTAAAGAAATTAGGGCCCATTTTCTCAATCAGCTTTTAATAAAACATTTAGCAGAGTTCAAAATATAAGCATAGTTTCCTTAGTAAAAGTTTGAACTTAAGTTTTTAGCGCGCCTTAAAAGATAATCATAAAAATAGGTAATTTTAAGAGAATTTTATCTTCAAAAAACTTTTAAATTAAATATTTAGATACGAAATTCACCTTGCTAGGCGTACAAAGCCTAAAAACTTTTCGTCTGTGCCTAACTTAAAGTAACCGAAAATATGAAAGCAAAATTATTAAAAAGATATAAAAGTAACGTGTTAGACTCACGCTCTATACAGCCAATAAAAGACACACACACACACAGCGAAAAAAAACTAGTACATGCGTGTTTTAGTTTTTTTTTGGCACACACATACAGTTGTTAAACCTATGATGTATTTAATAATACAGATTATACAGCTATTATTATCGAAATAATTAATTAATGATCAACTACAATTTATCTTATCAGATTCAGATTAGACAGCCCTAAAGGCGTTGATGGGCGGCGCTTGGTAAAGTATTATCTGACAGAGATTTGTGTCTTTTGTTAATGCACTCAGAGCACGTGTTGGTTTAATATTGCTCGTTAAATCTGTAATGCCGTTTCTGACTTTAAATAATTATGATGTTACATTTGAACTTGAATGTCTTTCCTTTGTTTTTGGTGGAAAATCATCAAATGACTTCCATTCCCTAAAGTGAATATCAGACTTATGCTGACTAAACCCACCCGTGTTCCTTTAGTTGCCCTTGCATTCCAGGGCGGTGACTCTTTCCAACGAATAATTTATTCAATAATTTAATTCAGAACATAATTCCATAGAAAATTATTAGCAAAACTTAAAACTATATTAGTACCTTGTACTTATTTCTAAATGGTCAACAATTTGTTTTACTAGCTTTTGCGGCTTCGCCCACGTATAAAATATAGCCTATGTCACTCAGGAATAAAACAGCTTTCTATTGGTGTAAAAATTTTAGTAATCGGACCAGCAATTTCAGAGTTTACCTCCTACAAACAAAAAAAGCAATCTTCATTATTATACTCGTATTACTGTAGATGAAGACTAGTTAGAATAGTGTAAATTAAAAAGGAAATCACCCGAACTGTGCACTTTATTTCAGTGCGACACAATAGGACACTCAACCTTTTCTGTTATGGTGTTTAGAAGGTCAAGCTGCCGAGGACAGCTAGAGAGGAAGCAAACATCCCCGATGCGGCTATAGTATCGCGGCAATCCCATCAGCATCCTATACCCATTATTGTAGAGGATAATGTCACAAAATAGATAGGTACAGAAGACAATTTACATACAAAGTGCGTTCGAGCAACGCGCACATAGACACCGCTCACGGACACGATATCTCGGCTCAATCGCCCGGTCGCACTCGTACAATTCGGCGCAACGCGCTGATGGCGCTGACGTGTGTGCGATCGCCTAACGTAGGTATAAAAAGTGAAGTACATATATGAGATTGACTTCTGTACCTATCTATTTTGTGATAATGTTACTACGACATTGTTTTTATTAACCACCTCAAATCCAACCTATTCTTTTGTGTATTCATTACACTTACCCACTATTTTTATCTTTTCTGTCAATCGGTTCTTCTGAATAAATCACTCCAAACATATTCATTACTATTGTATAATTTTCAACTTTCAAGCTGTCAAAAGCTAATTTATTTATATTTCCTTATTTCTTTGTTCATTCCAGCTAACGCCATAAAGATAAATTAAGCTTACTTCTCGTTGCTACCAATTTAAAAAGTCATAAATTTAAAGCAACGCAATACTCGTTTGATCTAGGGAAAAGGAAATGCTTCTGAAAGGAAGCTTCGGCCCCGGTACGAAAGGCAACGAAGGAACAGGAGTGGGTTTTTAGTCGGTAAAAGTCTGACTCTATCTTACGCTTCGCCCAAAGGCGCGAAGATGTGATTGGATGATTTTCCCACCTACAAAAAAAAGATCGTTTGATGTAGCAACTAAAAGTTGCAGGGGCCCAGCAGGGTCGAAGCCTACAGGGGCCATGGGTAATGCGAAAGAGATCCCGGGGCCCTAGAACAATGGCAAAGAAAGAACAGGAGTGGGTTTTTACTCAGTAAAAGTTTGACACTATCTCCCACTCCGTCCAAAGGCGCGGAGATGTCATTAGTTCATTTTCCAACCTACAAAAAAAAAAATCGTTTTATGTAGCAACTAAAAGTTGCACGTCTGTAGCTTACAAAGGTCTAATTCGGGTAATTGATGGTAAATATACAAATGAGCTTACTAATGTCGCTGTGTGTGACTAGTAAATGCTAGGTAAGTATTTACATCATGTTATGAAATGTAGACATGCGTGGACGCTCCTGTTTGTGGACAAATTAAATAGTGTGTACCACTGGGAGGGATTAAATCATATTAGATTTTTTTTTATATTTGTATTTATATGTAGTCTATGGCATATTAGTATTTTTATTTATTTAAAAATGTAGGGATTGTTGTAACAACGCGGGTGTTCAAGAAAATTCACACCAACAGTTGACGCCACTTAGCCGTCAGGTTTTATCCATTGAAAACGTATACATGACGTCGACGTCTTATTCTTTTTTTTGGTGGGTAAAAATCATTCAAATGACATCCCCCTTGGGCGGAATGGGAGATAGTGTCAGTCTCTTACTGACTAAAAAACCCACCCCGTTCCTTCTTGCTTCCCTTTATAACCCTGGCCCCAGTAGGAATAACCCTGGCCCCAGTAGGTGACGTCGACGTCTGACGTTTTGACGTCGACGTTGATGTTTGACTAAAATGTGATGTAGGTCTACAAGTCTAGCTACCATATAAAATGTATGGAGACCGAAGCGCCCAGATCGGTATACGCGTGGCCCTCGTGAGCGCAATGTAGTTCTACCTTAAGGCCCAAGCGCCCGAAAAGTGCGATAAAACAGTGACTTTCTGAACCCTACTCCTCGGTAAAGGCCAGGCGAACAGGTTTGAAAAAAATATATGTTTATTATAGATTCATGAACAACATTATCAACATTTGATTTTTTCGTGCTATTAATACTTTTGTCTAAAAAAAATATTTAGCAATTTCGCAACTTTTTCCTACTCCTTCGAAACGGCGTGGATCTTTAGAAACATTTTTACACATAAAAATTGGTGGTTAAATATTCTTCAAAGTGAACATTGCATATGTAAATCAATCAATATTTCGCAAAGGAAATGGATTTAAAGGCCAGCCGCACAGTTTTTCCGCCTAGGCGGGTGCGAGAGGTGCGTCCACATAATTTTGGCCAGATGGTTCAAGGGACTACAAGCCTTAATACTTGTGAACTAATTTAGTCCAATTAATGTTGTTTAATTTAAATGAACAGCCAATAATGTAATCACTGTTCTTTTTACACTCTGGATCCATTCCATAGATTGCTTTAGGTTTCAGTAGATTGGAAACAAAGCATTCGCTAAGAATCACTTTTACTTTTAACGACTTAAAAAGCAATCGAGTTAAGTGTTGTTTATTCTTGTTTTTAACTTAATTTAAAACAGATTGAGATTCTCGATTCGACTTAATGTTTCTTTTTTTTTGTCTTGGTTAGCGATACTTTCGATAATGTTAACTACGACTTAAACTAATTAACTGAAAAGTGAAAAAAAAAACGCTAAATTATCAAAACTAGAAGCACCGGCTTCCAAAATTAAAATGGTCATAAGTATCACAATGGAGATAACGGAACGAACTGGACGAAAAAAAGCGCGGGCTTTCGCCAGAACTGGACGAAAACAAGCGCGGGCCCGCGATGTTTGGAAGGGGAGGATAAGCTTTTGCCCAGGAGTGGGACAGAATAGGCTAACAACAACTAAAAAAAGTCGGTTGTATTTTTATTGTAGCCTTAGACGCGTAGCTTGATAGACGCGTATTCGTCATTATACGCTAGGTGTACGCCTGCGTGAAGCTTGCATACAAAACTATAAAACTCTGTCGACGAAGCGGCATTGTCGTGGCTTCGTGTCGTAGCCATTTAAGGTAGAATACACTGCTGACACGTGTGCCACACACGCCGATCTGGGCGCGTCGGTCTCCATACATTTTATATGGAAACTAGACTTGTAGAGTCACGCCACGTGACGGCACGCGACGTCGTTCTACGTACAAATCAGGCGTGGTACATGTGTGCGTCGGTCTAATGCAGTTCCAGCTTTAGCTGTGCCGTAAGCTTCACGCAGGCGTAAACCAAGCGTATAATGACGAATACGCGTTTATGAAGCTACGCGTCCGTGAATAGGCTTTAGTAGAGATGTGCTGTCCCGGAAATATTATCGAGAAATGGGAATATTGGTGGCAATATTGCCAGTAAAATTCCTATGCAAATGGCACATCTCTAGGCTTTAGTTGACAAGCAGTTTGTCTCGTAAAGTTGTTGGATACCCACAGGTTAAACTAGATTGATTGAGTGTACTAGATTGATTGATTAATTTTCTTGATTGATTCAAAGCGAGTGTCTCATCCAGTTAAATAATTTCTCTCTGTCAATCGATCAAGCATAATATTTAAAATAGTTTCGATCGTCCATTTTATTCGGATTGATTAATTCATAAAAACTGGCCAAGTGCGAGTTGGACTGGCGCAGGAAAGGTTCCGTATCGTCCTTAGGAAAATTCTGCAAAAAAATCGGGTTTGTTGTATGGGAGCCGGCCCCTTGAATATTTATTTTATTTTGTTTTTAGTATTTGTTGTTATAGCGGCAACAGAAATACATAATTTGTGAAAATTTTAACTGTCTAGCTATCGCGGTTCTTGAGATACAGCCTCGTGATAGACAGACGGACGGACAGACAGCGCAGTCTTAGTAATAGGGTGCCGTTTTTACCCTTTGGGTACGGAACCCTATTTTCGGAATTATGCAAAGGAACTGGCTAGAAAGACTAGTTATCCAATAAAGTACTAACGAGCGTTGAGCGTAATTGCAAAGGCTTGTTATGGTGCTCCGTTTATCTCTAACGATTTATGCGCGCCTAGTACAAAATGGTGAAGATTCATGTTTTTTACAAGCTTTGTATAGATTAAGTCTCTACAATATTATGGTTTTTCTAATGATTTTTATTCCCTTTTTTATATGGCAAGTCATCAAATAACTTTTCACGCTTTTGGTGGAGTGAGAGGGAGTGTCAGACTCTTACTGACTAAAACCCACAGTTCCTTCAGTTGCCAGGGCTGCGGTAACTCCTTCGAACTATCTGTAGCCCTGGCAGACGTCAGCACTAACAAGCCCTTATAACTTATGATTTTACAATTTATTATGAAAATCTCACAATTTTTCAATTCAATACACTAAAAACTAACGAAGATATAAATAAACGGGGTTGACGGTCACTTAGCTTCCAGCGCAGCCTGATACAATTAATGTAAAAATATGAGGCGGGGGCGAACTCGCGCACTTTTCTACACTAGTACGGAAAACGGTCAATTGCGTGTCTAAAAGCGATAGGTTTAAGATCGGTTTTCTTGAGTAAGTATATTGAAAAGTTGCCTATATTGTTTATTGTCAACTTTATTCACAGAAAATTGTGTAGTTCCTGCTAACGTGCAGAAAATAACACTTGGGTAGCTACATTAAATAATTTCACAGGCACTCAACACCGAAGTTATTTGCCAATTCCAGAAATCATAACGCTTAGCTTTGAAAGCTTGCTCCAACACTTCTTAATTTCGGAGAAAATCTATTTCATGAGCAAATTATCGGTAACCTCAAAGCCGTTCGTTATGCATTGATTTAGGTGATTATCACACTGCCACGCACCGTATCTCCATTTGTATAGAAAACACGCACAGTCCAACACACCGAAAATGCATCCACGCGCGTTCATGCAGATCACACGCCTACAAGCGGAGAAACATGCACACACGCGCGTGGTTGCGGGGCGACACGCAAAGTATGACACACTGAGTCTCGTAGTGCCGTGCGTGATTTTGTATGAAATGAGTCGGAGCCTGCGTGAATTTACAAAACGCAACTACGCCGCGTAAGTGCGTTGAAAGCCCGCACGATGATGTAGATCGGCACTCCCGCAAGTACGCGCGTAGGTGCGTTGACACGCGACATGCAGCGTGATGAGTGGCAATATGATAATCGCCTTATTCCAACACTTTAATTTCGGAGACTCATTTCATAAGCAAATGACGTTGGTACCGTGGAAGGTGGGTAGGCCTCTGGTGTGGGACGCAACCTGTGTCGACACCCTTGCGCCATCCCACATTCCATGTACGGCGGGCTGTGCTGGCGCTGCCGCTGCGGCTGCTGAGACCCTTAAACGGCGCAAGTACTGTAACCTTATTGGTAATTACAGTTTTAAGCCGTTTGGGGTCGAAACGCTTGGGTCATGGGATCCGAATGCGCGTCTCTTTTTTAAGTAAATTTCTCGCCGACTGATCGACACCTTGCGTGACCGAGGGCTGGCTCGTTCTTCGCTCAAAGAATTAGCATTGCCATTCAACGTGGTAATGCTGCCAGTCTTCTGGGCACATTCCCGGATGACAGCGGTGTGGAGGAGTACTTCGACGCCTGAGTGCACTTTGTGTTTTTGTATTTTATTTATGTACGTTAGATATTTATTTAGGTTTTAGTATAAATAGTTTAAGTTTGTTTGTTTATGTAGAGTAACGAATTATTTGTCAATGGTCTTGTAATAAAGAAGCTAAGCTAATTAATAAGCAAATTAACAGAAACCTCAAAGTCGTTCGTAATGCATTGATTTATAGAATTTAAAAAGTCGGTATTTTTGTTTGTTTAACTAGGGTTTCAATATACCACAGTGTCTCAAGACAAAACTCTATGACCAGTCCGTGTTGCCAGTTATGACATATGGCTCCGAAACGTGGTCGCTCACAATGAGCTTAATCAGAAGGCTTGAAAACATAGTCACCCGAAAAGGGCAATTGAAAAGGCTATGTTCAGAGTTTCCTTGCGAAATGAAGATGTCTTCAGGAGAACCAAGGTTACCGTCATAGCCAAAAGAATTGCCAAACTTAAGTGGTAGTAGGCAGGGCACATTCTCGCAGAACAGAACATCGATGGGTACGAAATGTTCTGTAGTGGTGACCACATACCGGACGCAGTGTTGGAAGGCTTTCCACAAGGTGGACCGATGACAAAGATTTACATTTAAAACCATAATTAGCAATAAACAATTTGTTAGATTTCACTGGTAAATAAAATAATCTAATATCTTCTCTAGTTAGTTTTCCTCCATCACAATATAAATATACTTACTAGCTTAATTTAAACTTACCCGAAACTTATTTTCTTTATTTCTAAGAATCAATAAAAAACTAAGGCGCTCCGCACACCAAGCAACTTTAATCGATACAACTACCGAGTTGTGAAAGTTTCCGTTCATGGTTACCATTGCATTGCAGCACTAAACAGGACCAGTCAACCTTAGTGTAGATTTTAAAACTTACTTGATCGCGTTAACGGCAGTGTTCACTTGTTTTATGTTTATTTAGAAAATAATGGCTTTCCTTATGTTCGTATCTAAACGGCTCTTATCCACTTTTAATTTAAAAAAAATACGTCAATGTTAACGTGATAGAGCACCACGAACAAAAACTAGCACTAGGACCACAGTTAACGGTTACTGTAATTGACGGTGAGCAAGACGAAGAGGCAATAAAGTCGCTCAAAGAGTTGCTGTTGTCGGTCGCAGCAACTTGTGACAATTGGTAAACATGTGTTAATTGCTTGAAATTGGTTTTGGAACCAAATCTAGAAACTGAAAACTGTTGTAGATCATGGAAACTCGTAGCTACGTTGCTATATCTGCGCAGCTTGTATGAAAAACTTTATAAAACACTTAATTTAATTTGCTAACAGCCGATAGAAGAAGCTTAAAGTTGCTCCATGTGCGAAGCGTCTAACGGCTTCTATGAGACCATATTGACATTATTAAAAAAAACAACGTCGCGTCGTTTAAAAAAAGAATATTTTTAAAACATTCGTTACTGGCTGAATGACTGGCTGTTCTAAGCCATAATAACGATGTTCTAAATTAGAAATCCTGTGTTTATAATAGGAACACGTCTAACGGCCAGCTGCTTGGTCTCTTCAGGAGCTCACTTAATTGGCTTGGTGTCAAATATCCTTAGTTCAGCCATATTTAGGTTTGTTTTTAAAATAATGGTGGGCTTTGTTCTGACATTCATGACATTGAGTACTTTATGTAATGTAAGGCGTGTGACGATTGCTAATTCTTTCTACTTTTAAGATTCTAGTAAGTTGGGGTCAACTTTGTACGGGTGTTATAAATCTTTGAAATTCTCGGTTTTTTTTTAATACTAAAATACACTATACCTACTAGCTTTTGTCGTAAATAAAATATAGCCTATGTCACTCAGGAATAAAGCAACTTTCTATCAGTGAAAAAAATTTTGCAATCGGACCAGTACTTTCAGATATTACCTCCTACAAACAAAAAAAAAACACGCTTTACGTTATAATGTTCGAGAGGGCTCGGGAGAAGAAAGTCTGGAAGGATTTGGGGATGCCTTTGCCCAGCAGTGGGAAGTAATGGCTAGACAAAAAAGGTGTTTTAGATTACCTATAAAACGTGTATTTGGTCATTCTGCAAAATGCATTTAGGTATTTTGCAGATTAACAGTTTTATCAGCTCGTTGTTTTTTCTGCGTGGGCAATGTCCTTTGACGCCATTTCAAACGTCAAATAAATAATGTACAATTGTCTCTTTTCAAATTATCCTGTGTTATTTTATCCTTATGCCCTCAAATTTTGAATGTCACACCGATTCTTTGTTTGTTATTCAAAAAAGAAAACCTTTTAGCGATTTGTCATTGCAACAGACACCATGATAAATTGTAAGTCCATAATCATCTTTTTTCTAAATGGACTCTAAACTGCGTAACAAAATCATTAGTCTGCGCTAAAAGTATCTGTTTAGTTTATACAGTAGGCACAACGGATCTTGAGCGGTTGCGCAGAAGTCAAATATTCGGTCTCTTTAGTGGTTCGAAGTGAGACGCGGGGGCGGGGAGTGTCAGTGACTCGCCGCGCCATCGCGTCATAGACGTCACTCCCCATTCGTTTCCTGCGTTGCTCCATGTATCTAACAACGAAGACGATTGGCTCGCCAATGTATGGAATGCGCAAAGCGATCGCCACTCTGACGCCGAGCGCTCAAGATACGTTGTGACTACTGTACTAAGACCAACTCATCTTAATAATATCTAATAATATTATTTATTTGCTTGAAATATGGCGGTAGGTAGAGGTTTTAAAATACAATAATATGTTTCTTTATATTCCGTCTACAAGGTGACGGTTAAGTAGGTGCCCAAAGTGGAATACCTCATAATTCAGCATACAAATATTGTATGAGAATTGAGAATGAATGGGCATGACTCTAAATTATTTACCTACAACAAAAAATGTTTATAATATATTATTTATTTGAAAAGTGGCAATAAATTAAATTTAAAATGTCAAGAAATTAAATTAAATGTCAACAAATTAGATTAAATTTGACAGGGAAAAAAAACAAAAAATCAATTAGATTCAAATTACGAGAATAAAAATTGAATGTCAAAGTATTAATAAAAAATATAAAATGTCAAAAAAATACATGAGAAATGCTGATGAATCAGAACTGTATCCCGGATCGTCGTTATTGTAGCGTTCTAGCGGACAGTAGAGGCAGGACGTCGTGTTTCCTAAGGGTAAAACAATAGACGATGCTAGCTCGGCTGCTCCGCCTCTTCGTGCTTAACAGTAAATAGGCTCTTAATAACTAGTGCGCCTTACCACCAGCAATTGCATCACTGCTTACTCAATTGCATCAAGCACTCGTTCATATTATTTAGACAAAAAGTTGGGACAGATTAGCCAAAAATTTCGACCAACTTAGTTAAAAGGTCCCATTTCAAAATTAACTTACCACAAAGTTACCGCACTCAACAAGTGGTCATCATACAACCCAACCTCACTAAGCCTGGTCTAGAGTGAATACGCGGTCGTTGGGGCGGCAGCATGCGCGTTGGCGGATTAGGGTATAGGCGTCGCGAGTCGTTGTTGGCAAGGCGTGTTTATTTATTTATTTATTTATTGGCACACCAACAGCATTACAAACAGGATTAAAAAAAAAAAAAAATTAAGGCACTGGTATGCATACCTATTACAGGAATGCACAGCTTACACTATGCTAGGTATGACATTATTTATTAAAAAAAAAAAAATTACCACAAAAAATTAAACATACAAAGAGGAAAAAAAACCACAGATGCAATTATAAAAATAAAAATATAAAATGTCTAAAATTGAAAATTAAAAATTAAAAAAAAAAAGAGAATAGAGTAGGCAATGTAATAAAAGAATAAAAATTTGAAGATTTTTACAGCTCATACCTCCGAGACTGCTCTCCTAAACTTGTGTGTGTGTGTGCGTGTTCCCTCAGGGTACCAAGGAAGGTCGGTCGCTAGCGATGCCGGTCCCTCACATCGCGTGAACGCTCGGTGACTCCAGCACGAAGCCGGCTACAGCTGCACAACTGGTTTTCTATGTAGTAGTATGGATTTCGACGTGTCGCAGAGCCTAGGTTGCGAGTGCTACCGCAACCTGCAGCCAAGGACGCGTTCGGAATGTTTTCACAGAAATCTATTCTAGTTACTACACAGAAAACTAGTTGTTTAGCTGCAGCCAGCTTCGTGCAGCCGCTACGTGTGCTGCCTGCATCCGCAGCCTGCAGCCGTGGGTCGAATAATACCTTAAACGATACAAGAAGGAGGAGGCCCGCCGAGAGATCTGCCGTTGCCGGCACGCAATATGGGAATATTGCCTTCAATATTCATACTTCGGGCAATATTCCCACCAATATTCCCACTTCACGGCAATATTGCCGGCTACGGCACATCACTAGGCCCGCCGTCTCCCCCGCGCTAACTCCTCACCCTGGTCGAAACACTAATAAGCTGACATCACACTTAGGCTTGTTTGAATCAAATTGGTCACTTCATCAAACCATCATTTCGTCCAATTTAAATTCTCTGTCATTTTACTGTCGTTTCTGTAATTAGATAGGTACGTAGCATAGACTTGTTTGTTGGTGAATGGAATGTATCAACTTTCTGCCTTCTTGGTCCAATGATTGGGGACAGATTGGTACTTGTTAACTTACTGGGCCGTAATGCCTTGATCACATGTACCGAATACTCGGTACGTATAAACAAAGCGCCGAGTGCTCGGCCGAGCGCTTAAACTCTACACCTCGTTTACATCGCTGTCTCGGTCGAGCAACATTTTACTGTCACGTCCTTTTACTCGGTACGTGTGATCAATGCATAAGGTTCTAGTTCCTCCTGCCATTATGTTAGATTGTCAACATACAATTCAAAGTCAGGGAAGTTTGGTCAAAAAACGAAAATTAGCCTGCCATCTTGGATTTTGATTTTGGCATCAGTGCCTTTTATAACCCGGCTTCGAGATTGTTCGCAAGAGTTACCATAACCCTGTAACACAAAGTCAACTGATGGAATACGGGTTGTTTTTTTTTTAATGCCGTGTAGGGTAGGCTCGCGTTTGACCACTATCTCACCTGATGGTAAGCGATGATGTGGCCGGTCTTAGGCAGTAAAAGTCCCATAACCGTAGCTTATATCAAAGCCATAGCCTTGTACATCTTTAGTTTTCAATATGTCGCAATAGTTTCCCACCAACTTAGCGTTATCCTTGGCGTTAGCTAGCATAGCGCATACTTTGCGAGTTGACTTCGGCACCTCGTACGCCTTCCGAAGATCCAGGACCTCAAAGTCCTGAGATGAATAAATGTATAAAATAAATACCTATCCAATATCCCCTAGAACGGGCCATGAAAGTGAAACCGCGGTCTAAGTGCTAGTCTATATGTATAGAAATAAATCCCTATTTCCCTTGGTCACGCCATCACGCGTGAACGGCTGGACCGATTTCGCAAATAATTTTTTTTTTGTTTCTTATTGCGAGGTTCTTATGAGAAAAAAAATGAAAATTAGGGTAGAGTAAGGTAGAGTAGGGTAGAGTTAAGAGTTGGGTAGAGTAGGGTATAGTTGGATAGAGTAGGGTAGAGTATAGAGTAGGGTAAAGTATAGAGTAGGGTAAAGTATAGAGTAGGGTAAAGTAAGGTAGAGTAGTGTAGAGTAGGGTGGAGTAGGGAAGAACGGGAACGAAGCCGCGCGGGCAAAAGCTAGTCTCAAATAAATAAGTCAGATTCACAGCGATCACAGCTTCATAAAACACTGCAGAACTGGTCATTAATAGTCACGGTCCATTACCACCACAATATTGAATTAAAAATCAATACGCCAATCACGTTTCGCAACTAATAATCAATTTATATTGCTAATCACCCAGCAGCCACGCGAGGGAGAGAAACAATAGATAATAGAATACTAAACGAAGAAAAACTTAATTCACGATCAGATCAACGACACTTAATGAGAAGAGTCGTGTGCGCAGGGTCATAGATTAAGCTAATGTAGAAGCGAAACATCGTTACAGATAGTCAGACGCCTGCCCCCCGTTCAAATTTGAATTTAGAGTTAACTGTAATGACGTCATAGGTACTCTACCCTGGCAATTTTGAACGCGAACGAGTTCATCTGTCAATGTCAAGCATATGGCCGCTTACTCTAACCTACCCTGCTCAGAGTTAAAGATAGTTGGGTTAACTCTAGGGTAGCTACTCAAGTTAAAAAAGAACGACCCAGGGTTACCACTCTACTCTGTACCCCTAGCCAAATTGCTTATCTGCAATAGTTAACGCTTGTAGAAAGCTTCAAATGTATGGAAATGACGTCGTCTTATCGCTCAGTCACGTGGTCAGAACAAAAGAATTGGCGGCAAGGTCAACTCGAAGCGTTCGGCGCAAGCGAAACGGTTGTAACATGGCTAGGGGGTTGGTTATTTTTGAACGCAGGGCAGAAAGTAAGCACTTTCTATGACATGTCAAAATGTCAGTCGTGTAAGCGAAAAAGAAAGATGGAGCTATACACTCTATATAGCTGTATCCCATTAGTAGTTCAGTTTAGGTCATAAAATGGATCGCTTTAAAAACTCGTGGTAGCACTGCAGAAGTTGTGCTGGACAAACGTTGCCTGTACTATAGCCATAAGATGATGCATTTCCGTTGCTGCTATAACAACAAATACTAAAAAGACAATAAAATAACTGTGGGTTTTCCATACAACAAAGGTGACTTTTTTGCCGTTTTTTGCTACGTACAGTACGGGACCCTTCGTGCGCGAGTTGGACTCACACTTGGCCGGTAATTTTTAAATTAGGGTTAAATTACAACTCGAATTTAAATCATAATTTAAAAGCTCAGTTTGTCTTTAGTTTAATAGTAGGTACGATGGTATTGACAACGTCGAATTTGGGTTGAACTACATTGGGCACACATGGGCTATGAAAGCTGATCTGGGCGCGTCGGTCTCTATACATTTTATATGGCAACTAGACTTGTAGAGCTACATTAGATCAACGCCACGCGACGCGATAAATCAGGCGTGACCCATGTGTGTGTCAGTCTAATCCCAATCCCCATAGCCAAGTTACAGCCGTTTTGTTTCGATTCTCTTGCGTCTAATGTCTCGAGTTGGCTACGCCTCCGATTCCTTTGTTCTGACGTCATCTCAACGCTAAGTCACGTGGTCAGAACAAAGGTTCGAAGGCGTGGCCAACTCAAAGCGTTCGTCACAAGAGAATCGAAACGAAACGGTTGTAACTTGGCTAGGGGGGCACGATAAAAGAAACCTATATCGCTTCTGGACAGCATTTTTCTTTGGCGTCCTGTATAGACACATTAGCTATGCATGACTGGGTAGAAACAGGTGACTTGTTCTGAGCTCCTGACGTCAAGGCTTTGTAGTGATGTGCAAAGCAACACCATTGTCGTAGTAACATGTTTATACCGGCTGAGATATTTTAGTGACAAGTTGTAGTAACAGGTGTAGGTTAGTATACCTGGGCTTTTTAAGGTTCCGTATACAAAGGCTAAAACGTTATCATATTACTAAGACTTCGTTGTCTGTCCGTCCGTTTGTCACCATGCTGTATCTCATGTTCATGAACCGGAATAGTTAAACAATTCAAATTTTCAAGTAACACAAGTATGGAGTGTAGATAAAGCGGCTTACAAGTTTGTATATTTTGCGCATACGCTAAGCTTCTATGATAATATAATATAATATTAGATTTAGTATTTAACTGATTACCTTAATCTAATCTAAGAATGTTTATGCAACGGAGCAAAGGCCGGCGATTTTATTCCTTCCTTTCCAAAGACTTAACGTTAAAATTTTTACTACAAAAAAAAAATTACAAAAAAAAAAAAACATCAGACTTCTATAAAAAAAATTCGGAAACTCATGTTTTTGGTTTAGTTTCTTTGTTATTTTTAACAAGAAATAAAACTGACTTCAATATATAATAAGAAACTTAAAAAAAACAACTTCACTTTCGGAAACTAATGTTTTCCGATTTAGTTCATTTGTTAATTAACAACGATTTCTGAAATTAATGCTAGAACTCGTCGTTTATACCGCGTACGTCGAAGGACTGGAACAGTCTGCCTGCTGCGGTCTTCCCGTCCGATTATAATTTGGGTGTCTTCAAGGCTAGAGTGAATAGGCTCTTAATAAACTAGTGCGCCTCACCATCAAAGATTGCATCGCTACTTACCATCAGGTGGGATCGCAGTCAAGCACTAGTTTATCTCAATAAAAAAAAAAAAAAAAAAAAACTACACTGAGCACACGTGTGCCACACGCCGATTTAGGCGCGTCGGTCTCCATTCATTATAAGGAAACTACTTGTAGAGCTACACTTGATCCACGCCACGCGACGCCACGCTACATCGTTCTACTTACAAATAAGGCCTGTTACACGTAGAGATGTGCCATTGCCGGCAATATGCCCGAAGTACGAATATTGGTGGCAATATTGCCAGCAAAATTCCCACGGCACATCTCTTGTTACACGTGTGCGTTCGATCTAGTGTAGTACAAGCTTTAAGAAGAATGAGCGACAAAAATTCTACCGAATACAGAACCTGCACCTTTTTTGTAATCAGTTAGAAACTGTACAAGCTAACAGTTATCCTGTGCCTTTGAGTCTAATCTGCGTGATCCTAAAACGTGTGAAACAATTCCATAAATGCATACTAATACGAAACGGACTTGCAAGTACTGTACCAACACAACACGATTACTATTCTATGCCTCAACCCGTGGTTTAGCGCCTAACGGCTCTGGCACGTGGGTTGCATTCCCGTTTGAAGACTTGTCTGACATTTGCCTCTTTTTGTTCACAGGTATGATGCTGTACTGGTTCGGACACTGCGGAGCTTCTAAGAAGTTTGAGTACCGGCGCGGTGGTAACTGAGAACTCGAACGTAGACGTTGACTCATTTTTTTTTTTTGTATGAAATCATGAATATGAATCATCATACGAAGTGACAGCGCACATTGCTCGCAGAACGGATGGCCGTTGAGGCCGAAAGGTTCTGGAGTGGCGTACCGGAAGACCCAGCGTTGGAAGGCCTCCTACAAGGTGGACCGATGACCTGGTGAATGTTGCGGGAATCCAATGGATGCGGGACGCACAGGAGCGTTCATTGTGGTGAAACTTTGGGGCAGCCTATGTCCAATCGTGGACGACTTTCGGCTGAAATGATGATGATGATGATGATGAAATCATCAAATGGCTCGTCGGACACTGGGTGGAGTCAAAGGGAGTGTCAGACTATTACTGACTAAAAACCACATGACATGTGCACCTTCGCAGCTGCAGCGACAGCACTGGCACAGTCTAATGAGCTAGGAAGATGGGATGGCGCAAGAGTATTAACACATATTCTATGAAGTCGCATGCAAAGCCATAGGGTTATTCTCTTATCTTTTACTCACATGCCTTTTATCCCTCTTCATCATATAAGATATCCTCTATTGGTCATGGGCCTCCTCCAGTCTCGCCCACAAAAACTAATTAATCATGACGTCTCGCATCCATCGGCTTCCTGCGACCTCTCACCAAGTTTCATTTCCATTTATTACTTTGTCCTTTTTATTTATATCACTTAAATCTATTGGCACACTACACCGTTGCCGATTCCTGTTAATCGATATTGTCACCGGCCCTAAAACAAACCTAGGGGTCTTACCATGTCATGTTAAAAACACCCTATAAAGCCCCATCCTCCCCGGAGGACACGGTGGAGCACACAGTGGAGGTTTGCCCCGCTTGGGCTGAGCGCGTGCCATCGTGGGGGTGATCGGCGGCGGCGATCTCTCGCGTCGGGCCTTGGTACAGACCACGGTCCGGAGCGAGGAGGAGTGGCAGGCGGCCGCCTCCTTCTGCGAAGCAGTAATGCTAGCAAAGGAGGAGACCGACCGTATCAGGCAACGCCGCCGGGATTCCGATCCTGATTACCGGCCACCGTTGGTGCGGGCTTGCGGACGGCGAGCGATGGGTAGCTCGCTGTCCGACCGTCCGGTAACTGTCCGGACCGAGCCCAAGTCGTCGACGGCGCGCACTGTTCTCGCGCGCCTCAAGGAGTTGTCAGCAACAGCAGGGGCGCAGCAGCTGGGTCGAAGCCTACTGGGGCCAGGGTTAGTTTTTCGAAAGATAGCTCAGCTCCGGTATGAAGGCAACGAAGAAACAGGAGTGGGTTTTTAGTCAGTAAAAGTCTGACACTATCTCCCGCTCCGCCCAAGAGCGGGGGATGTCAGTAGATGATTTTCCCACCGTAAAAAAAGCTTCATCCTTTTAACAGTTCAGTTTAGGTCGTAAAATGAATCGCATTTAGAGCCTGTGGGTCTGTTTTGACATCGGTATGCGCACATTGCGATACTCACTTCTATCTTGGTATGTAGATTTATACAGTTTTTTATCTGAATAAGTGCATAAGTATGTGCGATTTATTATCGCGAGATAAACGACTTGGAATGTATCCTAATGTAGAATGTAATGTCATGAATTTAAATTGTTTATACTCGTATCTTAATTCTTTTTTTAGTTCAAGGGTGGTCTGTCTTGCAAAATAGTCTACATTATTTTGTGTCTCATTGTAACGTTTTAAAATCTTAGGGTGAGGCCAAACGAGCGTAATTTTTAAAGTCGTGAATCGCAGAATTTCGGTCGCGTATTTTCTGCTGCATTCGGTTTCATACAAAAGTCCTGTTTCATTCACACGGTGACGCTTAACGAGTTGTCTGAATGCATGCAGTAGAAATTACGCGACCGAAATTCTGTGACTCACGATTCAAATAATAAACATGGTCAAAATTATATCTTTGTTTATGTATATAAATCTTCTGTACGTGTGTTTGTCGGTTAACTTGCTATTAATCGCCATGTACGACCTTTTGTATATAAGGAATATCATGTACAACAGCTCTGATGCCCAAGATAAGTTTGGGGATCACCGTTCTAACGGCCATGTACAACGTACTTGATTAACAAACTTATTACGAACTCTTTCTTAACGACATGTTCTACGTGAAATTTTTTGTCGTATATTTAAGTAGATCCCTCGATGATTCGAAAATTCAATTGAACCCAGTAGGTGGCGCTACAATCGGATTTTCAAGGATGACTGCATCAAGGATCGTAGTCAAATGAGAGAACCACTAAACTCATCATCTTCCTACCCTCGTCCCGGCGTATTTAGGGTTTTTTTTAGGTGGGTAAAAATCATCCAGACGACAACTCCCGCCCTTGGGTGGAGATGGAGATAGTGTCAGACACTGACTAAAAAAACCCACCGCGTTCCTTCTTGCCTTTCGTACCGGGGCTGAGCTTCCCTTTCGGATAACCCTAGCCCCAGTAGGCTTCGACCCGGCTGGGCCCCTACTGTTGCTAACAAATTCTTGAGGCGCGCGGGAACAGTGCGCGCCGTCAACGTAGTGGGCTCAGTCCGGACAGTTACCGAACGGTCGGATAGCGAGCTACCCATTGCTCGCCGTCCGCAAGCCCGCGCCTACATTGGCCGGAAATCGGGATCGGAATCCCGCCGGCGGCTCGGGCGTGAGCGCCGTTGCCTGATGCATTCGGCCTCCACCTTTGCTAGCATTACTGCTTCGCAGAAGGAGGCGACCGCCTGCCACTCCTCGTTTCGGACCATGGCCTGTACCAAGGCCCGGTGCGAGAGATCGCCGCCGCCGATCGCCCCCACAAGGACACGGCGATGCTCTGCCCAAGCGGGGCACACTTCTACCGTGTGCTCCACCGTGCCAAACTAATAAGAGGGCATTAAAATTCATTTTGCTATAACCTATTAGAGACAAAGACTCACCACTACCACTATTTTACTCTGCATCACCCAAAGGTTGACTGGCAGAAAATGCCTAAGGCATTAAGTCCGCTTCTGTACTTTTGTGTGCATGTATAAAGAATTAAATAAATATAAGCATTCATTCACAAGAAACCACCCAAGATAAAACTAAAATCCACATTTTTCTTTCATTAATCTCATTGTTTACATAAACAGCATTGCATTGATAAATTCTTCATAACAAACTCAATAAATATCAAATGAATAACAAACCGATAGACAGGTCATTCACCGTCTATAATAAGTTAAAACTAGTCAATACCCGCGACTTTGTCGGTGAGGCAAACTGTGTGCGCTATGTAGTTCTAGCATATTAAGTTTTTCTAAAATAAAAGTAAGTTGGTACCTTATGTATGTTTCTCCTTTATATCAGCTATGAATCTACTAGTGAAAATCCCGTCATAATAGGTCCGATTTCGAAAATCAACTGGAACAAATGAAAAACCGACAAAAAATTTGAAATTGCGTTTTTTTTTTTCATATTTCATGTAACTACTCGTATAAAAAAAAATATATATATATTTTATTTTAACAGACACTTTAATTTTATTTATATATATATAGATAAATCGATCTTAATGGTAAAATGGTTATGGCAATAAAAGAAAAAAGTTACGGTCTACGCCCACATGTGCTAAGGTGTGCCTGACCTGCCTCAATGTGAATAACCAAATGACAGATGGGACAGCCCGTCAACAGATCGGGTTTTCTACCTATAAGAGCCTTATCATGTTCATGCGACTAAGATAGAGGGATGGAGATAAACGACATAAATAGTGTATTTTAGCGTAGGGTTTTATTATTTATTTATATTTTAATTTACTGTAATTATAGTTATTAAGTTGTTTATATTTTTGTTATTGCCAAATTAAAATGGAACTGGGCAGGTCACATCTGCCGCAACAAAATTAAGCGAAAGCAACTACTGACTGGACTCCGAACAGCAGGAGCCGGCGACGCGGTAGGCCCAGAAGGAGATGGCGTGACGATTTGGACTCCTACCTTAAGGATTGGCCAGAAGTGGCTAAGAACAGAAAAGAGTGGAATAGCGGAAGGGAGGCACAATGGGCTCATAATAATAAGTTGTTTATAAGTGTAGATAATAATTAATTAATTTAAAATAAATTTGATTGTTATGAAGTAAATAAAATAAATAAAACATTAGTTTTAGTAGCGAAACCCGAAACACGTGACTAGTATTTTTATGTGAACTGAACGCGCAATGAATATTTTCCTAAAAAGATTAGTGCGTATGGACGGGATGGATCCACCGCGTGCCGGTGGCGCGTTGGCCTACGTCTGGAGGTCAACGCCAACAACTTCTGCTCTAGGGCGGAGTTGAAATGCATGTCAGACTTTTACTGACTAAAATCCATTTCCATGTTCCTTCTTTGCATTCGTTCCAGGAAAAAGAACCTCGGGGGCGTTGTTTTTCGCACAACTCACGGCCCCAGTAGGCTTCGACCCTGCTGGGCTCCTACGGTTTAGCTGACATATCCTTAAGGCGCACGGGGAACACTACGCGTCGTCGACGACTCGGGACGGAACGGGTTTGGCGAAATTATGTAACGAAATCGCTCTTCTGTATCCCCACCTACTCTATGACCAACCACACCTATAGTGTCGTAGGTCTACGTTACTAACACATTTGATTGATACACTCACTAACCATTGTACTACCGATTATGATCTCTTGATAAGCTGCGTAGTGACACAATGGTGTATTATGGTGAATAGATTTGTGATACCGGTCACGAAAGAGTGGTCAAGTAACCAATTATGTTAATAATAATTAGAAATAATCTTGTCAGTTATAAGCAGTTAAATGCCTGATCACACATGTGGTCATCTATTATGTCGTGGCCATATCTTAGAATTGATCACTTAATACGACCTGGTGAGAGGCGCGGGAATGCGGTGGATGCGAGACGCACAGGATCAGTCGTTGTGGCGACGCTTGGGGGAGGCCTATGTCCAACATTGGACGTCTTTCGGCTAAAATGATGATGATGGGACAGACTTTCACCATGTCTTCCGGGCTATCCGCACATGCTCCTTTCTCCCAAGCGGGGTAGATCTCTATCGTGTCCTCCCGAGTTATCTGCACAATGGTGGATAACACCTGGGTGTTTGATTCCCATCGAACCTGAAACAAAAACCTTTCGACACAACCGTGATGACTGACACTGCGCGTCGTGGCGTCACTGTTACCAAAGAGTAGCTTGAAAAAGTACACGATTGCTCTCGAAGATTCCCGACCACCCCCGAAGCCACGATGCACGAAGTTTTGGAACCAGATAAATGCTCAGTTGCCCCTTAGGGTCTTCGGCCACAACCACAAAACGCCGCCAACGACATATTTCCTGTAGGTTTCATACATTTTATATGGATTCGCCGCACACGGTTGACGCCGGTAGCCGCCACACGCTACTAATTGCTGCTGCTCGCTTGTGGCCCCCACTGGCCACTAGCGAGCAAAGACCAATACAAAACGCCGTCCCACGTCACTCGCGCATTTAAACCTTCGTTAGAGTCCACTATGATATTGCGCGTATGGGAAAAAAGCGTGGGGTGCTCGATTTACGAAAAATATGGCAGAAAGCACCCCACGCTTTTTTCACAATGATTTAATATTTTTCGTTCATTATTATTATTTTCTACCTAAGTATATTGAAAATTATTTTACACTTTTTACTTTGATATGCTATGAAAGCGTGTTTTTTTAGTTTTTTTTAACTATATTTTTATTTTTCACTAAAAAAAAATGGATTATTGTATTGTCATCAGTCTTTGATGGGTGTGCAAAGTTTGAAGAAAATCTGATCGCCCAAAGTAGGCCAAAATCGAGCTCAAAGGCGTTGGTTACAAACATACAGGTGAAGCTAATATAAGCGTGTTAAAAAGTAACAGCCACCGACCACAAGTGGCTGTCGCGCGCTTCAGCTTCCTTTGTGGCCCCTCCTAGCTTCTTGTGGCGGCGTTTGGTTGTGACATGTGGCCTATGTGCCGCGACATTGTCTACGCCAAACCTGCTATTACTATAAAAACTTATGACAGGTCCATCTATAATCACTTGTTAAGCTGCTAACTTGTTGTCAAGATTATAATTACTACTGCCAATATAATTACCATAATCTCCAATTAACCAGACCATTACTTCAACACAATCGTGACTGAGCTATCACGAATCGGTTTACTATTATACACTATTGTATTATTAGACGTGTTATCAAATTGATATAGAACTTTTATAACACATCGAAATATGGTTATAGTACTTTTGTCTAGCACAACGTTTGTGCCTTTTCTTTTTGAGGTGGTGCGCTTTGGGTGGAGCGAGAGTGAAGCTAGTACATTAGACCGAAGCACACGTGGACCACGTCTGATTTGTAGAACGACGTCGCGTCGCGTGTCGTGGATCTAGTGTAGCTCTACAAGTCTAGTTTCCATATAAAATGTATGGAGACAGACGCGCCCAAATCAGCGTGTGTGGCACGTGTGAGCAGTGTCTACCTTGAGTGAAAGACTTTTATTGACTAAAACCCAAACGCGTTTCTTCTATTGCCTATTTGCGTTCCAGGATCGCAGTGGCTCTTTTGGAGAATCCTGTAGCACTGGTCCATAGGCCTAATATAAGTATGTACATGTTAAATCTTTCACGAACTCCATGTTGTCCACCCCTGAAACGCTTGTAAAATCAGACAACAATAAAGAGTGTTTTGTTGTCTCCCAAATTCTACGTCATTGGTTTATTTTATTTTTTTCTTTATTGTAAGGCAACTAAGGCCAATGTAGATAAAATACATAATATTAACTATCTTACAAAATAATAAACTAATAAATATTACAAAACAGTAAACTAGCTAAACTAATTATTACGTAAATTTTGTGAATAAAAAACACTGTTACATAGTAAATAACATAGCACAAAGTAAATAAGCTACATTTTGCTACCAGGAGAGGTGGAGTCTGAGAAAGTGGCGGTTACGGTACGACGGGCTAGTGACGTTTTTATGCAATAGTGTAGTGTGGCCACAGTCATAAGCGGTAGCGGGTAACCTCCTGAAGATTTTATCGAGCCGTCGGAGAACCTCTCTCCTGGGCACGAGTTGCTGTGGCCAATCTAGAAAACTCTAAACAGACTCAGCAGCCAGGTTAGGCGTAGCAAAGACAATCTCCACAGATGGGGATTCCTGGAAGGTTCCGATCTTCAGTGTTTGTGCGGCGTCGCTTTGCAGACCATGTCCCACCTTCCATCCTGCATAACGTGCCCTGTTACCTGTTCACGTAAGCCACCTGACATCATCAGTGGACCTGGCTGCCGTGACCGAATACTGGTTCAGGCAAGGAATATAAAATTAGTTTTGCCATCGACACGCTAAGAAGAAGAAGAAGAAGAACAAAAGAAAGGTGTACCTTGCTCCTAAACTCAAAACGGTGCTTCTTTCATACGTGAAGTAAGGGCGGGTTTCTGTATTAAGTACCTTGAGCTCCTTGAACATCTGGTCGGAATTAAATGCACACATATCGGTCTACAGGCGGCAGTATCTGTGCATTTAATTCCAGCTACGCTCGAATAGAACCCCGCTTACCTTTAAATCTATTTTCTTCTGCGACTCACTATAGTTCGAATGCACGGTTGTGCGACACACCGAAGCTCGTAGTACACTCGCTAAATATACAATCGCTTGGCGCTCATAGCTTACTCCACTGTCATACATTGAGAAACAGCATTAAAATCAATATCATGAATCGTTATTACAGTTTTTATGGCGTATTTCGTGCAGTAAATTAGATTAAACGTTTTTGTTAGCATTTGTAAGGTATATCATTAATTAAAATGTTTAACAATGGACGACTTATCTCATCTGAGGTTCTGGACATGGTAATCATTTTAGAACTGGTATTTTTTTTTTAAATTAATGTCATGATCTGATTTTTATCATAATTGTTGTACAAAATATTCAAGTAATGAGGGATATTTTAAAATTTGGTTTCAACTGAGAGTAGAACGTCAGTGAGGCTATAGAATGCAAATGGCAACTGAAGAAACACGGGTGTGTTTTAGTCTGTAAAAGTCTGACACTATTTCTCGCTCCACTCTGAGAAGGAGAAGTTATTTGATGATTTTTCACCCCAAAACCTTTTAGAAATATGCGGAACGTCCCACAAACTTCCGTTGAAAAGGGAAATTTTCCCGTCTAGACGAGGGTTGTGTCCAGTCCGGGCAACTGCCCGATATTTGATTTCAAGCAGTTGTATATGTTCTCTCACTGAGAATTCTAATACCGTGATGCAGGATTTTGGTTTTTAGTTCCTATGTGCCTTCATAGATGTCGCTACAACCTAGGCACAAAAGACAGGCTGCAAACAAAAAAGACATGAATGTATCCCAAAAACTGCGTATAAAGTATCTCAATGCATGGTAGGCCCGCCCGCTACCATTGTTTTTGTATTACCCAAGTATCCGCACTGGTTTCATTCAAGCGCAGAACCGCTTGAATGAAACCAGTGCGGATACTTGGGTAGTAGTGGTAGAAGCGACTCAAACGGTGAACAGCTATTTTTTCTTTCGAAATGTTTCTGTATGCTTCTCGAGTAGGGCTGGCAGAGATTCCGATTTATAAATTATTGTGATAACTGACATCGAGCCTTTGCAGGAAGAGGATCGTAAGATAAGATAAGACATTTATTTGTAGAAACATGAGTATAGTAAGCGATAGTTTGTGTGTTTTGCAGAAAGTGATTTTCCTTTCGTAGTTTAAAAGTATTTTTGACCATATGTTAATAGGAACTATTGTATATAATAGATCAGTATAATGAATTGTAGCGACATCTATGGCGCCACACTTGAACTAGACAACGAAATCGTACAGTTCTCCGCGCGATTTCAACATTTTGTTACAGTTACCTGGAGATCAGACATACACCCGTCTGGTCGGAGGGCCTTTTCAAAGAGCCGGATGTATGTGGAACTGTACACACTGTTACAAATAATAATCCCGCGTACTGGAAGACGCAGCGTGAAAGGTCCGGCATCAAAGTGGACCGATGACCTGGGCCCCAAGTCTGCTATTTTTATAAATTCGTCATTCCAACACGATCCCATTATCATTTTGCTAAAAGTTTGTAATCTGCGAATTCATAATGATCGATCATTGATCGGTTTTGTGGTAGAATGATAATTTCGAGCATATTAAAACCAATCACTGCACAATAACGTTCTAATGGTAAAACACTGATCAAATAAACTGTCAAAGTTTTAGCAGATTACCGCAAACGTCAAATATTCATTTGTCAATATGTACGAGATTACCATTCTATGTCACTTCTTTCAATGCAATGGAGTGTCAGTGGTTGACCATTGGAAAGTCATAATGACGCCATTATATTAGTAGATTACCAAACTTGTCAAAATCGACAATTATGACATCAATGATAGACCATTCTGACACTATTGTAATAGCAGACTTGAGGCCCTGGTGAGGGTCGCGGGAATCTGATAGATACGAGACGCATAGGACCGTTCGTTGTGGCGGCGACTTATGGGAGAGGCCTATGTCCAACAGTGGACGCCTTTCGTCTAAAATTATGATGAATAATTAACTCTTTTTTTTTTGTAAATTATGAGTTCCTGGAGAAACAGGCAGACATGTATTTGGTTTTATTGTATTACTAGCTACTTCCAGCAGATTCGCCCGCGTAAATTAGAAAATTGTTTCAAAGGAACATACTCCCCGAATAAAAATCTGGTATCAGTATCCTATGTGCTATTTCAGGACATGGTTTCATCGTGAGCCAAATTTTATCCAAATCCGTTCAGCCGTTCGATCGTGAAGATAATATAACAAACACACACCCACACATTTTATAATAAGTACTACTGTTATGGTACCTTTTTTAACCGACTTCTAAAAAAGGAGGAGGTTCTCAATTCGGATGTTTGTATTTTTTTTTATGTATGTTCGCGCATAACTTCGTCGCTTGCCAACCGATTTGAAAAATTCTTTTTTTGTTGGAAAGGGTATACTTCCCAAATGGATCCCGACTTGGTGACTATGGGAATAGTCACCAAGTCGGGATCTGATGATGGAATCTTGGCGAAATCGAGGGAACTCCTCAAATATTATAGGCAACCACATATTTCTTTTGGTATTTTCATCAAAAACTTAAGCATTTACAGTCAAAAAATTACATAAACCTCTTAGTGTAGGTACTTAGATATAAGTATCTAATAAATAGACAATAAGTCAGAGCGGGTAGCGGAAGATTTTGTATGCGTCATCAGTTTGGAATAAACCGTGTTATGAACAAGTTGTTTCGTTGTGACACTCCCCTTCCACCCCCGCGCACTAGGACATTACAATAACATTTATTTTGAAAGATATGACCGTCTCATCAGCCATCATTGTGTAATAAAATCTGCCTATTTCCCTAAACTTTTTGTCCAGAATCGGCGTCTACGACAACAATCGGGCTCAACAACCTTCAAACAATAAACAATACGAACCAGGGCTCAGATTCTCAACAACAAAGGGCCTCAGTACTACGTGGTGCTACACAATGATATATGACAGAACTACTGTGTTTTATAGTTCCCTGGTACTTTTGCCATTACTGAGAGCACATTTTTCTTAGGGGCGGCTACCTTGTGGCCGCCGGACCTACTGAATTTGTAATGTTTATAGTGGAAAATTTCCATTTTTTTTTTGTCTAATATAAACTAGTACTTGACTGCGATCGCACCTGATGGTAAGCAGTGATGCAATCGTTGATAGTGAGGCGCACTAGTTTAAAAGAGCCTACTCACTCTAGCCTTGAAGACACCTAAATTATAATCGGACGGGAAGACCGCAGCATGCAGAACTACTGTGTTTTATAGTTCCCTAGTACTTTTGCCATTACTATAAGAGCACATTTTTCTTAGGGGCTTACCTTGGGGCTACTGAATTTGTAATGTTTATAGTGGAAAAGTGCTGTAATGCTTATTTTTTTTACTACTTACTGTTTTTCACAACACTAACCGCTGCGGTGTGTGCGTGATGTTAATAACCGCCAGAAACAGAGAGACATTGCTCGACATACCGCAGCCTTGGAGTCAAACGACGATGGCGCGTTCCAGCTTTGTCCATTAACAACAGTCACGACCGGTATGACAAGAGTGCCATACTAACAAGAAGAACCACCACGATTACTCCAAAACTGCATTTTGAAGAGTGTGCGCGAGAATTACCTACATAATTCTGTCATTACCTTTCTGCCATCGAACAACCCGACATGCAGGGACCGTACAACCCCGGTTAAGAGTTAAGTCTTTGGAAGGGTAACCCGTTTATGAGGTTACCTTTATCATGATGTAACCCCGTGAATGGGTTTTAAGCTCGAACCCATTAAAAGGGTTACCTTTATCATGATGTAACCCCGTGAATGGGTTTTAAGCTCAAACCCATTAAAAAGGTTACCTTTATCATGATGTAACCCCGTGAATGGGTTTTATGCTCGAACCCATTAAAAGGGTTACCTTTATCATGATGTAACACCGTGAATGGGTTTTAAGCTCGAACCCATTAAAAGGGTTACCTATTCAATATGGGTAACCCATTGAATGGGTTCTATACTTGAAACCCAGTGTTAGGGTTACCCTTATCGAGATAACCCTTATAGGTAAGGGTTTTCTTCGGGTTACCGTATTATTATGGTTATTCAATAAATTTATGCTCAGTAGGTGCGAGTTTCACTAGACATTGAAGACTTGTAGACGAAGCACGTGTTTTTATAATATTTAGATTTTAGACAAGTACTCTCCTAATAAGGTGTGTGTCCTGAACTCCCGTATTTACGACAATAATAATTGTTATCTCGTGTGACCCGTGTTAACCGTGTTATCGTAGTCAATTGAATGAGCAATGAGTAAGTAAAAATTTTGTATGTCTTTTATTGGAACGAAGTTCCTTATCGCGCGTTGTGAAAGGGGGCTAGACGGAAAAAATTCTCACGAAAAATTGTACCGACACTTTTACTGTCAAAATATAAATCCAAGATGGCGGCTGCAAGAAATTATCAACTTTTTCGTCATGGGTGTCGTTTTCATGGTTTTCGAGGGTGTTGAAACCGTCAAAATATAAATCCAAGATGGCGGCTGCAAGAAATGATCAAATTTTTCGTTATGGGTGTCGTTTTCATGATTTTCGAGGGTGTTGAAACCGATAGAACTGTCAAAATGTAAATCCAAGATGGCGGCTGCAAGAAATTATCAACTTTTTCGTCATGGGTATCGTTTTCATGGTTTTCGAGGGTGTTGAAACTGATGGTACTGTCAAAATGTAAATCCAAGATGGCGGCTGCAAGAAATTATCAACTTTTCCGTCATGGGTGTCGTTTTCATGGTTTTCGAGGGTGTTGAAACCAATGGTACTGTCAAAATATAAATCCAAGATGGCGGCTGCAAGAAATTATAAAATTTTTCGTCATGGGTGTCGTTTTCATGGTTTTCGAGGGTGTTGAAACCGATAGTACTGTCAAAATGTAAATCCAAGATGGCGGCTGCAAGAAATTATCAACTTTTTCGTCATGGGTGTCGTTTTCATGGTTTTCGAGGGTGTTGAAACTGATGGTACTGTCAAAATATAAATCCAAGATGGCGGCTGCAAGAAATTATCAAATTTTTCGTCATGGGTGTCGTTTTCATGATTTTCGAGGGTGTTGAAACCGATGGTACTGTCAAAATGTAAATCCAAGATGGCGGCTGCAAGAAATTATCAACTTTTTCGTCATGGGTGTCGTTTTCATGGTTTTCGAGGGTGTTGAAACCGATAGTATTGTCAAAATGTAAATCCAAGATGGCGGCTGCAAGAAATTATCAACTTTTTCGTCATGGGTGTCGTTTTTATGGTTTTCGAGGGCGTGGAAACCGATAGAACTGTCAAAATGTAAATCCAAGATGGCGGCTGCAAGAAATTATCAACTTTTTCGTCATGGGTGTCGTTTTTATGGTTTTCGAGGGCGTGGAAACCGATAGAACTGTCAAAATGTAAATCCAAGATGGCGGCTGCAAGAAATTGTCAACTTTTCCGTCATGGGTGTCGTTTTCATGGTTTTCGAGGGTGTTGAGACCGATAGTACTGTCAAAATATAAATCCAAGATGGCGGCTGCAAGAAATTATTAACTTTTCCGTCATGGGTGTCGTTTTCATGGTTTTCGAGGGTGTTGAAACCGATGGTACTGTCAAAATATAAATCCAAGATGGCGGCTGCAAGAAATTATCAAATTTTTCGTCATGGGTGTCGTTTTCATGGTTTTCAAGGGTGTTGAAACCGATGGTACTGTCAAAATGTAAATCCAAGATGGCGGCTGCAAGAAATTATTAACTTTTCCGTCATGGGTGTCGTTTTCATGGTTTTCGAGGGTGTTGAAACCGATAGTACTGTCAAAATATAAATCCAAGATGGCAGCTGCAAAAAAAAAAATTTTTTTCGTCATGAGTGTCGTTTTCATGGTTTTCGAGGGTGTTGAAACCGATAGTACTGTCAAAATGTAAATCTAAGATGGCGGCTGTCAGAAATTATCAACTTTTTCGTCACGAGTGTCGTTTTCATGGTTTCGAAGATGTTGAAATAGTGCTGTCAAAATGTACATAAAATAGGATAGTATTTTTTAGTTATCTTGTATTGGCTAGACGGAAAAAATTCTCACGAAAAGTTGTAACGATACTTTTTGCTATAGTAAGCTATTGTAAGCCATGCGGATGTTTCTCTGTCTGTCTCTCACTCTCTCTCTTATAGAAAGCAAGCCAGAACGGAACTTCGTTCCATCCGGGTGTCTCTTGACACCTCAGTAGTTTTTTTTACTTTTGGAGCGATTATTTCCGAAATTATTGACATTATAAAAAAATTATATTAGTAAACCCCTATTCATTTTTAAATACCTATCCAACAATATATCACACGTTAGGGTTGAAATTAAAAAAAAAATTACTTCCCACTTTACAGGGCACTCACACACACACACACACACACACACCATTACTTGTACAGACACCCATACGAGGACTATAGTCATAAGTCACAATCCGAGGACCTCCTAGAAAACTAGGTTAGAGACGACTTACGACCTTATTAACAAGACAGAAAGAAAGAGAAAACAATATTTGGGGTGACGAGACTATTCGTATAGCGCTATCTCAACATTTTTTAGTATGACTTTCTGTAAACGATGTGGGGACCTAAATACACTCGCAGACCCGCCTGGGTAGCACCATCCGAGGACCTGTGTGTGAGCCAAACGAGGACCTTAACCATGTGACCAGAGACGCCTATACGAGGACTTAATTTTTCACACTTTTTCTTATTACTTGCATGATGCGAGGACCTAGTACTAGAATATTCACGAACAATACGAGGACGTTTTTCCAGGTAGGGCTTGTACTAAACGAGGACCTTTTCTGAATTTCCAATAGCCGTTTCTTACACACTTATAATTTTGCCATAATAATATTTGAGCTATATTATTAGATATTTAACCAGTTACACACACCAATTTCTCGATTTAAGTACTATCAGAGGACTTAGCATGATTTAACTGATAATGTTTAAAATGAAAGGGAAGGTAATATTCTAAGCACTACGTCTCGACTAATCAAATTGATTTAGACTTTTAGTTGTGTTAGAAACACGTGGACAGTTACAATTTTACAGCAATTGAAAGATTTTATAGTCGCAACTTTGGATCCACAATAATAATCTAAAGTAACAGGTAAGATAACTAGTTGACATTCATATTCAACTATTATTCATTAATCTATCCGCTACGCGCTGTACGTAGATTGCTGACATTATATACCAATACACAGTTGTGTTAATGTCACAAAGCTGCAGCTGAAATCATCTACATGTGACACAACTCTTTAATGGTCAAGTGTATTGTCTTCAAACTAAACATGCTGTTTGTTAACATTGCATAGCATTACAGTTGAGTAAGTGAAATGAAGTTGCAGCTTGAATCGTCTCCATGTAAGACTGCTCTTCAACAGTTACTTGTATCATCTTTTTTTTTGGTGGATATAAATCATTCAAATAGCATCGCCCGCTCTTGGGCGGAGCTGGAAATAGTGTCAGACTCTTATTGATTAAAAAATCCATCCCGTTCTTTCTTGCCTTTCATACAGGGGCCGAGCCTTCCTTTCAGAAGCAGACCCTTGGCCTTCTGGTCCCATGCTGTTGCTGACCACTCCTTGAGGCGCGCGGAAACTCGGCCTCCTCCTTTGCTAGCATTACTGCTTTGCAGAAGGAGGCGACCGCCTGCCACTCCTCCTCGCTCCGGACCTGGCTTGTACCAAGGCCTAGCGCGAGGGATCGCCGCTACCGATCGCCCCCACCAAAATACGACTCGCTAGTTCTAGCGCAGGGAGAGTTGTACCAGGCGGCGAACGATCTAGCAGCATGCGGGGTTGCGATAGTCGTTGATAGGCAGTTGGGACTCGAGGTGGTACTGCACAAGTCCGAGGCTATGTGTTTCCACGGCCTTTGGAACGCGCCACCATCGGGTTCCCAATTAACGGTAGGAGGAGTTCACATCGGGGTCAGGTCAACGATAAAGCACCTGAGACTCGTCCTCGACAGCTAGTGGAATTTTGTGCAGCACTTTTGAGATCTGGCACTTAAACTGAACCGGACTGGCTCAAGCAGCTCTTGCCCAAACGGGGCCTGGGGAGTTCAGATGCCTACTGCCGGAGGCTTTACGCAGGAATCGTTCGGTCCATGGCCCTTCATGTGTCGCCAGTGTGGGCGCCGTCGATGCGTCAGCAACCGAGAGTCCAGCTGAACGCATGCCTGAGGGTCATGGCAATACAGATGGTACGGAGATACCGCATGGTTTCCCGCAAAGTGGCGAGCCTTCTTGCTGACCTGCCACCATGGGATCTGGAGGCAACAGTCCTTGCACGCATGAACAATTTGCGCGTGGAGATGCAACCCCGGCGCCGGGGCGAAAGTCCGCTGCCCCGACGTGGCATGCTGAACAGAGTTTCGGCGGGATCTCGTGATGGAATGGCGTCAGCGACTATCGCAACCCAGTACTCGACACGCCACAATTATGGCGGTAAGTCCCCTCTTTGAGGCGTGGCTGGAAAGACCTCACGGCGTTCTCACCTTCCGCATGACGCAGGTTTTCATCGGACATGGTAAGTTCGGGAGGTACACACCTGCACCGGATTTGTGCGGAGCACACGGTAGAAGTGTGCCCCGCTTGGTCGAAGCATCGCCGTGTCCATGTGGCGATCGTCGGTGGCGATCTCTCGCGCCGGGCTTTGGTACAGGCCATGGTCCAGATCGAGAATGAGTGGCAGGCGGTCGCCTCCTTCTGCGAAGCAGTAATGCTAGTAAAGGAGGAGGTCGACCGCATGAGGCGCTCACGCCCCAGCCGCTGCCGGGACTTCGATCCCGATTCCGGCCACCGAAGGCGCGGGCTTGCGCACGGCGAGCTATGGGTAGCTCACTGTCCGACTGTCCGGTAACCGTCCGGACCAAACCCAAGTCGTCAACGGCGCGCACTGTTGAAGGAATGGGGTGGGTTTTTTAGTCAGTAAGAGTCTGACACTATCTCCCGCTCCGCCCAAGAGGAGGGGATGTCATCTAAATGATTTTTACCCGGCAAAAAAAAAACGCTATTTATTTATAGTTTAAAAGTTTTTAAATTGTAATTTTTGGGTATTTTATGTCTTTAATTTAGTAAGTTTAAATTAACAAGCTTATTATTTTCAAAATTATGCTCGCCATGTGTTTGTTATCTAAGAAAAAGTAATGTTTATTCTGCACAAGGCACTCTTATTTACCTCAAGCAATTGAGAGAGTTTTGGCCTTCTTAGTATCGTTTAGACTTGTATTCAATCAGCTGATCGGAGTGGTCCCTCTTAACTGAAAGAGTTATATTAATCATTGATAAGTTTACAATTTTTATGTAATAAAATTGAGTATGGCAATTAATAAAAGGGCATAAAATGCGGATCAATTTATGCTTTTTACTTAAGATCGGCCAAATATCAAGGACGTCCGGGCCTTGGTTGAGGCCATGGTTCGGGGCGAGGAGGAGTGGCAGGCGATCGCCGACTTCTGCGAAGCAGTAATGCTCGCAAAGGAGGAGGCCGAACGCATCAGGCAACGGCGTTATCGCCGCCGCCGCCACCGCCGGGATTCTGATCCCGATTTCCGGCCACCGTAGGCGCGGGCTTGCGGACAGTGAGCATTGGGTAGCTCACTGTCCGGCCGTCCGGTAACTGTCCGGACCAAGCCCAAGTTGTCGACGGCGCGCACTGTTCCCGCGCGCCTCAAGGAGTTGTCAGCAACAGCAGGGACCCAGCCGGGTCGAAGCCTACTGGGGCCAGGGTTATCCGAAAGGGCGCTCGAGCCCCGGTATGAAGGCTAGAAGGAACGGGATGGGTCTTTTAGTCAGTAAGAGTCTGACACTATCTCCCGCTCCGCCCAAGAGCGGGGGATATCAATGCATGATTTTTCCCCACCATAAAAGAAAAAAAAATATATCAAGGACGTAGTAGTCAATTCTTCATGCCAAAGGCTAGGTTAATTTTAAAACCGATTGAATTAAATAGACTTTTTTTATAGATAATTAATTGCACTCAGAATAATGTTTCAGGACATCTAGCAATGTATAAGAACTTTTTGGTTAAATAAACTGAAATTCTAGAACATAGTGTATTGTTTTTCAGTGCGTGACATATTTTATTTATAAATGCTGTTCTCAAAAACATATATATTGTGCATTCTCAAGTCTTGTACAGTACATTATGACATACTTTTACGTAAAAAACCATCCGAAGTTTTACTCTCTCAGAACAGAAGTTTCGATACTTTTGAAATTTCAATAATCAATACACACGGAAAACCTATCCAAATGGGGACCTAAATACACTTGTCTGGAAAAGCTACCCATGTGGGGACTTACATACACACTGTCTGGAAAAGCTACCAATCCGAGGACATTTGTGTGAAGTTTTACACATAAGTCTCCACAAGGTACTAAAAACATGACTGAAGTGTTAAAAGTCGTGTGTAAGAATTTTAAGTGGCGCCGCCTAGCGGTTACACACGATCGTGTGTGAACATAAAATTTCGCAACCAAACCGAGGTCCACCAAGGTTGATATCAACTTTTCCTTATTAAGTATATAGAAAGGTTCAAAATCGAACGTAGAATACGATGAACTGGGTCGGGCCATCCGAGGACGTACGAAAAGGTCCTCGCATTGAAAAGGTCCTCAGATGTGCCTTGTGTATTCAAGCGCATGTCCTCGCATGGTACTTAAAACAAACACACACAGGGGGGCTACCCTAATAAAACATTTTTTTCCAATTTTTATTTTACCACTTTGTCGGCGTGATTGATATACATATTGGTACCAAATTTCAGCTTTCTAGTGCTGACGGTCACAGAGATTAAGCGAGGACGGACAGACAGACATGGCGAAACTATAAGGGTTCCTAGTTGACTACGGAACCCTAAAAAAGAGACAGTAGAGTACTAGGTACCTAACATTTCTTTTCGTAGGTACAGTAAAAAGATATAATACTCGTATGTAGTAGGTCCTACGTGGCAAATAAGTTGAAACAAAATGGCCGTCGTTGCTATGGTTAGGCGCAGCCTCCCGCTGTGTTACTGACCCGAAAAAATCTGTTACTGCGCATAGAAGGACGATCGCCATTTTGCTTCAACTTAAGTAGGTACCTAGCTACAACTTAGGAGTCTTTAAGTCGAGAGTGAATAGGTTTCTTCTAGGCAAGCGTGTTCCATCGTCGAACACATCATCGCTTACCATCAAGTGAGATGGTGGTCAAACGCAAGCCTATCATTAATTAAAAAAAAGTACCTATATTGCATGTTTCCTATTCGTTCATCGTTCGCGAACTACACAAGACCACAGGATAGATAGGTACCTAGAGCAGAAGACAATTTCATGTACCTATTCGTAGGTAAGTACCTATGTACAGTTGCCATCACGGATCTCGAGTGGTTGCGCAGTAGTCAAATATTCGGTCTCTTTAGTGGTGCGAAGTGAGACGCGGGGGCGGGGAGTGTCAGTAATTGGCTCGCCGCGCCATCGCGTCATAGACGTCACTCCTTATTCGTTCCTTGCGTTTATGCATGATTCTAACAACAAAGACGATTGACTCGCCAATGTATGAAATGCGCAAAGCGATCCCCACTCTGACGCCGAGCGCTCAAGATCCGTTTTGGCAACTGTACTTCACTTTATATACCTCAGCAATTGTGCTAGGATCGGCGGCGCTCGGTCCGAGCGCGCTCTGGGGCGGCGCATAAATACCTAATATAAATTGTAAAAATATTACATGGCCATAGTCATGTACTTGTCTACCTAACTGTTCTGCGTTAAGTACGTAAAAACAATCTATCAAAGTACAACCAAATACCTACACGTCTAACTGGTAGCTTAAGCCCTTGTATGCCGGAACGCAGATCTACGCGAGACACAATGGTTTTTTAATTGAGACATAATTAAAAAGCCATTGTGTCTCGCGTAGATCTATCTCTCTCGATCTCTAATTACGGCGCATACGAGAGGTTAAAAAACGATAATTCAGCAATTAATGCTGAATTTAAAAAATCGTCCACTAAACAATTAACTTTATTTATGCTTCATTATTTTAGAAAAATAATCGAATTTTGAGTTCATAGCTCAACTACATTTTACCTAAGAATAACGTTTCTTATTGATGTCTACCATATACTTAGGTATTGTAAGATTGATAAATTAGGTACATAACACAAGTACCTACCTATTGTATGGTACAGGTAGGTTTTACGGTGAGGACATGACTCATTATCATAAAACAAATAATTAAGTAAATTGTCAGAATAACTAAATATTAGAATATAACCATACTATTAAGATGTTTCCACATTTGGTACATTTACTTATATTATTTGAGGCATCATATAAATAATAGCGATGTACAGCGTCTCGTATCGTTTTCGGCATTTTTCCGGTTTTAATTGTTCAAAATTCACAAATGCAAAATAAAATCCTAAAAGATGTCCAGCTTCAAAAACAAGTACATCGTACTGTGCGTAGTGTGCGTTTCACTTTTAAGAAGTTCCTTCGCTGTAATGTTGGCAATACGGAAAAACACTGTTGCTATATTTTGAGCAATGAAATTACTTAAAATTATAGAGATTTACTGATATTTCGTTACTGTTAACAGTTCTCTTATAAAGTTTTTTTTTTTAACTGTAATAACTATTTTTTGAATAAAATATAGGATGCTGGGCTCCATTTCGATTGCCCTGCAATTCCGTCAAATACCGAAGACGCCACGCCACAAAATCGTACCTCCCCATTTAACATCTCTCTTTTAGACCTGTATTTTTAAATAAAATCCCATGTCTTATCAAAATAGTTAACAAACAAATTTACATTCACTAATAAATTCGCACTTTCTTATTAATTCTTATTGGAATCTTATTAGTTACTTATCCTATTTTGAACCTTCTGAATAATAAAACGATTTAACAAATGTTTAATTTAATTTGTTTTCACCTATTGTGCCCTACCAAAATAGGTAACAATATTACACGTTCTTAGGAAGCTTTGCCCCTGTACGGTTTATTTACTCGTCTGTCTATATTACATGCAATAATGATAATAAATCTCGTTCTCAGTAGGTACAAACGTAACCACAAAGGCGCCCGCCCCGCCGCTGACGTTTAATGTGTGCTATGCCATTTTGCAACATATGTCTACCATCGACAGATCATAATTACATTGCTCCAAGTTGAAATGTTACGTTGTTATCGTTTTCAAAAGAGTTCAGTGTAAGAAACCCTTTTGAACGACTTAATTTAAGCCGTTCAAAAGTGTAACCCATATCGTATGGGTTTTTGTTAACCGGTTTAGGAAAACCCTATTGAATAAAGGTTACCTTTATCGTATGGGTTTTAGATTAACTGCTTAGAAAAAACCCTATCGAATAAAGGTTACCTTTATCGTACGGGTTTTAGATTAACTGCTTAGAAAAACCCTATCGAATAAAGATTACCTTTATCGTATGGGTTTTAGATTAACTGCTTAGAAAAACCCTATCGAAAACCCTTTCTATAAAAAACCAAAATGATCCTTTGAACCCTTTAAAAGGGTTACCTATATGATAAGGGTTTTTTATTAACTGCTTAGAAAAACCCTATCAAAACCCCTTTAATGGGTAACCAGAACGGTCCCTGCCGACATGACGGCAGTATCTACACTTACATTATATTGTTGATACCTCTACGGTCCGGACTAGGTTTCGACCTGTAGGTGTCGCCTCGTCGTTTATACCACGTACATGGAGTACATCGAAGGACTGGAACAATTTGCCTGTTGAGATCTTCCCGTCCAATTATAATTAAAGTCTTCAAGGCTAGAGTGAATATACTAGTGCGCTTCACCGTCAACGATTTCATCACTGCTTATCATCAGGTGGATCGCAGTCAAGCACTCAAAAAATCTTCTTCAAAGTCTGTGTTTACTGATAGCTACAACTTAGGGGCCTTTAAGTCAAGAGTGAATAGGTTACTTTAAGGCAAGCGTGCTCCATCGTCGACCACATCGTCGCTCACCATCAGGTGAGATGGTGGTCATACGCGAGCCTATCAATAATAAAAAATATACTGAGGTTACCATATCTTCCTGTATTACCAAGGTGAGACAGCATTTAGTACTAGTGGCACAATAAATATAATCATCCTTGCTTTTATTGAATTTAATATGAATTAGACATTGTGATAAGATACTCATCAAAGGGCCATAGATAAACATATGACGTCATATGGACGTGTTAAGATGGATGGCAGTGATTATGTTGTTAGTTGTTTGTACTACTTTAAGTGTTATGCTTGTGTCATGTGACTGTATAATGTACTAAGCTTTTGCCCGCGGCCTCGCCCGCCTAAATAAAATAGAATAGAATAAACTAAAATGTAAAATATCAAATGCCAATGCCACTCGGGAATAAAGCAGCTTTCTATCGGTGTAAAACTTTTAGCAATCGGACCTGTGCTTTCAGAGATTACCTTCTACAAACAAAAAATAAAAACAAACTTTACCCCTTTATAATATTAGTATAGGTAGATAAAAAATCGATCAAGCTCTTGCCCAATTTAATTCCGCTAAGTCCGTTCAATCATTGGAACACTAGACGTAACGCGTTGTGCTGGTACATGGTGGACATCGTACCCATACGTACAGTGTTTTGGGAACACATTCATTATGCGTATAGCTAAGGAGTAGAATTCCATGCCGGAGTCTGTGTTTCCTGATAGCTACAACTTAGGGGTCTGTGTTTCCTGATAGCTACAACTTAGGGGTCTGTGTTTCCTGATAGCTACAACTTAGGGGTCTTTAAGTCAAGAGTGAATAGTTTACTTCTAAGCAAGCGTGCTTCATTGTCGACTACATCATCGGTCATCAGGTGAGATAGTGTCAAGAGCGAGCCTTTTAATATTAACATAGCATAATCAGCCTTATAATGTTCTCACTGCTGGGACTCAGGCCTCCTCTTTAGGAGAGAGAATGCTGTAATCCACCACGCGGGTCCAGTGTGGTTTGGTAGATGCCAATGTCTTCGACTTTTTGGTTCTAGGACATGCCGATTTCCATACGATGTTTTCCTTCACCGATTTGAGGACAGTGCTGATGAAACAAATTACACAAAGTAATGTGCCTGGCTGGGCTTGAACCCGTGGTCTACAACTCGTTAGTCGGGGTCGTTACCACTCGACCACAACTGCTCTCTTTTTTAATAATAATAAAATAAAAGTGGAGGTCAGTCTCCTAACAAATTATATTTTTCAAGGTGTTCCTGATGAGTAGGAAATACCATTCAAACAATCAGTTCTTATCAGATTACATTCAACAAGGTTATCAGATTATATGAAGCCATCACGTAGACCTTATTCGGCAACCTTTATTACTACGAGTAGTAAAACCAACAATACGACAGTAGACACTACAAAAAACGCCGTTACATCTGTTACCGACGCCTACGACACGTTATCAGGGCACTGATCTGGGAGGTACAAGGCATAAGAGTAAGCGATTGAAGGAAGGTATTATAGGGCTGAGTTTTTCTCTCGGTTTCACTCCCTTCGCTACAGATAATGTGCACTTTCAAAATTCACAAAAATAATAATTATTAAATAGTTTATTTATTTTCTTTCTACAAATTACAACGAACCCCAAGCGAAAGCCGTTCGCTCTCTCATTGTCTTTCTATTGTGGCTCTAATTACGGTATTCGAAAGTTTAAAACAGTCTACAATCAAAAAACTAAAATTAATTTGTGGAAAACTGGTGCCTAAACTAAGTTTTAAGCTATTGCATAGCTTCTATCGCGGGCCTTGAGCGTGGAGACCGAATCCAGAAATTCCGTAACGAAAATAACCTAACACCCCCCACTCATTTGTTTTTTGAGCGTGGTGACCGATAAGAAAACAAATGAGTGAACAATCAATCAAAATTCAATTCAATGTGTGAAAGTGTAACTTCAATTAATCAAAGAAAAAAAAAACAAAGGTAAAAAAATACTGCATAAATAAAATAAATAAATAATTATAATTCATTGAATTATAAAAACCCAAGAAGCACAGTCTCGAACAAAAGTGACACTTGAAACTGTCCCTAAACATTCAAAAATTCTAGATAGGTAGTTATAATCATAACATAAACATATTTTTTGCAAATTCAATCTTACTCGAATTGCTTAAAGTTGTTTTTACAATGCAGTATACAGAAAGCAATAAAATTTTACGACCGAAGTTAGTCGGCAGAACAAATCATGGAGTGGAGACGAATATTTATATAGTTTTTATTTTTATTTGATATTGAATTGTGTTCTAAACACATTTATCTGAGCGTAAATATGTTTTGGGTAGGATATGTGTATAAATCAATGAAACAAATATTTACTGGTAACATTAATTATTATTATTTGGTTCAAAGGTGAAACTGAGTAGGTATTTATTAGAAGGTGATTAGGTAGCAAAATTGTCAGGGTATGATTTATTCGGTTTAAAAAAATCTTCACGTCTTTGTCGGCTGACGATTGACGTCCATTCTCCGTATCGTATTGGGTCACGAGGAAAACTAAAATATAAAATATGAACCTAAATAAAACAACTCTACAACAACAACAACGTACAACACTATCATCATCATCATTTCAGCCGATAGACGTCCACTGTTGGACATAGGCCTCCTCCAAGCGTCGCCACAACGAACGATCATGTGCGTCCCGCATCCATCGTATTCCCGCTACCTTCACCAGGTCGTCAGTCCACCTTGTAGGAGGCCTTCCAACGCTGCGTTTTCCGGTACGCGGTCGCCACTCCAGAACCTTTCGGCCCCAACGGCCATCTGTTCTGCGAGCAATGTGCCCTGCCCATTGCCACTTAAGTTTGGCGATTCTTTGTGCTGTGTCGGCAACCTTGGTTCTCCTGCGGATATCTTCATTTCTGATTCGATCACGCAAGGAAACTCCGAGCATAGCCCTTTCCATTGCTCTTTGGGTGACTTTAAGCCTTTTGATGAGGCCCATTGTGAGCGACCACGTTTCGGAGCCATATGTCATCAGTGGTAACACACACTGGTCATAGACTTTCGTCTTGAGACACTGTGGTATGTTGGATGAGAAGATACCGCGTAGCTTCCCGAACGCTGCCCAGCCGAGTCGGATTCGACGGTTGACCTCTTTCTCGAAATTAGATCTACCCAACTGGATTGTCTGCCCGAGGTAGACGTAATCGTCCACAACTTCGAGTATAGAGTCTCCGATCTTGATAGGAGTGGGTGCTACATGGTTGTTTATCATGACTTTAGTTTTGTCCATGTTCATTTTAAGACCCACTCTTTCGGAAGCTCTACTGAGGTCATTGAGCATTGTACTGAGATCTTCTGTAGTCTCAGCCATGACTGCTATGTCGTCGGCAAACCGAAGGTGAGTGGTGAGTGGTGTTGTACTCGCTATTGACATTAATGCCTAGTCCACTCCAGTCCAGAACCTTGAAGACATCCTCCATTGCGGCCGTAAACAGTTTCGGAGAAATGACGTCTCCCTGCCTCACACCTCGCTGCAGGAGGATAGGTTTCGAAGTCTGGTCCTGAAGTCGGACTGACATAGTGGCATTTTCGTACAAACACTTCAGCACCTCGATGTACCGATAGTCAATCTGGCACCGTTGGAGAGACTGCAGTACAACCCAAGTCTCGATCGAATCAAAGGCTAACCCGTACAACACTAACCCGTAATTAAACGAAAAAAAAAGTTAAATCTACAAAAATCTAAAATAACATTATCCCAATTTAAATTTCATTAAAGAATCCATGGTTTGTCGCTGGAAGTCACATGGAAGACAGGGTTAAAAATGGTAAAAAAAAAAGAGATTAAACTAAATTAGAAACATCGACTTCCAGTTTTTTTTTTCTACTCATAGGATTAAAAACTATATTATAATATAGTATATACATATAACCCATAAATATTTGTTTAAAACTTTATTAGAAATAAGTTCAACTTTATTAATATAAAAAATTAAACACAATAAAAAAAAATCGACTCCACAAATAAGAACAGGAGTTATTTGTATTATACGAACAAAATAATAGTAGGCTGGTAAGCATGGTTCTTACACTGACAATGCGGTCATTGAAATTTGCCGTATTATACTTGGACCGATGAGTGAAATTTTGGGACAAATTAAATCAAAATCACATATTACAGTGTATATTAAGTCATAAAAACAACAAAAACAATTCAATAAACACTTTTACTTACCGAAAATACGATATCCCATCCTTTTTTAACGTTTTTGACGTAATATTTTTACAATTTCGTAACGAACACTCCGGCATTTTTAACGAGCGTGCAGTGACGCGAGCGATGCGAGACTATTTGAAAAGAGCGCACTTTGTCGAATGTTGCGCTCTTTTTTCGCGGACGTTTTTGAGACGCTGAGTGTGTATCTTGGGTTTTTTGTATATCAATGTTATAATTGCATAAGTTGATAAAAATGCTATGCAATAGCTTTACTGCGGCAGTCCCCGAGTGCCACACGTCTTTTTTTTATGTGACGTCACCGTTTACGTGTACAAAAGAGATAGCAAGATGTTTCCATCACACTTAAACTTTTCCTCGTACCGGTATTAGAAATACTGATTCCTGCTTTATTTATACATCAATTTTGATGCTGTTTTCAGAATAAGATTTCTTTTCGTGTCCTAATTGGTTGAGGAAGAAGTTTGATGAAAATACTAAGGGACAACACATTTTCTCAAGGTTATTATCCTATTATAACAGATATTTTTTTTAAATTTTATTTAAACAAAATATAATAAAATTTAAAGAATGCTGTGCCTTAAAAAAAAATTATAAAACGATTGGAAGTAATTAGAAAGCATTAAACGCGAAAAAAAGGGCGATTGTGGCAGTAAAATAGCGCCGCCGCCAGCGCAGCGCTTATTTACAGCATCACTATATCTTGCTCGCTTATCGTTTGCAACACAGGCCACACCTCAAACATTCAATCGATTTTGCACCGCCCATTGAAGTCTCGGATCATTAACCTTTTCGTATTGGCTTTTCTAATGTTTGTATAATATTAGTCTGCTTTTGCTTATGACAAGAAAAAAGAATAGTGTGCTGTATGAGCAGTTACATGAAAAAAAGAGAGTGCATGACAGCTGTGCGCTGAGTGCGAGTGGTTTTTACGTTAATGCGATTGTAAAGTTTACTGCGTTTTTCTTTCTGATTGGTAAAGAGGGTCCTTTATCGTCTATGTCAAGCATGGTTTAAAAGCTTGTTGGTGTTCATCTAACGCAATCCAACGCGATTTTTGATGAAGAGGCAATGCAAAAAAAGAGAGTTAGCATTCGGTATTTCCGTGATTTACTCTCGAATATTTAACAAAACTTATTCCAGGAAATGCATGTTTTTTTTTTAAACCCTTAAAACATTCTCGATAGGATGTACATGTACAAGGCTTGTATGGATGTACTTTTTTTATATTTTTAATATATGAGTAGATTAAGAAGGTCTTAAAGTTCACGTAAAATAACAGATTTTCAGAGGTCTTTATTGGATAGGTTTTACACAAATTTATATGTTGATTTCCATAGAAGCCTAGATAATATCCACAAGATATCTGTGTATCCAAAATATCTGGAGAAATATGTGTAATAACATCATAATCACTTATGAGCGGTTGTATGAAAATGGCCAAGTTGGCGATCGAGATTCAAGTGGACCAATCGAAGCGCCGAACGATACAACGTCATAACGTAACGTGTCGATCGCGTTAACATAAAAAACTTGTACTAGGCATTCAGACAGGCGAGAATGAGAAAAGAACACTCGCAATCGCTTATAACTTAGACCATCCTGTATTCTGTAACCTCTCAATCGGACATCGGGCAGTGTCAATTGATCCCTGAGGCAATTTATATTCGGAAGAGTTCAGTATATTGAATCGTATATTTTCTTTATTGGTTTTTTTTGTATTGCAACCAGCCGGTTATTGCCGTGTTCAATTTTGGTGTGTTTTAGGTTGGTTATTGGAGCCAATGTTTGTGATTGAATTTGTAACGTATTTTTTTTTTATTGGATAGTTCATGCGCAGATTGTGAAGTAACTACCTTCTGGAGCTTTCTGTCCTTAATTCCTTTAGGGGTTTTTTTATGGTGGGAAAATCATCTAATGACAACCCCGCTCTTGGGCGGAGCGGGAGATAGTGTCAGACTCTTACTGACTAAAAACCCACTCCGTTCCTTCAAGCCTTCATACCGGGGCTCGAACTATCTTTCGAAACTAACCCTGACCCCAGTAGGCTTCGACCCAGCCGGGCCCCTGCTGTTGCTGACAACTCCTTGAGGCGCGCGGGAGCAGTGCGTGCCGTCGACAACTTGGGCTCGGTCCGGACAGTTAATGGATGGTCGGACAACGAGTTACCCATAGCTCGCCGTCCGCAAGCCTGCGCTGCGTCTACGGTGGCCGGAAATCGGGATCGGAATTCCGGTGGCGGCGAGAGCGCCGTTACCTGATGCGGTCGGCCTCCTCCTTTGCGAGCATTACTGCTTCGCAGAAGTCGGCGACCGCCCAACACTCCTCCTCGCTCCGGACCAAGGCCTGAACCAAGGCCCGGAGCGAGAGGTCTCCGCTGCCGATCGGGGCCCACGAAGGCACGGCGATGCTCCGCCCAAGCAGGGCACACCTCGACTGTGTGCTCCACCGTGTCCTCCGGGCGTTCCGCACAGTGGCGACGCCCAGGCGTCACTTCCGCACGAATCCGGTACAGGAATCTCCCGAACGTGCCATGTCCGGTGAGGACCTGCGTCATGCGGAAGGTAAGGACGCCGTGAGGTCTTTCCAGCCACGCCTCGAAGAGGTGACTTACCACCATAATTGTGGCGTGCCCAATTCCCTTAGGGGGTGAGTTTTAGAAAATCCTCTTATTCTTTGTGTACATCATAGAAGGCATCTCTGTGCAAAATTCCAACGATCTAAATCCAAGGGTTTGGGCTGGTAATTGAAGAGTTAGTGAACGCAGAGTCAGGACTGCCTTTTATACATACAAGATGATAAGAAATTCCTAAGATCAACTAAAACAAATAAGTACATTCTGTTACATGGACGAAAATTGTGCACAACGCGCTCTTGGTGGAGCGAGAGGGAGTGTCAGTCTTTTACCGACTAAATTCCACCTGTGTTTCTTCAGTCGCCCTTTGCGTTCTAGGATCACGATAACTCTTTCGAAAAATCCCACTGCAGCAATCATTATAATCTGTTATGAGATAATGATACGCTGTCCGAAACAGCAACAATCAACTAATAATAATAATATTCCACAACTATCACACGACGCCGTTTAGTTCCAAGCTAAGCAAAGCTGGTGTTATGGGTACTAGACAACTGATAAACACACTTACATATTTCAAAATAAATACATTGTATAGATAAATTACACCCAGATATAGAACAAATGATCATGCTCATCACACAATCAATTATGTCCTGGGTGGGAATCGAACCCAGGCATAGCAGTCAGGGCCACTAGCCACTAGACCAACAGGCCAGTCACCTTAAATTACCTACAATCAGTCAAATTACTTACCTACTATGCTGTCTAGATTGAGCCTCCAAACCCGTCTAGTCTTTAACCTAGTTCTTGAAATATGACGGGAATGTACTCTGTAGCAGTATTGATTTACACTGAAGCTCGCAATGGCCGCCAGCCGCCTGGCATTCCGGCTGCGAATACCAGGACCACAGTGATCGGTAGGAATTCTTTACGGAAATATTTCGTTTTTTATGAGGTACGACTACGTACTCGTATCTATAGTTTAGGGACGCTGGTGTATTGTTGGATTCCAATATTATGAGATTGATGCCGTAGGATCTTGAAGATAGGTGTATGATGAAGCCTTTTTTCAAAGCAACATATAGCCAAGATAAAAATTATCTTGTCCTTTTCTAGGTCTACCCGCATGCCAGACTTGATTTCAGCTTGGCTATGAACAGCATTGTAGATGGTATTGAACCTAAGATTTAAATTAGGGAACTTTTTAATTAGGGGTTTTTTTGGGGTTTTAATTAGGGATTGGGGATTTATTATCATCATTATCATAATTTAAGCCGAAAGACGTCCACTGTTGGACATAGGCCTCCCTCAAGTGTCGCCACAATGAACGGTCCTGTGCGTCTCGCATTCATCGGTTTCCCGCAACTTTTACAAGGTCAATGGTACATCTTATAGGAGGCCTTCCAACGCTGCGCCACTCCAAAACCGTCCATTTGTTCTGCGAGCAATGTACTGCACTTTAGAATTACGATTGAAACGATAGAACTAGAACTATTGCAAGTTTATTCCTAGATACAAATTCTATCAGAATTCCAGAGGTCTGTAAAAGTTGTTCGAATCTAAAATTATTACTTCTATAGCTCTTACTAGAAACAACTTTTACTGCCCACTCATTTGACGATCGATACTGCATTGCATGTAACGGTGACAGGGTTGACAACTGTTTTTCAAGAAAAATAACGTATCATAATTTTGAGTATTAAAAAAAAAACATACATTCAGCCGAACATAGAACCTCCTCCTTTTCGAAATCGGTTAATAAATGACAGTGTAGCGACATCTATGGCGCCACATAAGAAATAATCCTGCATCGCATAATCAAAGTTCTACGCGCGATTTAAATGTATACGACAGCCCGAAATCATCTATCGGGCAGATGCCCGTCAGACATAACACCTGTCTGGCCGGAGCATCCTCCCTTTTCAACGGAGGTTTGCGGGACTTTACTTTCTGTTCCGCTTACCTACAAAACAGAAAAAAAAATAATAATATAAATTATCTTTTTATTTCTTGTCTTCAAAACATTTTTTATGCACTTCCAGCACACTGACAGTTTTTCAGTTAACATTTTTGTAAATGTATTAGTTTCCAACGCAGAAGTATTGATAAAATAGTTAAGTAATTATGCATAGTACATATTTAAATATTTATAATCAACCTTTTAATGTTCCCGCTACAGGGTTTCAGGTCTTCTCTCTAGGAGAGGTAATGGGCCGTAATCCACCACGCGGGCCCAGTGCGGGTTGGTGGATATTGGTAACCCTACGTGTAACTCTGACGTCATCGTCGGAAAAACCGGTGCACGTCAGATCACAGTAATACGGTTCGTAATTATTGTAATTTGTCGTAATTATTGCTGTCAATTCAATTGTTATTTAATGCAATTAGGAAGCTAATTTAATTATGTAATTGGATTCATTTTGTAGTGATGTTTTGTTATTGAAAGAATGAAGTGGGATGATGTGATGATGTTCTTAGATTGACACAAAAGAAGATGCGTTAGTTTAGATGTAGGATAGTTTAAAAAAACTTGTGATTCATCCATTCAGTCATCGTCGTACAATGATTGCTTTTTTTTGTTAGGTGGGAAATCATCTAATTACTTCGTCCGCTCTAGGGCGGAGCGTGTGGGCGTGTCAGATTTTTACTGACTAAAACCTAATTCTATTGTACCGTCTTTGCCTTGCGTCCTAAGACCCCGGGTTTCTCTTTCGGAAGCCAATCTATGGTCCTAGTAGGCTTCGGCCTCCAGTACCAGTCCAGTTTTGTTGACATCTCTTTGAGGCGCGCATTTCCATGCGCCGTCGACGACTTGGGCTCGGTCTGGACGGCGAGCTACCTATTGCTCGTCGTCCGCAAGCCCACGCCTATGGTGGCTGGACATCGGGGTCGGGATCCCCTTTTTTTGCTTTGAGTGAAGCGAGAGGGAACGTCAGACTTTTACTTCTAAAACTTCTTGTTCTTACTGACTAAAACCCACCCGGGTTTCTTTAGTTACCCTTTGCGTTTCAAAACTATGAGACAAGGGCAGGAAGATAATAGTCACCCATCCACCGACTGACCTCGATAAATGTTGCTTAACCTTCAAGAGATTAACCAGGACGGCTAATATTTTTGAGCCACGATCTTCTTACCATTAAGCTAGAACTACATTAAATCGACGCACACGTGTAACGCCTTATTTGGATGTAGAACGACGTCGTGTGGCGTGTAACGTGTATCAAGTGTAGCTCTACAAGTCTAGTGTCCGTATAAAATGTATGGAGACATTCGCGCCCCTATGAGCAGTGAAGTTCTACCTTTAATCGCCACTGCCTACAACATCAAAGGGTAGTCACCCCTGGGGAATCCCTCCGTCAAATCTTCCCCTAACTCTAGCAACAAGTGTGATAAACGTGACAATCATATCAAACGGAAGCCATATTTTATTTTCATTCCTTCCTCAACATGAAAAGTATGTAGACCTTTACTGACCTTTGAAGAATGACGTTTATATTTAACGCTTCGATTCCCTGGTAGCCTAGTACCCTTGACCTGAATAGTAGAGTAGGTGTGGCTTACTTGACTCGACTTTTTAAATCACTTCTAGTGTTTAGGAGCATAGATAACGGTATTTTAAGTCGAATTTGAAAAAAGAACATAATACATCGCGGGAATTTTTGGCGTGAGGTTTTTCGAGTGAAGTATATTTTACGCTTCGTTTCCCTGGTACCCTGGTACCATTGATCTGAATGTGGGGTTTTACTTGTGAGCACTGTACTTTGGGTAGATGTGGCTTGCTTGACTCTGCTTTTTAGACCCCTTCTAGTGTTTAGAAGCAAAGGTAAATGGTATTCTAGTCTCAATTTGAAAAAGGAACATATTTCTTCTTCCTAATATTTCTTCAACCCTCGCTTCGATTCCCTGGTAACCTGGTACCCTTGACTTGAACAACAACACAACACACATCCCACACACACATTCAAGTCCTTTTCTGACCATTACACCAACAAAATAATTATGGTAATCGTACAATTGGCGACCTTATCGCATTCCGCGATCTCTTCCTGTATGTCCTTCGATTGTTCTATGACTGGCAGGTTAGCTGGTAATATTCCACCACCACTTAAATTTCCACGTATTGTCTGACGTCATTATTCAATGCCGTCATACAGAAAGCTCGTGGGAGGAGAAAAGATTAATTTTCCGTTCTACAAGCAAATTGTTATTGGAAATAATGTTAGGTTTAGTGTGTTCAGTTGCTCAGTGACCTGATAAATTCTGTTAACATAATAACTGTTCTTTTTAAACCCCAACAGAATAGATGGGTCCGTTGGGTGGATGGTTGCGTTTTGATTATTTTATTAGACCCAACTCATCCTCATTAAAAAGTGATGAAACAAGTTTACATGGAACTCGTGACATTTTTTTTATAGACTGTCTAGAAAATAATTATTTTGTTTTCGAATTTACCTTACAGTGAAATAATTTTTATAGCTTCTATCGCGGGCCTTGAGCGTGGAGACCGAATCCAGAAATTCCGTAACGAAAATAACCTAACACCCCCCATTCATTTGTTTTTTGAGCGTGGTGACCGATAAGAAAACAAATGAGTGAACAATCAATCAAAATTCAATTCAATGTGTGAAAGTGTAACTTCAATTATACCAAAGAAAAAAAAAAACAAAGGAAAAAAAATACTGCATAAATAAAATAAATAAATAATTATAATTGCATAAGTTGATAAAAATGCTATGCAATAGCTTTACCGCGGCAGTCCCCGAGTGCCACACGTCTTTTTTGTGTTGTGTGAGTCCTGTATCGCAACGGGAACGGAACGTACCTAATCAATGTTGTCAGTTTAGGTACGCTATGACCAGGGATTCCCCAAACGCAAAAGCACGCGAATTTTATATTCTAAAAGATGAAGATCCGTTATATTTTATTGTTCCATAAAAGCAGCTGATTTTATATGAAAATTGTAAAGTAATTACATTACTTGCGATTCGGAAAATCTTCGAAACTCGTCTCGGGAATCGAACTATTTCTCTCGGGAATCGAAACCTGAAATCGCCAAAAAAAATCAGCTGTTCAGTACATTTATGTTTGCCTAATGTACTGAACAGCTGATATTTTTTTCGCGATTTCGGCTTTGCTCCCATAATAAAAATTGTTTGTTATCATGTGCACAATCACGTGTTTAAGTATCGTACACTAATTGCCAGTCACCCTAAATATATATATATATATATGTATAGAAGATTTTGTTAGCATAAAACGGTATCTATACTTGAAAAAACTACTAATCTAATCTATAACATAGTAAATTCTTTTGGTATTACGTATCAGCGGTTATCACTATCAGTTCCTTTATGTACGGGTTTTCTTTGTAAATCCGTGTTATCATCACGACTCCAAGTTCACATTGCAAATCTGTTGGTATATCATTACTTTGACAAGCCAATGTAACTGTGGATTATCTACTGACTTATTGGGAAGATTATGGACTTATCATGTTTGAAAGAACGAAAGAAAAACAGTTTTATTTGGCGGAAAAACGTAACGCTTAGATTAGGGAATCCAATCCCACAAATGCGGGATCCCGCGCTTTTTTTGCGGGAGTACTCATGCGGAATCCCGCGATAGTGCGGGATTTTTTTTTATTGGATTCAATTGATCCATAGGTCTGACTACGTGTATTATGTAACCTTCCAGAGAGTACCTACAAACAAAAAAAAAAAAAAACAAACTTTACCTCTTTATTAGATTAGAGAGATTACACTTTTTATCAAACCGGAAACTCGTGTCTGGTATTACGAGTATTATGTAAAGAATCTATGTACAAAATTTCATAACTGTATCATGAAAAATCACAGTTACAAGCTTGTTGTGTTACGTAGTTGTCTGCACAAATTCATGGTCACCAGGTCATTCGGGCGACTGACGGGTGGTTTTGCTCTCGCACCCGGCTGTGTGCTGGCGCCTAATGCCCGCTATGCCTGCCATGACTTGTGTTGTACGTGTCGAACTTGTGACCATTTTTAAATATAATATTCAGAAAAAAATAACGTGGTGTAAAAATTATTGGAATCGATTCAGTTACTGATTCTGAACATATTCAAGTTTCGCATTGACTAAAAATAATATTGTATACTTTACATTCGTATTTCTGTCAGACGTAATTATGAAATCACGTCCCTGATCTCTGACCGGTCAAGTAGCTACAATTAGTGCCAATCCAATACTTAGAATCACGTTGGCGAAGATACAGTTATATCTAAGCGTCCCCGCACACGGGCCTCAAAAAAACGCCGCTACAGAAAAACGCTAGATGAGGCCACAAAAAAAAGCTAGAAGCGCCCGCAAAAAACAGCTGAAGCGCGCGACACCTTCTGTCCGGAGAAACTTGAAGCCGCTTCAAGCGTTTTTTGTGGCGGCACCGCGCGCCGCACACGAACCACAAAAAAAGGCCGCCTCAAAAAGAAGCTTGAAGCGGCGTTTTTTTGTGGCCCGTGTGCGGGGACAGTAAGTAAAATAGCAGTTACTACCTCATGAAAGGTTAAAAAGCAAACAAACATTCATTCATTTCTGGAATCAGGACATTTGACTGTCAAAAGTTTTAACAGTCTTGAACGTCCTCAAAATATCCACTAGTTAATCACGCCGTCGACGACTCGGGCTCCGTCCTTATAGGACAAGCGGACGGTGAGCTACTCATTGCTCGCCGTCCGCAAACCTGCTCCTAAGGTGGCCGGAGATCGCTCTGCGATTCCCGACGCCCGGGGCGTCTTATGTCGTGGCGACTGGGGTGTGAAAATATACGTTTCGTCACTGCTGCGGCCGATGTATTAGTATTTACTAGGCAAGGTACAGATAATCAAAAGATAATAAAATATTAAACTCATAGAATAATCTATGATGCATTAGTTCTAAGAATAACTTATTATTATTAGTTTTATGATTACATATTTACGGTGTTCTTAGAATACGATAGATTATCCGTAAACGCGATAAATATTCTAGAAGGGACAGTATATTATCCACACTAATATAATAAAAAACAGATGGCGCTGTACTCAAAATTGTAATATTGAAATAGGCTTAATTTTTATTTTCTTTCTTTTTCAGGTAATGACCGTGTTTATACAGCTGTATGAAAATACAATAAAAAAAGGAAATGCGGAAGAGAATTTTACAGTAAGTCGGAGAACGGAGCTATCGGGTAAAAATCAGTCATTTTTACAAGCTTTTATTTAGTTTTATCTGGTCAGTCTACCTCATAGGCGATCTACGAGGAAGATCGCCTATGAGGTACCCTGTCAACTAGGGAATGCAAAAACCGCCAAAATTACAAACCGGTTTTTTTTTCGGTTTTCCTAAGAAAAAATCCGGTTAACCGAGTAACCGGTTTTAAAATTAGTTTTTTTGAAATTTATTTTTAAGTGAAAATTTTATGTTTTTTTGCTTGTGTAATTCTAAATAAATATTTTTAAACTTATCTTGGAACTTATCTATTAAAAAATATATTGTATACCTAATATGAATCCTATTAAAAATAAAAAAATCACATCTTCATAAAAACCAATGTCTCAGAATGATGTCATACATAGAGAATCTAAGCTAGAAGTTAATATATACTTCTACTCAAAATACTCACCACTAGCTTTAGCCCGCGGCTTCGCCTGCGTACATAAAATATAGCCTATGTCACTCAGGAACAAAGCAGGTTTCTATCGGTGAAAAAATTTTAGCAATCGGACCAGTACTTCGAGAGGTTACCTCTTACAAACAAAAAAACATAAAAAAACAAGCTTCACCTCTTTATTATACGAGTATTAGTATTAGTGTAGATTAGCCCTATCACAGGCTTTTAAGCGTTCAGGCCACGCGTCATCTGTTTACGCAGGGTGATCATTGGAAAGTTGTCCACTGCTGAACGTAAAGAATTGTTAAGGAATTTGAGTTATTGTTACATACAGCCCATGTTCTCTAATATAGATCTTAATTTGTAGTTCACGGGTTGAGGTCTGGGCTAGCCTTAATGAAGCCCGAAACACTCGCTGCAAGGCAAGCCTGGGTAGTGCGTGCCTTGTGACCGGAAGCTGAGTCTTGCTGAAAAACCCCTAGTATATTATCAAATAGAGAGAGGCTTTAAGGGGCTTTGCTATGGCGTTTAGGATAGTATCTTGATACTCTTTAGCTGAAATTAGAGTAGCCCATTTTCACGAAAATTAACCTTGGTCATTCCGTGATACCCTCACCAAACTATTACTGATATCGCATGATGATCATTCAGCACTCTGATAACCTGTTGAGAGTGTTCTTTGGAGTTAGAAGCTTACACATCATCATTTCAGCCGATAGACGTCCATTGTTGGACATAGGCCTCCCCCAAGTGTCGCCACAATGATCAATCCTGTGCGTCCCGCATCCATCGGATTCCCGCAACCTTCACCAGGTCATCGGTCCATCTTGTAGGAGGCCTTCCGACGCTGCATTTTCCAGTATGCAGTCGCCACTCCAGAACCTTTCGGCCCCAACGGCCATCTGTTCTGCAAGCAATGTGCCCTGCCCATTGCCACTTGAGTTTGGCGATTCTTTGTGCTATGTCGGCAACCTTGGTTCTCCTGCGGATATTTTTATTTCTGATCCGATCACGCAAGGAAACTCCGAGCATAGCCCTTTTCATTGCTCTTTGAGTGATTTTAAGCCTTCTGATGAGGCCCATTGTGAGCGGCCACGTTTCGGCACCATATGTCATCACTGGCAACACGCACTGGTCATAGACTTTCGTCTTAAGACACTGTGGTATATTAGACGAGAAGCTACCGCGCAGCTTCCCGAACGCTGCCCAGCCGAGTCGGATTCGACGGAGATTAGGTCTACCCAACTGGATTGTCTGTCCGAGGTAGACGTAATCGTTCACAACTTCGAGTATAGCAGAGTCTCCGATCTTGGTAGGAGTGGGTGCTACATGGTTGTTTCTCATGACTTTAGTTTTGTCCATGTTCATTTTAAGACCCACTCTTTCGGAAGCTCTACTGAGGTCATTGAGCATTGTGCTGAGCTCTTCCGTAGTCTCAGCCATGACCACGATGTCGTTGGCAAACCGAAGGTGGGTGATGTAATCGCCATTGACAGTTAGAAGCAGTTAGAAGCTTACATACGATAATTTTGCTTGTTGCAATATTCCTTGATTCTGAAAATTTTCTCATCGGTAGCAAGAATATCTCTGAGTTTTTTATCTTTTCACTCTCTCTTCTATAAAAGCGACTTGTTTAAGCTGATGATGTTATGATGAGTAACAACGGTGGGTATTCTATCTGCGAATAAGAATTTTGGTGTCCTTGCGAGATTTTAATTCTGGCCCTGACAGCATTCACTGCCTGTTCTCACGACACGCGGCTGGCCTGAATTTTTAATGATCGTAAACAGAAGAACTGTACAATTGATGTAGCTATCACTATGGTACATAAATATTAATAAACAAACCTACAACTGATATCAAGCCTCAACAGCGTTTTAAAACAATGTTTGCTAAAAAACAGTGTCATTTGAAAGTAATAAAAAAAAACTCGAAAAAACCGGTTACTTGAAAAAAAAAACTGTTTTTTTTAATCATTAAAAATATGCCGAAAAACCGGTTTTTCGGTTTTCGGGTTAACCGGTTTGCATTCCCTACTGTCAACGTTTTCCTTGACCAAAAACAAAAATGAAAATATTTCTGGTAGCGTTTTTATATGGTGCAAGCCACCAATAAAATACAGGGTGTAAAGTTTGTGGAGGGCTGTCCTCCTCCACAAACTTTAAGGGCTTGCTCAGTAGACGAAACTGAACAACGTATCACAAGACATTTTTCAGGAAACGAATAAAAATCAGTCTCGCCATACAAAATTCAAAACTTTGTATTGGACAGTTTGTATGGAGAGGCCGATTTTTTTTTTCGTTTCCTGAAAAAAAAAATCTTGTGGAATGTTGTTCAGTTTTGTCTACTGAGCAAGCCCTTAAAGTCTGTGGAGGGCTGTCCCATACTGGAGGGCTGTATGTATAATCTGCATCCCAAGGTCACTACGAATCTCGCAAACAAATAAATACTAACTAAGAATGATCAGAAACCTGACATTAATGACTGACAATAGACGCAGTGGTTTGACCCCCGACCTCGCCGCGTCAAACCGATGATGTCACTTCAATCAGTTCCTTCATTGACATCATGTATTTAAGCACTGATGATCTGTTTGATTGTGCATGGCAGTTTTATCTATATAAATAGATACAGTTTTTTATTTAATCATCTAATGACATCTCTCGCCCTTGGACGGGGCTTGTTAGACTCGTACTGACTGACGCTTGCCCGCTCCTGTTCCTTCTTTACCTTAGTTCGTTCGACTCTGCTGGGCTCCTACGATTTGCTGACATCTATACCGTCGATTCGAGCTCAGTCTGGATCTGGACGGTTACCGGACGGCGAGCTACCCATTGCCCGAAACGTGGTCGCTCACAATGGGCCTCATCAGAAGGCTTAAAGTCACCCAAAGAGCGATGGAAAGGACTATGCTCGGAGTTTCCTTGCGTGATCGAGTCAGAAATAAAGATGTCCGGAGGAGAACCAAGGTTGCCGATATAGCACGAAGAATCGGTGGCAATGGGCAGGGCACATTGCTCGCAGAACAGATGGACAAGTCCTCGGACCATATGAAATCATAAACAAACGTATAAAGATCAGTAATAAAATCACAACAAAGTGCCATTGATTGAGATTTATTTCCAGATTACGCTAAAGCGTTGTGTGTTGAGATATTGCAGTTACTATATCATAGTCATACTGTTGTGTGAATCTCATCTTACAACGTCATTTATTATGTTTATGGGGCATGCTTCAAGGTACAGGTACCGGCACGAATCTTGAGCGCTCAGCGTCAGAGTGGGATCGCCTTGCGCATTCCATACATTGACGAGCCAATCGTCGTCGTTGTTAGATACATGCAGCAAGCGCAGGGAACGAATCACGAGTGACGTCTATAGTATAGTAGTCGTGAGCGTCGTCTCCCCGCCATCGTGTCATAGACAACACGATGGCGGGGCGAGCAAATCACTGACACTCCCCGGCCCCGTGTCTTACTTCGTACCACTAAAGAGACCGAATATTTGACTTCGGCGCAACTTGAAGCCAGCGCTCAAGATCCGTGCCGGTAATTGTATGCCACACTGAGTCTCGTAGTACCATGCATTTACAAGACGCGCTTGCGCGTGAGTGCGTAAAAAAACTCGCACGATGATGCAGATCTGCACTCCCGCAAGTACGCGCGTAGGAGCGTTTTCACGCGCTACGCTGCGTGGTGCGTCGCAGTGTGATAACCGCCTAAAGGGGGATGAACCAACAAGCTTTGGAGACCCGTACTCCAAAGTTTGTATGGAGAAACCTATTTTGACGCGGGCGAATCCACAGGAAGAAGCTAGTGTTGCATAAATGAATGCCACATTCTTTAAAAAAACAAGCCCATATTAAATATTGACAGAACATATCGTAACAGCGAGTGCACCTATCCCTTATCGTAACTAGGTGTTAAATATTGCCCAATACTTGAAGATAATTATGTACTTCAAAAGAGTAACGATACTCCGAGTTCTACCATTCTGGTCCCCCGACTATGTATAGGGTGGTAGGGGAACCAACGTTTGAGAGAAAAATTCGGGACTTGCATTTTAGTATTGTTATTATCTATCTACACTATTATAAAGAGGTAAAGTTTTTGTTCTTACGTTTTTTTGTTTGTAGGAGGTAATCTCTGGAAGTACTGGTCTGATTGCAATTTTTTTTTCACCTATAGAACGCTGCTTTATTCCTGAGTTACGTAGGCTAAATTTTAGTATGCGGGCGAAGCTGCGGGCAAAAGCTAGTATTTCATGAATTGTACCCTAAGTTTACCGTCGTAAACAATAGATCCCAGGAGCCCAAGCCTCAAGTTGCAATTTTTTTGGTTTTTGGGCTCCTGTGAAATCTTTAGTTCTTTGAAATCGTTAGGAAACTCCAAGCAGTTCTCTAAAAAGCCCTTTGGCTGACCTTAAGTCTTCTGATCAGACCCATTGTGAGCAACACGCATTAGCCATAGAATTTCGTCCTGAGACACTATGGTAAGTGTAACGATAATACACACATACCGCGCAGCTTCCAGAACGCACCCCAACCGAGTCGGTTTCGTCTATTTGGTACTGGAATCCACAAGTCAGTGGTAAAAATGTTACACTGACGGCAATTTTAAGTCGTAACTGTAAGCACGATTTTCTTAATGTAAAACAGTGTTTCCACCGATGCAGTTGACTGTAGAGTCAGGATACGTTTTACGCCGAAAATCCACTTGGATCCATCTACACACATCGGTGATGTATGATTTTATGTAACTTATAATGAGTGAACACATAAAATTTATCGGAGCTCGAGGTGTTAAACGTTTGCCGTTACTTGGCTGAACTTCAAACACTGCAGTCGAGGTAGGGGCGCCAGAATTTGGAGATTTATTTCAGGATATGAATCAAACTGCAGGTATGCACTTTGAGGTAGAAAAGTTTGGCCATTTCAATGATTTATTTTTCGCCACGGGTTTGGTGAAATGCGGTGCCTTTTTGTTAAACGTAATTGCCATATTCTTTTTTTTTTTGGGTTCTCTAGAGGGGTTCTACATGAACCCAATTACAGTTTTTTTTTTCACTAATACAACATAAGATTACAACGCTACAATATTGCTGTTTGTCATATATTATACAATATTTAATCCCAATATTTTACGTTTTTTTGGAATCAAGTCATGTAATTCATGCGCACACTGTAAAATACGATATACCACGAAAGTAAGCAGCGAGAAAAACTAGTTATAAATTTGATTAAAATACATGATTTTTCAAGACAGTTCAAACACACTTCTTCGATCACTGATGAACTGTATAAACTACCATTAATTCAACTTTTTAAACTAGGTATTAGAAAAAAAATTGGCATTTTCGTGTGGAAAATAAAGTGCTGCTCCCACGAGCTTTCTACTCTTACTACTCACGAAATTAAACAGCTGTTACCAACGGAATTTAGTGTCTGTATAATCATCTGATATCTAGGTTTCTAAGAGCCTAAAAATATTTGTACTAGAAATCGCCTCGTCATTGATCTAAAAAAACCCCTCTAAATTCCACTTGTTACAGCACACGTGGTCACATCAGCTGCTATAATAAAACCACGCTGAGCGTACGAGGATTAAAATAGCTCTTCCCGGTTTGATGAACTTGACATCAACACACCACCGTATATTATGAACGAGTTTATGAGTTGGGAACATATTGCGAGTTCTTGAACTTTGTGCGGTTTAGTTCCGATTGACTCGTTGCTAAATAATGTTTTAACAAGCTGGAAGGGTCGATCTGCAGAGCTGAGAGATTGTTGGCAAAGGTCAACACAGTTGAGTTTTAGTCAGTATAAATTAGATAGTCCCTTACGTCCCGCCCAGAGGTGGTAGCTTTTCGCCTCGATGTTTATACCGCGTACATCGAGGGACTGGAAAAATTTGCTGCGGTTTTCCCGTCCGATAATAATTAAGCCTAGAGTGCTTTTAATAAAATATTACATACATGATAGAAGCAACAAGTAATATGTAACCAAGCATTATATGTAACACATAATATGATTTAAAAGAGTGTCCATGGAGTCTCTTGCACGTTCTTCTCCATAGAGACCTACGCTTTGGAACGTGCAATTTAGCTTCACTTTTCTTGGACTAACCGACATTTGACTATTCAAAAGTGCCTGTAAATGGTCTATTTGAAATAAATGCTTTGATTTTGATTTTGATTGCGCCTCACCATCAACGATTTACTATCAGGTGGGATCGCAGTCAAGCAAAAGTAAAAAAAAAAATTAAGCTAGAAGACCACGGTAGGGATCCCGTTTAGAAATTCCACGTAGCCCTAGCGGACGTCGGCAATTCTGGGCAGTTCTGGGCCCCTACGGTTTTGCAGACATCTCTTTGAAGCGCACGTGGTACACACACTGGCGACAACTCGGACTTGGTCCTTCGCCCGCAAGCCTGCGTCTACGGTGGGCGGGGATCGCACCGGGTCTCCCGATAGCCTAGGTGTCTCCTGTCACGGCGGCTGGAGCCTGAAGGTGAATGTTTCTACACGGTTGCGGCCATCTCCTTCGCTAGCTGGAGGAGGAAGGAGACAGCCGCCTCTCATTCCTTCTCTCTCGCGAGATAGAGACCTGAACCTGAGGTAAGAATGAATGAGAGGTCGCTGTCAACGATCGCATCTACGGGGACACGGGTGGTACTCCACCATTGTAATCTACTTTGCTGCGTTAATTCGATGAAAAAACCATCCTTTTCTTATACAGAACACCTTTAAACAAAAATAAAATCGATCAAAAACATCAAATTCTTACTTAAATTCCGTAATTATGTTAATATAATGCAATAACCGATGACCTCATGTTACGCATATCGTACTAACAGGAAATTATGATAATTTATTTCTGCATGTAGTTCAAGGTCAGTTAGGACTATATTATTATTGTTTATTGTTTGAATTGTATATTGAAATTAAGTTATTAATCGCGGATTTCCATCTGGAAGGAATATATTTATTATTCTCTGGAGGATTACTTATCTATCTACACTAATATAATAAAAAGGTAAAGTTTTTTTTTGTTTGTATGAGGTAATCTTTGGAAGTACTAGTCCGATTGTTAACATTTTTTCACCGATAGAAAGCTGCTTTATTCCTGAGTGACAGCTACACTAATATAATAAAGAGGTAAAATTTGTTTTTTTTTTGTTTGTAGGAGGTAATCTCTAGAAGTACTGATCCGATTGCCAAAATTCCTATACCAATAGAAAGCTGCTTTATTCCTGAGTGACATAGGCTATTTTATGTACATACGCGGGGGAAGCTGCGGGCAAAAGCTAGTATGAAATAAAAGGAGCGCATTAATATTTCAGTCAGTCAGTTACTGACTGAAATATTAAAGCGTAGCCGAAACTACTGGGGTTATGAACATGATTTTTTGCACAAGATTTCTTTTTTTAACGTAAGCGAGCACTAAGAGATGATTTTCCGTTTACCCTCTGCCTAGAAGTATTCACTCTTGACTTAAAGACATCAGGCAGAGAATTCCATTCCTTAGCTGTACACGATGTACGTGTTTCATAGTAACGTTTACATTATAACATTGATTGACAAATAAATCGCCTCCTTCTGCGAAGCGGTAATGCTGGCGATGGAGGCAGCCGCATGTGATAGTTTATGCCTATGTATAGATATAGATATATAAAATATATAATAGTAATAATGTATTAAATAATAATTACAATAGATATTTGAAAGATAACGTTTAAATTCAAACTAAAAACCAACATTCAAGCGGTAACAAGCAAGTGACTCATGGTTGTTTGTTACCGCTTATAAAAGCCGCTGCGCCGACCGTCCTGGGTGGATTCTCGGTTCAGACGTCGGACGGTGCGGAGCTCTCTCTACAAAAATAAGTTACACAGTTTGTGTACAAGTGTGGAAATTGTGAGTTAAAAGATAAGTATAATTATTATTTTATTAAATTAATTGTTGTTGCGATATTATTATGGTTGTAAAATATCTAAAGACTTTGTCTACTAAAATGTAAGAAGTTGTGTGTTGTGCGACAACCTGAGATTTGTAGAAGGTGGAAGGATATTTGATGTTTAAGTGTCAACCCAAAGGTTTGACACTTGAGCGTCAGGACTTTCCTATAAATAAGATTGGTTTCTATTAAAGTCCTCTTACTTGCTGTTCAGCTCTAGACCTTTACGGACTACCTAAGTTCACGTAAGTTATTTAATATAATAGCTTAATATTATTGCTAATGTTGTTTTGATTCTGTGTATTTGTTATACTGTGACTTATGTTTCTAATTATGTTATTGTGATGATAAAATGCTTCCGAGGTGTTTCTTGGCCGTTCTTCACCTCGAAGACCTAGATTCCGAACGAGCCAGTAGTTTATTCGATTAACTGACAAGCCACTTGAAATAAATACTTAGTCTTGTCTTTCTGTGCTTTTCTTCATAAAACCCTTTCCTTACACACCAGTCATAGGAACTTTGATACACAGTAAATAACCGTTATCCATCTTGACATTTTGTTATGATATATAGGTAGTTATATATCAATAAATAGTACCTTCTTAACATCAGAAGTGGGATAGGCCTCTGGCTCACACAACTGATTTTTAATGCCTTTTGTCTTGTTATTTTCATGAACTATAACCGTCGAGTCTACTACCATCAAGAAGATGACGCCACGATGTCACCATGCCGTCCCGGAAAACGGAGCTGCAAATGAGCTGTGGATCTTCAATCAAGCTACTGCATCTGCATTGGTAAAATATAGCAAGTACCTTCAGTAGCTAAAAGATAAGATAAGATCATTTATTTGTATAAACATGTGTATGTTAAGATGGTGATAAAGTTCAACATGTTTTGCCGTAAATCGGCGTACAAAATTAATTTAAAAAAAAGCAAAAAAAAAAAAACAATTCCTTAAAAAAGCATTAAAAATTCAGTCAATTCAATAATAGTGTACATAATTTAGTCAAAATTCAGTCAATAAAAATTACAGTCAATACAGTAATTAATTCCCTCTTAAACGAATTAATATTCATTATTTTGGGAATTTTATTGTAAATTTTAGGAGCCATACATTTTACACTCCTTCTTAGAAAAAGAAGAAGACCTTCGTTAGCATTGCTTTTTGTTTTTAAAGATAATGTTGAGTATCTTATGTGTTGTAAAGGGTTTTTATAGATAAACGTAAAATTGGTCCCAATACAAAGCATTAAGAAAAATCCCGATTCTTTTACCAGTGACATAAAAGGCTACATGATTTTGTAATCATAATTATAAAGTTGTACAAAAAGATTATGCATATTAATATAAAAATGGGGTAGTCTACGGACTACGTCGATATTAGTTACATCTAGGATGGCTATTTGAAACAAAACTAAACACTGCTAAAGATGTCTCACTGTAGGCAATGGGCATTTAGCATTGTTCCTATAAAGCCACGAGATGAGATCGTTAGATTTTTATTCGGTATAAAATGTTCATAATTATTTTGATCACCAGAGTGGATTTTTTTACAAAAAGTGTACTTGACATAAAATGAAAATAGTTGATACCCATATTTTTGCAAGTTTATTAACGTAATACCGTCAATAGTTTAGTTAGATAGCGTAGGTATTGGGTTTAGGTAATATTTCAATAAAGTCGAATAGATTTCTATAAACGCAATTTTATTCTTGTTCACAAAGAAAAAAATATTTTCATGACATGACGGTGACGGAAAAACAACAGCGCCACTCGTGTTCGAAAATGAAACGTAAGAACAGGTTTACGAAGACACTCTTCCACAAAGGTGTTTACAAAGGCATCTATCTTATGAATTTATATTTGCTCAACAGTAGGGTAGTTATTTAGGTTGCGTAGGGTAGTTGTTATTTAGGTAGCTTAGGATAGTTGTTAGTTAGGCAGCGTAGAGTGGTTGGTTAGGTAGGAAATCATATTTATATTTTATTGGACTACCATAATATTCATTAGAAATATTTATACTTCAAAACAATGTTTGCCGAATCGGCTGGTTTTCTGTAATATTCTCACGTTTAGAAGAAGCTAGTCTTTGGGCTATGGTTTCTTGGCGTGTCTTGTTTGATAAAATTTTAAAGGGAATAAAATTAGTGTGCTGGTAGTTCAAAGTTACTCGTTTTAAATAAAATTAAAAATTGATGTGGAACAATAAAGTAAACAATCTATTTCAAAGTTTCGTGATCATAGATTTTGATATGTCGGAAAACAAATTGAGGTCAGTGAGTCGTCTTAGGGGCGTGAAAACTATTTTACTAAGATATCTTTTAAGAATTGCAAAAGTAACTAATGATAGTTAAGTGTAAATTTTATTTACCCTCAGTTTTAGTCGCAAGCTGTGATGGTAACTGATAATATAAAATAAAATTTAATGTTGTGGTCTGAAGTAAATAACTGATATAGTAGGTATAAACAGAAATTCAACGTTAAGAGCAATTTGCAATAATATTGTCAGGTTGACCGAGCGATGTATTGTGTTGATTATGTTGCTAAAACGGGTTAGTGTGTTGAATCAACTGTGGAATAGCATTGAATTATTTATTTCCCGGTTATTTTGAAAAGTCAATAATGCCGACTAAAACGATCATTCTGTTCTATCTATTAAAGTAAAATAGAAAAATACAATTCAAAATTATGCTCTGTAATTTAGTGTTGATTAATCTAATCTTACCGTAACTAGGTGTATAGAATCAACATAGCTGTTACAATGATTTAGTTATTGCTTATTAGCTGCTAGGCCTTCTATTTGGCGCTAATGTGTCTCACCAGCAGCAGGTGAATGTGCTTAGCGTGACTAGATATTTGGCTCAAGTATTAGCTGCTAGGCCTTTTATTTGGCGCCAATAGGTCTCACCGGCAGCAGGTGAATGTAATTGGCGTGACTAGGTATTTGGCTCAAGTAGGTATTGTCTGGAATGCTTTTGTGTCAGCTGTGTCGGTTATCTGCAAATGTTTAGGTCACAAATTAATGACAAAATATTGTAATTAAATATGTACTAATTTATGATTGAGGTGTATAACCTCAAATGTGAAACTACTTCTACCTTGTCATTGCCATATTTTAAAGTCAATTCAAGGTTCAATCTTATTGATTTGTATTAGAAATTATTTATCAACTGTACAATGTTTTGGTTTAAATTAAGGCTTTTATAAAAACATGAGTTGCCGACATAAAATATTATTGGAAACATATACACGATACAAAAAATAAATACCCTGATTAACTTTCTAACTGTCAATGTTAGAACCAATGTCATATTGTGAATGAGTAAAAAATATTTGAGTACCGCTGGTCGGCCTACTATTTGGTGTCAATTATCTCACAAGCAGCGGGTGAATGTGATTGACATGTCTATGTAGTTGGCATTACTCAATAACCGCTGGTCGGCCTACTATTTGGTGTCGATTATCCCACGAGCAGCGGGTGGATGTGATCGACATGTCTATGTAGTTGGCAAGAATACTCTGTTACCTATTTCAAGAGGACCATCGTGTCCATACAATTGGTTGACTCGAAATTTATGAAATATGAATTTCGTTTTTGTGTTATGTATATGTTGATTAATGAATCGAATGTACCTACTTGTATGTTATAAACAACATAGTAATACTTCGAGGACGAAGTACTGTCAGTATGGCCGTGATAGTTTATGCCTATGTATAGATATAGATATATAAAATATATAATAGTAATAATGTATTAAATAATAATTACAATAGATATTTGAAAGATAACGTTTAAATTCAAACTAAAAACCAACATTCAAGCGGTAACAAGCAAGTGACTCATGGTTGTTTGTTACCGCTTATAAAAGCCGCTGCGCCGACCGTCCTGGGTGGATTCTCGGTTCAGACGTCGGACGGTGCGGAGCTCTCTCTACAAAAATAAGTTACACAGTTTGTGTACAAGTGTGGAAATTGTGAGTTAAAAGATAAGTATAATTATTATTTTATTAAATTAATTGTTGTTGCGATATTATTATGGTTGTAAAATATCTAAAGACTTTGTCTACTAAAATGTAAGAAGTTGTGTGTTGTGCGACAACCTGAGATTTGTAGAAGGTGGAAGGATATTTGATGTTTAAGTGTCAACCCAAAGGTTTGACACTTGAGCGTCAGGACTTTCCTATAAATAAGATTGGTTTCTATTAAAGTCCTCTTACTTGCTGTTCAGCTCTAGACCTTTACGGACTACCTAAGTTCACGTAAGTTATTTAATATAATAGCTTAATATTATTGCTAATGTTGTTTTGATTCTGTGTATTTGTTATACTGTGACTTATGTTTCTAATTATGTTATTGTGATGATAAAATGCTTCCGAGGTGTTTCTTGGCCGTTCTTCACCTCGAAGACCTAGATTCCGAACGAGCCAGTAGTTTATTCGATTAACTGACAAGCCACTTGAAATAAATACTTAGTCTTGTCTTTCTGTGCTTTTCTTCATAAAACCCTTTCCTTACACACCAGTCATAGGAACTTTGATACACAGTAAATAACCGTTATCCATCTTGACATTTTGTTATGATATATAGGTAGTTATATATCAATAAATAGTACCTTCCTAACACATGCGTGAGGTAACTGATATCCTCTACGCCTCAGCCGCTGGGACCCCGACCCTGACTTCCAGTCACCTGCACACCTTAGGCGTGGGCTTGAGGACGACGGGCAATGGCCGTCCAGTAACAGTTTGAACTGAGCCTGAGTCGTCGACGACGTGTAGTGTTTCACGCGCGTCTCAAAGAGCAAAACCGTAAGGGCCAACAGGGCCTTGACTTCTAAAAAGGAAAATCGTGGTCTTGAAACGCAAAGGGCAACTGAAGGAACATAGCTGTGGTTTTAGTCAGTTAAAATCACATGACACGACCTCCTACTCCGCCCTAGAACGGGAGAAGTTATGAGACGATTTCCCACCTCAAAAAAAAAGATAGAAAATACTTTTCTATGACTTTTTTAATTTATTTTTCTACCTTGACCAAGTTTTCGAATAAAGCTTTCTGAATGTAACCCTTGTGTATTTTCATCATAAGTACTTTTACATTTTGCCGGAGTTTATTTCTTTGTGAATAGCTAAAGGGTCGTAAAAGTCTTCTTTTCACTGAAATATTACATTTTATATTCTTAAAAAACGATAACCCTTTATGGGTCTGTCCTATATTTTTTATAAATATTAGTTACCCTACTGAAAAACATATCCGCGACTTTGGTTACTGTTCCTTGGGTCGTAGTGTAATGTTATGATACAATATGAATATAAGTTAGTTCTTTCTTTCTTATAGTTAAGAAAGAAGAAAAAACCGGCCAAGTGCGAGACAGACTCGCGTCCGTAGCAAAAAACGGAAAAAAAAGACGTGTGGCACTCGGGGACTGCCGCGGTAAAGCTATTGCATAGCATTTTTATCAACTTTGCAATTATAATTATTTATTTATTTTATTTATGCAGTATTTTTTTTCCTTTGTTTTTTTTTCTTTGATATTAATTGAAGTTACACTTTCACACATTGAATTGAATTTTGATTGATTGTTCACTCATTTGTTTTCTTATCGGTCACCACGCTCAAAAAACAAATGAGTGGGGGGTGTTAGGTTATTTTCGTTACGGAAGAAATCCAGAAAGGATTCGGTCTCCACGCTCAAGGCCCGCGATGGAAGCTATGCAATAGCTTAAAAACACGTTGTAAAGGAACCCCTCTAAAATTTTTATTTTATTTGGTGTTTATTCTTAGGGGCCGTTCAAGTATTACGTAAGCAGATTTTTTGCAAATATTAACTCCCCCCTCCCCCTTGTCAGCAAAAGTAAGCAAAGCTCTCACCCCCTCCCCCATGCTTACGTAAACATTGGTACAAGTATTTGTTAATGTGTTGGTTTCGTTATTAATTTATGAGCATAGTTGTAAGTCTACAAATAAGGAATAGGCTTGAAATAAAGGGAAAAAAACAAACTTAATTTAAAATTTTACCATATTAATTTAAATTAAGAGTCCTGAGTCCGTGATACACGAATCCATGACTCTAAATCTTCAACGATATTGGATGTTTGCTGCTCAGTGATGTGTATCTGCTCACTTTCTTGTGATTTTGGAACATCAAGATCGTTCTCTTAAAAAACTAAGAAAAATATATACTGCTGACGTAATCACCATCTAGACCCTCCTCCCCCATGTCATCAAAAATAAGCAATGCTAAAACCACCCCACCCCCCTATAGTGCTTACGTAATACTTGAATGGCCCCAAAAATACATCATCTGTGAAAATTTCAACTGTCTAGCTATAACGGTTCATGAGATACAATCTGGTGATAGGCGAACCGACAGACAGATGGACGAACGGACAGCAGTCTTAGTACAATTGCCAAAACGGATCTTGAGCGCTCGGCGTCAGAGTGGGAATCGCTTTGTGCATTCCATACATTGGCGAGCCAATCGTCTTCGTTGTTAGATACATGCAGCACCGCAGGGAACGAATCAGGAGTGACGTCTATGACGCGATGGCGCGGCGAGCTAATCACTGACACTCTCGGCCCCCGCGTCTCACTTCGCACCACTAAAGAGTCCGAATATTTGACTTCTGCGCAACCGCTCAAGATCCGTGATGGCATTTGTAATAGGGTCTCGTTTTACCCTTTGGGTACGGACTCGGAGGCCTAAAAAAAGTTTACAGTTCGCGAACATGCAGACACGCGTTGGAGACAAGTTGAGCCAGCGCTCACATTGGAACATGATTATAACGATCAGATTACTTGTAATTTTATTTTGTAGGAACACAAAGTACATTCAGAGAACAGAAAAGCCTTTACCAAACAATGTAAGGGAAGCTGTTATCTCTGTTATCATGCTACAAACATCTAGCTGTGTTAATAGCTAGATAAACTTGTTTTCTCGTCTCTATATCATAGTGGGACGAAGTATGACTTTAGCATTATAATATAGATCTCTATAGGATGGGCCGAGTGGTAGGGGGGGGAGCAGTGGTGGCCGAGTGGTTGTGGCCCCGACTTACGAGTTGTAGGTCACGGGTTCGAACCCAGCCAAGCACATTACTTTTTATAATTTATTTCTTCGCCAATGATCTCAAAACGGTGAAAGAAAACATCGTAAGGAAACCGGCATGTCCTAGAACCATAATTTCGAAGACATGTGACATATTCACCAACCTTATTACGGCCCATTCCCTCTCTTAGAGAGGAGGCCTAAGTCCCAGCAGTGGGAACATTAAAAAGGCTGATGATGATGATGATGATTATTTTAAATGACAGGTGAGTTGATGACTGATTCTTATATTCTATTTCTTTTTCGTTTTTTTCTTTGTTATTTTGTGTTTTAAAAAATGCTGTTTAAAAAGTACATTTTGTTGTCCGTCCGTCTGTCTGTCTGTCAAGACCCTTTATCTCGAGAACGCGTAGACGTGTCGAGTTGAAATTAAAACCATATACTCAGGTCTGCGGTCCCTTTAAGCTGTGAAAAAATCAAACTTCTAAGTTAACGAATAAAAAAGATACGGTTGTTTATGTCGCAAAAAAACGTATATTTTGAAACTCTCAAAGATTGTAATTCATAGGGTACTTCCCGTTGACCCAGAATCCTAAAATTTGGCACAAAGCAAGTAAACAATACAAAAAAATATACTAATAAACATCAAATGGCTGTTATGATAAATGTATTATGTCCAACCTTTTTCACATTAAAACTGTCATCATCTTCCTTCCCATGTAACTTAAAATCGGCGCAGCACATTATCTCCTTCCATTCTCTCCTGTCAAGAAGCAATCATTATCAATTCTTATAATTCACGGACCCCATTATATTCCGCTCATCCTCGTTAAATCCCGGATTCTCCTCTGTTGCCACCCACGGAGGGAAGTCATCATGGTGTACTGCATCCTTAGCCGAAACCCGGTAACTGTCTTTAATTCCATTATTCCCCCTCCTACTAGGATTAATTTAAAAACTCTTTTCGTCGGTCGTAAATTCGTCAATTATTTCTTTGTCCGCTGCGCTGGTCTTTGTAGCTCAATCAGTTGTGTTCGTACATGTAGCGCCATCTATATCGCCACATAGGAACTATCCTGATCTCCGCGCAATTATATGTATATCTGTCCACAATCAACCATCAGGCTGATTTCCCGGACCAGATATTACACCCGTCGGAGGATCCTCCCTTTTCAAAGAAGTTTTGCGTGATTTTACACTGTTCCGCATGATAGGAAGGCAGAATTAGTTTATTTATTTATTAACCCCTCGATCATCAACGTAGTTAGACGATTAGGCGGTTTAGGTGTGTGTAAGTGGCCGTGGTGGCCGAGTGGTAATGGCTCCGACTTACGAGTTGTAGGTCGCGGGTTCAAACCTTGCTAGGCATTATTTTGTATAATTTATTTCATTACCACTGCTCTCAAAACGTCAAAGGAAAACATCGTGAGGAAACCGGCATGTCCTACCTAAAATTCGAAGACATGTGACATTCACCAACCCGCACTGGGCCTGCGTGGTTGGATTAGGGTCCATTCCCTCTCCTCGAGAGCAGGCCTGAGTCCCGACAGTGAGAACATTAAAAAGGCTGATGATGATGAAGTGGCAGTGGGCAAGGCACATTGATCTTAGAACAGATGGTCGATGGGGCTGAAAGGTTCTGTGGCGACCGCGTACCGGTAGACGCAACGTTGATCGGAGACCTGGTGAGAGGGTCGCGGGAATCCGATGGATGCGAGGCGCAAAGGACCGTTCGTTGTGGCTTCATTTGGGAGAGACATATATGTCCAACAGTAGACGTCTTTCAGTTGAAATGATATAGATGAATGATCGGCTCGCGTTTGACTACTATCTTACAGGTCGCGCGGTGAATCAAGATCGCTTGGCAAAAGTGGAAGGGGCATGCGTAGTGTTCAATTCTAAGGTCTATTTGGCGACGTGCGGGCGGGTATGCGCCGTCGGCGACACGTCATTGGTAGATAGAGTCGCTCTTTAATTCCCGCATGCGTTCTCGCGTCTCATTGGATACTGTTGTACTTGGGTACTGTTGCGTACAGCTTGTGTTATCGTATTAGTAATACGTAGTCGTAAAAAAAATGGTTAAAAATAAAGTTTTAAACGGCAAGCCAGAAAAATGGTTTACGACGTGAATTGTTACGTTAAGAAAGAAACTAACGAAATTATTTTTTTTTATATTAATTTTAATTTAAAAAAATATATTTTTTCTGAATTTACCTACTTACAAGATAAATTACAAGCAAAAACAAGTGTCATTATAAGTTATGTTACTAAGGTTCAAACATACGAAATTAAAAATAAAGTCCTAACATACTAAGAATTTCTGTGCGCAATTGTACACATGCGCAGATTGCCCCCACTACTTTCACCGAGCGATCTTAATTCACCGCGCGACCTGTACCTGATGGTAAGCGATGATGTAACGATAACAACTTGTTTGACATTGCGAGCATGGCAGTTGAGAGTTTGTCATGCTCACTCAAATGTCTCGCTGATGGTGGCACGTGTTATTGGGTCATTCAGTTCCCTTCAAAATGGTTGAGCTGAGTGGGGCTGATGCAGTTGTCATGCCCGTGAACGGGTGCCATCGGTTCAGACTGGTTATCTCTTAGCTGCCAGTGGCTTAATTCAGTTTCTATTTTTAATTAGCTTTTTTTTTTATTATATGTTATTATTACTTAACTACATTGTGCTTACATATTAGAAGCGACAAGAAATATGTAACCATGATCTATGTAACTCATAATGATTTAAAAAGAGTGTCCATGGAGTTTCTTGCACGTTCTTCTCCATAGAGATCTCGCTTTGGAACGTGCAATTTAGCTTCACTTTTCTTGGACTGACCGACACTTGACTATTCAAAAGTGCCTGCTAATGGTCTATTTGAAATAAATGTTTTTGATGATTTGATTTGATAGACATAAAGATATGTACTAAAGGAAGATACTGCAGGTTAAATTCTTGTCATCCTTGATTTTACGCTTGACTGAACTGATGTGACCGTATGTACCGTACGACATAGGAAGGCAGTACTTAGGACGTACATACATACACACAGTATACAAGTTTTTACGCAAGTGTCCATCGTTGGAAGTAATTTGGTCGTTCCGTTGTTTCTACCTGGCTCTTTGTACAAAATTGCTGGCATCCTCCGAGGAAGATGCGATAGTGCGGCCATGGATTTGTTTGATGATGTTGGGTTTGTGCCAGATTTATTGTGTCTTTGATTCTATAAAATGGTATTTTTCTTTTTCATATTCTTTGCTAGCTTCTGCCGGCGAATTCGCCAGCGTGAAAAAAAAAATCGTGAGAAGAAAAAAAAATAAAAATATTTTATGTACTATTTCAGGCCATGTTCTACCTGTGTACCAAATTTCATCCAAATATAGTAACAAACGTGGCTGGAAAGACCTCACGGCGTCCACACCTTCCGCATGACGCAGATCCTCATCAGACAGGCAGACATGGTCAGTTCGGGAGGTTCCTGCACCGGATTCGTGCGGAAGTGACGTCCGGAGCGAGGACGAGTGGCAGGCGGCAAATCCGATGGATGCGAGACACACAGGACAGGTCGTTATGCCGACACTTGGGGGAGGCTTATGTCCGACAGTGGACGTCTATCGGCTGAAATGATGATGATATCATGATCTGGGAGACTATAAGCCATACACATGATGTTTTGCATACAAGGGCGTATGTCATCATCAAAAATTCCTCTATCTCACAAACCAACCATCACAAATTGATGAGCACTAAACATTGCGCAAGACTTGTCAGTACACCGCTAACCGATCTGCCCGTGCAAATGTTTGCCGACTGGTTAGCGCTAAATACTTGATAACTATTTGTGAACTTCCGGCTCAGCTAATGTTTAAGGCTTATAGTCCCTTGAACAGCTGGTAGGAATTTAATGGACACAACAGTCGTACCCGCCTAGGTGGCAGTACGAGTATCTGTGCATTTAATTCCGGCCAGCTGCGCCCGGATAGAGCCCCGCTGACTTTTAAATCCATTTTTTTTTGCGAAATATTGATTGATTTACATAGGTATGCTATGTTCACTTCTACCAATTTTTATGTGTAAAAATGTTTGTAAATCCAAACCGAAATTGCTAAATATTTTTTTTAGACAAAAGTATTAATCGTACGATAAAAATCACTGTTTTATGGCACTGCTCGGGCGTTTGGGCCTTAAGGCCTTAACTTCCGAGCAGTGCTATAAAATAGTGACTTTCTGAAGCCTAGTCCTCGGTAACGGCTAGGTCAATAGGTTTGAAAAAATATATCCTCAAAAAAAAAAAAATGCGAGCGAAGCCGCTAAGCAAAGGCTAGTTGTTTTTAAATTATTTTCGAAAAACCTTGACAGTTAAGTACCCGGAAAACGACAAAATAAATAAGATTAAGCGCATTTATCTTAATAAGATCTTCGGTTATATTATTTCGATTACTAAAGCTGGTGAACGTTAATTAATTAAATTAACAATAAGTACGCATTTATTAATGATTAATGTGCCCACTGACATAATAAATCAAATCTTCTGTCAGCTCGTTTAAATGTGTTTATCTCGCGAACGGCTCAACTAATTTCGATTCAGTTCTGATTGGATTTTGAATAGGCTTGTTACGAAGTATTAATTAGGTACCTAATCATTTTGTCAAAGTTTAATTTCCTCGTTCAGTCAGAAGTCGGGACTTGTTTTGATGAATGCGCTGATGTCTTCATCTATGAATTTTCGGAATATGAATTATTTCAAGAATTTTTCTGTTTTTCTTTTTTTTTTGTGTTAGATGTTGTCAAATAAGTTCTTCTTCCCGTTACCGTTTTTTTTTTCGGGGGATAACATCCCCCGCCCTTGGGCTGAGCGGGAGATAGTGTCAGACTTTTACTAACTAAAAAAACCCACCCCGTTCCTTCGTTGCCTTTCATACCGGGGCTGAGCCTTCCTTTCAGAAGCAGACCCTTGGCCCCAGAAGGCTTCGACCCTGCTGGGCTCCTAAGGTTGATGACAACTCCTTGAGGCGCGCGTGGAACACTACGCGCCATTGACGACTTGGGCTTGGTCCGGATGATTACCGGACGGTCGGACAGCGAGCTTTCCATTGCTCGCCGTCCGCAAACCCGCGCCTACGATGGAAACCATCTCTAATCTCAAAAGTAAACAATAAAGACACAATAAGCAATAAAAAGTACTGCAACACTACTAAGAAACTGCTAAATGTCACAATCTGTATAATAAGTCAACAATCAATTGCACAATGGCGCATTAAGTGATAGCCATTGTTTCGCTACATAGTACAGACCACGTTCATTCATGATGTCAGGTTGTAAACTGGGCTATCAGGCCAACTTGGTGCGGTAATGTCCTGCCAGGGCATGTTTTGGTGGGAAATAATCCAATGACTTCTTCCGGTCTAGGGCGGAGCGCAAGGATGTACCAGATTGACTGAAACCCACTTGTATATTCCTTCTTTGCCTTGCATTCTAAGACCCCCACGGGGTTACCTTTCGGACAACCTATGGCCCATACTACCTTTTTTTTTGTGTTTTTGGTGGGAAAAATCATCCAACGACAACCCCCGCGCTTGGGCGGAGCTCTTACTGACTAAAAGCCCACCTCGTTCCTTCAAGCCTTCATACCGGGGCTCGACTTCCCTTTCGGATAACCCTGGCCCAAGTAGGCTTCGACCCGGCTGGGCCCCTGCTGATGCTGACAACTCCTTAAGGCGCGCGGGAACAGTGCGCGCCGTCGACGACTTGGGCTTGGTCCGGACAGTTACCGGACGGCCGGACAGCGAGCTACCCATTGCTCACTGTCCGCAAGCCTGCGCCTACGGTGCGGTGGCCGAAAATTGGGGTCGGAATCCCGGCGGCGGCGAGGACGCCTTGCCTGATGCGGTCGGCCTCCTCCTTTGCGAGCATTACTGCTTCGCAGAAGTCAGCGAACCGCCTGTCACTCCTCCTCGCTCCGGACCATGGCCTCAACCAAGGCCCGGCGCGAGAGGTCTCCGCCGGGCCCATACCAAAACCAAATCGTAATCGTAATCAAAACCGTAACGATATCGTAGCGATTTAGTCGTTTAAACCAAGGGTCGGAAACGTTATTTAAAATAACGTTTTTTAAACGTTTCTAACGGTTCTTCGTATTGTGTTCGTTGCATTGCGTTCGGAACGAAAACGAAATGGCAACATTTTCAAAAACCGGTTTAATCCGCAAGACGGTGCAGCGAGGGTCGTGCGACGACAAGTATGGACTTGTTTGTTTATGCTGCCGCGCGGCTTCATTGTAACTATAGATCAATTATTCCGATGCGCTTGCTTACTGAGGTTGTGTTTACTGTTGTTATTGGGACTTCGGGAGTGGTAATTAGTTACCTACCTATTGTAGTTAGTGGTGCTTATTCATTGCTTAAATGGGACGTAAAAGAAAAAACCCAATTTACTCGTATTACACTTACAATAACGAAACTAACAAATCAAAATGTCAAATGGAAGGATGCCAGAAAGAAATACGAGTAAGTACCTATATAATTATTCAATCTTGAGGTTCTTGTAGTATACTGTAAGTCCTTAAGACTAGTTTATACAACATGATTTGTACATATATATGAACAATTTTTTCTATAGGAATTAGGACTAACATCGAAATCACGAAAAAAATATCTGCTGTTTCACAAAAATCATCAAAAACTACTTATAACGAACAAGCAACATGTATTGAAACAGCTGTATTTAATTTTTGTGATTTCGAAATTGGTCTCATAGTAGAAGTTGTTCATAATACCTTTATTAATTCTGTTATACAGTTTTTATTTATACTGTTTATTGATAATATTTTAGTGAAGATTGTGAATGAATTTAGTACGGACTGTGAAGGATCAAAAATTATATGATACGATTGTAAAAAATATTGTTCCAGGGACATCACGCCGGAAATTTAGTACGACATTTTTTTACGCAGCATCGTGCTGAATATGACAAGATTCAAGAAAGGACTTTTTCTGATAAAGATGTAAATTCTCTAACAGAATACAATAAAGTTCTTGAATGCTGCATAAATTTAGTTGCAATCCACGGCAGGTCGTTGTCTTTGCTAGAAGATGAGGCATTCCAAAATTTAATTACAATGATACCTAATCCTGGGTTAAAACCCAATATTAGAAACATAAGAACATGTATTGAGAATAAAGCCTACGATGTCCGAAAGAAGATCTATGAGGAATTAAAAAATAAACTGGTATGTTTAAAAATTGATGTAGCTTCTGTAAAATCAAGAAGATTCCTCGGAATAAATTTGCAGTTCATTTTAGATAAGAAGCTGCAGCTTCGTAATTTGTGTGTAGTTGAGCTTCATGAACGAAATACTGCAGCATTCTTGAAAGACACAGTGTTGATGGTTTTAAGCCGCTACGGAATCGAGCCTCAGCAGCTATACTCCATCACCTCGGACAACGGCGCTAATATGCTTGCAATGTCTCGTCAAATTGAAGAAGAAATTGTAACGTGTAATGTACAGAGTTACACAAAGGAGTAAGTGTTACAAGAGGAGGAGGTAAGGAGGAGGAGTATAGAGGAAGAGTGAGAGTAAGAAGTGTAAGTGAATAGTAAGAGGAGAGGAAGAGTGTTACGCGAGTGCAAGAGGGAGTGTAGTGAGTAAGTGCCTCCAGGGAGTAGCCCTGGCAAGGCACGTTTGGTGAGTAAGTGAGAGGTGGAGTGTGGAAGTGAGGAGTGTGGGAGGAAGGTATGGAGGGAAATAATAAATATATATGAATCTGAATCCTTGTGAGGTTTTATAAAAATAAAAGCATATAAAAACAATAGAAATATAAAAGATATAAAGTTATAAAAATATCAGCTCAAACGGCGTCACGGCGGAGCGCAGCAGCTGGTGTAGGCGCAGCCCTCAGCCGTACGTGGGACGGCGAAGGCTGCGCAGCCGCAGGCAGCAGCAGATAGTGGTAGGCGACACAGCCCTCCATCGTAAGGGCCGGCAGTGGTAGAGAGGAGGCCCTCAGAGGCCAGGTCCAATTGTAGAACAGCCCTCTGCCGTCAGGGCCGGCAGAGGCAGAGAGGAGGTCTTCATAGTTCAAGGAGCTCAACCAAGAATCTCACACCAGGGAGCTGAGCCAAGGAGCTGAGCCAAGAAACTGTCACCAAGGATCTGACACATGTCACTGCACCAAGAAACTGTCCACAAGGAGCTGACACCAGGAGCTGAACGAAACTGTCCCAGAAACTGACTATGAAACTCACAAACATGGTTTTTTATCAATTTTGACGGCTATGCTGGCTGTCAATTCATAATTTAAAATTTCAAAAACAAGTTTCAGCCAGCATTGCTGTTTCACAAGAAAGATATAAATTACAATTTAATTTTAAAGAATGATTCGCAGATAGGAGAACATATAATTTGTTAGCAAATTATATGTTTACAAAATAAATAATATTATGAGTAAAAGAATAAAACCTAAGACTATAAAAATACTCTTTGTTGATACCTAATCAAAACCATAGAAGAAAATAGTAGTGACATGACAGATGACAGTGATCAAAGAAAATAAACAAACTAAATATATAAGAAATATTATAAAGAGATGTGATTATTGTGAAGTAAAGTAAACGTAAGTATTAATAACATTACAAAATACAGGATTCTCTTGAAGATTTGAATAACACTGAAGAACAGGTTGAGGAATCTGATATTATATATTCACCAGCAGATGGTCAGGAAATGCTTGATTTGGTGGAAAGTTTGGAGTTCGAAAGGGAAAATATAGCCCAACCTATCGTGACAGCTGTACGTTGTGCCGCGCATACATTGCAGCTTGCTGTGAGAGATGCCTGCAAAGAACTTGAACCCGTTTTCGAATTGTGTCGTCGTGCAGTAAGAACTCTTCGTACACCTAACGTGGCACTGGAATTAAAGCGTAACCAATTGCTTCAGGCTATTCTGGATTGTCCAACTCGATGGGACTCTACCGCCGATATGTTGGACAGGCTAGTTAACCTAAAAGACTTTTGTAAAGAACATTACTCAGACTTAATTGGAGATGAAACATGGTCAAAAATTGAAGAGAGCTTGCAGGCTCTCAAACCGTGCAGAGTACTATCCAAACGGTTGCAAGAAGAACAATTAACATTCGGTGATTTTTACATTTATTGGATAAAATGTATTACAGAGTTAGAACAAATGAATACTCCTATTGCATTATATTTGGTTATATGTATGAAAGCGAGAGAGGGCAATCTTCTGACCAACGACACATTTTTATCTGCTGTTTATATGGATCCGAGAGTAAATTCTATACTTTCCGAAGAACACAACGAACGAGCTCGGATTCATTTAATGCATACACACCAAAGATATATTAATTTGCAATTGCAAACTCAGGATCGACCAACAGATGAAAATGATCTTAATCAAGATAATGTCCCGCACACATCACGAAGTAATATAGATGGTTTCTTTGAAAGGCGATATAGAGAACGTCAGAGAGAACGACCAACAGAAGCTTGCAATCAATTAAAAAACTCTTTGATTGATTTTTTAAATTCGCCACTTTTGCCAACGCATGAGAACATTTTGAAATATTGGTACGAAAAAAAGTTTACTGATCCACAACTTTATTCTTTATCCACTATAGCCTTGGCTACTCCACCAACACAGGTTAGTGTTGAAAGGCTGTTTTCGTCGCTGAAATTTATTTTAAATAATCTAAGAATGTCATTAAAAGACTCCATAATTGATGATATCTTGTTAGTAAGAAACAACAGCATCTATGAGAAATCAGATTAATTTAATATTATTTTCTATGACATTATCTTTATGTTAATTTACATGATTATGTAGATACCTAATAAGTTTATCAGTCTCAGGTTCAATAAGCTAGTATTATGTAATTCGGAATATGCATGTGATTTAAATTTACTTGATTTTTTTACCTTGAACCTTTATAGTCCTGATATTATATCTCAACCATTATTTTCTTATTTAGATTGTTTATAATTGCATAAAATATTAATTAAAAAGTGCAAAAAAAGCACGCGTAATTCAAATTTATGAAACGCATCACCATTTGTCAAAACGAAATTTACGTCACGAGTATAGTTATCGAATTTGTCAGCATCGATGTTTCAACCAAAACCTCTTCACTTCTTTGTTTGTGTCGTCACTTTGACGTCACAGTGCACACGCCAAAATGCGGGCGTTTAAAGTGCCCATGTGGGTTGGCTATTTTTAACTTCTTTTTTAAATACTTTAAATTACTTTATAGGTGTTGATTTTTTTTAGTATTTTATAGCGATGACTAATCGAATAAGAATATAAAAAAATACATGCATATTCCCTATTGTAAGTAAATACATTCGTTCGTTATTTAAAATTAAAAGTCAGGTTCCATTTTTGTTTCAATATCATCGTGCGGCATGTGCCTGTGCTTATTCCTGTGTATTAGCTTTAATAATTCCACATATACATAAGTCCGCATGCATGGCTCGACAAAATCTAACTCTGACGAAATAAGTTTTCCATAATATTCATTTCTGATATCTTTCTGATTGTTGGTTATGTTGCACAGTACACACTGGTATTTTTCATTTTGTTGCTTTGAATTTTGACTTGGTAAAACAGGTTCCTCCTGAGGCTTCTGGGTATCCTTGCTTTGCGGAACAGTAATTAGACTCATTTGTATTCCTGCAATATAAATCAAATTAATTATTTAAACGTTTAATTTGTTAAGTTAGGTTGATTTGTATTTTGTTAAAGTTTGTAGTCATTGTACAATTTTAATCGATGTTCAGTCAAACACAGTTTGGTGCTGCGAAGTGCAACCAAGATGTTTCTTAAAATTATCATGTTTCATCACGCGAGCATATGGGCTACCGCCGATTTATATATTTTGGCGAATAGGGTTACCTATATTATGAACATAATAATATTTATGCTTCGGATCAGCTAAGAGTTGGATGCAATGTGATTATTATTGTTAATTTAATCTATACATAAACAGTCAGCTGCTAGAACGATATTTAAAGTTAATGCTTCATTAAAGTTATCTTCGTCTTTTTTTACTTCTAGAATACTGAATACAGTTAATAGAGCATGAACTCTAAAGATCGTTCTTGAAAACTGACCGTAAGGAAAAATATTTTCGTTTAGTCTTGACAAGAATACCTACCTGTTGTACGTCTTTTCGGTGCTAATAGAGATTGCGATTCTTCCTCATTTAATGTTGCATGTCTTTTGATTTCTAAAAAATAAATGATGTTTAAAATTATTTCTCTTTTTATAGTTGCACACGACTACTATTTATAGTGCCGTTCTAACCCAAAAAGACCTATAAGCATTATGTTTATAGGTTTTTTAGGGTCACGGTCAGCACTTAAACGCTTAGAGGCCTTTTTAGCTTAGCATGGCGTTATAACTACTAACATACCTTTTCCAGTTATTATATTCTCCTCTTTTTCAGTAGGAGAGGTTTGTTTGTCTGGTAAACTGATATTTGGGTTGAAATCCTCTATTTCAATAAAAAATGGTTTGCCGTCTGGTAAATCAGTAGTTGGATTAACATCAGTCTCTATTTCAGTAAAAAATGGTTGGCTGTCTGGTAAATCAGTATTTGGCTCTTCATCTGAAATATTTTATTTAAGTAGCAATTAACTTTACAAACCTTGAATATAATATATATATATATCGATGGTCATAGGTTGACAGCACGTAACTGTAATGTATAGAATTTTACAGGAGAGGGAAAAAACTGTATAATTTCGAAAATAAATTAAATAAAAATGAAATAAAAAAGTAGTTGGTAGAAAATCAAGTTATCTATTGATATAATTTAAAAAATGAAATACCCACATAGGTTTTTTATTAATTATTCAATATACAAACAGTTGCGAGTAAACAATATTAAAAAATCCTCACTTCTGACGAGTTACGAGCAGTCAACGTACACTTGTGAGGTGTCAATTTAAATAAACACTATTTTATTAAATTGAAACAATTAAATTTGCGACTAATTATCGTAAATAAGAGTGATAATCAGTAGCAATTACAGTTTTAGGAGCTTGCAAGTCATTAAAATTTTATAAAGTTTATGCGAGTTCTTAAAATGTTGCTCGTAGGTTGTTACCGGAAAATTAATATTTCTTGGCCTCATCATCATCAATATTTCAACCAAATCGTCGTCGTTCACTCTTGGACATAAACCTCCCCCAAGTGTCGCAATAACGGCCAATCATGTGCGTCTCGCATCCCTCGGATTTCCGCAACCCTCACCAGGTCATCGGTTGTGGAAGGCCTACGGAGGAGCTCAGTATAATGCTCGGTGACCTCAGTAGAGCTTCCGAAAGAGTGGGATATAAAATGAACATGAACAAAACCAAAGTCATGGTAAACATCCATGTAGCACCCACTCCTATCAAGATCGGAGACTCTACACTCGAAGTTTTGGACTACGTTTACCTGAGACAGACTGTTCAGTTAGGTAGGTCTAACTTCTAGAAAGAGGTCAATCCTCTAATCCGACTCGGCTGGGCAGCTTTTGGGAAACTGCTTGGTATCTTCTTGTCCAATATACCAGTGTCTCAAGATGAAAGTCTATGACTGTGTATGTGTGTGTTTCCAATGACAATGTGCCTCATCAGTAGGTTTAAAGTCAACCAAAGGGCAATGGAAAGGATTATGCTTGAAGTTTCCTTGCGTGATTACATCGGAAATGAAGATATCCGCAGGAGAACTTGATTTCTTGGCCTGCTTGGCAACAAAGAATAGTTTTGTTGCTATCTGGTTTGTACTTATTGCACAAACCAGATCTGTGACAGAACTTAGATCTGTGACAACAGGATCTCCTTTTTTCTTTTCAGGCCTGATACTTTCATGACGCATCACTTTTAGATTTTGTTAAAATTTGACGTCGCGGCGTCGTATGGATCTTATCGTGATTTCCAAGTTATGTCTGCATATTGGTGATAGATGGAACATAAATAGCGTCATATTTTTTTATGCCACGTTCGATGGCAGCATGATGCTATCCACTTTCATCTGCTTATGCTCAGGTTCTAGACATTAGTGGTAAATAACCACATTATTCACAGCAGCAAAGTTGGCTAGAGCATTTAGCTACTAATACTGCATTCTATTTTGATAGGTGCACAACCGTCACTCTAAATAATGATAGGTTTTGTTACAAATTCGCCTTCAGAATTGGAAATCATATCATAAAGCTAATCTAATATGCATCTAACAAAAACTGATGCCTGACCCTGTCTGAGTATCAGAGTTGACTTCGGAAAAGCTTGCTCCTATAATAAGGACATACTTTCACAGAACATACAAGATGTCTAAGACAACACATTTTCCTTCATCTGCCTCTTATTTAATTGTTTTTCCTCAGCTGATGATATTTTTATTGCTGTTCCGATATTTGTTTAGTATGGTAGCTTAATCTTATTCTGTTATTGCGAACTGCATTTTGCGTTGACACCTTGTAACTCGCGCACTAGTGAGCTCAGGTTGATACTTTTTCTTTGTGGGTTGTCAACTGTAGAATAAATTGTTCGAGTGACATTTTTTGTTTATTACGAGTTATCAATAGGAAGATTCGGCGCTTAATTTAAAAATTTTTGATGTGCTTAACTCATTTTGCGAAAAAATGTGGGTTACGAGTTGTCAACGTATGACCATCGATATACAATTGATAATCTAGAAATAACAATTAATCTTAAAGATTAATTGTTCTAGATCTGTACTTATTTCCATATAATAGGGTAGTGGTACTCACCTGAACTGTCCATGCTTACTGTACTATACACTGTTTACTAACTACTCACGGGTAAACAGGTAAACTATACTCACGGGTTAATAACAATAGTACCTAGGTACCCTAGGCTTAGCTTTAACAAACAAATTTACAAATTTAGCAAACGAAACTTAGTAAGATAGGTACGAACGACGAAACTAAACCGCGCGGCAGTGAGATGCCAATTGAATTTAATACTCATGAAACATCGAGCAACACAAAAATTCAATAAAAACGGTTAAAAACGTTTTATTAAACGAAATCGGTATATTTTTTTTGTTCTTCAAAAACGTTATTTATAACGTTCCGTCCGAACATAAACGAAACAAATTGTTCTTTAGGCATTTAAGACGAAAACGTTTCGAAAAATATACCGGTATCCGACCCTTGGTTTAAACCATTTCCGTATTCACATCCATCAATCGAGTTTGAACGACACCGATTTTAAAGTCTGGTCGAACAGTCGATTTAAAAAAAAATCCGCATTTCGTTATCCTGGTAGAATACTTATTAATGTAACTGGAAATAAGTTGTCGAAAGATCGTTTAGTTTCGAGCCAGTAGAGTAGTCGTTCTATCCAATCCCGATTAAGGAACACGTGAATACCGCTTTTGGATAGGACTTCGATCGAACGACTATAAAACTTCAACGTTTGGCTTGTTTGATTTTACGTGAATCAGGCTACAGGGCGGGGTCGAAAGACCCAACCAGGTAACAGCCCAACTGTACAGTAAATCTGGTCACAGTGCAACTAGGCCCGGAAACGCAAAGAGTAACGGGACCACCGTAGGCGCGGGCTTGCGGATGGCGAGCAATGGGTAGCTCGCCGTCCGACCGTCCGGTAACCAACCGGACCAAGCCCAAGTCGTCGACGGCGCGTAGTGTTCCACGCGCGGCTCAAGGAGTTGTCAGCAACTGTAGGGGCCCTGCAGGGTCGAAGCCTACTGAGGCCATGGGTTCGCTTCTGAAAGGCTTACTCTCCAAATTAATTTCAATTTCAATCTAAAGTCAATCCGATTGCAATGTCAATTTTGACGTTACGTGATTTGGTACTCTTGAAAACAATATTGTCAACATATACGATTTCACTTAGTTCTCAAAATGGTCACGCAATTTTGAACGAATTTGGCGCTAGCATTGAATTCAAGGGTACGAAACTACGAAACGTCACAATCTCAATGTTGACCGATCGGAATTGAACTCAAGAGTAAGCCTGCAGGTATGAATGGCAAAGAAGGAACAGGAGTGGGTTTTTAGATGAGATGGTTTAGCGTAACATCATTGGCCATGCGTTTCGTATAAATTTTACTCTAATGTTAAAGTGAGAATGCTCCAGAGTAGACTGCGAAATTCTAATATTATTATCATCATCTTCTTGCCCTCTCTCTCACCCCAAAAAACTGGGGACAAGTTCCCCAGTTTTTTGGGGTCGGCGCAACACGTTTTTTTCTTCCATTCTGTCCGATCACTCGTCACGCTATCACTAACTCCCTTTTCTTTCATATCACTTCTCACACAATTCATCCATCTTTTCTTTGTTTTTCTCTCCCTCTCCATCCATATGTAAACTCTTTTAGCAACATGCGTTTCATTCCTCCTCTTCACATGACCTTATAAAGACAAACGATTCCCTTTCACCTTTTCAGTCACTGGCGCCACTTTCAAACTTCCCCTAAAATACTTACCAATTTCTCACTTTATCCATTCTCGTCGCACCACACTTCCATTTCAACATTGTCATCTCGGCTACGTGCAATCTTTTTTGATCCGTTTTTTTTTTCACAACCCAACTATTTGATCCATACAGTATGACAGGCCTTATCACGGACTTGTAGATTTTACCCTTCAACTTGAGGGGTATCCGTGGGTCACAAGTTGTTCCCGTGACCTGTCGCCATTTCATCCATCCTGCGTTGATCCGATGTGTTACCTTAACCTCAACATATACTTTTTTTTGCAATTTATAGTTCATTATCGGGAAAAATCTACACTAATATAATAAAGAGATAAAGTTTGTTTTTATGTTCGTAGGAGGTAATCTCTGGAAGTACTGGTCCGATTTCTAAAATTTTTTCACCGATAGAAAGCTGCTTTATTCCTACTTAGGAATGAATGTCACTTGACAAAGGCTATATTTTATGTACGCTGGCAAAGCTACGGGCAAAAGCTAGTAATGAATACGAAAAACCTGCATGAAGATGCAGTATGTATGCGGTAAAAAACAACCCTGCATATGTAAAAAATTCTGTCTATATAACCGCAATATCTGAAGGTCAAATGTCCGAAACGCCAAGGTACTACTGCGGGTTAAGTAGGTACTAGCGCAATAATATATAAAAATATAACAGTAACTAATGTGTTATTACTGTACGTGAACAATGAACCAAATATATGTGCATTACATAAACTTTGTGCTTGTATTGTAGGGCTAGGAAACCAGCGATTTATGGCTTTTACTCCCGAGTTTGTTTCGGTGTTTCTTCTCAAGGTAGAAGCACAAATTATACCTATCTATTTTGTGGTAGAAATTTCTATCTTAGCTAGGAAACACAGGCCTCATCTAGTTTAAACTTTCAGATACCGTCAATTTGAGACAATGGTAAGACAATAGATGCGCAAACGGCCGGCGTTCGCTTGGGGTCTAATGAATTAAATTGACGAGAAAATTGACGTGCAAGTGTTTTTAAAAACCTATTTGCAAAATAAATATGCACACTTATGCCTTTGCCATGCGTTCCAGGATTCCTAGGTTCCCTTTCGGATTACCTATGGCTCCAGTAGGCCTCGGCTCTGCTGGGTAGGGGCTCACGTAGTTTGACGCGCGCTTCAAAGCAAACCATAGAGGCCCAGCGGGGCCGTGCCCACGAGGAATTTCTGAAAAGGAAACTGTCCTTAACGCATAGGGCAACTGAAGGATACAGGTGTGGTTTTTCACATTGTTAGTTGTCTTTTTTTTATAATAATAATTTATTAGTGTCTACATGTTGTTACTGCATTGTGTGTATCTACGAGTGTGTATGCCAAATAAAATAGTTTTCTTTCTTTCTTTCTAGTCAGTAAAAGTCTGCTACGCCCTCTCGCCCCACTCTAGAGCGGGAGAATTTATAAAAAGGATAGTCACACCTAATAAAAGTGGCTTCAATGGCTTAACCACCATTTTTCCTCGATCAGCCACCCGCTCGTTTCACGGCCCCACGTAATGTCGGCGGGCGATGCTCATGTTCCGCTCGGCGTGTTTTGACTGGCCGTGCATTTCACACGCTGCTCATACTTCACACGTGGAATACTGACGCCATTTTGTTTGTAGGTCAGGGTTTACAGCAAGATTTAGCTTTTTATTATTTTTACCTACCCCAGGTAAAAATACACCTCCATTACATTTTTTAAAGTAGATACTTACCTACTTGATCTACTTATTTCAGTAGTACCTCGAATACCGTAGTTAGAGATACAAGAAAAAGATAATTAGAGAACGAACGCGCATTCGCTTGGGGTTTAATGAATACAAAAAAAAAACGGCCAAGTGTGAGTTGGGCTCGCGCACGAAGGATTCCGTACCATTATAATTATACAAAGTGTAAGGGATTGATCTCCGCAAAATTTTAGAAAACGAAAAAATAAGTCAACCTCTTCATACGAAATTATAAACTTGATTGGACAGCTATAGTTCTTATTGAGAGGCCGATTCTTTTTTTTCGTTTCCTGAACACTATTGTATGGGAGCCCCACTTAAAAAACAAGTTTTGAATGAAAATCATGTTTTCATAGCAAGGGTTTATAGCGCAGTATACCTGTAATTAATACTCTTCAAGACGAATCATACGAACCCAAACTCGATAGGGTTGTGTCGTTTAACTACCGAGTTCCTATGGCCACCTTCCGGTTCCATCATCAGATCAGCTCCATGTCATAATAATTTTGTATTGTCATCTGATTGACACATGCATGCAAAATTTCAGCTCAATCGGTAACCGGAAAGTGGGTCAAATTTAACTTGCAAGATTTGATGAAAGACAAACATCGGGACAGGTGAAACTAAATAAAAGCTTGTAATATTTTATTCTTTTATTATTTGTTGTTATAGCGGCAATAGAAATACCATCATCTGTGAAAATCTCAACTGTCTAGTTAACAACGTTAATGAGGTACAGCCTGGTGACAGACTGACAGACGTGTGAGAAGTAGTGTTAGTAGGTAATAGGGTCCCGTTTTAACCTTTGGGTAAGTAACCCTAAAAGTAAAAACGAATCTTACCATAAAAGTACAATAGTGTAAATTGAAAGAAATACCTACTGTTTTCTTGCCGCGAAAAGAAAAGATTCAGAGTGATCCCTTTTGTACCTACCTGTTGAAGGTCGTCAATGTGTAAAGTTCAAGGTCATTCGTCTGTTAATTTATGGTAATTTAGTACTTGTAAATCTTTGTGATGTTATTACGACTGCAGTTTTAATATCAACGATGATCATTTTCATTGTTTATTTACCAAACATTTAACAAAAAAAAACCGCCAAAAGCAACGCTTCAAAAAACAAAATCATTAGCTAGTCCAGTGTCGCTATCTACCGAGAGTTGTAATAAACAGGCAGTTAAGGCACGCAGTGAGCGTAAAGTGAAACAATGAACGTTAGTCAACTCCTCCGTAGTACGCCTTATGGAAAACAGATGGCGTTGTACTCAAAATTGTAATTTTGAAATAAGCCTAACTTTTATTTTTTTTGTTTTTCAGGTAATGACAGAGTTACAAACAGATAAAGGAAAATACAAAAAAAAAGAAATGCGGAAGAGAATTTTACAGTAAGTCTACACTAATAATATCATATGAGGTAAAGTTTGTTTTTATGTTTTTTTGTTTGTAGGAGGTAATGTCTGAAAGTACTGGTCGGATTGCTAAAATGTTTTCACTGATAGAAAGCTGCTTTATTCCTGAGTGATATACGCTATATTTTATGTACGCGGGCGATGCCGAGCGCAAAAGCTGGTAGTAAATATTATAAATATTATTTCTAAAATTAAATATTATGCAAATTAATACTGAAGGTTTAAATATATCTTATCATCAGCTTTACTATTTCTCGAAATTAATTTATTCATAAAGGATTGTATCGATATCATGAACCAGCTGAATCGATTAAGGATTTTACAGGCATTATCGATTTCTCGGTAACAGTCTATTAAATGATAATTTTCCAGCAGTATCATCTTTTTGCTGAGAAAGTCACGTAAGCCGGACATATTATGGCTATTTTATTGATAAATGATAAATGATCTTTATTTTGCAAGTAGGTTTTATAAAAACACTTTTACACGTCAATTTTTTTTTTTTTTCGTCAATTAATGCTAGATTAGGCCGGTGTTTCCTAGCTGACTACCCTGAGAAGAAACACCGAAACAAACTCAGGGGTCAAAGTCTCTTTTAAAGTCCATACAGCAAAACATTGTAATGGGCAAATCATATGAGAACCATGCAGATTGAGCCTGAGATGGTCTTTTGAAGAAAGAACCACACAGTTCTAAGTGGACCTGTCCAGTCAGTGCAAGCATTTGTCAATATGCGTGTAGCTCAACTCAGGACTACTAAGGAGCTCAACGACTTGACGAACAATGCCAAAGAAAGGACATTTGGGTAGGCCACATCAAGTACTCAAAACTGCCAGACATCATGTGAAAATAAAAGAAAGGAAAGAGTAATCCACATAGTTCTCACATTCACAATAATAAAATTTACAAAAGTGTACATATTGCAAATTGTAAAAAAAAGTAAGTATATATAAAAAAAAAATCAGTCAAATAGTAAAAATAAACATGTCATATATATATATACAATATCATAATTGTAAAACAACAACAATCGTCAATAAAAAAAAGGCAGTTAGAACAAAAAACATTCAAATGATAATAATTATAGTGAGTAGGTACTGGAGCAGGTCAATCCCAAGCCGTTTTATCCTCGAGATACTCTTTTACAGTATAAAAAAAAAACTTTTATTAGATACTGTGTGTAAGAACGAATAAATTCGGCTAAGCACTAAAATAATTATGTCAACCTGACGTATAAACTGTTAATTATAGTTAAATGTGAAAATTACGTACATTCGAATAGAATTTTATTTGACCACACACGATGTTAAACTGACTGGTTTTTTTTTTTATAATTTAAATGCCGTCAAAAACTTAACTTTTAAAAAAAACAAGGCTAGCAGCTCACAGCAGGGACCCAGCCGGGTCGAAGCCTACTGGGGCCAGGGTTAGTTTCGAAAGACAGCTCGAGCCCCGGTATGAAGGCTAGAAGGAACGGGGTGGGTCTTTGAGTCTGACACTATCTCCCGCTCCGCCCAAGAGCGGGGGTTGTCATTGGATGATTTTTCTAACAATAAAAAAAATTAAAAAAAATGGCTTGCAGCTCAGTTCTACCGTAAACAGTTGTGAGATCCATGTAATACCGATTCGGTTAATTAATTCAGTCCCTACTTGAGGGACCTTTTGCAACATCTTATAGTGATCAGGCTTCTAGTTTTATACACAATGAAGTTATAGGGGGTCGAAAATGGGGGCAGGCCATTTTCGACCCCCATAATCTGTATCGATAAAAGGATGGTACGGCCCCCTATTAATAAAACTTCTTAATTGGAAACAAAACGTAAACTATATTTCAAAATCAATAAACTTTACCTATTGACGTTAGAGATAGCGTGTACGAGCAACTTTGTTCTCAGCAATTAATGTGTGTCTCACATCCAGTTACGGGTTTGTATGAACTTCTTATACATTCTTCGTATACTTTCTTCGTGACTGGCCTGTTGGTCTAGTGGTTAGTGGCCCTGACTGCTATGCCGGAGGTCGTGGGTTCGATTCCCACCCAGGACAAATGTTTATGTGATGAGCATGATCATTTGTTCTGTGTTTGGGTGTAATTTATCTATAATATGTATGTATTTAGAAATATATAAGTATGTTTATCAGTTGTCTAGTACCCATAACACAAGCTCTGCTTAGCTTGGGACTAGACGGCGTTGTGTGGTAGTTGTGGAATATTATTATTATTACTTTATATAGACTCATTGCTCACGGTTGATGCCGGTGGCCGCCACACGCTACATATCGCCGCTGCTCGATTCTTGTTGCCCGCACTGACCACTAAACGCTGTCACACGCCACTCGCGCATTTAAACCTTCTTCGTCAGAGTCCATTATGATACTTCGCATATGGGTTAAAAAAAAAGAGTAGCAGCCACCGGCCACAACTGGCTGTCGCGCGCTTCAGCTTCCTTTGTGGCCACTTCTAGCTACTCGTGGCGGCATTTGTGGCTGTGACCGGTGGTCGATGTGCGGCGACACTTAGTTATCCTAACGTTTCTTATCAGCTTCTTCCTTCTCCCGATCGATCTCTTTTATGATGTCCAATATTATTGACTGTTCCAACATCGTTACAGGCTTGCCTCTCTTTATAACAGTCACCTGAAAATATATAACACTAGCTGACCCGGCGAACTTCGTACCTCTTAATAGTTATGTTGTGATACCTTTTAGCTAAACTGGTAACTCTACCCTACTCTACGCTACTCTGCCGTACTCTACCGTACTCTACCCTACACTACCCTACCCTCCTCTACCCTACACTACCCTAATTTTCATTTTTTTAAATCCATAAGACCCTTCTCCTCACAATAAGAAACACAACAAAAAAAGAATTAGCAATATCGGCATATATGCAATAGCATCACGCGTGATGGCGTGACCAAGAAAATAGGGATACATTTTTGTATAATAATATGTATATAGATATTAAAGCTATCTGCTTTATTCAGTAAAAGTCTGACACTGTTAGAACTATGATTTTGAGAAGTTGACATTCTAAGAAGTTGACATTGTGAGAAGAAGACATTTTGCGACTGTTTGAGATGTTGAGAAGTAGACAAAACGAGACGATAGGGTAGAAACTACGTGGAGTTGTTATTAAGCGAATGTGTCATTTTAAGAAGTTGACCTTACGCGAATTTATCGTTGTGAGAAATTGACATTTTGAGAATTTTAAATTCTAAAAAGTTGACGTTTTGAGAAGTGCGGTTGTTATTTTGAGAAGTTGACATTATGAGCTGATACGCAGTTTTTCTACACGCCAGTTATAGGAGTCAGATTTTCGCATGACGTAAATAACCTAAACTAAATGTTTTCCTAACTCTCAAAAAAAAAATCCATACCAGTAGCTACACATAGATAGCACTAACCTGCGACCTAAGAGCATTTCCCTATAATTGGAAACCAGATTCTCAAAATGAAACTCTCTCGGAGAAAATCTTTACCCTTTGAATAATTTAATAGCTTATTTAATAGCAGTTTCACTAATCAATAGCTGTATTCATGTACTTGGAATTAACGATCGGCTTACAAGTCTGCAGACTTAGAGTTGAGCTACATCTGGACTCACGGAATCGCACTTTCCTTTGCTTCTGTCCTTTTTATCCGTTTGGGTTATTCTACGACTAAACTCGTTTAAAAATTAAAAGGTCAGTTTTGACATTTGAGAAAAACCATAAAATGTAACTTGGAACTAAACTGAAAAAAAAAAAACAGGCTACTACTACTACACCGGACTATTTTAGCTATACACCGCTAAATTTTAATCGTTTTAATCCTGTGCAGGGTCGATCCGGTAGCGTGTTCAATGACCTGTAGTTAATAGTCGGCGTTGCGTACAAACTACCTACAGGTCATTGGACTCGCTCAGCTGACGTTTTTTTAAAGAAATTAATTTCGTACATGCGTAAATTAATACGAGTTTTGAAAAAAAGGTACTTTATTTTTTAATTTTATCTTTACAAATCGATGGTGTTTCATGTACCGGATCGACCCTCCACGGGATTAAAACGATTAAAATTTAAGGGTGTATTTGTAGTAGCTACACTACACTGGACATGCCACTAGGTAGTCAAAATACAATTGTCAAATGTCTTGTTATTTTTTTACCACTTTAATCCATTGGATCTTATATACTATAATATAATGTCGTAGCATAAGGTAGTCGTAATATTAGGTTGCCTGAGCTATCTATGTACGTGTGCAGAGTTCTTTTAATTGTATCTTCTGTAGTCAATTGTATGTAGTTAACTAACGTCCAAGTTTCTCTGTCCAGATTGCACGACTTCCAGTATAGCCCTGATGGCTAACTTGGTGGCTCCCTGATCAGTCTTCACAATGGATTCATCATAGTTCTTCTCCAGAAACTCTCGGGCTGTCTTGTCGTACTTGCCTGTTGTGGTAGCCTGAGAAAAGACAAGACGTACTTATATCATGACCGGGAGGTGGCGGGGTGCCAGACTTACTGACCCCCCCCCCTCCCCGTGTCTAGGACTACTGGGTATCGGGCTGTTATCCGCAACTCCGCGACTAAAGCCCCGTGGCTTTAGCGTGCATCAGCATTACTGAGACACTACGGTTTGCTGACATCTCTTTGAGAAGCATGTGGAACACTACACGCTGTTGACAACTTGGCCTCGGTCTACAAGGTTACCGGACGGCCGAACGGTGAGCTATCTATTTTTCGGCGTACCTTGGCTGGTAGTCGGGGTCGCGGCGACGGCGGCTGACCGGGTGGATGTCCATTCCTTCTCGAGTGCGGCCGTCTCCTTCGCTAGCATTACTGCTTCGCAGAAGGAGGCGATCGTCTATTCTTTTTTTTTTTTCTTTTTATTATCTCTCTCTCTCTGTTCTTCACAGTATCTCCAGATAATTCTATCTACCCCTAACTGCAGATTCTTCTACTCACCTTCCACTCATAGTAAATCCCGGAAGGCTCAGTCTGGAACAGGTGCGCGTTGCCATCGTAGTCGAACCCTCCTATCAGGCACGAGATGCCAAAGGGTCTCCTGCCGTTGCTCTGAGTGTAGTTCTGCTTCATCTCTGCTATGTAGCGTGTAATGTACTCCAGGGAGACTGGGTCTTCTACCGTGAGGCGGTGGGATTGACATTCTATTTGGGCCCTAGTTGAGAAAAAGAGAAGAATAAAGCGGGAACTACATTAGACCGACGCACACGTGGATCATGTCTGATTTGGACGTAGAGTCGAGTCGCGTGGCGTGGATCTAATAATATCTGTACAAATCTAGTTGGAAGCGGACATGGCCCATGTATGCCCAATATAGGTCTATCTTATATGATACTGGCTGATCTGTGATGCAAAAAACCCTTTCGGAACAATCTTTATGCGTACAGTTGAGGACTAGAATTTCCTGCCGGAGTCTGTGTTTTCTGATTGTTACAACCTAGGGGACTTTATGTCAAGAGTGAATAGGTTATTTCTAGGCAAGCGTGCTCCATTGTCGACCACATCGTCGCTTACCATCAAGTAAAATAGTGGTCAAACGCGATATTATCAATAATATCTAATAAAAAGAGCTACAGTCGTGTTTTCTGAGACGAGAGACGGCCGTGGGCGCCTTAACAACTGGGCCATCATGACACCTCAGCTATCTCCAATTCTGAGTAAAAAATATCAAAAACATTTGTTCAAATGCGGACACCTCCACCCTCACACCTCACCCTCTCGCCGCCCTCTCTCCTTCCCCTCCCCCTCTATTGCAGGAAAAGCTATCTGATGATTACCAACCTTAAAAACCTAGTCAAAATATCATAGTTCCAATAACTATTGATATCACTCAAAGATGAAGAGATTACCGTGCAATGAGCACCCTAGCATCAGCCCTGAGCCCAGCAAAAGCCAGCACAACATGTTCATCCAACGACACTATCTTCTTCTCAGTTCTTTCATCCTGCAGCAGTTCCACTGTCTTCCTCTCAACAGCCAGGACTATGACGTCAGGACCTCGTACTCCTACTACCGGGGAACCCCTTCTCACTGCTTCTTGAGCGTACTGTACTTGGAGAAGTTGACCATCTGGAGAAAACACAGTTATTGCTCTGTCGTATGTCGCCATTTTTTTATTAAGACAGGTTATAAAGAATCTTCGATGTGTTTCGAGTTCTTGAATTAAATTTATCGAATAAGAAATTAAGATTTCAATAAAAAATAAATCTTTACAAAACTTTTGACGTTTATTTTGACAGACCTGCGAATTGAGTGTTGTCAACGCAGAAAAATATGTCTGCTTTTTTATCGTGAAGTTTGTAACTAAAAAGTTTTAAGATAGATTGGTCCAACGAGTGTTCTGGTGCCATTTCTACAGGGTCGTATGTTTGCTGGGTACTCTTATATTCTTTTTGTACATAACTTGTACAAAATATAAATAGTAAGACAGCCGATGTACACAGGCGAGCCTAACCCAAAATTGGGTTTTCTTACAGCTAACTATAATAAGAGGATAACTGAAACAAATGCGTACTCCTTCTAGTTCAGCTCTTCAGTACCTCTACCATGAGTTTAAAGCAATAGTATTTGTCGATACTCGATACTGACTACGTAAATATTTTGTATGGCAAATTTTGGTTCCGTAAGTGACCGCTAGAGGCGCTGTAAAATTTGCCATACAAAATATTTACGTAGTCGGTATCGAGTATCGACATACTATTGCTTTTTAAACTCATGGTAGAATACAGTTCTCATAGGTGATTAGAGTATTTGGTTGGTTGGCTGAATAAGCGCGAGACTGTTTGTCGAATATATCTGATGTAAGCAGATAAATAGCTAAAATAACAGTTGTTGCTACATAATACATTTCAGACATAGAGTCTGTGCGGAAAGTAAACCATCGTGGGATTTGAGGGCGCTGCTGTAGATAAATATCGTTTTTGTTATGTAAGCAACATTGTGACGTCATTATAGTGCGACTGTTAAATCTTGATATTTTGAAACTATGTTAGACTAGCTTCTTCCAGCGGCTTCACCCTATAATAAAAATTATCCTATTGGCTGAATCTGCTCACCTAATGAAACTGCAAAGTTATAGCTTATGTGCTATATTATTGCAATGTTTATGATTAAGTTCATCTGTCTAGTAGTTTTTGCGCGACACATCCATACATACGAGTACCTCTATCCATCTTCACAAACTTTTGCATTTATAATATTAGTAGCCTATTTATTGAACTTGCTCACGTGATGAAACTTAGCAAAAATATAGGTTACCACTTACCCAGTTCCAACGAAAATGGTTCTATAACTTTGACTGGGATCGGTCTGTTATCACTGACTGGAATATTGTAGCTAGCAGCAAGTTTATGTTTTCCCTAGTTAAATATAAAGGTAAAAATGGGACACACTACCACTTTCTCGTTGTCTTCCTCAGTAGATTTTTCCCTTTTGCTAATCAATGAAAAATATGAACTTAATGACTATGAAAATAAAGCACACTTCAGAATTTGTAATGTTGCTTCGTAAAAAATCTATTTAGCCTGTAAGGGACCATCTCGCATTTAAGATCCTTGGGATCACTTGGTTGTCCGTCTGTTTATCTGTTAAGACCCTTTAACTCGAGAACGCTTGGAGGTATCGAGTTAAAATTAAAACCATAAACTCAAGTCTGCGGTCTTTTGAAGTTGTGAAAAAATCAGACTTCTGAGTTAACGAAAAAAATAAAGATACGGCCGTTTATGTCGCCAAAAAAACATATATTTCGGTACTGAAGGGAATCAAAGTTCATAGGGTGAATCTCGTTGACCTAGAATCCTGAAATTTGGCATTAATCAAGGTCTCATAGAACAAGTACAGGAAAAAATCTGAAAATTGTAAATTTGTAGATCCGCCACAAAAAAAAAATTGTTTGCAATTCGGAAAAATCTTCGTAACTCAATTCGGGAATTGATTTCATAGGTAAATTTGTACAGAATCTTCAGTGAGCGAGTCCGACTCGCACTTGCCCTTTTTTATTTTAGTTACTGTATCCTTACTCAAGCCTGAAAAGAAATATTCTAAGTTAGTCGAAATGCATTATAAATTTAAAGTATCAATACTCTTTATACTAGCCATCGAAAATATTGACCAAAACAAAATAAACAAATATCGTTATGTTTAAATGAATTTCCGTTTAATCTATATATATTTGGAGATAACAGGGACAGGAGTTCACCTAGGAAGTCTAAAAACATTAAAATAAAAGTGTTACGTACCAAAAACACAGCATACCAATGTTTCCCAAGTTCGTGACTTTGTTTTGATCAATAATGGTGTGATTTGCCGTTTGTTATCTTTGGCAAAACTGTAATATATTAAATATTATTTCCCTTGCAGCTCAGTGAATTTTTTTATCACATTTCTGAAGATTTCAATTAAAAATCACAATAAAATAACATAATAAGCAAACCCTCTGTCAACATGATATGACGTTTGGCATTTGACGGATGGCTGGGTTGGGTTGCTACTTAAAATCTTTAATGTTGTTCTCACTTTACGCCACGACGGTTCTTTTATCGCACAGACAATAACTAGATTCTTCATCACAAAAAAACCGACTAAATGAATTACAAATTCAAATTAAACCTTAACACTAATGACTCCTTTCAATAGCAGTTGAAATTCTTCAATAAATCAGTGTTGCCAGCACCGTATGTCTCGCACACTCGTCGAGTGCGTTTTATTCGCTGTCCCGGCGAAATATGACGACGTTAATGTTGCCAGCTGATTGATTTTATTGACTTTCGCGCGCTTTGAAGTTCAAACATACTGTGCTTGGGCCAAGGTGCTATTTGGGCGAACTTGGCAAGCTCTGTCATGCATCGGTGATCTAAGATTTCAGGAAGAGATTTAGTCTTGAGTTTGAACCACAAAAAGATGAAAGAAGTTAGAAAGGAAATATTTCCCGATTTGTACTAAAGTCTGTCTAATAAGTTAAACGACTTGGGTAATTATCACGATTTAATGAAATCTGATGTAGTCAACACGGGTTCAATAATCAAGGTTAATTAAGAGATAGAGATCATTGTTTACTAACAGAAGAACCTTATGAAAAGTATCGAATATAAGTATTTTTTAAATGATTAAATATTATACAAAATTCCCAAGTCGGTTGACTTATTAGACAGACTATACAACGAGTGTCGCCGCTTGTTTCCCACCCTTTAACTCCATTACAGGCAATAAACCAATACGAACGTGCATTACGCAACTAACAGACCACGCACACTTAGATCGCAAGCTTGCTATTGGTTGTTGTACTATGAGCACTGCCCTACTTTGAGGCACGCTTGCCCCGTCCACAAGGCCATTCTTACCTCTTTCATATGTTCTGTGGTTTGAAAAATGTTATTCTTTTTTTTTTATTGATATAAACCAGTGATTGACTGCGATCCCACCTGATGGTAAGCAGTGATACAATCGTTGACGGTGAAGCGCACTAGTTTATTTAGAGCCTATTTACTCTAGCCTTGAAGACACCTAAATTATAATCGGGCACACTAAACATTTCTCCTGCTCTGGCTAGAGTGAGATAATGTGTCTTTTACTGACTAAACCAACCTGTGTTTCTTCAGTGGCCCTTCGCGTTCTAGGGATTCGATGACCATTGAACGATCCCATAGAAATATAAAAAACATCTATGAACGATCTTGATACAAATCATTCTCAAAGACTCAGAAGTCGTGAATACTTAATACAACCAAGTAAAAAAAAAAGACGTGTGGCACTCGGGGACTGCCGCGGTAAAGCTATTGCATAGCATTTTTATCAACTTATGCAATTATAATTATTTATTTATTTTATTTAAGCAGTATTTTTTTTCCTTTGTTTTTTTTTCTTTGATATTAATTGAAGTCACACTTTCACACATTGAATTGAATTTTGATTAATTGTTCACTCATTTGTTTTCTTATCGGTCACCCCGCTCAAAAAACAAATGAGTGGGGGGTGCTAGGTTATTTTCGTTACGGAATTTCTGGATTCAGTCTCCACGTTCAAGGCCCGCGATAGAAGCTATGCAATAGCTTAAAAAAAATAAAGAAAATAATTTTATTTTCCGGAAAAGGCGCAAACTTAAGACTAACATACGCAACGTGACGCGACGTCATCAATAAGCATGATTTCAGAAGTGTTTTGCCGAATTTTCGCGACATTTGATATTTGTGTCTTTATTTTTGTGTCTTGCTTGCCAAAAATGTAAATTCCCCATGTTATATCATGCTTATGACTCGTAATGGCTCGTCGTTTGGAATTTGAAACGATCTGTGTCAATGCCAAGGTTTTTAAGATATGTCTAATGATAGACAACATTACCATAAGTTCATGACTGTTGTAGGAAAATTGAATATCGCGTGCAGCTTGGAAAGAAGTCAAGGCTTGGTAATTTAGGTTTCCTTCTTATTAATGTTTGAGAATGTGAATGTTTGAATGTGTGAGAGTGGTGGCCGAGTGGTAATGGCTCCGACTAACGAGTTGTAGGTCGCGGGTTAAATCCCTGCCAGGCGCATTACTTTTTGTAATTTGAAACCGGCATGTCCTAGAACCAAAAAGTCGAAAACATTTGACATCCACCAATCCGCACGGGTACGCATGGTGGATTACGGCCCATACCCTCTCCAAGAGAGGAGGCAGGAGTCCCGGTAGGAACATTAAAATGGCTGATGATGATGATGATGAAGTCAATGACAGAGGCCAGTAACAAAATAAAAGATATAACATAGCAACTAAAAACTTTTCTCATGTGTCCTAATCAAACATGTTATTACATTATATGTTATGTTATGTTAAACAGAACATCAACTTCAGCTATTGAACCAAGTTCTGTATCAAGGTTACCGCCGTCAGACACAGGAGACCATATTCGTATCGGCCGCCATTCGCCAAATTACTCTTAAACTAGTTTACATCCAAATCACTAATGGCTGCCAAGTTTTTGAAGCCTTTTTTTAGAGGTTCCGTAAGTAATTAAAAGGAAAAGTTGATTATGGGTTTTTTTTTTTTTTATGGGAAAAATCATCTTATGACAACCCCCGCTCTTGGGCGAAGCGGGAGATAGTGTCAGACTTTTACTGACTAAAAAAACCCATCCCGTTCCTTCAAGCCTTCATACCGGGGCTCAAGCGCCGTTTCGGATAACCCTGGCCCCAGTAGCCTTCGACCCGGCTGGGCCCCTGCTGTTGCTGACAACTCCTTGAGGCGCGCGGGAACAGCGCGCGCCGTCGACGACTTGGGCTTGGTCCGGACAGTTACCGGACGGCCGGACAGCGAGCTATGCTATTGATTATGGGTTCACGTATGCCATGCACATACCAGGGTTGCGGATTGTTCGAAAGAGTCACTTAAGCCCTGAAACGCAAACTGGTACAGGCCATGGTCCGCAGCGAGGAAGAATGGCAGGCGCTCGCCTTTTGTGAAGCAGTAACAAACATAAGCACAAAACGTTTTGGGAACACATTCATTGTGCGTACAGCTAAGGAGTGGAATTCCTTGCCGGAGTCTGTGTTTCCTGATAGCTACAACCCAGGAATCTTTAAGTAAGAGTGAATAGGTTAATTCTAGGTAAGCGCGCTCTATTGTCGACCGCATCGTCGCTTTCCATCAGGTGAGATAGCGGTCAAACCTATAAACAATAATTTGACAGGCCTGTTGGTCTAGTGACAGGCTTGTTGGTCTAGTGACAGGCCTGTTGGTCTAGTGACAGGCCTGTTGGTCTATTGGTTAGTGACCCTGACTGCTATGCCGGAGGTCGTGGGTTCGATTCCCACCCAGGACAAATCTTTGTGTGATGAGCATGATCATTTGTTCTGTGTCTGGGTGTAATTTATCTATAGTATGTATGTATTTGTAAATATATACAAGGTGTAAGGGACAGCCCTCCACAAACTTTAAGCACTTGCTCAGTAGACGAAACTGAACAAGATTCCGCAACACTTTTTTTCAGGAAACGAAAAAAAAATCCGCCTCACCATACAAAATTATAAACTTGATTGGACAGTTCGTATGGAGAGGCCGATTTTTTTCTTCGTTTCCTGAAAAAAAATTTTGTGGAAGGTTGTCCAGTTTCGTCTACTGAGCAAGTCCTTATAGTTTGTGGAGGGCTGTCTCTTACACCCTTTATATGTATGTTTATCAGTTTTCTAGTACACAAGCTCTGCTTAGCTTGAGACTAGATGGCGTTGTGCGATAGTTGTGGAATATTATATTATTTTATTATATTATATTAAAAAAAGTAATGCTAGCGAAAGAGGAGTTGTCGACGGCACGTAGTGGCCCACGCGCGCCTCAAGGAGATGTCAGCAAACCCGTAAGTGTCGAAGCCTACTGGGGCCATAGGTTGTGCGAAAATGAACCTAGACCATGGAACGAAGGCACACAAGGAACATAGGAGTGGGTTTTAGTCATTAAAAGTCTAACACCCCTTTCCACTCTGCTCCAGAGTGGGAGAAGTCATTGGAACATTTAACACCTTTAAAAAAATGCACAGAAACGCAAAAGGTAACTGAAAGAACAGGGAGATATCTTCAAATACCTTCTGCCACTCTTGAGTTGTTCAAGAGAGTGTTAGAGCCTTAGACTTCACTGACTAAAACTTACATGTACGTACCTGTACCTTCATTTGCCCTTTTTTGCGAGGGCTGTGGTTACTTCATGGAACACAGCCCTGGCAGGAACACATCTAGTCCTGGTGGCCAGAATATAAAGATAGCTACCCTAAGTGAAAGAGGTCTCAGATGGAAGTTCTACAATTAAATACTGTAATTAAGCATAGCATAAGCATAATCAGCGTTTTATGTTCCCACTGCTGTGACCCAGGCCTTCTCTACAGGAGAGGGGAGTGGGCCGTAATCCACCACGCGGGCCCAGTGCGGGTTGGTGAATGTCGCATGTCTTCGAATTTTTGGTTCTAGAACGGTTTCCTCACAATGTTTTCGTTCACCGTTTTGAGAGCAGTGGTGATGAAATAAATTACACAAAGTAATGCGCGTGGCTGACAGAGCCAAAGAAAAAATGGATGGATTGTGTGAGAAGTGATATGAAAGAAAAGGGACTTAGTGATAGTGTGTCGGGTGACAGGACAGAATGGAAGAAAAAATGTGTTGCGCCGACCCCAAATAAAACGGGACAAGGGTAGGAAGATGATGATGATGATGATGATGATGGCTGGGTTTGAACCCTCGACCTACAACTAGTAAGTAGGAACCGTTACCACTGGGCCACCACTTTTCTAATACTGTAATTACGGAACCCTAATCGGTTCTCCGAAATGTAGTGGACCGGTTCTAATAAATTGCTTTTATTATAGGACTAACAAGTTTAATTTGATGATACAAATGAGTTAATCAGATTCGGAAATCGAGAATTAGAAATTATATTTATATGTTGTTTGAAGGGATCAGAACGTTGTTGATTTATAATTATTTTTTATTAATTTTGTATATTTTGTTAAATAGAAATACCTTTACTGACCAGGGCTGCAGGATTGTTCAAAATGGTATATTTTGATACAAGTAATATAATATAATATAATGTACCACAACTATCACACAACGCCGTCTAGTCCCAAGCTAAGCAGAGCTTGTGTTATGGGTACTAGACAACTGATAAACATACTTATATATTTCTAAATACATACATACAGATAAATTACACCCAGACACAGAACAAATGATAATGCTCATCACACAAACATTTGTCCTGGGTGGGAATCGAACCCACGACCTCCGGCATAGCAGTCAGAGTCACTAACCACTAGACCAACAGGCCAGTCAAAAGTGCAGTGTCAATACTAGCGAGGCGGAAACCGCACGAGCCGTAGGCGAGCGTATTATGGAGCTGAGGGCTGCAGTGACAAAGCACGTGTATCAAACGACTTGTTTCAATACACTTTTGAAAAAATGAATAAACGGGAATTGACCGGCAACTCATGGAGGTCGACGCTCGCCCAGCCTGATACGACACATGTAATAAAATTGAAAGTGCGTGCGGTAACTGGCTGCTACTAATAAGTGACTATGTATCATCATCTTCCTGCCCTAGTCCCGTTTTATTTGGGGTCGGCGCAACACGTATTTTCTTCCATTCTGTCCTGTCACTCATGCTATCACTAACTCCCTTTTCTTTCATATCGCTTCTCACACAATCCATCCATCTTTTCTTAATAAGTGACTATGTATACAGAATCAAAAGTCTAAATTATCCCTATTTAAAAAAAAAAGAATGGTACTGTTTCTTGGAAAAGCATGATCCCTATTTCTTAAGAAAAGTATGATCCTGGCCTGCCAGCGTTTCTCTTGAAGAAATAAATTCTCTTCTGATCATAGCAATATTTCCTGTGCACATGACACATCTCTTGGTACAAAGTAGCTCCGAAAGCCAACTTTGGTTCACGAAAAATTAAAAAAAAAAAATGTTTACGACCACTCCAGCTAAACCGCAGTAAATGACACAATTATGAGCTCATTTCAATCGATACCACCGATGACATCAGTCGGGCATCAAACCTGCATATTTGGCCATGCGGTCGCCCCCACTGCGCCCACGGTCGGTAAATAACTTCACGGCTATTCGGTAAGGGCATGAGTAGATAGGAAGGACAGATTGTAAGTAAACATCTTACATCATCTGTTACTTGTTATGAATGAATTTAAGAGGTGTAATGAATGAACTTGAATGGTAGCGTTCTTTTTGAATACCTATAGCCTTCAAATATCAAAACTTTTGTAACTTCAACCTGCTAAAGCTCGTGGGCTTGTGAACGATGAGCAATGGGTAGCTTGTCGTCCGCCCTAGAGATGTGCCGTTGTCGCCAATATTGCCGTGAACTGGGAATATTGGTGTCAATATTGCCGGCAACAGTTTGAATGCTGCGGTCTTCCCGTCCGATTATATTACAATTTGGATGTTTTCAAGGCTAGAGTGAATCAACGGCGCTCTCGCCGCCGCCGGGATTCCGATCCCGATTTTCAGCCACCGTAGGCGCGGGCTTGCGGACAGTGAGCAATGGGTAGCTCGCTGTCCGGCCGTCCGGTAACTGTCCGGACCAAGCCCAAGTCGTCGACGGCGCGCGCTGTTCCCGCGCGCCTCAAGGAGTTGTCAGCAACAGCCGGGTCGAAGCCTATTGGGGCCAGGGTTATCCGAAAGGGCGCTCGAGCCCTGGTATGAAGGCTTGAAGGAACGGGATGGGTTTTTTAGTCAGTAAGAGTCTGGCACTATCTTCCGCTCCGCCCAAGAGCGGGGGTTGTCATTGGATGATTTTTCCCATCGAAAAAAAAAAAGGCTAGCGTGAATAGGCTCTTAATAAACTAGTGCGCCTCACCATCAACGATTGCGTCACTACTTACCATCAGGTGTAATCGCAGTCAAGCACTAGTTTACATATATCAATTTAAAAAAAAAGCATGAATATTGGTGGCAATTATATTGCCAGCAATATTCACTCTTCGGACTAGAGATGTGCCGTTGCCGGCAATATTGCTCATATTGCCGGCAACGGCACATCTCTAGTCCGGCCGTCCGGCAACAGTCCGAACCGAGCCCGAGTTAAAGAAATGAAAGAAAGAAAGAAAAGTATTTATTTTGGCGCACAAAACATTGAGTTGCCGAGGACGCGTAGTGTTCAACGTGCACCTCAAAGAGATGTTAGGAATCCGTAGGGGTCGATACCTGTTAGGGTTATAGGATTAACTGAAAAGGAAATACTAAAATGCCTGCCTGCCTTCAAGAGACTTGTTAAGGATCACTACTTGTCGCTGTGATTATATCGAAAGTCGTCCTTTTTGGGGTGGTACTCATGGGAAATACCCCTGGAACGAAGAAAATGCAAACTGTAAAAGTTACGTATAATAGTAGTAGTTATAAGCACCTTCTCTCCACACTAATGTCAATGATCCTTTCCCAGTTCCTCAACACCAAAACCAGTCGTAACTACTCCATGTAAGCCTACCAAAAACTATAACAGCGTCCATTCAAAGACCTGTTACCTACCGCAAGTACAACACCCGTTACTCCCATTCAACTTGTGAAGTTTTTGCCTCACTAATCTCTTAGCCTTTTAAGGTCAGCCGAGTGATCGATTGGTGACGAAAAAATTTATATATAGACGGGCCCGTCATGTTTTGTAGAGCTTGGTAGCGGGCGACTGGTGACGTAGCAGCCTGGTTGACGAGGAACTAGGGCTGACAGAGATGACTTTATTAAATCAAAATGCAATGGATGCATTTTGGAGAGTGTGAAAAAAATTGGACACTTCGCCATATTTCGAAGAGTTTCTGGATATAAAATTGGTCTAGCTCATCTCAACTTGGAATGGCCTTTTCAGGTCATCCAAGTGACCGATTGAAGAGCAGTGGTGGCCGAGTGGTAACGGCCCCGACTTACGAGTCGTAGGTCGCGGGTTCAAACCCAGCCAAGAGTATTACTTTGTGTAATTTATTTCATTACCATTGCTGTCAAAACGGTGAAGGAAAACATCGTGAGAAAACCGGTATGTCCTAGAACTAAAAATTCAAATCCACCAACCCTTCAGCCCCAACGGCCAACTGTTCTGCAAGCAATGTGCCCTGCCCCACTGCCACTGATTTGTACGTAGAACGACGTCGCGTGGCGTGAATCTAGTGTAGCTCTACAAGTCTAGTTTCCATATAAAATGTATGGAGACCGACGCGCCCAGATCTGCGAGTGTGGCACACGTGTGCGCACTTGCGCAGTGTAGTTCAACCTTTATAGATGCATTGCATTATTCATCTAGTCATTTACTATTCCGTACAGCCCTATTTACCTATGATTAATTTGATGCTTAATTGAATAACGGCACTGTAATATTTTTTACTATTTATTTAATGTCCCGTCGTTTATACGTTGATTTACTGTCACTTTCGGGCTTTTTTTTCGACATTTTTCTCGTCAGCTTCACAGCTTATCAAAGTAGGATTGATCTTTTTTTTTAAGTGTTAATAGCTTTGCTCCCCTCTTAGGAATGTTTCCAGTATCGTGGGTGCTAGTAGAGATGTGCCGTTGTCAGCAATATTGCCGTGAATTGTGAATTCATTTATTTATTTATTTAAATTAATTACAACGGTTAAACAACCAATTACAGTAACTAAACAAAGAGTAAAAGTATAAACAACACGTACATCAATTCCTCTCACAGTACTTCTGACATGCCAATAAAATCATCTTCCATTCATCCGCAAACAGATCGTCTGTTGGATAAGAATCCAAGAGATCATTTAGTGCAGCCAAAGTGCGAGATATTGGAGACTGAGCACGGGCAACAGTGCGACATTGAGACACAGCTAACATTCTGTGCTTCTTGCCACGGGTGAGTGGGAAGTGGGAATATTGCCGGAAATATTGCCCGAAGTATGAATATTGGTGGCAACACTAGGCAACGGCACATCACTAGGTGAGAGCGACCAACCCGAGATACATTTCAATACAACCGCTCTTACGTGATTATGACATTATTACCTACACATCTTTCTTTAGATATTTTGGTAACAGATATCTTGTGGATATTGTCTAGGTTTCTATTGAAATCAAAACATACAATTGTGTGAAGTAATCCAGTAAAGACCTCTGAAAATTTGCTGTTTTGCGAGAACTTTGACTCTTCATCTTCTTCTTGCCCTTATCTCATATAAATTGTAGTCGGCGCAACACGTTTTTTTCTTTCATATCACTCCTCACACATCCATCCATCTTTTCTTCGGCCTTCCTCTCCCTCACCATCTCAGAACTCTTTTAGTACTATGTGCTTCATCCCTCCTCTTCACATGACCATACCAAGACAACCGATTACCTTTCAATTTTTCAGTCACTGGCGCCACTTTCAAACTTCCTCTAATATACTCATTTCTCACTTTATCCATTCTCGTCACACCACACATCCATCTCAACATTCTCATCTCCGCTACATGCAATCTTTTTTCATCCTTCTTTTTCACAGCCCAACATTCAGATCCATACAGTATGACAGGTCTTATGACGGACTTGTAAATTTTACCCTCCATCTTGAGGGGCATTTTTTTTCTTCGGTGGGGAAAATCATCCAATGACAACCCCCGCTCTTGGGCGGAGCGGGAGATAGTGTCAGACTCTTACTGACTAAAAAACCCACCCCGTTCCTTCAAGCCTTTATACCGGGGCTCGAGTTCCCTTTCGGATAACCCTGGCCCCAGTAGGCTTCGACCCGGCTGGGCCCCTGCTGTTGAACTTGAGGGGCATGCGTGGGTCACAAGTTGTTCCCGTGACCTGTCGCCATTTCATCCATGCTGCGTTGATTCGACGTGTTACGTCTCGGTCTACCTCACCATCCCCTTGGACGAATGACCCGAGGTACCGAAAGTCGGAACAGATTGGTATGGCCGTTTCGGCGGGAGCTAAATTTTCATTCTTCATCAAATACAAGTTTTTTTTTTTCTAAAAGTTTCTTTTCTTTCGATTCGTTTGGCGCGTTCGGTTCGGATAAGTATACGTTCACCATAAATCCAGACTTCCAAGGGCAATAAAGTTTATGACCCAATTTGAACACGTTTACTTGTGCATAGAAGTTATAAACCAATCGGGTTTCATTAAAACAAGATATGCCGATCGCATCGTAAAATATTTACACAATAACAGTTTATGGACATACTCGTACACTTTGAATAATTAAACATGTACAGTTGAGTGCAACAATATTACTTTCAAATCGCTCAGGTGTGATCCACTTGGGACTAGTTTGATAATTTCTGCACCCTTTCACCTTGTAATAATAATATAGCACATTGTTACCCTAGGGGTAAAAGGAACTTATTTCATCCCGAGAAGGAATTTCAATTTTATATCGAGCTGTAATTGACTGGCTCTATAGAAAGTAGCAACATGGTTCAATAGAAATGTGAAGATAGAACTAGTTTTTTTTTTATAATATGATAGCTGTCACTTGAAAGTAGAACTCCCTAGGGATGAAAAGTGTTACTTTCAACCCACTCCTCAGGCAACTTCAGACCTACTTTCAGAGCATGAGTAATGAAAAATCATTTATTTTCAGGCATCTTGCAAGGAGCAAGAAAGTAGGTTTTTCCATACAAACTTAGGACCCCGTTTTATTCATTTAGGGGGTGAATTTTAGGAAATCCTCTCTTAGTGCTTGCCTAGGTCATAAAAGGAAACCTTGTGCATTTCAGTCGTCAGTCAGCCAGTTTCTCCTTTTATAGTATACTTTCTATGCGAATCAAATGAAAGTACGATAGTGGAGGGTCGGACAACGGGGATGCTTGATGCGCTTGCGTCGCGTCATACATACGTAGGTAGGTGTAGTAAAATACAGAGTTTAAATGTGTTAGATAGAACAACGAAATCTTGAAGGTTTGTTTTTGGTAAATGTATTATGTTTTGTAAAAAGTCATAGAACAAAAGTTGTTGTTTATGATGTTAATAATATAGTCCTACAAGAATGTTAGTGTTTTACAAATAACCCTTTTTTTATGGTGGGAAAAAATCATGCATTGACATCCCCCGCTCTTGGGCGGAGCGGGAGATAGTGTCAGACTCTGACTAAAAGACCCACCCCGTTCCTTCTAGCCTTCATACCGAGGCTCGAGCGCCCTTTCGGATAACCCTGGCCCCAGTAGGCTTCGACCCGGCTGGGTCCCTGCTGTTGCTGACAACTCCTTGAGGCGCGCGGGAACAGTGCGCGCCGTCGACGACTTGGGCTTGGTCCGGCCAGTTACCGGACGGCCGGACAGCGAGCTACCCATTGCTCACTGTCCGCAAGCCCGCGCCTACGGTGGCCGGAAATCGGGATCAGAATCCCGGCGGCGGCGGCGGCGGCGATAACGCCGTTGCCTGATGCGTTCGGCCTCCTCCTTTGCGAGCATTATTGCTTCGCAGAAGTCGGCGACCGCCTGCCACTCCTCCTCGCTCCGGACCATGGCCTCAACCAAGGCCCGGCGCGAGAGGTCTCCGCCGCCGATCGCCCCCACGATACAAATAACCCTGTATAGATGATTATAGACAAAGAAGTTTACCTCACCTCTCAGTTTTATACTAAATACCTACATCAGAATATGTCACAAACATGTTTTTTAAAAGCAACCGACTCCTCACTTGCCGCTGACCTTATGATATCATTATTTTTTTACGTAAAGGCCAGTCAACACACCTGCTATTTATGCACCCCTGGTACCGGTGGCATGCGGCAGTGGACAGCTGAGCGAGATAAATATCTATATTTAAAAGTGGGATATTAGTATGTGTTACCATTCTTTGTAATTTTGAAGGGTAGTGTAACCCGGTTTTTATTCTGAGAAATTCATCGTAAGTTATTCGTACATTGCGAGATTCTGAGTGGCCTGTTGGTTTAGTGGTTAGTGGCCCTGACTGCTATGCCGGAGGTCGTGGGTTTGATTTCCACCCAGGACAAATGTTAGTGTGATGACCACGAAATATATAAGCATGTTTATCAGTGGTCTAGTTAACTCTGCTTAGCTTGAGACTAAGCGGCGTTGTATGATAGTTGCGGAATATTATTCTGTCATCATGTTTCACGCGCGCCTAAAAGCTAAAACATGTCATCAAATGATAAATGATATTTATTTTGCAAATAGGTTTTAAAAAAAAAAAACCTTTCCGCGTCAAATTTATTTTCGTCACTTTAAACTAGGTGAGGCCGGTGTTTCCTAGCTGACTACCCTGAGAAGAAACACCAAAATCAACTCAGGCGTCAGTCTCCTTTAAAGTCCGTCGGTAAATAAATAATGGTCAAATCACATGAGAACCATGCAGATTTGTCTGAAACGGTCTTTTGAAGAAAGAACCATACAGATTTGAGTGGACCTGTCCAGTCAGTGTAAGCATTTGTCAGTATTCGCAAAGCTCAACTCAGGACTACTAGGGAGCTCAACGACTTGACGAACAATACCAAAAAAAAGACATTGATAGTCCCCGCATCTAGTGTTAATACAACAAATGCAACAAAACAACAAATTCACAAATATATGAAGTTAATTACTAACAACAAATTCACAAATATATGAAGCTTTTTCAGCTCAGACAATTCCGTCATCACATGTACCCCTCCCATTAAATCACAGTTGACGCCAAACAGTTACGACACCCTTTGTTATATTCAAGTTAGTAGAATCTAGGTGATCGTGTAGGTAGATCATAATCTGTCTAACTATTGACTGATGATCGGCATTTGTCTTAGACAGCTGCGTCTTTGTTGAATTAATGGTAGTGAGAAATGAATCATAGGAGTTTACAGCACGCACTGAGCGCAAACCGACATAGCTCGAAAAACTGCCGTTTGGCGGCTTAAGTTTTTAAGTGGCAATGGGCAGGGCACATTGCACGCAGAACAGATGGCCGATGAGGACGAAAGGTTCTGGAATGGCGACCACGTATCTACCGGAAGACGCAGCGTTGTAAGGCCGCCAACAAGGTGGACCGATGACGTGGTCAGGGTCGCGGGAATCCGATGGATGCGTGACGCACAGGACCGGTCGTTGTGGTGACGCTTGGGGGAGGCCTATGTGCAACAGTGGACGTCTTTCGGCTGATATGATGATGATGACTGAGCTCAAATAGTCTAAGACCCCCCGAGGTTGCCTGACTTTCGTTATTTTGTAAAAGCTGATGGTTAATACATGGCCCCAATTCAGGCAGGAACGTTGTCCTAATATGAAATTGCGAAGTGATCGGATGCATATCACGCGAATTTAACGCAACGCGGCGGCTGCTTCCTACGTGCGGGTGAAGTTGCCGCTTTTGTCGTCATTTATACATATATAAAACAAGTCACCGTACCACATGAGTTCTCGCGGAAATATTAAACCACCTGACACGACCGCTTCGCTTCGTTCATGGCTGCTTTGCTTTGATGCGTTATGCTATGCTATAGTATCTGGCTGGGTTTGAACCAAGGGCCTTTACTACTGGGCTTCCACTGCTCCACATGCAAATTATATTAGACAGAAGCCGTGAATTTCAATGATTTGTAACATCTGTGCGAAGCTTGGGCGGATCGATAATCTAAATATCTCTCTTCTCTATTTTTTAAAACAAGCTCCATCAGAAACCTCACATCCTTTTCAATGATCTAGAAACTAGAACATTTATGACTATATCTTCATTTTAATGATCTAATATATATGCCAAATTACATGCAGACTAACAATAAAACACACCACCCTTTTAAGGAGATATGGAAAATGTTCAACACTTGATAAATACAATGCATAGAAAGGGTCAGAAGGCCCATGTTTACTGACTTGTGAAACTCACGATGTCCTACGCAATTGCGGTTGCGAAGTGATCCGATGCGGTTCACGCAATACAACGCGACGCGGCGGTATGTCCTACGTGCGAGCGAAGTGGCCGCTTTAGTCTCCATTTATATAATAATAATGATAAAACATTTATTTCGGACGAGGTTGTTGTTAGTAAGAATATCTTAAAAATTAATGTTAGTAAGTATTAACAACACAATAACGGTCTTCCCGTCTGTTTATAATTTAGGTGTTTTTAAGGCAAGAGGGAATAGGCTCTTAATAAACTAGTGCGCCTTACCAACAACGATTGCATCACTGCTTACTATCAGGTGGGATTGCAGTCAAGCACTAGTTTATATCAATTAGAAAAAAAAATATTACACCCACACACAACGACATGAAGCCGCACCCATCTTTGCAGCATGGGGGATTCTCACCTATCTGCAAAAAAACATTCATTACAGTGTTGGTGCTGCCACGAAAACGAGCGAGCAGGGAGGCACATCTTTTTCTGATTATTGCGGTAAAGCCATCAACTCGCGCCTAAGTAAACTTAAACTACATAATTGTGACGATTACGCTTCGCTACGCTCAACGCTGCACCGCATCCACATTCGCTTGGTTATGGAGGCTACCAGAATTAAGTATCTATTGTTAGTTCCGTTCGCGCCGCATCGCACCGAGATCTTGATTGCGAATCACCTACGTAGGACACCTCGCCTCGACAGTCGCTTTAGGTTTTTCGTCTTTCTTTAAAAAAAAACTCTACTGTGTCTTAAAATCACCATAATTTTGGTGTGCGAGAGAGACGGAACCATATAGGCCGTGTAGCTTTGTCTCTTTCTGACATTCATGATGATTATTACTGAATAAAATCTACTTGTGTTCCTTAAATTGCCCTTTACTTAATTCTCTCTCCCCTCGTACCTCAAGCAGAAATGCTCTCGGCTTATCACTTCTGTCTCTCTTGATATTTTATTCAAAGCTTAGCAGTGGATCTTCTGCAAACTTCTCCTCCATACGTCAATCACCTCATTAAAGAAAACTGCACCATATTCGGTGTCGGCGGATCATTGTCGATCGCGCCTACGAGTAGCCTACGCGTTCCTTAAACGTATTGTGAACAGCATTCCTGTGTGCTGCTTAGTGACAGATAGGCCTAATGGCACTCATTACCATTTGTCAGACCTTGAACGGTTTTTTATACCTTTTGTGGGAGACGTGATTAGGAAGGAAGCGAGGGTGGGTGGTGCTTGTGACATACGTGGTGGTCGAGGTTAGTACGGTGAAGGTGTGGAAACTTTTGCATTGGAGCCCTTTGCAAGCTTTTAGTTGCTTACAGACGAGCAGCACTTAGCTGTCAAAAAAGCCAACTTCAGCGATCTACAGAAGCAACTGCTGCTGTCGACAGAAGCTCGCGCTGTTGCCGACAAAACTACAACTGTCGACATTGGTCTACAGCAGTACCTGTTCGACATGACGATGGCTGTTGCCTGCCATGTCGTCAGCGTACCGCGGGGAATTTCTGCAAAGGAAACCCGTAGTCCAAGAACGCAAAGGGCAACTGAACTGACACAGGTGTGGTTTTAGCAGTGAAAGTCTGACACGCCCTCCCGCTCCGCTCAGAGCGGGAGAAGTCATTGGATGATTTCCACACATAAAAAAAGAATAAAAACATGTCAGCGTTGTTGTTTGCTGTCAACAGCTATAGTATGTACAGGATGTCACTGTCTTCACTGCCTCTGTCGACAGCTGTTGTTAACTCTGTTGACAGCAAGTGCTGCTTATCGTTGTATAAGCAACCTAAGAAGAAAACCTGATATAAAGACCTCAGGAGTCGTACTATAATGGAATGGAATTCCTTGCCGGAGTCTGTGTTTCCTGATAGCTAAAACCCGGGAATCTTTAAGTCGAGAGTGAATAGGTTTCTTCTAGGTAAGCACGTTCCATCCTCGACCGCATCGTCGCTTTCCATCAGGTGAGATAGCGGTCAAGCGCGAACCTAGCAACAATAAAAAAATAAAAAAAATATATAATGTGTCAATGACCTCATGATTCTTTTTTAAAAAGAGATAATGCTAAAACTTCTGTATAGCTCCGTCACTCTTAATGGAACCATATTAGTTTAGACACATGGCCTGACCTTTTCAAAAGCTACTAATTCTTCGAAACAACCGCATCATCATTGCCATTTTAGGCGACACACGTCCACAACCAGACAAAGACCTCCTCAGAGACAGGTCCTATGCATCTACCAGATTCCTGTGGGTCTTATCAAGCCATCGCAAAGCTGGAGGTCCGAGCATCTAGGTCGTGATGGACAACGCTACCAGCTTCGACTATTCAAAAATTAAATTTTACTATTTCACTATGCTCAAATATAGATTCATGTAGAACCTTAAATCATAAATGTATCTTCCATAAAATTATGATTTTATGATATACGTAGGAAGCTGATCTGGTTTAACTTTAATCGATGGTTAGTATGTTATTGATTACAATAGGTTTTTACCTTATTGTGGGTAGATAGTAATAAAGCGATGATTTATCGTTTTATCTTTTACGAGGGTTCATATAAGCTTTAGGATTGTAGGAGACTCTTGCCATAAGCGATAATTTTTAAAGAAAATTTTGTAATTTATGAGCTATTTTATTTCCTGTTGACTGATGGATGAGTCAGTCCTAGAAGTCAGCATGGAACTTTTCTGATGAAGGAGCGAGCACAGAATTGTCTGTTCACTCTTCTTTAGAAAACTGATCTTCCTCAATCGAACTAAAACTTTATGAGCATTCGATACAATATATTATTCGGGCTATTGAAGATCTGCGAGGTTCTGCACGTCTGCATTTGAGGATATAATTGAATATAAGTCTGTACTGTCTTACTGTTCATATCGAATCCGAATCGGCTTTTTTTTTGTGGTGGAAAAAATCATCCAATGACAACCCCCGTTCTTGGGCGGACCGGGTGATAGTGTCAGACTTTTACTGACTAAAAGCCCACCCCGTTCCTTCTAGCCTTCATACCGGGGCTCGAGCTGTCTTTCGAAACTAACCCTGGCCCCAGTAGGCTTCGACCCGGCTGGGTCCCTACTGTTGCCGACAACTCCTTGAGGCGTGCGGGATCAGTGCGGGCCGTCGACGACTTGGGCTTGGTCCGGACAGTTACCAAACGGCCGGACAGCAAGCTACTTATTGCTCACTCTCCGCAAGCCCACGCCTACGGTGGCCGGAAATCGGGATCAGAATCCCGGCGGCGAATCCGACTCGGCTTGGCAGTGTTCGGGAAGCTCCGCGGTGTATTCTCGTCCAATATACCACAGTGTCTCGAGACGAAAGTCTATGACCAGTGCGTGTTGTCAGTGATGACATATGGCTCCGAAACGAGGTCGCTTACAATGGGCCTTATCAGAAAGCTTAAAGTCACTCAACTCTTTCAGCTGAAATGATGATGATAACTGTCTTACTGCAGGGCAAGGCTTTCTTCCCTCCTAGTGTTTCCAGTTTTCTGCAAGTTTAAGCCAGTCCTTTGAGAAGGAGTCCAGCTCATCTAGTCATTTCTTTCTAGATCTAACGCGTTCTTGTTTCCTTGACGTTGGGATCTTCTAAGTTGGGTTCCTCTTTGTGGTAATCTTCGTCTCATTGCTCCTCATTTGAGGATGTAATAAGGAACTTTTTTTTTTGAACTATTTTGGCTACATTAGCATAACATAGCATGATCTGCCTTATAATGTTCCCACTGCTGGAACTCAGACCTTCTCTCTAGAAGGGAATGGGCTTTACACACTTGCCTTATGCCTATTGGTGAAAGTCACATGTCTCTGTTTTGGTCCTAGAACATCCTCACGATTTTTTTCCTTCACAGTCGTTTTTTCTTCACAGTTAAGTGGACTGCTCTCAAAGCAGTCCACTTAATTTTATCCGAAATTACCTATATGCTTTGTAACCTAAGCTTTCTAGGTAATCAAGTGCCAATATTACAACCTCATCAACAAGACGTAATATCGATCTTATTACGACGTGTTAGGGTTTAAAACTGATGGAATTTTAATGGAAATTCATTCTTCACCTATACAGTTCAGTTTAAAAATTAACAAAATAGCAAAATAACTCTTATTCACATCCTGTTAGGGTTTAAAATTGATTAAATTACAGCACAAATGTATGGTTTACCTTATAGTGCAGTTTACAGAGATCATAAAATTGCAAACATTCGCAAATAGAAGTAGATGTGAATGAACCTTAATGTTGATTGAATTTCGTTTCCGATGTGGTCTGTAGTGACCTTTATGGGTCATATTTTATATGGGCTTTCATTGTGTTTGTAAATGTTTATGTTTTTGGATAGCTGTCTGGGATGGAACGAGTGCCTGTTTGCATTCATAACGGAAATCGGCGCAAATGGGCATCATAATGTGTAGAAATTTGCGCAAATATACACCGCTAAATTTTAATCGTTTTAATTTCGTTAAGAAAACGTCAGCTGAGCGAGTTCAATGACCTGTATGTAGTTTGTACGCAACGCCGACTATTAACTGTAGTTAATAGTCGGCGTTGCGTACAAATTCATTGAACTCGTTCAGCTGACGTTTTCTTAAAAAAAATAATTTCGTACATGCGTAAATTAATACGAGTTTTGAAAAAAAGGTACTTTATTTTTTAATTTTATCTTTACAAATCGATAGTGTTTCATGTACCGGATCGACCCTCCACGGGATTAAAACGATTAAAATTTAACGGTGTAGAATACATATTAATTTTGCACAAACAGAATTAAAAGTAGTAAGTAAGCTTGATGCTCTGGAGTCGAGTTGAGAGGCGAGCCAAGAGGATCATCGGTGATGAGGCGCTTGTTGAGTCAAAGCTCCAAAGCCTTGAGCATCGACGCCGAGTTGCTGGCCTGGCGGTTTTCTATCGATTACACTTCGGTGAGTGTGCGTTGGAAATGCACAATTTAATTCCGCCAAGTCCGTTCCATCATCGGACCACTAGACGTACGGCGTTGCGCTATTGGTACATGGTGGATATCCCACCCATTCGTACAAAGCGTTTTGGAAACACATTCATTATGCGTACTGGTAAAGAGTGGAATTCCCTGCCGGAGTCTGTGTTTCCTGATAGCTACAACCTAGGGGTCTTTAAGTCAAGAGTGAATAGGTTACTTCTAGGCAAGCGTGTTCCATCGTCGGCCACATCATCACTTACCATCAGGTGAGATAGTGGTCAAACGCGAGCCTATCAACAATAATAATAATAATAAAAAAAAAGTTTTGCATTGAAAGTAAACATTAGACATATTTTAATACCTTCTGACAGCGGCTTCGGTCACGTCACCTCCTTCTTCCTGCCCTTATCCCATATTACTTGGGGTCGGCGCAACACGTTTTTTTCTTCCATTCTGTCCTGTCACCCGTCACGCTATCACTAACTCCCTTTTCTTTCATATCACTCCTCAAACAATCCATCCATCTTTTCTTTGGCCTCACTCTCCCACTCCATCGGTACAGAGGCTTTGGTCGCGTGTTAGGATTTTTTCCATATGAACTTTGGACCTCTTTTTTTATAGTGGGATAATCATCTAATGATAACCCCCGCTCTTGGGCGGAGCGGGAGATAGTGTCAGATAGTGTCAGACTCTTACTGACTAAAAACCCACCCCGTTCCTTCGAGCCTTCATACCGGGGCTCGAGCTACTCTTTCAAAACTAACACTGGCCCCAGTAGGCTTCGACCCAGCTGGGCCCCTGCTGTTGCTGACAACTCCTTGAGGCGCGCGGAAACAGTGCGCGCCGTCGACAACTTGGGCTCGGTCCGGACAGTTACCGGACCGTCGGACAGCGAGCTACCTATTGCTCGCCGTCCGCAAGCCCATCTTCCTGTCCTTGTCCCGTTTTATTTGGGATCGGCGCAACACGTTTTTTTAACCGACATCAAAAAAAGGAGGAGGTTACCAATTCGGTTGTATTTTTTATTATTATTTTTTATGTGTTTTATGTAGGTACCTCAAAACTGCATTCATTTACGGATTTTTTTTTTCTTCAGGATATGTTTTCAGATTGGTCCCATTTTCTCAAAATTAAATAAGAAACAAACAATACTAAACAAAAAAACACCGACTTCTGGAATTAAACTTATTTTGATATTCTTTGTGTTTTTTTAAATGAAGTCAGTTGTTTTTTTTTTATTTCTTCTTCAATTAACTTTCACGTCTTCGCCCCTACAATATACAAATTCAAATGATTCGTTCGCAATTTTCCTTCATTTCAGCCATGCAACTATGTTGATATAAACCTGTATTCCCAGACAACGTTATCAATATTATTAATCAACTACAATTCTAGACACAGTGTAGGTCCAGATCATAAATCTTACATTAGCATAGCGGCAGGTATCGAACCTGTAACAAACCGGTGCACTTTCGCTGACCACGCCTTTCGCAACTGAACCGCTGGTTATAAATTAATAAGCTGTATCTGTGTTTTTGTTGTGTGCACTTTCCTTTAGTGAATTAAATCTGATTTAATTTTGCTGGCTCCTTAGATGGGAAGAAAATGAAATTTGCATTTATTTAAACTATTATGTACAGTAGTGGTATTTTGTATACTTACATAGGCAGACTTAACGTAGACCGAACTACACTGCGCACAGTGTGCCACGTACGCTGATTTGAGCGCGTCGGTCTCCATACATTTCATAAGGACACTCGACTTGTAAGCTACACTAGGTCTACGCCAAGCGACGTCGTGCTATTTTTTTTTTTCTTGCTGATAGGTTCTACGTACAAATAAGGCGTGGTCCACGTGTGCGTCGGTCTAATGTGGTTCTAGCTTTAAGGCTTATAGTTCCTTGAACGGTCTGGCTGAAATTATGTGGACGCAACTCTCGCACCCGCCTAGGCGGCAGTACGCAAATCTGTGCATTTATTTGCGGCCAGCTGCGCCCGGAAAGCTTGCGGCTGACCTTTAAAATCCATTTTCTTTGCGAAATATTGATTGATTTACATATGCTATGTTCACTTTGAAGAATACGAGTATTCAACCTCCAATTTTTATGTGTAAAATGTTTCTAAAGATCCAAGTTGCGAAATTGCTAAATATTTTTCTTAAACAATAGCACGAAAAAAAACAAATGTTGATAATGTTGTTCATGAATCTATAATACTTAACCATATATTTTTTTCAAACCTACTCGTATTAACCTGGCCGTTACCAAGGAGTAGTAGTAGGCTTCAGAAAGTCACTGTTTTATGGCACTTTTCGGGCGCTTGGGCTTTAATGTATGCCTGTCGGGGTAACCGACCTAAAATGTTACCGCGGCACTGGATTTTTTTTTATTTCTCCCGAACTGGGAGGAGCGGAAGAGAATGTCAGACTTTTACTGATTAAAACCCACCCATCCTTGTGTTCACCCTTCACCCAATTTTTTTTTTTTATGGTTGGATAAAATCATCCAATGACAACCTAGTGTCAGACTCTTACTGACTAAAAGACCCACCCCGTTCCTTCTAGCCTTCATACCGGGGCTCGAGCTCCCTTTCGGATAACCCTGGCCCCAGTAGGCTTCGACCCGGCTGGGTCCTTGCTGTTACTGACAACTCCTTGAAGCGCGCGGGAACAGTGCGCGCCGTCGATGACTTGGGCTCGGTCCGGACAGTTACCGGACGGTCGGACAGCGAGCTAGCCATTGCTCACTGTCCGCAAGCCCGCGCCTACGGTAGCCGGAAATCGGGATCGTTATCCCGGCGGCGGCGGCGAGAGCGCCGTTGCCTGATGCGGTCGGCCTCCTCCTTTGCGAGCATTACTGCTTCGCAGAAGTGCGCGACCGCCTGCCACTCCTCCTCGCTCCAGACCATGGCCTGAAGCTAGGCCCTGCGCTAGAGGTCTCCGCCGCCAATTGCCCCCACGAGGGCACGGCGATGCTCCGCCCAAGCAGGGCACACCTCGACTGTGTGCTCCACCATGTCCTCCGGGTATTCCCACAGTGGCGACACCCGGGCGTCACTTCCGCACGAATCCGGTGCAAGAACCTCCCGAACGTGCCATATCCGGTGAGGACCTGCGTCATACGGAAGGTAAGGATGCCGTGCATCCTTCCCCCTGTATTCCATCAGTGTTTTCCGTTCTAGGGCCGTAATGGCTCTTGTGAACAATCTCGCAAAGTTAAACCCATTCCAAGTATTCAAAATACCAAACAATCCTTGACATTTTTTATTAGTCGTATCAAGGTTCACAGTTAGACAGAACATTATCTACCAAACTAGATACATACGTTAAGATATTGTTATATTAAGTTTGAATTGCATATTCTTAATCCAGTATCTGTCGAGGCTGTCGGCTTGTGACAGAGAGGAAGCATTTCAGACTCGGTGCAGACTAGATTCTAGACTGTTATATTTGTCTAGATTATTTCGCATAATGTCACTCTTGTCTGCTCTCGTCGAGGTAGGCAGCTTTTCGAATCGCCTACACTGCGCTAAATAGGGCTGTCAAAATGTTCAAAGTGATTCATTGGTTGTTGTTATAGACCACGGAACGTGAGTGTGACTAGAGGCGCCATTACGTATGTACAGGTCGCGCGGTGAATTAAGATCGCTCGACAAAAGTGAAAGGGGCATGCGCAGTATTCAATTCTAAGGTCTATTTGGCGACGTGCGGGCGGGTGTGCGCCGACGGCGACACGTCATTGGTAGATCAGTCGCTCTTCAATTCCCGCGTTGCGTTCATGCGTCTCATTGGATACTGTTGTACTTGGGTACTATTGCGTACAGCTTGTGTTATCGTAGTAATACCTACGTAGTGGTAAAAAAAAATGGTTAAAAATAAAGTTTTAAACCAGCAAGCCAGAAAAATGGTTTACGACGTGAATTGTTACGTTAAGAAAGAAACTAAAGAAATTATTTTTTTATTTTAATTTTAAAAATTTAATTTTTCTGAATTTACCTACTTACAAGATAAATTACAAGCAAAAACTAGTGTTATTATAAGTTATGTTACTAAGTTTCAAACATACGAAATTAAAAATAAAATCCTAACACGCTAAGAATTTCTGTGCGCAATTGTACACATGCGCCGATTGCCCCCACTACTTTCACCGAGCGATCTTAATTCACCGCGCAACCTGTATCTTACGTTTTATAAAACAGGTTGCTTTGAAATGTTATGTCTTTGAATTGACTTTCTGGAATTGACTGGCATTTTAAGTTCAAATAAACTTTATATTAAAGGTACGTTATCCTTTTTTCTGAATTAGGTATTTATTGGTTTCTTTGTCTTTTGTATTTTCAAAAACGGCAATGTGTATCATAAGTAAAGACCTGTTATTATAAAGGGAAAAGATTTGTATTTTTATTTGTAATGAATAAACTTAAATACTACTAGACCGATTTTTAAAATTCTTTAATTAATAGAACACTGAATTGGGTATCATAAATATTAAGATATTTTCAAAGTTCAAAATTAAGCCAAAAATCTTTGAAATATGGTGGAAGAAAAAACTGTCAAGTGACTTTAAAACAGTAATTGACATGTGATGTCACAGCCACTAGACTACGCGGGTACAAAAAATTTTTTTTTTTTTTAATAAAACACAAAGATTATTTAAATTTAGTTAATTACCTAACATCGACTTAAATAAATACCTATTTGTACAAATTTTTAGATAAAATTTTTAAATATTTTTTTAGATAAAAGACATGTTAAGATTGTTTACATTTAGTTAACTACCTGAACAGATGGAGTGTAGTTCCTTTACGTTCCTGGGCCGCAATGACTCATTAAAGTAAGCCCACAGATCGCCTTCAGTGCTCTGTGGTAATTTAGGATCCCTTGCAAACATGATGTAAGACTTCATTTGAATGAATGAACGAATGAATGATAACTTGTAAGGTTTGGCCTTATTCAACAAAATGATGCTACAACTTCTTAGAATTTAGTGAAACCACCAAGTTGATATTTATTTAAAGAGTTGTTTATATTGAACTGAAACTAATTACATTTGTTATTGAGTTCTTATTTATATGAATTATTCATTAGTTATTAACGTTACTGAAAAACGTGTTTATCTGCGGTGACGAATTGTTTGTACAGATGGATCTTGTGTTTTGTTGAGGAGTCAGAGTGTGAAGTACGTCGAAGTGTCCCAGTTTTGAAATTATATTCTTTATCTCATTTCTTGTGAAATATATAATTAATTAAGGCATACAGAAACCTTTTGTTGTTTTAGAGGATGATTGATTGATTATCAATTTACTTTTCCCGCTTTTGGGTGGAGCAATAGTTTTAGTCGGGTCTCTTGACCATCTGTCAGTCGCTTACTGACTAAAAGTACACCTATGTTCATTCAGTTACCAATTGCGTTCCAGGACTATGAGTATCCTTTTCAGAAGTCTTCTGATGGCCCTAGTAGGCACCTAACCCTGGCCCTGTTGGGCCACTGCCGTTTGCTGACATCTCTTTGAAGCGCGCGTGGAACGCAACGCGCCGTCGCCGCGTCGTCGTCGTTCATATTTTGACAATCGCAAGGAAATTAAAACCTATAGGTTACTTTCGGATCTAGAATCCTAGAAGTGTGGTCATTTGACAAGAAGCAAGGTCTTATAGCACAATTACAGGAAATCTAGCCTGAAAACCTTGATGCATTACAAAAAAAAAACATTTTTACGATTCCGTATAATTTTCGACACCAAATTCCGGTATCGAATTATTTACATAAGTAGGTAAGGAATCTTCGGCGCACGAGCCCGACTCGCACTTGACCGTTTTTTTTATAGCTACATTTTTAATTTCCTGCCAGTCTACTACTTCCTAAATCAAAGAGAAAGAGGCTCAGTCCCCAAGGCTCAACGGAACCTATTACCAATATCACGCTGCGTCAGATTGTGACTAACGCCTCCCACTCATGTGCTAATTATTGCTGTAATAAGTACCTGCAAGGCTTGCTCATAGATCTGCTTAGCTAGTCAACCCTGTGGTGTAACTCTGAGGGCGTAAGTACCTGAGGTGTTTGTAGATTAGCTAGTGTATCTTGGGCTTTAGTTTTTTTTTTTACATTACTGTGCCTGAAGGAGGGTTAAAATAGAATAGAACTTTATTGTACACTAAAAAGTAACATAAATTAAAAATAAACTTAAAACACTATTGCGAGTGCATTAAATAGTGAGATTTACTAGTGTAGTGAACCCCAGGAAAGAAGGCAAAGAAGGAACAGGAGCGGGCTTTAGTCAGTGAAAGTCTGAGACTCCCTTCTGCTCTGCCCAAGGGCCCGAGAAGTCATTGGATGATTTCTCATCTAACAAAAACCAGAAGAAGTAAATTAAAAAAAAAATCGGATTGATATTTCTTTTAATTTTCAAACTAAAAACTAAACTATACTTGTGCTTTAATATGGCAACAAGTTTTTTTTAATTCAATTATGTAATGACGTTGTAAGTTGACAGTAAAGGTTTTAAAGGAAAAGTTTATTTTATTTATTTATTTAACAATTCATGTACACACTTAAGGGCCAAGCGCCCGAAAAGTGCCATAAAACAGTGATTTTCTGAGGCCTACTCCTCCGTAACGGCTAGGTCAATTGGTTTGAAAAAAATATATGATTATTATAGATTCATGAACAATAATATCAACATTTGATTTTTTCGTGCAATTAATACTTTTGTCAAAAAAAAATATTTAGCAATTTCGCAACTTTTCCCTACTCCTTCGAAACGGCTTGGACCTTTAGAAACATTTTTATACATAAAAATTGGTGGTTAAATATTCTTCAAAGTGAACATTGCATATGTAAATCAATCAATATCTCGCAGAGAAAATGGATTTAAAGCGCTTTCCGGGCGCTGCTGGCCGCAAATAAATGCACAGATTTGCGTACTGCCGCCTAGGCGAGTGTGAGAGTTGCGATCACATAATTTCGGCCAGATGGTTCAAGGGACTATACGCCTTAACTTATATAAGAAAAGAAGACAGAAACAGAAAAATAGTTTATTATTATTATATTATTAATTATTGTTTTTTGGTTTATTATTTTTAGCGCATATAAATAAATGCTTGTTTTTTTTTTAAGTTTTTTTTTTACTTTAATTTTTTTCCAATACTTTTTGAGATTGATTTACGATCAACACCGCCACGAAGGACCAAGCCATATTGGTTTTTATAACACTTGTTATATGTTTAGTTCTTTACGATTTGTAATGCCCTTATGTGGGAGATGTTAAAACGGCTGTTAAGTGTAAATACGTCGTTTATGATCCATGTAATGACACCGGTAAAACCCAAAGGAAATCAAGGACAAGATAGATACAGTATTCAATATCAATCAATGGTTAATGACAAAATTGCTGTGTGGCGTCATATATTGTATACTAGCTTTTGGCCGCAGCTACGCCCGCGTACGTAAAATATAGCCTATGTCACACAGGAATAAAGCAGCTTTCTGTCAGTGAAAGAATTTTAGGAATCGGACCAGTACTTCCAGAGATTACCTCCTACAAACAAAAAAAAACAAAATTTACCTCTTTATTATATTAGTGTGGGTTTGTGAAGCACAGGTTGCCGATATAGCACGAAGAATCGCCAAACTTAAGTGGCAATGGGCAGGTCACATTGCTCGCAGACCAATGTCGTTGAGGCCAAAAAAAACGCAGCGTTGGAAGGCCTCCTACAAGGTGGACCGATGACCTGGTGAAGGTTGCGGAAATCCAATGGATGCGGGACACACAGGATCGTTAATTGTGGCGACACTTGGGGGAGGCTTATGTCCAACAGTGCACTTCTATCGGCTGAAATGATGATGATGATGTGAAGCAGCTTAGATTAAGTATTGCATCTTAACGCTGACGTCAGTAATCATCATCATCTTTCTTCTCTTGTCCGGCTTAGACCCTGCTGAGTCCCTATGGTTTGTTGTCATCTCCTTGAGGCGTGAGTGGAACACTACGCGCCGTCGACGACGTGGGCTTGATCCGGACGGTCTAACGGCGAGCTACCCATTGCTCGGCGTCCGCTGTCGAACTTGGGATCGGGATCCTAGGCTGGGGCGAGAGGGTCACTCGCGCGTGCACGCCCTCCTCCTTTGCTAGCTTTCCTTTGTTTGCTTTGCTCCTTGGATAGACTGATGGGCAGACTTTCTAGCGTCTGGTTACATGTAGGTAACGACTGTCAAAGATCGACGAACGACAACCGGGACCATCAGCTTTTACGTGATTTCTGAGGCACGTGGTTTCAGTCATGTCCTAGATAATCTTAGAAGACCACGTGCAAGTTGAAAAATTCGCATTTGTACTTGCCCGGATTTGAACTCGCAATATCAATGTATGAGAGGCGGGCTGCTTTAACCCCTGGCCCATCACGACACCATGAAGACATGCGTGCTGAACTTTTTTTTTGTATTGTTGATAGGTTCGCGCTTGACCGCTATCTCACCTGATGGAAAGCGACGATGCGGTCGACGATGGAACGCGGTTAACTAGAAGAAACATATTCCCTCTCGATCGATAAAGATTCCCGGGTTGTAGCTATCAGGAAACACAGACTCCGGCAAGGAATTCCATTCTCTAGCTGCGCGCACAATGAATGTGTTCCCAAAACGTTTTGTGCGTGTAGGTGGGATATCCACCGTGAACTTAAGTAAATTGGGATGCCAATGAGTAAGACAATGATAACAGGAGCTTCTCATAATCTGCTCCGAACTTGGAATATTGTTAAATTTTTAATAGCAAACAAGACAAAGTTAAGATGGATGACAAACCGAGTTCACGAGAAGTGACTGACTACCTAGAAAATACTTGTAAAAAATAATAATGATCTAGCAAAAGTCTCGCTATTCTAAGTCACCAAAACTAAATTAAACTTAAAATAACATTTTAAGAACAAAGAAAAGATAATATACTGTGACATGAATTCAATCAATGAATCATCTAGTCATCTCCCAAATGCAATGGTTCATTTTAAAGCAAACAAATCTATGTATAGGTGAAACTGACTGACTGACATACAGCCGAAACTACTGGGACTAGGAGCGACTTTTTTTTACGATAGGAAATACCGCCGCTCTTGGGCAGAGCGGGAGATAGTGTCAGACTCTTCCTGACTAAACGACCTTGTTCCTTCTAGCCTTCATACCGGGGCTCGAGTTCCCTTTCGGATAACCCTGGCCCCAGTAGGCTTCGACCCGGCTGGGTCCCTGCTGTTGCTGTCAACTCCTTGAGGCGCGCGGGAACAGCGCGCGCCGTCGACGACTTGGGCTTGGTCCGGACAGTTACCGAACGGCCGGACAGCGAGCTACCCGTTGCTCACTGTCCGCAAGCCCGCGACGTCGGCGAGCACTAAGAATTAATTTTTCGAAATTAAGCCTCTTAAGGTTATGAAACGGAGGTCTAAAGTTTGTAAGGGGAAAGCTATATTCACGCGGGTGAAGTCGCTGGCAGAAGCTATATTTATACAAAAGGAGAAACTGACTGACTGACATATCAACGCACAGCCGAAACTACTGGGAATAGGAGCGTGAAATGCATAAAAGTAAACTTTATGTTTAAAGTAAACTTTATGTTTAAAGTAAACTTTATGTTTAAAGTAAACTTTATGTTTAAAGTAAACTTTATGTTTAACTCATCGAATGCCGTAATTAGAGACACAATAGAAAGACAATTGCTTATGTCGAACTGTGTAACTTAACACATTCAGGTTAAAGTAAACTTTATGTTTAAAGTAAACTTTATGTTTAAAGAATTTTAATATACTAATTTATTCTAATTTTATAGTAGGTAATCAATTACAGTGAAATTTATTTAAGTATGTAATAAAATCTAAGAGGATATAATTTTTTGTTCAATTTCGTTACTTTTTGAAATATAATACTGTACATAAAAAACTTAAATATTAAATAAACTATTTATACTAAAACGTAACTATGTACATAAATATAATACAAAATGACAAAGTACGCTCAGGCGTCAAAGTACTCCTCCACATCGCTGTCATCCGGAAATGTGCCCAGAAGACTGGCAGCATTGCCACGTTGAATGGCAATGCTAATTCTTTGGGCGAAGTTTAAAGTAAATTTTATGTTTAAAGTAAACTTTAGGTTTAAAGTAAACTTTGTTTAAAGTAAACTTTACGTTTAAAGTAAACTTTATGCTTACTTTTATGATCTAAGCGGCGAGCATTAAGAGAGTATTTTCCGAAATCTACCCCCTAAGGGCATTCCCTTAGGGAGTGGATTTCGGAAAATTCTTGTTTTGGGCAAACAGGGTTTCAAAGTTTATATGGAGAAACCTAGTTTGACGCAGGCGAAGCTGCTAGCAGAAGCTAGTCAGTTAATACAAAACTGTATCTTTCAACGAACGAAGAACGTCGATCAAATAATTCTTTTCAATTTAAAATTAACGGTTCTCACCACAATTTGCGGTTTAAGATACTTCAAAACAGCTATACCTTTAAAGCAAGCCCTATTTATAGGTCATTCATCAGCCTCGCTATGCCTCCACCCACACAAACCAGCTGGTTAGCATCACCATAGCAACACTTGATAACATTGCTAGGACATTCTGGGCTGCATACTTGGACCATATTTGAATAGGCAAGGGAAGTAGGCTATGAGTTTAGAAGAGGGGTATATGGATGTGGTATTTTTTAATCCAAGGCAATCCAAGGCAGTGGCGTGCCTGATGCCTTTACAGGGGGCAAGCCAAGGAATCTTGACCTAACTACTACTTACCTATTAAAAAAAATCTCGTGCTACCACGTGTCATCAGTGCAGTAATGCTGATTTTTCTGAATTGCTACACTACTATACAAATATAATGTTAATAGTAAGTAATAAATAATGATAACAAAAGCTTCACCACAACAACTTTATCATCATACCAATAATCGTGAAGTTTGAATACATGAATAGAAAAAAAAAAATTGTATTCTAATTCAAATTGTCTATCTTTATTTAAAAATGATTTTATTACTTACACCAGCGTAAAAAGTTTGTGAACGATTTAATTCTACCAACAGCTGATTTTCAATTGCAATCAAAGATAATTCGGAAAGCCGCTCTTGTTGTCGAGTGCCGGCCGGCCGGCCGGGATGGTCAGCCAATACTTTAAAACGATTAATTTGAACTTAATGAATATCTAATGTAAGGTTGAGTTGAGTATGAAATAAAACAACCGAGTACTAGATACTGACCTAATGTTACTTTTTTGACGCCAACGCCAACTAGTTATGAATGTTTAACTAATACATAATTTTTTTTGAAATCTTGGTGTTTCAAACACTTGTTCTTTATAATAATATGTAATATTATTGGCAAATACTCACAATTGAAACAGCGGTAGCTTTTCGTTGTTCGCTTTTTTAAAACACACTTATCACTTAACTGTCGAGAAAGAGAACCAACTTTCTATTGGCGGTTTACAAAAAATAAAGAATGAAATAACAGCGTTCAAGAACTTTTGAGAATTTTCATGGCACTCGCGAAGTTATTTGAGTCATACCTGATGTATTCCAAGCATTGTTATTAACTTTTCTGAGAAATATTCAAAATAGTAAAGTTTTATGATTATATTTATCTTTAAAACTCAAACCCTACCTGGCCAATATCAATTCCACACATAATAATATCCACACACAACCACAAGTATAGTTTCCGAATTCATAAACTGTTAAATGACGGAAAACAAAAAAAAAACTATCAAAACAATAATTACGTACAACACGATAACCGATCAAAGCAAAGAACTGAGTACTTTTTAGTTCGTACAACTTTACGCGTCATAGAGGGCGCCTCGTATTTATAATATGCGTAAAAATTTGTCAAAAAAAAAACCATTCATAAATTTACCAAAGCCCAGCTTTTTTTTAGAACAAAATGTTCGACGAGCATTTGCACACAATAACAAATTACACCCACACACACTCAAAATTTGACGTTTTTATATCAAAAGTAGAGATAGAAGATAAAGCCTCATAAAAGCCTTTGAGGCAGAAAAAGACAACAACACATTAGTATTCATCTCTTTCTTTTGTTAAGTGTTAGAGTGAGATCGGAGAGATTTCGCTCAGAATGGCATCCTCGCTTCGCCCTGGTATCGTCTTATGAATGATTTTTGAATTCCGCACAACACAGTGGCAACTTAGCGTAACCGCGTAAGCGCGCGAAGTTTAAAGTTTAGATTTTTGTGATAATTAATTGATTGGTCGTGTTCTATGAATTAGGTGAGGTTTTGGTAGGGCAAGCCGGGCTTTTTGGCTTATATGGCGGGCACGCCACTGATCCAAGGCAGTGGTGGCCGAGTGGTAACGACCCCGACTTACAAGTTGTAGGTCGCGGGTTCAAAGCCAGCCAGGTGCATTACTTTGTGTAATTTATTTCATCACCACTGCTCACAAAACGGTGAAGGAAAACATCGTGAGGAAACCGGTATGTCCTAGAACCAAAAATTCGAAGACATGTGACATCCACCGACCCGCACTGGGCCCGCGTGGTGGATTACGGCCCATTCCTTCTCCTAGAGAGGAGGCTTCGAGTCCCAACAGTGGAAACATTATAAGGCCGACCATGCTATGCTATTTGAAATCCGAGATTCGAGACGCACAGTCTGGTCATTATGGTGACACTTGGGGAGGCCCAACAGTGGACTTCTGTCGACTGAAATTTTTTTGGTGATGATGATGATTTCAAATCCATGTGGCTGGAATGTTTGTCTCCATAACGTGCATCTTAATAGACTAAAACGTATTTAGTGTTAGTATATTCTGTTTTTACATTTTGTTGATTACGTCTTCGTCCTTCTTATAACATTTGGCTGCACTTGTTCAAATGTTTATGTCTGTAGTAATATCTACATATACCTAATACTATTGACAACAATACTCAACATTCGACGAATCTTGTTTATCGGATTGGACGTTTTAATTCTTTTAGTGATCATTCATTGGTCTTTAAGAATCCTTAGTCTCTTTCCAATTCGTTGATCTTAGACGAATAGTTAATAAACATTATCTATCTCTATACTCAATAACTAGTTTTTGCCAGCGGCTTCGCTGGCGTGTAGGTCTCTCTATACAAAACCCTTGACCTCCGTTTCATTCTCTTAAGAAGTGATTTTTTGGAAATCCTCTCTAAGGAAATATGGTGCAAAAATTTTACGCATCTTGTCTCAGTAGTTTCGGTAGTGCGTTGATATGACAGTCAGTCAGTTTCTTCTTGTATGAATATATCATCATCATCATCACCATCATCATCAACATCATCATCATCATCAGCCTTTTTTAATGTTCCGTTATCCACCACGCGGGCCCAGTGCGGGTTGGAGAATGTCACATGTCTTTGAATTTTTGGTTCTAGGACAAGCCGGTTTCATCACGATGTTTTTCTTCACCGTTTTGAGAGCAGTGGTAATGAAATAAATTACACAAAGTAATGCGCCTGGCAGGGTATGAATTTAAAGAGATAACACATTCACCTCATTTCTAAGATCTGAGAAATCAACCATGCACACATAGTACTCGTCTACGTGGTAATAATCATTAATCACTTCATTAACTTCTTCCATTTTTGTATCTATAGCTTTTTTATGTCTATTTCTTGCCCATTCAACATATTATGTGGTTTTTCCTGCCTTGTTTTAAAATTAATTAGCATTGTGAGTATATAAATCTGCATGGCCTGAATAGTTTTACCTATATAAATACTAGGAAGATTTATCGTTGTGTTATGTGAGATATGTGGTCTTGTTACAGGTATATTTCATTGAGTCGGTTCTATTTTCATTTCTATAAATTAGTCGTTTAGCTGAATTGGCTTAAAATAAATTTTGATAATATTAGTTGTTAGAATCCCTAAAAGGTATGCAGATGAATGGATTATGTGAGGAGTGATATGATATAAGAAAAGGTACAGTTCCCTTTAGAGAAGAAAGTGTGACGAGTGCCAGAACAGAATGAAGAAAAAAATACATGTTGCGCCGACCCCAAGCAATGAATGGAACGAAATGATGGAATAGTGCAGTGACCAGGTGACGTCTAAGCAGTGGTAGAAGGAATGTTGGTCGTCCGGCAACGAAATAGGTAGATGATATTCTTGCCATCGAAGGTAGAACCAGGATAAGGCTGATTCAGAAACTTGAGGCTTAGCACAAGAATAGAGAGGCTTTGTCTAGCAGTGGGCGAAGTTGAGTTGTTGTAGATGATGTTGATGATGATGAAGTATAAAACCTGGTAGATGGGTGTGTTTCCTGATAATTACAAACTGGGAAACTTGTAAGTCAATAATGAATAGGTTACTTCTAAACAAGTAGGCCTTTTTGTCGACCGCATTGTCGCACATCATGTTGTGGTTAGTTTAGTCGTTTCAATCGATCATAAGGTTGTCTGGTAGAGCTATGTTACTTTTTGGCGTACAATAAAATTTATTCTATTCTGTCATCAGGTAAAATAGTAGTTAAGCGCGAGCCTATAGCGGCATATACTACGATAACTCTTAACACTTTTGCTGTTAAGGCACATCATATGAATCAAGACAAAGACAAAAATCTAAAATCGGCCTGAAGTGGACCAGTCCCCGAATAGACTACTAGAGAAGTATGTACTGGGCATGAACATTATTTAACGATACCTACGTATAACAATGACTCGGGAGTCAAGTTGTGTGCACACGGATGAATTATTACATGTTCTTGTCACCGAAAATTTTAAGGCTTATAGTCCCTTGAACCATCTGGCCGAAATTAAATGGACGCAATTCTCGCACCCGCCTAGGCGGCAGTACGCATATCTGTGCATTTATTTGCGGCCGGCAGCGCCCGGAAAGCGCGCGGCTGACCATTAAATTTTTTTTTCTTTGCGAAATATTGATTGATTTACTTATGCAATGTTCACTTTGAAGCATATTTAACCACCAACTTTTATGTGTAAAAATGTTTCTAAAGATCCAAGCCGTTTCGAAGGAGTAGGAAAAAAGTTGCGAAATTGCTAAAAAATTTTTTTAGACAAAAGTTTTAATAGTACGAAAAAATCAAATGTTGATAATATTGTTCAAATTTGTTTCAACCCTATAAACCTAGCCGTTACCGAGGAGTAGGCTTCAGAAAGTCACTGTTTTATGGCTCTTTTCGGACGCTTGGGCCTTAATAAGGCACCTACAAAATAATATAGTCATTAGCAATCTAACGCCGTAAGTGTCGCTGTCAAAGCAGCTCGCTTATTGGTAACAGTAATAAACTTATGCGTCTGACTCAGATCTGACTGACATCTGGCCTTCCATAGAACTGTGATATCATACGCGAATCACGTTTCGACTGTGACTTGAATTGGAAATAATTGTAAAGGAAAATATACGTGGCCTAGATTTTATTCAGGTCATATTGCAGATGATATTGTTTAAGGAAAATGTGTGAAATTCTTGGTAGTTAACTGGGTTAGGATTAAATTGTTGTGAAGCGAATATAGGGATATCCTCTCCTCATAATTTTCGGAGAAGAGAATAAGGAATGTGTACCATCGCGGTCATTTCTGCCTGATCACTTTAAAAAAGTTTCGCTTGAATTCTGCGGCGTGGCGCCAAACCCTTTCAAATTTTAATTTGGAGTGCAAGCAAAATTTCACTTAGTGGTGGTCAGGCGGAAGTGTCTTTGATAGTACATATTCAAAAGTATACTCATGAAAACATCTATAAATTGTTTGAAGTTTTAGGTCATATTCTCTTTGTCCTTACTCAAGACAAAGTTAGGAGGTCTTTAGGTGCCTACCAGAGCTGCGAGATTGAATCACCGCATATAAAGGTAATTGAAGGAACACGGGTTGGTTTTAGTCAGTAATAGTCAAAGACACCCCCTCTTTTTTAACCAGACTGGAAGAAATTATTTGAGGATGAACCCACCCTCCAAAAAAGGAAGGGTGTAGATAGTAACGTTCTCGATGAGCTGCCAATAATTCATATGGTTCATCCCTTAAACATTTTACATTTTGATAATCCCATCGTTGTCAGTATGTAACTTTGTGACGTTGATAATATATGCTAAAAAAAAGCTTTAGATAGCTCTGATTCAGAGTATGGAATTGACAAAAGCTTTTGATGGGACTTCAGTGATACTGAAGACTAAAAAGCTGTGGATATTAGGTTAGTTCTTGACAAGCGTGCCTTTACCGTCGACAACATCATTACTGTCAGTTGAGATAGTGGTCCAACACGAGCCTTCATCGAGCCATCCATTTTAAACGAGTTTTAAATGAAAATATTTTATTCATAGCAAGGTTTTATATTTATAACGCGGTACCTATATAGATTACTCATAAAGGCCATTCCAGAAAGCTCAAACACGATGGGGTTATCTGAGTTTCTATAGCCATCTTCCAGTTCCAGCATCAGACCAGCTCCATGTCATAATAATTTTGCATTGTCATCTGATTTACACATCCATGCAAAATTTCAGCTCAATCGGTAGCCGGGAAGTGATTTAATTACATGCAAACATTGGGACAGGTGAAACTAAATAAAAGCTTATAAAAACCGGCTAAGTGCGAGTCGGACTCGCCCATGGAGGGTTCCGTAGCAGCAAGTAACATAATATAAAAGTTCTTATAGTTCATTGTAACTTTGATCGATGTTTTAATAGTAGTGTATTTTTTTAGAATTATGACGTATTAAAAAAAAACAGCTTATACTATATACTTACTAAGTTTCAACAGTATAACTCTTATAGTTTCGGAAAAAAGTGGCTGTGACATACGGACGGACAGACAGACAGACAGACAGACAGACAGACATGACGAATCTATAAGGGTTCCGTTTTTTGCCATTTGGCTACGGAACCCTAAAAAGGGGTTAGGAAAAATTGCAGGCCACAAAATAGATAGGTACAGAAGTCAATCTCATGTATGTACTTCACTTTCTATACCAATTCTAGGCGATCGCACTAACTGTACGAGTGCAACCGGCCGATTGAGCCGAGATATCGTGTCCGTGAGCCGTGTCTATGTGTGCGTTGCTCGAGCGCGCTTTGTATGTAGATTGTCTTCTGTACCTATCTATTTTATGGTCAGGCTTTGTAAAAGGACCTATTAAACTCCAATTAGTTGGTAACATGCAGGCTATGTGTGTTGATTTACAATATAATATGCGTAATAAAAATATCTACACGCTCTTGGCATTCAATATCCTACATAAATTAATAATATCCAAGGAAACTGTGTTATTAACCTGTCAGTTATCATTTGTCTTTCTAGAACTTAATGCATTCTTGCTGTTGATCGCTGTTTATGGGTACATAGCCTCCTGATTCCTTACTAATATCTTGAGTTCCTTATAAAATTCTCTTCTATTAGGAGGTCTGGCATGTTATCTTATTTGAACTTGATTGAGGAAACTGTCGACGTTGGTCATTACGGAATCTATGAGTTTTTGTGTGATTTTTATTTAGTTTGTTTATTTTATCTGCTATATTGACTTGCATGGTATATTTCTCATTAGGAGCTCTATTCGATTCAAGTAATCCAAACATTATTGTAGTATTGATATTTTGACCGTTTTTTTTTAGACGCTTAAATTTATAATATAAGTAAGTCTCTGGGTTCTTGTTTCTTTTATTTTCATCTTTCAATGTGTTGTATCGAATAAATGTTCTATCTACCTATTTATCCAATGTATTTTCACCTAACTACAGCATATGATGTTCCTCATACTTGACCCTATTAATGCAAACTTGTAATTTATTTAAACGATGTTAATCTTTGATTTTCTTGTTTCAGGTAATTGCGGAGTGTTCCAGTCTACGTGCTGTTGGTGAAAAGTTAGCCTGTCAAGTTTACCATTTTTTAAACTATTCTGAAAAAGGCAAGAAACGCTAGGTACAAGGATGGTTGTTCTATAGGAATAGCGTTACCATCTATGCATATTATGGTGCTGTTGACAAAGCAACGCTTTTATGAATGTGTGATTGATTTCTAGCTAAAGAGTATATAAAACTATATATAACAAACTAAAATGAATGTTTAATAATTATAATGACTAATAACTAACTTAAATAAAATACCAACAAAAAGAACTGCGCTTCGCCAAAAGGAGCCTTTTCTCATCACAGCGTATGTGGCGATATTAAAAAATATAACCCAATGCTGGTAAAAGGTAACGTGGTTTAACTGTACACTATAATCCAGGAATGCAACAATATTTTCTTCATTCTCCGATTTCGGCACAACCGATACATCAAGGTAATATCTCATAAGTTAATCAAAGGATTACCTGGAATCCACTTTGTATATTTTTAGCCGAGGCACGCGAAGTCTTAGTTTCTTTTTTCGGACCATCGTTATTTCTTTTTGTTATGTCTATAGGTGTTTGGAAATTTATTGGAGTCGAGTTAGTTCTTTGGATTATAATGTCCGATATTTATGGGGTATCAAAAAACGATACTTGTTCTGTGGCTTGTTATAGAAGACTTCTTTGTTTTTTTTTTTCGATGAACACTAGAGACAACAACACGGGTAGTGTTGTAGGTCTTATTTAATTTGTGTTTTAAGGTTCTAAACGCAGCCAAACGCAAAGTCGAAGGATTTATTGTAGTGTTAACAATTACAGCTCGGCCTTGTCATCCAGTACGATTTGTTTCATCACCATTAATTACTCTCAAAACGAAATCATTTTGAAGAAACCGAAAATGTCTTGGAACTGAAAGTTCGAAGACGAGAGATGCACCAACCTGCCCTGGACAAATTCCTGCGCTTAGAGAGGAGACCCGAGTCTCAGCATTGAAAACATTATAAGGATGATTAGGCATATGCTGTTTTTATGAGTTTATCTTAACATTGACATTTGGTTTTACAACGAGACTTGTAGTTTGCGAAATCCTCTCCTCAGAATCCACGCTCTTTCCTCTTTATATACTTATATGTTTTAATATTCCTGTCTAAACATACCATATGTTATTTTCTGCTGCAAATCTTTATAAACATTTCTACCTATGTTATTAAATTGTATGCTCAGTGAGTCAGTAGTAACATATTTCCGGATTGAATCATCCGTGTTATTAATTGCAACACATCCTGGTGCTTTCGACTGTACGACATGGGGAGAAAGTTGCAAGAATTTTAATCTTTCCTTTTCTTTTAAATGACATAAACCAGTGCTTGATTGCGATCCCACCTGATGGTAAGCAGTGATGCAATCGTTGATGATGAGGCGCACTCGTTTCTTAAGAGCCTATTCACTCTAGCCTTGAAGAGACATTTTTATCGAACAAAAAGACAGCAACAGGCAAATTGTTCTAGTCCTTGTATGTACGTGTTATAAACAACGAGACGAAACGCTTAGTCCGGACGGTAAAGGTTTCAACAACGTAAAGGTTGATTCCTCGCCCTACGTTTGCTTGTCCGATGGTAGAATCAAGTCATGCAAATCTCGCCCACACTCTCCAAAATGCATCCTGTAAAATACTGAGGCTGGCTACCCTAAGCCTGTGCTCCAAGCTTTATAGATTGGATTTAACCAAATGTGGATCACCAATTAGCCTCTTCGCACTTCTTTCCACTGAGTTCAAAGCTGCTAGATGGTATTTTGCAGCACCAGCCCATATGTGGTTGCAGTACTCCACACGCAATCAGACCTGTGCTTTGTATGACATTAGAAGCTGTCCCTGTCAAGTGTGAACTACAGCAGGATCTTTGGAAGAACTCCGAGTTTCTTAGCAGCTACCTTGACTTATACAACTACTCTTAACGTTACTTTGTTTGTTGTCTTCTGCGTTGAATTTTATATTGGGTAATCTTTTGTCTTAGTTCTTGGCATGCTTCCTAATCTGTCTTGCCAGACTTCGTCTTTGTAACTTGGTCTTGTTCCGTTTTATTATTTATTGGAACATTGCCATTAGAATTAAGTTCAGCATCTATCCCATTGAACTAAATAGCCTCATTGGTAAAGTTTTTAAGAACTGGTACAGCTCTTATTAATCTTTTAGAGATTATAAAATATTTGTACCTCGTTACTTTGTTTTATATTTATTATCGTAACTAGTAACCCAACTTTGCACGGACGTTATTAATCTTCGAAATCCTCGCTTTTTTACTATAAGCATGTAGCGAATCTCATGAATATCACTGTCTATTACAACTGCAGTTTGGAGAACTTGATGATGAATATGGTTCTTCTTCTTAGTGTCTGTACCTATAAATTGCATCCCTTCTTAACCGACTTCAAAAAGAAGGAGGTTTTATGTTCGGCTGTTTTTTTTTCTGGGTAGATCTAAAAAGGAGTGTCAGACTTTTACTGACTATAACCCATCCGTGTTGTAATGTTGTGTTCAGTTACCCTTTGCATTCCAGCGCTGTGATAAGTTTTACAAATAATCCCGCCGTTGCAGACCTTGACGTGTAAAGTTATTGAATTATATCTTTTCTACACAATTCAAATAGATCAACAAATAATCTAATCCACCTATACTTACAAAGCGTTTTGGGAACACATTCATTATGCGTTTAGCTAAGGAGTGGAATTCCATGCCGGAGTCTGTGTTTCCTGATAGCTAGAACTTAAGGGTCTTTAAGTCAAGAATGAATAGGTTACTTTTAGGCAAGCGTGCTCCATCGTCGACCACATCATCACTTACCATCAGGTAAGATGGTGGTCAAACGCGAGCCTATCTATAATAATAAAAAAAATCACAGATCACAATCATCAATCTCGTCACACAAAAGTCGTCATTAACAATGCAACAAGATTACATAAACTTACAAACGTAGCCAAATTAATTGCAGTGTGGGCAGAATTACCAAGAATGAGGCTAAACGTGACAGAGAAAGAGGCAGCGGCCTTGACTTTAGCGCTACAGTGGTCTGTCAATGTAACACCACTTAAGAAGAACTAGTTTCTGACGGTGTTAAAAAATAAAAGGCCTGTTTTGACATTTGAGAAAATCTCTAGTTAAATTAACTTGGAACGAAACTATAACCTAGGGGTCTTTAAGTCAAGAGTGAATAGATTGCTTCTAGGCACGCGTGCTCCATCGTCGACCACATCATCGCTTACCATCAGGTGAGATTGTGGACAAACGCGAGCCTATACATTAAAAAAAAAAAACTCAAAGAAACAATAAAATAATAATTAAGGCCTGTCCGCACAGCGGTATTTCACCGCGCGGTTTTTTTTCGTTATTCTGTAACACATTGAATCTTATGGAAGTTTCCGCACAGGCGATAAAAAAAACGCGCGATAAAATGGGATTTCTTGCAGATTTGACGCGGTGCGGTGCGGAAATAAATCCACGCGAATATTTTCCGCGCGGTAATAATATCGCTGTGCGGACAGGCCCTTAAGGCTAGAAGGAACGGGGTGGGTCTTTTAGTCAGTAAGAGTCTGACACTATCTCCCGCTCCACCCAAGGGCAGGGGATGTCAATGCATGATTTTTTCCCACCATAAAAAAAAAAAAGGGGTCGGGTGTAGTAGTAGCTATTTTAGTAGTAGCTACACTATGTCGGACAAGCCGCTAGGTAATCAAAATACAAATGTCAAAACGAGCTTTACATAAACTTACAAACGAAGCCAAAGCACGCAACGGCAAACAAGTGTGCAACGGAGGAGTGGCAGGCGGTCGCCGACTTCTGCGAAGCAGTAATGCTCGCAAAGGAGGAGGCCAAACGCATCACAAGTCGTCGACGGCGCGCACTGTTCCCGCGCGCCTCAGGGAGTTGTCAGCAACAGCAGGGACCCAGCCGGGTCGAAGCCTACTGGGGCCAGGGTTATCCGAAAGGGAGCTCGAGCCCCGGTATGAAGGCTAGAAGGAACGGGGTGGGTCTTTTAGTCAGTAAGAGTCTGACACTATCTCCCGCTCCGCCCAAGAGCAGGGGTTGTCATTGGATGATTTTTTCCCACCATAAAAAAAAGTCAAACCGAGCTTTTTATTTTTGACAACTTTACATAAACGTACAAACGAAGCCGAAGCACATAATAAGTAATTGCGTGACTGCAGTGTGGGCAGAATTACCGAGAATGAGGCTAAACGTGACAGAGAGAGCAGCGGCCTTGACTTTAGCGCTACAGTTGTCTGTCAATGTAACACCACCTATGAAGAATAATTACGAGCTTTTATCTGCCCACGTTACTGACTCATTGAGGTCTGGGTTGCCATATGTAAATTTCAAAATAATACGTGCACAGATCAATTATGATGATTTTGATGAAATGTTGGATTTGAACGGTGATATGATAGGTGTAGCGAGATCATACGTAGGAACTAAAATTCGAAATCCTGCATCGCACAATTTGAGTTCTTCGCACTAATCGATGCTATGCTCAGAGTTTCCTTGCGTGATTGTAATTGTATCAGGAATAAGAGAACCAAAGTTGCCAACATAGCTTGAAGAATCACAACTTAAGTGACAGTAGGCAAAGCACATTGCTTGTAGAACGGATGGTTGACGCCGAAATTGGAGTTGCTCGGATCAGACGTAACACCTGTCTGGTCGGAGGATCCTCGCTCTTCAACGGAGATATGTGGGAGTTTACACTCTGTTCTGCATACGCAACCTAGAGAGGTTTCGTCTAAGAAAAGTAGTTTGACTGTGAGAGTAAACGTTTTCGTCATAAACTTCAAATTGTGGTTTTAAAATTCCAGTAGAGGATTTTCGAGATCTTTTATGAGTTTAGTATACTCGCCTCGTAGTTACGTATTGTCGCTTCGACGTAGTGGAATCAAACGGAACTCAATCAATGGTAGCAAATAATTGATCAATGTGATCATCATTTTTGCGGAATGTGTCTCTTGATTTCTTCTGCGTTTTAGATGTCTTTGTCTAGTTTGACATTAATTTATTTTAGTTAAATCTACAGTTCCTTGAATTAGCGTTTTCCGGATTCCGATCTAATAACTCTATGCAATAAATATTCTTATTATCAAGTTAATGAATTTATAAATTCCGCATTACGGCCGGATCATTAAGAAATGATTTATTTATGTTATTTTATAATATCTCTGATTCTCTTAACTAAGGATCCATGGTTTTGGTTAAGTGAAAAAACTGTTTCCACAACTGTCATCTATTTTATATTTGAGCCCATTAATCTTACCCAGTTACTCCCAATTTATATCGTAAAACATAATTTATAGACTTCAAACGGCTCACGTTTTCGGAATCAGGTCTAAATGGTGCTCGAAACTTTAAAAATGGAAACTAAAAATAGTCCGATTCGGTGGAAATTGTTGTAGCAACACAAGCAGTGGTCGTCGGTCGCCCGGTCGGCCGCTACCAAGTTTGTATTGAGCCTTCCATTCAAGCCTCTGCACACAGGCACGGAAATACTGGCACACACACACAGATAAACAAAGCGAGTTTGACAGTTCGCGGCAGCCGCTTCAGTTGGCCGATGCTCGGCGTCGCGGCACGATCGCTCATCGCCGCCATTTTGAATTTACGAAACGCGGACTATTTTTTTAATAAAAATAAACTAAACGTGTCAACTGTGTAAGTGTGTGCTAATGCTAATGTTCTTGTGGAGGTTTTGAATTTCGAATTTGTTTCAAATGCAACGAGGATTTCGGTATTCATTATAAAGTTTTTTTTTTTTTAACGTGGCATGGACCGGTGTTATGTAAATTGCGAAATAATTATCGGAAAATCGATATATGTATGGTATTTCTAAGTTCTAAGGTGTTGTTTACGGTGGATATGTCCAGGTTTGTCTGTGCTCCGACATTTTTTAAATAGTTTGTGGGTGACGTCCCGCCAAAATGTAGGTTACAGTTAAAAGACTTTAACGCATCTTGTTGACTGTTTAATCTCGATTCTTAAATTGATTCACGAAATTCCGAGAAAGATTGTTTCACATTTAGATTAGCTAGACATTCATTCTTTTGTCATCAGTTACTACTAAGCACTATTTCTCTAACAAAAACATTACTGATAAAAATAAACATACTTCAGCATCCATAATGTTGATGCATTTCCTATAATAATATTCATCTATTTACATATACGTATAATATTAAAGGTAACAATACCACATAATTATGATGTCGTTGGCATTGTAATATTTGCGATATCAGAAGGAAATATTATTATATGAAAATATATGTCACGTTACATATATTGTAAATTAAAATAAATATTACATATTTTATTAAAACTCACGTTTTCGTATTCGTCATACTTGGTATGACTTAGGTCTTTTTTTGTACTCCAAAAAAAAACTTAACAATAGTTACCTACATAAGCTTACTTAAATCCTACTGAATATTTTACTTTATGGTAGGTAGGTGTCTTATTTGAAAGTCTTATTTTAGTAACTTTAAAACATTTAGTCATTCGGACTACTAAGTTTATAAACAAACGTAAAACACAATTTTTATTTTCATAACTGTGTAATGTAGGGTAAATAGAAAAATATTTTCAAAATATTTCGCTTAAAACTACCTTCATTTTCATTCATCAAATTAATGTTTTCGATCACATCTAACGAAATGAACCAAGTGATTCACAAAAAAAAGTCTTGTCTATGAACGACGGCGAATTTTTTTGCGGAGTTTATTATTTTCGGCTTAGATGAATCAGATGTTGTTACAAATGATAAAAAAAGATTTTGTATAGGCAATCATAATTTTTAATTATTCGTTTTTCAATATATTTCAAAGACAAAAAAAAAATTATAAACAATTATTGATAAGTAATATCTTGAAGGTTGTCACGGATAACGTTTGAAAAAAAAAACAAAATCGTAACTATGGTATCTATAATGCGCTTAAAATTGAGGCTTGCCCGTCAAAATCCACTCTTGCGCAAGGTTAAGCCAGGGATTTTGATGACGTCACATACCCAAAAATTCTAAGCCACATTCTTTTCCTCTTTTTAAAGCGTTTAGGATCCAAACAACCTTTTTACACACCTGACTCACATATAACGTCATTAACTCGTCAGAAAGATGACAAAAATCATACACTAGCAAACGTTCATGGAAATTCCGACCTTAGGCGTTAGGCAATAATGACCTTAGTACCGTTTATCTGAGTAAAATATTTCTGTATGTTAAATAGGTAAGTCAATACTGTATGTAATCTAATACACAGAACTGATATAGTGATAGATCATTTAGTGTGTGAACAAGAATGAATTGAGTCTTGACGCTGAGAATATGTTTTTTAGGGTACTTTATTACTAAGACTCCGCTGTCAGTCTGTCTGTCACCAAGCTGTATCTCATGAACCGTGATAGCAAATTTATATAAAATAAATTTCAACTGTCTACAGTTGAAATTTTCAGATGTATTTTTGTTACCGTTAAAACAACAAATACTAAAAAACAGAATAAAACAAATATTTGAGGGGGCTCCCATGCAACTAACGTGATTTTTTTTGTCGTTTTTGTGCTACAGACGGTAGAGGAACGCTCTGTGCGCAAGCCCGAATCGCTCTTGGCCGGTTTTTTTTTTTTAATTTGTACCCATTATTGGTAGGCTTGCGTATGATTACTATATCACCTTTTGTCAAGTGAACTTGTTTCAACTAATGCATTTATAATAGTGAGAATACCATGGAAAAGATAAAAAAAAAAACGAAATGTACCGACCCCCAAGCAATAAAGTACAAGGACAGGAAGATGATGATTATTATTTTGTAACAGTAGGTAGTGTAGCTGACGATAATTGTGCCAGAAACTTAAATGAGTAGGTAGGGAAAATGTAACGAATACATTGTCAAGGAAAACTGGTTTAAGTACCTAAATTTTTAGGTTTTGCGACTACTTCATAAGTTTATACGCGCAGTCGGCAACCATAGGTAATAAAACTTATGCTTGTTATTATAATTTTATTTATTAAAGCTTTATGCACATAAAATTGTACAAAGGCGGACTTAATGCCTTAGGCATTGTCTGCCAGTCGACCTTAGAGTGCTGCAGAAACAACATGGCAGGTGCAACAAAATAAATAGACAAACAGAAGAGAAACAAATACACCATACTGTCCTACTGCTGGGCCTCCCTCCACTCCTTTCAATGTTCCCAGTTTTGAGCCATTTCTTTCCAATTCCCAAGGAAGACATCCAAGTCGTCCCGCTATCTCCTTGGTCTGCCGCAACCCCGTCGTGCGATTTCAGAACACCATCTTCTTGCTGTTTTACTGGCCTAAAGCTTGTTATAAAACTAATTTAACAAGATGTTACTTACGAAAATATTAATAAGAGAATCTCTCTTATTAATATTTTTGTAAGTAACAAGAAAAACATGTTTAATTCAAGGTAATATTCCCACATTCTGTCTGTCTGTTGAGTTTCTTGAGTCGAGTAGCAGACTCGACATATAGAGACCTCGAATAGGTTTGTAAACAGACAAACTAAACTATTTCTGTTAGATGGTCCATCAAAAACTTTATTTATCAAAAAATTATATTTTCCTATCAAATTAGACCCTTTAAATTATATTTGTACGACCAGCTGATACGCTAACAAAGCACGTTTTTCATGCAATCTCTTTCGAGATCACAGTAGCACTAGAAACACGTAATAACAATCATACTCCAGTGAAGTATTCATGGTATTTTTAGAGCATAGCTTAATATATCTAACCAGCCCTATAATGCTCCCAAAGCCGAGACTCAGACCTCCTCTGACCTCTCTAAGAGATAAAATAGGCCTTAATCCACCACGTGAGCAAAGTGCGGATTGCTAGATGTCACATGTGTTAGAGTTTTTGATTCTAGGACATGTCGGTTTCCTCACGGTGTTTTCTTTCACCGTTTTGAGAACGGTGGTGATGAAATAAATTACACAAAGTAATGGCTAAGGTTTGAAACCGCGACCTACAACTCGTAAGTGACCCGTTCCCACTGGGCCATCTCTGGTCAATCACTTTCGATATCACAGTAGCACTAAAAACACATAATATAATTTATATTCCAATGAAGCATACTCACAATATTTTTAAAGCACTGTCATTAAATTTAAAAACGTTCAAGTCAGTACACTCCCTTAGATTGCTATCGAGATAATTTCCGATTGGCTAATCCAGTTCAATTTGGCGCGACCTGTTCCACTAGTTTGAAATAACGTTTATTTCTGTCTACCACTCACTGACTTTGCCTTTCACACTGATAGAGTATCTGGTTTTCGAGCTAGCATCCTACGCATATCCTTAAAACTAGAAAGGGCTACTGTTGCTTCAGTGAAGGAACTAACGATTTGCATATTGTCAATGATATTCTCAATATTATTTAGGTCATATTTATTAACCTGACATCTTATTTTCCCAAAGCAATTTCAGTTGCTAGTCTAATAACAAAGCAGGTGAAGAAACTGATACGCCACCTTGAATTTATATAAGCCTAGTACTTTTTGTTAAGTTACTCACTTGAACAGATCTCAAAGCTAGAAATTGTATCAAGTGCATATAAATTCTATTAACAAATAAATGAATATAGACGTCAGTGAATTCAGAAAATATGCAGAACATAAAATGCTATCATTAGATAAGATATAACTCCGATACAGCAAGGCGGAACTGATTTGACGTAATACGGACGATACGAACGATATTTTTAATAAACATGACCAAGAAGTTTACTTAATGATGTCAAGTTTGTGGTCACTCAAGGACGACACAGTATTTGATGTTTTCTCAAGTATTTGTAATCAATGCATATTATTAAAGCGAGTTTTAGATTAATTCCGCCTATCTGCTGGAACTGATGGCGCTATCTCGGAAACTGCTGCTTCGATTAACGCAAGAAGATCTTAAAATATTTTTGAAACAAAAAATAATAATAGTTCTGTTTGACATAGAAAATAAGACAATCAATCTAGATGGAACTGATGAAATAAAAAACAAACCATGAACAAAAAAAGAAGAAGCAAATATGAAAGTACATGCCATGACAGAGCATGTATCGGTTAAAATATTGAAATACAATTAGCCGCAGTTAATTTCAAACGCGACGGCCGTAGAGGTGTCACAATAGAATATGTTGAAGCTTGTCACTCATAGGGCTGGTAGACGCAAAACATAAATATTGCTAAAAACCATATTTTATTTATTTATACTTTATGCACACAAGAGTACAGAGGCGGACTTAATGCCTTTTGTAAGAGACGATGAAAGAACTCATAAATACAATGGTAGTGAAAGAACTCTTGTTTAATGTCATAGAGAACGATAAGCAGTAGAGTTGAAATTAAGATAATTTTAGCACCGAAAACAGAATATAATAGTATTTGTGTACTGTTTTTAAATGCACAAGTTATTGCTCAAAATTGAATGTAATCTTCTAATGTCATTATAATAAAGTTATTTATGCAGTCTTCATGATTGTGAACGACATTCACAAATGCCATTCATAATTTAAAATGCATTTAAATTAAAGTTCATCTAACTCAATTACATTGATGACATTCATCATCATAAATTGTAAATAAGATGTTCCAGCTCATGTTTTATCTAAATCAGTTTTTGATTTTATATTCTGATTTATTTGTTTGTAATCTTCAGTGGCAACCATATCTGATACATCCTCTTGCTCGGAATATATTATTGGAGGGCTTTGACCAACAGTTTTAACGTCAAGTCTAGTAAGCTACAGTTGCGTATTGGCTGTAGTTTTAGTTTCTCTAATTTATCCAGCTGTAATATTTCACGGGTGTTATGGCAGGATGCAAGTAATTAAGTGTTTGGTAGAAAGCATACAAATGGTTTCCTCTTGAGAATAGAAACCTCATTACACGTAACTCATAACAAAACGCAGAAACGCATTAATTTTAAAAACACAGAAGCAAGCAAGAATTGCCATAACAACCATAGTAAAATCTATAAAAAACAGTTTGAAGACATAAATGAAGAAAAACCAACCAAGTGTGACCCTTTTACACACCATAATGATACAATAATCAGTTTTCGCATGTCTGTCTCCCATCTCGACGTAGGAAAGTATGGCAGAACTATGGAAAACTTCCCACGTGCGTTACTCGTGGTATAAAAAAGAAAGTTAGGTAATAAAGAGTACTGTATTCTAGCTAAGGCTTAGGTGGCTTCTTGATACTCAAACACGTGAGGTGGATTAGAGGTGGAGGTCTTGTATTAGCAGGAGTTAGGCTACACCTAGAGGACAATTCAGCTTAAACATTAAATTGACAATTCACCAATTAAATATTTTCAGCGTTGCTACAGACAATACCTTTATTGTATTATACAATGGCTGATGTACTTGTATTAATAAATACAGAAATTAAATTGTCATTAAGGGTGTTAAGCCATTTATCTTTTAATTAGCTTAATACTTGATTTGCATAATCAATATATTTTTACATGTTCCTGCGAATCGGTGCATTGATTAGAACATTGCTTTTATTGATGACCGAATCATTAAATATTTCGTTTTATTCATTATCATTAGCTTTGCTCGTTAATTTAATTGACGCTGTGGTATTTATAGAAACTAATTTATCATCTTATTGGTGTTCCAGATCGATATTCTTATCGAACCAAACAGAAATTCTAGATATATTTTGAGAGCCATATTTAAGAGGAACGCAATATGAAATAGTGCCAATGTTTTCTCTTATTGCAGAAGAAATAGAGCTCGACATTGTACTAATTTGAGGTTTGTTGATGTTGCAGTTATTGCTAAGAACGCAGTTATGCATAAATAGCTAGACAAGGCGAGGTAACTCGGATATAAACTGATAATGGTAATTTAAAACAAAATTCGCGCAATATTTTTTCATTTTCATATAACCTCATTTATCTTACTGCAACTTGACTAAATCCATTTTAATGTAATGTTAGTCGATTTTGGTACAGCCTTTGACACCATTAAGCTGGCTATAATTTTTAAGTAGTGTCTCTTTAAATGGAGTTCGTATACAGATAAAATATATTACATTGCCGTAAAGCTTCTTAGCGCATCTGAACGACCGCCAACAGACCCCGGCTTGGCAAGACCGGCTTCCCTCGACTTGTCTCCTTCAATGTCAAATGGAAACTATATTATGTAATATTTTACTTTTAATATCCGATCTTAATCTATAACAACTTATGCAAATGCAATTTTATTGTTTTCTTCTCTTTTTTTAATCAACGCTCCATTTTAATTCTTATTAATCTTTTTGACACCTGACATCTAAAATTCATTAGCTCGAATAAAAATAATATGACATTCGCAGACTAGGAGTCCATTAAATTAATTATAGTTAGAATATTTACTCAAACTACTTCTAACAATTCAATCCATTCAGTTAGCTAAGATAACGAAGAGCATTCAGAAACGAGGCCAGCGTTCGATTATATCGACGTGGAAGACGTCCAGGTCGCATTTTGTTTTGGTACTTTCATGCCCCGCAGCCATTTACTCCGCAATGGTGCTCATAATGAGCGATACTTACAGTAAGGTGAAAGGTACATGTAAAAGTCTCTAATTGCACTGCACTGGGAATTATGAAGTAAGAATCGCTTAGCCTAATGGTGGATGACTGACTGATCTAAATTGGTTCGTCGATTGAATGTTATGTTGGTAATAATAGTCTTTATCATGCTCTAGTTGCTAACGATGATGAATTGCGTTTTTTGAATACCGGGAAGGTTAAAGTCGGTGATGTTAATTATTTTAATTCTGCAATTATTAGTCTAGATGTGGCTGCGATTATAATCAATGACACATAAAAGTAGAAGGTAACTGAACTAGAAAAAAGTTCAGATTGTAATGACCATGGTCTTGAACATGTCCGCTGCGAACTATCTCCTCTACCCTCAAGCAATACGTGATCACAACATCTACAACTACCGTATCAAACGTTCGTTTCGTGCATCCCGGCTCTCCGCAATCCCGTTAGTGAACCGGTCTCGGAATGCCGTGCGTTCCCCACATTGTTTTGACGAATACGAGACTGATTTTAGTTCTCCAATACGTCTTTGTTCTCCTGGTACTTTCACGTGCAATTTGCCTTATGATCCGTGTCGGGGTTGAAAGAGTTGACAATTATACTTAAACAAATGACATGCGTGGGTAGGTTTGCCTGGATTTATCGATAATACTATTAAAAAAAGACGATCCCTATATACTATTGTTCTCTATGTTGGTAATACTTTTTTACGCGGTCTTCATATGTGTAATATTTTGCTTCAACTCCCAGATCAATAATAAAATGATAGTATGATCAATGGCAAGTATGGTATAGTAAGCCATAATGTTCTTTGGTACCGCATGTGGTTTCGTGTTTGCAATCGTGATAGGTTGAGATGGTGTAACATATTTCTCTTAGTTTGCTCTAAATAAAGGTGGGTTTTAATGTATTTACATTGTTTGCTCGCTTTTACTATGTAAACTGAAATACGAATTCATTTAGAAATGTTTTTCCACTTGCATTGATGAATTCTTAGTCTTTGATTGATTTCATTTCTTTGTTGAACGAACTGGTCCTTATCCCTAAAATTCTGGTCCTTTCATCTCACCTTTGGTTAAGTTAAAAAATTGCATCTGATTCATCTTGCAACCAAATATTTTTTTCATTTTTACGAAATATGATTCACAGTTACAATGACGATTGTATTACTCACATCTTATGCAATTTCTCTTAAGAAAAGCCAGTTTCAAACCGGTAATAGCAGTTCTCAGGTTGTGTGCTTAGAATCTTGATTATCTGAAGATGTAATCCTAGTTGCATGCCTAAGCAGTTTTAGAAACTGCATTTGCAAAGGAGATAAAGACTTCGCGCGTTGAAATATAATGGACACTCATTAGGATTGCGGTTAGGCTGTTGACTCAATGAGAATGTCCGAATTTGAATGCAGACAATTGATCCGGACTGAGAACAGTTAATTTAAATGTGCTGACTGCAATTTAGGGGGCTACGTCTCCTTTGTTTAAGCTTGAGATTTATTGCGACCAGAAGGACCAACAACCTTACCATTATTAATGATAAATCATACCTTCACAATCTGTATAGAATCTCAATAAGGCGTTATGAATGCAACTATGCATCTGGTCATAATCCAGAACGCCTCGTCGACACTCTTAAGATACAAGGATAAGATGCAAGATATCTAAAGACAATCTATGCAAATCAGCAAGCTTAAGAGCGAACATAATAAAAATGAAACTTTAAAGGAAAGATGAGCTTCTAAATTATTCATTTTACACAAAGATGACGGCTCACTTGACGTCAAAAGTTTAGTTCTGCATATAAGTGATTTCACGGCTATGTCACGTAACGGTGACCGCGGTCAATGGTCATGGAATGGATCTCGTTGGAGCAAACGCTGCGCTATCACGCACAATGGGTGATTCGTCTTGAGAAATTTTAATTACTTCGCACGAGACTGGATGGCTTTTGTTACAATTTTTGGTGTGATTAAGGGGTTTTGGATTTGCATTTTGTTAAATTTTCTGTGGTCTTCGAGTTTCATTCTATCATAATTATTGTTAATATCCATTTTAACTTTGTAATTATTTTCTGTCATTAGCCTAAAATTAACTGCTCACATTATTTTCCGATGTTATATATAAATATTAAGTAGGTAGTTATATGTTAAACTACCTACTTAATATTTACCACAATATTTTCCTTGTCTAAATTCCGTCTTTAAAACCACATTGATTTTTATTTTCTGTTTATTTGGTTTTGACCGACATTCCAAAATTATCCTCAGTCACAATATTGTGGTCAGCAATATTAAAGCAAACACTACTTATTTTAACCATGTTATGAGACATTTTTGTACCCTCATCTGGATCACCAACATCTTAATGCTACTCATTACTAAAGGATCCCACGTATTCTGTTACACATCTATAAAGACCAATAGGAATTTTAAGCCTTACTGCTCTTTTTATAAAATTAATAATCTCTTGGTTAAGATTAAGTAATCTGATACATTTGACGGTATCTTTGGGATTATGATCCTCGAAAACTGGTTACATTATTAAGAGGACATTGGTCTTGGTGTCATTTGTTAAGTATGAACATCGATCACTGTTTTATGCATTTTTTACTTATTTTTTACCCTTTCTGATAAACATTAAGGGTCTTTAGCGATTTTCGACAAAGAAGCAGTATGCTACCGAAAGTTTAATAATGTATAGTTTGAGACAATTTTGTTACCTTCAATAGTTAGCTTTACCGAGAATGAAAGAGCAGCCTATAAATCAGCAGATGGTGATAAATCTACCGATGATGTTGTGATGATGAAGACATTATAACTAAGGTTATCGGCGACTGAAAGGTACAGATCGGTTTTTTCGGAAGTAGTAAAGTTATTTGATTAGACCATAACGAAAAAAAAAACATTATATCTTGTGGTTAGACAAGGGTATAAAAAGCTAACGAAAATAAAAATATTTTGTTTTTGCGATTAGAGTGTATTATCGTCATGCTAAAGAATAGCATTTGGTTCATTAGAATGCACCTGCTAAAAGCCAGTCAGAAATACGCTAGACGGCCAAGCTTTTTAAAATGAATACTCAACTGACATTATATCAAATTGTTTTCTTTATCTTTGTTTTACACTGTCTCTCGCAGTTTCGCCCGCATTTTTAGTTACTGTTCTACTGCTGGTTGTAGCACTGTTTTTTGTGTTTTTGTTTGTGTGTTTTATAGCCTTCCTTGATAAGTGGGCTATCCAACACTAAAATACGTTTATACCACGTACATCGAAGGACTGGATCAATTTGCTTGCTGCGATTTTAATTTGGGTATCTTCAAGGCTACAGTGAATAGGGTCTTAATAAACTAGTGCGCCTAACCATCACATAGGATATATAGGATAGGATAGGATAGGAGGAAAAAAAAACCATCTGTAACAAAACCAATTCCTTTCTGTGTAGGTATTTCTTGTTTACTCGCCAACTCTTTCTTTTGAATATTTTGAAGGATCAAGGCTACCTGTTTTTTTCATTTTGTTTAAAGTTACGTTTTCACTTTTCTTGTGTATTATTACGAACAGATTGTCTTTTTTTTCTCTTTATTTTTTAGGGACTTTAGTCATAAATTATAAATAAAATAAGTTTACAATAACAACTTAACTTAATAATCAACATGATTGATTGTCTAGATCTTGTTCTAGTATATTTTTTAAATCATTCAATACTGTAACAATAAATTGTGTTAGTGAGCCAAGGAAAACAACTAAAAGCTAGTAGGCGGACAGTAATTTGTCATTCATAAGTCTAGCACTGTCATATGTGGTTGTTACAACTTCAACTAATTGTAAAGGCTATGCAGTATTGTCATAGACTCTGGGTGTATGAATTATTGTGGTTGTTTGCTGTACCTTAGTTTATCTTCTACGTTTTATTATTCTTCTTCCTCTTCTTCTTCTTCTTCGGATATTTAGCCTCCTGGACCGCATTGTTCCTTTTCGCGTGATCAAGACAAAGGATTCCCTTTCCACTTTTCAGTCACAGGCACCACTTTCAAACTTCCTCTAATATACCAGAGCGAGAGAAGTTATTGATGTTAGTTAGTGGTAACGGCGGGACCGATACAAGTTGTAGGTCGCAGGTTCAAACCTAGCGCGCATTACCTACTTTATATAATCTATTTCATCGCCATTGCTCTCAAATCGTGAGGTAACCGGCATGTCCTAGAACCAAATATTCGAAGACATGTGACATTCACCAACCCTCACTGTGCCCGCGTGGTGGATTACGGCCTATTCCCTCTCCTGGAGAGGAGGCCTGAATCCCTGCAGTGGGAACATTAAAAAAGCTGATTATGCTATGTTTGATGATTTCTCAACCAGTAACAAAGCTTTAATGTATGTACTGTCACGTACAATTTTTTATGACCTACCTCAAAATCACGTGTTTGATATTTGCCTAGCATATCTGTTGATAAATATTGGATATTGGGATGATATCTTTGACAAACACACTTACGCCAAAATCGCTTACTGACACGAACTTCCATTGTGATTGTAGATATGGTGGATGAATTTATGTTAATTTTTTAATCTACACCGTAGATATAAGAAAGGATTTTTTTTATGTTTCTATATGTTTAAGATAGTACTTATCGTTCTTTTTTATGTTTGGCCATTAAATTGAATATTTTGAAGCTTTTAGTGTTAGTTCCTAAAGCCCTACACGCAGTGGTGTAACTATAGGGTGGCAAGGCTGGCAAAATGCCACGGGCCCTTGGCCCGGTGGGGCCCCCGATCTGAAAGATTACGAAAGAAGTAACCTAACATTTTATTAGGGTATTTAAATTCAATTAAAATTACACACAAGTAAGTACCTAAAGTCAAAATCAAATAAATTATTACGTGGCATTTTACCACCTAGTCGCTCTATAGTACCGCCATTGGAACGTCCACCTTCAGAGACGAAACAGAAAAGTCTTCGTTTATTAAAGAACTTGCAATTTATTATATAAATATTCGTTTTATGCCTGTACTTCAGTGATTTATTCAAACCAAATTACATCATGACAAGTTTTATGTGGCCCCATCCAATGATTTTGCCACGGGCCTTTTTTTTTATGGTGGGAAAAATCATGCATTGACATCCCCCGCCCTTGGGCGGAGCGGGAGATAGTGTCAGACTCTTACTGACTAAAAGACCCACCCCGTTCCTTCTAGCCTTCATACCGGGGCTCGAGCGCCCTTTCGGATAACCCTGGCCCCAGTAGGCTTCGACCCGGCTGGGTCCCTGCTGTTGCCGCGTGTCGCTAGAGCGACCGCCGCCTGGTACGGGCCTAAGATGGTATAGTTACGCCACACGAGTTCTTATCACGATCCTTTTGGTGACCTAAATTGAACTGTTAAAAGGATGGAGCTATCCATACCCTATTCGCTTTAACAATAAAATATTTAAGAAACTTTTTTACTGTAGTGTGCAAGAAAAATATTCTTGACACCATGTTAGCAAGCCAATTGACCATTATCAATGAAGCCGAATTCAACGTTTTTGGAAACATGGCTGCCCATTTTGGTTAAAAATAATTACATATGCACAATTATCGAAACATTCCCAAGTTATCAATGAGCATGACATAAGATACAATTAATACTAGTATTTATTTATTTATCGAGGATATCAAGATAAGTCGGCCTTACTCGTAACAATTATGTCATTTGTGTTATCTTATATGGTAATGTCTTGCAGTGGTATGAGATAATACTTATTAATGAAGAAAATATTTTTGAATTGAAGAACATATGCACACTAATATTAAAGAGAGGTAGTTTTTTTTTTTTTGTCTGTAGGAGGTAATCTCTGAAAAGTACTGGTCCGATTGCGAAAATTATTTCACTGATAGAAAGCTGCTTTATTCCTGAGTGACATCGGCTTGTGGATGAGATTACTTGTGAGCCAGTCTCGCACACCGACCGAGGGTTCCATAAAAACTTACCTATGTCAATAGATTTTTCCAAATTGCAAAAAAGTCTTTATTTTGTGACACAACTATGTAGTCTGCAGACTTTTTCCGTAACTTATAGGGTTTGCCTTATCTTTAGATGCTTTACTTTAATCCAGATGTATTATTATTATAATTAAGCAATAACTTAAATAATTAAAAATAATATATACACTAAATGCCTAGCTAAATATGACGTCATAAAACTCCTCCGCATCGCTGTCGACTGGAAGTGTATCTTTAGATTGCGTTAAGGGCCAAGCGCCCGAAAAGTGCCATAAAACAGTGATTTTCTGAGGCCTACTCCTCCGGAACGGCTAAGTCAATTGGTTTGAAAAAAATATATGTTTATTATAGATTCATGAACAATAATATCAACATTTGATTTTTTCGTGCAATTAATACTTTTGTCAAAAAAAAATATTTAGCAATTTCGCAACTTTTCGCAACTTTTCCCTACTCCTTCGAAACGGCTTGGACCTTTAGAAACATTTTTACACATAAAAATTGGTGGTTAAATATTCTTCAAAGTGAACATTGCATATGTAAATCAATCAATATCTCGCAGAGAAAATGGATTTAAAGCGCTTTCCGGGCGCTGCTGGCCGCAAATAAATGCACAGATTTGCGTACTGCCGCCTAGGCGAGTGCGAGAGTTGGGTTCACATAATTTCGGTCAGATGGTTCAAGGGACTATACGCCTTAACTTAAAAGTTTAATTTTTTCACTGCTTGGGGTAGCAGATATTAATTTAAACTTCTTTCTGTGTTTCCTCATGGCTACAACCCGGGAATCTTTAAGTCAACCGTGAATATTCTACGTCTAGGTAAGCGGGCTCCATCGTCGACCGTATCGTCGCTTTCCATCAAGTGAGATAGCGGTTAAGCGCGAGCCTATCAACAATAAAAAAAATCTTTCACGCGTTTCTGAGAAAAGACGGACAATAAAGTGATCCTCTAAGTGTGCCATTTTTGCCGACTAAGGCATTGAACCCTAAAAACAAGATGTTATTTCCCTCTCAGAATTAAGGAAACGAGCACAGCCTTCATCTAAAGAGCGTTACATTTAACTGAGGTCTAGTGCCTTTTCCTTCGACTTACGTTCACTAACCTCGGTACTATCCGCTTGAGTTAAATGATCGTTTGTATAGATATCTTGTTATTTGTTGTTTTGAGGATTTTAGGAAGCTGTCTGTTCAAATTATCTTCGTATTTTTCCTGACATTGTGAACACAGTCTAGACCGGAACCTTTTTTTTTCTCCTACGTTTGTCGGGTCTTGTTCGTAAAGGGTGAAGTACTGGTAGACAATCAGAAATGTGTTTCAGGACGACTTGCGATTTTAGTGAGCCAGAAAAAAACGTTGATCGACCGCGTCGCCTTAATCGTTTTAATCCCGTGGAGGGTCGATCCGTTACATGATACACTATCGATTTGTAAAGATAAAATTAAAAAATAAAGTACCTTTTTTTCAAAACTCGTATTAATTTTCGCATGTACGAAATTAATTTCTTTAAGAAAACGTCAGCTGAGCGAGTTCAATGACCTGTAGTTAATAGTCGGCGTTGCGTACAAACTACCTACAGGTCATTGACCTCGCTCAGCTGACGTTTTCTTAAAGAAATTAATTTCGTACATGCGTAAATTAATACGAGTTTTGAAAAAAAGGTACTCTATTTTTTTTATTTTATCTTTACAAATCGAAAGTGTTTCATGTACCGGATCGACCCTCCACAGGATTAAAACGATTAAAATTTAGCGGTGTATATTTCAAAGTTATCTATTAGCAGTAGCAGTACACCGCAGACTACCCCTGTATTGTTTTATCTAAGCGCACGGTAGTGCGCAGGCCAAGTTCCAGCAACAGGCTGCGCGCATGCCGTGCACTATTTACACGAACCGTTTCGACCCACTTTTGACCCCCCTTCTTTTCAATCCATCCTAAGGTTGTCTGGTAGAAATCGCTTTAAGCGATAAGACTGCCATTGTACCCATAGATTTAAGTTTATGTCATTTTACTTTTGGTGTACAATAAAGTTTATTCTATTCTATCCTATTCTATTCTATAATGTAATATGAACAGTGATATATCGTAAATATTAAAAAAAAAACCTCAAATGTCGAAACTTTTTTGACAACTTTAGGTGACAGAAAATAATAGAGCATAGAAAAATTTCAATATTGCAAAAAAACGCGTCCCGCATGCGTATTCAACGCATTACAATAAACACTTGTATGAAATGGATATTTGCGGGAGTTACGCGTGCGGGCCAATTCCGCATGCGTGATGAAACCGCACGATATTAAAAACACCCTAAGTCTCACATTTCTCAATGTCAAGATCCATCTAAGGTTATACACTCAATTAGGATATCCGTTATTGTTTGAGATATGGTATCAGATGTACAACCTCCTTGTATGAGTTTTTAATAACTAGTGGGCGCTTACTTTTCAAAGAAATTCAACACAGCCTTTTTTTTTTATGGTGGGAAAAAATCATGCAATGACATCCCCCGCTCTTGGGCGGAGCGGGAGATAGTGTCAGACTCTTACTGACTAAAAGACCCACCCCGTTCCTTCTAGCCTTCATACCGGGGCTCGAGCAAATTCAACACAGCCTGGTCGACACCACGTGAATTGAAGAATTAGCATTGCCATTCAACGTCGTGGCAATGTTGCCAGTCTTCTGGACACAATTCCAGATGACGGCGATGTGTAGGTACTTCGACACCTAAGTGTATTTTATGTCTTTTTAAATATATAGGGTGGCTGGCAATTAGTGTACGATATATAAACACGTGATTGTGCTCATGATAACAAACAATTTTTATTATGGAAGCAAAGCCGAAATCGCTAGAAAAATATCAGCTGTTCAGTACATTAGGCAAACATAAATGTACTGAACAGTTGATTTTTTTTTCGCGATTTCAGGTTTGTTCCCATAGTAAAAGTTGTTGGTTATCATGAGCACAATCACGTGTTTAAGTATCGTACACTAATTACCAGTCACCCTATATAGAGATAAATAGTGAGGTTTAGCTTAAATACTTATTGTTAGTTAATATTTATAAAATAATTGGTCAGCTATAAACCGACCATCCTATACTTATAATAATATGCAGATAAACTAACCGGATCTTTCTACATAATATAGCACGCAGTCCATAGTTTCCTAGTAAAAAGCATTTAACTCGCAAATAGTAATAATTATATTAAACGAGTGCTTGTTATAGTGACAGCACCTGTCAGCACTTGAGTGTTATTAAATTGCCATATCTCCACGGCCTGCTTCTCAAATGGAACGAGCAGAGTTCGCTGCCAACGGTTCCTATGTTGAATTGTAGGGACAACTTCGTGTAGGTTTTTTTTTTCGCGGTGGGAAAATCGTCTAATGACATCCCCCACTCTTGGGCGGAGCGGGGGATAGTGTTAGACTTTTACTGACTAAATACCCTCTCCTGTTCCTTCTTGCCTTTCGTACCGGGACCGAGCTTACCTTACGGATAACTCGGGCCCCAGTAGGCTTCGACCCGGCTAGGCCCCTGCTGTTGCTGACAGCTCCTTGAGGCGCGCGGGAACAGTGGGCGCCGTCGACGACTTGGGCTCGGTCCGGACAGTTACTGGACGGTCGGAAAGCGAGCCACCCATTGCTTGCCGTCCGCAAGCCCGCGCCTAAGGTGGAACTTCGTGTAGGTTGTATCATAGCCCAGGGGACCTACCATGAGGTGGTAAAATGTCAATCGTACGAGCGAGCAAGAGGGATGGAGCTATACACGGTATACAGTATTATAGCCCCTTTAACAATTTAGTAAAATAAATCGTGTTAAGAGCTCGTAGTAGCTGCTGTACCTATATACGCACATTAGAGATGAATATTTGGGGTCCACTTCACACTAGTAATATAAAGGCGAAAGTTTGTGAATGTATCTATGTGTATGTATGTTTGTAATTGTTACTTATTCATGCTTGAACGGCTGAACGGATTTGGACAAAATTTGGTACCGAAAGGTTCTCATATTTTTCACGAAGATTTGTTCATGGAATTTAAGGGGGAACACCACTTTAATTCAAAATTTGGCCTCTCTGTATTTATACTATTACTCGGTATTTAACAGAAAATGACATCACTAGCATCTTCTTTACCGATCCTTTAATGGCTTTTGCATGACTGAAAGTAAAACAGGAGTTTGTTATTATCTACAAACCGCAAATAATGATTCATACCAACCTTCAAAACTTAAACTATCTGCAGTTTTTCAATAAAACGAACCACTCTATTCTCTCGAGTGTACTAGGACACCAGTGGGCGGCAGAATGTCGGCGACTAATTTCGCCGACCAGTTTACTGAATCGAACATAATTTTTCAATTAGCACCGAGTTTGGCCGACAACTTTGGTCGACAGTTGTCGGCGTAACCCAATTAATTGACCATTGGGTATTGAGGCAATGATTTTTAAATGATTCTTCATTCTTAAGTGAATGGCTTGTATAGTTTCTTTTAAGGAATCGTAGCTTCAATTGTAGGCGTGGTTGACTGATTTATATCTTCAGAAGACATTTCGTAATGTCATCATGATGTAACTACTAATTTGGAGTGCGGAATTTTTCGAAAAAGTCATCATGGCTTTGGAATGCAAAGGACAACTAAAAAAATGAGCATTTTAGTCAGTAAAAGTCTGACAAGCCTTCCCACTCCACTCACTGTGGAGTGTGCTTAGAGGAATCCCCGACCAAAAAAATAAAATAAAATTATAACCAGTTTTTGATGTTATATTCTTCCAAAATATTACTAAGTTAATATAATCTCTAAACACTATATCAAATAACCTTCAAAGATTTCGGGGAAGCTAAAATACCCATGTATCCAAATAGTGTCTTAAAAAAAATACGTGTCACCAACATTAAAAACTTTAATTGTTCCATAGATTATGAGACACTGAGAAATAAGAAGCACGTCCCAAAGTCGCCAAATACAGATCCATAAACGTGACTTTAACGACTTTGACTGGAAGTCGTAAAATTACTTCATTTGTTTTAAGACTACAAACTATTACGCGTTATTTTTAAGTGACATGCGCCATCATTGTTTGAGATACCGGTATTCTTTTTTCAATGTGTGTTGTCAAAATTGCCGTGTCGGTCATGTTTGAGTATGGTGCTACTTTTCTTAAGTAAACCTTTTGGCTATTGGCATGAATGGCGTGGGCGTAAGTTGAAATGAATGTCGAACGATGCCTATCCATCGGGATCGGCATCGTTCGACATTGCATTGCAAGTTTGCAAGATTTTTTAGAAAGAGTTAACGTAGTTCTAGGAACGCAAGAGGCAAGGTAAGAAACACGAAGGGGTTCTAGTCAGTAAAAGTCTGAGACTCCCTCTGGTAGCAGTAGTTACGTGATAATTCTCCACTTAAAAAAAAATCTGACCTAAAGAAGGTTCAAGCAAATGGTTTGTGGTTCCGTTTTTAAGTTATTAGCATGTTTTCTGATTGGTTCTTTTTTATTTTTGGTTTGATTTTTGTAAGAAGGGGTAAAACGGAATTGATTGTAAGTTAATTGAAAGTTGTAAGCAGCTTATTAAGATTTCCGCCATAATAAATCTGGGTCAGTGGGTCGTCTTAAGGGCGGTACTAATGTTATGAAGTTGAAGTTAGTATTTTGGTTAAGAGCTCTCGCTAATCATAGAACTACTGGTTTGAAACGAAAAATCCTTTTAGTGTTATATATAGCACATTAATCAAGAAAGGCTTGCTGTATAACATCATGCTTAGACCAATAACAGTAACCAAAGATGAGAGTAAACCGCGACGGATGGCTTGTTTTTAAATAAAAACTGTTTAAATTAAAGAAACCGTGGCGTATACCAAAAACTTTTGTAGGACATACCAATGTTAAGAAAATTACCATTAAAATAAAAACTGCCAATAAATAATTAACAATTGCTGAATTTAAATTGAATATTATCATTGTCTGTGGCACAAAGACGATTTTCCACTTCATTATATACAGTGCCTGGTATTTTAATGAGACAGCACTTTTGGCTAAGACAATATTTTGCAACCTAGCTTAGATTCGACCCTTTTTTCTAATAAATTGACTAGATTTGGCCGTTGTCGCCTTAACGCAATTGAAAACAGGCTTCTTGCCAAAATGGCCAATGAGACTTATGAGACTGGCCTTTTGATCTCCCTCCATAATTCCGAGTATGAAAAGAACAATATTTTCAGTTAAAGAAGTCGATATGGACCGATTGTCAATTTAAAATCTACGCCTTTGTTTACAAAACCACTGGTTTGTAAGGATAAGTTGGGAATAAAAATAAATAAAATGTCTACAAAATTTTGATTTCAGTGATTTAAAATATTAACTTTGCTATTTTTTTTTCATAAGAAAGCCTATCTAGCACAAATTTTATTTTATTGTTTTTTAGTTTTAGTAAAATCTTATCCAAGGCACAAATAATTTTTTCTTTCTATTATCGGTGGAGTTTGACTTTGACAGTATGAAATGTCACACTGACGTAAATGTTTTGGACTTTTGGAGTGTCACTTTGTCCAGAACTCACGATTCCTACAAGCAGCCAGCAGGTAGTCTAGTGACAATTATTCACGACTTCGTTGCTTCTCAACTTTTGAAAGAATCCCACTCCTTAACTGTACGCACAATGCTGGTTAGCATTGTGCGTACAGTTAAGGAGTGGAATACCCTGCCGTAGTATGTTTCCTGATATCTACAACCTAGCGATCATGTTAGTCAAGAGTGGATAGGTTACTTCTAGAATTTTTTTTTTTATATTTTTATTTTAAGTTTTATTTAAGCTATTAATTTATATTAATGTTTTAATACTTGTTATGTTCATTATGTGCCAAATAAACATGTTTTCTTTCTTTCTTTCTTTAGACGGGTCGTGGGGCCTTTTGGACCGTGAACGCGGTCCCAACTATCAACTATAAAAATATAAGGCAATTAGTTACAGTTACCAAAAAACCTGTATTTATTTTTGATCCCAAAATACTACTAAAAAATATAAATAGGTAGCAGTTGGGACGTCCAAAGAGCACCACGACTCTTCTAGGCAAGCGTGCTCTATCGTAGACCATATCATCGCTTACCGTCAAGTGTAATGATGGTCAAAAGCGAGCGTACACATAATAAAAATAAACCTCGTTGTCTTAAATTAGATATTCATTCGTGTTACCACTTGTTAAAATTCTTATTGATTCAAATGGTAATCATATCAGTGGGTGAATATTGATCAGATGAAGTGACGCGTTGCGAACTGGAGTGGATTGAATTGTTTGATGATTAGTTCAGGTGGAATATAGTGTTTTGTGTTGTAATACATGTGTTGGAAATGTTTTCTGAAGGACGTTTTCAGTACTGAAAAAATAGTTTTTTGTGAGTCGCTTTTAAAAACTAGCTTTTGCCTGCAGCTTTACCCGCGTACATAAAATATAGCCTATGTCACTCAAGAATAAAGCGACTTTCTATCGGAGAAAAAAAAATAGCAATCGGACCAGTACTTTCGGTGATTACCTCCTACAAACAAAAAAACAAACTTTACCTCTTTGTTACATTAAAATATAGGACATCGAAAAATATTGATCGGCACGCGGTCAAAAAGGCTCTTATCCCAGCATTACGTTGCTACATTAAAAAAAAAGTCTTAGTAGGTCCTGTGATGTCACGGACACACTCACGGGACACAGGCTAAAAATAAATAATCAATAATAATAAATCATTAATAAATAACAATCATACAATTTTAAATTATTTTGTGCGGTATGAAAATATCCAGAACATTACAGTTGGGTAAGAATACAAAGAAGTGCATCACATAAACCATTTTGACAGGAGTAACATTATTGCTATCTCTTTCTAGTTCTAACGATTAGTAAAAGTGAGCGATAGTTGGCACAGCCGAGATACATACATTGTTAGTTGTCTTTTTTTAAATAATCATTAGTGTTTACATGTTGTTACTACGTTGTGTATCTACAAGTGTGTGTGCCACGGATATCGATTTTTTTTCAAATTTTAAATGTGTGTCGTAAATACACTATTTGTGAATGTTGTAATTATTTTGGTGGGAGATAAGCGGTCTCACTAGGACTCCTTACTATTCCGTAATGAAGGCATATCTCCGGGATATCTATGGTGTGTGCCAAATAAAATAGTTTTCTTACTTTTTTAATAGTTTGAAATAAGTTTAGTTGGTGTACATGAGAATCGGCGCCAATGACTATGTTAGCAAACACTGCAAAAAGACTGAAAAAGTACAATATAAATAAATAAACGTAGAGTTTAAACGATAGCCGTGGAATCGGTTACAAATAAACGAAAAACGATTTTTCTTATTCGAATCGAATCGAAGTAAAATTAATTTGGCAACAACTTAAAAAACGAATTCAATTTTGATAAAAATTTGTTAGTTTAGAGAAAAAATGTGAAGTTTTTCTTTGGATATTAACATAAAAACCGCGATTTTTAAACGTTCAAAAGATTTGCCATTGACCTTGCGATATCAAGACGCGAGGGTCGCGGTAATCCGATGGTTGCAAGACGCACAGGAGCGGTCATTGTGGCGACACTTGGGAGAGGCCTGTGTATGAAATTTTGGTAGCTTATCAAAAATTTTGTAATTCTTGAAAAGCCTCGTCGTTGTTGTAATTTTATGTCATTTCTTCCATTCATTTGTTTTCTTTTATATACAATTTTTGACAGCTTCATTTAAGTTTTACAAAATCCCGTCTCTTTAGTTATCACTCGTTTCCCGTGACTCGTAGCGTTATGTTATATTCCTCGATATCTAAAACAAAAAAAAAAAATTCAATTCGAACCCGTAGTTCCTGAGAAAAGCACCTTCAAACAAACTCTTCAGCTTCATAATATGCATAGCTGATATGGTGCAACATGCTTGTTTATTTGATTTCTGTGTCATATAACGTCATAACGCGACAATAATTACACTTGTTACCAAATGATCAATCTTTTATAAATTATGAGTATTTTGTGCTGACGAAATATTGTAGTAAACTGGTATATAAAATCTGAGTAGTGGGAATTTGGGAGAACAATACGCTAACTACTTCGTAATAAGTCATTCGTGGTCTTTTCAGAGGCTGTACATGACCTTGCACACTTTATTTTTGTAAAGTTCATAAACTAGTACTTGACTGCGATCCCACCTGATGGTAAGTAGTAGTGCAGTCTTTGATGGTGAGGCGCACTAGTTTATTAAGAGCCTATTCACTCTAGCCTTGAAGACAACTAAATTATAATAGGACGGGAAGACCGCAGCAGGCAAATTAACCGTTTCCTTTTCCCAAAAGCAGGAAAATATTATTTTATTTTCTTTTTTAATAATAAAGAAAACATCTTCCTGTATACTCGTAAATGTTTTCATTCGAAAAAACTGAAAAACCCTAATTTAGAACAAGATTCTATTGTTTATCATAACAAACCATTTTTTTTTAATGTTTTCCGCTTGGATACTAAGTCCTTTAACCTATGTCTTCGACATGATTAGTTCACTTGTTTACCATTAGAATAAGGATGTACACTTTCTATTGTTTTTGTAGTATTTGGCCGCAAAAGTATCGAGTCAACCTTCTCAGCAAACTTCGCTGAGGTAGTCAACACTACAATAAAATTCTCAACTCCATTTTACCGAGATCGCGCCTATTTCAATGATTCCACATATTGTCCAGTTGTGCAGACACCTAAGATACAAAACTAAATCAATTTTACATCACAATGTCCACGAGGAATCAATTTGCGAATAATTCAACACTGAACTTCACTCGAAAAATGTCTACCAAAAAAAAACTCAACTTTATTGAATATCAAAACGAACAAGTTCTTTTTTTTAATATTATTAAACCTTCATTCGTTTTTTAAACTTCTCAAATTATTCTTGGCACAATAAAACCCAGCATCACTTAGTTTTAGGATTTGAAAAACGAACAATGCATCGAAAATCCGTACCCTATCATGTCATTGTCTGTGACCTTAGTTTAGAGTGAGGTTTCACTAACAGCGTGATAATATTTGCGTTTTTTTTTTGTTTGAGATGAAATAATACCTATAATACAAATTTTATTATATTAAAAACCTGGAATGAAAGGTTATTAAATTAAATTATAAATCACTTAGCGCATTTTATGTACAAAAAAGACAAATATTTTCGTAAATCTTTTTTTGTTCCATTGTTTAGGCTTTTTCATAGATAAACTCTAAAGTTAAATGATAGGATTTATTCTATCTAGTAGTATAAAATGTTAGATTATTAATAATAATCATTCACAAGAATGTTACAATTAAAAACCAATAGTAATGATAGTAAAACGCGTAAATATTGGCTGTAAGCCAGGAAGAGTAAATTCTTTTGTCATCTATAATCAGTTTATTTCCAGTTAAAATCGGATTTCGCCACATTCTAGATGAATGAATCGGCCGTAAGCATATGACGATTAAAGTTAACTGGCAAAAGGCCCAGAAAAAATACGTGATGAGTTACGCTCTTGTATTAATTTTTTTTTTTTTATGACGTGACGATTGGCAGATAAGTTGTTCAGTTACTTTGCAAAGTGCACACTGATCACGAAATTAGTGTGAACTTAGTTTGCGGGATGGTACCATGGCCCTGGAACGCAAAGGGCCACTCTTGAAAACTTGTTAATTCAGTAAAAGTCTGACACACCCTCTCGCTTCTTCCAGAGCGGGAGAAGTCATTAATGATTTTCTACCTTAAAAAAAGCAGTATGAACTTGTTGATGAGATTCAATATTTACTGAAATGACAAAAGACTGCAACTCATCAAACCATTAAGAAGATGATTTATTCCTGTATTGATATAAGCCACTAGGTCCATCCACTTGAGCAATAGCCCCACCTCTTTTTCGCAAGCCATTCTAACCGCTGCAACTGGGACCCCAACCTTATGATTGTTCGCCGTTTCCCACGGCCGAGTTGGTCAGTGTGGACGAAGGTCGTCCGACCTTGGATTTTTGTCTGCAGTCGGGATGTAGCTCACTGTGCGATTTGGGGTACTCACTTACTCGTATTGTTGGGAAACCTGTTTTGTCGTCTAGCTAGCGTGTGAAACTTGATTGCAAGGAAGTTCGTTTTGTGTTATTATGTTTAACATTTATACAACGTAAAACTAGAGGCCAGTTTAAAGTGAAAAATATAATATTTATTTTGTAATTTTGACGTCGAATTTTGTGCAGTTTTACCATAATGTACTTATTTAAACTTTTTCCGCTTTATTCCAAAACGCGATCTAAGTGTAAGTGTCGTTTAAAACGCGTTTTGGGGCGGTTAAAAATGACTATTATAAGGCGGATAAGGCGGTTAAAAATGACTATTATCACTAGTAGCTAATCCAGTTTCTCTTTGAAATAGAGAGAGGAAATTAATATACGCAAGTATTTCTTAAGACATTAACAGTTGTTAGTCTCTTCTCTATTCCCAACGCGTGCGCAAGCGCCGCCAGCCATAGTTACGAGGAAAACATACTAAGATCGAAATATTTCACTATAATCAGCCATTTTTATTCTGCACAACTGGTTCTGGCGTCTAATGGAGCGTGGTTTGCAAAAAATCTAGATTAAAGTCACTATTGTATTACGCTAGAGATTGCGCGCGGCGCTGTTTGTGAAATTGCTTTGACGTACCCAATTATTATTGCGAATTGCGAAATATTACGATTACTAGTTAGATAAATAACTTATGTAATATTACAAGCCTTTATTTTGTGGTTTTATTTTAAGATGCCTATGATTTTAATGGATTTCAAAAGTTACGTCTGTTTTTCTGAAGTGACTTGAAAAACGGTGACAAATCACAAGGTTTGAACAATCGATTATTTAAAAAATAAAAACGGGCAAAGAAATAAAGAGAACAGCTTTGTGCACATGCTGTTTTCATTTTGTTCAATTTACAATGTTATGTAGACTGTGAAATTGTGGCAGATTAAATAGTATTTCGAAGTATTGAGTTGTTGTATTACAAGGTCGCCTTGCAGTCGGTCGATAACCTTACAATCTTAGCTGTGGTTTAAAGAAGAAAATGTCGTCTAAGATCAATAAATATGCTTAATTTACTGTAGTTTTTTATAACCCTGCGGCAGACAAAATCTTATTTAGTTCGCATATTTATTGCCCGAAGCTAAGGACTGGAATTCTCTGCCATCTGTGATAGTCGGATATATACGACAAGCAATCACGCGTTTTTTTTTCCAGGGTCGCACATCCACGACCAAATACTCCACGTTGAGCCGTTTGACGATGGAGGCACTAAATCCTCGCTGGTTTACTTAGAAGTGACCAGCTGACTTCTGAATTTACCCTATACCCTAACCTCTTGCTTCGAGTGTTTTCGTGTCATATTCGCAGGGTTGTGTGTCCATCTCGTTTAGCTCTTCAACCCTCATAGGTGACAGAAGAGATATCAAGATAGGGTATTTGGTCGTGAATAAAAACGTTAGAATGTCGGATATTTCCGACATAAGTGGTTAAGATATGAATTGATACCTTACAATGATTCGAGTCGACGAATTGGATGTAATTGTAATTATTCGTAATTGCAATTTATCGATACTTCGGTATCGTTAACATCTTGAAATAAATCGAAAGAAATTAAACGGAACCGTTAAAACCTTTAACAGTTTTGCTCAATACCAAACGGGTTTTCACTTATATAGCTAGCAGTACCTCGCGGCTTCGACAGCGTTTTTGGTTATTACTACTCCGCTCCTATTGATGGCAGGGTGATGTTATATCGTCGCCCTCCTCGCTAACTGTCCTATCTCACAAACCGACGTATCTGCACTGATATTACCTACCTGTTCATAACATTATTTCGAATAAAATCTCTCTAATCACTGTATCTGTGTCGTTTACCGTTTAGAAGATAATCACATATTTTGTTTTGCGTAAGTGCAAAATGAGGGTTAAAAAATATCCTCACTACCTTCGTACCTTAGGACTTTAGGGTCACTACTAACATAAAGAATAAGCCAAGAGCAATATAAAACACTTATTAATTCATTAATAAAGCTACAGCTAACTCAACTACAGAAACATGATTGTAACGTCCTACCCAAAAACGGTTGCCCCGGAAAAATATCAATGAGTAGTTAGGACAGTTTAGCAGGGAGGGTGACGATATAGCCTATATTATAGCCTTCCTCGATAAATAGGCTATCGAATACTTAAAGAATTTTTCAATTCGAACTAGTAACTCTTCAGCTTTATGAACCTGAAGACACGAGACACTACAAAGATGAGAGGTTTTTACGTATTAGAGAGTAGCTTTTGCCTGCGGCTTCGCCCGCATACTTGCATAAAATATAGCCTATGGCACTCAGGAGTAAAAGAGCTTTCTAGCGGTGAAAAAATTTTCGCAATCGGACTTTCAGAGATTACCTCCTACAAACAATAATATAAGTGTAGATAAGTATAAGTATAGATTATAATCTCTATGTGAAAATCTCGTGTCTGTGACACGTGTGTTTGTTTTCACACACCTCAGAAGCGGTTTGACCGATTTTTATGAAAATTTTTGTGTTAATTTGGTAGGTTAGAGTAGATTTTTTACACTCCTGCTCCGACCCCTTTTTATTACCCGACTGCAAGAAGGGTTATGTTTTTCGCGCGTATCTTGTATGTATGTAATATTCTTTATTACCTCATATCTTCCAAACCGCTGAACAGATTTTTATAATTAACATATCGTTAGATTCGTCTTGATAACCCAAGGGTTCCTAAATAGGTGGCGTTAAAAAAAACAACATATCGACTGTGAGATGCTATATGTTAAGAGTAAATTTTTTTTTTTTTAAATCTGCAATATGGGTGTCAAATTAAAGAGCTTTTCATGAGGATTTCAAAATGGTATGTCATGACCATATTAAAAAAAAAACCGGCCAAGGGCGAGTCGGACTCGCCCATGAAGGGTTCCGTAGCAGCAAGTAACATAATATAAAAGTTCTTGTAGTTCGATGTAACTTTGAACGATGTTTTAATAATAGTGTATTTTTTTTAGTTTTATCATTCTCTTATTTTAGAAGTTAGAGGGGGGGGGGGGACAGACATTTTACCACTTTGGAAGTGTCTCTCGCGCAAACTATTCAGTTTAGAAAAAAGTGATATTAGAAACCTCAATATCATTTTTGAAGACCTATCCATAGATACCCCACACGTATGGGTTCGATGAAAAAAAAATTTTGAGTTTCAGTTCTAAGTATGGGGACCTCCAAAATTTATTGCTTTTTTTCTATTTTTGTATGAATATCTTAATGCGGTTCACAGATTACATCTACTTACAAAGTTTCAACAGTATAGCTCTTATAGTTTCGGAAAAAAGTGGCTGTGACATACGGACGGACAGACAGACAGACAGACAGACAGACATGACGAATCTATAAGGGTTCCGTTTTTTGCCATTTGGCTACGGAACCCTAAAAAGGACAACAGGAAATCTATGTTATTTATTTTGTACTGAGGCGAATGCCTAGGTCGGTTTTTGAACTTTATAGTGATTTTACGTCTAAAATATAGTGAATAAATAGTGATATTATAAAAAAAAATAATTAAAAAAATAAAAAAACCCGACTGCGTAAAAAAATACTTTAAATAAAAACTGAAAAGAAAAATAAACAAGTTCAGTCCACAATTCAGCAACAGTCGGGACCCATTAAAATAATCTAGACTAAATTCTATCTAATGTGGGTATTTTTTTTTTCTTTAATAATTTATATGGTAGTAAAACATTCGTCGAGTCAGAGTTAAATAGAATAAACTTTATTGCACACCAAAAAAGTAATACAACTTATACATAAACTTAAAATCTATTGGTTCAATGGCGGTCTTATCGCTGACAGCGATATCTACCAGACAACCTTAAGATGGATCGAAAGGATTAAAATAATACACAGGGTTTTTTTATTAGATGGGAAAATCATCCAATTACATCTCCCGCTCTTGGGCGGGGCGACAGGGTATAATTGCCAAAACGGATCTTGAGCGCTCGGAGTCGATCCCCCGCTTTGTGCATTCCATACATTGGCGAGCCAATCGTCTTCGTTGTTAGATACATGCAGCAACGCAGGGAACGAATCAGGAGTGACACTCCTCGCCCCCGCGTCTCACTTCGCAACACTAAAGAGACCGAATATTTGACTTCTGCACAACTTGAAGCCAGCGCTCAAGATCCGTGACGGCATTTGTATGTCATATACTGACTAAAAACCCACTCCTGTTACTTCGTTGCCTTTCATACCAGGGTCGAGTTTATCTTTCAGAAACAAACCCTTAGCCCCAGTAGGCTTCGACCCTGCGGTACAACACAGGGGCTAGTCGGCGGTGTGGCTACTACAGGTCGCGCGAAGAATTAAGATCGCTCGGCAAAAGTGGAAGGGGCATGCGCAGTATTCAATTCTAAGGTCTATTTGGCGAGGAGCGGGCGGGTGTGTGCCGACGGCGACACATCATTGGTAGATCAGTCGCTCTTCAATTCCCGCGTTGCGTTCTCGCGTCTCATTGGATACTGTTGTGCTTGGGTACTGTTGCGTACAGCTTGTGTTATCGTATTAGTAATACATAGTGGTAAAATAAAATTGGTTAAAAATAAAGTTTTAAAACGACAAGCCAGAAAAATGGTTTACGACGTGAATTGTTACGCTAAGAAAGAAACTAACGGAATTATTTATTTTAATTTTAATTATAAAAAATTTAATGTTTCTGAATTTACCTACTTCCAAGATAAATTACAAGCAAAAACTAGTGTTATTATAAGTTATGTTATTAAGGTTCAAACATACGAAACTAAAAATAAAATCATTACACACTAAGAATTTCTGTGCGCAATTGTACACATGCGCCGATTGCCCCCACTACTTTCACCGAGCGATCTTAATTCACCGCGCGACCTGTAGCTAGTATTTATAAATATTTTCCCCACATAAAGTTAAAAACTGCGCAGTACTTAAATAAAAGATTGTATATAAGCTATATATTAATGTTTTTCGGTTGTGTGAGATGACAAATTAGCGCTTTTCGGTCTTATGAAGGCCGATGGTGAATCGAGATTAATTTGATTGAGGCTGAGTTCTTGATTTATTAAAGAATCGTTTTGTTTATCATGATTACGTGTTAAAGATGATGAGATTCTTTATTTAACCGATTTATATAATAACTAGCGTTTGCCTGCAGCTTCGCCTGCGTATACAAAATATAGCCTATGTGACTCAGAAATACAGCCGCTTTCTTTGGGTGAATTTTAGCATTTGGACCAGTGCTTTGAGAGATTACCTCCTACAAACAAAAAAACAAAAAATAAAAAAAAGACGTGTGGCACTCGGGGACTGCCGCGATAAAGCTATTGCATAGCATTTTTATCAACTTTTGCAATTATAATTATTTATTTATTTTATTTATGCAGTATATTTTTTCCTTTGTTTTTTTTTTTCTTTGATATTAATTGAAGTTATACTTTCGCACATTGAATTGAATTTTGATTGATTGTTCACCCATTTGTTTTGTTATCGGTCCCCACGCTCAAAAAACAAATGAGTGGGGGGTGTTAGGTTATTTTCGTTACGCAATTTCTGGATTCGGATTTACCTCTATGTCTAAATCTATACTTATATTATAAAGAGGTAAAATGTGTAAGTTTGTATGTAGGGGGTAATCTCTGGAACTACTGGTCCGATTGCGAAAATTTTTTCACCGTTAGAAAGCTGCTTTATTCCTGAGTGACATAGGCTATATTTTATGTATGCGGGCGAAGCCGCGGGAAAAAGCTAGTTTATAATATTATTTTATATTATTAATGTATAGGCGAGTTCTTAGTCTTAGTATGTATGTTTGTGAATATCTTGAGAACCGCTAGGCATTACTTCTGTATCGTGGGTGCGTTCACAAACATGTAATACCCAAGACCCTTGACCCGAAACAACTATCTGTAGGCCATACAAATATTTGATTCGTGCGGGAATTGAACTCGCGACTCACAGCGCATCAGCCAATCGCTACACCACTGTGCCTAGCTTGCCGTCAATACCATGTTTGTATACAATATGAGTTTTATTATATGCGACATCCGATACACGTGTCTAGTATTTTTATGTAAAGAATCTATGTACAAAATTTCATAACTGTATCATGAAAAATCACTAAGTTATAAGCTTGTTATGTCAGCAAAAATACATAGTCACCGAGCCATCCAGGCCACTGAGGGGTTGTTATGCATTGCATCCATCTGTTAGCTGGCTCCTAATACCCACTGTGTTCTGCCGTGGCCTGTGTTGTACTTAATGTCGGTGACCAACTTGCGACCTTTTAAATATTTTTGGGAAAAAATATAATATGATGTAAAAACTATTGGAATCCATTCAGTTACTCATTCTGAACAAACTCTATTAAGGTTTTGCAAAAACTAAACTTAATGTATACAACATTATTATTTTAGTAATGCGAAAAGATTTTTTTAATTTTGTCGAAACGTGTAGTATTAATTAAACTGATATTGAATATTTTAATCGCCAAAATATTATTTAAATTGTTCATAATTTTATTTTAATTTGTATTTTTATTTTGCGGCCGTGACACTGATCGGTTTCAAAATAATAAATTTACATCAAATAAAATAATAATGCTTTAATTATTCAAGCTTACCGTATAATTATTACCTGGTAGCTTTTTAATGTAATACAACTATTATTTAAATGGTCCTTGTTATTTCTAATATTTTAAATGTCTTATAATTTGTTAATTATTTTTTAGTATTAGAATCATTAAACATTACAAATGGTCCATTCGATTTTGTTAATAGGTCATTAACTTAAGTTAGTGGTTCTTAAAAACCTAGTCAAGTGCCAGTCGGACACGCACACGAAAGGTTCTGTACCTGGCATGTACCAGAACCTTTCGTGTAATTGGCAATAGAAATACACATTCTGTGTAAACTTCAACTCTTTGCCTTACGGTTTTTGGGATACAATCCGTTGACAGACGGACGGACGGAAAACGGAGGTTTAGTAATTAGGTCCCGTTGGTACGCTTCGGGTAAGGAACGCCAAAAAACTCGTCAAAAATTGCGGTCGGAACACAGACACACTTTACTTCATCAAATGAAGTTGTCTACCTAAGTTCTTTACATATATCGTTGCACAGTCACATTACTTTTTTGTTCAGGGTCGTCCAAATTACCTAAATCCTCGTTCTCATGGTAAAAACCTATATTAAAACACCTCCAAAAGAACGTGTGAGTCATTATTTGTGTGTGGCAACACAGACCTCGTGAAACGAATGTAAATCATCCGTACCTTTTGTTTCCACAGGCCGTTCCAGTTCTATTTACACAAATGTGTAAGAAGCCTTATGTGAAAAACCGAACACAAGTGAATTATACTTTACCGATAACATATCCGAACGAATTTTAAAATTTAAAAACGTAACCAAGCATTCCAAATATAAAATAAAAGAAAAAAAACTAACGTTTAATTTAGTGTTGCCATATTAACATTAACAAGCTTTTTTTTTAACTCGATAAGGCAGACATTTAAGTGAGTAATAACAGAAAAAAAAATCGTGTCAAGATCAACGGGTGTATGTCAAGGGGTTTGTGCAACTTTCCTTTTGTAGAACGAGAGAACTGGATGACATCGATCGTGATAAAATAGTGGTGAATCGTTTAAATACGACCTCTGTTGCCTTACACGGGCTTATTGTGGCTGGATTTTGGCGAATCCTTTCATAATAACTCGCAAAGTAAGCAGTGTTGCTACAACAAAAAAAAAGTGCTCACTAAAAATAAATAACAAAACAGTGAAACGTAACCTTAAATCAAAATCAAGTGAAATGAAAAGTGTGTGTGCGTGAAAATGTCAACTCAAGCGTATTACAAGGAGCGACTGGGTTTCGACCCTCAAGAAGCGATTCAAGATGGCGTCAACGGCGGCGCGGCCTATTACGAAGGGCCTCATCCATCGAAACGACACAGAGGTGAACACTCGGAGGCCCATGATCAAGTTTATGAAGAAAACTTGACGAAATTCAAAGGTACAACGTGTTGGGGTTTCTTTATTCAGCAGTCAGGTTCGTGGTGGTGGGTTATAGAGAATGCGCGTGCCACTGTGTGCAGTCCAGTCAGTCACAATCATATAACTAAAGCGGGAACTACACTAGACCGCCGCACACGTGGGCCACGCCTGATTTGTACGTAGAGTTGCGTCACGTGGCGTGGATCTAATGTACTCGTAGCTTTACAAGTCTACCCTCATTATAAAATGTATGGAGACCGGCGTGCCCAGATCGGTGTATGTGGCAGACGTGTGCCTAGTGTAGTTCTGCCTTAAACGTGGAAGGGTAAATTTATAATATTTGGAAGTCTTCTCAAAGGCTCATTTGCACTTTGTAGAACTGCAGAATTATTCGAAGAGCAACCGCGGTCGAGGCCCTGGTACAGGAAGGGCCACTGAAGGAACACTTGCGATTTTTAGCCGACAAAAGTCTTTCAGTTTCCTTTTTAGAAATTCTCCTGTGGTCTTAGCGGGCCCTGCTGGATCCCTACGGTTTGCTGACAGCTCTTAGAGACGTGCGTGGAACTCTAGGGCTAGACTAAGGCTAGGTCCTTATCGGATAGGCGGACGGCAAGCTACCCATTGCTCGTCGTCCGCAAGCCCTTGCCCTTCGATGGCCGTAGATCGCTCTGCGACTTAGACTTCATCAGATATTATTTTTGCCCTTCTAAGAACTCATGACTTCCCTGGTGTTGTTTTGGAATGTTTGTCTTTAATAAACACTGGTTTGTTTAGCAACGGCCACGTTTTAACATTCTTCGCGCATTCTTTTAAACTGTATATTTACAGGGTTGCCATCCTTCCGCTAATAACCAATTTTTTTTTAAAGAGTAACCTAGTTTATTGCCGGTTCTTCTCCATAGGAAACGACCAATTTGGAACCGAGCACTAGCTTATGACGTAGTGCCCATGTAGGCCTATGTGAAAAAAAAAACACATTGATTTTTTTAAAATTTTTAACACCATAGACGAATTGCAAAAGTGATGAAATTAGCAGTTGATCTAGAAATTGAAGATATTTGTTCTTTTTCAAGTTGTTACATGCCAATTTGACAAAGTTTCTTGATTTGTACAGAAACTCTTCTAATTCAAATTCAGAAGTGTTTTCAAGCTGTCAAATTTTACCCTAAATTAAAGATTATTAATTACTTATCTTTAAACTTTAAACTCAGTATTTTCCCTTTTTTTAATTTGAAGTTGGCTGTTGCTTTACTAAGTTCGTTTAAAGCCAGTTTTAATACAAAATTAAATTCATATAACTTGTTTTAACCTTTTTTATAATTCTTATTTGTTGTTGTGTTACCTTGTTTATTAATATTCATATGACTTAACGACTTTTTAGATTTATAGTTCGAATTGTCGTTTTTTTTTCTTCTTTTTTTTTTACTAATCTTATTTGTGTTGTTTTGGCATGTCTGTTCGTAAATCTAGCTAGATGTCAAAAAATAATGATCTGATTTCGATGTGGGTTTTTTACTAATAGACCGATTTGTGTTTCTTAATTATGACGTTTCATATAAATCATTTTTTGTAACGTGGGACCGTGATGGCATTTTAAATCATTTACATTTAAGCGCCACATTGTTTAGATCTTTAAGTACTTAGAGTTTTTTTTATAATTTAGGTGTCTTCAAGGCTAGAGTGAATAGGCTCATAATAAACTAGTGCGCCTCACCATCAACTATTGCATCACTGCTTACCATCAGGTGAGATCGCAGTCGAGCACTAGTATATATTATTTTAAAAAAAATGACATTGACAGAAGGCGCCACTGGCGGACGTCCTCGTTTTTCTACTTATGTACTTTACTTTATTAATGTTTATTTTTTATATGGAAAAATCCCATTAGCAGGAAATAAAAATTCCTGATTAAAGAATATTAAGCGAAATATTATTTGTAGAAATTGTATTAAAAAATATGATTTCAAACACGCGTTAAAAGATCCGAGTAGCTATAGCCAGATATTAGCTATTAATTCATTAAACCCCAAGCGAACGCAGGCGTTCGCGCACCTATTGTCTTTCAATTGTGTCTGTAATTTCCAAGATTGAAAGGTTAATCATATTTTCGTCAATATGATGACCACATTCTATCATTAAACTAGCCCGCGTGAAGTAAGTTACTTCATACCAAATTTCAACCACCGTTGAATCCAATTGGGGGATGAATTTTGGAAAATCCTCTCTTAGTGCTTTTTTTTTATGGTGGGAAAAATCATCCAATGACAACCCCCGCTCTTGGGCGGAGCGGGAGATAGTGTCAGACTCTTACTGACTAAAAGCCCACCTGTTCCTTCTAGCCTTCATACCGGGGCTCGAGCTCCCTTTCGGATAACCCTGGCCCCAGTAGGCTTCGACCCGGCTGGGCCCCTGCTGTTGCTGACAACTCCTTGAGTCGCGCGGGAACAGTGCGCGTCGTCGACGACTTGGGCTTGGTCCGGACAGTTACCGGACGGCCGGACAGCGAGCTACCCTTTGCTCACTGTCCCCAAGCCCGCGCCTACGGTGACCGGAAATCGGGATCGGAATCCCGGCGGCGGCGGCGCGAGCGCCGTTGCCTGATGCGGTCGGTCTCCTCCTTTGCAAGCATTAATGCTTCGCGGAAGTCGGCGACCGCTTGCCACTCCTCGCTCCGGACCATGGCCTCAACCAAGGCCCGGCGCGAGATGTCTCCGCCGCCGATCGCCCCCACGCGTGCACGGCGATGCTCTGCCCAAGCAGGGCACACCTCGACTGTGTGCTCCACCGTGTCCTCCGGGCATTCCGCACAGTGGCGACACCCGGGCGTCACTTCCGCACGAATCCGGTGCAGGAACCTCCCGAACGTGCCATGTCCGGTGAGGACCTGCGTCATACGGAAGGTAAGGACGCTGTGAGGTCTTTCCAGCCACATCCTCTCATAGTGCTCGTCTAGCCTACGCCATAAATGAAACCTTGTGCAAAATTTCACGCTCTTAGTGCCAGTAGTTTCGGCTGTGCATTGATATGTCAGTCAGTAAGTTTCTACTTTTATAATATAACTAGCTTTTGCCCGCGCGGCTTCGCTCCCGCTCTTCCCTACTTCAGCCTACTATACCCTACTCTACCCTACCCTACCCTACTCTACCCTACTCTACCCTACCTTACTCTACTCTACTCTATTCTACCCGACTCTACTCTACTCTACTCTACTCTACTCTACCCTACTCTACCCTACTCTACCCTACTCTACCCTACTCTACCCTACCCTACTCTACTCTACCCTACTCTACCCTACTCTACTCTACCTTACTCTACTCTACCCTACCCTACTTTTCTCTACTCTACCCTACTCTACCCTACTCTACTCTAATAAACCTCATGGAGCCCGAGACCTTTCCAACGAATGCAAAACCGTGGAAATCGGTTCGTGCGTTCTGGAGTCATAGCGTCTGGAAGGAAAACCCGACTTATTTTTATATAGTAGATAAGATTTAAGGCCAGAATTTCTGGTTATCTCTACACAGTGACTAAGAAGGCTTTCAGCTCAGACAGCCGGATACAGCCCTTCACAAACAGGATTATAATTACAACGTTGATGAGCAAACCTCTTCAGCATCAAATATGTAGATTACAGCATTATCTCACGCATCGGTGCCTTTCAAGAATCTCTGAAGGAGGTTTAACTTCAGTAGACGGTTACTTCATGAATATAGTAATTATGTATTTAAAAATGTACATTCACTTTCAAGCTATACTTTCTTTGACTACACTGGCCTTCAAAACATAAAAGCATAATATAGCATCATCAGCCTTTTTAATGTTCCCACTGTTTGGACTCAGGCCTCCTCTCTAGGAGAGGGAATGGACCGTAATACACCACGCGGGCCCAGTGCGGTTTGGTGAATATCACGTCTTCGAATTTTTGGTTCTAGGACATGGTTTCTTCATGATGTTTTTCTTAACAGTTTTGAGAACTGTGGTGATGTAATAAATTACACTAGTGCAGAAAACAGTCTATTGCGTGACTACAAGCGGTGGGATAACAGCGAGATTTCGAGTATTGAAAAACCCTTTGCGTTTGTCAAAAAAACGACAATAGACGAACGAAGCACAGTCATGCATGAACCAAACGCTCGAAGTGCACTCGTTCGAGGTTTGTAAATCAGTCCAAGGTATACGAATTTGTACTCGACTCTTGCTCCGGTCGTGCTCGATTCCTTTAGCGTATACCCTCCTTAACAACCCTGGGGTGACCTCGAGAGGCTAGTCAGGACACTCAAACTACCTCCTACCACCCTCAGGGCCCCGCAACAGACCTTGATGGAAGAATGGGAAAATATTCCCCAATATAGCCATTGTACCCTCGTCTTCAGTATGCCAAACCGGCTCGAAGCTGTAATCGGAGCTCGAAGAGGCAATACCAGTTATTAAAATGTAAATAAGGTGTAAAACATACCTACGTGTAAATGTTGTTTGAGTCTTTTGCCAGTATTTTAAAAACATGAAGTGTGTAAGAAAAAGGAAGACGTACAGACACAGAAAAGTTGAAAGAGGTTAGAAAGGAAATACTTTCCGATTTGTACTACAACGAGTGTCGCCGCTTGTCTTCCACCCTTTAACTCCACTACAGGCAATAAACCAATACGAACGCGCATTACGCAACTAACAGACCACGCACACTTAGATCGCAAGTTTGCTATTGGTTGTGTCAATTATGAGCATGATCAGATTTTGAGGCCGCATGCCCCGCCCACAAGGCCAATCTAACCTCTTTTTTGTGCGTACAGACGTAATGCAGGTGATGGAGGAGGACAGTTCTTTACCGTTGATCTCAAAACCGTATTTTTTATTCTAAACTAAAATCCACATTCACTTTCATACAAAACTCTCGCCTCCTCAAATGTTATTCAAAGTAAACGGATACATAATAATACTTAACATAAGTAACTGTCGGTGACTGTAACATTCCTAACTCCCACGATCATTTCGTAAACCATTGACTCATTGGGACCTCCGATTTGAAAGTCTTGCAATCGAAATGTATTCATGAAATTCAGAATTACGATTAATTACATTACAGTCAAGCACTAATTTAAATCAGACTAGCTTTTGCCCGCGCTCTACCTTACTCTACCCTATTTTTTTTTCCTTAAGAACCTTCCCCTCATAATAACGAACACAACAAAAAAAGAATTAGCGAAATCGGTCCAGCCGTTCACGCGTGATGGCGTGACCAAGGAAATAGGGATTTATTTTTATATATATAGATATTACGTCACGTCTTACAAATCAGCAACTTTTTCCAACTATCTTTGGGTCGGCTTCCAGTCTATCAGACCTCCACTACCCAGTTACTGGGCAACACTCCTTGGATAGACTGACGGCCAGACTTTCTTTCATCTGACTATTTGTAACGTCTATCAAAGATCTAAAGGGCATATTACACCACTCGATATTCAGACAGTCTTGTCGATGTCGCGTAGTGTATTAGGGGTCAGAGTGTCAGACTGTCTTACTCGGAATGAAAAATAAGACGCTTTACGAGGTGTCAGTAATGTGCTAGATAAACTCAAAAAATGAAAACTTACATTGCCACACTATCAGACTCTAACTGGCTTCGTCAATTTTGCCGAAATCTTATTGAGGCACGTGTAACACAACGCGCTGTGACCAAGGTTTGGACCTTACCGGCTAGCTTCACCCACGCCAACGGTGACCAAGAATCGTTCTGCGACTCCCGACGGGGTCAGGGCTTAGGGCTGGTCTCCAGCTCACAATTTAGACCGCTTCCTTTGCTCGCATTACTGCTTCGCAAAAGGAGAGGAGTCCCATAGCCCTGGCAGGCGGGTAAGGCACTAAAAAGTGATTCGATTAAGTATTTGATTGACCTTAAACCGTTGTAGTTCTTCTTAGTTTTTTTAAGTGAGTAGGTTTTCTAATTCTCGAGCAATTTAAAGGTGTTTATTTTAAGCAGCTTAGGTGCTTAACTGATTAATTAATGTAGGTGTAGCTACAATGTAAACTTGTTTTTATTTAATTAATGGTTAATCTTATTCTTACTACTTAATGTTGTTTTTCGTAGGATGTTTTTCGTAGGTTGAAATGCTGGGTTTGTGAGATCATCCACATTAGGCTGCGAGGTTGTTTGAAAGAGTTACCCTGGAACTAGATTAAAAAGAAAAAAAAAGATAAAAAGAAAAACAATATCTTTTTACATACAATTGCCGAAATGGATCTTGAGCGCTCGGCGTCAGAGTGGGGATCGCTTTGCGCATTCCATACATAGGCGAGCCAATCGTCTTCGTTGTTAGATACATGCAGTAACGCAGGGAACGAATCAGGAGTGACGTCTTTGACGCGATGGCGCGGCGAGCCAATCACTGACACTCCCCGCCCCCGCGTCTCACTTCGTGCCACTAAAGAGACCGAATATTTGACTTCAAGCCAGCGTTCAAGATCCGTGACGGCAATTGTAACTATCTATGCACAACACAACACAGGAATCGAACCCGCGATCGAACCGCTAAACCGACCGTGTTTTCAATCACATCAGTTGTGTAATGACTCTTCTCAATGGTAAAGTTAAAACAATAAATATAAAATCATTTATTGACAAAAACATATCAGTACAGATATCAGGAACGAGATAACAGTTATCTACTGATTACGATATCTTATCTCTATGTGTACTAAACAAAGACAGCGTAACATAGTATTATACTACATATACATATAGGTTCCGTATGGTGTCCGGACGTAAAGAATAACACCATCTCATTTCTTCCCGTAAGAGGTGACTAAGGGACATTTTGAGACCGTGCGCACTGTTAAGCACCTTAGGTCACCGCGTGGTGGCGGGTAAACCACCAGCAACAGCATTCCCAAGGAGCGTTAGTGTCAGGCAGGCGGCCGACTGTAAAATATTTGCCAAATCCCCTAGCAACATATTTGGAACATATAGGTAGGTAGAGTCTGTCTAATAAGTTAAACGACTTGGGTGATTATCAGGATTTAATGAAATCTGATGTAGTCAACACGGGTTCAATAATCAAGGTTGATTAAGAGATAGAGATCATTGTTTACTAACAGAAGAACCTTATGAAAAGTATCGAATATAAGTATTTTTTAATTGATTAAATATTATACAAAATTTCCAAGTCGGTTGACTTATTAGACAGACTATACCAGTTATTTGCGCGTTCATTAAAGTTGAGATTGTGCTCACGGAAAATTAAGCTAGAACTACACTGCGAACACGTATGTCACACACGGCGATCTGGGCGCGTCGGTCTCCATACATTTTATATGGAAACTAGATTTTACAAGCTTTTATTTAGTTTCACCTGTCCCGATGTTTGTCTGTAATCATCATCATCATCTTCCTGCCCTTGTCCCGTTTCATTTGGGGTCGACGAAACACGTTTTTATCTTCCATTCTGTCCTGTCACTCGTCACGCTATCACTAACTCCCTTTTCTTTCATATCACTTCTCACACAATCCATCCATCTTTTCTTTGGCCTCACTCTCCCTCTCCATCCAGTTTGTCTGTAATTAAATCTTATAAATCAAATTTGACCCACTTCCCGGTTACCGATTGAGCTGAAATTTTGCATGCATGTGTAACTCAGGTGACAATGCAAGATTATTATGGACATGGAGCTGATCTGAACCAGAAATGGAACCGGAAGGTGGAGCTTGGTAGTTAAACGTCACAACCCCATCGAGTTTGGGCTCGTATGATTCGTCTTGACGAGTATTCATTATATAGGTATACTGAGCTTTATAAGCTTGCTATGAATTAAATATTTTTATTTAAAGATTGTTACACTTGATCCACGCCGCGCGATACCACGCGACGTCGTTCTTCGTACAAATCAGGCGTGTTACACGTGTGCGTCGCGGCGTCGGTCTAATGTAGTTCTAGCTTTACATAGGTTTTCTTAAGGACGCGTGAGCAAGATTCACTCGCTCGAATTTAGGTATCTTAGTCGCAATACATCGACCTTACGCGCACGCACACATAGAGCCCATTGTTCGTTCAAATTTATACTTTAACCGAACATGTCTTGATATTTGAGGTATTATTTTATTTTTCTTAGTAAGTATTAATTGAGTCAAGCTTGTTTGATTTTTAGTATCAGTATTACTATATGGCAATATGTAATTGCCTGCTTATCCAGTTTCGAGTACTACTCGTATAGCAAAAATAAGTAGTTGCCATATCGTTACGGGTAATAACGACCAATTTCTTTGTAAACCTACGATTATTTCCCAGGCTTATTTCTTTAAAAATATTATATTTAACAAAATCAAATGGGTATTTGAGATTAATTTTATCAGACAATTAGGTACAACGCACAACCCCTCTCCGACATGAATTAAATCTTCAAACTCAATAAATACTCGTACGATGTCTGAAGCAAGTAGTTATTTCCAATTTAATATTCGATCTAATCGTAAAATACAGTTAAAACTATGAATACTTATGTATTTTTAACCGACTTCTAAAAAAGGAGGAGGTTCTCAATTTGGATGATTGAATTTTTTAGGGTTCCGTAGTCAACTAGGAACCCTTATAGTTTCGCCATGTCTGTCTGTCCGTCTGTCTGTCTGTCTGTCTGTCTGTCCGTCCTCGCTTAATCTCGGTGACCGTTAGCACTAGAAAGCTGAAATTTGGTAACAACATGTATATCAATCACGCCGACAAAGTGGTAAAATAAAAATTGGAAAAAAATGTTTTATTAGGGTAGCTCCCCTATATGTAAAGTGGGAAGTGATTTTTTTTTTTAATTTCAACCCTAACGTGTGATATATCGTTGGATAGGTATTTAAAAATGAATAGGGGTTTACTAATATCATTTTTTGATAATGTCAATAATTTCGGAAATAATCGCTCCAAAAGTAAAAAACAATGTGTCCCCCCCCCCCTCTAACTTTTGAACCATAAGTTTTGAAAATATAAAAAAAATCTGAAAAGTAGAACTTTGTAAGGACTTTCTAGGAAAATTATTTTGAACTTGATGGAAAGAACAGTTTTTGTACAAAAAAGACAAAAGGGTTCTACAAAATAATTTCTGGACTAAGTTTGTAGTGTAATCGTATATCAAGCATTTTTTTAAACTCATAAGTGGGTACACTTATTGTGACGGTCGGGAAACTACGGAACCCTACACTGAGCGTGGCCCGACACGCTCTTGGCCGGTTTTTTTTATGTATGTTCGCGCATAACTTCGTTGCTTGCCGACCGAATTGAAAAATTCTTTTTTTGTTGGGAGGTATACCCTATACCTCCCAAATGGTCCCATAGTCACCAAGTTGGGATCTGATGATGGAATCTTGGCGAAATCGAGGGAACTCCTCAAATATCATAAGCGACTGTATAGTTCTTTTGGTATTTTCATCAAAGACTTAAGCATTTACACTTAAAAAATTACATTTGATGAAGTGGAACTGGTGAAGAAGACCAGAAATGGCCAGTGGAAGTTCATACTCACACAGATATCACAATGAACATAGTTATGCGACTACGATAATACAAATAAATGAATAGTTCTGGATAGGTATGTTGAAAATGGTATCATCGAAGTGACCTGATGATGATGATAGAGCCGGAAGATAGGCACCGGAACTCCGTAATTAATCAATGTATCCTAGCCGTGTTTGGGTTTATTAGAATTATCATGAGATGCACCGCACTTTGGCTATAAGGTACTATCAAACTGATCTGATGATGATGATGGAGCCGCAAGGTAGACACGGAAGCTTCATAATAAAACAATGAATTTATCCTAGCAGGGTTTGAGTTAATTGGAATTGTCATAAGAAAAAGGTACTCTGGCTGTAAGTAAGTGTATTACAACTAAAAAGTGTGAAATAAAAAACTTTTTCCAAAAAAAATAAAACCGAAATATGACTGACTTATACATAACAAACAAAATAATTTTAATTTCGGAAGTCTGTGTTTCTCGATATTGTTTGTTCCTTATTTAACACAGACTTCCGAAATTAAAATTATTTTGATGGTTTTAGTGTTTTTTTTTTGTGAAATCGGTTATTTTTTTTGGAAAAAGCTTTTTTTTATAATTATAAGGTAAAATATACAACGGATTTAGCCGTTATGTGTACTATCCAGACCCTATTTGTAGCATAGCCAATTTCTGTATTGTATTTGTGTGAAAAGATTGTATGGGACTGAATAATTTGAAAGCATGTAACTGGAAGATGAATAAATCATCGTTGATTTGATATCATGATATTGTGGCAACTTTAATTCCTTGTATATCAAAATGGTAACAGGAAAAATTGATTTATAAATACACTAGCTTTTGCCCGCGGCTTCGCCCGCGTGGCGTAACCTAATGTTATTTCCTATAAATTTTGGACCTCTATTTTACACGCGTGAGCAGCGTAATTCTTACTACCTTAATTCACATATACTACCATTGTTGGTGTTGTGTTAGTTAAGAAAACAAACACAAAACAAAAATGCAATTATAACTTTTCAACAACATCCAAAAGAAAACACAACACACAGTCATCAGTCGTGCGTTATTGTCATTTGGCTTATTAGCTAAAGAAACAGTAGGCAAAACGGTGCGGGGGGAGGATCAATGAGCGCGTCATGCGTAGCTACTGAAGAGCGGAACTCGTGAACTCGTGAATTTAATTTTGGGAATGATTAAATTTATGAAAGCTTTCTAATGGTACGTCCGATTTAAATGATTCAAAAAGTAATTTACAGATACTGATATAGTCTTGAACGCGAAGTAACTTATTTTGATAAGAATTAATACCGTAATTGTGTAAATAGCTTTCCAATAAACAATATAAGATACACAATTCCACGATACATTATTTTGTTATATCTTAAAGGGTTTAGGCAGCGTTTTCGTTAAAAGCTCCCATACGGCTTATTTTTTCCCGACATCTTCTACAAATATCGTTAATGTACACAAAAATACATACAAAAACTTAACAAATTATATACTAAAAGCTTTCTCAAGAATCACGCTATCGAGTGGTGAAAACTGCTTGAAAATCGGTGCAGTAAATTTTGAGTTTATCGCGAACAGACAGACAGACAGACGCTGCGGGGGACTTTGTTTTATAATATGTAGTGAAAAGTGTCCTAATTTATCTTGGTAATCGAAGATATAGGCAAGCGTGCTCCATCGTCAGCCACATCATCGCTTACCATCAGGTGAGATTGTGGTCAAACGCGAGCCTATACATTATGTAAAAAAAAAGATATTGTTTTATTTTGTACTATACTTGAATTGCACTACGAAGTCAAACGTGTCATTATAACATATATTCTAAGCTCAAACAAATTATTTTTATCGAGTTTCAAAGTTCATGACCAAATTCAACGCCCGATTGGATTACTATAGGGTTATCTATCATCATCAGATCAGTTTGATAGTACCTTATAGCCAAAGTCCATCTCATGACAATTCTAATAAGCCCAAACACGGCTAGGATACATTGATTAACTACGGAGTTCCGGTGCCTATCTTCCGGCTCCATCATCATCAGGTCACTTCGATAGTATTTTATAGCCAAAGTGCATTTCATGACAATTCCAATAAGCCCAAACACGGCTACGATACATTGATTAATTACGGAGTTCCGGTGCCTAACTTCCGGTTCCATAATCATCATCAAATCAGTTCGATAGTACCTTACAGCCAAAGTGCATCTCATGACAATTCTAATAAGCCCAAACATGGCTAGGACACATTGATTAACTACGGAGTTCCGGTGCCTATCTTCCGGCTCCATCATCATCATCAGGTCACTTCGACGGTACCATTTTTAACATAACTATTCAGAACCATTTATTTATTTTTATTGTCATAGTCGCTTAACTATCTACATTGTTATATCTATGTAAGTATGAAGTTCCGTTGGCCATTTCTGGTCTTTGTTTTAGAATACACTCATTCTGTATCAGTAAGTCCATTATTACTCCATAATAACAATTTAAAAAAAAACTACTGAGGTGTCAAGGGACACCCGGATGGAACGAAGTTCCGTTCTGGCTTGCTTTCTATAAGAGAGTGATGTATGTACATTTTGACAGCACTATTTCAACATCTTCGAAACCATGAAAACGACACTCATGACGAAAAAGTAGATAATTTCTAACAGCCGCCATCTTAGATTTACATTTTAACAGCACTATCGGTTTCAACACCCTCGATAACCATGAAAACGACACCCATGACGAAAAATTTGATAATTTCTTGCAGCCGCCATCTTGGATTTACATTTTGACAATACTATCGGTTTCAACACCATTGAAAACCATAAAAACGACACCCATGACGAAAAATTTAATAATTTTTTGCAGCCGCCATCTTGGATTTATATTTTGACAGTACTATCGGTTTCAATACCCTCTAAAACCATGAAAACGACACCCATGACGAAAAATTTGATAATTTCTTGCAGCCGCCATCTTGGATTTATATTTTGACAGTACCATCGGTTTCAACACCCTCGAAAACCATGAAAACGACATCCATGACGGAAAAGTTAATAATTTTTTGCAGCCGCCATCTTGGATTTACATTTTGACAGTACTATCGGTTTCAACACCCTCGAAAACCATGAAAACGACACCCATGACGAAAAAGTTGATAATTTCTTGCAGCCGCCATCTCGGATTTACATTTTGACAGTACTATCGGTTTCAACTCCCTCGAAAACCATGAAAACAACACCCATGACAAAAAATTTGATAATTTCTTGCAGCCGCCATCTTGGATTTATATTTTGACAGTACCATCGGTTTCAACACCCTCGAAAACCATGAAAACGACACCCATGACGGAAAATTTGATAATTTCTTGCAGCCGCCATCTTGGATTTATATTGTGACTGTACCATCGGTTTTAACACCCTCGAAAACCATGAAAACGACACCCACGACGAAAAAGTTGATAATTTCTTGCAGCCGCCATCTTGGATTTACATTTTGACAGTAAAAGTGTCGGTACAACTTTTCGTGAGAATTTTTTCCGTCTAACGGGTTTCACAACGCGCGATATGGAACTTCGTTCCAATAAGTACGATATTTATACTTTTATTTCGGTCCGAAAAAGTAGCACGTCTTGGCAGTCGCAGTATACAAGTCGGCACACATTTTAGACGTATTTATTTTTTGTAAGAGAGCGATACGGACATCCGTTCACAAGCGATTCTGAGCGCGGACTGACGCTAGACATCGCGCGTTCAATGAAAAATGTATGAAGAAATATTGAGAGTGGTTTTATTTTGGCCATAAATCATAAAGTTATTTATGTAGGTTCAAAATAATTAGCTATAGGTGTTGAAGACTATATAAGCTGTATTATTTTATGTTTTTTAAAGTAAAAATGTTTACTGGATTTAAGTTACGGGTTCCTACTCAGACTCTGTGTTTCGTAATTTTCTTGTATTAGTGCGTTGGTAAAATCGTATTTATATGAAAATTTTATATGAGACCGTAATATTTTTTTTATGCCATCCTGGAGATAGATATATTGTCTTTTATTTGATACCAAGATATACTCATAATTATAATTCCTAGAGCATCATAATGGTTCCCGAAAAACCGTGATATTTGTCGAAATAGGTGAATACGTCCTTAAGCAGTCGAAGGTTTTATACACCGCTAAATTTTAATCGTTTTAATCCCGTGGAGGGTCGATCCGGTACATGAAACACTATCGATTTGTAAAGATAAAATTAAAAAATAAAGTACCTTTTTTCAAAACTCGTATTAATTTACGCATGTACGAAATTAATTTCTTTAAGAAAACGTCAGCTGAGCGAGTTCAATGACCTGTAGGTAGTTTGTATGCAACGCCGACTATTAATATCAAGGTGTATAGTTTGTTAGTTGGTATTTTTTGCAGAAATATATCATCAAAAGCTCCTCCCACTCAGGGGAAAGTTTTAGGGATTGTCAGACTTTTACTGCCATAAAATGAAGGAACTAGGGTGGATTTAAACAGTCAGAATGTCACATGTTCGAATTGTTTGTTCTAGGACATGCCGGTTTGCTTACAATGTTTTAATTCACCGTTTTGAGAGCAGTGGTGATGAAATAAATTATACGAAGTAGTTCGAACCCTCGACCTATAATAACTCGTAAGGCTGGGCTGTTACCACTAAGCCACTACTGGCTCTCGACTAGAGATGTGCCGTTCCCGGCAATATTGCCCGAAATGGGAATATTGATGGCAATATTGCCACCAATGTTCATACACCGGGCAATATTGCCGGGAATATGGCTATATTGCTGACAACGGCATATCTCTACTCTCGACGAATTACTACGGCCACATTTGTCGTCATAATGCGAATATTCGCCAAATCCTGAAAATGTAGCTTCGGCATTAGAAAATTTGTTATGATGATGACAAGATGACATAAAAATTATTGAGATAAAATTCATTAATATTGATAAGTCGGATACCATTGAAGACTGCCTTACGTATTCCATCTTAGTAGCGGCGCTTATGTTATTCTGTTATTCATAGCATAAACACTTATCTACATGTACGGTAAAGTAACACATTCGTTAGGTATGGAATGTGATAACCTTACCTAATGCAAGCTTCTCTTATGTACACGATAACCTGGCTTAGGTAATGTTTGTGTGACCCTCGCCCAGAAACGGTAGCCTCCCTTCAATGGATTAACCAATGATTATATTTACATCAGAAAATAGCAATAGTCATAGTCATAGTAGTTTATTGGCAAAGGATTCTTACAAGTCATATACTTATAGAATTTACAAATTCCATTATAGTATAGTATACAAATAATAACATTAATAATAAATAATATTAAATGTCAAATAAATAGATAATACAAGGAAACAAATAAATAATAGTCAAATCACCAATTAAAATAAATCATAATAAAAGTCACAATGATTTTCAGTCCAAATTAATATTTACGTCACAGTTAAATTAAATTATAAATTCGTCAAAAGAATAAAAAGCTTGTTCGTTAAGCCATTTCTTCTAACGAGCTTTGAAACTTCTAATCTCGTTTGAAGAAATAACCTATAGAGTGAGCACCAGATATAGCTGCAGGCACAAGCCTGACTGTCATGGCTATAAAGCCATTCATGATCATGCGCAAGACTATATTAGTTTTGTTTAATAAATAGGTCTATTGAACTAACTGCCACCCTCGGGTACACCTGCGTGTAATTAATACTTCCCATCTTTACACAAATTATAGCATCCAGAATATAAACTATCCTGGTGTCAAACTTCATCCAAATCTGCTCAGCTGTTTGAAATTTTCGCATTTATAATATTAGTATCCAAACTACAACTATAAAAGCTATCCTACCAAAATTCTATTATTTAAAGAGAGCATTATTGTACAAAAATTGTTTTATCTAATGTAATTGTTCCCACTGTTGGGCAAAGGTCTCTCTTCACAGTCTCCACCATTTGCGAACCCACGATTTCTCCGTAGATACACTTTGCGCGACATCGATGTTTTTTTTTAAACGATTCTCATATATACGGAAATAGTCTTCGTAAACTGGATGCCCCAGAATGGCCAGCCTCGCGAAGACCTGCCTGTGAAGAGGTAGACATTACAGATGTCCTCCGCAGGGACTAGTTCCAGTTCAAGAAAAGAACACCTGCAAGGATGTCGGAAAAGCCTTTGTACAGAAGTAGAATAGAAAAAAAAATCATTCAATACAACAACGTATTTGCACGGTCACGCATGACAAATGACATAACATTGACATAGCGTACGACGCACTTGCACTTATTCCATTCAACAATTTTCATTCAATTGTTCAGTTCAATCAATCAACTTCAACGATGTGTGGAATGTACTGAATATTGCCGTCATTGGAATCTTTTTTTTCTCTTTTATAGTGTAAGTGTAACGCTGATCTTTCTTATTCTTCTTTATGGCGGCGACTGGTCCTGTTTCATCGTCGTCATCATCAGCTTTTAGCATAGTTTGCTGCTTCACATAGGCCTCTTCAATCGTTCGTCATATAACTAGGTTCTCAGTGATTCTAATTCAGATGCTTCCCACCGTATTGCTATCCCCAAGTGAAATTCCCTGCCGGGGTCTGTGTTTCCTGATAGCTACAACTAAGGGGTCTTTAAGTCAAGTGTGAATAGGTTACTTCTAGGCAAGCGTGAACCATCGTCGGCCACATCATCGCTTACCATTAGGTGAGATGGTGGTCAAACGCGAGCCTACCATTAATAAATATTTATTAATAAGTGCTTGACTTAGGCCTCACTCAAATGTCTAAGTGCAGTACTGTCTTGAGCCTATGTGAAGCCCGTAGCAAATTATTTATTTATTTATTAAACTACATGCAAAACACGTAAGTATAAAGGCGGAATTAATGCCTAAAAAAAAATTAAAATTCTACATGGTCTAAGGTCCTTAGGTAGCGATGGGTCCATAGGTAGGTACATTGTCTTTATTTAGAGTTTGAATATGGTTAGAATTCATATGATACTGGTATCTTGACATGTTTTTCGTCCATGCGGGGCCATATAACCAATAGAAGTTTTGGTCCGCTATACACTCTCTTTCTCGTTCTAATATAAGACAGTTCTGAGTGATAGAAAGGGATAGAATGAAGGCATAGGAAAATACGATTCGATTCTGTAATTAAGCAGCTCAATCCTTATCTACCAGTCCTTTACTTACTTCTCTCATCTAGCACACTCCTGCAGCCTTTACCAGGTCATCGATCCACCTTGCTTCCTCTAAAAGTTACCTATCATCCAGCATGCACATACAAAATGCAACAATTATGATTGATGCAATCATACCATCTGGCTCTGGCCTCACACCGGCCTCAAAACTGATTGTATTGACCTGGAGACATTGAAACGAATTGGTTAATTAGTAGCAATCAACTGCCGTTGATATAACGCTTATAAAATGGCGTGCCTTACCCTGAATCTGTCGGTCTTCGGCTGTTAGTGGTGGAAGAAACTAGAGATAACTGTGTTAGGAACTTAAGCAATGGAAATGTTTATTTCTTTTCAAAGGTACGCCTTTGCTTTGCTAACACTAGTCAGCAAGTTGATGCGGGTCTGAATGCTCAAAATGTACTCCTTGGAGAAATCATAAAACAGTAGTTCCTTCAGTTGTCTTTTGCGTTCCAGGGCAACTATTTCAAACATTCATGCAACCCTCAGAAGAGTCAGAAGCAACTAGTACCAAAGCTGTATGCCAAATTTCATAGATATAACTTCAGTTGATCCTGAAATATGACCCTGTGAATATAGTTAATTTTGGCACTGACTGAATCACTGACCGGTAATCAAAACCTTTAGGCCACTTCCAATTGTCCTAGCGTTATGAAATTTGGGACATGGATCATGTGTTGAGTTCAAATTTAGAAGTATTATAATTTTAGATATTTTTAATCAAGTACCTACGTATTTTCACAACTATACCATATTTTAAGTTGGGTACATGGTAAAGTGAGTTTCGGCCAGATGGACCGTTGACGTGAATACGGTGGCGGGTAATGGCTGGATGCGGAAGGCGGAGGAATAGGCTCTTAATAAACTGGCGCACTTCACCATCAACGATTGCATCTCTGCTTACCATCAGGTGGGATCGCAGTCAAGCACTGGTTCATTTAAAGAAAAACCCTCTCTCAAACTTCTTTCTCCATAACAGAATTTGGGATATTAGTCTTATTTATACTACACATTTAATGTGTTCACCTCTTTCATGGTTCGCCACATAAATACCAAACATTTGTCCGTCTGTAAATTTTTATGTCTTGTAAGATGTGTAGGCCGCAGCCGTTAAAGGATGTTTTAGTGGGTTTCCGTCTATTTTAAATTCCAGTGGAAATAACAAATGGTAATGTGGTGTAATTATCGAAACTATGGAAGCAGAGATACATTTTACACCTACATAAATAACTTGAATGCTGACAATTTCCATATCGGGAGTTTTTGGGAGATTTCTTCGAGTTAGTTCAGTAGCGGTTTTAATTATTCGCACATTGATTTCTAGTTGAAACTCCTTGCTTGCGTCCTATTCCTCAATGCTGAGGGTCGTGACCTTCATCACTCTAACCCTTATGTTATGTTAGTTGATATTGTGATGTGAAATTGATAGGTTTGTATCTGCACAACTGGGCAATATGTGGAATCATCGAAACGCTAGTTCGGCGTTGCGCCACTGGTACACGGTGATCATCATCATCAGCCGAAAGACGTCCACTGTTGGACATAGGCCTTCCCCAAGCGTCGCCACAACGGCCGGTCCGGACACGGCACATCTTTACATAAATGTGAGTTAGAAACTCGGCCCAGCCGGGTCGAAGCCTACTGGGGCCAGGGTTATCCGAAAGGGCGCTCGAGCCCTGGTATGAAGGCTTGAAGGAACGGGATGGGTTTTTTAGTCAGTAAGAGTCTGACACTATCTCCCGCTCCACCCAAGAGCGGGGGTTGTCATAAGATGATTTTTCCCATCGAAAAAGAAAAAAAAGTTAGGAACTCGTTATATTGTGCGAACAACTAACTAAGGAGTGGAATTCCCTGTCGGAGTTTGTTTTTTCTGATAACTGCAACCTAGGGGACTTTAAATCAAGACTGAATAGGTTATTTTTAGGCAAGGCAATTGTGAATAGGTTACATATAGACAAGGCAATTTATATTCGTTTTCAGGTGCATTTATGTCTTATCTAAAAAATAATTGCGAGATATACGTAAAGGCACTTACAAATTTTTACGTGGTTCTCATGAACCGTCATTAATGATGTTAGTGATTTCGTCATCACTTTTGTGTCAAATTAGGGCGTGTAACTCGTCGTTTTCTTTCGAAAATGTAATTAAATAAAAAACTTTTAAGCAGGAAATCAACCACTCACTTCACTCCCTTTAGGGTAGAGCTAATGGACGAGAAAATCATCAAATTTGCTGAAATACTTACTTACTAAAAAATATCGTATTCCACAAGTGAAGATATTTTTTACAAATTGTAAAAAATATGTTCTGCAATTATTATCAAATAGTTTAGGATAAACGAACATTTTTCCAGCCTAGGATAGTTCCACCGTAGGCGCGGGCTTGCGGACAGTAAGCAATGGGTAGCTCGCTGTCCGACCGTCCGGTAACTGTCCGGACCAAGCCCAAGTCGTCGACGGCGCGCGCTGTTCCCGCGCGCCTCAAGGAGTTGTCAGCAACAGCAGGGGCCCAGCCGGGTCGAAGCCTACTGCGGCCAGGGTTATCCGAAAGGGCGCTCGAGCCCCGGTATGAAGGCTTGAAGGAACGGGATGGGTTTTTTAGTCAGTAAGAGTCTGACACTATCTCCCGCTCCGCCCAAGAGCGGGGGTTGTCATAGGATGATTTTTCCCATCGGAAAAAAAAAAGCCTAGGATAGTTGAGGGCCAGTCACACTAGTTCATTTTTTCCACTTTGTTCCCATCAATACATACCTAACAACTTCTGCACTTACATAACACAATGTAACATATTTACTTGTACATTTATAGTCCAGGAGCTTTTACAAAGTATGCTTCGATCTGATAAACTTCAGTAGACTATTAGTCAAGTCGCGAAGGTAGGCATCGCAGACACAATTTATGTAGCCTTTACTTATAGTCGCTACAATGTTGCGAACTTGTATGGAAGTAGTTTTCTGACATGTTTTACAAATTGTTAGTTATGGGCACAAAATAGATAGGTACAGAAGTCAATCTACATATAAAGCGCGCTCGAGCAACACACACATAGACACCGCTCACGGACACGATATCTCGGAGCGCCTCGGCCCGCTCGTCGAACAGTTCCGGCTCAAACGCTCGTTAGTGTGCGTCCACAGAGCGTAGGTATAAAATGTGAAGTACATACATGAGATTGTCTTCTGTATCTATTTTGTGTTATGGGCGTAGTATCTAAAGCATAAGGCTAGAACTACATTAGACTGACGCACACATGTAACACGCCCGATTTGTACGTAGAACGACGTCGCGTGGCGTGGATCAAGTGTAGCTCTACAGGTCTAGTTGCCATGTAAAATGTATGGAGACCGACGCGCCCGGATCGGCGTACGTGGCACACGTGAGCGCAGTATAGTTCTATCTTAGCTTAATCGGCCTTGTAATGTCATCACTGCTTGCCATCAGGTGGGATCGCAGTCATCATCATCATCATCATATCAGCCGAAAGACGTCCACTGCTGGACATAGGTCTCCCCCAAGCGTCGCCACAACGACCGGTCCTAATCGCAGTCAAGCACAGTTTAAATCGGATATAAAAAAAAATGTTCCCACGGCTAGGAGTCAGGCCTCCTCTCTAGGAGAGGGAATGGACTGTAATCCACAACGCGGGCCCAGTGCGGATTGATGGATGTCACATATCTTCGAATTTTTGGTTCTAAGACATGCCGGTTTCCTTACGATGAAATGAATTACACGATGTAATGCATGTGCTTGACTGGGTTTAAACCCACGACCTATAACTTGTTAGTCGCTACCACTGTGCCACTAATGTTCATAACCTAAACTCTGTGTTTTACCTACCAGAGTTGAAATGGACAGCAAAATAGAATCCGCCATATTCATATTCATTCATGAAACTGATAGTGCGCTTGCAATCGTTAACGAGCGTGATATCGCATCCAACTGTTTACGTTTGTTCTCAACGACTCAATCCAACAAATAACAACATACGAATATTATATCTTAAGCTAAGATTGTCGAGATTAGCAACTAGGTCAATGCAGTAAACAATTTGCATTTCTCAAGGCAATAGAGAGTTTTCGATTTAAGTAATTGTCCGCCCACTGATAAGGCTTTGTATAAGGACTACCCACTGCCACCTGACAGGTTGCGCAACTTGACGTCCTAGTTTTCATGTTACCCTGGTACTTGTGTTGGCTGATAAGCTTGATGCTATCTTTTTATAAGCACTGACCTGTGATATCTTGCGTAAGTCTGTCATTCTAATCTGACTAGTTGTACCTAGATAATTATATAAAACAAAAAAAAAATACATAATAGGAAGTCACTTCTTCCTCTGTGGAAGGACTACACATATTAGACCGCCAGTCAGTTTGCACATTCAAGACGTCCTAGTTATCATGTTGCCCTGGTACTTGTATCGGTAAACTCTGCTGTTATACTTGATTCTTGATTCTTTTTTAAGAGAACTGACCTTTGCGATCTTGGGTAAGTTTGTCATAATAATCTGAGTTTTTGTACCTAGGTAATTATTTTAAACAAAAAAAAAAAACATAAGGAAGTTCGTTTTCTACCCTTCTTGCTCTAACCTGGCCTTTGGTGTGTGGCAGGACTACACATATTAGACCGCTAGTCAGTTTGCGCAACCCGACGTCCTACTTTTCATGTTATCCTGCTACTTGTCAACTTGTGTTGGTAATCTGGTCGCTGATAAGTGCTTGATTATGATTTTTTATGTATACTGCCCACTACTGAAACCTTGCGTAAGTGTTACTTTCCTATGCTTTTGTGCCTCCCGAATAAAAACAAACAATATAGTACTTATATTACTGCAGTTCCTATAGATTCTGTCACATTTTTAAATGAACCTATGTATTTTTTCACGGTAATACATTGTCTTTCTATTGAGTCTCTAATTACGGTTATTATCAAAAGGTGACCTTTCTTCTCTGCTATTATTCAGTTTTACATGTAGTTGACTGACGCAGTTATTTCTATTTCATCATCACCATCATCATCAGCCTTTTTAATGTTCCCTCTGCTGGGATTCAGGCCTTCTCTCCAGGAGAGGGAATGGGCCGTAATCCACCACGCGGGCCCAGTGCGGGTTGGGTTGGTTATTTCTATTTATGTGTATTAATATAATTACTCTTTCATAGCCATCATTCTTTTATAACACATATTAGGTATTGTTGGCATGCTGAAGATTCTTAGTAATGGTAAAGAAATTAACAGTTCTAGAAAGAAAGTGTTTTATAGTTTTATCTTTGCAAAACAACGAATGACGTGGTAATGTTTATCAACATATCAGGTAGAATGATAACCGTTGATGCAATTACTGATTGTTACGCTGAGCACACGGTCACTGGTGCAGGTACGCCTTTCAGTATTGCTAGATACATTAGTAAATTGGATCTGTGAAATTACTCTTTCAACTTCCTCCAGCCCTGGTACCTACTTATTTTTTTTTTAGAAACATGTCTTTTTCTTTGGAATGTCTTTTGTGGCATCTCAATATTTAACTCATTTCTCTAGAATCTAGATAATTTTTCTCACATTAAATCTATGGTTTGTTTGGTTTTTCGCAACGGTTCCCAATCTGGTCTTGACGAACTGAAATATTGCCCGCGAAAGGTCTAAAAGTTTTCAAACTTGCCAAGTAAAAAGTAACATTGATGCGAACAGATTTTAAATTACCATTAGTATTGTTGTGTTTTCTATGATAATACTTCTTTTCACTTTTGATTTTAAAGAATATGCGCTAGAAGATTTAATTTATGATTTCGGTAGGTTGGTTTTTGTTAACATAATTTTGTTTTCTTCTGAATTTCTGGTCCCTGTTAACAACAAAGAAACCAAAATGTTCTCTCGATTGAAAAATATTGGGAACCACTGGTCTATCGTGAAGGATCACTGTATCTGCATAATAATGCTCTACTGGATTCCAACCTAGATCACACAATGCTCGATGCGTTCATGATGTAATCGAAGCTACAATACATGCTTCGTGTGCTACATACTTTACTACTATCAATTGCAGTTGTTTTTCAATGCAATGGTAGTCTATAACGACGTCATGTTACATCAAGATTCCTCTTACAATGCTACAACTATGTGAAGCTTTTGACGCAAAGAAATCGTTCTAATATCAACAGAACAATTTTTATGATTTTGGTTGTTATACTGTTGTGTGTACCTTTCCACAGAAGCCATAAAGGCTTCAGTGTATAGTTAGGTTAGAGTTCTCAAGCTTCCTGGAATGCTCAGGAGACTCTAGGCATATTTAATCCTCCTGAACTCCTGGCACACATTAATTTCTTCTCCATGAGGACGCGGCAGCTGTTCGCCCGCGCCCGTTCAGTCTTGTACTACCTTGATGATATGTGTCCCATCAACTATTAGATGCCTATCGTAAGCAGTGGAATCTCCTCCTGGTTGGTTCTTTCAAGAGTGAAAACTCTAAGTAAGGTTCGCTGGATCCCATTGAACCTTCGTTCGACGATCTTCTTCACTGGCTATAAAAAAAATAGCAGGGATTCTACCCTCTAAATCTTCTCTTTTGTGTCTGTTTGATAGATAATGAAAATTTCGATCACCACTTTCTATTAGGTCAACTGCATCTATTTTAAAATCAGCCTAGTCTATTCTGAAAACCACCCACCAAGTCACATCACTTCTCAAGCCGTTCTCATCTTTACTAACAAGTATTTATGACTCTACGACTGAACGAGCTAGTCTTTTCTGTAACTTCACATCACGTCTCAAGTCGTTTACATCTTTAGCATTACTGACAAATGTTTACTGAACTGAATTGACCGAACACTCGCGAGCACTTCATCTATGTTTTCACTGGCTAAATTTACAGAATAGCGCTGTATCCTTTTAAAATTTTCAGCGTACATTGGTACAATATTCAGATGACGTAACTTGGCCAGTACACCGTGTGAATGCCCGCAGCTAATGCGAAGTCGTGAAGCATGTTCAATTCAATCAACACGATTGGTGCGAGAGCGATGCACTTGCGTGTTACTGCAATGCTGGACAATGGTGTATTTTACTTGTGAATGGACGCTGGCCTTTATTGGCTGACGTTGGCTTTTATTTGCCGTAAATCAGAGTAAACTTTTGGAGTAATTGAATGCTTTCAGGTTGGTTAGGGTGTCAATTCTTAGTGTAGCTGGTTTCATTGGCTAGGTGTGTCGTTAGCTAGAATCTGAGGGCAGTAACGTCTGCTTATATTATGTACCTTGTCTGTTCTTATATTAAAAGAGGCCGTCTTGTCTGTCCATCAGCGGTCCATATAGAAATAAAATGTTCTAAGTACTTATTTTTATTGTTGATTCTCGCGCTTGACTATTATCTCACTTGACGATAAGCGATGATGTGGTCGACGATCGGGCAGCTTTGTCTAGAAGTAACCTATTCAAGTGACTTGAAACTCCCAGGTTTTTGCTAAAAGGATTCACAGAATCCTGCAGGGGATTCCACTTCTTAGTAGTACGCATATTTGATTTATCTTAGCGAATTGTGATGAGGCGACGATGATGATAGATTATTTGATCTGTCTTTAAGATTCAAGGAAACGAAGTGTTGATATTTATGGATTATATCAAGTCCGGTTTTCTGTATCTATGCAGGACATGTCTACTGCATCCTCGAAAAACAGACTGTGAGCACAGGGTTGAAACCAAGAGACAGTGAGACAGGGTAGCGGTAGACCACGAAGGGGATAGTCAGTACTGGATAGAGGAAGTGCCGATTCACCAAAGATGAAAGTCGTGAAGGGTGGCTTTTGTCCAGTAGTAGAACAGAACAGTCTATTGAGAAATAAAAATGCAGATAAATAAAATAAATAAAAATAAAATAGCTTTATTGCATATAATTTTGGATTGAATTACATGTCGAGGAGTCTCCATTTAGACATAAAAATGCCTGTAGTTGAAGACTCCGCTCTTCCCTTACTTTAAAAATACACAATTAGGCAAATGAAAAAAGTAAAATAAATATAAAGTAAACATAAAAAGTAACAAGAAGAAAAAAGAAAAAACGATCAATTGTCTTTGTGCATGAGTTGTGTGATAGTATGTGTGGGTGTGATGGTGTGTACGTGTGTGTGAGGGAGTGTGATGATATGTCTGTGTATGTGTGTAGGAAAGAAGGTGGTGTTGTGTGTCATAATTAAGTTATACGCTGCAAAAGTGACTCTGTATCATCATAACTTAAATTTTGTAGCCAAATAGTTAATAGTTTTTTGCATTCGACTCTTTTTTTATCATAGATAAATATAATTTTATTAATCTTGTTGTACAAGAAGGCAGACCGTTTTTTATATTGTCTCTTGGCAAATTCTGTTTTTGTAATGGGAACGTTTATTATGCAATATTTCTTTCTCTTTTTAAGGATTTTAGGATCATATGGTGTCTCTTTGTGCGTTTTGAGGATGACAAGTAGGATGTACAATTTTCTCACTGATAGCAGATTACATAATTTGTAAAGCTTTTCAGTTGAGAATATTCTTTTTTTGAAGTACATCACTTTAAGTATCGCTCTTTGAGCACGTTCCAATTCTAGAAAACTAGATTTCGTTGCTCCACCCCATACAGGTATGCAGTATATTAAAACTGACTGGACCAAAGACACATAAATTTCATTTAAAAGGTTTCTTTGGTTGTCACTATCTTTCTTTTGATTTATATTTATTCTCTTCGGTACAACATATCTCAGCTCTTTGAATATCCAGATAAGTTTTCGTACTCTACTTATGACGTTTTCCAGATGAGGATACCAGGACAGACGCTGGTCAATAATCACTCCCAGATATTTTGTTTGGGTAACTTGTTCGATAGAAGGGCAATTGCATCCAGTTCTATCTGTAGTAACGTCACAAGTGTGTATTTTTAGATTAAATTCTCTATCTGATTGGAGCTGATTATAAATATTAAAGCAAATGAAGTTGGTTTTGCTTGTGTTCAGGGTGAGCAGATTTTTTTTTAACCAAGTTGCAACAAGAGCCAATCCTTCTTCTGCACCATTTTTAACAGCATCCCAAGTTTTCCCTGAGAAGACGACAGCTGTATCATCGGCGTACGAGATTACTTTGGCATTCTTGATTCTCATACTGCAGAGGTCATTTATATAAATTAAGAAAAGTGTAGGTCCTAGTACACTTCCTTGCGGTACAGATAAAGTCAGATAGAGTCAGATAAAGTCTCGAACCTTGCTTAATTTTAAATTCCTTAGCGTATACAAGAGCAGATGTAACAATAATAAGTGTGAGTGCATCAGTAGCTTATCTAACGCGTAGTGTAGGAGTGGAGGAGGGAAATGGGTCATTAGTCAGTGCAGGCGATGAGCCAGCAATTGTGTTCTATTGTAATTTGAACCCCAATACATTGGCTTACAAGGTTAGTAGTGTCATCTGTAAGGTCTTTAGAGACAATGTCGTTGTCTTCTACTTCATTATGATCAGATGGAACCTTTTCAAGATCAGTAAGTTTATTTTTTTTCTGGCCGTGTTTGTAATATTTTTTTTTAAATGCATATGAAAATATATTCTATACCTATTTAAGTATAACAAAAATGAAATTAAAAAAATATATCTGCTTTGGAAACTACGGAATACGTCTTCGCAACTTTTGATCACATTGGTTATGACTAACTTAATCTACTTTTTATTTCGCCCCAAGAACGAGAGGTAGACTTTACTTCTTGAAGGGATTACATCTCCGAAATGGATAACATTTTTACACGATTGTCCCCACCAAGTAGAGAGTTCTTAAACTTCACGTGAACGAAGTCACAGGTCTAATCCAGTCTTGAATAATAAAGGTCACGGTTACTGCTATGTTCGCCAAGGGAGGGAAGGACAGTCTTCAATATTGTTTCTTTTAAAAAATACGAAGGGGTAAAAATGGTCGGAACGATTTCTTAGGATAGTCAGTCATGACATGCGATAGTCATTTGTTTTGTCCACCAGTCTAAAAGCTATTCGAAGATGTTTGCCTATAATCTAAGTATTTAATGTCTGACAGTAGAAATCGATAGCCGCACGTCAAGTTCAGGTTATCGGGGATTATCCACTTGATTGGACCGACCGCGACTGTCGAGGTCGTCGCGGACTGAATGACGAATTATGAGAGAAAGGACATTGCCAATCTATGTATGGGAGTTGGACCAAGTGCTGCCGAGAATGCACACATCAATCAATAAACTGAAGCGCTCCAAAATCTGTCCCAGGAGTCAAGTCAAAAAAATATGTTTTGTTGAGAATTATTTATTTTCAAAAAGTAGCTTAATAATGTTTTCTTAGTTATGACTTTTGAATTCTATGGTGAGAGACAGATCAATTTGCCATAACGGTCATTGCCTCTTACATTTATTGACATTCTTAATTTACGGAAATATAGACATGAATCTACATCTTTCGAGATCTTTTACATTTTCTAGTAATGGAAAACCGTTCTTTGTTTGTATTTCGCATACCTTCTTAGAAGTTATTAGGAAAAGGTCAATGTACTTTATTAAAAATGTATTTCGGGCCTACCATAAGTAAATATTTGATGACAGTTAGTACCTGAATAAAGGTCATTCAATCGTTTGTCTTTACAAAGGTCAAATGGAAAATGTGGCCTCCGACCTTTGTAATATGACATTCAGTTGATTCTACCTTTTTTTTTATTATGAAAAATCATCAAATAACTCATCCTGCTCCGGGTGGGGCGAGAGGGAGTGTCAAACTTACTGAATAAATTCCACCCATACTTCTTTGCGAACCAGGGCTGCAGAAGTTTCGAAGCAACCCAGAGTTAATTCTACCTATGTTTTTTTATCATACCAATGATTTTTTGGTCTAATGTCCAGAAATGAAGTGTGAGAATATGTATTTTTTTTTTTACAGTTATCACCCAACGCCTAGATGGCGTTTTAAACTAAGTAGAGCTTTTGCTATGTGTAAGACAACTGATAAACGTACTTATATACTTCTAAATACATACACAAATATCTATACATCTATATAAATAAAAATGAATTGCAATTCTGTTACTTTCGCTAAAACTGGAGAACGGTTGAATAGATTTGGCTAATTTTAGTTTTGAAATATTCGTGGAAGTCCAGGGAAGGTTTAAACGTTGAGAAATTCTGGAAAAAATCATGGAAAAAAAAATTCGAATACAACGCCATTTCTAATTGAAATGTCATTTTGAAATAATTCGTTACTCCACATAAACAAACAAACTTAAACTATTTATACTAAAACCTAAATAAATACCTAACGTACATAAATAAAATACAAAAACACAAAGTGCACTCAGGCGTCGAAGTACTCCTCCACACCGCTGTCATCCGGGAATTTGCCCAGAAGACTGGCAGCATTACCACGTTGAATGGCAATGCTAATTCTTTGAGCGAAGAACGAGCCAGCCCTCTGGTCACGCAAGGTGTCGATCAGTCGGCGAGAAATGAAAAAAATTTGCAATGAATTATGCTGAAACATAGTTTAGCCGGGTCAGCTAGTAATTGATAAATTACACTCAGACAGTTCAAATGATCCTGCTTATCACACAAACATTTGTCTTGGGTGGGAGTCCAACCCACGACCATAGTAGTCAGGGCTACTAACCACTAGACCAAGAAGCCGTCAATTAGAAATTTTTCAAAACCATGCGATTTCCTCTTATTTCCATTATCTGATTACAAATTGTTGAACGTAATTTGTTGTTCTTTCATCAAAACTTTAAGTTAAGCCAATAATCATGTTTTATTATCGCTTAAAGACTCGCTGGTAGGCGCCGGCGCCTGTTTGGCATCACTCATAATAACATAATCGCGCTCTCATTCGATAACTCATCCAATTAGGTTCGCGAATCTGCCTACAGGGGCAGCACTTGTGCACACATGAGCTCTTGAACGTAAGTGTGAGAACTCCTTTAAAAACCTGTTCCCCTGGTCAATATTTGGGGAGATAAGAAACATTATTGTAAATCTTCTTATTTTTTGTTGCTTATAAGTTATAAGTGAGCATTCAATGCACACAAACTGGTTGCTAATTTATTAATTTTGTATTTTCATTAAAACACACTACATTAATATTATTAAGGCAAAAATGTGTATCTGTGTTTGATACTCGTAAACTGATTTAGTTAGATTTTGGTACACGGATAGACGATGTCCTGGAATATCTCTTAGGATACTTTTGGTCCCGCATACGCATTTGTCATTTCCATTTATCGATCAACATAAATAGGTATAAGTTTTTTTTTAAAGTTTATTCCACATTAGGACTTTACTCCTGTATCGTGGGTGCGGGCATGACTTCGACGACCGGAATAATGATAGGACGATGATAGATGCAATGTATTCTCCTTTTATTTCATGGTCGCCTAGTACTATAACGGTGATATATTACGGTGACAATCTACTTCCCGATTTCTTTGGGACCCTGTTGTCCTGGATCTTTGAAGGAGTACGAAGTGCTGAAGTCAACCCTTAGAGGCCACTTAGGCACCATCGTCTACTTATTATTAAAGTTCGCACTAAATACTAAATCACAGTAAAACGTATTTTCTTGTGTGCTTTTGACCACCAAGTTTCGCATAAGTTATAATCCAACTTGTTTGACGAGCCATATGTTTTAGTCTCGGATAAATCTCCGAAAACGGCCAAAAAACCAGTTTCAAGACGCGGTAATCAAAAACGACACCATCTTCACTTAACACTTCAATAAAACATGCCAGTTATGTTTCAAAGGTGTGCTATACGCATCATTAGATCTCTCGCCCACGACGACTTTTTGTAGCGATGGTGTCGCGCGTTTGCATCGTTATAGTCGCGATGCAGTCGCTAGGTGCTTGTTCTCGCCTACAATACGATTCTCAGTCGCGATGCTTACGCGATACTGTCGCGATGCAAACGCTATCAGTAACAAAAATGAAGTTTTCATCTGTTTTTTGTTTCACTCCTTCCGTTTTCTACCTGATGTCGTCCGTTACAGTCGCAATGCTGTAGCGCATTGGTATCACTTTTGTAGCGCGATGCAAATGCGACTAAAGCGCGTTAGTAGTGTTACAAAATGCGCGACAGTATCGCTATAAAAAGTCGAAGTGGGCTAGGGGCCTTAGGTGTGCATAGTATTGAATGTAACATGGATACAGTAATTGATTTGTTTTCTCGTCATACATGGTTAACGCCAGAGCACAAAATATTGATAGATAAATGAGTATACGGAAATTGATTGCTGAGTACCTAAAAGTTTTTATCGGGATTTCTTCTAGTGCAGTTCAGTTTTCGGCTGTTGTAGTTATTCGCAAATTGATTCCCTAGAGGATATTGTTTTGTATCTCAATGTCTGCGCAACTGGCTAACATGTGGAATTATTCATACAGGCGCGATCTCGATAAAATGGGGCTGAGAATTTTATTGTAGGGTTGACTACCTCAGCGAGGTTCGCCGAGAAGGTTGACTACATACATTTGCTGCCAAATACTACAAAAAACTTTAGAATGTGCACATCCATATTCTAATGGTATTATTAATTTAACTACTCATGCGAAGGCATCTCTTAAAGGACTTAAAAATGCTAAGGTCTCTGTATTGTCTACAATATTGGAGAATGGGAGACTCAAAGCTGCTTCGGTCTTCCCGTCCGATTATAATTTAGGTGTCTTCAAGGCTAGAGTGAATAGGCTCTTAATAAACTAGTGCCCCTCACCATCAACGATTGGATCACTGTTTACCACTAGGTGGGATCGCACACAAGCACTAGTTAATATCATTATAAAAAAAGAAAAGGATTTGTTACCAATAGTCATAAAAAAATTTCCTTGTGCAGAAAGATCACGGCAGGTATAGTTATTAACTGATTTACTGCATATCTTACTATTCTTTCGTCCTCATTGTCATCCAAATCAATCGAAGCAATTTCATCCTATTTTGAACTATACCTATCATAATACCCGCTCATTAAAACGTACACAGATGAATATCTGCAATCAATCTTTCTGATCTATACTCAACATAGTCATAGCTTAATTCCGCGAGTACGCGACCATACTTGGCTAGCCTGCCAGCCTGGTACGCGAAACATTTTAATGAACCATCTCGCCACGCTTAATTAAGATATCGCAAAGCTCTTCCGTCTCATTCGCTCCTGGTATGTTTAGATAATTTCCTGTCTTAAATCTAGGTTCAATGTTGGTCTAGATTGTACGACTAGGTACGTTGTAAATGTTTATTATATATTTGAACTAGTTAATTAAGGTTTTTTGTTTTCTTTAAGAATTTTGGGTCTTTGTTAATTTTTTTTAGCTACTTAATGTCAGATTGCAAGAACAGTGGTGGCAGAGTGGTAATGGCCCTGACTTATGAGTTTGTAGGTCGCGGGTTCAAACCCAGCCAGGCGCATTACTTTGTGTAATTTATTTCATCACCACTACTCTCAAAACGGTGAAGGAAAACATCGTGAGGAAACCGGTATATTCTAGAAACTAAAATTCAAAGACTTGTGAGTGTGACATCCACCAACCCGCACTGGGACCGCGTAGTGGATTACGGCCCATTCCCTCTCCTGAAGAGGAAGCCTGAGTCCCAACAGTAGGAAAATTATAAGGCCGATTATGCTATAGATTCTGTGAAAGCCTAGGTCAATGACCTTCATTTACCTTCTCTTAAATATAATCTTCCAATCGATAAACTTACCACATCATTTCCTCAAGGAAGATTGGATCTACAAACAATTCTATAACAATGGCAGAAAAAAAAACTCCAGACATAAAAAAAAACACGTATCCAATATCCAATCATTGTAAAAAGTGTAGACAGTTCCCATACTTCGTACTTCCGATCTAGAAATAATTTGGCAACTAGCCTCGCGCGCCAAAATAGTTCACGTATTAATAGACCAAATAAGAATGTTATCTATCCAGCCCAAGTTCGTTGACCTGACAGCTATTTAATTCGGCCGTGTTATATTGATAGAATAAAATAAAGTGCGCATTTTTTTTTAATGTTGATGATGATTGGAGATACTTGGAATTTTTATACAGCCAATATTTAGACATTCGTATATAAATTGTTTTGTCGGTTTGTTTAACTCGTGTGCTTATTCAAGTCATTGATCTCGATTGTTTTACACTTTTTATCGTAAAAATATTAAAATTGTTAAGAATTGTAAATGGTATAAAAAGGTTTGAATTCTGTATTGGGTTTCCAATATTTATACAATTGATAAATCGGACATTGTTTTATAATCAAAATATTTTTCAATACACCTACTCGAAAACACGCTCTTATCCCAGCAAGTTTAGGTACGTAATTGGCTGTTTTTCGCACTAGTGCGGAAAAGTGCGCGTTGTCACCCCGCTACAATTTTATTACATTTATCGTATCAGGCTGGGCCGCCTCGGTATTTCCCCACTTGTATTTACTATTTCATTGCCAATATTTTAAAAGTTACGATTTTTAGGTATCTAATATTTTTGACTTAACAATTAATTAATTATTTAATTTCTTTTTCAGATGAGCGTGACGCGATACAAAAGAAGACGTTCACAAAATGGGTCAACAAACATCTCAAAAAGGTAAACACAGCGTTTCTATTCTTTTCTATTATTTTTTGTTAATACTACCAACTGTCACAATTTGCTTATTGATTACAAAAACTTAATTACGTTATTGAAAAACTTAATTAATTTATTATAATAAAGTTTGACGAATTAATTATAACTTTATGGTTGCAATGTTACTTGACACGGATTTTATAAATAAATTAGCTTTTGCCAGCGGCTTTGTCTGCGTGAAAGTAAGTTTCTCCTTACTAACTTTAGAACCTCGTTTTATCCTTTGGGGGGCGAATTTTGGCAAATCCATTCTTATTTTTTGTAAACATAAAAAAGAACCGCTGTGAACTAGGCAAGTTAGTGGTCAAACCGCGAGCCCATATAATATAATTAAAAAATATTACACTCATACGAAATCAGTATTTTAGTAGTTATAATATGTATACTGGCGATCAAAAACATAACTTGTAAAAAAAACAAAGCTTAAAAATAAAAAAAAAGCGAGTCCAATGACCCGTAGGTAGTAGTCGGCGTTGCGTACAAACTACCTACAGGTTATTGGACTCGCTCAGCTGACGTTTTCTTAAAGAAATTAATTTCGTACATGCGTAAATTAATACGAGTTTTGAAAAAAAGGTACTTTATTTTTTAATTTTATCTTTACAAATCGATAGTGTTTCATGTACCGGATCGACCCTCCACGGGATTAAAACGATCAAAATTTAGCGGTGTATAAAGTGGTAAAGTTTGTTTTTTTGTTTGTAGGAAGTAATCTCTGAAAATACTGGTCCGATTGCTAAAATTTTTTCACCGATAGAAAGCTGCTTTGTTCCTGAATGACATAGACTATATTTTATGTACGCGGTTGAAGCCACGGGCAAAAGCTAGTTAAAATAAAGGCAAAACTATAAAACTTACATTCCAAGTCCAATTCTTCGTACTTTTCGGTCTAGACAAGCTGTAATCAAATCTGAGCACGCTACACACGTGAATAAAGACGAGTCTTCTTGCGTAAAAACGTCACGTGCGCGAATATTTTTCAACACGCTTCAAAGCACTTACACGCAACTTATGTGACTGATTTGGCGCCATATAGGCAGTAAACAGTAAACGTCATAATTTGTCATGATTGTGCTAAATGCGTGTGCCATTTCATACAAAGATATTTATTAAACCCCAAGTGATCGCCGGCTTTCGCTCTGTCAGTCTGTCTATTGTGTCTCTAATTACACATGAAGTGACATCTATATCTGTTGGACATAGGCCTCCCCCAAGCGTCACCACATCGACCTGTCCTGTGCGTCTTGCATTCATCGGAATCCCGTAACCCTGACCAGGTCATCGGTCCACCATGTAGGCCTTCCAATGCTGCGTCTTCTGCTACGCGATCGCCACTCCTGAATCTTTCGTCCCCATCGTTCATCTCTTCTGCGTGCAATGCGGAGTGGAGTTCCTTGTCGGAATCTGTTTCCTGATGGCTACAACCCGGGAATCTTTAAGTCAAGTCAATAGTGAATAGGTTATTTCTAGGTAAGCGCGCTCCATCGTCGACCGCATCGTCGCTTTCCATCAGGTGAGATAGCGGTCAAGAGCGAACCTATCAACAATAAAAAATGTGCCCTGCCCATTGCCAAGTAATGATGAAATTGATATAATTACCTTACTATAATTCTCATATCTCTATAGCCCCATATTCACTTAGCAAATGTATCGTGCGCCATAAATTGTCACTTTGGCGGAGGACAGACGTCAATATTCATTGAACGGTCGTGAGATGCGTATAAACAGTAGTAGGTACTGCATCATAATGACGGCTGTGGTACTTGTCGCGCACTTGACTTAGTTCTGTCGATGTGACGTGACGTAAAGGTGTGTTTATGAAGCGATGTTCTAGGTGTGGGGAATATTTTGCTTAGCAACGGAGTCGTGGGGTGATTCCCGGCCACCGTAAGGGCGGGCTTGCAGATGACGAGTAAGGGCTGAAAATGCGTTAAGCGGACGCCCGCGCGTTCCCTACAAAAGTGCTCCGTTGCGGGGATCCGCGTGTGTATCCGGCGCGGCTCGCCGGGCACCCCGCCGCCTTTTTGCTACGTTATAAATATTAAGTTCTCCATCAACAGTTAAAGACGAACTAGCGACATGTCCAACAGTGGACTTTTTCGGCTGAAATGACGATGATGATGATGAGCGACACTCTGCGACGGATACCGTCTCACACCACACCACCCTCTGTTCTATATAGCTTTCGGGACATGCGGAACAGAGAGTAAAGTCCCAATACCTCTTTTGAAAAGGGAGGAGCCGCCGACCAGACGGATGTTATGTGTGGTGAGCAACTGCTCGATGGATAATTTGGGCTAATGTTCAAAACTCGCGAAGAACTTAAAATGCACGATGTAGGATTAGTTCTTATGGGACGCCAATGATCTACATACCCATTGCAACAAACACATGATTTGCGTTTCATAAATTTTCATTAAACTCATATCCGTGATCGGATCACTAGTTTAGTATGATCACATGCGTTAATAGTTACGTGAGCAGCATGCTCATCTTGACCATCTATCAATCAAGACAGGATATGAAGTCCATAATAAGACGTAGGACCCTTCGATGTTGCATCATTGTAAGGTTTCTCTGCCTTCTGCATCCTGTTCACGCGTCAGATGTCTATCATCAGCTTGCACTTTCAATAATGCAGTGTTTAATGCTTCTTTGGTCTGGCTGTCGTCTGGCGAAAGTGTGGTTCTAGATTCAGTGCAAATATTCTTGTAGGATCTGCGATCATTATACCCATAGTCCGAAGATTCGGCTTCGGCTGGTATTTCGTTTTCGGCCAGAAAGTGGCCTAATATTCGGCTCGACCGAAACTAGCGTCTATGAGCTGACGGTTGTGATTCATACCTTAAAACTGTCTGTTTCGTTCGTCTATGTATCTATCTATGTTATAATTTTTATTATAATCTAACCGTAATTGTCGATATATTCGATTATTTAGTATTGTAGGAAGGTTGTAACCATATATTTCGATTAGTAGTAATTTTCATTTTAATATATATCTTACACTTATATTGAATAAAGAGGTAAAGTTTGTATTTTTTTATTTTTTTGTTTGTGTGGAAGTACTGGTCCGATTGTTATTTTTTTTTACCGATAGAAAGCTGCTTTATCCCTAAGTAACATAGGCTATGTTTTATGTACGCGAGCGAAGCCGTAGGCAAAAGCTAGCAATATAATATGTTCGTTAATATTTTTTTGTTTTTTTGTCAGTTTTACTATTACCACGTCAATTTCGGTTTCGATTGCCGAAACTGAGAGACGACCGGTTTCAATTCGTTTCCAATTGCCGTAACTTTTTTTGCAAACTAAACATGCAAAGTACTCCTCAAACATAATCCCAGCAGTCGTTAACCTGACCAGAACAAAGGACGAACAGATCAAATAAATGCTTCCCTTTGTGTCTCTGTCCGTTTGTCCGTCTGTAAGCGAACAGGATGTTATTAGCCGAACCGCATTATTTATTTACCGATCAGACATTATTTGCGCTGCGTTTACTTCAAAGGGCTGGTAAGGAGAAATGGTTTTAAAGCCTAAAGGGATTGGATGAGTCAGGTACTCATAGCGTCATCAACTGGTTACCCCCTTTTCTAAGATGCATGCTGCAAACAGTCAAAAAAGTGAAGCTAAATGGCTCCCGTACAATACCTACCTATTATGTTTATGTCCCTTCACATAACTTTTCATCAAAAACAAAGGGACTTTAGAATTTTATAGTGGCACTAAAGTTGCCTTGCGTAATAAAGTCAATAGCTTATTATATTATCATAGTATTACTTAAATTCAATCCACCCATTTCCATCTATGAGCTGGCAATATAGTTGTTAATAATATTTAAAAGTTAATTCCGTCCCTAAGGTAACGTAAGACACCTAGACCTGGAACAATTAACAGCAGGCCACATGAGCCATACCAATATTTGTCCCGAGCGGAAACCAAACCTTCAAAAAACAGCTTAGCAAACAATCAATCGAACTCTGTGCGAACTGTCCGTACCGTTATTGGAAACACGTTTGCCTTAATCCATAGATAGCATTTACATCATGCTATTGAAAAATGAAAATGGAAATGAATACGACTAGATGATCTTCATAAACCTGTTTTCAATCACCAAGCGTAGGTTTGATGCTCAAATTAATGAAAAATCTTCCACACCACATTCCATCTTCAAATTCATGCGACAATTTCACAATCGTAAGTGTGTTCGGTGCCTAATCTGGTGACTTTGCTCAAGTGAAGGGGCACAGTGGACATTTGCACATACCAAATAAGGCTATGCGCAAATGCCAGACCTGACCCGTAGAACAAGACCATTACGCGTTGGGTACAAATGTGTGTTGGAGTAGATTACCTAGTATGTGGTAGAAATATAATAATATAACTAAGGACGATTCGTTTCTAACCAGTTTCTATCACGCAGTTTTCTGATTGGGTTTGAGATGTCCTGATAATTATGAACTCCTGGTACCTCTTGCTGTGCCCATGGTAGAAAAACTCTTGGTATATTATCACTACTGAGGCTTTCATCTTCAGTCTGAACATCGCACGTGGTCAATCAATCTGGACCTCGCACAACCGATTGCGAACTCTGGTTGGCCGATATAGAAGCGATGTAGCCAAATGGAGGATCTTTGACCCATCCCAAACATAATGGCAGTGTAGAGCCCTTTCATAGGACATGATCTCCTTTCTTGCTTAGCATGTACTACAACTTGCAACGTTCACGACTTCAACAAAGCCTGCATAACGAAAGATGAACATTCTTCAATCAAACCAAATTATCCTTACGCTTTCATTCATTGCCTCATGCTTCTTAACTCCTGGTATATTTTCATCGTGTATAAACCTTTCGAATCCTCTGGACAGTGGATTTGTTTACTTTTTGATTCTTATGTAGATTACTTTCATCTCACAACACAATATGCGGATCATATAACGTTATCCTTTCAATTTCCCACCCTGCACCAGTTTCGTCATCCACATTTCAACACATCGCTTGAAATTCGCGTTTATTATCCATATGTAATTAATTCTACCCAATATGGTCTCGTTTATTTATCTTTCTTCAAGATACCATCAGCAATTTTAGCCGATGATAGCATGCTGAACAAAGAGATTGTTCTGTACCAAGTGCGGAGTGACTCACAGACGGACTTTGTGTGAAAGTGGTACAAAAAACTTTTTATATTGATGTAATGATTATTTTTGATGTGAACGGCTCCTTGTCTGAAGAGTGTAGGACGTTTGGGTCAAGTTTCTGAAGTACAATAAGGTTATTTTGAAAGACAGTCGAATACCGAATGGTTCATAAGGCGACGTACTACGGATGATGTTTTATGCAGAAAAGAATTCGTGCGATATCGATGGTTAAATTTCTAAGTACGCATATTTGCTTCATCAATATGCTTAGAATTACATAAATGTTTACTTACAAATAAAAGTGCTCTTTGAACCAACCAAACCAAATACCAATCCAATTAAAATTTTGATTAGTATTGCACTTAATATTTTTCGAGGATTTGTTTTAAAAACCTTAATTTGTAGGAAGTACTGGAACTTGTCGAGAAAATCTAAATTATCCAAAAATTACCTAACTTCTAGCTTAGGGGCTATAAAACATATGAAATCTTACTTTTTGCTGTTTTTTACCCCCTTCACCTTCTCACAGCTGGTTACATTTCTGAGATTCCCCTCTCTAATGTGATGTAACATATTTTGCACTTTGACGTGATGAAAATAATACTTAAGTTTTAGTTACGAGTTCAGTTCGCGGCTGCAGACCATAAAGAAGAAGGCAGGACGGCTGTGATATATTCCTCAGGAGAAGAATTGGCTCAGAGCTGGGAAGAATCGAAAGAATAGAGGGGCGCCTTTGCCCAGTTGTGGGACACTATAGTCTAGATATAATCTATATAACCTATGTAAAAGTAGAAAACAGACTGACTGACTCCGCCCAAAAGCGGGCGATGTCATTGGCTCAGATTAAGTTTTCTAATTGGAGTGTATAAGCACAAAATATATAGGTACAGAAGTCAATTTACTTACAAAACGCGCTCGAGCAACGCACACATAGACACCACTCACGGACACGATATCTCGGAGCGTCTCGGACCACTCGTTGAACAGTTCCGGCTCAAACGCTCATTAGTGTGCGTCCACCGAGCGTAGGTATAAAAAGTGAAGTACATACATGTGATTGTTTTCTGTACCTATCTATTTTGTGGTATAAGGGTGTGCATTATTCCATTTACAAATTGTATATTCCTTAATCGCGACTTTGTTAGTCCGATAAGGAAACACAGCCTCTATATTCACATCTTCACGATAAAAATTTAAACTGGGCACGTCTTAACCAATTCATTATGCGTTCAGATCGTCACGTTATCTCGTACTATCAGTGGCTAAAGGGCTTATTCACCAGGTCAGGCGGTCAGTTGCAACATAGCTGCTTGATGAGTCATAGATAAAGTGGCTTTGTTATGGGGAACTGTGGACTTGTCGGTCTATGGTATGTTAAACATCATAGTTGTTTAAGTGACAAAGGTCTATTATTGCGATTTGTTGTTGTAAGTTCGAAACCTAATGTTGTAACTTTATTATATTATTAGCTTCTACCACCAGCTTCGCCCGCCAGAAAGTTATTTTTTTCCAAACTTTGAACCTTCGTTTCATTTCTGTAGAGGGTATGGGGGGCCGCCCATTGTACACTTTTTTTTTAAATATATTTTCCTGTTTTTTTCTTTATGTGGTGTAAAATAAAGAATATAATCTATATATATAAAAATGAATTGCAATTCTGTGAGTCTCGCTAAAACTCCAGAACGGCTGAACCGATTTGGCTAATTTTAGTCTTGAAATATTCGTGGAAGTCCAGGGAAGGTTTAAAAGGGGGGAAAAATCTGGAAAAATCAGGGTAGTGTAGGGTAGAGTAGGATAGAGTAAGGTAGAGTAGGGTAGAGTATGGTAGAATAGGGTAGAGTAGTCAAGTCAAAGTCAAAAATATTTTATTTCACATAGGCTTACGTGGGCACTTATAAAACGTCAGAAGCTACTGCACATAGGTAGAATAAGGTGGAACAGTACCCCTAGCCAAGTTGCTAATCTGCAATAGTTAACGCTTGTAGAAAGCTTCAAATGTACGGGAATGACGTCGTCTTAACGCTCAGTCACGTGGTCAGAACAAAAGAATTGGCGGCAAGGTCAACTCGAAGCGTTCGACGCAAGAAAACAGTTGTAACTTGGCTAGGGGGGCAGGATAGAATAAGGTACAGTAAGGTAAAGTAGAGAAGAGTAGGGTAAACTAAGGTATAGTAGGGTGGAGTAGAGTATGCGAAGGCTTCGCTCCCGCTCTACTGGGCTGTTACTCTTTGCTAATAAATAAATAAATAAATTTTGGAAAATCCTATCTTAGTGGTCACTTACGTCATAAAAAGAAACCTTGTGCATAATTTCACGCCCCTAGCCCCAATAGTTTCATCTGTGCATTGATATGTCAGTCAGTCAGTTTCTACTTTTATAAATGTAGATGTCACATAATACCCGTATCCATATGTGGCAGAGAGTAAGTTAAATTGAGACTTCTTTTATTTTACATCGAGCACTAATAAAGGCATTATCATTACTTTTACTACCAACAATCACAAACGAAAACGATAAATTGAAATGTGTTTATTTAAAATTCAGCCTTCTACGGCGAGTCGGCGGCCCACGTGAATAAAAAAATCGTGAAACCTCAGAAATGGCGAGCGGTGACATAATCTTTCGTTTAGTGGGTGTTGAAATTAAAATTTATGATCACTGGCCAGTCAAATTTGACCTAAAACCATATCGGGTAAGATCCCTGTGAGAACACCTACGAAAATTGCCAATAGCTACCCACTTATAAACGCGATAATCTGATGAGTTGACAACCTTCGAAAATATTTTGACAGTTTCTGAAAATTTTATGTCAGATCTTTCACCTATGATTCATGTTCCATCGAGTCCTCGTTACGGTTGATATGCTCGAAGAACTTAAGGATTCGAAATTGCACAGATGATGATAATTTTTCTTTGACATTGAGTTCTTTCAGGATCGAAATATTGGTTCGGTGCGTGGTCCATGGGATGCAAAGCATGCGCCATCAGCACCACATTTCCAGTGCGTCAATCTTGCCTAAAAGTAACCTATCCACTCTCGACTTGAAGACTCACAGGTTGTAGCTGTCAGGAAACACAGACGCTAAAGAATATGACAGTTGGTGACTCACAATGAATGTGTTCTCAAAACGTTTCGTAAACTTTTAGGTATGAATGAGACTAGAAGTACTTAGATTTGTCATACAGATGCTGGTAATCCTCAAATAAATCGGGTTTCTGCTAATTACAAGTAAGAAGGAGAAGGTTTCGCGGTTTCTGAACTTGTGTCTTAATCTTAGCTAGAGACATCCTATCCGTTATAATGCTCTCGACCGAATTTCGATCACGGTGGTCAATCTCAACAGACGTTAGCCAAGCAGGAGACACAGGCGCACCCTGTTGTTCCTTTACTCTCGTAGTCCGATGAGAAGGCAATCTTACAAGGCAGGAGAGAGATCAGGATTATTTCCTACTAGTTGCTGCTAGCAGCGGCTTCGCTCGCTTGATTAGTATACAATTATCCCAAAGGACATCCGGGATAAAAAGGTTCTTGGGTGCTATTCCGCTGAGCTTGAAGAAGTAACAAAACATACATATCGCTCACTTTCGTTTTTAATATAAATGTGATATGGTTATAATGAACACTTATACAGATTTGTACTTAGGAGCACATTTTCCTTAACAAGGACACGGTGATGCATACGATCTCCGCATTAAAAAATCCTAACACGGTGAAACAAGCAAAAACTTGAGTTCAATAACCTTTAAAGACAGAAGTCAACATGCGCTAAAAAAGTTATCTGTAGTGATTATCAAGAACTGATTTTTATCTACGAAACAAAGATCTGTAAAGGTAACAGTGAAATGTAAAAATAAAAACGCTTTGTGCCAACATTTACTTTTTTCTGCGAAGTAATTAGACATGACTAAAGGAACTAAACGCTTATCTACGTAGGAAATGCGTTTGCTCGTCATTACTACATCTCAATTGCAGTAATTAAGATACTTGTCTTTGTCGCACTTTTTATCTCGAATATTTGGTTGACTTTCCCTGCCCGAGTTGTGATGTTCGAAAGTGTTACCGCCTTCCTGGAATGCAAAAGGCACACAAGTGGTAAAAGTCTTAAATTCCTGCTCGTTTCACCCAGCATAGGAGGAGGCATTTGATGATTTCTCATCAAAAATAAAAAGGGTTTGACTTTCGGGTTAACTAAAATGATATTGTTAAACTCAAAATTTATTTATGTAACTGCAATCGTACTGCCATCATTAACTTACTTGGGAATACTGAAGACATTGCATTCATTAGTTTCTTTTTAAACTTGCCGTAATGACCACCCCGCTTTAGTCACTGTGGTGAAAATGCTTGTACAATCTCTGTTGGAGAAGAGGCCTTTGCACTGGACGGAGACTGTTAACTCTCAAAGAGATTTCAGCATGACGATTGACAGAGCCTGCAAGGGCCGATACCTGCCAAGGGTGAGGGATCATTTGACAGTGTAAACTGGTAATATTTAGTCAAAACACGTGACACGCGTCAAAATAAACGACGAAACGAATGCTTAAAAGCATGTATGTTAACAGAGATAAACGATCTTACAAGCTCGCATAGAAAGAGGTTTTAGTGTGATTAATGCAAGCATTAACTAAACATTACATCTCAGGAATGCAGCATTTGCAAACAATTAGCAGCTATGAGTAATCCAACCAAACAATCACATTCCACCTACCTCAACATCATATGGCACAGACCTATCTCTCTCCAACCATCCGTCCATATTCACTTAATCTCAACGATTAATTGGAAGCTATTAATCATCAAGCAAAGCTTCCAATCTTGAACATCATACATAACATAAATGGTAACAAGCTAATGGAAGAATTAATCATGGATAATGACTCAGAGCAGTGCATTCCTTTTAGGAACATTTGTTTTATATCCAGTCAATAAACAGTATGGTTCCACTCTAACCTAATGTGGAGAGAGAATTTAATTTAAGACTAACTGAACACGTTTATATCAATGATGATATGAAGGAATGGTGAGAGAGTAGTTGGCCGGTAAAACACTGAAATGTCGAAGAAATAAATACTGTGAGAACACAGGAATTAAGGCAGAGGAAAACAAGGAAGGCACTCAATATTTTATTGAACAATAATTGTTTATCAAATCACGTAGAAAAATTCAAATTGATATTGTAGACGTAATTGATAGTTAATAGCTAGCTAATCGAGATCGTATCATGCTATATCTTACGAAAATCGATGTTATCTTTAGCATAACAATAAAAAATATCGGTCGGCTGACTTTTAGACCAATCTATAATTGTTGTTAGAATCTTTCATTACCGTATTAAAACTTGTTATCAAGGACTAATTTCAGTAGTAATTGCCGCATTATTGGCCTTTATCGAATCTGAATCTAAAGAAGCTATTCAAAATACAACTAATGCTTCTACATCTACCATTTAGTTAAGACAGCAAGTAAACACAGACACAGACTTAATGAGTGTTGCAAATTCAATCATGCACAGATTGTCTATCGCGTAATTCGATGCTGAGTTAGATAGGGATCTAGCCACTCAATTTATGCCTGTTAAGTGCTATTACAAAGATGCAACGAGAATTAATACATCTGCCTAAGATTGAATCATGGTTGTTAGCTAAGAGGAAGTAGTCATTAATTTGATCGATGGTAATTTATTAATTAGAATGAATAGTCATAATGAGCTACTGCTTAGTAGATGTTTAGTTATAATTAGTACCGAAGAGGCAACTTTGACCGAACTGAGCAAAGAAAAGATTGATAAAACTGAAAATATTGAATAGGACATGTTTTTTAGGGGTCCTAAAATGACTTCTCCCGCTCTGGATGGAGCGACAGTCTGTTTTTCACTGACTAATTTCTACCAGTGTTCAGTCAGTTTACCTTTGCGTTTCAAGGCCGCGGTAACTCTTAGAACGTTTCCGTAGCATTGAATTGGACATGAAATAACAAAAATATTACCTACTATATCATGAACTATTATAATTGCATCAACAAGGAATATAAATTACCCGTCTAAACAAAAACTACTACGTACTAATAGTTATTTTTAACGATATCAATTTAGATACGAATATAAATAGAAACAATGAAACGCCCATTCAATATGCCTCAACATTTTCTTATTGTGTAACTTCATACAATTGATGCAATCTACCGGGTGTATTGACCGTGCTATTTTTTACTTCTACTGTTTTATTATTATATTAATTATGATCTTAAGCAAATTGTGACAGTGACACTTGACAAAATAACTTTTTTCAAATTTATTTTGTCAAAACCAATTTTCACTAATATAAAAGTCTATATGTTTGATTTTTTCATCGCTTGTCATTTGGATATGGAGCAGCACTGGAAATATCTCAAGGTCTGTAGTATACACGGCATTCGTTAGTTCGTCTGTTTTTGCTTTGGCTCCTACAGATATATTGCCATGTTCTATTTCTTGTACAAACTAAAGTATAGCTATATTATTGAAAGTAAACTCGTTATGGAATTTGGCAGTATGTCTTTAATAGTAATTTACACAGCTTTACACAGTGTCGTCTATTCTATCAACTCTGAACAGTTATGTTTACTATGTAGTGTCAAAGAACTTATCCACTTCTGCATGGCCATAAAAAACTTAAGATAAATTAGTATAGCTGCTATGTTTGCTGGTGATAAATTCATCCAAATATGCAATGGCTAGATTTTTAACGTTTATTTTTGTCCAAAAGATTGCGATCACAGATAAAATAAATATACCTGAACTTTAGGTAGGTTATAATAATGAAAATATTTGCAAAAGCATCTTTACCTGAACTAAGTATAAATTAAATAGATTTTTTTGCCATTTGTAAGCCATTATATGTTTGCTCAAATAACTCAAAACAAACATCAAATTGTAATGTTTACTTTATTCAAGAGTTGATTGACTAGCACTGACCAACTCATCATGTCGATAGATCGATCATCTTTATATTTTTGGTTTGCATGCTCTTCGCCAGTTTTCTCAGTTTTTAGTTCCTGTATTTTGATTTTAGCTAACACACATTCACACACGTGTTATGGAGCTGTCTTTTTTAGCAAATATTCTTTTATTACACTTTGTTCGTTTAACTTTGGTTTTTGTTGTTTTTTTTTTTCTCGTTGGTAAACAGGTAAGCTATTACTGGTTTAAGATTACAATTCTTGTTTCTAAACATGTCGAAGTTATTAAACTACGTTACAATGTGTCAAAATGTACGAGTTAACTCAACGTCCTGTCCTAGATTCCTCGGTAGTAAATAGCAAACCAATCGTGGTTTTAATGAAAACTAAAAGCTATACTTAGTTGGATTTCTTGAATGAACAGAATTTAAAATGACGAAAGAAATGCTTATTATAGAAACAACAAAGTGAGAATATATTTTCAACTCCATCATTGCCTGACCCTTAAAGTAAAAGATAATTTCACTGTAATAACCTAATTTCCTGCGCTGACCAAGCTATCACGTGAGACCTATAACTAAGCACTTCTTTCCAGAAAATAATATCATTATGATGGTCATTCTCTCAAATAATATTAACTAAAAACTTGTGAATGACAGTAGTGATTAGTCTTTTTAGTATTAAAATTTTTATTACCAATATCAATCTAAGAAGGTTTTGAACATTAAAATTGAGATCATCCGTTTAATCTTTCATCTCCTTTTCTTCATCTGTGATCCTAGGCTCCGTTCGAAAATGAACATTTGAAACAATTACTTTATCATAGTAGACATTTTTGTTACATTGTCCTATGTGTTAGGTCTATGTTCATCCATATTCTCATCCAGGTGTTATCGTTACTTTGTCCAACGCTGCTCGGACAGACCTACACACGTCTCCACGTCTGCGAGGTGATCAACAACCAACCATGTTGTCCGCCACAGCAAGTAAGTTGTTAGTTGTTGTGGCTTGATGTTGTTCCGTTGTTTCTAGTTGTTGTTTTTCTTCTTTAGAGTTTGGGGAAGGCAAGGACCATTGTTTAGAATTCAGAGTATTTGGGGTTGTCCAATTGGAAGTCTGGTAGCATTGCGTTTGACCACTATTTTGCCAGAATATAAGCAAAGATGTGGTCAACGATTACAAATACCATTGTATTAGATACACTGTACAGAACTAGGTGCTAAACGCATAAATTAAAACTAAAATCTTTCAGAGTTATAAAATAATTCACAAATTTCGATGTATTGCCTTGATAATTACACTTTGGTCAAGCGTAACAAAAATGAAATTTTCAGCAATACTGAAAGATCCGAATCATATTTATTAGATTATAATCCACATATTTGATGAGACTTAAATCTAGGTCGGTATGGAACATAAGCAAGCTAGGCTAGGGTGTTATTGATTACTTAAATAATTAAGTAAGTAGTACTATGTAACCATATTCGTAAAATATTAAGTACGATATAATAAAAATGGGTTTGTTTCAATATCTTGACTTTGCCTTCCCCTTATTGATTTGGTTTTCCCATATCGTTACGTCTGTATAATTTAAGCATGAGGCTTATTTTGTAGGCACCTTTTTTATTTCAGCGGTAGTTTGCAATCTCTTTACATATTTTGCTTTTATTTTTATTTTGTGCGTTTGGTCATTCTAGTAACTTTGTATTGTTTGTTGTATTTTTATTAATTAGGTTTGTTCTTATTTTGTTTTTGTTGTTTTCTTAGGCTTCATTAATAAATGTTTGGCTGCTACCGTTGTTTTTATTAACATTAACATCATCGCTGATTCCATTAGGTCTTACTACACTTGTGCACCATTAGTAGACTCGCTAGTATTTATTGCAGTCAAGTCTAGAAATAGTGAGTTCAAGTATTTTATTATAGTGGATCTTCAATAGTGAGTTCAAATCTTTGCTTTAAAAGATTTACTTCGATTATGAATATTTTGTGTCTTGAATTATATTTAAAATATTTAAATATCACACCCGACCGAATAGTCAAGTCTTAAAACAAATGTACTTGAAGACTACTACTTTAGAGCATTCACTTATCTATCCACTATTAGACTTCTTGATTGATCTACCATTTAAATCATCTAAAATAGATCACCACTATTTTTAAGTATGTCCAATTTATTTAGTTTGACGCGACATATCCTCCATACCTACTTCTCTTAATTTCGATCATCTAAAGTACATGTAGGCTAGATATCAATACAATTCTATTCAAGATGAAAGAATAAAGATGTAACAAAATCCTAATACAATTTGTTTATTCAGGTGAACCGTCACGTGAACGACCTATTCGAAGACCTGCGCGATGGACTCAACCTCATCTCGCTGCTGGAGGTGCTTTCTGGCGAACACCTCGTAAGTACACATACCTTTATTAATAGTTGACAAATTAGAACTAATAAATCATATTGGAGTAACTTGTGAAATGGCCGACCACTAGTATTGCCACTACTAATAGCCAAAAGCCTCCTTAAAAGCGTGTAAAAGAGAAATAAAAACGGGAATAAAGAACCATAATGATTTGATGATGAACTTATGGCAAACTTATTACCCAGCACTGACAAAGATTAAAAAATATTGGGTGTAAAATTATGTCTTGTCTTTGATAATTGCTACAATAAGACTAGGATGAAGAATCATAATGATTTAGTATCTTACTCATGGACAAAACATTGCCCAGCGCTGACAAAGGTACAAATATTGGGTATTAAAATAACGCACAAAGGCAAGGGCTACAATAAGGATAAACTCTAATGGTTAAAAATATTGGATTACACAAAAATATTTTTGATGATGATGATTTCAAAGGCCTACTATGAATCCAGACAATTCTCCGTGTATTTTCCTGCTTGTGATTATGCAATATTGTCGTCGTCAACGTCGGCCATTTCTCAATTAGCATTCCTAATTGAAGGCGAATGCAGGTGGTCTTACTGTCCGGTTGCTTAATTAACTAACAGTTTAAGAATTAATTAAGGGAATTTGTTAGTGTCAATTTTAGCAATGTTGATTTCTATCCCTGAGTGGTTGCTTAGTAGACTAACTTAGCTCCTAGCTTGGTCAGTGTTTTTAGTTTTATCCAACTATTTTTATTACTTAAACGACTTAAATGATTTTTAACATGTAGGTACTAAAGTTTGAGTCTATACTTAGTACTCGTAGTATTAGTACATATTAGTATTTATTTATATGAATATATATTTTCATATTAGGAGACTTATTTGTGTAGATTTATATTGCACACTGCATCTTACCTTCGAATGTGATCTCGGTCTATCATTCCAAGGTTGGTTGGGAGAACACATATCATTGAGTTGTTTTGTGTTTTGAGCTTTAATTTAAGCTCACCTTTGCACATGAATTGTTTAATCACTGTTTACTTGATGTACTATAAAGTATTAAGTAATCATGACCGGAATTAGGTCAAAGGGTATTATCTATTTATTAAGCTGACGTGGTATAATTTTTAAATATCATGCGTGAGATTTTGCTGCTATTTTGTGACCGCTTTTAATGTAAGCTAAACTAAAACAAGGGTGTGAACCATATGATACCTTCATGATAGTTTGTAACGAAATTAATTTGGAGTAACGATATATTCGCGTGCTCAAGCGCTGATTCGTGCGCTACGGTGTGAAATAAAGTTACTAACAGTAATTAGTAAAGTTAAGTTTCCGTAAACATAGAGTTTTATAGACTTTTTTGTGGATTCACATATTTTTTTTAGGGTAAATGTAATTGAAGGAAATGGTTGATTATTTTGTATATGAAGCTATAAATTATTTTTTGCGTTGTTATTCTGATTGGATCAAATAATTTGTTTACATACTGATCGTTTTTTGAATTGAGAATTTGAAGTTTAGTATTGGAATAACACACCTGAAAACCTTTCAAAATGTTTATATCAAAAACCGTGAGTAAATCATCGTTTGTAATAAGTTTATGTTTCTTTTCTTATTTATTACCTACCTTTATATCTTTTGATGCTTACGACTTTGTAGTTTTATACAAACTTTAATTTTCTTCAATATTATCGAACCTTCCAGGAAATAGACAATATTGTGATTATCTACATAAATGATGAGCTTTTGCCTGCGGCTTCGCCCGCGTATATAAAATATAGCCTTAGTCACTCAGGAATAAAGCAGCTCTCTATCGGTGAAAAAATTTTTGCAATCAGACCAGTTCTTTCAGAGATTACAAACAAAATAACGAACTCTCAATCCTTTCCCTTATCACCTGGCAACCCGTTACTAGTTCTCATCGATCCACCATTAACCCAGAAAGGGAAGTAACCTGAAGGGGTTATCTAGATCTATGGAAATTAATCAGGCCGATCGCAGGTGTGGCTAGGTAAACGATACTACCCTACCCTGAGTAAAAGGGTATTTGAAATAATGTGAGTGTTAAATGAGATATTAGGGGTAGCTTTAAGCCGAGTCATTGAAGTATCATTAATTTTCAAACAATTTGTAATTCGTACGTTCAAAAAGGTCATTGCAAATCTATTCTGTGTGCTCGTTTGCATGTCTTTACTGAACTTGCACGTTTTCATGAAAAATATATGATCCATCTTCATTAGTTATGTCCTTGATTCTTGTAAGCATTTTTTTTGTCATGATCATCTAGAAATTTATTTGTGCGAGGATATGACTCACTTAGTCAATAAAAGCTTGTTGATAAACTCTCAGGTACAAATACAAATAAAGGTGTACCCAATTTCGATCCCAGAAGAAACAATAGACCAACAAGTTTTCATAAATGATTGTTAGATAAAAACTCTACTTCTTCTAACAAATAACTTATTACCAACTTCACACCTTCCAGCCGCGCGAACGAGGCCGTATGCGGTTCCATATGCTGCAGAACGTCCAGATGGCCCTCGACTTCCTCCGCTACAAGAAGATCAAGCTCGTCAACATCCGGGCTGAGGACATCGTCGACGGCAACCCCAAGCTGACCCTCGGACTGATATGGACCATCATCTTGCACTTCCAGGTCAGTGACCATTTTGATTTTTGCAGCTGTCAGTGTTCCGTCAATGACAATGACAGTTGATGATGCGCTTTTGTCTTTGACGTTTGTATAAGGTGATTCGAACTTGATATAAAGTAGTTTTTATTTTTCTTTGCAGCAGTGATTTGCTTAGTAGAACTTGGCGCGAATTTTTGGTATCGAAATTGAATTTCGTTGCTGAACGCTGCTGAAAATTACTTTATGAATGACTTTAATATACACGCGTTAGAGAGATATTAGAGTTACATTGTAGAAAATGATCCGAGTACCAAACAAGGTAGACAATAGTTTTTTAACAGTACTTCTTCCTCTTAAATGAATAAGAGAACTGATTTAAAAGACTTCAGGTGGTTTGAGAATATTAATTGATTTGAGGGAAAATCTGGTACTTTTAAATGGGACCGATATACGAATTTATTTGATATCATACTTGTCATCAACTACGCCAGTAGCTTGTCACAAAGGCGCCCCGTATAACACAAAAATTACCCCTTTTTACCCAACTACAGCGAAGTCAAAAGGGTTTGTTATTTTTTTTTATTAAGTAATTGGCCCAATTAGCACCCAATTCACATGGCAGGCTAGTTTGAGAATATCTCATTACTTAGAATATAAATTTGTGAACAAAATTTCACGATTTTAGCTATCATATATCATTCAGACGGCTGATACGATTACAATATGTAAGCCAAAACTCGCATGCATTTCAGAATTTTCTGATCTATTTTATTTTCAAACGCATTTAACAAAATCTTTATCAGCTAAACGTAGATAGTTAATCTTGCTCTTGAAACTGGCTTCCGACCAGAAGTTAGCATTTTTGACACACTTACTGAACCGGACTTGGCAGCAAACGACTTAGTACAGTCCAATGCTCGTCCTTGGTAACACTTTAATTCCATAAGCATCTTTATTTCGTAGCAGCAAGGGTGGTTTTTGTAGTCTAGCTCTGTGCGTTTGATTGTACGTTTTCACTAGCCAAGGATTGCCACAACATCGTAACTCCTAACGTGTTAGCGTATCTATTCAAATAAACCCGTGGTACTAATCGATAATTAATTGATCGATATTTCTATCGTGCATTCGAATGAATAAGTTAAGATAATTAGCAAGCATGCAGTTTTATCGGATTCATTGATTTTCTATTGGTATAGCTTTGATACTCTCATCTTGTGCTGGTTCAGCTAATAATTTTATTTTAATTGGTAGTTTTTCAAAGCCAATCTTATCTATAGACAACGTGATATACAATCCTTTAAACTTAACTTCTATAAGGGAATCATGATCATCAGCTATCTGCTCTTCTTTAATTGCGGTGCAATACATTTTCTTCTTCAATTCTGTCCCGCTAACCGTCACGCTATCACTGACTCCTTTTTCTTTCGTATCATTTCTCACATAATCAGTGTCATTTTTTGGCATTCTCTCGCTATTCTCCAATTATATTAACAAATAAAGTCGTGACAACATTATTATTATATCTAGCTTGTGCTGTAGCACTGCTTGGCAAAGATCTCCCTCAATTTCTTCCATTGTTCACCTCTTGTCAAAACCTAAGGAAGACAGGTTAAGTCTTCCTGCCATCATTTATGTGGCCTGGAGTGATCCTGTCTCTCAATTCTAGGGCAACTAACTTTTGTTTTACAAGCCCACTGCTCTATTGGCATGCAACAGACATATTCAGCTCAGTACTAATTAAGCAAGGCAGCCTTCTGAGCTACTTCGACGATAATGTTTTGATTGTTTTTGTTATATGTATGTATCTAAGTATGTATTTACTATTGTATATAATTGTTTCTCTTCTGTTTTGTCTATTTATTAAGTTGCACCTGCCATGTTTTGTTTCTGCACCACCCTAAGGTCGACTGGCAGATAATGCCTAAGGCATTAAGTCCGCCTTTGTACAGTTTTTTTGTGCATAAAGCTTTAAATAAATAAATAAATAATGTGTTTTGGAACGCAATATAGTGTTTCGAACGCTGTCCGTCAGTGTAAGACCGAGTACACTGCGCTCCATAGCAATAACAATAATCTCCATACCAATCAAATAACACAATAATATTTAATAACACAATGGTAGGATTACACAAATCCTTGCAGAACATTGCTTTGCATTTGAATCTAAGTCGGATTATGTTATGAATAACATTAGATTCAATTGTCATGATTCGTTTCTGTTAGATTACTGTATAGGATTATGTTTATTATGATTCTTTGCATACGGAACTTGTAGGGTCTTTGTTGTTTGAAATAGTTCAGTTATGTTGTCTTGTTCATTATTAATAGGTTCGCGTTTAACCAATTGATGGTATGTGATGATGTGGTCGACGATAGAGAGAGGAGGAGATAGAGCATGCTTGCTTAGAAGTAACCTACTCACTACCAACTTAAAGACAGCTAGGTTTTAGGTGCTATATTGTAGTTGTCAGGATCCACTGGCTCCAGCAGTGACTTCAACAAAGTAACCTTAACTTTATCTAGAATGTCTACTTATCTGCATCCTTTGATTTTGTATCCGGTTCTTTATTAGGAAGTTCTTTACCTAGTTCATGGCCGTTTGAATAAAACTGTGTTCTTTTGTTTTTTATTGCATTCAGTTATTGTTGTTTCTGCACCACCCTAAGGTTGACTGGTAGATAATGCCTATGGCATTAAGTCCGCCTTTGTACAGTGTAATGTGCATAAAGAATTAATAAATAAATATTCACAGTTTCTGTCTTCGTTAAAAATTAGAGCAAGACACTCGTAAACGACATTCTAATTTAATTTTATATTAAACTAGCTTTGCCCGCGCGGCTTCGCTCCCGCTCTTCCTTACTCCACCCTACTATACCCTACTCTACCCTACTATACCCTACTCTACCCTACTATACCCTACTCTACCCTACTCTACCCTACTCTACCCTACTCTACCCTACTCTACCCTACCCTACTCTACCCTACTCTACCCTACTCTACTCTACTCTACTCTACCCTACTCTACCCTACTCTACCCTACTCTACCCTACTCTACCCTACTCTACTCTACCCTACTCTACTCTACCCTACTCTACCCTCCTCTACCTTACTCTACCCTACTCTACCCTACCCTACTCTACTCTACCCTACTCTACTCTACCCTACTCTACTCTACCCTCCTCTACCTTACTCTACCCTACACTACACTACCCTACACTACCCTACTCTACCCTACACTACCCTACTCTACCCTACACTACCCTAATTTTCATTTTTTTTCCATAAGAACCTTCTCCTCATAATAACGAACACAACAAAAAAAAAATTAGCGAAATCGGTCCAGGCGTTGTTGAGTTATGCGCTTACCAACACATTTTGCGATTCATTTTTATATTATAGATAACTTTAAGAAAGAGACATCGTTGCGGAAGTCTCACATTTCAGGCAATTAACGTTTAGATCTTATTTTGGTGCACATTGTAATTATCTAAGCTTCTAAAGAGAATGCGTTCACGAATTATGAAATACGTTGTTATTTTTATAAATGCTATAATCTCTATTTATGAACAAAGGAAGTTTAACTGTTGATCTGTTTATAAAAATAATCAGGAATGTTACGGAGCTCCATAACCGTAACCGAAACTATCGGATATCCGATATAAAATAATATCCATAACCGTAACTGAATCCGAAATAAATGTTTCGGATAATATCGGATAGGGGCGGAGCCTAATTGCGACACGTTATGACAGCCTGTCATAACGTGTCGCGTCGTAAAATATAAATAGTTATAGTAGTAAATAGTATGTATTTATAATTGACTTCTGAAATTCCTTAAAAATCTAATATCCGTAACCGAAATTATCCGAAACTAACGGATAATCCGAAATAATTTCATATCCGTATCCGTAAGCGGTATAATAATCATTTCTATATCCGTATCCAATCCGTATCCGAAATTTCATATCCATAACATCCCTGAAAATAATGTATTTGTACTCTATCTGTTTAGGTAGTTACCTAAATGTAAACAATATTAACATTTATTTATTTATTTATTTATTTATTTAATTAATTACAACGGTTAAACAACCAATTACAGTAACTAAACAAAGAGTAAAAGTATAAACATTTAAACAACACGTACATCAATTCCTCTCACAGTACTTTTGACATGCCAATAAAATCATCTTCCATTCATCCGCAAACAGATCGTTTGTTGGATAAGAATCCAAGAGATCATTTAGTGCAGCCAAAGTGCGAGGTATTGGAGACTGAGCACGGGCAACAGTGCGACACTGAGGCACAACAAACATTCTGTGCTTCTTGCCGCGGCAGTAATTGTCCGGGACAAAGAAACGTGCCAGCACAGTAAGTAAATCAGGCGCATCAACAGTGCCACGGAGCGTCTTGCAGGCTATTGAGCTGATCTCGTGCTCGTCTTACCTCTAGCGAGTTATATCCGAGGCAACCCAAAAGAAATTTTGTCGGATAGAGGTATGGGTAGTAACCGTGCATCCGCTTGTACAGGAACCTGAGAAACGCTTTTTGCACTTTTTCCAGTAAAAGGGCGTAAGAACTTTGGTGCGGGTTCCACACGCAAGAGCTGGATTCTAACTTACTGCGCACGAGCGCATTGAATAAAATCTTAATTAAACATGACTTTGATCAAAAAATTGTCTAAAAATGTTTACAACTAAGTATTTACCTAAACCGATGTTAGGTAATTAACTCAATTTAAATAATTTTTGTTACATGTCTTTTATATTATTTATTTTAAATAAAGAGGCATATCAAGATTGTTTACGTTTAGTTAATTACCTAAACAGATGGAGTATAAAATCATTATCTTTTCGAGAGACTTTATCCTTAAAAGTATGAGTAATGCCATCATATTTATTTGACGTGTTTCGTGGCCTTTTGCGTGAATAATAATTAAACTAAAGGTACACAATGCCAAGGCCGAAAGGTTCTGGAGCGGCGACCGCGTATTGAAAGAGGTAGCAGTAGAAGGTCTCCCACAAGGTCGAGTGATGACCTAGTGAGGATTTTCTTCTATTTAGCGGTATGCGGAACAATATGTAAAGTCCCGCAAACTTCCATTGAGAAGGGATCCTCCGACCAGACGAGTGTTATGTCTGGTCCGAGCAACAGCCCGATATTTAATTTCGGACTGTTGTATATGTTCTAATCGCGCGGAGAACTGTAATACCGCGGTACAAGATTTTGAAATTTAGTTCCTATGGGGCGTCATAGATGTCGCTACGCCTCATTTATTTTGGACTTTTCGCAACACGTGTTCTTCCTTACTTCTCTAACTCTTTCTGTCAGATTGATTGTCACGTGTTCATGGATGAATGGAAGAACATCTTGTCTGTATGTCCGGAGTTTTGTGAGATGAGTGTATGATTGCCGTGTAGATATCTCGTCATTATTTTGTTCGTATTTTATACCAAATAAAATACCTGTCTTTAACTAATGTAATTGGCGTTTGACATTATGTTAAAGTAAAAATATGTAAATATATTACTTTCTTTCTTATTTTTTCCCAATATTTTTCCTAATAACCCATTTTTTTTTTGTTTTTTTTTTATGCACCTGCCATGTTTTCTCTTCACCACCCTAGGTTGACTGGTAGAGAATGCCTAAGGCATTAAGTCCGCCTTTGTCCTTTGTGTTGCATGAAGTTTTAATAATTATACAAAATTAGCCCAGCGTTATGTATTAACAAGCAACGATCACTAAACTGCCTGTTACTATTTTATACACACAAGGAATACCAATTCATTCATTCAATATGAACTGTTGTAAAATATACGATGACACAGAAGTGACTGTAAGGGCCTGTGAACACCACGTTTTTTAAACGCGCCGTTGACGCGCGTTTTAGAAACGTGCGTCGACGGCGCGCTTTTATCCTATTAAAAGTCTACAGACTGCGTCTGACTCGCGTGCGTATCGCGTCTGTATCGCTACAAACGCGCGTTTAAAAAACGTGGTGTGCAAAGGCCCTAAGGCTGCACGCCCACGTCCGACAATCGGTGACCGATTTTTTGTAGGAGAAAAATAGAACACATTGATAGCAATAGTGCAACGCACACGTCCTACAAAAAGTCGGTCAGAAAACAGAACAATGTTACAAATATACAAAACCGGACAGATTGTCCGACAAAAAGTCTGACGTGGGCGAGCAGCGTAAATTGAATAATGATAATAGGTAGTAAAAATCCCGACACCAAAAAAACCCAGTAGTCTCCGGTATGACAATGAACAAGGAAAAAAGTAGATGAAATCCTTCGGAATAGGTTAGTTCCAGTGATCTGAATCACAAAATAGACAGGTACAGAAGACAATCTCATGTATGTAATTCACTTTTTATACCTACGCTCGGTGGACGCACACTAATGAGCGTTTGAGCCGGAACTGTTCGACGAGCGGGCCGAGGCGCTCCGAGACATCGCGTCCGTGAGCGGTGTCTATGTGTGCGTTGCTCGAGCGCGCTTTGTATGTAGATTGACTTCTGTACCTATATATTTTGCGTCTGAATGCTCAATTGATATTCACATTACATATCTACCTATCACAGCTTTCTTGATAAGAATTATTCTTATGTTTCCCTATCTCTCCTCACCTTCCTAGCCTTTTCTCAACTAACTTTCAAAATCATCCAGATGACATCCCTCGCCCTTGGGCGGAGCAGGGAGATAGTGTCAGACTCTTACTGACTAAAAAACCTACCCCGTTCCTTCGTTGCCTTTCATGCCGGGGCCTAGCCTCCCTTTCGGGAACAGACCCTTGGCCCCAGTAGGCTTCAACCCTGCTGGGCCCCTACGGTTGCTGACAATTCCTTGAGGCGTACTGGAACAGTGCGCGCCGTCGACGTCTTGGCTCGATCCGGACGGTTATCGGTCCGACAGCGAGCTACCCATTGCTCGCTGTCGGTAGTCAATGCTAGAGTAAAATACTCTGCTCCTTTTTATTACTTAGACTGCACCGGTTTCAATGATTCCACATAATGGTCCAGTTGCATAGACACATGAACACAATACTTTTTCTTAATGTTACAACCCTGATGGCAAGCAGTGATGCAATCATTGACGGTGGAAGCGCACTAATTTATTAATAGACCATTCACTCTAGCCTTGAGGACATCTAAATTATAATCAGACGGGTAGACCGCGGCAGGTAAATTGTTCCAGTCCTTCAATGTACGCGGTATAAGCGACCAGGCGAAACGCTACCACTACACCAATTTCACTTTTTTTTATGATGGGAAAAAATCTTCCAATGACATCCCCCGCTCTTGGGCGGAGCGGGAGATAGTGTCAGACTCTTACTGACTAAAAGACCCACCCCGTTCCTTCTAGCCTTCATACCGGGGCTCGAGCGCCCTTTCGGATAACCCTGGCCCCAGTAGGCTTCGACCCGGCTGGGTCCCTGTTGTTGCTGACAACTCCTTGAGGCGCGCGGGAACAGTGCGCGCCTCAAGGAGTCCGGCCAGTTAACGGACGGCCGGACAGCGAGCTTCCCATTGCTCACTGTCACCAATGTCACATCACAATATCCAATGGGAATCACTTTGCGAATAATTAAAACAGGCACTGAATTTTTGCTCGTTTAGATACTGCCAAAAACGCACGAAGGTTTTAAGTCCCTCTTATCACACCGCCGCTGGTACAAACCAGATCCAATGACGTCTCAGCTATAAATATCGATATCGGCGTCTTTCAAATTCAAATGAGTCGATTTTAGCACGTTTTGTGTCCAAATAATGGTCGTGTAAGTGATGTCATCTTGCAGGCATTTAGGACACTTAAGTTTATAGGCAGTTGGGCATCTTTGGTAATGTTGTAAGTAATTTTCGTACATAGCTTATGCTTATACATCAGCTTTATAATGTTCCCACTGCTGGAACTCAGGCCTCCTCTCTAAGAGAGAGAATGGGCCCTAATCCACTACGTGGGCTCTTTGTGGTTTGGTGGATGTAACATGTTTTCAAAATTTTTTCACAAACCACTGGGTGAAAATTGTTTGTCGGGCTTAAATAAATTTTTGAATATATCGGGGAGGACGGGGAGGGGTTGAACCCTAAAAATCACAACCTCCCCCCCACCCACTGGCTACACTCGTGCATGTGACTTTCAGCAACTTGGAGGCCTGAATCCCAGCAGTTGGAATATTAAATGTTACGTCTGCATTAGAATATTAGATGCTATATTACCTTTGGAATACTAGATGGAAAAGCCAGTATACACGTGCAGAAATATCCATAACAGTTGAGTAACACCTTTCTCATACAGCATTACTTCAATTTCCAAACAAATCACGTAGCCAATAAAATATAAACCCAGTGTCCTTTCCACAAAGTACAGATTTGAATAGAACAGGCTCATAGAAAGGTTTCAGGCGATGTGCCAAGAACCCTGGCCCGTAGCGACAAGGCTTCCCTGCTTAGGGATTAATCCTTAGCTCATTAGGCCTCTGCTATCAATGAACTTTGTCTACGTATACGTAGTACTGGTGACCCGCCCCTTGCTTCGCTCGGGAGCAAATTATAAACATAAACCTTTCCCGTTTATTGCTCTTGCATTTATGAGTTAGCGAATGAACTCTTAGACGCGGAAAGTGATATTGATACTGTGTCTAGATAAGTCTCACAGTCCACATTATATGTTTTAATGATTATCAGAAACTGCTGTGACTAGACCGGAGGCTCTAGGTAAACTGGCGCCTGTAAGCGTCAAAGGGCCATTAACAAAAAGTCCAATAATGACGGCTGACCTTTTTCCTCCAGCTCTATTGGAATTGGCCGTACAGTCTAACCCTAGGTAGCTGAGAAACAGTACATGGAGCGACTGACTATCTGACCTCCACTGCCAAATAATTGGAGAACACTGCTGTCGGATTTCCTGGCTTTTGAATATCCGTAAAGATTGTCAAAGATATACGTAAACGACAGTTGGGTACTACGGCTTGACTGAAGCTTTCTGAGTCGCTCGATATTGATAGGCTTAAACTATTAAATAACATAATCAGCCTTACAATGTTTCTAATGGTGGGTCGCAGGCCTCGTCTCTAGGAGAGGAAATGGGCCATAATCCACCACGTGGACTAAAATAATGAGGTCTAAATTTTTTAAACTCTCTCATTGATCTTTTAAAACTTATAGTTATTATCAAAGTTACATAAGATCTTGTCAAATTAAATGATGAAATAATCACGAAAGCTCCTCGCAACAAATTAATTTCAAGTTAAACTACATTTACAGAAGAAACTGAAAGGTCTCGACGTAATCGACAAACGATGACTCTTCCTTTCTTTCAATTACAAAATAGCAAATAAAAACACTTCTTTGTATGAATGCAATAATCCCAATTATATCATTAAAGAGTGTTATTTTAGACTCAAAGCTTCACCAATCTCTACTTATATCAGAAAGCTTTTGAACTCCTAAAATGTCACGTTACATAAAGAATCTTCATGTCGTGTTGCTCCAAAAGATCGCTTTCTCTTTCTCTCGTGTTGCGTAATGCACATCCTGTGTTGCTGTCTCAGTCACACGATCAGGATGTCACGATTTTGTTAAGGAAATCGAAATGCATTAATGCTGCTGTATTATTGGTCTGTTCATATTTTGACCACACGCAGAGACGTGAGATATCGAGATTTATAAGTACCGTTACCATATCCTGGAAATTTCACGCAGTTTTTTATTGCGTGTATAGAATTTATTATCGGCGTTTAGGAACTCAATATTTGGCTCCAATAACAACTTCTTTCCAATTAACAGTGTTTTATCTAAAATTTTGTAGATTTTTTGCTTCGAGGTGCCTCCGGTTTCCTTCCATCTTTCGCCAATTCCCGCTTCAATTATCTTAGTTTTTATAACATCAAGAATGGTATAACATGCATTTTTAGATTCAACCTCATTTTTTAGATTAACTCAGAGTGGTTCGCTCTTCATCCAAATTCTTCATCCTTTGGTTAGTTAGCATTTATTTTTCACTGCTCCGACCTCTGATTCTACAATGTGCATGTTTGTTTTCATTTCATCAACTACTATTATGTCTTATACCTCTAGTAGGTTGTATCTTCTATCCTCCTTTGTTACAGCGATCTTTACAATTTCTACTTTCAATTGTTATTGTTGACAAGTAAACCCGGTACTGATCACTATAGTGTGACTGTGAGTCAGCGGTGATGCAACCGCATTGTTCGAGAGCGTCCGAATAATCAACTGCTTCACTTTCGTTACATGTATTATTATTATTTGTAAGCTGCTTTGCGTTGTCGGATATGAATCTGCGAATGGATTATAGTCCTTTATGATCTGTAGAATGAATTGTAGCATTGGGAAGAGCCAATTATACGGTCCTTTGGGTCTCATTCCATTTACAGTGTGCTTTAGGATTATAGTCATTTACGGGATTGTTTGTAAGAGTCTGGAACACCAAGGGCAACTAAAGGAAGTTACTTGATGATTTGTCACCTTAAAATGGATTGCAATCTTTTTTTTGGGTGGGAAATGGTATATCTTTTGGTATTAGTTGATAAACTCTCTCATATAGCCCTAAAGTGTTACAGATGTAATATCTTGCTACCAGTTCCTTTTTTTTCAACTTATTTAGTTTGCTACTGACAATTCACATGCTAACTCAATAGTTAGTGCGTACTAATGACAATTCATTAGTAAGCGGAAATAACAACATCCATTCAAATCACTTCACACACGAGATTTAAATATAGACTAAAATGAAGAGGCATTCAGAAATCAGCAACGTTAGTATTTAAAATCAAGGCGACCAATATTAGCTGTAATAATAAGTAATTTTACACGCAAAATGACAACTTCTGACATGCAAATCACAGGCAAATTAGAGCTGAGTTCTCTGATCTCACCTCTACAATTTTTTGCAGGACCTGTTATTACTCGGTCAACATAGACATTAGTCGATGTGTTTGAAGTAAAATTATAAGTTATGAGATCATTCGTACCTCAACGGTCGGAGTTTTTGCCTTACAAGGCGGTGTGTGCGAAGGAGCATCGAGTCCGTTCGATGATGGTCATTATCGTCTTGTATATGTTATTTTGTAATAATTTAAAGCCTAAACTACTGTTGGTTCGATAGATCGAACCAACAGTAGTTTCAATGCAGTTTTAATTGTGTGGTGATGTTCTTTAATGTAGAGTAAAACGAAACCAGCTTCTTCTTTGATGAAATTATTAGCTACTTGGTGGTCAACATGATTCCCCATGCGTCCTCAATCCTCGATGCTATTTTGATTATTATTTCAAAAATAAAAAGCTTGAACAATTTTCTTGCAGCCTCCGATTATTAATTAAGTGTCTTCAAGGGTAGAATGTTGATGAATTCATCGTCAACTTTTTCATCACTGCTTACCATCAGGTAAGATCACAATCAGGCACTTGTTTATATAATTAAAAAAAGCGTCATTTGGATAGTGGTTAGATTATGTTAGATATTCACACAATTTATCGAGATCACTCTGGTCATAAGTCTCCCAAGCTGCACTGCCCCTTTTTTCGACATAGTAAAATATCCTGACCTGTTTCCTTTCTCAATCCATTCAAAAGCAAAAGTGATTTGCGGTCCAATATTCATAAATAATACTGTAATGAGGAACATCGCAAGTACACATGTGGGTAGTAGCTGGCACACTTACTGATCACCCTTATATGGAGCGGCGCTTGTGTACCCGTGTACTCAAGTTTTCTCTTCTTTTTTTTGGCCGGTCTTGTTCTTTTGATGGGGTGTATGATTGATGGTGATGGGAAGTTGTGGTCGGATTTTGTACGGTGCACGGTGCTAATAAATTTAGCGAGTGTTTTGTGAAAGATGTAGGGGTTTCATTAAAGTTGAGGCACTCTCGCTAAATTTTCTGTACAGATTTAATTGTGTGATTAACTACTTGGTAGTCAACATGATTCCAATGTTGGATTCATTGCAGTTCCCGGGGAACGTCTGAAACTCTTGAGCGTACTCAATTCTCGATGCTGTTGTAATTGTTAATTGCAAAAATAAAAAGCCTGAACAATTTGTGACTTTTGGCTTCAGAATGTTGTATTCTATTTCATGCTAGTTTTGAATAATATTATAAGATTCTTATCAAAAACACATACTTGACCGTAGTAACAGTAATCCATCTAGCATTATGATTCACATATTGCACATCCTCTAACGCACCATCAACGCATTCTGCATCATCCTCACTCAACAGTCCATTATTTTCCCCAATACACGAAAATGAATCACCCTGTGCACACAGCCTCTCGCTCCTTATAGGGTGATGTCATTTTAAATAATAACAGATCTGTTTATTCATACAAGCCGTTTACTTTACATTGTGTGTTGTATATTGAATATATTAGTTTTATTACAATACTAATGTGGCAATGAATTGAAAATATGAATTTGCTTTTGCATATGAGGCTTGAAAATATAGTGGAAAATTTGCGTTTTCATATGAGTACAAAATAGATAGGTACAGAAGTCAATCTACATACAAAGCGCGCTCGAGCAACGCACACATAGACACCGTTCACAGACACGATGTCTCGGTCGCGTCTCGGCTCACTCGTCGTACAGTTCCGGCTCAAACGCTCATTAGTGTGCGTCCACCAAGCGAAGGTATAAAAAGTGAAGTACATACATGAGATTGACTTCTGTACCTATCTATTTTGTGATATGAGGCAGGGGAATGAGGAACATGTGGCTGCGAGATAATTCGAAAGAGATTCCGCGGCCGAGGAACGCAATGGGAGACTGAATGAACACACCAAGGTTTTAGTCTGTAAAATTCTGAGACTCCCTCGTGCTCTACCTAGAGCAGAAGAATTTATAATTATGATGATAACTCACCTCAAAAAAAATTGGCTAGAAAAGCTTAAAGTAAGAATGTTAATAATTAAATGGAAAAATTGAGTGAAAAAGGAAGTACTCGTAAATATTCAGCTTAATCTATGCAGGATGATGAGAAGTAAATACTGAAATAGGCGGATAAATGCTTGAAGATAAAATGGTGGGATGACTTAGATCTTTCTCAGGAATTGACAAGAGCTGTTCTAGAACTGGAGACAATGAAGGCATAGAGGAAATCCTTAATCCAGGTATGGAACAGTACAAGCTAGATATAATAATAATAATAAGTGCAAAAAGACACTTCCAAGACTGTTTTTCTGCTTTTATGTAAGTATAGCAGCAGTGGAGTCCGTGTGACCGTAGACCGTTTCGAGATATTGAAAAGCATTTAGCCGACATATAGTTAAGAATCCAAATCTAATCTGTACTTGTGCAGGCGCCAGCTCGTCTTGCGTTTTATGAAATATTGTGATATGATTATTTCAGGTAATATTGTGATGAGAATCCAACTTTAAATAACCAGAGCCTTATTTGAAGTTTGTTTCCTGGATACTTATTGATGCCCAATGACTACTTCCTTCTTGCATGCATATAAATCGGTATCTACTTGTTAATTGGAAATGCTCACAGATCTTCATGTAACACTATTGTTCGTTTTCTACATCTTCGATTACATCATGATCGTAGTATTTACGACATTGTAGACTTGCTTGAAATAGCACGTGTCTATGCTACTTGTCCAATCAATTAGCTATGTTTACAGTTTGCGTCTGTATTGGATTTAAAGGTTAAACTCCTCTTGCTTCAAATGTTTATGTCAGAAATATGTTATTGCGTGGTATTTTTTTGTCAATTTTATGGGATGGGTTATGAATATTTGACACGGGTTAAATACTGTGTAATCTCTGTCACCCAATAACAGGGGCCGTAGCTTTTTTGGGTTCATTGCTTGAAGTTTTAAAGATTTTTATTTGACCTTCAGACTTGCACTAGCTTCTGACGTTTTAGGCCTATGTGAAATAAAAATCATTTGAATTTAAATCGAATTTGTATTTGAATTTGACCTTCATCGTTCTGCCTAAACTGCTTAATGCACTCAAGTATTACTTTTCGTCATTAAAAAAATTACATCGTAAACACCGTTTAAGCGTTCTGATGGACGTATAAACACATTATCATTTAGCCATAAGATCCTCTCATTCAAATAGAGCTTCTTACTTCTGGATAAAGACCTCTCTTATTTTTCCCTGCTCACCATCTATTGCTAGTTCACTTTGCTTTCTATGCTTGCTACGGTTTTTAATGTTTTTTGTCTTTGTTGATATATTCAGATTCGAAGTTAACGGTTTTTATTGACCTGCGATGAGTCAACTTCTGTTAAACTTTTATTGAAAAGCTTCGGTTGAAAGGACATTATTCATTGCATTGTAAGTTTCATATTTAATTTCGTTTTGGTCACAAATATTTAATGTATTCTTATTGAGGCTTGAATATTTTTTTATAAATTAAACGATAGCTGATAAATCTTCTTTTATTAATATTTTGCATAATGCTACTTCTTGTTTGAAGTTTTGTTTAGTGATATCATCGATAGCGTCATTTTTTAGGATTATTTATTTAAGAAAATCCGTTACGGTGATTAGAATACAATCATGATCTTTGTTTTTGTCAGTCGACAAAAAATATGATAGATAAAATTTATAATCGTGGCTGTAAATTCTAAGCTTCATATATATATGAGTAAGTATTATACATCACTATGGTTACAATTCAGGGAGATATTCTGGCTGATGTCTCACAAATCTAAAGTATCATCACTGGAAAATAAAACTCTTTTATGCAAATGTATATTGAAGGAGGATTCATAAGGAGTGCAGCTGCTGCGAACTGCCGCCGACTCAATCCTGGAAATTTTACAACGTTTTCAGTAAAATGCACTGAGCATGATCACGATAGCACCGTGGTAAATTACCCATAATCAACTACACTGCAACCTGAAGATGTCAATGAGGCAGGAGATAATAAAGAAGCTCATATCTTACGTCAAACGTATTGAAAAGCACCCAAACACACTTGTAATTTGATGCATAAGACCACCAACACATTCTATCGAATAAAAAGAAAAGTACTTTTCCCCCAAGACCTCATATGAACATTTGGCATAAGCTGATAGACTAGCCACTGAGTTAAGTTCATTAAGACAAATTGAAAGTTCATGACTTCTAGCTAAATGCCTTGAAGCCAGATTGCAACAATAAAAAAAAAGCAAGCAAGTATTAAATACGGAAACCAATCAGGATCCGTTCTAATTTCAAACCGAACATCCAAAGCTCTAAATTCAAAACGCCGACGTCATCTAGACTTCCAATAACAATTCCAGCCAGCACTATTCCTATACCAGTTCCCTTAACTATAAGCATTTCGCTATAACTCTTAGCCAATAGCCAGAAAGCCGGTACTGCGAAAACCGAAGTATTCTGAAGTTACTTCGCTGTATGCTCGAAGAGCACGTACAGTTACGCGGGTCGGGGGTCATCGACCGGATAGAAGCCACGCGTGTAGTTGCACCTTTTTTAGTTTTAGCCTCAAAGGTGACTCAAATTTTGCAACTGATGCTAAGTAAAACCTGAAACTGGTTCTTTATGTTTTCGAAGGAATTCGTCTAGTCTTTAAAACTGCTAATTCTCACGTTAGCTCTAACCTTATGTGCATTTATTATTAAAATAATCTGAGTAGCAATGCAGTAGTGACCTTCACGAATTTATCAATAACAAGGAAATTGCTACACAAAGTAACTGCTACATTTATCCTGAACTCAGTATTTCAGGTATTATTATCCTAAGCACTAGGTAATAAAAGCCTGATAAGTAAACAACGCTATATTGTGATGACGTCACTCTTATTTGACATTGTCCTTGTTTGGTCAAGGTCTTTGCCACTTTGTGCCGCTAGCGCCATCTAGCTTCGTTGCCCGTAAACGCAGAAGGCTGTTTCTATGGAGAGAGTTTGCGTATTTGAAAGGTCTCGCTCAGAATAAAGTATCATAAAAAAACTTCATCTTTTAAACTAGGCAAAGAATTACAAAATAACTTATTAAAATCACGGTATCGTGACACCAAAAAAAATAAATAAAAAATAATATATGGATTCTCCTAAAGTTCTGACCTTGCACTGTCACAAACAATCGTGTTCGTCTTTTTTTTTTAATTTCATGTCTAAGTTCAAAATCGTGAAATTCCTTTTTATACAGTTTAAAAATAGAACACGATAAGATTGACAGTTTTATTTTTTATATTGCATTCTATTTTGCCTGTCAACGCCATCTATGGTAAAAAGTGCTAATTTATTTTTCTTTTTTGCTACGGTTTTCGTCAGTTATTACAATTTTAATGATTAATATCCGGTCTATTTCAGTTGCTGTAGTTTTTATGTTGCCGAAAGCTATTAATTTAACAACGCAGCATTGTGTTACTTATTTCAGATGAATATTTTCATTGTTATGCATTGTATCGTTACATTCAACATGCTTTGTTTGTTTTGGAAAAGCCGTGATTTGACCATAACCTGGGTTATTTTGATGTCTATTCGGCAATATAGGTTAGCTCCGTTAGTTATCACAGTTATTTAGCTTATAGGTCAGTAAGCGCCCATAAGCCCTTTATGTAGGTTTACAAGCGAACATGGAACGTTAAAGAATGCTGTTGCATTATTTTAAACCATTATAATATAGTATGCTGCACTTTTCAAGTCTTCTCCTGAAGTATCACAACTTCCAACACCTTCACATATTCAAGCTAACTTCATGGCCACTATCTGCATTTTTCCACCAACACCACGCAGATCATTTGCATACTTATCAGCCCCATATTCCGGTTCAGTATCAACTTCAGTGACGTCACTGTCTTCAGGGTGACCTATAGTCCATAGGGTCTATGTAGGTCGGTACGAAGGCCAGACAGCAGATGGTGACACCTACGGTACGCCCTCGCACCCTCTTGTGCAACTGTTTTTCTGAATATTTTTTCTTGTGTCCTGTCTTTTATATAATTTAGTAGCGTTTCGTCATAATTATATTGAATTGAAATGCATTTGGTTTTGTGTAAAGCTGTGTTAATGACCTACTTCTCTGTTTGCTCATATATAAGAGTTATATCTCAACTTGGGAAGCGTCCTGTTTCTTAGGGGCCATTTATATGTCTGCGTTATTTGATTTAAATAAATGCAGATCTAAATGTTTAATTTACGACAATGTTAATAATTTGCAAAGTCACTACTCCTCATGTCGTCTGAAACATCTTGATTAAAATGTTTCGCAGTCCATATTGTTACGTTAGACAAGCCAATTGAGTTTGTATTCAATTTAAAGCGCTCTTTATTATTTATTATTATACTCATAATAAGCTACGTGCTATTTAATAGAACTGACATTTACGTCCGACGCCTGATTTACGAGTTACGTCAACTTATTTACCATGTTTATTTATGTTTACGTTTTTTGCTACAATGATTTAACATGCCAAGTAAGTGTTGTGCCATGTTTTTGTTGTTGACTGCGTAAACATACGGCAATGTTAATGCGAAGATGATTTATTATTGTGTGTAATTTCATTACTACTAACCGTACGCTTCTTGTATAAGCTCTTGTGATCCTTGGCAAAGCGTGTTTTTATTTCTTGGAGTTTTGTCAGATACATGATAAATCATATGATTATTGACGCAACGTACTTTTCTTTGTCCCGGACAATTTCTGCCGCGGTAAAAAGCACTGGATTAGTTTAGCTGTGCCTTAGTATCGCAATGTTGCACGTGCTCAGTATCGAATACCTCGCATTTTGGTTGCACTAAATGATATCTTAGATTCTAATCCATCAAACGGCCTGTTTGCGGATGAATGGAAGATGATTCTATTGGCATGTCAGGAGTACTGTGAGAGCGATTGAGGTACATATTGTATATAATTTTAATCGTTTTTATTTAGGTACTGTAATTGGTTGTCTAACCATTGTAATTGCTTAAATAATATAAGTAAATCACAATGGTTTAGCATTTGTCAAAATTGGAACGATAATAATATGCAATATTTTTATTTTGCCAAGATAACTTTCCATTTTATAAACTCGTTTCAAGGTTTCTTCTATTATATCCTTCATTTATGATTTGACTATTATTTTTTAAATTTCTTACGTAGGTTAATAAGCGGCTGATGTCATTTAAATTACTTCCGAGACAAATACGAATTAAGGTGTGGTACTATTTGCATATGTAATTCTTTAGTTATTCATTCCGGTATTTATTCTTCAATCTATCAACTTCGTAGCATAAAACAGTATATCTTTAGGTATGGTGAACCGAGCATCGACTGATGAATCAATTTATAGATCGTAATCGATCATCAGTAATCGACTGTTATTATCGATGTCAAATCTATCAAAAGATTAAGGGATAAAATGTCTGCCGATAAGCGTTGTTAGACCAGCTATTAAAACGACTTTAATGCATACAATTACAACTACAGTAGGGCCTCGCTATTCCAGCTAGGGAAAACAAGACCCCTTCCGAATTATCGAGGCGTCCGGATTATAGTATGCAATATTTTAATAGGAGCAAACATGAAAAAAATTTGCGCATTTAACATAAAAAAAAACTAGAAGTTAATTTTTTAAAAAGTCTGTTCTGCTTATAATTTTTGCACTTCATTTCAAAAGCACGGTTTCTTATACGTTGACGGAGAAATTAATAAAATGATTGAATATTGACACGTTGTGGCCTGCACCTACCGCTTTTTTTGCGAACGTACCCGCGCGCGATCCTTTCGTCTGTCCGGATTCAGCGTGCACCGGAGTAGTGTGCACCGGAGTAACGGAGGACCGGATTAGCGAGGCTCTACAGTACATTATTGGGGCGTCATTTATTTAACCAACCCCTAAAAAAGGATCTTCCTTCTTTTTTTCGGTTGTATTTTTTTTATTATCTCCCTTTACAACTATATTGAAGCGTATTTTTAATTCACAAAATCAGGCAAAGCTATTTTGAAATAGTACGTTTAGATTAGCATCCTTATTTATAAAACTCGTTATTAGTAATTATGCTTAGTTCAAATACAGATTAGAAAAATCTATTTTCTATAATTAATCAAATTCTGCATATAAAATGTTGATTAAGGTAACTGTTAACACTAATCACTTGGTATTTTTTTTTTATAAATATGACCCTAGGAGGTATAATTCCTAGGCTAAGCAAATAGTCCAATGTGTGTGATAGCAGGCTGAGTTAAAATAAACCTAGCCTCTGTTTTAAGTTATATTTTACTATGCACGTATTATTTTATACTCACACACTTTATTTGTACATGCGAACCTCTGGCCAGACCATTTTGGTAAGTTGTCAGAGAGAAAAAAAAACGCGCCGAAAAAAAAAAGCTTTTCCGCTTGTTGGTGTTATGTATTGATAGATGGCGTTGACGGCGCGAGTCGTTGAAGAGGTTCGTACCCAAGTCGCTTCGTATTGCTTTACGATTCTCCCAACAGATGGCGTTAGTAGTCTCGATCTATGTTATGTTAAAAACTATAATGGAGCTTTTCAAGGTATTGTAGTTACTGTTTTTATATGTATACAGTATATATTTATGTAGAATTTATTGTATACGTATTATAATTACTATAGTTTTATTTATTGTTGCCTTAGAGACTATGTACTGTAATGTACCTACCTACATTTTATAATCGTTATGTATTTTATGTTCAGAGCTTTTTATGTAAACATTATTTATTTACTTGTTTTGCTTGTATATAAATAAGATTTACAATTGTAATGCAACACAGATCTGTTTGCATAATTGCATATGCCTCGTGCATTAGCATTGAAGACAAAAACTAGTACAAACAGATTGACAGGCAGACATGTTGATTTATATATTTATGATATGTAGATATATTTTTGGTTTGAATATTTTTCACACTTTTAGAGTTAAGTGTGTCTTTCTTATTTGAAGAAATTCTAATTAGGTAAAGTACTAAAAATATATTATTTTTTTTTAATAAAATAGCCAGTCGCATGTCTACCTAAGCCTTACGGAATAAGCAGTTTTTATCTATTTTAATTCATTACACCCCAAGCGAACGATGGCGTTCGCTCTCTGATTGTCTTGATAATGAGTCTCTAATTACGATATTCGAAAGTTTAAGGTAAGAAATCATCCAATGACTTCTCCCTCTCTAGGTCGAAGCGGGAAGGCGTGTCTTTTTCAGGTCTTTCTGACTAACGCGTTCAATTCCCTGCCCTGGAGTACGATCCGGAGGGCACTCCGGTACCACCGGGTGCCCGAATACCTCTGTCGAGTGGTCGAGGCCTATCTGTCGGAAAGATTTATAGTCTACCCCGGTCACCAGGGAGACTGGAAACGTCGAGAGATGTCGTGCGGTGTTCCGCAGGGGTCGGTACTAGGGCCACCCTTGTGGAACATCGGGTACGACTACGTGCTGCGCGGCGACTTCCCTGACGGGGTCAGCGTGGTTTGCTACGCAGACGACACGCTGGTCCTAGCGCAGGGAGAGTCGTACCAGGCGGCGGTCGTTCTAGCGACACGCGGGGTTGCGATGGTCGTTGATAGGATCCAGGAGTTGGGACTCGAGGTGGCGCTTCACAAATCCGAGGCGATGTGCTTTCACGGTCACCGCTCTCGGAACGCGCCGCCATTGAGTTCCCAACTAACGGTAGGAGGAGTTCACATCGGTGTCGGGTCGACGATGAAGTACCTGGGACTCGTCCTCGACAGCCGGTGGAATTTCGTGGAGCATTTCCGACGTCTGGCTCCCAAACTCAACCGGGCTGGGGCTGCGCTCAAGCGGCTCCTGCCCAACCTTGGGGATCCAGACGCCTCCTGCCGGAGGCTCTACGCGGGGATCGTTCGGTTCATGGCCCTCTACGGGGCGCCGGTGTGGGCGCCGTCGCTGAAAAAGCAACCGGCGGCCATACTGAACGCCTGCCAGAGGGTCATGGCAATAAGGATGGTGCGGGGATACTGCACGGTCTCCCGCGAAGCGGCGAGCCTTCTGGCTGGCTTACCACCGTGGGATCTGGAGGCAACAGTCCTTGCACACATGCACGATATGCGCGTGGAGATGCAACGCCGGGGTGAAAGTCCGCTGCCGCGACAGGTCACGGCATGGCGGACAGAGCTCCGGCGGGATCTCATGGTGAAGTGGCGTCAACGACTATCGCAACCCAGTGCTGGGCACGCCACAATCTTGGCGGTAAGTCCCCTCTTTGAGGCGTGGCTGGAAAGACCTCACGGCGTCCTTACCTTCCGCATGACTCAGGTACTCACCGGACATGGTTCGTTCGGGAGTTTCCTGCACCGGATTCATGCGGAAGTGACGCCCGGGTGTCGCCACTGTGCGGAACGCCCGGAGGACACGGTGGAGCACACAGTCGAGGTGTGCCCTGCTTGGGCGGAGCATCGCCGTGCCCTCGTGGGGGCGATCGGCGGCGGAGACCTCTCGCGTCGGGCCTTGGTTGAGGCCATGATCCGGAGCGAGGAGGAGTGGCAGGCGGTCGCCGACTTCTGCGAAGCAGTAATGCTCGCAAAGGAGGAGGCCGAACGCATCAGGCAACGGCGTTATCGCCGCCGCCGCCGCCGCCGCCGCCGGGATTCTGATCCCGATTTCCGGCCACCGTAGGCGCGGGCTTGCGGACAGTGAGCAATGGGTAGCTCGCTGTCCGGCCGTCCGGTAACTGTCCGGACCAAGCCCAAGTCGTCGACGGCGCGCACTGTTCCCGCGCGCCTCAAGGAGTTGTCAGCAACAGCAGGGACCCAGCCGGGTCGAAGCCTACTGGGGCCAGGGTTATCCGTAAGGGCGCTCGAGCCCCGGTATGAAGGCTAGAAGGAACGGGGTGGGTCTTTTAGTCAGTAAGAGTCTGACACTATCTCCCGCTCCGCCCAAGGGCGGGGGATGTCAATGCATGATTTTTTCCACCATAAAAAAAAAAAAGCATACCAATGTTCTTTTTTTGCCTAGCGTTATAGGACCCCCGGTTTCCGTTTCGGAATTCAATTCAAGGCCCCAACTGAATGGATAGGTACTTATTATGTAATGCTTTTACTATTGGCTGTTCGGAAGAGTTACTAAGGCTCTGGGAACCGAAAAGGCACCTGAAGGAACACAGAAGAAACATTAACAGTTTGATATTCTCTCCATTCAGAGCCAAAAGAGTTCTTTGATGATGTCACTCTTAAAAAAAAATGTTATTACAATTGCAATTTGTCAGAAAATGTGTAACACGATCAGTAGCTCAAACAACTTACCTATACCATATCAAAAAAACAGCTACCGTTAGGAATCATGCTACTTATAATATGACAGTATGATATTGCCAATCATTACCAACAATGCTTGCGTCTCGGATCAATCACAACCTGATCGACAAGGCGACAGGTGCTCTATCAGTGTTTTTATACGGTGGGTAGTTAGAAGAACTTGTAGATCAATAGTAAACAGCCGAGTAGAGGTCAGTTCGAAGATGGGAGACACCATTCATAAATATCTCAGAGTTACGAACGGGTCTTGTTTGAGTCAATCATTAAGGCTTATAGTCCCTTGAACCATTTGGCCAAAATTATTTGGACGCACCTCTCGCACCCGCTTAGGCGGCAGTACGCAAATCTGTGCATTTATTTGCGGCCAACAGCACCCGGAAAGCGCGCGGCTGACCTTTAAATCCATTTTTTTTTGCGAAATATTAATAGATTTACACATGCAATGTTCACTTTGAAGAATATTTAACCACCAATTTTAATGTGTAAAAATGTTTCTAAAGATCCAAGCCGTTTTGAAGGAGTAGGGAAAAGTTGCGAAATTCTCAAAGGCTTCAGAAAGTCACTGTTTTATGGCACTTTTCGGGCGCTTGGGCCTTAAAATTATATTTCAATCATCATCTTCCTGCCCTAATCCCGTTTTATTTGGGGTCGGCGCAACACGTTTTTTTCTTCCATTCTGTCCTGTCACTCGTCACGCTATCACTAACTCCCTTTTCTTTCATATCGCTTCTCACACAATCCATCCATCTTTTCTTTGGCCTCCCTCTTCCCTTCCATCCATCCACGTGTAAACTCATAACTTTTTTAGTAACATGCGTTTCATCCCTCCTTTTCACATGACCATACCAAGACAAACGATTCCCTTTCAACTTTTCAGTCACTGGCGCCACTTTCAAACTTCCCCTAATATACTCATTTCTCACTTTATCCATTCTCGTCCAAAATCCATACCCCCCATTCTACCCCCCTATTCCACCATTGCACACCCTTACAGGTGGAGTTTCGTAAAATCCGTTCTTAACAGATGTCTACATCCTATAAGGACCCTACCTGTCAAATTTTAAGTTTGTAGGTGTTATAGTTTCTGAGATTAATCAGTGAGTGGTATTTCGCTTTTATATAGATTACTAGCTTTTACCCGCAGCTTCGCCCGTGTACATAAAGTATAGCCTATGTCACTCAGTAATAAAGCAGCTTTCTATCGGTGAAAAAATTTTAGCAATCGGACCAGTACTTCCAGAGATTACCTCCTACAAACAAAAACAAACTTTACCTCTTTATTATATTAGTATAGAAGATAATGATTGCTGGATGCGTCACTGTTACTACAAGATCATTAAGGGAAGTTTTCCACATCAATAGAGTAGTATCTACTTGTAATAAATACATCGAAGTAACGAGATCTGTCACTCAATGTTATCAATGACAGAAAGTGTAGTATCATGACGTAGACGGAGGTGCAAACAGTTCTGCTTTCTTTTTCACACATCTCCTTTCAGTAATTTTCAGTTCAGTGCTGATTTTAAACTGAAATGATTCAAAATCTGCTCTCTTCATGGTGTCTAAAATGTCTTAAAATCTGTCTTATTTAGGCTGTATAAAAATCTATCTGACCCGATCTGCCTTTCCATAAATGGTTCAAATATTTCGAGAAAAACCAAATAAAGTGTATCAAATTGTCTGTTGTTAATAAAATTATCGATAATAACATGTAATGCAAGCTCATTAAAACTCATAATCCCACGTACAAAATACTTTATTTTTTTACCGCCACAACCCGTCATGGGTAACTTACCGTATGGTTGCGTCCGCGCCGCCAGTCACCTGCAAGCTACCGGCGTAGACGCACGCGCATCGCGTTAAAAAACAAACATTCAAAAATCGACTCCGAACACGAACTCGAAAATTAACACGACTAACCGACTAATAGTGATTTGAAAATCGAACTAGTGGTGTGTAGTGTTTTTTTTTTTCGTTTTTTAGTGTAGTGATGTGCATTAGGGATTCGATACGATTTTTCGATTTTTAACGATACCGGTGACAACTAACGGTTTACTGCGGCATTGTAGTTTTATCAATGAGTTCAATGAAGATGCTTGGATTCTGAAATATTCGCTAATTGGTGGACTATAATTAGTTACAAGGATTCTTGCTCTGCTATGTTAATTCGTCATAGTTTTGACTGGCCCTATACAATTGACTTGTTTATAGAACACTGACGTCATTAATCGAATTTGGATATAGCCTAAGGGCGCATCCCACACTGTTGTGCAATCAGGTGGGATCGGAGTCAAGCACTGGCTTCTAACATTTTAAAACGAAAAACAAATAAATCCTAGGAGTTATGTTGAAATCAACATTCTTAAAACTTTGCATTAAGAACTTAAAAAAAAAATATTTATAAGAAGTAAATAAAAAAGCCTTTTAATTTATGTCATAAATAATTACACAATTATTACAACGTCAAATTTCTCATCTCAAAAAAGATTTATTAATTATAGTTTAGCAGCATTAGTAACATTTATTATACTAGAAGTAATACTCAGTAAAATAATTACTCTTTGATTGTTTTAAATAATACTCCCCATATTGATCTATAAAATGATATGAAGCCCCCATCAATACCATAACATATCTGCCATAGCAGATACCTATTATGACAATCCATATACATCCAAACTAGTATCTAAAGGTGACTCATGCAAATTAAGAATAGTGATAAAATCTGACGCAGAATTGAACATGTTTATGTAAACAAAAACAAAAGAATCTCATTGACTTTGTCGTCTACTGTTTAGTAAACTATTGAGTATTGTATTTACTTACAGAATACATATTTTAGTGAAGCGAATTTTGAAGGAAAAGTGGTTTAAACATAAATCTCCCTTTGCGAATATATTCATAACACACCTCCCACATAAAATATCCCTGTCACTACGGAACAAAGCAGCTTTCTATTTGTGAAAAAATCTCAGCTATCGGACCATTACTTTCAGAGATTACCTCCTACAAACAAAAAAAAAACACAATCTGTTTATAAAATTTGTGTAGATAAAATACTATCATATAAGATCACTTGAAATACTTTAGATTTTTTATCACTGCTGGCTTTTCTTTGGGGTAGAAAGTCATTGAAAAACCTCTTTCGATCTGGGTGGAGACGAAGGGAATATTAGAATTTTACTGATTAAAAAAATTCAATTGCCCTTTGCCTTTCAGGGCCGCGGTAAATCTTTAAAATAATCCCATGCCCAGGCATTGTGACTCCGTTAGTGTTTTTGCACAATATACGTTATCTATAGAATACATTTCATGACTACCTATTTGCATAATGCCATCATCTATTTGTAAGCCTATTGTCATATTTATTACCGTGAAAACGGGGGCGATCGCTTCATTTCTTCGACTTCTTGAATCCTCTTCTTCTATTTTAAAAAGCTGTGCTACAATTTTGGTGTACAATGAAGTATCGACCGGTTCCAAGAACAAAATCTAATCAAAAAATGGATTCACAGAACCTTAAATCCTCATACCATAAATTGATAATTTTTCATAATATATACTATTTTGTTCTTTTGAGCCCTATTATCAACCCAGTTCTCCGTTTCAAGATACTAACAATCGTCATATCACAAAGAAACTTCGATCCTTCCAATAAAAAATGCATTATGCAAGAATTCCAACGCCCAATTAAATTGTAACCGACAATTATGCTATAAAATGTCGTTCCCATATAAAGATAGCCAAGGTCCAGCAATGTGGGAGTCACCATTGAATAACACCTCCGTAAAAAACTATTTTACTTCTCACCCACACAGGATATCATTGAATATAGACTGAATATGATTTATATTGAAACAAACAAGTGTTAGAAAAAACTGAACACGTTTCATGTTGCTAGGTTATTGAAAATTAAGGATGGAAATGCTGTAATGGATTCTGACGAGGAATAAGCATTAAAAACAAAGACACTAGATAATTTCGTTAAGATAGATGAAAATTTTGAAACAAATACAGTAGAAAACAACAATTAAGAAATACATACTGTAAAGAAAGTGACAAGCATGTATTATTTTCACTACCTGAAGAAATGACGACTAATCGTACCTGAGATTATCAGTTGACAGTAGTTCTTATGTCATATCGAAAGTATTTGAGATAGTACGCCAAAAAGGATTTAAGTGTGATGATAAATATTGATTGATTTATTGATATCAATTGCAATGTCAACATGCAGTTGATAAAGTCTTATTTATGTCGAACATGCAATCATTTATTATTCGATTATTGTTTAACGCGTGGGTGGGACTCATGGCTACGTAATAACAGCAGTAGTGATCGATCCTCATGGTTTAGCAATACTTACTGAAGATTTTGTGGATGGGTGACCATTTTAACATATCTACATTCCCCCATGCATAAGCAAGAATCAAGATCAAGGCAAGATCTTTAACAGAACATATATATCATGGTACCCAGTTACTAGGTTATGATGGTCATAATTATAGAGATATCGCTCCATGTAAAATACTAGTACCTGTGCTGCTGCATCTGGTTCGACTGTAAGCCGACTCCCACTTAATCAGTTAGTACCGAAAAATTTATATACTTACGTACATTATTTTTTCCAACTTTATATCTGTATCTTAATCTTCTGTATCTGTATCACGAGTAACATCAGCAGTAGGTTTAGCTTTCAAAAAAGTAGCAAAAAATTTATTTCTTAAATGCCGGTTAAACTTCTATCTTCTTTCTTTTTTGTATTAAACCGTTAACTTAGTCCGCTTCATTAGTCTCATCAGTAGTCTCTTCCGTAGTTTAATCAATAACTTTAACAAAAGTATCATTGATTGTTTAAGTATTTGCCATAAAAACAACAGTAAGCAGTTCCTTCCCATCGATGCCCTTACGAAGCTTTGCCAGTTGCCACCGATATTCAAAACACGTATTGCACAATAGCAAGTGGCATATTTGAAGGGGCCTCGACATAAACAATAGTAATTAGCACATTTACCTGGGCTGGCTCGTTGGCTATGAACAACGTGTGCTCATCGCGCAAATATTTTATTTACTGATGATCAGTCTAATACTAAACCAGCTTAAATTTGCAGTTTTTTGCAATTTTCTTACTCAATATTTTAGTCGATGGAAAAGGGTACTGATAGACTAAGTACACTTTCATGACACATGCAGAAAAATTTTAACGACTCAATTTTATATCTCAGGAAATAGCATATTGTCTTCACATGATATTGGAAAATAGGAAGACATGACTGAGAATACATTTAACTATTTCTTGCGAAAAGTTATGGCCTTAAAACTGCAGATCCGTTCTCTCATAAATAAATATAAACCTGGAAGTGTTTTTCAATGACGATTTGATTTAATCACGATTTATTTTATAGAACTGTTTTTATTCTCGATTATCTAAATAGTTTAATGATCAAAAGTAGTTTCGGCAATCTATTCAATTCTGCTATTAAAAACATTTTAGCGATGGGCGATAATGATAGACATATGAAAAATTAAATATTCGTAGCAAAAGCATACCGTAAAGATGCATTTAAAGCTGCAAAAAATGAGACCAAAGATGAAAAAGTTATTCAAATATAGTTTATAAAAATATTGTTTACTTTAAGTCAAAAATACGGTGTTTTTGCCTCACGAACAAGTATTACTCCACCAAAGTGTAACCAGTTGCTGTTATGTAAAAATGTTTGCTCTATCATTTGGGTCAAGTTTAGCGTTGACTTTGACATTGAAATTCTTTATTTATTTCCAGTTATTTAAAATACTAGTTATGCTATTCTGCTTATTTAATTTGTTTGGCGTTTCATCTTAATCGTCTTTGTTTTCTATGGAAATACTGACCTTTATTGTCCAAGCTATCTTTCTTTTACTTAAATTATAATTGTACTTTCTCTGGCATCTTCGTATCTAAATTCTCTATAACCTTCAAAGCGTTGTAATCATTTGTTGATCAACACTCATAATTAAATTTTCTCTTTCATTATTAATTCAAAATCTTTTGATCAATCGATTTGTTCAAGTGGCTCTTGATCACCTTTAACTTCAAAGCCATTTAGATTTCCTAGTTCATTTTCTATCCTATGGTCTGTTGAACTAGCGTCATTTAGATTCAGTCTTTAATTAGTAAAGAAACGGTTTCTCCTCGGTCACGGATATTCTCGTTAAAATTTAAAATCTTGTCCTTAAGTTTCCTGCTTGCGTCCGCCGGAAGGGCTCCGCCATATTTGTGGCTCGTGCGGTCCATATATGGGCGGTACCGCGCCTAATCCGTTGCGCGCTTAACATATGAGCACTCTTAGTTTCAACACCTATCGGCTGACTTCCATGGTTTTTGCCTTGCATTTGTGTATTAAAGTTTTTATCTTTTATTTTTTGTCAAAATCTGATCTTGTGATTGTCAGCAAAAAAAAAACACGTTAATGAACATTAATTTTTCCTATAACATGTTTTGTTTTGTGTTAATTGGATCAGATATGTGTTATGTATATTATATTTCTTATAAAATAGGTCGTAGAAAGCAGTTATTTACAGTAAGCGTTTTAAAGACTTCAGCTACTTGTGATACAAAATAACATTATGCAAGATTACAAAAGAATAGCTTAGCATACCTTTCCTTAATGTCTTAAGAATTCACACCATAAGTTGTCACCGGTACATGAATAAGTAAACGCGACGCGTATCGAATCCGTAATAAGAGGCAACTCCATTGCAGAGAACAGTATTATGTGTTACAACGGCCGTAAGGCCTGAACGGAGCGAAGATGTCTATGTACCGATTTGTGAAAGAAGGCGGAAGCAGCAAGCGTCTATTCGTTCAGGGGACGCTAGAAAGCGATGACTCTAAACCCCTGAAATCTAGCTTGAAGAAATCCTCTCCATCTCCTGTCGGGTCACCTATAACTACAAGTTTGAATTTGGCTTCTGTGCCCAGAAGTTTGAGAGAAGGGCTGACAAGACATGAGACAGTGTACGATGGAAACTACCCAGGAATGGAACGATCATCCAGTTATCGGTCTGGGTCCTACCGAGAGGAAAGCTACAACGGAAGAATTGTACACGACGGGAATCAAACTCACTTCGAGTATGATGGAGAGAGCGCGCTAGCCGTGCCGACTTCAGCCGGTGGTCTAGGAATGTCAGAGATGCAGGCGATTCACACGAACAAGAGAATGTCGACCGAGGTTCTAGGCTCTTCATTAGAGTCGACTAAAATCTCGAAGAAAGACGATGTCAGTGGTCAACGAAGAATCACCACAAGGATTGTTAGGAAAGTGACCACTTTGACTCGAGGTGAAGAGAAGGCGTCAGCTGAAGATGTTAGAGGAGGATCAGTGCACAGATCTGCTGAGCATTACAGACATGTGGAAATGGAATCATCGCTTCCAAGAAAAGTCAAGGTAATCGTGATTCTACTAACAGATACTTTTAATGTTAATGACTCGTCCGTAATCCAGCAGTTCTAGCTAAATATGAAGATATATAATTTGTGATGTCATTAAGTCTTTATGTGAAAGAAACGAGCTCCATTAAGGCAACATACTTATTAATTTTCACGGGGCGTGTAAAACAATGCTTAAAATGCTAATAAAAAAAGCTCTACCGCACTTTACACCATTATTGCAGTTAACAATTTTACTGGCGAAAATTGGACCACTTGAAGTAAGAAACATTACAAAAAGCGATCCTAATTTAGATAGCAATAGTCTAAACTTTAATGATGGACATTTCTTTCTTAACACAACGATGAGAACTAAAACCATACAATTAGTTCCAAGCGATAATAATATCCTATCACGGCCATAACTGATGGCGCCTGTCAAATTGATAGTCTCAATTTAGTGTAAAATTACAAAGTAACAAAGATATCCGTTAGTGTAATTAGTGAAGACAGTAGACAAATGGCTGGCGTTTTTGAATACTGTTATTACAAAGATACACATTTGGGTAGCCTAGATTTTTTTAACAAATTGTATTAAACACTTAAAGGAAAAGGTAAAAAACCTTTTAAAGGTATATATTGGAGACGGATACTTGATCAAGAATCAATTAACCGTACTTATCTCTCGATTTAAAATTAAAAGCTCTTTATCTTAAGAACCTAAAAGAGCTTATTTAAAGTCTTAAACAAGAGACTTAACAAGTGGAAACTGAAGAGTCTACTTCGACTCGACCCCTTTGATTCCCAAATGCCTATCTAAAAATATAACATCAAAATGTTTAATTATGCTCTTTAGAATCACTTCAAAGCAATCTAAAGAGTTCGTTTGGTATATTAATCTTCCCAATTGAATGGAGAGAGCTTAGTTTCGATTGTGATTTTGTAAGCCCTGTTTCGCCATATGGCCAACCTTTGTTGTAGAGTAGGTTAAACGTGTCATATCTGTGTAGTATGTCATATGTCACAGCAAGTGGACTGCCACCACTAAAGATTGGCTTCATCTCGACAAACTATTAGGCTGTAAAGAAAAGCCAACTCTTCAGAGTACCGAATGTTTATCAAAGTAGTACCTTCTGGTAAGTGACGTGGCCCAATAACTGTTGCATTGAAAGCATTGAGTTGTGTAGCAGCATTTATAAGTGGTATATTTATGTCTATTTTATTAATTTGCGTTCTAAGATAACCTAGTTCTACCGTTTCTATCTTCACTTTGACGGCTTAAAATATTATTGTTTCTTTATCATTGACATCGACTTTATCCAGGAAAATCTTTTGTAAACCTGTTGATACATTTTATCAACGCTTACCACGAATCCATAAACAAGCCCTGCAAACAATTGAATTAGAGAACCTTAAAATTTGGCAGTTAAACAATTCAGAATCAGAACATAACCAGCGCTCGCGCAGGCTAATCGTCGTCCATATGCTATGCAAATGACAATAACGAAGTGCGCACGAGTATGACCCATACAGCCTTGATGACGTCACCTACGATTTTATCGATAACCTTACTACATAGAATTTAGACCCGTCGATATTATTATAATTATTGTGAGAGAATTTTTATAGTTATATTATTCAACAGATTCCTGATTCATGTGATGTTTGGTAGTTACTGTAACGGTTCGAAAGAATACTTCATTAGCCTGACATGTGTCTGCATTGGTCGCAGCTATAAGTCTAGCTCTTTCGTCTTCTGTTAAAATCATTAGTTGATTATTGTCACTATCAATATAATCTCTTCTAACTTCTGTTATCTCAGTATTTAAAAAAGGTATAGTAACTATATTAACTATTGTACTAAACGAGTGATGAATAACAATGGTTAGCGCTCTACATACAATCAAGCGCCAATAGCATCCTGGCGCTTAGCAACTACTCATTTTGCATTATAATTATTGCTGTAAAGGGCAAAGCCATGTTTTATAGCTTTAATAGAAGGTGTTTCATTTTATAGTCCTTCATAGTGGAGGCTCTCTAAATCTTTCACAAAGTGTTGTTCTCCTTCGTAGTTTTGATCATTGTCGTCAGCCTATGGTAGTCCACTGCCGGCTTTTCCTATCGCATGCCATTCTCTCATCCAGATACCGATGAAAGGTGAAGGTTGTCGTTTTCTATCTACTAGCTGGAAGCAGGAAGATCATACCCAGCTTTAGGTATTACTCGTATACCGGCGCTCGAGCCCCGGTATGAAGGCTAGAAGGAACGGGGTGGGTCTTTTAGTCAGTAAGATTCTGACACTATCTCCCGCTCCGCCCAAGAGTGGGGGTTGTCATTGGATAATTTTTTCCCACCAAGGTATTACTCATATAATTAGCATTATAATGTTCCCACTGCTGGGACAGAGTGTGAGTTCCGACACGCTCAGTGCGAGTCATTGGGTATCACATGTCTTCGAATTTTTGATTCTAGGAAAATGCTGGTTTCCTTACGATGTTTTCCTTCACCGTTTTAAGATCTGTTAGGTGTTAGTTGCTTTAAATTTATGAAATGTTTTACTATTGGACAGTAATTTAATAAAATTCGTAGACAGAGTAAGTAACCTCTGTATGCCTTGTTTACCAAAGAAGCAGATGTCCTTGTTTTTCTGATTATGATCGATCATCATTAAATTCTTAAGAATATTTAATAAATCATTTGAGTTAAAAGCTCCTTCCGTAAGGTCATTATTTAATTCAATGTAATTATTTGCATAGTAAGTTGTTTGTGCCATAGTTTGAGTCTTGATTTCATTTTGAGATGCGCAAAAAAATGTAGCTATGATTGGTTTATTGGTAACTTCAACTGAGTTGTATAATATTAATTTAGGAGTGGCTACAGCTCAACTCAAAAGTTTTTAATTTGCAACCACTCTATTTTTATTCCGTTTTTTCTTTCAATTTAATTGGTTGTTGTATATAGGTATATATGTAGTTTTTATTAATTTCTCCGGTTCTTTTGTATCGACTGGCTTGTATAAGAGGTGGCACATCATCAAATAACTTCTCCCGCTTTAAGTGGAGTAGGAAGGCGTCGAATTTGAACAATTCGACGTCGTCGTTAAAATTTTCCTAACTAAATTTAAAATCTACGCCTATGTTCCATTAGTTGTCTTTGCGTTTCAGGGCCACGGGAACTCTCCTAAACATTCTTTCAGCCCTTGTTCCGACTCCTTTGACGTGATTATATCTTCTACGCTAATTTGTGCTACAAAGTTACTGTCTGTCTTAGTGATTCCTATCAAACTATGCTACTACCTTCTCTAATTCTCGCTTACCTATCCGCGAACAAAAGCGTAACAAACAATGCAATTGTGCTTAGATGCCACAGACCTGTGTCAGAGCCCTTTTTGCAGCTGATAGAAAGTATCAGATAAAACCAAATGTACTGTAAAGTTCAACTCTTGAAATAAACTTAGTAATGTCACGATGGAGCGAACCTTTCATGGAAATACCAATCGTATAGCCGGCTCAATAGAGATTATATTCCGATGAATGTTTCTGGTATTTCAGTAACCTACTTTTGACAGTATATGATCGCATGCATGCAGACGATGTCGGGTTGAAGATTAAGAGCCTCTTGCGTTCTTTGTTAGGTTCGGAAGTATTTATGTGAAGGGAACGATTTGGTGGAATGGTTAATGGATTGTGGATGACGAATAAGGTTGGAGGATACTGATAATCTAAAATATTGAAGGGTTGAGGAATTGTGAAACAGTGTTGCTATAAAGCAGACCTGTGTCCAATAGTGGACGTCTTTCAGCTGAAATTATGATGGTGATGATGACGGTGGCAAAAGTATCCTATATCGCTAGCATAAAAACTTGTTCCAAAAGAATTTGTAGCTTTATAACAATTTTGGTGCCCAGGATATACAATAATTCGTTCGTGTGCATACAACCCGCCTCTCGAGTCCGTATTATACGTAGCTATAGTTAACTTGCGTTCGTGACCAGGATCCGACTAGCCAGACCAAATCTAAAATCAATATACTTAGCAATTTAGCATATTTAGATTTTTCAATTATTATACGACCCATATCGTTGGCGTCAGTACCTTCTACAGGACTTTGTATAACCAGTTTTGCCAATAAATGCAAATATCATAGTGCTACGTTTAATGTGTTATTTGTTTTGGTGTTTTCTATAAAAATGTGTTTGTGACGAAATATTTCTTAAAAATATCTAGATTCTATAGAAATAAGGTAAAAACACTGAATTATTTTATATTAAACTTGTTATTAGCAATCACCATATATGAACTGTAGACCTAATGCAGCACTTAAAGCAAGGTCATAGTAAAAGTCAAAACGTTTATTTCAATTGTATTGCAGCTACATTTTATTCAATTAACCCCTGTATGAAGCATAGTTGTAAACATAACATCATCTAAATAATAGAATGAGATAAGTTTGATGTAATGTTGTCAAAATATAACCTTGGGTTTTCGACAATGTTTATTTTTATTCATAGGCTCGCACTTGACCATTATCTCACCTGATGGTAAGCAATGTTGTGGTCGACGATGGAACACGTTTGCCTAGAAGTAACATTCACACTTGACTTACAGAGCAGTCTAAGTCGAAACGGGTATGGCAAACCATGCCAATTTCCTCACGATGTTTTCTTTCACCGTTTTGAAAGCAGTGGTGATGAAGTAAATTAGACCAAGTAAAGTGCTTGCCTCTGTTTGAACATAGTTAAACCATGTCCTACAGCTAAAAATTTTAAAACATGTGACATCCACCAACTCCCACTGGGCCAGCGTGCATTCCCTCTCATAGATGTCTGAGTCCTAGCAGTAGGAACATTAAAAGGCTGATTATGGTTTGAATGTAAAGTCTTTATGCATCTAGAGTACTTATGTGGACGTCCATTTGTATATTAAATTGACCATGAGATATGAGCATAGCATGCAAAGTTTCTTTTTCTTTACAATCACACGAATGTATCTCAGAATTGTGACAAAGTGTAACAATAGATGTACTAATACTTTGTTCAGGATTCTCTCAGTGCTTCTGAAATGGTTGTGACCTAGTCTGTAATCGTTGGGATTCAATCTAGTTTATTTTTTCAATAAAATCTTTTGATTTTTAATTTCTTGATTTTGTTTTCCTTATTTTGTTTTCTAATGCCTCGCCCCCGGTCCAGCGTGAGTATTAGAAATATTTGGAATTCTCGTTTTTTCATCTTTCTTTCGATTTTTGATAGGCTCGCGTTTGACCACTATTTCACCTGATAGTAAGCGATGATGTATGTGCTTGATATGCATCTGAACTTTCCTCACGAATCACTCTGTCTATTGATGAAAACCGCAATAAAATATGTTCTGTAGTTTTCGAGATTTTTTATTTTATAATATGTGATGGCAGATGAGGATAATGCCTTAATTTAAAGATCTCTTCATAAAACTTGTTCTATTTTTCGAAATTTCGTCATTCTATGTTATTTTCTACAAAGCTTCTTGTATCAACTTAAGTAATACTTTGATTTTACAACCACTTCTAAAATTATAAACAATAATGTTAGCAATTATGATGTAGACACTGTAAGTACCTATTTATACTTCGCAGTCGGTCAAAGGTCTACTAGTTCAAGACTGCTAAATAAGAAGTCATTAGCTTTGTAATTGTTTTAGACAACATTACCATTATTTGTAAAGATCATTTTAGAGCCAATGATTACTGGGGCCTTATCATGAAGTGTTAAAATATCAATCGTGCGAGCGAGAAAGATCGTCACATAAGGACTAAACTAATCCTGCATCGCATAACTAAAGTTTTCCGCGTGATTTGAACGTGTGGAACAGCCTGAAATCATCTACCGGGCTGTTGTCCATCAGACAACATCCGTCCGGTCGGATCCTCCCTTTCCAACGGAGGTGTGTGGCTATTTACTTTCTGTTCCGCATACCTCCAAAGCTTAGCTAGCTAAAGCTGGCTTCAACACTTAAGGCCCAAGCGCCCGAAAAGTGTTTTAAAACAGTGACTTTCTGGAGCCTACTCCTCGGTAACGGTTAGGTTAATAGGTTTGAAAAAAATATATGTTTATATAGATTAGAACAAAATTATCAACATTTGAGTTTTTCGTGCGATTAATACTTTTGTCTAAAAAAAATATACATACAACAACATCACATTCGCAACTTTTCCCTACTCCTTCGAAACGGCTTGGATCTTTAGAAACGTTTTTACACATAAAAATTGGTAGTTAAATATTCTTCAAAGTGAACATAGCATATGTAAATCAATCAATATATCGCAAAGAAAATGGATTTAAAAGTCAGCGGGGCTCTGTCCGGGCGCAGCTGGCCGCAAACAAATGCACAGATAGTCGTACTGTCGCCTAGACGGGTACGGGAGTAGTGACCATTTAATTTCGGCCAGGTGGTTCAAGGGACTGTAAGCCTTAAGCTTAGTTCGTCAAATGGATCGCGTCAAGAGATCGTGTAGAAAGGCTAATGAGAAGATCTACCAAATAGACTACAGTTTCAACATCAATAGGGATAGAAACTTCTCCATTTTGAATCCATCTATCATCCCAATCAATAAATACTTCATTAATGTCCACCTATTGATTAGCCTGGCATGCAAATTGTACACTTTCCGTGGCGTGCCTGATCTCACGCACCGATGCCTCAGCAATTACGATTGCAGAAAAAATGCTAAGTATAATTAAATAATTATTGTGTCTTAGTTATTGAGGATTTCCTTTTGTTGTGTAGTGTGATGTTTATTCTGGTGGATTATGTCATTCTGCATATCCACTAACTCGCACTGGGCCTGCGTGGTAGATCACGGCCCATTCCCTCTCCTAGAGAAGAGGCCTGAATCCCAACAGCGAGAACATAATACGGTTGATAATGCTTTGCTATGCAGGTTTCAGTACAACAATGTTTTATTTAACTGTAGTTCTTCGCGGTACTTAACCGACCCTCGTGAAAGCATGCAAACAAAAACAACAAATTACAGTCAAGGGAAATTACGAACTTCCGCTCTACACATCCTTGCATAAAAACTTGACCAGCCAACCAGTGGATTTAGTTTCGAGGGAGCATCGAACTATTCAATCGTAACTGCTGTTATAAATTAACTTTAGCGACAATCAGGTACCGTCAGCAAACGAGTAGCGTAGTACAGTCAATTCTGCTTTTTATGATCTATGACAATTTTCGTCATGGGCAGTCTGGGAACTTTTTTTTACAGATAGACTTGCGTTTGTACACTATTTCACCTGATCTTAAGCTATGATGTGGTCGACAATGGAGTACATTAGCCTAATAGTAACCTATGCACTTTTGACTTAAAGATCCCCAGATGTAGCTATCTGGAAACACAGACTTCGGCAAGGTATAACCTAATGTAATGTAGCAGTTTTTATGTTTTTTTTTTAATCATCCAAAGACTTCTCAGTGAAGCGGGAGGGTGTGTCAGAATATTACTGACAAAACCACACCTATGTTCCTTGTTTGCCTTTAGGTCTCAGGACTTTAGTCTTTAGTTCACAGTACTTCGGTCTTTAGTTCACAGTACTTCGGTAGTCGTACATTTGAATACAAAACTGATAATAGTGAACAATGATGCGTGTGAAAAATGTCTCGAGAACGTCTCGGATGCTTCGTAAGTGTTCTCACGCGATTCTCAGTGCGTTGTTGCTAGGCGCACTATTGTAAGAAGCTATGGGCATTCATATTGCTTTATTTTGCTGTGTTTGATGGTGACTGCGAAGAAATATTATCAGTCTTACCTGGGGTATGCTTTATAAATCTCTTGTCAGTCTCATTGACTGACCCCTGATTGCGTTGACCGTATGATATTTCAGTTTTATTGCCAAGTTAAAGATGATTCGCTTATTTTTTTATACACCGATACAAACTTGCGCACATGATTACCATGATAATCAGATACAAGTTTTTTGTCATAATATCTTCATCGAAGAAAGTTAAGCGGAGCGTTCTGATGACCAGTTTTTTTGCGCCTTATGTGTAATTTGCTGGCAAGGTATATATTACTTTCTGTGCTTCTAAGTTGATAAATTAATGTAATTTAAATCTTAATAGTAGAGCAATAAGAAGATGATTAACGTTTTCATGTAATTAAAGGTATGTTAATTATTGGGGATTACGATTCATTGGATAAATCATTGAGTGGGTGGGGCTAATTGAACATTTAGTAAATACAGGTTTTCAAATCGTATCTTGTGCGGGACTCTTGAAATATATTATTTATTTATTTTTTGGATGAAGTGAGTATGTGAATGGATAAAGTGAGAAATGAGTATATGTATAGAAGAAGTTTGAAAGTGGCGCCAGTGACTGAAAAGTTGAAAGGAAATTGGTTTGTCTTGGTAATTGGTATGGCCGTCTGAAAAGGACAGATGAAATGCATGCTACTAAAAGATTTATGAGTATAAATGTGGATGGATGGAGAGGGAGAGGGAGGCCAACGAAAAAATGGATGGATTGTGTGGTTGTGTGACATATGTTAGTTACATATTATGTACATGACGTATTTTAAGTATTAGGTCTGTTAGTAGCGTTTTATTATAAATAAATAATAAAAGGAATTTAATTTCATGAAGTTTAGTTTGAAGACGGTATAACAGACAAATATAAAAATGCAATTACAAACAAATGCAATTGCAAATGTTAATTTCTGTTGAAAATGATTCAAACTTTCCAGAAACAAAATCTAAATAAATTGTTCCAAATAACTTGATTGGATGAACTGGACCACTTATGGCTTTATCATACAAGCGGATTGCGAGCGTCCTCAAAGCGGAGCGGGCGCGCAACGAATACGTTACGGGCGCGCAACGAACACGCCACGCATTCGCAGCGAATTTGTTGCGGACACGCAACGAGATCCGGCAACGAGATGCGAGTCTTCGAAGTAGAAAAGCCAAAAGCAGTGTCTCCTCGTCGGAATCCATTTTGTTACTGAGTGTATTATACGTCGGTAACTTCTACAAACACGCGTTGAAAACGTTGCGAATGTCCACGTATCCGCGACGTCTTCGCTTTGCAGCTGCGGCGTGTTCGCGACGCATTCGCTGCGCGCCCGCCCCGCCCCGCAGCCGCTCGCCAACCGCTAGTGTGATAACGCCCTTAGTCCACTTACAATATCTGTGCTAACAACTCATCTAATGAACGATCAATATAATTATGTACGTCTCATTTTACTCCAAAATCTTTGTGCAGTATGATTTAACTCCGTAATTACTTAGACAATAGATGTACCAATATGTTCGTGGTGATGATATGTTCGTGTCCGGAGATCACCTCAGGAATGTTACGCACGTGTTCTTGTATTATTATTCATTAATAGTTCACGCGTGTATTTGTGCAGATCTTGAATAATTTTCCTTATTTTATTTTGTAGTTACCAGGTCATCGGTCCACCTTGTAGGAGGCCTTCCGAAACTGCGTCTTCCGGTACGTGGTCGCCACTCCAGAATCTTTCGGCCCCAACAGCCATCTGTTCTGCGAGCAATGCGCCCTGCCCGTTGCCACTTAAGGCGTATAGTCCCTTGAACCATCTGACCGAAATTATGTGAACGCAACTCTCGCACTCGCCTAGGCGGCAGTACGCAAATCTGTGTATTTATTTGCGGCCAGCAGCGCCCGGAAAGCGCTTTAAATCCATTTTCTCTGCGAGATATTGATTGATTTACATATGCAATGTTCACTTTGAAGAATATTTAACCACCAATTTTTATGTGTAAAAATGTTTCTAAAGGTCCAAGCCGTTTCGAAGGAGTAGGGAAAAGTTGCGAAAAGTTACTTTTGTCAAAAAATTTTTTTTTGACAAAAGTATTAATTGCACGAAAAAATCAAATGTTGATATTATTGTTCATGAATCTATAATAAACATATATTTTTTTCAAACCAATCGACCTAGCCGTTACGGAGGAGTAGGCCTCAGAAAATCACTGTTTTATGGCACTTTTCGGGCGCTTGGCCCTTAAGTTTGGCGATTTTTCGTGCTATGATGGATGCGAGACGCACAGGATCGTGCATTGTGGCGACACTTGGGGAAGGCCTATGTCCAACAGTGGACGTATATCGACTGAAATGATGATGATGATGATGAGTTACCATGACGTTCAAATTAAGATGGTTTTATTCTTATTCCATCGTGGTTAAGAGACATAGTTATATAGGTTGTCTAACGCCATCTCTTACCCACACTGGAATAAGAACGAAACAATCTTACTTTAAACGTCACGTCTGTCCACAAGTTAACTCATGATAAATAAATATACAATCACAGAAGCGTTAAACATTTGATATAGCGATATCAACATCGGCGAGATTTCTAAGATTCGTCATCATCTCGCGACGAGCGAGCGATCGGCGCCAGCGCATGTGGTTCCGCCTCGCTGCCCCCGCTGTTGAAACCGACGTAACGTAGGGTTTTACTAACAAAACTAGCGGGGTTTTAAAATAATATAAAATCAAACAAACTTCTTGAACTGAAGTGTACGTCGGAATCGCATAGAGTCATCATCATCAGCCTTTTTTTAATGCTCCCGCTGCTGAGACTCAGGCCTCCTCTCTAGGAGAGGGAATGGGCCGTAATCCACCATCCGCGGGCTCAGTGTGGGTTGGTGAATGGCACATGTCTTCGAATTTTTCGTTCTAGGACATACCGGTTTCCTCACGATGTTTTCCTTCACCGTTTCGAGAGCAGTGGTGATGAAATAAATTACACAAAGTAATGCGCCTGGCTGGGTTCGAACCCACGACCTACAACTCGTAAGTCGGGGCCATTAACTCTTGGCGACCACTGCTCTCGCATAGACAAATTCCGTCTCACCCGTTCCATCATCAGACTACCAGGCGTACGGCGATGCGCCACCAGTCATGTACCGGTACACACCCCACCACCTATATGCGTGAAACGTTTTGGGAACACATTCATTGTGCGTAAAGCTAAGGAGTGAAATTCCTTACCGGAGTCTCTGTATCCTGATGGCTACAACCCAGGAATTTTTAAGTCAAGGGTGAATAGGTACGCATCGTCACTTTCCATCTGGTGTGATAGCAGTCAAGCGCGACCCTATCAACAATTAAAAAAAAAGTTTCAATCACTATAAGAGAAAAAAGAAGATTTGCCTTGTTCTTCCATTCACCACTACTCAAACACTTCACTCAGTAATAATAATAATAATGTAATATTCCACAACTATCACACAATGCTGTCTAGTTCCAAGCTAAGCAGAGCTTGTGTTATGGGTACTAGGCAACTGATAAACATACTTATATATCTCTAAATACATACATATTACAGATAAAATTACACCCAGACACAGAACAAATGATTATATTCATCACACAAACATTTGTCCTGGGTGGGAATCGAACCCACGACCTCCGGCATAGCAGTCAGGGCCACTGACAACTAGACCAACCAGCCAGTCAGTGATACAAAGATGAGCGGCATTCTCTCTACTCAAGTCCTAAGTTCACATAAAAATAAATTACGCCACAACCACTGAACAGTTTAAAAAGAAAAAAATAATCCAAGATGGCGGCCACTCCTCTAGCTTCACATATTAATGTGCCATTTCTAAACTGTATATTAACCCGCGCCTGCGCGGGAGCTCGGGGGTTAACGGTGAGCTGTGCTTGCTCGCCGTGTCGTTGCCCATAATGTACGTGTTATTTATTAATGCGGACGTGTAGTGACGGTTCGGTGGGGTCTTGAACGTCTGTAGCCTGTTTAATTTGTATAAAGTTTTGAGGCAGGCAGAAAATTTATTTTAATAATTTCTACATAATATTTACATATTAAAAAATGCTTTGCATAGTAGGTATAATCAGCCTTGTATTCAGACTCTCTAGAAGAGGAAAGAGAGTCGCGGGAATGCGGGGGATGCGAGACGCACAGGATCGGTTGTTGTGGCGACGCTTGGGGGAGGCCTATGTCCAGCAGTGGACGTCTTTCAGCCGAAATGATGATGATGCGAAGAGGGATTGGACCGTAATCTACTAAGCGGGCCCAAAGTGGATTGGTGGATGTCATATATCTTCGAATTTTTGGTTCTAAGACATGCCGGTTTCCTCATGATGTTTTCCTTCACCGTTTTGAGAGCAGTGACAATGAAATGAATTACACAAAGTTATGCGCCTGGTTGGGTTTGAACCTAAAACTCAAAAGTGGGGGTCGTTACCACTGGGTCAGTAAAAATCCTTAATTAACTAAAATTGCTATATTATACAATAAAACCAAAAAATAAATAAAAGCCATCAACTAATTAAAACTAACTAAAAAAATCAAAAATATGGCGTCGACAAACGTCTTTCTCCGCATCGCTGTTGACTGGTAGTTGACCAAAAGACTGGCGGCATTGCCACGCTGTATGGCAATACCTCTGTCCAAGGCAAAAGCCAGCCCTTGGGTCACGCGAAGTGTCAACATGGCGTATTACTGTTATTTGAATTAAACTAGTAACGAAGCACTGTTGGAAGCGTAATTCGAGAAAAAAATCATAAGTCAGTTTTTGCCTTTAATTTCATCATCATCATCATAATTTCAACCGGAAGACTTCCACTCTTGGGCAGAGGCCTTGTCGCCATAACGACCTGTCATATGCGTCACGCATCCATCGGATTCCCTCGACCCTCACTAGGTCACCGGCCTTCAAACGTTCGTCTTCCGATCCGTGGTCGCCACTCCAGAAGCTTTCGTCCTGATCGACCCTCCCTTATTCGACCATCTTTAGTATCGGATGGGCACCATTCAGTTTGTTCCTCATCTGTTTTTATAACTGGTTTATCGTACTCACTGCCTACGGGGAGTGTGTGTATGTTTGTTCTTCACCTTTCAACAGCTGAACGGATTTCTATGAAACTTGGTATGCGAGCAGACCATATCCTGGAATAACACATAAGATACTTTTATCCTAGGAATAACGTTTCCTTGAGATAATTTTCTACTTCGATGCGGGTGAAGCCTATAGCTAGATAAAGCCTAGAACTATTTTTTTCTTATTATTTTTTAGTAACTATAGCTAGCCTATATTGTCCCACTGCTGACCAAAGGCCTTCCTCCATTCTTTACAAAGATCACGGTTCTTTGCTTTCTTATTCCATTTCTTAACACAGAACTAGCGTAAAATTACAAATGAAGATTTAAAGCATTGTGACTCAAAACCATTTAGGAATACCTGTACTCGGAAACACCATCTTTTCACAGCTTTTGCTATTTCTGTGCACAATATAGACTGCACAGAATGAGGGTTCGCAGTTCGTAGCACATAGCCGGCAAGATGGCGGACAGGAAGCACGTACAGGTGCGCTGCGCCGGCGCACATGACACGCGCATGCGCGGCCATGCGTTAACGTGAACTTGACGCGGTGCCGTATGGACGGATTTTGAGGATGGGTGCGATGGTGGGTTTCGAGGGTTTGGTTTGAAAATTGATAGTTTAGCTATAGATAAATATTCTGCTGTATTTGTATCTTTAATAAATTGGATCCAGATCAACATGAGTGGCGATATGTTGCAGTTGGTTTTATTTATGAGTGTGAAATCTACTTTACTCATAATTCTGATTAAGTAGCTAATAGATAAGATGGACGATGGCGATGGATGGTATGTTTGATGAGGCAAATAGACAATAATAAACCACTCCGACACCCAGTGAGAGTGCGGTGCTCCTGACCAAGCTATGGTCCACTTACTAGAGTGTCGAAAATAGCCCTAAATCAGCACATAGAGGACCTTAAAAATTCCACTAATGCAGCAATAAACGTGTCTGCCTACTGGGCCCAAATACTTTGAACGAAAAGAAACTCAACGATTTGAACTTTACCGGCTTGTGATATTGTCAAACAGAACCATTTCCCTCTCTTTTCTTACCCATCTCTAAAATCTAACGCGTCATATAACGGATATAACATAGGTAATCTAAACCTAATCCTAGGATAGCAACGTAACATCGAAAGTGCTGGTTCCGCACTAATAACTGCGCCGGCGCCGCTTAGAAAGCAAAGGGCTGGCTCACTCTCGACTGGGAAAGTGAGAAGGTGATAAATATGCGACTCTATACCCGTGTGAATACGGATTTTTAATTGGATATTTGGATGGATTTGCGAATATCTTTATGCGGGATACGTACTAAATGGTTTTGAGTTAGAATGTTGCATTGTGCGTTTGAAATTAATTAATAATATTCCACAACTATGACACAACGTTTGCCTAGTCCCAAATTAAGCAGAGCTTGTGTTATGAGTACTAGACAACTGATAAACATACTTCTATATTTTAAAATACATACATTTATAGATCAATTACACCCAGACACAGAACAAATGATCGTGCTCATTACACAAACATTTGTCCTGGGTGGGAATTCAACCCACGACTTCCGGCATAGCATTCAGGGCACTAACCATTAGACCAACAGGCCAGTCAAAATTGTATGTTTTGTTTTTTAAGTTGATATAAACTAGTGCTTGACTGTAATCCCACCAGTGGTATGCAGTGAAGTAATCGTTGATGGTGAAGCGCACTAGTTTATTAAGAGCCTGTTCACTCTAGCCTTGCAGACACCTAATTAAAATGCGGACGGGAAGACCGCAGCAAGCAAATTGTTCGTATGCGTCGATACTTTTTTGGCTTGAGGAATCGTCAAATTGCTTATCTCAATCTAGGTGGAGCCAGATTTCAGAAATGTCTTTTTTTTACTGACTATCTATATACTATATGTTCCTTCTGTCGCTCCGTTCTAGAGCCACGGTACCTTATGAATCCCTCAGCCCGAAGTGGATGCTTGCAACTTGCCTGTGTATTTAATGTAATCATCGTTTTCATGATTTTTATTATATTCTGACTTATTTACTTTGTACTATCCAAGTGTCTTGATAGAATTATTGGAGTAACTTTGTTTTGCCCTTTATATTTATTTTTGTTGTCTGCTTCACCAATAAAATGGTCCTTGTTTAGGTTAGTGAAATCAACAAATAACTTCTCTGCAATGGCTGGAACGAGAGGTAGTGTCAGCCTTCTACTGACTAAAACCCAACCGTATTCTTACAGCTAGTGTTCAAAAGCCGCGGTTACTCTTTCGACCAATGCCACATCCCAAAATAATATAACTGAAGTGGTCCTGAGTCACGTGTCTCGATTACCATCTTGACTGCTTTACTTTATCATTTCCTCCAACTTTACTTTAAAAATACTTTCAACACACACACGGAAGCCAAAAAAACGTAGATACTTAAGAAATCTAATCTTACATCGCATATTTTGCACGTTTCAAAACTTACTTTTTTGCGGCGACATGAGACAAGGAACATTTTGTAATAGTGTAAAATAAACTTTACTATACACCAAAATAGTAACGGTTTACACTTTAACATAAACTTAAATCTATGGGTACAGTGGCGGTCTAATCGCTGACAGGATGGACTCTAAGAACTTAAACTAAAAAAGGGGTATTCTGCGGTGTACTGCTAGCAAATATCAATGAAACAAAAATTTTACATTTAAAATATATGATACATAGATAAAACATAGTTATACAAAAGATAATACATCAACTTGCAAATATGTGGTACATAATTATACTTATAATTAAATGTTACACAATTAAATGCAAGCGAAAAACAAAAAATAAAGGTAGGTAAGTGATGGAAGAAATGAAATTATGTAGTAGCGATTAAGCGAGCTACCAAGCTACAGATTCTGGGAAACTGCAGCTGTCACGTCAGTTGCTGTAGTAGCCAATGTGACAATGTCAGAAGTGCCACTTAATTTGATAAGGATAAGGGGATTACGGCTATTAACGCCGTCGCTGCATCAAATAGGATGTTATTTTTGATTCCCCAATTTGATTCAAATAGGATGTTAGGACTGAACAGGGACCCATGGGGTAGACCATACAAATTGGTCATGGCCAAATTACGTCCCTGGGTTCCCCCTATTACTGAAACCATGGATCCGAGGCTACTGGAGAGAGTTTTAACAACACTTTTTCCAGTAGTAAGAGACAGTCCTTCGTCACTCCTGCCACCCTCGGACTGGTCCGACGAATTGGGGGTCACTGAAGGCGAACTGGACCGAGCTGTAAGACGCATGGGAGCTCGTAACACCGCACCAGGCCCGGATGGTATTCCTGGCCGCGCGTGGGTTCTGGCTATGGATGCTCTAGGGGATCGCCTAAGACAGCTGTTTAACAGCTGTCTCTGTGCGGGCCATGTTCCCTACCTACTGGAAGGAGGCTGGATTAGTCTTGTTGAGGAAAGAAGGCAGGGATTCAGAGTCTCCCTCTGCGTACCGCCCCATTTGCTTGCTCGACGAAGTCTCCAAACTATTCGAAAGAATAATTGCCGAGAGGCTCGTTGATCACCTGTCGCGTGTTGGTCCTGACCTTTCAGATAGCCAGTATGGTTTCCGACGGCAGCGCTCTACTGTCGATGCAATCCTACGCGTACGCTCACTGTCGGAGCAGGTAGTATCCCAGGGTGGAGTGGCGTTGGCGGTAAGTTTAGATATCGTCAACGCCTTTAACTCCTTGCCCTGGAATGCGATTAGGACGGCACTAGTCTATCACAGAGTGCCACCTTACCTACAGCGTATCATTTGGGATTACCTACGTGACCGGCACATTTGTTATGTGAGCCGGGACGGTAGCGTTCACCGGAGGGAGATAACGTGTGGGGTTCCACAGGGGTCGGTTTTAGGCCCTCTCTTGTGGGACCTTGCATACGATGTGGTCCTGCGTGTCGATCTCCCCATAGGCGTAAATATCATTTGTTATGCAGACGATACCCTGGTGTTGGCCGGTGGGGATACATTCGACGAGACCATCCAGCTTTCTGAGCTTGGTGTGGCAAGAGTCGTGGCTGCGATCCGCGAGCTGGGCTTAGAGATAGCGCCTCATAAAACTGAGGCACTCTGGTTCCACAAATTGCCAAGGACCAGAGAGCCACCCAGCTTATCAGTGACAGTTGGAGATGCGCAAGTCCAGGTGGGTCAACACATAAAGTATCTTGGCCTCACTCTGGACGGTAGGTGGGGCTTCGAAGAGCACTTCGAGCGACTAGTCCCCCGCGTTGGAAGGGCAGTGGGCGCCTTGCATAGGTTGCTGCCCAACCTCGGGGGCCCTCGGGAAGAAGTTCGCCGCCTCTACGCGGGTGTCGTGCGATCAATGGTCCTTTATGGGGCACCTGTGTGGTCAAACAGACTGTCAGGTGTCCGTCGCTGCAGGACAAAAATTAATAGTCTGCAGCGAAGAATGGCCATTCGGATCGCACGTGGATACCGAACGGTATCCTTCGAGGCGGCAACTCTCCTGGCACGCTTTCCACCACTGGATATCCTGGCAGATATGGACGCGAGGGTCTACAACCGGATTCGCGACATACGCCAAAATGGAAATAGCGTGCCAGGGATCGTTGTAGTAAAGCTGAGACGGCAGGAACGGCGACACGCGCTCGAGAGGTGGTGCGAGCGGCTGCAGCAGCCGCAATTCTCGCGCAAGCGCGTTGTCGAAGCCATCCTGCCGCACTTCGAAGCCTGGCTGAAAAGAAAGGAGCGCATTTCCTTCAGACTGACTCAGGTGCTGACCGGGCACGGTTGCTTCGGTGAGTACCTGAATAGGATTGGGCGAGAAGCCACGGCAAATTGCCACCATTGTGGAAACGCCATGGATTCTGCACAGCACACCCTGGAGGACTGTCCAGCGTGGGTCACTGAGCGACGAGTCCTGGTCGCCAGAATCGGGCAGGATCTGTCTCTACCAGCGGTAGTGAAGGCTATGCTAGCCGAGCCAGATAATTGGAAGGAAGTTGCCTCATTCTGTGAGACCGTAATGATCCAGAAGGAGGCGGCTGAGCGGGACCGTGAGAGGGCTGATCCCGCTCGGAGAAGAAGGCGTCAGGGAGGCAACCGCCTCGCTGCCTAACACGCCGAAATCCCGCTTGCATCATCTAATGCAGACGGGACTTTGGAAACACGGACGTGCAGAGTGGGGACTCTGCCCGCCCATCGAGTGATTCCAAGGAAGACGGTGGCACAGTGATCACGTGCTACCGTGCACAAAAAGGCTCAGGGGAGACCGTAGTATAGTCTCCTCAGGGATGTGCCTTAAAAGGCGTTGCACAGAGGGGGTTCCGGAATGGTCTTTTAAGAGGTAACGGCGCCTCTTCTATGTGCTGATGGTGATCACCGGGGTGGTTTTAGTGAGGTAAAAATCCCACACTCCTCGGACTTATCCCCAAAGTCCGGGCGCCTTTTGAAGGTTTCCCCCCGAAAACAAAAAAAAAAAAAAAAAAAAAAAAAAAAAGGATGGACTCTAAGAACTTAAACTAAAAAAGGGGTATTCTGCGGTGTACTGCTAGCAAATATCAATGAAACAAAAATTTTACATTTAAAATATATGATACATAGATAAAACATAGTTATACAAAAGATAATACATCAACTTGCAAATATGTGGTACATAATTATACTTATAATTAAATGTTACACAATTAAATGCAAGCGAAAAACAAAAAATAAAGGTAGGTAAGTGATGGAAGAAATGAAATTATGTAGTAGCGATTAAGCGAGCTACCAAGCTACAGATTCTGGGAAACTGCAGCTGTCACGTCAGTTGCTGTAGTAGCCAATGTGACAATGTCAGAAGTGCCACTTAATTTGATAAGGATAAGGGGATTACGGCTATTAACGCCGTCGCTGCATCAAATAGGATGTTATGTTCCGTTTATGGCAATCCAATTAACATTAATGGGACTCGTATTTAAAGAAGAATATGACGGAGTAACATATTTGCATAAAAAAACTATTTGGTTATTTTGGTTTGGTCATCCTTTTTGACTAGACCGCGTCTGGTACTAAATGAGACAATTGAAACGAAACCAATTATCATCTGCCTAACCTCGCCTGCGTCGAAGTAGGAAATTTAACCTAAAGAACATAGTGCTTTTAGCATAAAACGTACCCCATATGCTATTTTGAGACATGGTTTACCCGTGTACCAAATCATTTCTTCCCGATACGTTCAGCCTTTAGAGCGTGAAAGAGTATCATACATACATCCAAACTTCCACCTTTATGATGTTATGTGTGTAGTTCGAACCTATGAAATCTTGTTCATCATCAGTCTGACTTTAAATTACTTTTACATCATTGAAGATTGTCATCAGTTCAGGCAATGCTTTAAACTTAATCTTCGCACACGTCTCTTACCGGCTCCATTATCATCGGAATGTTCGTATTGGTTCTGTTAAAAATTTTCTTACCTACAGTTGTTCGAACTGTCTCTTCTATAAATCTTTATACTGTACTCAACTCGAAACTGGTTGAAATATCCGCAAAACATGCAAATTTTAGCCCACCAAGAACAGTTTCCGTCGCCATGACATCACTGACTATATTTATTGGTGCACCGTTAATTTAGTTTTCCGTTTTAATCTAGTTTAATGATCTCAAACCGTTTATGTTGTCATATAAATTGTTATCTCTTGATATATTAATTATTTTATCCGAGTTCAGGAGTATTTTTGTCAGCGTTTTGTTTGTTAGCTTGGAGATTCGTGTTTTTAAGCCTGATTTATGCTTATCTGAAAAATTATAGATTCTATATTAATTTTCTTCTGTGTCAAGCTTGTGTCCGATTTCAGACTGCTCTAAGCTGTTCACGTCCGCAATATTTTTAAGTCTATCGTTTTCATTTCATATTTACCTTTGTTAATTTTTTCATCTTTGTTCAATACAATAACAAAAAACTGTGTATGATTGGTCTCTATTAGCCTCTTTACGTCTTTAATTTAACTTTGATTGACTTCCCTGCACTCAAACGTCAATTTCCGCTGCAATTTCCGTTAATTTTTTTGCTCACCCTTGACAGTATCTTTATCCTTATATCCATTAGTCCCACTAGTGCCAAAGTTATCTAAAGTGCCAGTTTATCTTAGTCCACTAAATCTTCTCACATGTGTCTGTACCGTTAATCTTGAGGAACTAGAATTCTGTATATGGCCTGTTCTGGTGAGATCCTGCTGGTTTCACACATGATGTCATTCTAACTGTATCGGAGAATGTCTTTTGTCTCGGGTTAAGCATGCGTTAAACTTTCCAATATGTTGCTGGTCAATGGTCATGCTGACATATAACATGCAAATATTTTGGTGGTCTAAATTGCATGGATGCTAAATATATGGAGAGTTAAATGGCGCCGTTTAATAAAAAGACCAGGCTGACAACTAAATGGTGAATTAGGTTTGTTGACTGCGACATTGTCACAACATAAATTCACGTTTCTTCATATTAAAGTTCCAAACAATTAAATGCTTCCAGTTAAGTATAAAGCTCATAATAACAGCGATAATGCGAAAGCTGCGAAATTCAAGTTACTGGAAATAACGGTTCTTGGTAAATATTAGTAAATGCAAGCAGCTGTGGTAGAACGTGTTTCTGTCCGAATAAAGTTATTCTTAGTTTTATTATTGGTAATATTCTTCTACGTATTATTATGCTTCGACCATCTTTGCATATAGGTTTTAATTCGAAAATATATGTCAACAATGCTGTAGCTTTTACTAAATTTTATAGCACTTTCCAACGAAAGGTTTCACGTATGCATGTGAGTGGCCGGTAGTATAAATTATTCTCATGCTTCAACCTTTAAATTGGCTGCTAAATCTTTCCCCACGTCTTCTATTTGCAAGAAACCACAGACGCATTAATTTTCTAGATTGTATCTTCAAACATTACAATTAAAACCGCCATTGTTTTTACTACTAAATCTTCATATCCGTATATCATAGCTATAAATATAACTCCTACATGTATTTCTTTTAACTTTTTGTTCGTACTGTACAGCAGTCCATATATGGGCATGATGTCAACAAAGATATGATCTCATTGGGACTGTCGATTATGTTTGATCGTTTGTGGTTTATAGTTCATTTTATGGGCAGATCTGGATGTTAAGTATATTTATTTGCAGTTGCTAACGTACTAGTCATCGGATGCAGTTTTAGATGACTGATTTTCAACTTTATCTCACAAAGATGATCTAATATTGTATAGTCATTAGGAAAAGATGGATAGATAATCAATGTATTTCTTTGTTTTAATTCTATGCTCAGTCATCCTAAAATCTACTGTTATCTTTCATCGTTTTCATATTTTTATTTATATAAAGGCTTCTACTAGACAAATATGAAAATAAATTCCTGTAAAAGAAATGTATTACATTGATGTTCCAACCCTGATAACAGACCCCTTCATCAAGATGCAACCAAACCAACACTTAAAACTGAAACCACAGCTCACAGCAAGAACACCATTTAATACACGCAGTAGATAAGGCTAACAATCAGACGATTCTTCAGGCCCCAACAATGGGGGGAACGGAGGGTTCTCAGTCTATCTACCGACGATCAGCAAACTGTCTGACGGTGACGGTCTTTCACTTACATACGTGTCATGTAATTGGTCAATTGTTTTTGTAGCGGCTTTGAATGCTTTGTCTTTTATGAAGTGTGTTTATTTGTTCCTTGTCTTACTATTTTTTTTGGGTCCTACATTTAAGGCAAGGCTTTGGATATTAACGTTTATAGGTTTTTTATCTTAAATAAATATCTACTACTTTTCAATGATCGATTTATTGGCTTTAGCGTCTTCATGTTATTTCACGCATTTTATCTTACCCTGAATAACTAATATATCTACTTTTCAGTTCTCACATTTTTTTAGTAAGTATCGTCATCTTCAAGTTTTATGGCTTAGTAACTTCTTACATTTTTCTAATTACCAACAAGACAATCCGTGGTAAGTGATCCCTTTTCGCATCGTTTGGCTGTATACACGGTTTATGGCCTGTAAACACATTAGCATAAGTGCTGTGTGAAGAATTGTGTAGCGCTAAATCTTCGATACAATACTGACAAGCCGTTGGCGGATTTTTAATTTTGTCTTGATGAGAAAAAAGATGACCTTGATTTTAATAGATAGATGTTTATTGGTTTGTGTGAAAGATGTCTTGAATACGTTAAAGAGCTCAAGAGTCATAAGAAACTGTTAAAAGTTGATCATGATTTTTAAAATAAGAGCGTTCAAGCAATAACTTAAATAAGACTTTATTGAAACTTTAATGTATGTAAATGAGAATTTACTGCACTATTCTGTTTTCTTTTAATACTATCCTCATCTGTCTAATGATAGCGATGAGCTAGATAAGTCACCTCTGAGCGGTCTCACTTTTCACGCAAAAAATTTTTGACTTGAAACCTTTGCATACTGCGCCATTGTTACCTTATAGAGATTTACAAAGCCCATTTTATTACCTTTTAACCCGTTTGTCGGTATCAACTTAACAGAGGTCAGTCTATACTTATCTAAAAGAGTCACGTTTGCCGTTCCTTGCATTTTTTAAGCTTGTCTAGGCAAACCTTGGCCCCAAAGGATATTGCTACATTGTGCGTGTATGTCAATTTTAGTAGCACGTTGTTGTACTAGTAAAAGTGTTATCTTTTACCTTATGTGTCGCGATATTAAATGTAAGGTCATTTATGTAATATTCTTGCTAATTTCGACCTTGCCCAGTGGAAGGACTTCTGTAATGTTATCAACACTTAAGTGTCGTACCAAAGCTTCATCTGCAGGTATATTGCCTTCTACATAATATTACTAGTTGCCTCTTGTAAGTACGCGTTCGTGAAGGTAATTTTCTTTGTTGATTATTGTCGTGTTTTAGATTCTATAATTTTCTGTTAACTTTTAGTTCGCATGTCACTCCCGCTACTAAGTATTTCCTCTGTGGTAGTGACGTACCATTCGTGGGCAGATACTTATCGGTCGATCACGAGCGCGCCTCACGAACCAAATCCACGCCACTGATATTTATTTGGAGCAGCCTAGTTGATTATGGTGCCCTGGTACTAACGGAATTGCAGTCATGTAAAGAAAGTGCTGTTTGTATGCCTTCTCTTTTTCCAGTTTCTTTAAATCCGTTACTTAAGTAAATCATAGCAGTTAAATCGAACACTTTTATATTCAGAGCTGTTCTTGAAATTATTTTTCCAAGTCCGAAATCTGACTCTTGGTAAGAATTTAGATGTTCATATAAACTAAGCTTCTTAAGCTGTTAGTATTGCTCCTAATCCAACTATTTAATTTCCTAGTATTTTCCAAACTAACAGTATTTCACACTGCAGTAATTTCCAATCTAAATGTTCACGCCCCTTATCAATCTCTCCTGATAAGTTGATTAACTAAACCCGCCTCGTCTAGACAAGCTCTTAGCTTGTCACGAAGTCTTAAATACTGGTTGCAGCTGACGCCTAGTTGATTTTGCACTCCTGGTACTAACGGAGTCAATTCAGTGCTGCGTAGGAGGCAAAAGTTACAACATATTGCAATGGTGCATACATACGAGTTTAGGGACAGACTCGTAACAAGCTGTCTGTCAATTTCTCGCCTGCGAGGTTGAGATTGAGTAATTTCAAATTACTCTTGTAGAATACTGATTTTACTTGCCTTAACCTGTCTCAAGGGCTAATGATGAACCTTCTTTGTAGGTTTCGCCCGCGACGCTCGCATATTTTCAATTCCTCTGTTAGACCTATTCAAAGTTGAACTTCTTAGATGTGTTGCTATATCCCACTACATTTCTGATTCTATGATCTTCTGCCAGTCATTCAATCCTGGTTTTAATCTAGCGCACAGTGTACATGGGCTAAATAAAAAAACTAATTCCCACTACAGATTAGTTACGTGTCTATTCAAGCTTTTGCACAATAGTATCCATACTGTAATTGATGGATAAAAACAATTCAATAGGTTCGTTGCCCTCAATACTTGAGTCTTGAAGTTCAATGTTGGACAGAAATACCTCGATTGGATCAATCATATCCGAAGATAAATTAAACGAGTCTGAATATCGTTTATTCGTATAGTATTTACTTTCCTTTGTCTTGATTATTTCGGTAGCCTCTTTGAGGTTGGTTTTAGATTTTATCAATAGTGGGAAATGAAAATGTTTAACAATGGCAGAAAATATTTGTATCCAAACTTAAAAGATTATGATTATGTTTGACTATTGTCCTCATAATAGAGTAGACGCATTGAGTTGTTATAACGAAGAAACTAACGTTAACTCATATGGAGCAGAAAAGTCTTCTTTATTATTTCACTCAACCAAAAAGTTCCACTCGTTAATTCTACTTAATTAGAACGCATTAACTAAATCTTTTATAACCCATTAGCTGAAGAATGAGATAGAACTATCACTATACCAGTCTACTTTCATAATAATTCATTTACAACGGCTCTAAGATATCAACCCCAATATTCACACCAATTCAACCTAATCTTCGTAGAAAATCAACCGAGCAAATTGAAAGACCTGATGATATTTTACGCAGACAAGATTGAGCGAAATTGAGCCCCGAATACCGTTCTAAATAGCGTGATAGGATCTTGGTGCGTCCAACCTTACGCCACAGAATACAAATAAGTACAGAAGATCGACTTGATAAAATGAGCAAAAACTCACGCACACATTGACACGCTATACGTACACAGAGTGCCAGTGCACTTACGTCTGGCATTACTTTGGGAACACCGCCCGCCGTGCGTTCATGGTTATGTGTGCGTGTACTTGTTTTCTTTAATTCTGAATCAAGAGTCTGGTCTTCTGTATCATTTTATAGTAGGATACATTACATTATAGCATTGATACTGTTTTCAGTTGATCAGTATTTTCTGTCACAGATTTTACTGTAGAGATTTTGATCTGTAATCAACCTGATCCTTTTTATCTTTCGACAAAACTTCAGGTTTGAATTTAAAGGTTCTTGGTTTTCTTGGTAATGTGACTGCGGAAGATATAAAGGATGTACATATTTGTTTTTGTTCTATAAGTTTTAGGTAAATATCCTATGTTTTAGGCTTTGCTATGAGTTAGGCGCCACAAATAACAATCAAAGCAACCAAATATGGCAAGGCTAAGATAATACTCAGTCAGCATATTTCCTAAGTTTTCCGTAACACTTTGGGTTAGCAACAGCAAAAGAGCTAAAAACAGCAAAATCTAGGTTTTATGCTGTAGAGTCCTAATCTCAATTCTAATAATATCTGTGGTCCAAATAACAAAACTGTTTCCCATATTTCACAGAAACACTATTTGTGGTATTCATTTTTGTGGGCAAACTGCAAACTGTTGACCAAGTTGAAATTATCGTCGCATCAACAAACTTCCTCCTTCTTTCATCGGATATTTCTAAAGATGGTATTTTGAGGAACGCAAATATAACTTGGTTATTACTCAGACCATGACCGTACGGTTTCATTAAGATTCGACGTCCAATAGCGGCCATTTTTGATATACTTTAAGTTATTGATATGGATTAAGATACGGTTGTAATTACGGCCGATATTAATATTGTTATTGATACTCACGAAGCCTGTTTTACAAACGAATTATATGTAAGGTATCATGTCGGGTTATGATTTTATCGATATTGCACTGACAGCGATGGCATTAATTATTTTGAGATATGAATCGTTTATTTGATTCGAAAGACCACATCATTATAATTTTAAACTTTTAACAGTGTTATTTTCTAAATCGAGGATCAGAATAGGTATTTGAAAAGGTGATATAATAGGTCTTTTAAAATAAATAGGTAAACATATTAACCCACACTGTTGTCCACAAATCGAACAAATAACTGAAAAACGGATTTAGTTCGCATGAAATTTTGATGCCAATGCTCTTTTTCGATTAGAAAAAAAAGAAAATGTCTGCCGCCATGAATATTATAAGTTTCTTAAAGTCGACGAAAAGGGACTCATGCCCAACGTTAGTTTTAGATGACTCCTCGAGGAACATGCAGCCGCACATCTTTCAATATGAATGTGGAAGATCAGTCTAAATTACCACTTGTAATCCTCCCGACCCGAATTTCGATCATGGTGACTAATCTTAACAAAAGTTAGACTAGTACGCAGGATATAATTATTATAGAACACAAGTGTGTATGTAACGCAGATGCAGTATTTGTTCTTTTACTCTCAAAATTCGATGGGACCGAAATCTTGCATGAGCAGGGAGATCAGACGAAGAACCAATGGTTTTACGTAGGCAGTTAAATCACTAGATGTATCCTATAGAGCAATAGACCTTGTACTAAATCCTACCATTTAAAGTGCGGACAGGAAATCGACCTGTCGTATATCATTGACATATAAATTGATTTGTTATTAGATTTCCAACAAGGTTCGAAGCCTACTGGCAATAAATATGGTCATTGGTCAGTTCTAAGAAGAAGCACATATAAGCGATGATGAAGCTTTAAAGATATTTATAGCAAAACATTACAACGAATGTAATAAACAACCAGTAACATATTAAATTTTAATAGAACTAATATTGCACTGTAATAAAGATTCTAATTTTAATGTAATCTATGTATAAAAGGCAACCGTTACTGACGGTCTGATTTTTCAACACTACTCAAAACACTGAACAGTTTGAGCTTAATTTAGCACCTAGATACAGTATACAGTTATTATGACGTAGGTATGCGCATGCAGGGTTTTTCAAAATCATCCCCTAAGGAGATGAATCGGATGTCCAAACTTTGTGTGAAGACCTACTTTCACACGGGTGGAGCCGCTTATACACCCCTACTTTTTAATTAGTACACAAAAAAATAGGGCTGTATCTATACCCGTTACTGATCATATTTTTGTATTCAAAAGTAGAAAAAATTGACCACGAAAAGGTAAATTCATCATAGATTCAATCATACATAACAATTGCTAGTAGGAAATACTGCGGGCAGTGTTTTTCCACTTTAATCGTCATTTATTCATTCATAATCAATAGCCTGCACAATATTTCCATAAATTGAGAAACATTTTGGGATAAACACAAACGCTAATAACTTTGCTGTTTATGAATATTATTTATTGAGACTTTACTTAAATAATAACAAGGCCTTTTCTAATAAGCCCTTTATGTATTTGTAGTAATTAAAAATTAGTGGTGTAGAAGCTAATAAACATATATAAAGGAGAATAAATAAACGAAATTCTTAGTCTAACATTAAATGATTTAATAAATCTAGTAGAAGCTAAGTAACGGTTAGTCAACTTTTTCATAAAAGACTGGTGCTTTCCAAAGTGAACTTTAGGATTGAGATGAAATTTTAACTTCGTAAACGTAATAATATTGTACTATATTTTTTCCATCACGCTTAGTCTTGTTTCTAGCTTCGCTTAGGTCATCTTAGCCACTTTTTTCGACCATGAAATCATCGTTTCTCCAACACTAAGCTTTTTGAATACTGATACTATCAGAATTCAAAATGGCTGTTGTATGCAGAATAAAGAAACTCATTCCTTCTAACTTGAAAAGGTTACTCATCGCGGTGATTTATTGTAGAGCTGTACAGTTTTTATCAGGACTGTATTGTTCTGTGTTAATACCCTCCTTGGTACTTGAAGACCTTGAGATATTGCAGTCTAGTAAGAAATAATTTTCTTATTACATTTCATGAAGCATTTTGAAGACCTTTGATATTGATACTGGCAATAACGAAGAAATTGATCGAGTCAGGGGGTATAGTGTTACTGAGTTACTGGGTAGTATAGGTCAAATAGGTGGTCGCTTCACGTAAAATACCGATATCCAACTGCATCCGGTTGGTTGGAAGTCGACCCCAACTTAGTTTGGGAAAGGCTAAAATTACATTATAGAGTTCAAAAACTTCTTCAAATGTGATGACAGTTTGAAAACAGAATAAATTTTTCATTAAGTACCATCAGAACTTCCAGCAGTAGACATAAAATTTAATACAAATGATAAATTAACTCTCACTTATAAAAAGTAATCATAATAATGTGTAAACAACGACGCAATAGCTTACAAGTAATTTACATAACTTAAACATATTACACAGTCTTATAGAGTTTACTTAGTATGTAAGCTGTTGAATCAATTTACTGCGATGCGAACCTGGAAAGTGGGACAGAAGAATTGATTTTCATTTTGATTTGGGAGAGTAAGAACATTTACGATATTGATACAACGCAACAGCAGTAGTAGATAGGATCACAATAGCTCATATTGTTACTACAGTGATCTTTTATGCCTGATATACTTTGGAAAATGTTAAAATCCGTCGTATCGGTAAGAATAAACTCTTAAAACGGTGAAGGAAATCATTGCTAAGAAACCGGCGGCGGCGTGTCCTAAAATAAAAATTTCTAAGATATGCGACATGCCGCACTAGGCCCATTTGTTGGATTACGAACCATTCCCTCTCCTCAAGAAGAGGCCGAGCAGTGGAAACTTTATTATGACTGATTTTGCTTATTGTTAAGAATATCTCTTCAAACTTCTTTACTTCACTCTAAGTTGATGGATCCTCATTTCTATTTCATTCTTCATATTCTATTCATCACTTGCATAATTGACTCATGTGATGATGTAATTTCCCAAGAATTCAGTCGTGGTTCTTAAATTTCCTCGAAATCTTCATTTAATACCTAAGTTTTGCACCAGTAACATATTCGATAGATTTTCTGAAAGAAAAGACTGCTTGTTTGTGTGGCAACAAAGTCATTTCACTTACTACAAAGAATAAACTAAAACCTATTTTTCATTTCTAAACATTGAATTCAATTGCGGTCAAAGGCTTCCGTTAAATCCATTAAAGAGATACAAACAGCGAATAAAATAAGTGTATACTAAGTAAAGACCCTGACATCGTCTGTATGACATCATAGATTCCACAGCCTCGGCCAATCGCCCACGCCTTGCCAACTTAACTTTACATACCAATAAAAACTGTTCTTTCCATAATTTGATAGTTGTAAAGACGAAAATTGAATGCTAAACTTATTTACGCTTACTAGACCAATTGAATTTTGGTTTTGTTGTTTATGTAACTTAAGCATTTCATTGATCTTGTGAGTGCAATGAGTTACGAATTTTGTTTCGGTTATTGATTTAGGATTTTCTGTATTAAATGTTAAAACTTACAAATCTTGAATATTTGCAGTTTTGAATTCATTTTTCATTGGATTCGTAGAAGGGGTTTCATCACCTAGAGATGTAAGTCATATGGATGATTTTTTTTTATCTTCGCTCTTCTGGATTATTTAATTTCAATCAATCCAGCTACAGCAATATTTACACGTACGATTAGCATGAGCGAAAGTTGTACAAACATGCATAGCTATGCTTTCATGGACTGATTCCCGTGGGCCAAGCCAATGAACACGATGATTGTACTTTCTTGATTTTGCTAATTTTTACTTCGCTACTTGTTTTACTTTGTTGCAGTTTGTATGCATCTGTTTATTTTGCATTCTTTAAATTTTTTTAGCTCATGCTAAAGTGTTATCAACACCTATTGAATTATCAGGGGAATCATCAATATAGTGAGATTTGTACATCGATATCACGTTTCTATAAATTAATAGTTTCCCAAACGGTTGTCGAATTCACACGCTTCGCATGACCAATAAGGTTAAATTAAGTAGCCCCTGTGAATCTTGAGGTACATTATAATTTAGCTCAACAGGCAAAACTAGCTCTGTATATAAATCAACTTTATATCTTATAAAAAATCTGTTCCAAACATTTCTTGTTGCAAACTCATCGTCATAAAAATCACTATAATTATACTCTTCAAAATGTCAGTACGTAATATGTATCATGTCACGCAAGGTCAGAGATTCGAAACTTGTTCAGTAACATGACTCAATTGATGGACACGAGGTCAGGAGGTGGGTCCAGCATCCCATGGGAATATGACTTAGCCGTATTGGCATTTTTTTTCAAGTAGTTGGCTTTACTTGTAGGTCTTTTCATAAACCAATTAGTTGAACAATTAGTTGATTTATTTGAAGACTGCTTACACTAATGGTCGCCGCGGTTTCACCTGCGTCATTGGTTCCACTCCTATTGGTCGTAGCGTGATATGATATTGTAACGTATAACCTTCCTCGATAAATGGGTTATCCAACACTAAAACAATTTTTAGATTCGCATCTTTCGTTCCTGAGATTAGCATGTCTAACCAAACAAACTCTTAAGGTTTATAAAATGACTATAGATTTCAAGAAGTAGCTAGATTCTAATTTAAATTATTTTGTTAACTTTTGATATACTTTGGTCCATCAATGAGTGGGCCTTTTCTATTATACCAACTATTTTCTTGTCAGATATTATTGTTGATCTCGATTGTTCTGTTTGCGATGTTAAAGTAGTTTAATTTAATCGCAAGACAACAACACGTAAAGAAATCACAATGTCTCGGTCGTCTTTTTACTATTCTCACGCAAAAGGCGTCGTAGCATTTTTTATTTCGAAGAAATTAATTAACATCTTGTCTGCAAATATTGACTTGTTGAATGCACACGTTAATAATTATAGTCGACAGATACTGGCACTTGGTGTCTAACTCTATCGTAAAGATTCCTTACTTCTAAGAAATTACTAATCAAAGTTATTTACTTAATCTGACTCGAATCTTTAATTTACTCCTTATTAGGAACTCAAGAAATGTCAATTCCCTTTTTCGTAATGCTGTCTCGAATACCTTTGCCAAATTGTAGTTTTAAACAAATTGCTATGGGAGCCATGTTTCGAGACAGGCACGTTTGGTAATCTGCTGCTGCAACTAGCATTACTCTGCTAATAGGACGTAGTTTCCAAGTTGCGCCACAACGTCCAATTTACCACCTTCTGAGACACCTTGATGACACATGCTTGTGATTCTCTTAAGTAATACTCGTAACTTGGCAAATAGAGCTACCGCCTGCTTGATGAAATGTTTTAAACCCACCGTAATACTAAGCGTCTTCCAATGATACATATTTCAAATCAAGTATAGTACTTATTTGTTTCGCGTCGACTCTGTTCAATCAATATTCAGTTATATGGTTCACACTATCATTGGCTTCGTTTAAATGCTGAAAATCGTTGTGCATAACGGTCTGTGATATTACTTCGAGTCTTGTAGCTATTCTCCGGTTGACTACTACCGTGGTAGATCATCGATCAGTGTTTTTCATCGTCACAATATGACTAGACAAGATATTGTTATTATGACAGTTTATGTATGAAATGCTCGTAGACTCATCTCATTCAGAACTACACAATAGAGTGGCGTCGCGGTTTTGTCACGTACAAAGTATACAAAAAGTTTTCTTTTGTATACAGCTCTGTATATAAAAACTGTTTTCATACTCATTTTTGCTGTGGCTACCTACAAAAGTTTTATTTATAGAAAATGGTATTTATTGAATAGGTCTTTTATTGTTCGACCATGATCTTGGATTCTTACTTTGTCTTTAAGTTTTGAGTCCCTTTGCATTCAATTCTAAGTTTGATAAGGTCTTTATAAAAGTAACTTTAGTCACTCTTCTTCTATCTATCGGAGTTTTTTTTCCGCACTTAGTCCTATGCGAACTATTGTGCGTGGGCCATGGCGGCCATCCTTTGGTAGGCATATTCCAACCAGCCCACCTCTATTCAAAAACGGATTAGGCCTCCCAAATTTTTCAGTGTGTCTATAAGGGAATTCAGGGGTCCTGCGGTTCGCATGCGTGCATAGGTAACACCTGTGAAGTCAAAAGAGTCTTTTCTAACGTTTGGTAATGCAGTTATTTTACCGTTGTCAATATTTTACGCATTAAGTTTCTTAATAACATTGAATCCAAACATATTTTTGCATTGCTTTTCACTTAAAAAATCACTAACATCACCCAAAACAATATTATCTTCACCAATTTCTTTCGCTTCCGAACTAACGCTATTGACGCTATTGCAGTTCTATTGTGAGGCGTCTCCGCATTGCCGATTAGTTTCCTCTTATACGTAATTGTTCGGAATAAGGTCGTTTTGTTGGACCCATTCCGTCACAGCTGCGTTAAGTTGCTCATCGAATCGTTTCAACGCCAAACAGTTCACTGAACCCGCTATAGTTTTGATACTATACCAATGAATTTATTTATATCAGAAGGCTCACTATTTGCGATTACTGAAATAATCATAATAATGTTCTACTTCATTATGGTTGCATGTTATTTTGATCATCATTGTATGATTTCTCTATATCAGTTAGGATAAGTTTGAGAGCAATTCGTTGGCTTGTTTGTTCATGTTTTTGATGGAGACTATGCAATAATTTCTATCTAAAGTTAAAAAAATATAAGCATCAAGTTCAAGATCAGATGTTACGTTTTGTACAAAGTATAACTTCTGCTTTTCAATATTTCATGTCTTCAATGAGATTTGACAATAACGGTGATTTTTGGTCTAAATGAAAATATCGTAGTTTCTTACGCAGATTTATGAATCGGTTCAGTGCTTATTTCTAGAACGAAATTTGTTTTTTATTGTCTGAAATAAATTACAGTCGACGTAACTTTCGTTTGCAAAATGGAATACCTACTGTGAACAGTAGCTAAATATTGTAAACTTTATGAAATGATTCTAATAACTTTGAATAAAGTTTTATTAGTAAAGTTTTTGAACAATGTTGACATAATTCTTACATGTAAATAGGGAAAATTTTAAAGTGTCGTCAGATATTTCCATAGTTTACGATTGCAATCTTGCTTAGACACTTTTTGACGAGCTTAAGGTAAAAATAGGATTTGCTGAGAGCTTAGAAGCAATCACGGTTGAGGAACATGTTAAACTTAAATGTAAAAAGCTAAGAAGTGGAATTCCCTGACCCAGTATTTTCCTGATAGCTACAATAGGGGCCGTTAAGTCAAGAGTGAATAGGTTGCTTCTAGGCAAGCCTGCTCCATCGTCAACCACCAAGCCACGGTTCACCATCAGGTGAAATAATGGTCAAGCGTGAGCTTATCAATAATAACAAAAAGTCTCAAGCTAAAGAAGAGTTTAACAAATACTCAAGTCCCTAATTCTTAATTCGAAAGATACTTTATTGATATTTAAAACCTGCGATCCCACCTGATGGTAAGCAGTGATGCAATCGTTGATGGTGAGGTGCACTAGTTTATTAAGAGCCAATTCACTCTAGCCTTCATCATCATCATCACCAGCCTTTTTAATGTTCCCACTGTTGGGACTCAAGTCTCCTCTCTAGAAGAGGGAATGGGCCGTAATCCACCACGCGGGCCCAATGCGCGTTGGTGAATGTCACATGTCACTCTAGCCTTGATGACACTTAAATTACAATATATTACTGCATGGTTTAGTCTTCTCCAATCTCAAGTATGATGTGATCCTGCCACCAATAAACACGGTGGCCTACTAATACCCCGCTAGACACATTTCCTCATAGTTCCAGTCTATTATTGGGCCTGGATGCCAGCCAGACGGCGGCGAACTGGACTCCTTTTCACCGAAACATTATATCGGTAATACTGATGTTTGGGGAGTGTTTAGTGTCGTGTTTAAGTTGGTCATTGACACGGGCTATTAGACTCAGCTGAATGTACGAGTGTATAGAAGCATTCGAAAAATTTGGACGAATCTAAAATGAAAAGTTATAGACATTGCAGTACTTAACTTACTACTTATATTTCGCAAAATACTACTAATATACGTGTGACGTCACTCCGTGCAAAAAATTGCAGCACGGCGTGACGTTACACGTAACTTTAATGGGCTATATCTTTGTTATTTTTGGTTTAATTTACAAATAAAAATAAGGAGAGGGAATGGTGGGATGATGATGATGGTTTTTTTTAATAATTTAAAATTCATATCAACATCAGTCTGTACTAGTTAATTGTTATAGATATGAAGATATCTCACGTCTATAAGGATATACGATATTTTGTGTGTCATGATGATGATACATCTTCATCAGGCTTGTGATTTTTGTCGATTTTCTTGACCAGTCGTTCTTTTCTATAATTCTGCTTCGTAAGATATTCAAAGTTCAATTACTCTTCGTCTTTGTCAGCCATTTGGTCTCTTAACTACCATCTTACTGTTCGAAAGCTTGCATATAGTCATAGTACAGAATTACATCACCTCGATACCAGATGGCTGATCATAATATAATTTAAAATTAAGTAGGAATTATTCTGCCACCGATAAAATCATTGACAAATATAATTTCTCCATTCAACCTTCACAGGAAAGTTGTCATATCTTTGATCTACAAGATTGACTACAACATAATATTTTAATCATAATCACGATAATAATCATATAACATGGACTGTTCAATCATAGTTTCTTAACTTACAGTTCAATTATAAACTCTATGACTTTCCTTTAAGACTGAAATTGTAATGAGAACGTAAATATTTTAACTACTCTTTGTTGGTAATGGCTTAATTGGATGTATTCTCACGTCTTGTAAATTTTTCGCGATACCATCGACTTATATACTGTTCTATTTTATGGTCCTTCATATTTTACTTGAAATAGAAAGATTTCCAAAGAACATTACGATCTATGTGCTTGCGATAAGGTATAGTATTCTATGTACGTTACTTGATAAGCTTTTGAAACGAAATTATACCTTTAATTTTGATGAACTGTAACAAATCTACGGTTAGTTGTCTAAAATGCAACGCTAATTAATTTAAAAGAAATTACCGTAAAAATGATTAATTAATTACGTGTCCTAGTTACAGTAAAAACAAAAAGCGATCATCGGAAAATCGTTGCTAAAAAACTCGAGCCAAGTTCGTGGACTTTTTTTTTATTTCTCTTTTTTTATTTTTTTCGTTTTTAGGGGTTTCATATTCAAAGGGTAATATGGGATCCTATTACTAAGACTTCGCAGTCCGTCCATCTGAGACGTCTGTCTGTCCTGGTTGTCCGTCTGTCATCAGTTTGTATCTCATGAATCGTGATACTTAAACAGTTGAAATTTTCACAGATTTCGTTTTTTTTGTCTCCGCTATAACAATAAATACTAAATATTTTTCGGGAGCCCCCCATACAACAAACGTGACTTTTTTTGCCGTTTTTTTGCTACGTACGGTACGAAAACCTTCGCGCCCGAGTCCAACTCGCACTTGGCCAGTTTTCTTTTATTTTTCAAAATCTGACCAATCATTGTTCTTCTTTCTCAGATATCCGACATCGTGATTGGTCAAGAAGCGAACGTGACAGCTCGTGAAGCCCTGTTGAGCTGGGCTCGACGTTCCACTGCCAAATACCCTGGAGTGAGGGTGGCAGATTTCACGTCGTCCTGGCGCGACGGGCTGGCCTTCAATGCGCTCATACACAGGAACCGTCCTGATCTGATAGACTGGCGTAATATCAGGTAAGTTATCAGTTTTATTGATAGCCTTCTCTCCCAGACTAACCGCCTACATCGGTTATATCCGAAAAACACCCTCGCATTTCGCCAGGGTCGCACATCCACGACCAAATACTCCATCTCGTGAGCTCTTCTGTCGCCCATGGAGATTGAAGAGCTGAACGAGATGAAGTCCAGGTATCCAGGCGCAAACCCACGACCCTGTCGAATAGGAGACCAAAACACTCGGTCGGACCAATCCGACACAAGCGGTTAAAGGGTTAATATGCTTGTGGTTTATGACCAGAGGTCGGAATTAGGTAGAGTTATTCATGTATTCACACTGATTTCATACAGCGAAAGAATAAAGTGGATATGCCTCAAATTGCGAGATTAATTTTAAAGAGCAGATTTTTTTTATGTCACTATCAGAAATATTGCAGAAAAAATGTTTTCCTGCATTAATGAAGAGGAGGAAGTGTAGGTATAAATTTGTTAACCTTACCTCAGTTGATGTTGAGAGATTTTTTTCATTGAAAAATACTAATAAAAATCATATGTTTATTATTTTTACTTTATTGGCCTTTATCTATGTCTGAGGTTTTTATTATTATTTATTTGTAATATTGTTGGCCACACGGGATTTTTCGTTAGAAATCTCGGGAAGACCCATATTCATATCAACATTTCGAAGCAAGTACACGAATAACTCTACCTAATTCCGACCTCTGTTAATGACTTTTATACTGGCGCCTAAAGCCGTTGGTCCTGCGCCTGATCTCTCTACGGCCGCGTGGGATTGCAGTCCCATCGGACTATGAGTGAGGGAACAGAGAGTACACCTGTATCTGCGCACACTCTTGTGCACTATACTATCTCCTGTGTACTTGGATAATCTCTGTTGAGATTGACCATAGTGAACAAAATGGGGACGATGATTATTATCTAATTTATCACCAGGCTATGAACACGCAGTATTGTTTTTCTTTTACAGGTCAAGACAAGTCCGTGAGCGTTTGGAGACCGCCTTCCACGTCGTCGAAAAGGAGTATGGAGTCACCAGACTACTGGACCCTGAAGGTGAGTTATAATCTTTGTACCCTACCCTCGAAGCAATTACTGTCCTATTGCACATAGATATAAGGTTGAAATAAGTAGAACTGATTAGGTCACACGCAATGCAACATAGGTAATTAACAGTGCGTAAAAAAAAAGTTTTGTAACAAAATCATGCGTACGAAAATATCTGAATCATCTAATTGCCAAGAAAAGACGACTTTGTGTGATAGTTTCGAAAATATTATTATTGTTTTTTTTTTCTTACGTGAATGTCACTTAAATCCTCTTAAAAGGCTTGAACGATTTGAAAGTAATTTTGTGTGTATGTTTGAGTGAGTGTCTGGATGGTTTGAAACTACATTTGGACTCGGTAGATGGCGCTGCAACCAAGGTGTTATTTTTTTCTGACAACGTGCCAACTTTCGGGCAGGACGTCTGCCAGGACCACTAGTGTATACAATAGAATAAACAAACACTAAGATATGCAAATTGCTATCAGTTTTCGATTCAAGACATTAATAAGAATTATGATATTGAAGAAGAACGTAATTTGATCTTCTGTATGAAGTAATTGAATGTTCTTTTGTCATGGCTCACAATAGGTCAATTAGGTAACTCAATATGTCAGGTAGCTATGTCATATGTGACTTTTTTCTTCTACAAACGTAGTGTGTTTTTTTTAGTTAATAAACATTTGTTGATAAGTAAGGCGCACTAGTTTATTAAGAGCCTTTTCACTAGCCTTGAAGATACCTAAATTATATCAAATGGAAAAACCGCAGCAGACAAATTGTTCCAATCCTTCGATGTACGCGGTATAAACGACGTGGCGAAACGCTTAGTCCGGACTGTAGAAGTGCTAACAATGTAAGGGTGGACACTCACCGTACGTCGGCTTGTCCGATGGTAGAAAAGAGGAGGCGGAATCAAGTCATGCAATTTCCGCGCACACTCCAAAACTGCATCCTGTAAAACACCGAAAGGCTGGTTATATATAGTATCTTGATTAATAGCGGCGTAAAGTTTTGTTGTTAATCAATTTGAGCACTAGTCTTTGAACAACAACAAAAAGATTTGACCATAAAAATATAATAGCTTTGATTTAGAGTTATTTCGTGACTGACTGTCATAGATCAAATTAAATCGTGAAACATTTAATTGTTAAATCTATTATAATCTTTAAAACAATTTAGTATTGAATCTATTCCTGTATATTGGATAAAAATACTATTCTCCATACTCCATTCTCAAAAGAGATTTAAACAAACTCTTTTTACTGTCGTTCAACCGATTTTGACTTTTATTCCGTTGGTGGCATGACAGAGCGCAAAGCTCATCTCCACCTTCGCCTTAGTCTGCTGCCAAGTCGCGTTGCGTTAAAGACCTTATAAGTGGCTCTGATGAGCTGGACAACTACCAGAGGGATTGGCCCGCAATGGCAGTGAATGTGAAATGAGGGCAGTGGTAGTGGAAAAGAAAGAGGGAGGCCTTCGCTCAGCAGTGGGACTTAATAGGCTAACTAGTACGACTTATTATTATAGTCCCGCTACTGGGCAAAGGCCTCCCTCCATTTTTTCTAACGAACACGGTTCTTCGTTTTTTCATTCCAATTCTTAAGAAAGCCATCTAGGTCGTCCCGCCATCTTCATCGTGGTCTGTCACGGCCCCTCATCACTGTGTCTGGGCATGTTTTACGGACCCACAGCTCGTTAGACATGCGGCAGACATGTCCTGCCCAGTTCCATTTAAGTTGGGCAGCCTTTAGAGCTGTGTTTCGAATGTGCTCTGTTAATTTAATACATAGTATGTTGTATACGACTACTACTCATATTTCTCAACAAAAAATATTCCATGAGACCAGACTACGCTTCAAACTTGGCTGACTTTTTTACAGACATAAACCGTCCCATGTAAAGTCCAGTCACGGCTAATAAAACACGATAATGTATGCGGATCGAATGGTTTGCGCCAATGCGTAACGTTCGCTTGCTAGTGGGAACTAAACGAGGTTCGTAGTATTGTAGGACTAGTGAATCAGTATGTTAGACTTAGTAACGTTATGTATAATAATAGGTGAGTAATGGGCAGTAATGTTTCTGAAATCTTGAATTTATTTGAGACTAGCTTATGCCCGCAGTTTCACCCGCGTACATAAAATATAGCTTATGTCACTCAGGAATAAAACAGCTTTCTATCGGTGAAAAAATTTTCCCAATCGGACCAGTACTTTCAGAGATTACCTCCTACAAACAAATAAACACGAACTTTACCTCTTTATTATGTTAGAGTAAGATAAACCATTTACATGCACTTTTAAATGTCAAGTACCTAATCAGTCGGCCAGAAAAAATATGCTAATTGCACATTTCAAAGCGTAGATCTCTATGGAGAAGAATGTGCAAGAAACTCCAATTAAAATAAGCCACAGGCAGCTAAGAGATGACCAGACTCAACTGACAGCGCCCATTCATCATCTTCCTGCCGGTCGAAAGACTTTGTTTTCTTCCGTTCTGTTCTATCACTCGTCACGCTATCACTAACCCTCTTTTCTTTCATATCACTCCTCACACAATCCATCCATCTTTTATTTGGCCTTCCCACTCCCTTTTTATTCATCAGGCTTGTAATGACCGTTTCTGAAAATTTTATGATCTGATCAAAAATCAGATCAGAAAATTAAAAATTTTAATATAGAGAGGACTGTAAGATGAAACTTGGCGTAATCCACCACGCAGGTACCGTGTGGGTTGATGGATATCACATATCTCCTAACTTTTCATTCTAGGACATACCGGTTTCTTCTTGATGTTTTCTTTCACCGTTTTTAGAGCAGTGGTGATGAAATACTTTAAGTCATGGCCGTTATCACTGCTCTTTTCTACTTCATTCCACTACTTCCACTGGCAAGATAAAAGAGTCGAGAGGAAAATTATCGAGATAAATTTAAATCAATCGAAAGACATTCCTCTCTCCTCCACTAAGATTCGCGGTGATTGCAAATTCTTTTAAAGAAGACAAGACTCATTTAAAGCTACTTAATGCCTCACATAACAGTACATAAGTGACGGTAATGCAGTAATGTTTAGAACATCGTAATTAGTTAGTAATTCCCATAATTGGACTCCATTCCTATAGAAAAGGCTTTACTTTACAACATGCTTGATTATGTCTAACAGGAAAAGTGCTAGTCGGTAGACTTATCTTGGGAAAACTTATATTTGAAGAATCTAGGAAAGATTTGAAGTTAATGACTTTTTGCTGTATATAAGACGTTTGTCAGATAGCTCTTTAGAAGGCTTTAAGTCACTCAAAGGTAGAGGGTTCTGCGCGGAGTTTCCTTGCGATTGATCAAATCAGAAATCAAGAGATCCGCAGGAGAACCAAGGTTACCGTCGTGGTCTGAAAAATCGCCTAACTTAAGTGGCAGTGTGCAGGGCACATCGCTCACAAAACAGATGACCAATAGAGCCAAAAGGTTTTGATGAAGACGCACTGTTGGAACGGCACCAATAAGATGAACCGATGACCTGAAGGTCGCGAAAATCCGATAGATGCGAGACGCATAGCTGGTCGGAAATTTCTTGAAAAGGTCATGTACCAAAATACTGAAACCGCATCCTTTTACAAAAACTAGCCAAGTGCGAGTCGACCTCATACACGAAGGGTTCCGTACTGTAATATTTAAAAACGAAAAAAAATCGCGATTGTTGTATGAAATATCATTTGTTGTTGTGGTGTTAATAGACATACATCATCTGTGAAAATTTCAATTGTCTAGCTATCACGGTTTATTAGATACAGCCTAGTGACAGACAGAAGGACAATGGAGTCTTTGAATAAAGTCCCGTTTTTACCCTTTGATTCTGATTTCCTGTCCGTGTATTCTAATCATTGTAACCGATAAAAAAAAACATGGAAGTTTCCAAATCCCATTTCTTCCTGGTCACTCTTCACAGCATGCCAACAAGCCCAATTATCTCCGATCGATCTAAACACGAATTGAATCAAAGTCTCGCAGACAATATTAAATTATTAGCCAATACAATAGTCAGGTCACAGTTCGCATTCAATTGGTTTACGAGCCATTGTTCGTGGTTCGGCTGGACAAGTGTGTGAAGTGTGACGTCTGAAGTGTGGTTATGGGTCTGTGATGTGATGTGGCAGGTGATTGGACTTGTTTATTTATTACTAGCAGTTTCTCATGCTGCGTTTACATATGGGCCCAGGCTCGGCCAATCGCCATTGTGTTAACGGGATTTCCCCGGCTACACATTAGCGGTTGGCCGAGGCTAGGCCCACATGTAAACGTAGCATCACAGTTCCACCCACGTTTTTGGTAAAGGCACTTGAGCAGTGCCAGTTTCAAAGTTAGTTGTGCGCGCATAACGTAAAAAGTACGAAATTGATTTAGATAACTTTAATACATTAAAATGGTGTGTAACTGGATATATTACTTAGGCTTTGTTTCATCGCAATCGGTTGACTATATCGAAAGATATATTACATTCAATGACTGATAGGCGGTACGAAGTATGGGTCAGTTAGTAGGAAATATAAATTAATGACAGTAGTTAAAACATTATGAAAACCTAATTTGGTAGCGGTCATTGACTTCAATTAATCTGCTTTTTATGTATTTGCATAATTATCAGATTAAAATTTACTGCTCGTAAAGCCTTTTTGGTTTACGGACCTTCCTTCCTCTAGGCTTTGTGCGTTTAGTTTCTTTCACGATTTCTTCATTGAGATCTACGCTTAAGAACATGCCGTGACCTTTTTTCAGGGTTCCGTACCCAATAAAACGGAACCCTATTACCTATTATTCCGCTGTCCGTCTGTATGTCACTAGGCTGTATCTCCTGATGAACCGTGATTGCTAGGCAGACAATGGACCTAAAATCGATTAAAATTCTTGTGACAGGACAAGAACAACATGAAAGAATGAAAAGAAAGAAAAAGGAAAGAAAGTAAGAAAAACAGAAAGAAAGAAAAAAGAAAGAAAGTATAATGAATACGTGTGTGTAATGTATTACATGTCTGTAGTTACTATAAAAAATCGCATTTATTCGTACTAATATTCAGGTAACCTCGTACATATGTGTGTATGCTTTCACGCTTAAACGGCTGAACGGATTTCGATGAAATTTTGTACCCGGGTAGACCATGTCCTGGAAAGCGACTTAAGATTTTTTTTCCTGGGGATACATACAATAAGTAGAAAATAATTATTCTCTTACACGCGGGCGAAGTCGCTCCCAAATAGAAGCTTTTAGTTTTATTTGTGAACTTAATCTTAAATCGACGCCTTGGGACTAGTGATGGGAAATTCCCGAAAATATTCTCCAAGACATCCTTACGTTGTTAACACCTCTACGGTCCGAACTAAGCGTTTCGCCTCATCGATTATATCACGTACATCGAAGGATTGGAACAATTTGCTAGCAGCGGTCTTCCCGTCCGATTATAATTTAGGTGTCTTTAAGGCTAGAGTGAATAGGCTCTTTTAATAAACTAGTGCGCCTCACTATCAACGATTGCACCTCTGCTTACCATCAGGTGAGATCGCAGTCAAGCACTTGTTTTATCATTAAGGGCCAAGCGCCCGAAAAGTGCCCTAAAACAGTGATTTTCTGAGGCCTACTCCTCCGTAACGGCTAGGTCAATTGGTTTGAAAATAATATATGTTTATTATAGATTCATGAACAATAATATCAACATTTAATTTTTTCGTGCAAGTCAAAAAAAAAATATTTAGCAATTTCGCAACTTTTCGCAACTTTTCCCTACTCCTTCGAAACGGCTTGGACCTTTAGAAACATTTTTACACATAAAAATTGGTGGTTAAATATTCTTTAAAGTGAACATTGCATATGTATATCAATCAATATCTCGCAGAGAAAATGGATTTAAAGCGCTTTCCGGGCGCTGCTGGCCGCAAATAAATGCACAGATTTGCGTACTGCCGCCTAGGCGAGTGCGAGAGCTGCGTTCACATAATTTCGGTCAGATGGTTCAAGGGACTATACGCCTTAACAAAAGGATCCCCTGATTATTATTAAAAGATCGCCCGGTGCGATAAGACCACCCATTGTACAATTATTTTAAAAAATGTTTGTCCTGTATTTTTTTTTTTGTTGATGTGGTGTACAATCAAGAATATAATAAATAAATAAATAAGTAAATAAAAGGAGAATTTCCCGTTACTACTTGGGACATATTCGCGGACCTCAGGTTGAGAAACCCTGGCTTAGAGAATAACATTTTAATAATAATACTCGAAGCGCCTTCGAAGTAAAACAGTGTCAAACAAAAGAATAATTATATTTCAAAGTCGGTACAGGCTGGCGTAGATAAACGGTGCAGCCTCGACTGTGCGATTTTATTGTGCGATTGTCGCGGCATTTTGCGACTAATTGCTATAATTTTGTAAGTTTGCGAGCTATTTGTGTGTCTAGTCTGATTGAGGGCGTGGTTGTAGTAAGAATTCTTAAAGAGAAGCCAGTTTTTTTAGGTTATTAGCCAGCATTCTTCAAGCCAATTAGAGTAACTCTTTCAGTTTCATTTATATATGTTACTGATTTTAGATAACCATAGAGTAGTACCTATCCCCGCGTTCCGAATTACGATATCAGCGCTATCAGCACGTCAACAAATCGCCTGATGAATGCGTTTAAGCCTACGGTAATTCTTAACGATTTTTGGCGCGCTAACATCGAAAATATCATAATTAGGAATGCAGGCTATAAGGACACCTCGATGGATGTCTTTGAAAAGCCTCATAAGGTATTGGACTACCCTCAATATCAGCAAGTTTTGCTGAAATTACAATAAAACTTTATACTACAATAAAAGTCTCAGCTCCACTTTACAGAGATCGATTGAATATATGGTCCAGTTGTAAAGACACTTGGAATACAAAACAATACCAATTTTACATTACAATATCCATTAAGAATCAATTGGCGAATACTTAAAAGCAGTCACTAAACTTCAATCGGAAAAATTCCCAAAAACCGTCTGTATTTTCTGCTATACCTTAGCTTGGACGGACTTAAGAACTGAACTCCTTTCTGCTTATTAGGTGCAAGTCCAGTTAGTGTCTTAATCCTAGAACCGTTTCAAACAGCTGTATTTGCTCCCCAGATGTGGACACCCACGAGCCTGATGAGAAGTCCCTCATCACGTACATCTCGTCGCTGTACGAGACGTTCCCCGAGCCGCCGACAGTGCACCCGCTGTTCGACGCCGAGTCCCAGCGCCGCGCCGCAGCCTACACTGAGCAGGCCGCTCTGCACCGCGCCTGGCTGCACGAGAAATGTGCCCTCATGCAGGTAAGAATATACCAGACTCGTCAATTTCCAGAACGTGGGCTTGTGAACGATGAGCAATGAGTGTTTCACGCGCGCCTCTAAGAGATGTCAGCAAAATCGTAGGGGCCCAGCAGGGCCGAAGCCTGCTAGGTTGTGTTAACCAGGAAACATAGAATCCGGCAGGGAATTTTAATCCTTAGCTGTACGCACAATATCAGGCGGCAAAAAAGCCCGGATGTCACCACTGTGTGGACCTCTCGGAGGACACGTTGGAGTACACGATGCAGGTATGCTGCGCTTGGGTGGAACATCGCCGTGTCCTTGTTGAGGCAATCGATGGTAGCAACCTCTCGCGCCGGGCCCTGGTTCAGGCTATGGTCCGAAGCGAGGAGGAATGGCAACGGAATGGTTGCCTCCTTCTGCGAAGCAGTAATGCTAGCGAAAGAGGACACCACACGCGTGAGGCAATGAACATCCTCACGCCCCAGCTACCGGGACCTCTCACCTCGACTACCAGCTACGATAGACGCGGGCTTGCGAATGTCGAGCAATGGAAAGCTCACCGTCCGGCAGCCCGGTAATCGACCGGACCGAGCCCTAGTCGATGAACTACATTAAACTAGACATCAATTGAACAACTTATTAACCCGTCTTCTTTGTTCCAGGACCGTGCTTTCCCGTCAACTTTGATCGAAATGAAGAAGCTGCTCAGCGAGAGCACGCGTTTCCGCCAAGAAGAGGTGCCGCTCAGACAGAGGGAGAAACAAAAACTCTTTCACCATTACAGGGAATTAGAGGTAAGTGTGAAAGATAAGCTGACCTGGGTTCATTTCATTAGGTAAAAACTAGGGATGGCAATTCTTTCCGAAAAAGATCGATTTTGAGATCGATACGAATCGTGACCTGACGAATCGATCCACAAAAAAATCGAGAAAAAAAGATCGATTTCCGAAAAATCGATCTTTTTTCAAATTTGCTTTCACAATGTAAGTATAAATCAATTTTATTAAAGACAAATATTATAATTAACGATCTTTTAATCAGTAAAATCAGGGAATTCGATAATAACAATTATTTTTATTTCCATATCAAAGTATCAGATCAGGTAGAAAACAAGACATTATTTTCAAAATTTCTTGTTCACAAAACAAATAGATAATTTAGCTTATAGTTCCCAATGCTTAATATCTAAACTTTTTAAAAACAACAGTATGTTTAATAAGCAAACAGTCAGTCCACGTTCACACGGCGATTATTTTCCCGTATACCGTATACGAGATTTTATCGAATAGAGTAGTGACAACAGAATATATATGAAAACTTAAAAATTGTTTACACGGCGTTCATACGGGAAAATCCCGTGTTCGAGAAATATATTTTAACGTATACCGTGCGAAGTTGTCACCGGAACGCCGCGTCTCGAAACGATTTTATCGAATACGACACGCAGTGGCGCTTATGTTCATGTTGTCTCGTTCACACGACTCGCTTACCGTATACATGAAAAAATCGAATCGAATGGTTGCCGTGTGAACGATTGCATCGTATACGGTAAAACCGTATACGTGAAAAAATCGAATCGAATGGTCGCCGTGTGAACGTGCGCAATCAAACAATGAATGAATGAATGATGACGCAATGACAATCACAGCACAGATACAAAAAGTCAAAGATTATAAACGTAACTTTCTTTTTATTGAAGAGAAGTGAGGCGAAGTAGACTAAACACACAGCCATCTCGCGAGATTTTGAGTAATTAACCGGCAGCACTCTTGTAATACGGGCACCTTCAACTAATGGTATGGTTTATACCAAAACAGAAAAAATCAAATGTCGATATTAAAGGTTGATGTATCGATCCAATGAATCGATCCAATACTACATATCGATTAAAAAAATCGATTTTTTTGGCTCGAAAAATCAATTTTTCGATTAATCGATCTCAGATCGCCATCCCTAGTAAAAACATGTTTGGTGTAAAAAATTTAAGAAATCACTATCAAACCAATGTGCCTATGTCATTCAGGGTTAATGTGGTTTTCAATTAGTTTCTAAAAATCGGTTCAGAAGTAATCTCTGGAAGATTACGTCCTACAAGTAAACTTTACCTCTTTCCATACAATAAAATACAATTACATATTTCTGCAAAATCGCCTTACGACTTGCACAAATGGCTGCAAAGTTCATTTATCATCCACTAAGATAGTTGTAAAGCCGAATTATCATCCACTGAGATGACTGCAAAGCTGATTCATCTTCCAATGAGATGGTTGCAAAGCCTATTTATTATTCACTAAGATGGATGCAAAGCTGATTTATTATCCACTAAGATGGCTGCAAAATCAATTTATTATCCACTAAGATGGCTGCAAAGTAAATTTATGATCCAGTAAGATGGCTGCAAAGCCGATTTATTATTCACTAAAAGGTGGCTGCAAAGCCGAACTCTCATCCACTAAGATGGCTGAAAAGGATTTGGACTCTCATAGATAACTGTAAAGGCGATTATAAAATCATGCATATCTAATTGAATCCATTTGGTCGTTTTGTTTTTTTTTAGTCTAATTCAGCTTGCCGTTCTCATTAACATATGAAATATCTTCTTTCCCCAGAAATACTTCGAATCAGTGGGCGAGTGCGACATCGAGCCGACATTACGACCAGACGCGCTGGAACAGGCCTGGTCGCGCCTGCTGATGGCGCAGCAGGAGCGCGAGCGCGACCTGACCGACGAGATCCGTCGCCTGGAGCGACTGCAGCGGCTTGCTGAGAAGCTGCACAGGTATGTAGTCCATAGGAATAGCCGACTTATGGTTGCTAATGGTTTTTCTTTCTTATTGGCTCACCAAAGTAGTCAAGTCGATCGTGAACTGGTCAGCGCGGGTTTGCGGACGGCGAGTTATGGGTAGCCGGCCGTCTGGTCGTCCAGTAAGAACCAAGCCCGGGTCGACGGCGCCTCAAAGAGATGTCAGTAAAATTGATAGGGCCAGTTGAGACCAATGCCTGCTAGGGCTACGTGGATTGTTAGTTTGTAAAAGTCTGAGACTCCTTCCCGCTAGACCCAGAGCTGGAGAAGTTATTTGATTAATTGTAACGTAAAAAGAAAATGAGACATCATGGTCAGCCAGAATTATGATCATACCGCTGCCCTTTAATATCTTAGAAATAACCACATGGTTTGGCTTACAACACGGCCAGTTTTTTAGGAACAAGATATGAGCCATCCAGACTTCCAGCACCTTCAATGACTGTGGATTAGAAACTAATTTAGTAGTTACCAATGAAAATCATCATTATATGTATAGCAGCGTAGGGTTTTAAGGCCCACAATGTGGACTGATGACCTACTTAGGGTCGCAGTAATTCGATGAATGCGAGGACAGCGCACAGGACCTGTTCTTGGACACTCTGGAAGGCCTATAACCAACAGCAGACATCTTTCGGTGGAAATGATCTTCTTCTTTTCGTGTCGAGGCTCTCAAACTATATTTCTTTTGACCAATATTTGGCAACCTGTACAGCTCTATTGTTGGCCTCGTATAGATCCTGAAAACTAGGTGGTTATGCAGGACGGGCAGCATAGCAGGTGGCGCATGTCTTGTGGAGAGGCTCCACACTGGCACTGTGTTAGTGATGGGTCGAGGAAACCCCATTTGGCCAGATTGTTTTTACAGCGGCCAACCTGGGTTCGCAGTCAGTCGGTTTAGAGAAAATTGGCCACTGTAGTTCGTGTCCAGGGGGAAGATGTTCCGATGGGGTAATAAAAAGTGGAGGAGTTGGATGTTTCTGCCTGCAAAGCGCGCATCTCTCATCCTCTGCACTGATGATTATGATAAAGTAAAAAAAGACGTGTGGCACTCGGGGACTGCCGCGGTAAAGCTATTGCATAGCATTTTTATCAACTTATGCAGTTATAATTATTTATTTATTTTATTTATTAAGTATTTTTTTCCTTTGTTTTTTTTTCTTTGATATTAATTGAAGTTACACTTTCACACATTGAATTGAATTTTGATTGATTGTTCACTCATTTGTTTTCTTATCGGTCACCACGCTCAAAAAACAAATGAGTGGGGGGGGGGGGGTGTTAGGTTATTTTCGTTACGGAATTTCTGGATTCAGTCTCCACGCTCAAGGCCCGCGATAGAAGCTATGCAATAGCTTAAAAAACCGTCTTCTACTAATCAACAATTTCTCCAACAGGGACATAAAACAAACAGAAGCTGGCCTCGACAGCGTCGAGCGCCACATCGAGTCTGAGATCCGTCGTGTAGAGCGCGGCGTGCACCCGGCAGATGCCAAACTGGCCGTCGAACAGATCGAGCAGGAGCTGAGAGCCATGGAGCACACCATACAGGAGATGTTCCAGGACTCGCACGTGCTCAGGGAAGGGAGATACCCCCAGGCCGCTGATTTACATCGACGGTAAGAACACTTAACTAGCTTTTGTGATTTTTTCCACTTGGTATAAATCCTATATCAATTTGGGGCTTATAAGCAAGGTCTATACAAAAAAAAACACTGCTTGGATTCTCCCCTTTTTTTTTATAATGGATAGGCTCGCATTTGACCACAATCTCACCTAATGGTAAGCGATGATGTGGCCGACGATGGAACACTCTTGCCTAGAAGCAATCTATTCACTCTTGACTTAAAGACCCTCCTGCATTAAAAACGAACAAATATAAGTTAAAACTTTTTGGACGTCAGTTTGTGGTGGTGGTACACATGGTGCTCCGATTTGAATGACCCACTCTCTTTGTATATTATGCCATTTTAACCATGATTGCTGTTGGACTGTTTTGTCTGAAATAAAAGATTTTAATTTTATTTTTGATTAAAGACGAGAATATTTATGGCTAGTATTTTGGTAAATCATACCAGCGTATGGCGAGGGTAGATTTTAAAAAAATATCGCGGATCATTAACACAAGTTAACTGTCTACGGGTTTCATTTAGATATTTTAAAACTTCTTCAAATGTTAATATTAAAATTCTTCTTCCAGAGTCCAGCAAGTCCACGACCGCTGGCTGAACGCGCGGCAGTCCTTCACCGGGCGCCTCGTTCCCCGGCTGTCGTCCGTCCGCATGCCGGTGCAGCAGACCACCGTCCGCAGAGAAACACGCACGGTCTTAGAGACCAGGGTCCATGATGCCGACCCCAAGTTCCAGCAGCTGAGCGAAGCCACGAGGTGGTGTAAAGAAAAACTGGTAAGTACTAAGAGAAAATGCAATTTGGGTAACCTACTACCAATAAACACTGAAGTCGAGTACGTGACAAGACATCGTGGGTTTAATAGTCTAAGAAGGATAAAATAAAATAGAATAAATTTAATGTACACATTCATAAAATTTATTCATTTGAAAATAAATTCCAGTAATAATGGGTTCAGCTTCAATTTGCCTACTGCGGTCTTCCCGTCCGATTATAATTTGGGTGTCTTCAAGGCTACAGTGAATAGGCTCTTATTAACTAGTGCGCCTCACCATCAGAGATTGCATCATTGTTTACCATCAGGTGCAATCACAGTCAAGAACTAGTTTATATCAATTTAAAGGTGCTGTTAGATACCGCAGTGCATAGGGAATATTCTTTCTGGAGTTGATGCGCATGTGGCTGATTTCCACGCTGTAATGAGGAAGAAGGCTGCCTCATTACCAAGCAGATCTGGGACTAGTTCCAATTATATTTTTCGAACCTTAACCGATAAGCATGTTGCGCCAGTGATCAATCGCTGGTTGCGGTTGTTTATTTGTAAATCTTTTCTTTATTATAGTCTTTTTTTTTCGTTGTCAGGTAAACTATTTGATGTTTTCCTCCGTTATATTTTCTAGTCTCGGTAGGCATTTTAAATAAATCTGATTTCCTTACAGAAAAAGCTGCACGAATCTGACTACGGCTCGGACTTACCATCAGTGCAACATGAGCTGGACAAACACCAGAGAGAACACAAACAGATCGATCAATTCCACTCTAAGGTAAGCTATACTCTATGGAACATAACTTTACTAATACTATTGGATTCGTAAATTGGTCTCTTAGGTGTGTGAGCTTTAATTTGATTGGGTATAGTTGCCAAAACGGATCTTGAGCGCTCGGCGTCAGAGTGGGGATCGCTTTGCGCATTCCATACATTGGCGCAATCGTCTTCGTTGTTAGATACATGCAGCAACGCAGGGAACGAATTAGGAGTGACGTCTATGACGCGATAGCGCGGCGAGCCAATCACTGACACTCTCAAACTTTTAGAAAATTACACTTTTACACGTCAATGTTTTTGTCAATAACTAGATTTGGCCGAAGTATCCTAGCTACTGATAGTCACTCTGAGGAGAAACACCGAAACAAACTCGAAAAGTAATACTGACCCTGTACAAATCAAACATGTATTTTCTTCTAGGTGGAACAGTGCGTGCACAACCGCGGAAACTTCAGTGGAGAAGAATTAAACCTGTACAACCAACATCTCAGTCAGCTGCAGAAGTTGTATGCTGAACTACTCTCTACCAGCACTAAACGGTAATATATGAAGCAATTATTAACTTTATTTTAATAGAAATACGGTTGAATTTGCATCAACTGTCGTAAATGTGTCTCGTACAGCTGTTTGTTAATATGCTACGAGCGTTATGTAATTTTGTTTCTTTTTAAACATTACAATATGGTTTAAATTACTATGAGACGCATACTCATAACATCTTATAGAAGAAAGTAATTTTATTTTATTCGTAATGGTGCTGAATTAAAAAATATTGAGTTGGGTGGAAATTATTTCCTTAGAAATAAAGTCTAATTTTGACTGACAAATTACGTTCCACCCAATTTCAATTTATTGTTTGAATATGAACCTTAAATTTCTTTAATTAAAGTTCAATTTGAACTGACATCATTTAACCTTACAACCTTTTCATTTCCTCCAGCATGTCAGACCTTGACGCCCTGCAAGACTTCCTCCAGTCAGCGACGGCCGAGCTGAACTGGCTCAACGAGAAGGAGCAGGTGGAACTGTCCAGGGACTGGGCGGATCCACACATCAACCTGCCAGCCGTTCAGCATTACTACGAGGTATGTTTACTGTAACTATTACGTGTTGATGGAATGGAGCTTCGAATGAATGCCTTTGTACAGATATCAGCACGAATCTTGAGCGCTCGGCGAAAGAGTGGGGATCACTTTGCACATCGTACCCATTGGCGAGACCGTCACTCATAATGATCATAATACTTTATTTGTCTGTAAAACATAAGTATTACAAAGGGTAGTGTAGAAGTACATTGCGTTAAGTTTTGCCAAAAATTGGCGTACAGACTTAAAGCAATCTCACCATGCATAATAACAATTACTCGTATTTAAAATTGTAATATAATGGTCAATCAATTAAATAGAATGTCAACAAAAAACTAAATTAAAATGTCAAAAGAATTAGATGGAATGTCAAAAAAAAAATACAAAACAACTGTACAAAGATTGCACTCCCCGCCCCTGCATCTCAATTCATACAACTATAGAGACCGATATTTCACTTCTGCGCAAGTGGAAGGCAGCGGTCAAGAGCCGTGCCGGTATCTGTAACTCCTCCTAAAATATCCTGTAGATAATATATATAATATATAATATATTCCACAACTATCACACAACGCCGTCTAGTCCCAAGCTAAGCAGAGCTTGTATTATGGGTACTAGTCAACTGATAAACATACTTATATATTTCTAAATATATACATATTATAGATAAATTACACCCAGACACAGAACAAATGATTGTGCTCATCACACAAACATTTGTCCTGGGTAGGAATCGAACCCACGACCTCCGGCATAGCAGTCAGGGTCACTAACCACTAGACCAACAGGTCTGTCAAGATAGGCAATGCAAGGGAGCATTGGTGGCCCAATGGTATCGGCCCTGTCTTATGAGTAATACGTCGTGGATTCAAATTCAACTAGGCGCTTGATTTTATGTAATTTCCTCTCAAAACGGTGAAGAAATTGATCGTGATGAAACCGGCATGTCCTAGAACCAAAATATCGATGACATGTGACATCCACCAATCCGCACTGGGCACGCGGATGTATTACGGCCCATTACTTTTCATATAGAGGAGACCTGACTCCCAGCAGTGGGAAGTGGGAACATTGTAAGACATTTGCCAAACATAATTTTATCTTCCATTCATAATCAAATCTGATCCTTATTCCTTTACCCATTAGAAGCCATTGTCATGTAAAATCGGTATGTTGTTTTACAATAAGTTCATACAATTTGTTTGTTTACAAGCATTCGTTTGGAGATGATAGAGAGGTTGGTTTTTCAACTTTTTATTTTAGGGTGCTTTCACATCTGGCGTTGTTTCACCTCGCTGCCGCGCAGTGAAAAAGCGAAAAAAAAAAGTGAAAAGCGTAAGCGTCGATTAAACGCAGACACTGCGCTAGATGTAAAGAGTGCCTAAATTATTATTAAATTATTTTAATTTGGCGTTTTTAGTTATCAATGTGCTTTGGTTTTATATTATCCACATTGCATGTTGATGTTTAGTTGACATTAATTTTTCTTATACATGATGTTGTAATGCTTAATAGTTGTTATTTCTAAGAGTTAGATATATTTTTTACAAGTTTTACGGTACCAGATAAATAGGACCATTGTGTCACTTACATGCTTTAACTATGTATGAGTCTGAAGTTTTACGTAGTTAAAATATATATATACATACTTTAGCCAACGGCTTTGCCCGCGAGAAAGTAGAAAATTATTGCAAGGGAATATATTCTCGAGATAAAAGGTATCTTACGTGATATTGTAGGACAAAATATATCTGTTTGCTAAAAATCCGTACTCGTTTATCTGTTTGAGATTGAAGAAATAACAAATAAACATACACACATAATAGTTCAATTATTTGCCTATGACACATTAGTACTTATGACACGTGATAACACACGTTTTCAGTAAAAAATAAACTTTTATTTAAGAAGTATCAAGAAAACAATTTATATTAAGACAAAATTAGAACTTTGTCGTCGTGAAAAACGCATTTCAAATTATACGAATATAAAATCGCTTTTATTGTCTAGCCAATAAGCCCTATTTTTCCCCAGCAACTGATGTCATCACTCGAGAAGCGAGAACTACAATTCAGCAACGTCATTGACCGTGGAGAGGCTCTCATCGCTCAGCATCATCCCGCTACAAAGACAATCGAATCACACCTGCAGGTTAGTTGAAAATCAACTTTAAGTAAATGATCGTAAGGTCTATAATTGAATGTAACACATAAAGGGTGGAAGCTACGGGCCCAAGCCTAGTCATGTACTCACTAGATAGCGCTGTACTCAACATCTTTAGGTTGTTTAGTGTCTGGGAGCTAAATTAATGCCTCAAAATCCACCTAATTCGGACTATTCATACTATTTAAGTATAGCACTGTAGTTAAGGCCCTTGCCATCCGTCCATTTGGTAACCGCCCGGACCGGAGTCCAGCCGTCGACGGCGCATAGTGTTCCATTCACGCCTCAAGGAGATGTCAGCAAAACCGTTGGGGTCCAGCAGGGTCGAAGCCTTAAAATCTGACACGAATAGGGCTGGAGATGTCATTAGATGATTTCCCACCCGAAAAAAGGGCCTTAGGTTGTCATTTAACCATTTAGCCGAGTTATTCCTTATTCTGATCTCCTAATTTCTTCACAGGTGATGCAGTCTCAATGGGCATGGGTGCTCCAGCTGACGCTGTGTCTCGAGACTCACCTGAAGCACACCACACAGTACCACAACTTCTTCGAAGAGGTCAAGGAAGCCGAGAAATGGATACAAAAGTAAGTGTGCCTGTTGTGGATGGAGCTGTAAATGAATTTGAACTTTATGCAGTGACAAATAGTGATAGAATTGCATTAATGGTTAAGCTTTTCTTTCAAACTGTTGGAGTTAATCTCATGCAAATGAAAAAGTACTTTATGGCATAGGAAATAGTGGTGAGGTGAGAGAGAGTTCTTAATCTTAAGTCGAAATGTAATTCTAATAATCTAAAAGTGTACACAACTGTGCTATACACCTCTGCCTCTATCGAAGGAGTACAGCCCCTTCTTCTGTATTCAATTACGATTCGTATGAAACATTGTGTGATATATATAGATATTTGAGTGGGTCCCAAGATGATTCAAAATACAATTGAACACGATATGAGACACTCTAATCGGCTTCTCAATTATTATTATTTTCTGACGAAAAGCCAGTTTTGGGCAGCACAACTCGCTCTACAGGGACCACTATTAATAATATAAAATAGTAGTAGGTACCTAAGTAGTGAGAAACAAACTAATCTTGACCCTTTTTCCAGACGCGAAGAAGCCCTAAACACATCATTCTCGCAGTCCGAGTTCACTCTCGACCAGGGCGAGCGCCTGCTGAAAGGCATGCAAGAACTCCGCGAGGAACTTAACTCTCACGGTGGACTGGTGTCTCGCCAGGTTGAGGATGCACAGGAGATCAGGCCCGTGAAGCAGAGAAGAGCACCTATTACAAGGCCGCTAAGAGCGGAAACTGTTTGTGCTTATAAGCATGCTAATGTAAGTTTTTTTTTTGTTTTGTCAATTTTTCTATAGAGAAACGTCATTCCAATTTGAACCTTATGCCATTGTCTTTTTGTTGGAATTTGAACTTCAAATTATTATATTATAATTGTCACTTTCCATTTAAATCATGTTAAAGTGATAGTTACGGGCCCGGGCGTTGCCATTTCCTCGCTAGATGTCGCTGTATGTTTAGTATGTCTTATATCCTATTCATCTGAGACTTGAGACAAAATGTAAACAAAGAAAACAATGTAGGTAACTTCGACCAAGTTTCTTTGACGTGTTTGAATATATTAGTAACAGTTTTCTTTTCTGCTGAAAGCATTGTCGTATTCTTTGTACGATTTTTCTCCGGCGAAGAAAAGTGCAAGCATTGCTTGGTGCAGATTCACTCATTTTTTTAAGCATCCATTTTTATGGTTTGTATAACTTTTGTCTCACGGCTCCAAGAATAGGGTATAGCAGCCTTTTTTTTAAATAATTTATACTAGTAACTAACACATTCTTCTTTTCCTTCCTACACACTTTTGTCTACATTTCTTTTTGATTTCTCCTTTCGCAGGTCTGCTGGAAGAAATTTCTTTGGAAATAAGCAGTACCTTTACACTGATGTCTCTTATGTATTGTCTTTTTCAGTTTTATTGTGTGTACATAAATAGTCAAATAAATAAATATTTTAAAAGGCTTATGTTTAACTTACCACCAGATATAGTAACATAAAAGACAAAAATAGTAAATGATCACCAAAATTAAACCTACATTTTAATGTAAAATTATAACCAAAGTTTTAACATCTCACATCTATTTAAGCAAAATGAATCCAAATAAAGCATCGGCAGAACCCCATGGTTACGGAGATATCAGTAGTTAAAATTTTGAGGTTAGGTTAACTACCTGCCAAGACAGCTCGACGGAGCCCCGCTACGCGCACTTCTGAATGGTTTAAAAAAAAATAACCTCGAAGAAGGTGACGGGGTCTGTGTTCGCTCGCTTCGCTCGCTCACTACGACCCCGCCACCTTCTTCTAACCTAAATCTATCCGACCCGGGGTGCCCTAAAATTCCACTAAGATAGATTGTTGATTAGACAAAGTATCATCCTGCTCTACGGGGCTAAAAAGAGCGCATTAATTTGCTCGCTAAGATTTGGTTATCATTTACTACATTTGGTGTTCGAATACAATTTAAAGTACAGTCGTAACAAGGGTACCAAAGCGTTTTATGGTGGTCATTATATTTAATCCCATTTTAAAATCTTAACCCAAACTTTCTCCCACAGGTGGCCATCGAGAAGGGCTCAGCGGTGACCGTAGTAGACAACTCGGGTCGCAGCCGCTGGCGCGTGCGGCTCGGCGGCGCCGGCACCGACGTGCAGCTGCCCGGCGCCGTCGTGGCGCTGCCGCCGCCCTGCCAGGAGGCCATCGACTCCGCGGCTAGGCTGCGCAGTGCCTATGATAGGGTGAGTCTTTTTGACACACTCTTTCCAATTTTTTTTTTGGCTCGAAACCTAACTTTAACTGCATCTCTGGTGGCCACGTGACTAAGCGTTGAGATGACGTCAGAAGTCAGAACAAAGGATTCGGTGGCGTGGCCTGCTCGAGGCGTTCGACGCAAGAGAATCGAAACGAAACGGTCGTAACTTGGCCAGAGGGGTGGAGGTCACTGTATGTTTTGGACGACACGAGAGCAGGATAAGAGCATATTTTGCAGCGCAGATCCATCTAAATGCCGCTTCGTCAAGATTTTTCACTACGATGTTAGAGTGACACTTTCCTTTTTCATAGAGCCGTTCAGAAACTTTCAAAGTATTGTACCTTTGAGTTTTAGTGGTAAATGGTACAGCTAAATAGTACCACTTAATGTGTTGTAAAGTGAAGTTATCAGCAGTATTACATTCAATCCTCGTAGGGGCCGAGTAAGGTTGATGTTCTATTAGACTCACTGATACATGTTTGTAAGAGACACCTTGGTTCACCTGGGAGCAGTGCTGGCCGGGTGGTAACGGTCCCGACTTACGAGGTCGTGGGTTCGTGTAATTTATTTCATCATACGTGCTCTTAAAACGGTGAAGGAAAACCATCGTGAGGAAACTGGCATGTCCTAGAAACAATAATTCGAAGACATGTGACATCCACCAATCCGCACTGGGCCCGCGTGGTGGATTACGGCCCATTCCTTCTCCTAGAGAGGAGGCCTGAGTTCCAACAGAGGGAACGTTATAAGGCCTGTTATATGCTTATATACCTTGGTTCACCCCCTAAGGGGATGAAACCGGGTTTTAAATTTTGTACAACTACCGGCACGGATCTCGAGCGCTCGGCGTCAGAGTGGAGATCGCTTTGCGCATTCCATACATTGGCGAGCCAATCGTCGTCGTTGTTAGGAACGCAGGGAACGAATCACGAGTAAAGTCTATGACAAGATGGCGCGGCGAGCCACTCACTGACACTCCCCGCCCCCGCGTCTCGCTTCGCGCCACTAAAGAGACCGAATATTTGACTTCTGCGCAACTTGAAGCCAGCGCTTAAGATCCGTGCCGCTAATTGTATGTAAAAACCTAATTTCACGTGGGCGAAGCCACTGCCATAAGCTAGTCTAGTATGTAAATAAATTAAACAAAAATAGTATAATTATTGTATAAAACAAACACCAATGTGACACTTACTTTATCTATACTGCCGACCAATTCCAACCTATAATAATGATATCACCGTTAAGTTAATGAATGATCAACAAATGATAAATTAAATATAAACATTCCCATTTTGTCAGTGATGTATATGCACCCGTTGTCTCAGGGCGTTAAAACCTGTAACTCAATGTCTTTAGTCAAAGTTACAATAAAATAAAAACTAATATCACAAAAATAATTAAAATGTAAAACAAAGTAAAGTCGTGTACACATTGTCAATGAAGACACCGCGATGCGTCTCCTAGACGGTGTGTGTTTTGTGTGTGTGTTAATTGTGTGTGTTTTTGTCAAGGTGATACAATTATGGCAGAGAAAACAGCTGAGGATGCGCCAGAATATGATCTTCGCGACCATCAAGGTGGTGAAGGGATGGGATTTCCCACAAGTAAGTGATATATTAGTTTATCATACATTCAATTCTGGTAAAACCTTATTTTACTAGCGCGAGTTCGGGAGGAACACACGCTAAAATTGACATTGTTTTCCAATGAAACCTTTATTTTAATTCGGAGGAAAGCTTTTGGTTTTGACCAAAATCTATATTAATATTGTAAAGCTGAAGAGTTTGCTTTTTTGAACACGTCAGAAAATACTGGTTCGAATTGAAAAATTCTGATAGAGTTGGATAGCCCATTTATCTAGGAAAGCTATAGGCTATATAATAATCATACTATAACTTATACTATGATTATTATATAGCCAATATGGGTTATAGTCTATAACCCAAGGGAGCGAAGCAGTAATCAAAGACGCTGGTGAAACCGCATGGTAAAGCTAATAACTACATATTAGTACGTTTTTTAGATTTTATGCTGTCTGTTGTTTTCAGTTTTTGGGTTATACGAGTACTACTAATCGTATACAAAAACCTCTGTTATCAAAAATCAAATTAACATAATCTAGTGACAAACGATTGTCTATTTCCTCACTTATATTTCTAGCTAATTAATCACGACATAATTTGATCAGGACCAAATCCAAGAAATTCCAGCCTCTTTCGGGGCTTACCAAGGAACACCCGTTTGGAACCATTAAGAAGTCTTCACAACCTGCTAATATCTTCCTTTTCTTCCATCAGTTCGTAGCAATGGGTGCAGAACAGCGCCAAGCCATCCGTCGCGCTCTCAACGAAGACGCAGAGAAGCTGCTAGCTGAAGGCGACCCCGCGGACCCGCAGCTGAGGAGGCTGCGACGGGAGATTGATGACGTCAACCGACTGTTCGACGAGTTCGAGAGGAGGGCCAGGGCTGAAGGTACGTCGATACAAATAAGCTTCTAACTAGACCTTTGGGATCGTCCATTAATCAATCCATCCATCAATCGTCCATTAGTCAATTAATAAGTGTTACTAACATACAATGTGGACCAAAAGTTGTCTTTTAAATAAATTATTATTATTATTATTATAATTATGTTAAAAAAAAGTACACGTCGACGTCTGGGTGCAAGTGCAAAACAACCCCTTAGTCGTCTGGATGGCCCGGTGACCTTGTGCTGACATAACAAACTTGTAACTTTATAATTTTTCATGATACAATTGTGAAATTTTGTACATAGATTCTTTACATAAAAGTACTAGACACGTGTTTCGAGTTTTGCATAAACTAAAATGAATGTTGTATATAGGTATGTTTTCTAATTGTCGACAGTAACTGGCAACATCCTCACACCCACGCCGAAATGTCTAAATTATTTACCTATTTCTATATTCTGTCAGCTTAACAACACAGTCACTAGACATCCTGAAATGATGGGAAGTGGGCCGCACAAAACATATTATTATAGACATTAGATTATTATCGAAACAATTATTGCGACCAAACGATATCCTTGAGAACACTTCAATTAATATTTATCGTTGAATACGTACGTATCATGCACAATGAAAATACACTACCCAGCAGTAAAATATGGTACATCTTTAGAAATAGACTGTCATACAGGTATTACGCTAGAGTCGATTGAGAAGCGAGCCAAGAAGATCTTCGACAATGATGCACTAGTCGAACCATGATTCTAAAGTCTTGAGCATCGACGCTGAGTTAGCTAGCTGAGTTAGGTTTTGTGTCGTTTACATTTCGGAGAGTGTGCATCGGAACTGCACAGTTTAAATCCGCCAAGCGCATTTCGTCGCCGGACAACTAGACGGCGTAACACCACTGGTAGATACATGAATAGAATAGAATAGAATAGAATAAAAATAGTTTTATTCGGTACAGACACAGCACAACGGTTTTATACACAAAGTAAACAAGAATAAAAGTACAAAGTACACCGAGCGTGCCCGCACCGAAAGGGACATGGTGTTCATCCCACCCATACGTACAAAATGTTTTGGGAACACATTAATTATGCGTATAGCAAATGAGTGGAATTTTCTGCCGGAATCTGAGTTTCCTGATAGCTAAAACCTAGGAGCCTTTAAGTCAAGAGTGAATAGGTTACTTCTCGGCAAGCGTGCTCCATCGTCGGCCACATCATCGCTTACCATCAGGTAAAATAGTTGCCAAAAGTCTTGAGCATCGACGTCAAATTGCTAGCCTGTCGATTTTCTGTCGTTTACATTTTGAGGGTGCATCGGAATAGCACAATTCCGTCAAAAAAAAGTCCGTTCCATCATCGAACTACTCGACGTAAGACGTTACGCCATCAGTACATGGTGGACATCCCACCCATACGTACAAAACGTTTTGGGAACATAATTATTATTGTGCGTACGCTAAGGAGTTCAATTCCCTGCTAGAGTCAGTTTCCTGAAAGCTAATAAGCTGAGAGTCTTTACGCCAAGAATGAATAGGTTACCTCTAGATTAACGTGTTCAATTGTCGGTTACATCATCACTTACCATCACTAGATCAAAAGCGAGTCTGTCAATCAATTTTCCTAGACTTTTCTTATGCTTATGGTACCAGGCCTGCAGATACCGATGGAGGATTGTCGTCTTGTTGACCGATGATAGAACAGTTTACGGATAAACCTTTTGTGGATCCCTGTGTGGCCAATGTGTATAATTTAGTTCATCAGCACTGCTCTCAAAACCGTAAAAGAAAACATCGTGAGGAAACCGGCATGTCCTAGAACCAGAAATTCGAAGACATGTGAGATGTTGTATGTTCACCAACCCGCACTGGGCCCGTGTGGTGGATTACGGCCCATTCCCTCTCCTAGAGAAGAGGCCTGAGTCCCAACAGTGGGAACATTATAAGGCCGATTACGCTATGCTATGTGTGCCATATTCATGACCAGGCAGTGTAAATAAATGATTCGTTCCCACTACGTAATTAATCAGTTATAAAAAAATCAACATTTTATTGGTCTAATTGAATAATAGCGGTTTGAAACACGGCCGTCGAGAATTAAGATTTATAACGTAACAATATTATTATTTGTGATACGTTAGGGTGACCTAGAAATGGAACATACGATATTGAGATGATTTGGCGAGATATGGGATCGTCGTCGCTTCACAATATTGGTTTAAACTGAAAAGTTCAAATAGCCTATTAGGGCCAGTACAAGACTTCGGTCTTAGCGGCGCGGCGAGCGGGGCGTGCTTCAAATATTTTCATACTTTTCTTTTTACCGCTCGTCGCCCCGCGCTTATTTATTATTTATTTATAACTTTATTGCACACTTTAGCTTATTATAGAATAAACATTTACAAAAGAATAAGTGTACAATAGGCGGTCTTATTGCACAAGGCAATTTTTTTGGCGCTTAGCTACCGCTTACAGCGGCAAGGTCGTGAATGGCCGTCATGCTTTTCTTTTTAAGGTGGGAAATCATACTCTTAATCTGGTTAAGCGAAAGGCAGTATCAGACTTTAACTGACTAAAACCCGCCGTACCTTCAATTGCCTTTTGCGTTTCTGGATCGCGTAAACTCTTTTGAACAATCCCACAGCCCTTTCAACCCATCGTACTTGGCGAACGAAATGTTAGAACTCTAAAGGTAGAACTGCGTTCCGCACACGTGTGCCACGTACGCCCATCCGGGCGCGTCGGTCTCCATACATTTATATGGCACCGAGACTTGTAGAGCTACATTAGATCTACGCCACGCGACGCGACGTACAAATCAGGCGTGCCCCACATGTACGTCGGTCTAATGTAATTCCCGCTTTAAGACCTAAGTTTTTAACGTTCGAAACCAAAAGTATTCAAAAGCAATCCTGTCTATGTAGAATATACTCTATTAGGGGTATATTTCACAGAGACACCATGGCGGCGCGACCAGTCGCCGCTGCCAACAAAATGTATACAGCTCTATAGAGAGTTACTCACATGGTGTCCGTTTGGTTGTGCAACCAATTTGATAGCGCGACCAGCTCGGACCTGTGGCGACTCCGGTGTCACTGAGACTCCATGGCAGCGCAACTTGTCGGCGCTGCCAACAAAATGTACCTATACAGCTCTATAGAGAGTTACTCACCTGGTGTCCGTTTGGTTGCGCAACCAATTTGATAGCGCGACCAGCTCGGACCGGTGGCGACTCTGGTGTCTAGTTTGGTAACTTAGGGCTATAGACACCAGTAATTTGTTTATTTAGGGCGTTTGGCACGTGAATCTTACCTTAAACGTATAACAATAAAGGACAGAACACAATAGCATATCACTGCCAACTTGGTAAGTCGCTCTCCTACCTGCAAATGTATTGAAACTCACCTACCTCTAATATCTCTACTACAAAGTACCTCTTGCTACTTAAACTAAAAAAAAACTTTAACGAAGGTGTAAAGATACTTGAAAGTTAGCACAATTTGTAACCTAAGAATATACTTAATTAAAACTAACTTACAAAATAAAAATAAAAGCCCTAAAGAACTAAAAAAACAATTTAAAGTACGACGTCGAAAAACTGCCCAGCATCGCTGTCGTAATACTGAAACGGGAAATATTTGGAATTGGTTTAATTTTTTTTTTTATTGAAATTAGTAATGCGTTATTTTTTATTTTTATTTTATTTATTTGGGACAAAAAACAGTTATACAATACAGAATCAATTTACAGTAGTTTTATCACAGAAGTAAAAAAAAAGTATAACCCACACCATTGTCCACGGAATAATACGTGAAGTAGGATAACGAACGCGTGTCAAATAAGAGTAAAAGTAATTTAAAGGAATATAAATACTCTTACAATATTTTAAAAGAGAAAAAAAAAATACATATATGACTCCACCTTAAGGGCGGTGAGCCAGCAGATGACAAGCCATTCTTCTAAATTTAGATTGAGAAAGCGCGAAAATATCTAAATCTATAAAATGTGAGTTATATGTTGCCACCGCGTTATGTATTATACTCAGGAAAACGGTAAACAGACCTTTCAGACCTTTAAAAATGAAATCCAGTCCTATAGAAATAGCATAGTTCGTGACAATTACTTAATCTAAATCGGTCCTTAGGTCCGATCAGAAAGCGTCCTTACTTTCTCGAAATGATATAACAACTATAAATGGTTCGTTATTCAAACTATTTACCACAGGTCGCGTGGCCAGTATGGCCAGTAAACTGTCGCTAATGCTCCGCTGGGAGATAACGTAATTTATATAATGTATGTGGCGCTTGCACCTTGACACTTTGATTAAGGAGTCGTTTTGATACTTGGCTTTAATTTTTAAGTCCTTTGTGTTGCATTTCGTTGTTTACTCTTTCAACTATACTAAATATGCTTGAGCAAATGTTTCATTTTTTTTTTAATTATGTAAACTAGTAGGTACTTGACTGTGATCCAACCTGATGGTAAGCAGTGATGCAATCAATGATGGTAAATCGCACTATATTGTAGTTCATAATAGTAGATAAAAATAATAATGCAAAAGTGCTTATTTATTTGAAAACCAGATCTTTAAGAACAATTTTCATTAGCGTTGGGAGTATCAAATACTTTTAAGTGTGATCTTTGAAACTTTACGTAGCAGAATACTTTATAGATTACTTTATATGATAAAATTAGTCAAGTGATTTTACGCGATAACTTCATAGAATCCTTTATTCAATCTAAAAAAAGTCCTAGATACATCTTTCCACATCCCGCATTATTAAATAAAACCACTTAGTCTTGAACTAACAAATTAATTTTTTATTAAATAAAAGAACAAACAAAACCACTTTCAAACGTCGCTAATGTAATATATCACTATATCACTAAAACCTTTTTACAATTGAACACTTTTAGAAAGCCTAGATCCTTATATTATTTATTTAACAATTCATGTACACACATTTAGTAAAAGATAAGAAAAAGGAAACAGAAAAAAATGGTACCTACAAAGGTGATGCTTATTTCTACAGAAATCTCTTCCGGTATATTCTTCAATTCAAACAAAGTATCAAAACCATTGTTCCTACTACACTTCGATAAAATCGACGTCTTACGACAAAGGACGTATCTTCGCGGTCCTACGGGCTACGATCTACGGGTACTCCGTCAGTCGCAATTAGTGAATCGTACGGCCCGTAGTGTATCATTGTTTGTAGAAAAATAGTTCGTGTCTAATAGGACTTTGTAGTGTTGTGCGGATACTTTGTTTGTTTTTTTTATTTAAAATGTGTTGCGGTTTTTTTATCGATAAATGAGAATGGTGTTGACTAGTTTAGGGGTGCTTTTTTTTTGTTTGAAATATTTTTAAAGAGAGAGTTATCTTTTCGCTGTATTTTTGTTGTTCTTGTTTATATTTGTAAGGTCAGCACTTTAGCAGTGTGGTGCATTCCTATTCTATATTAGTAATTGGAAATTAAGTCTTACTTCAGTTACTATCCAATTGCTAACATCTTGGTTTCTTAATAAAATGAAATGATGAATAGCCCATTTATCACTTTTTATTGCTCATTGCAGTTATTTATGCATGCATTCAGCATTCTCATGCATTTATAATAAAATCAATGTATGCTTTTATAGATAAAAGTGAGTGTTACGTGAGTTTTGAAACTCATGTATCATTAAAAGTCCTCAGTACTACTAATCAGCCTTGTAATTTTCCCTCTGCTGGGAGTCAGGCCTCCTTTCTTGGAAAGAGAATGGGGAATCTACCACGGGAGGCCGATGCGGGTTCGTGATGTCATATATCTTAGAAGTTTTGATTCTAGGACTACCGGCCTGTTTTGTCGCAATTTTTTTTGAATGGAAAATTATCTAATTACTTAATGTTCCTTCAGATCCCCTTTGCGCTTTGGTTCTTAGAGACTTTCAAACATTCCAGCAATCCTGAATAACCAGGATACATGCATAATTTGAATCTTCGATTTTGTTTTTCTAAGTTACATAACACAACCCGCATGTCACACATCACCTAACAATCGATTTCAACAAAACGTTTCATTAGTCGTGAACCTTATAATTGTTAGTTTTTATCATTCTTCCGCTCTCATCTATTCTTGGCTTCTGCGAGAAGTTTCGCCGTCGTAAAAGTAAAAAAATATCCCAAGGGAACATACCTACACTCGAAATATAATATAATAATAATAGAGAAGGCAGTACTCCTCGATACGGCTCGCATTGTGAGGAGGTTCCTGTCTCTGGAGTCCTAACCACCGGTAGCGTGGACCCTGCTCCCGACACCGGCGGACAACTATTTTTTTATATTTTTTAACGCTTTTTTTATATGTCTTTTAAAAAATATTTAAAAATGTAAATTATATGTAAAAAAGACGTGTGGCACTCGGGGACTGCCGCGGTAAAGCTATTGCATAGCATTTTTATCAACTTATGCAATTATAATTATTTATTTATTTTATTTATGCAGTATTTTTTTCCTTTGTTTTTTTTCTTTGATATTAATTGAAGTTACACTTTCACACATTGAATTGAATTTTGATTGATTGTTCACTCATTTGTTTTCTTATCGGTCACCACGCTCAAAAAACAAATGAGTGGGGGGTGTTAGGTTATTTTCGTTACGGAATTTCTGGATTCGGTCTCCACGCTCAAGGCCCGCGATAGAAGCTATGCAATAGCATAATAAAGGAAATAATAATAAAATAATATTCCACAACTCTCACATTGTGTGATATGTCATCTAGTCTCAAACTAAGCAGAGCTTGTGCTATGAGTACTACACAACTGAATCATAGGCGACTATTACACGGTAGGTTTTGCTGTCAGTTTTGCCACAGTCAAAGCTTTGATTGACGAAAAAGCTACTATCTAATGCGTTGAATGACGGTTTTTAGTACTGATTGACGAAAAACATCATTCATAATTGATGGAATTGATTGACGATTGCATGACCGTGTAATGGTCGCCATATTTATATTTCTCAATACATAATACCACCCAGACACAGAACAAATGATCATGCTCATCACACAAACATTTGTTCTGGGTGGGAATCGTACCCACGATCACCGGCATAGCAGTCAGGGCCACTAACCACTAGACCAACAGGCCAGTCAAGTATTCAGTATTCTAATCTTATAAAAATTGGTGCATCGCGCCTTATCTGTACTTGAGTAATATTTCTGTTAGCATGACCTGCTACTAAATAGCTCAGTTTTGTAATGCGTATACCCACTAACCCACTGTTAGTGATTAATCTAGCGACTTTTCACAAAGTCTCCTGGCGCAAAAGTTATTGATTTTGGCGGAGAATTCGTTTTCCTGTAGAAGTAATTTTAAAATAACCATTTTAATTCCGTCTTCTCTTTTCAAAACTGACTCGCATAGATTAATGTTTTCCTCTGTTTTTCTTTTATTTAGAACTGGCTTCTGCCAGCAGCTTCGCCCGCGTGACAGTAGCTTTCTTCATACAAAAAAAAAAAAAAATCAAAATCATTTATTTCAAATAGACCATTTGCAGGCACTTTTGAATAGTCAAATGTCGGTCAGTCCAAGAAAAGTGAGGCTAAATTGCACGTTCCAAAGAGTAGGTCTCTATGGAGAAGAACGTGCAAGAAACTCCATGGACACTCTTTTAAATCATATTATGTGTTACATATAATGCTTGGTTACAAATTTTCATGTTGTTCTATTGTGAAAGCACTATGTAGATAGTAAAATAAAAATCAAAAATAATAATAATTAAAAGATACAAACTGAATTAAGCCACTGGCAGCTAAGAGATGACCAGTCTCAACTGACGGCACCCGTTCACGAGCATGATGCGTGCATCAGCCCCACTCAGCTCAACCATTTTTAAGGGAACCGAATGACCCAATAACACGTGCCACCAACAGCGAGACATTAGAGTGAGCATGACAAACTCAACTGCCATGCTCAAATGTCAAAAAAAAAAAAAAAAAAAGATGTAACAAATGTACAAACTTTTTAACCCCCTTTTCATGCGCTTAGGGGGTGAATTTTGCAAAATCCTATCTTAGAGCTCTCTTACGTCATAAAAAGAAACCTTGTGCAAAATTTCAGGCTCCTAGTCCCTGTAGTGTCGGCTGTGCTTTGATGTCAGTCAGACAGTTTCACCTTTTATATAGATTTGTGAACTTCCAATGAAAGCTAAAAATACACTGTATTAACTTCAATGTTCACTCTATGTAATCTTCTTCTAAGGTAACATGTGTAAACGTAGTGGTTTGTACGTTAAGCTTTTTTTAGATGTATTTAGACGTTAGACAAATTGTACAATTGTTTGTTTTCCGTAACAAAATAAAAAAGTTAACACCGTTGCTATTGAAATAACTTTAATGTAATCGTCCTTATTATTTAATTACTCTAAATAATAATGGCGCCCAGTGCTTCAGTAATTGTATGTACAAGTGAGACTGGATTCTAATATTAGTTCGCTTTTTTTAATACGCATATCATATGCGATTCATCCTTGGTGTGTAACGTTCAGTTTTGAGTCGTTATTTTAAATATGTGGAATATATTCCATATTGTTTCAATTGGTCTTTGTAGTCGATGAGTCTTGAAGAAAATATTGGTCCTATAATCCTCGAGTGTTTTAGACTGTCAATACGCATCTTGTTGTATTTTTAAACTTTGTTTGATTAGTGAAATTCTAGGGAAAAGTTGATCGTTCGTCCCTTGAGAAGGACCAATTCGCTTTCTGTAGATAAATTGTTGTTCTGTAGAATATAAACAAAAATTGTTTTTATAAATTTCTGTTTAGTTAATACTGAAATATTTCATTGTTTACCTACAACATAAACAAGTGAAAATATTGTATCCTGTGACATTGTGAAGTAATTTGAGTGACTTTGTATTAAAAGTGTCAAGTGCGAAAAACAATGAAGAAAATAAAACGAATATTCTCTTTCGGGAAGGGAGGTAATGTATTTTGTATATAGTTTAGTATTGTAAAGCCTTAGTATAAGTTATAATGTTTTAAAGTCGCATGTATAAGTTAATATATACAGATATATATGGGAAGTAATTCTTATAAGGTACGTTCGTAAAAAAAAAACTATTTATCACACTAAGGCCCCATGGCCTAACTAGGTATTTGTAGGTATTTGTAACTAGGTTCCAGGACCCCATGGTCCTGGTACCTAGTTCTTCGATACATCGCCAAGCAGTTGATCGACTCTTCACAAGACTAGAGGGTTTACCTTTCCGGCCAAAAAACCAGTATTGCATTGCATTCAAGAGTGCAACGCTGCCGAAGTTATGACAATTACATTCATATCTATGACATTTTTTTTATGATAAGTATTTTATAAACTGGTGCTTGACTGCGATCTCAGCTGATGGCAAGCAGTGATGCAATCGATGATGGTGAATCGCACTAGTTTATTATGAGCCTCTTCACTCTAGCGGACGAAATTTTTGGTGTCTAATGATTTCTACCCAATTAAACAACTTTTAGTTGTTGCGAAACCTGAATATAATCTGTTCAGAATCAGTAACTGAATGGAGTCCAATAGTTTTTACACCACTTAAAAATATTTAGAAAGGTCACAAGTTGGACACCACCGACACTAAGTACAACACAGGCCACGACAGGTCATAGCAGGCATTATTTTGTAAGATTATTTGTGTATTTTATCTATGGGCCTTAGAGCTCAACGCTCTCCTTGAATCCAGTCCTAGACTAGAGCTATTCGCTGATGAATGGAAGGAGATATTGATCGAATGTCTGGCGATTTGCGAGAAGACTGAATAAGAGGTTTAGTTGTATTATTTGTTATATTTCCTTTAATTAGGTTTTACATAATTTGTACCTTTTGTAATCAGTGTAATTGGCATTCTGTCGTTCTGGTTAAATAAATAAATAAATAAATAAATAAATAAATTGCCTGATAATAAAGGATTATTATTATTATTAGGTCCAAGCAAACAGCTGGGTGCAACTGCAAAAAAACCCTTAATCACCTAGATGGCCCGGTGACTATGTATTTTTGCTGACAATAACTTTGTGACTTTTCATGATACAGTTATGAAATTTTGTACATAGATTCTTTACATAAAAATACTAGGAACGGGTTTCGGGTTTCACATATACTTAAACTAAGGTTGTGTACTCATTATTACATAAAAAATTGAGTAATAAACTCACTTTTTACATAGTTACTAACTAATGCCCCGGTTCTTACTCATTTTCGATGCTACATTCGTAGCTCCATTAAGTCGCACGCAATCTGAATAAATTGTTTTCTAGACAAAAAACTTCTAATTCTGATCTTGAATGTTCTAAAAACCTAATTGTATGTTCGTAAATTGACTGTAATTGAGTTTATTTAGACTCGGCAAGTAATACTCGTTAACGATTTAGAAAAAGCGAGCGTTTTATTTTTAATTTGTGTGTTATCTTTGATTTAGAAATGTCTTGGTTTGTAGTAATAGAAGGCCAGTTTTAGTTATTTTTCTTTTCTATTTATTGATAGGCTCACGTTTGGCAACTGTCTTGCCAGTGTCATATTCAACTTCCTGGACAAGATACTGAAAAAACTAAAACGAGCACATGACAGAAACGAATTACAAAGAGCTAAAAATAATATTAAAGCTACATGGAAGGCCGTTAAAGCCATAACTAACTGTTCTGTACAGCATCAGCCACCCGACGAACTTATCCGGGGCGCATCTGATGTAAAAACCTCGATCAATAAAATCAATAGCTACTTTGCCAGTGTGGGTGAGAAATTAGCCTCTAAAATCGTTCCGCCCTCTAATCTCGCCACCTTCAGTCATCCATCTCCGTCCAATTCACTTGTAATCATGCCAATTGACGAATCTCAAGTTTATGGAATTTTACTCAATCTACGTTCAGATTGCGCTACTGGACACGACAACATCCCAGTAAAAATCCTGAAGCAATCCATTGCTGTTCTCACTCCACCCATAACACACATCTGTAATCGAGCAATCGAAACTGGTACATTTCCTGCAATTTTTAAGAAAGCAGTGGTACACCCAATCTTCAAGAGTGGAGACAGAAGCAACGTTTCTAATTATCGACCCATTTCGGTTCTGAGCTCCCTGTCTAAAATCCTTGAGAAAATACTGAACAACGCTCTGGTGGGATATCTTTCCAAATACAACATCATTGCAAAAAATCAATATGGTTTTCGACAGGGAATCTCGACTGAAGACGCCGTTCTAGGCCTTTCTAATAGCGTTGTCACTAAATTGGATAAAAAACTTAAGTGCTACGGGGTCTTCCTCGACTTATGCAAAGCATTCGATTCTGTTTCTGCTCCTATGCTGCTTTCGAAGCTAGAAAACTTGGGGATCCGTGGGCTTTCGTTGAAAATCTTCACTGATTATTTAACTAATAGAACTCAACGCGTAAAAATTAATTCTTTGGTCAGTGAAGATGAGTGTATCAGTTTCGGAGTTCCGCAGGGAAGTATATTGGGTCCAACCTTGTTCCTAGTATACATAAACGACTTGTGCAAAATGTCCATCCCTAACTGTGAAATATTTACTTATGCAGACGACACTGCACTTGTTGTTTATGATACTGACTGGAACAAAGCTAAAGATAGAACAGAACATTCCCTCCGCCTTGTGACTGAATGGCTCTCAGCTAACTTGCTGACACTTAACATCGATAAAACTAAGCTAATACGCTTCTCGTTGTGCAGTTCAGTCCCCACACCAGTTGAATCCAGTGCAGTAAAAGCCCACTCTTGCTCAGGTCTCGATGCTTCTTGTCACTGTCTGACAGTCTCTTTAGTCCCAAGTATCAAATACCTGGGGATGTACATCGATGCAAATCTTTCGTGGCGTCCGCATATTGAGGCTTTATGCTCGAGGACAAGGAAGCTTATCTATCTGTTCAAAGAATTGAGACATGCTGCTGATCCTGCAACCTTGTCCTTAGTTTACCAAAGTTTATGTGCATCTATCCTCATGTACTGCATTCCTGTATGGGGAGGCACCCATAAAAGCCTTCTGCTTCAAGCAGAGCGTGCACAAAGAGCGATTCTTAAGGTTATGCATTTTAAGCGAAGAGATTACCCAACTACCCAGCTGTACTCGGAATCCCAAGTCCTCACCGTGCGGCAACTGTTTATCTTGCGTGTAGTCTTACGCCGCCATTCCATGCTGCCACTAGACACAAGCATCCTTCTCAGACGTCGAGGTTTTCCGGTCAGTGACTCCCTACATTGCAGGACCGCTTTCGCAGGTCGTCAATTCATAATTCTAAGCGCTCGCATTTATAATAAGATTCACCATCTGATCAATATTTATACATTAAATAGATATACACTAAAGACTAAGTTATCTAAGTGGTTGCAAGAACTGTCTTATGATTATACCGAATCATTATTAACAATCATCGCATAACTATCACTTCATACTGTTACACGTCTATATAAAGGCTATAGTAATTGTACCAAACATCCCATTTTTGATCATCTCCAAGGAGGAACTGGCTCCTGAGATACAAGTATTTATTTTACTTAGTTTAGGAGTCAAATGTTCATTTTATTTCCAATGATCAGTGTTTGTACAACTATTGTATCTGTTCATGTCATTATATATTGTTACTGTGTGTGTTAAATGTACAAATAAAGATTATTATTATTATTATTATTTCGTTTATTTAAACATTAACATATAAATTATATTTTTAAATATTCAATAAAAATAAAAAACATTTAAAAATATAAAAAATAGTAGCCCACCGGTATCGGGAACAGGGTCCAAGCTACCGGCGGTCAGGGCTCCAGAGAAAGGAACCTCCTGACTATACGAGCCGTGTCCAGCAATACTGCTTTCTGAATCAAGCCCTTGATCCAGTCGCCTAACGAGAGCCTCCTAAGATGTTGGTCGAGGCTCTTGGCTATTAAGCCATTGGCTGAAACAACTATCGGTACAATGACCGCTGAATCCACTTCCCACATGTCGACAACCTCGCGAGCCAAGTCGATATACTTAATTTGTTTATCTTTCTCGGCTTTCACGAGGTTCTCGTCATGCGGAACGGATATGTCAACTTATTAGATTATCCGATGATTTATTAGATTTTAATACGCTTATATCTATTATCGTTCTCATCTCAACGACTATAAATATGAATTATTTTTAGTATAGGTAAACTGGAGGTATTTTTTAATAGACTAAGAATGCCATCCGTCTTAAAATAACGTGAATTACCTGTGTGAAGCGAGTGTCGAAAGCGATTTCGAATCGATGTTTAGATTCAATTAGATTTAAGTAAAGGTTAGTCCATTTTTTTAAGGTGGCAAATCTTTAAACAACTCGCTTTAGGTGGAGCGACAATCCTTGTATCAGACTTTTATTAACTAAACATCATTCAACCGAAGGACGCCCACTGTTGGACATAGGCCTCTCTCAAGTGTCGCCACATCGAAAGGTCCTGTGCATCTCGCATTCTCGCGACTCTCACCAGTACCCCTAGCCAAGTTGCTATTCTGCAATAGTTAACGCTTGTAGAAAACTTCAAATGTACGGGAATGAGGTCATCTCAACGCTCAGTCACGTGGTCAGAACAAAAGAATTGGCGGCAAGGTCAACTCGAAGCGTTCAGCGCAAACGAAACGGTTGTGACTTGGCTAGGGGGGCAGGTCATCGATTAACTAAACCCCACCTATATTTCTTCAATTACCTAGCCTTTGAGTTCTATGACCATGGTAACTCTTTCAAACAATCTCCCACCCCAAGGCAAAAAAAAACCCTTAACAGCGTTATCCGTCTCAAAGGACCAAGTACTATCACTTGCAAAAGTCCATAAGAATTCTTAAAACTTATTCGTTTGACGTTTAGTTTGACTTACGACTTTTTATTTTCAAGTTTCGCCAACAAATGATTGAAATTCACAATTTCATCAACTTATCATAAGTCAAGATGGCCCAGTGGTATAGGCACACAGATTGAAGCGCAAATCAGCGTGCCGCAAGTTCAAATCCCACGCAATTATTGACTTTTTGTAAGTTCTTACCCGATTGGAAGTTATGTATTTGCATTACATATATTAAATTATTCTTTAACTTGTTCACACATTTCTTAGAGTTAGAAAGGTAGATCACAAAAAAACTAAATAAAGAATTAGATTTCTGCGAGGTAGACATGAGTTTTAACTTAACCGAAATGAACTGTCGTTTGGTTGTAGTTGTTGGTTAGTGACGTGAGGTTGACAGTATTGTAATATTCGCAAAATGCAGGCTAATATTATAATGAAGTGAGGGCGACTATCATTGGGCTGCATAAAAGTGGTCTTAATAAAACACAAATATCTGAAGAAACCGGACTGAATGTGAGTATAATAGCTATTAATGAATTGTAACTTTATTACAAATTAATCTTCTAATTAAAACGTATGCCATTTATGAATCCATTCATCGTATCTTTATGAGGTTTAAAAGAGAAATACGTAAATCGTTGGGTTTATTGGATTGGTTATTGGATTAATAAATGCAGTTTTATTTTAAAATTATATTCAATAATTATGATTATTAACATTTTATATAATGAAAATGAAGTGAAGTAGGTATAGCTGCCTAATATATATATATTTTTTATTTTAGAAAAATACTGTAAATCTTTGGCTAAAAAGATATGAGGAAGAAGGTAGCCTTGCTAGTCGAAAGAGAAGTGGGAGATCGAAGCTTATTAGCGAGGCGCAGCGACGACATATGGTGGACGTATACGAAACGAATGGTTCCGCACCAACGAGACATTTTGCGGAATTATATGACACCTCGATGGATACTGTTCGCCGTGCACTTCACGCTGAAGGCGTGCATCACAGAAAACCTGCTAAAAAGCCGTACTTGACAGAGAGGCACAAACAAGAACGATTACGTTTCGCACTAAATATTTAATGTTAACTAAACTAAATGGCCTACCATTTTATTTTAACATATCTGTGATTATTCGTTAACAAACACTGTATTATATTGTGTTTACTTTCGTTTAAAACAGCTATATCTTTTAACTTGTGCCATCGCCTCATCTTAAGAATGCAGTGAACTCGCTATCAATTTTGTTGACAATAATCATGAGTCTATTTCGTTTTTTATTCTTCTACCCGCACTGTTTTAACATAATACTATAGTTCAATTTATTTTTCTCATCTAATTGACGATTATCTTGTGAGAACTAAAGTTCTTTTAACAGAAATTGAGGTTTGGTTTCAATCTTCTTTTCGTCAAGAAAATGAACAATTAAGCTATGACCTCAATACATTCATTGTGACGTTACACAAAAATAAAATGTTTACAAAGTCCAAATCATATATCACTTTTCAATAAATAACTGGATATAAACAATTACCTATATTTTATTTTATTAAAATTTGAATATCCGTTCATTGTTACGTTATTCATATTATGAATGGTCTAAGTGGGTATACTTCCAACAAACAATCTTAGGCGTAACATAGATAACGGTTACAAGATAACTTTTTGTCTAGGTAACAATTCGACGTCACAATTCTCATAAATGTTTAATTTGTAAATATAAAGAATAAACATTTTTATTAAACACGTCTTTTTATTTCCACCTTATAACATCGAAAAGATGTAACAACTAAATAATTGCAAATTACGAATGTGATTCTTCTTGTGGTTAATAGATCACATTCGTAATTTGCAACTATTTAGTGCAAAAAATGCAATAGTATTTTTCATAGAAATAAAAAAAAACAACTATATCAATATAGATTGGGAATTTTCAAAGTAAGAAATAACTGCAACGGACCGACCATGATTTGAACTCGGGTTACGTGATTTGCGAATCCAACACTTAGTTCACACGGCTACCAGCACATGACGTATTTGCACGAATTTTATCAATGCTACCATATAGCTCAGTGCGACGACAGTTCCTTAGTGTGTGTTATCTGTGGAATGTGGATACTCATACATGCGCACACATACGCACGGAGTATCGCGCTCGCTCGGTTCGTAGCAATGTAATCTTTAGCGTTCCTATGGACTTTTGCGGCCTTACTGTACAAACAAGGACCAATCCCTTCATCTGTCTGTCCTGTCGAAAACACATTCTCTACTCGCCTACTCCCAATTTGCGATGATATCACTCACGCAGCACTTACCGACCAATTGTAACAACAGCGCGAGGTGTCGACCTTGTCTATAAGATATTTCACAAATGAATCTTAGAACTCCCACTTTTTTATGAATTAAGACTTAATGAGTATGTTTTTGGCTGGATAGGCTCAACGTGTGTGATGTCATTTGTTTTAAATTGATGTACTTACATGAAGGTAAGTTTTATTATTGGGTAGTGTTGTGTCGTCTATATGAAGTGGGCTGAGTTCATTAGTAGAAAGAAGACTCAAAACTTGTGTTTAATATTTGGAACATTACTGCTTTACAAAATTGCTGTTAGTGTTTCCTAACAAGGCCAAAGAAAAAATGGATCGATTTATGAGAAGTTATATGAAAGAAAAGGCAGTTATTGATAGCGTAACGGCTAACAGGATAGAATAGAAGATAAAAACGTGTTGCGCCGATCCCAAGTAAAAAAGGACATGGGCAGGAAGATTATGATGAGTGTCTCTTACCATCTATATCCATCAGTCAGGGCTTGCTTGTTCTATTGCAGTCGACAACCCCAAAAGCTGGCTCATCATGTTGCAAAAACATACAACCTTCTGCCATTTAACAGGCGGTCTTTAAAATGTCTTTCATCGTTCGTTAAAAGTTGTAAGTTAGTCAGATTTTTAAAATAGTCACAATACAGCTTAAGCAATTAGTACAAACCGTTGAGTAATCCAAGCCGTGTTCCGAGAAATCTTTTTCTTACCAAATGATTCACATACGTTTTTAACATTCAAAGCTTTACAAAACGTGGTTCGCGAATTAACTTAAAAGTATTTCAAATTAAAGATTCAGATTGAAGTCACATGCTTTGACCTTCTGACCTCTAAATGATCGTTAACTAGAATCGGTATAAATCCTAAAAGAACCGTCAATTAAAATTTTAGTGTCTAATGATGTCATAGTATTTTTGAACAGTCGACGTTCAATTCGATTGACCTTGCTTGCTGAAATACAGGTTGTGACAGTTATCACTGCAATTCTCAATAGGCGAGAGTGGGAGGTGTATATAGTAGAAGAGAACAGTAGGTTAAGTTATGAATGAAATACTGAGAGGTTGAGTAAGGTTATGGTAGACTTTCTTCGTAATTGGTTTGCAATAGGACCAACCACGCATTGCGAAAATTTCAGTAGAAATATCTTGTTCATGCTTGATATTTGTGCTCATAGTACTTAAGTATGTAATTTTAGTTTTGAATCCGGCCTATAAAAGTATAAGATGTAACAGTGTTACTACTAAAATGATAATCTAGTTGTCTTATAATTTATACATGTCTATAGAAACCTATTGATTTCATTAAGCCGTTATTCCGAACGAACTAGTGATTCATCGACGGAGCTCGCGGTGCAAAAAAGTCCATGTAATACTTTTCCTACCGAGGAAAAATATAATTAGATTACGAGATTATTATATTATTACAGACCGAACTCTAAAACTGCTGCCATTTGTGTAAAGATGATGCTTATGAATAGAACTATAGACAAAGCGTTGATTCTTAAATCACTGCGTGGTTTTGCCTAAAATTCACTGTCGTCGCACTGTTTTCGACAGTCTGTGTTGTGTCATTCCGCCGGTCTAGATCTCCTACTTTCAGTAGCACGAAAGCGGTCAACTATTCAACATTTTTCAGTACTTTTAATAAATATTAAATGTATTTGAGGATCTATATTGTGTATGTTGAGAGGACTGTGGAACGAGTTGAGCGGAGCCGACGGGAACCAGGTGCTAAGTGAACCGATTAATTGGTCCTTTGATACGAATTGGAATGACGTGAAACAGTGTTGATGGTTTGAGTGTGGCATGTTTTTACTTACTCTTGAAGAGCGTGGTAGTTGTTTATTATGTTTTAGTGATAGAGCTGTTTATGTGAGTGAAGTGAGGTTAGAATCGTCGATGATTTGTTGCTGTTTTCTTGCTGCAATTATTGTGAAATGACGTCTCACGCTTTGAAACAATTTTGCGACACTGTTTTGTTGTTAACAAATGACTTCGTGAAAACAATTAGTGCTAACAGCAGTTGCAAAAATGAGCCTAACAGTAATGGGTACGTAACCCATTATTGTGTGCCAATGAGTGGTTTATAATTGTCTCATTTTTTGGTGACTATAAAAAAGCAAAATCATGATTGTCTCATAATATCAACCGGAAATTACAGAGCATAAATGAGTGAACAAAAGAGTGAAGTATCTTCCGTTCTTAATGATTAAAGTTCTCTTAAACGATAAATTTCCATTTATCAATTGCACTGTTCATGAATAGGTCAGGATATAATGTCAGTTCATTAATATGATGTCAATCTAACTTGGCTTGAGAGTCATCCTGTATAAAAAACAGTTCACGAACTTGTTTACTTTCAATTAGCGAAAGAATTACTGTATTATAAAAGTTCGCATAGTGAATTAGCAAGTTTAAGGAGTGTTATTGAAGATACTTGTGTTATGATGTAATGGGTCTCGCAATTTTGTTAGGAGATAAAAATTGGTCCTTCGCTCCGAATGTAGGTACCCAATTTTCCGTAACAAAGAATCGAGTCCGGTATTAGACTATGACTTCTGCCCATCTGTATGGTCGGAAACCGCACATTGGACTCGACCTATCTATGAATACTGTAACTGAAAGGAGTTATATTTTTTTTTCACACGGTCTTCTATTATTAGTATTACAAGGCTTTGGATTAATTTATTGTAAGATCATCAACATAAAGAGTGTGAACTTTTGTGTCACAAATTGTGAACTTCGGTGTGACAAGAAAGACGTCTACTTTTGGACATAGACCTACCCCAAGTATCGCTACAACGACCGATCCTATGCGTATCGCATCCACCGCGTTCCCTCGAATCTCACGTCTGTCGAACTTGTGGGAGGCCTTCCAACGTTGCGTTTTCCGGTGCGCGGTCGCCGCTCTAGAACCTTTCGGCCCCTTCGACCATCCGTACTACGAGCAATGTAAAGGAAAATACCTACTATCACTTTAGTTTGGCGGTTCTTCAGGCTATGTTGGCGACTTTGGTTCTCCAAATCTTAGCCATCCTTGACTAATTTTATCCTTCATCTTCTTCCACAGAGGAATCGAAGAACGCAGCCCGTATATTCACAGAACAATCGTCAAATCTCCTGGAACGTTTGGAAGTTCTGGAGAGACAACTCCATGAGAGGATAGCCAGCCACATCCCGCGTGACTTGGACACGCTGGAACACCTGGTGCTGCAGCATAAGGACTGGGAGACCAGCGTACATAGCCTGACTAGCGATGTGGAGGAGGTGCAGACTACGTTTAGAGGTGAGACTTGGTTCTACAATATTTTTTTTTTACTTTCTTTTAAAAAAGTGTTGTTCCATACTAGGTATTGGTACTGCGTGGTGAGTGCGTCCAGAAATTTGTAAGCTCACATATATAAAACACCCAGACCCGGATCATTTACTTGTAAGCCATACAAATATTTGTTGTCTGTACGGGAATCGAACGCGGCACGCAGCGCAGCAGCCAATCATGCCGATGTGTGCAGTTAGTGCTGTTTTAACCCCTTGAGCGCTAGGGGTTCATTGACCCGGAAAATTGCACTGTTTACGTAAATCACCAAAAAATAAATAAAAAATAAAAATAAAACTTTTTTTGGATTTTTCTAGGAAAAACAAATATTATATTAGATATAGAAGAATATGTATGGAAACCAAAATTTTCCAAGTTGTACAGACGTACATATGTACAATGTGCGCTCGAGGGGTTAAATCAAATGTAACGACAGGTTTTGTTTTAAAAACTTAATCATCATAGGTTTTGTGATTGTTAGCGTCAATGCGTCCAAACCCTGGTAGGCCTGGTACTAGGTATCTACAACTATTCTTACAGGGCATGAGAGTATGAGAGTACTTGGACAAATACGGAATTTTCAATAGTCCCTTAAGTGGAAACTGGTTTCATGCCCGGTCGATGTCATTATATTCGCCTGTTTTTACATAGGACTTAAGCACAACTGTCGAATAACGGGTGTCGCATCTTCACATTTGCTGAACTCACTGTCCTAATACGCAAGCGTGCTCCATCGTCGCCCACATTATCGCTAGAAATAGTGGCCAGACGCGAGCATAAGCATAATAAAGGCTTATTCATCGATGACAGTCGTTGTATATAACAATATGGTCCTCTTCCCACAGGCATCGCCCTCAAGACTCCCGCTATGAAGAAGAGCCTCGACAAAGTGATGGGCAAGTGGAACGACATGCAGTCCAAAAGCCAACTCTTTGTTGAAAGGTAAACAGAACACATATTTTTTTATTTATCATCAAATAATACCATCAGGCCACCATTTTGACTATCTGTGGCATAAATAGAAGAGTAATAAAATTCTAATAAGTTGTTTTAACTCAAGATGATGTATCATATTGATTATGGTCCTTTTGTTCCTTTGATAATTCCTAAACTGTCTTATAATATGAGCTTTGTTATTTTTTGCAAGTATGTATTTAGTAAACATTATTTTAAATATTTTAACACTATGCAGTGTGGACACTGCATACAAATTTATAGATCTAACTTCTAGGAGGTCATTTTCAATCATTTTTACATAAGTTCAAACGCTATAAAAAGAAGAAAGGAAATGTCTTAAAGCACTGGGGTTTCAATATCGACATTTAAGTTAAAGCATTATTACAAGTTTAGTATTATTGTACTGTTGTATTATAAATCTAACGAATATGTATTTTGTGTCCAGGCTGAAGTTTGTGGAGATCGTAGTGAACAGCATGGAGGAGAACCACCAGACGATATCAGAGTTCGAGATCAAACTCGCGCAGTTCAACGACCTACCCAACGATGTTGAGCTGCTGAAGGATGTGAGTATTTCTGTTAGATTAGATTAGAAGAATTTCTGCAGCTGGAAATTTGAAAACTGGGAATAAATATGGGACCGATAAGGAAGGCTAAAACTAGAACTACATTAGTCCAACGCACACGTGGACCACGCCAGATTTGTACGTAGAACGAGGTCTAGTGGCGTAGATCTAGTGTAACTTTACAAGTCTAGTTTCCATATAAAATGTATGGAGACCGACGCGCCCAGATCGGTATACGTGGCACATATGTGCGCAGCGTAGTTCTACCTTTATTTACCTTACCAAAAAGTAAAACAATAAGTTAAGAAAAATATGAAGTACAATCGAAGACCTGTCAGTTGTATCCAAAACGACCTTAAGTAATGCAATAAGAAGTTAGCATAGACTGGTTTCTTTAGTACTGCAAAGTTTACAGACACTTTCAATTTTTAACTTATTTTAGTATGGGTCCTTGTTTCTGAATTAGGACCAAAGAAAAGGTGTTCTCTTTTTAAAAATCAGCCTGACAAAAAACTGTCACATTTAGATTACAAACGTTTAGACATCAAAACGCATTGTAAAAAAAAATAACCTAAGAACCTCCATAACTTCTTCATCTTTGTTACTCCTTCTCAGATGCACGAAGATCTCCTCCGCATGCAAGTAGCAGTAAGCAAGCAGCAGATTCAAGTAGACCAGATGAACGACGACGCGGAGAACTGCCGCCGTCTGGTAGAGACCTCACGCGCTGGTCTGCCGCACTCCTCGCTGCCAAGAGCAGGGAAGCATATCGACCTGGAGAGGCTGGACAAGGAGGTCTCCCAGCTGAATAATAGGTGGAATAATGTGTGCACGCAATTGGCTGAGAGGTTAGTAAAAGAAGATTTTACAATAAGTGCAAATTTTTGACACATAATATAAATTATAGATTTCGCTAGAACTGGCTTGCTTTGTAGTGGAGGGAGGCCTTTGTCTAAGAGTGAGAAAGAACGGGCTAAACAAAACATTAATGGTTTTTAGCTGGATTAAAAAAATGAGTAGGTTTTAAATTGGGTTGTATTTTTTTAAATTTGTTACATCAAAACTTCTTTATTTATGAACAGATTTGTTTCCTTTTGTCACATCGTATTACAAAAAGGTCTAATTTCAGTACGTGTACTTTAGTATAACCTTTTTTTTTCAAAAAATATTCGGAGAAAGTTCTTAATAAAATACGAACAACTGAAGCTAAGTTCCAATTTTGTATAAAGAACTTTATCTTGTACTTGGTTAGATTCTGAATGTCAAATCACCAAAAAACCTTCTTTTGTAAAAATACGCATTGGTTTGTATTTTCAAGAAACCACCATAGTTTCTGCAGCTGATAATTCGTTAACAGTAAGAAAAGTAACAGAACAACTACTGACTTAAAACTTTTTCTTACAGACTCCGCAGCTGCGAGGCCGCCTACCAACTCCTACGCAACTACAATGCCGGCCTAGAGAAAGAGGCCGAATGGATCGAAGACGCATACAGCAAGTTGCAAGCACAGCCGCCCGTCGAAGTCAGGCCTAAAGAACACTTTGAACCAACAAGGGTGAGAATTATAACACCAGGACATTTTTAAAAGCAAATTTTTGGTCCTTTAGTACTTTCAGTGTTTAAGGCGTCGAGATAGGAAAGGACATTTAGAAGGATTTTTTATGGGCAAGCCGCCTACCAGGACGTCAGACAGCCTAAGACTCTATCAGGATTTGGGTCGACTTCTCAATTGTTTTTGGTTGAATTAAGTCCTTTAAAGGTTTTTAACATACAACAATATAAGGAAGAGAGTGACTAATCTGGTCCACATTGAATATATTACATTATTGCATTTGATAACCTTAAACAAAACTTATGGAATAAGTTGGTTTTGGAATTCGGTCCTTCGAGCCGGATGATTAACTGTGTATAAGGACGCATGTGTTATGATGATTTTGGACAATGGGGCAGAGGAGGGTTTTTAATGATTATTTTAAAGGTGTTATACTTCTAATAATTTAATAAAAAGTACTTTAGATTTTTTGCACAGTGTGACTTATAAGGACAAAATATCCTTAACTACTTTTTTTTTAACTTCACCGAAATATATATACCCATTTTCGCACGAAACTAATTCTAATATTCCCGGGTGTTATGTGGTCTTCACAGAATCTACTGACAAGCGTCGTGGAGAGGACGCCTAAAATCGAGAAGGTTAACGTAGACGGTGGCAGATACATACGAGAGGCGAAGGTAAATATCAGTAGACTAAGTAATGTCTTAGTCTCAGACATTCGGTTAGGCTGTGGCGTTTTGTGGAACATTCGAAATTTGAAAATTTTTGGTTGGTGTATTTTTATGCCTGGTTGAAATTGTTTTTTTGATTCAAAAGACCAATACTCGCGCACGAGTTTGTTTTTTTTTATCTCTAGATTTGTACATGACCTTTTTAGATAAGTAACAAGTTGGTTATGTACTTATCTAAGTTATTTTATAATAGAAAACAATTTCATTGGCTGTCGAACGAATCTTTATGAAGAAAATTCCACAAAATCTCACAAAAATCATGAAGCTTATGATGATGAGAGGTTCTGAGTGAAAAGAGTTCGGTCCAGCGTTTCGTTCCTGCTATTGTCTGCTTCGATCTCTGTCTTTTGGGTCTTTTCAAGTCTCTTCGTATATCAGAGAGGTGGTTTAGGCTCAAACTCGTCAAGCATGACAGCTTCCGCCCTTAAAACATAACGCTTGCGATTTTATACTAAACGATGCTTTGCTTCCTAACTTTATAATCGATTTGAATCGATTCGCTTGCAACTAATCGTAATCATCTGAATGCGAGATGTGTGTGTGATCGACACTTAACTATGAAAAGCAATGTATTACTGCTACAGTTTGCCATTGTGTGTGACTAAATGTTTTGTGTACGGACTCTGTAAAGAGTTCACATTATGCGTGCTTTGTCTATGTCAATTAGCACTTTTTAAAATTGAAATTGTGTCTAATATAGCCTAGAATTCATAAAATTTTAAACATAATACTTTTACACGCAAAAAAAAAGAAATTATTCTATATCACATTTAAAAAAAAAAAATTAACATCTATTTGCAAAACTTAATGTCGTTTTCTCTGTTTTGTTAAATAATACTACTAGAAAATAAAATGCTTAAATACATATTAAATAAACTTGCCATAAAAAAGTTTCCGTGTCGGCGGAATTAAAAAAACTACGAAACCATAATAGAACGCGAATTTGAAATTCAAATTAATTTCTTGTAAATAGCTTCCAAAATGTCTACAAATGAGTTCATTGTTCTTCAAATGTGGCTTTGCATGCATTGTTTTGGTGTCTCAATGTTGCCAGGCTGCAAAAAAATCTACCATTTTAGAAAAATACAGCACTATCTGTGGGTTTTCTGTTAATACACAGTTCTTTTGCTTAAATGTGCACGATATGGGTGCTAGTCTAGTGTGGCCTCACTTTTGGTGTTGCACGCTTTAAAATACCTGTGTACTATACAGGCCAATCTTTTCCATCCAGCATGATTTCATTTCCGCTGTGAGCTGGACTAGTGTTGTCAGTAAAAAAAAGTTTAAAAGGCTGAATGAATGTTGAAGACCAGTAATTTAATTATGTATTAGTATGAATAGTAATAATTAACTATGTTTTTTCAACGTTTATTCGTAAGTTAACGGTAAGGAAAAACATAGTTTGGTTTATCTTAAAATTACTACTGGTCTTTTGAGTCGGTGAATTTTAAATGTGTGTGTGAAAGCAACCCTCACTTATTTTATAAGTTTCATTAAGTCTTGTTAAAGTGTGCAAGTTATTATGAAAGGTTAGAGAATTATTCTAATGAACGCTTCAATTTAGAAGGCAGATTGTTCTTTTACACGAAGCAATAAAGTTTATATGCGAAAATTAACCTTTTTGGATAGAGTATCAACTATTTGTGTTCGAATTAAGAACTTATTTGAAAAAAGAACAGTCCGCTTCTAACTAACCAGCCCTAATAACCCGCTTGACCCTAACCCGACATAGATATACTCCTCGAGATGTCAACGATACGCCGAATGGCTTTGCGACGAGGTGCACCCCTCCCTGGACATGCGTCAGCTTCGCCGGCAAGCGGACGTCGAGCTCGCCGAACGTTACCGAGCGAGGGGCCGAAGTGATCCCGAGCGCATTCCGGCGGGCTCCGAAGCTGTGGCCAGGGAACTGGATGACTTGAATGCGAACTACCAGAGGCTGATGGATATGTTGTATGAGAGACTCAGAAGGATCGCCGCCGCTAATCCAGGAGACATCGTTACTTTGGTGAGTTGATTTTGTTTTTTTTTTTTGTCAAGGATCACACTTGTAAGTTAGGCTAGATTTTTTTTTTCAACAAATATCGAGACCCGTAATAACGATCTTTAGTCCATTAAAATATATGTTCCGTGCGTGCCCTGGCATGCAGTACCAATCGCTCAGCCATTGCACTAAACGAGTCGTCAAAGTTTTATTTATCCATAAATCTGTGTGTGGTCTTAACTACATTTATTCATTGACTGACCTGTTTGTGTAGTTAGCTAGTGATCCTGACTGCTATGCCGAGATCATGGGTTCGATTCCCACCAATACCAAATGTGTGTGCGATGAGCACGATCATTTGTTATACAAATGTTTTTAGCAGCTGTCTAGTACTCGTCACACAACTCACAAGCGCTGCTTAATTCGGGACTAGATGTCGTTGTGTGATAGTTATGAAATATTATTATTAACATTAATCTAGCCTTTTTTCAACTATTTTGGGCCGGCTTCCAATCTAACTGGATGGATCTAAATACCAGTACTTTACATAGAGTGACTGCCTGTCAGGTGTAGTCGCTCTAAATAATTTACGGTTTAAGACATTTATTTCTCAAAAAGAATACAATTCACTTAATATGAGAAATACAAGTTATTCTTAACTACTAAATACGTTGACATGAGAAATGTAGGTACTCAAACTAGTAAGTATTTTTATCCAAAAAAATTCACTTCCAAAATCATGCGGGTAACAAGAAAAAAAAATAAAAATTTGCTGTATTAGTGTACTCATTACGTATCGTTTCCTAAAGGCAATACGATAGCCAGTCCTTGTAGTAAGTAGCTCTTAATAAAATGGCGAAACTTATAAGTGTGGTCTATGGCATTATGTTTTTTAGTTTTAGGAATTGATTTACGAGGTAGAAGTAATCTAATTTAAGAATTGCAATTAAGGATTTGCATATATGCAAAACATTTTGATGAATTCAATTAACATTTATTTTCCATGGAAATTAAATTAAATTGAGGATTTATTAGCTCCTACCTATTATTAAACAAAGTCGCTTCCTGCGTCTGTCTGTTTATTATCTAAAACTCTATTCTAAATAAGATTAGACATAAAAAAACCTTATTTACTGTCCTTTCAAACGATTTCACACCATCCAGTTTTCGTAAATGTCTAATGTTATTTTGATTAGAGTATAACTCTACTATAATATCCATGTAAACCTTCCTCATTCTGGATATTTGTGAAAGCATAGACAGGATGCATCAAATACACAAAAGTGAGTTTATTGCGTTCATACAGACTGACGTGATGGAAACTTTGTTTTATAAATTTAAAAATGATGGCTACTTAAATTACACTATCTCATATGAAAAATAAACCAATTGAACGAGGTTCATTAGTAGAATTAATACAACCTCTGTGAATGGCTCTAATAATGAGAAACATGTCGTAATGCATTTTAAATTACAAGCGGTACCACGAGGCGAAATATGTAACTACGTAGGTAATTTATTAATCAAGGTACTAGGTAGGACAATTTCGAATAGGGTTTTAATCTAATATAGTTTAATTTCTGCACGATTTAGACGAAATCTTAAGAGCATTCTGATCCCTCAAACGATTGTATGGTGTAAGGGACAGCCCTCCACAAACTTTAAGGGCTTGCTCAGTAGACGAAACTGAACAACCTTCCACAAAAAATTTTTTCAGGCAACGAAAAAAAAATTCGGCCTCTCCATACAAACTGTCCAATTCAAGTTTATAATTTTCTATGGTGACACGGATTTTTTTTTTCGTTTCCTGATAAAAAAAATTGTGGAAGGTTGTTCAGTTTCGTCTACTGAGCAAGCTCTTAAAGTTTGTGGAGGGCTGTCCCTTACACCTTGTAGAAGTCTAATGAAACCGTTATAGTTTTCGTATTTAGTGCTACACTTGCTCCTTTCGTGTTTTACCTACTCATAAAATATCGTCCACATATTGGATGCCAAGTCTATGATGAAGAGAAAAACTTTTCTTGAGGTGAGAAATCATTAAATAACTTCTCGCTCTGGTTGGAGTGTGAGGGAACTGCCGACTTTTATGAGAATTCGGTCTTATAATGTTCCTTATGTTGCCCTTTGCGTTCCTTGGCTACGATAACTCTTTCCCGCAGCCCGCGAGCATAATCCGTACTGGAAGAATTTGTCCATGAAAACCGTAGGTACGGTTAGTTAGTTCGAAAAAGGCAAGTGATACTCAATTCTTAAAAATTTTGCAAATGTCACCCAAAATACTTTTGTAAACAATAAAAACCTGTATGTTCGTCCAGTTTAAAAAAACATATTTAATAAAATCGTGCGAAACTAGTTTGATTCGAATGTCCTCCCAATGTAGTCTAAGCAATGTCACGAGTAGAACGGACCTCGTAAACAAGCCGGTAGGTACATGTAAAAAAACTAATTGCTTCACACTTGAAATATGACTTTAATTCTGTGGTTTTTATTTTTATTGCTATCTTGATGTAGTATCTTGGAAATGTTTTGTTTTTGGCATGCTAGAGCATTATTTAAATCTTGGCATTTTACACTACATAATATTTTGGTTTTATTTAGCTACTTGCGAAAACCTGATAGGAAGAGATAAACATATGTTTTTTTTTTTATAATTGATCACCAAATAATAATGATAAAAGATATTTATTTTCCAAATAGGTTTAAAAAACATTTTTACAAGTCACTTTTTTTTGTCAGTTTAAACAAGATGAGGTCGGTGTTTCCTAGCTGACTACCCTGACAAGAAACACTGAAACAAGCTCAGGGGTCAAAGTCTATACCGTAAATATGTAATGGTCAATCACATGAGAACCATGCAGATTATATGAGATGGTCTTTTGAAGAAAGAACCATACAGATTTGAGGGGCTCTGTCCAAACAGTGCAAGCATTTGTCAGTACTTATTCGCAAAGCTCAACTAACTAGTAACGAGCTCAACGTAATATTATAAAGAGGATAGATGTGTATTTTAGTTAATAATGAATGAACTCAGTATAAGCATAATAAGCTTTAAAATGTGCCCTTTGCTGGGACTCAGGCCTCCTCTCTAGAAGACTCAAAATTACTGGAATGATTTTAAAAATAATTTCACTGGTCAAATCCTACTTTATCTCTGAGTGACATAGACATATTGTTTTCTACTATCACAGAAGCTAATAATTGATATTCTTACAGTGTTCACGTTTCACCACTATCTCATCTGATGGTAAGCGATGATGTGTACGATGATGAAGCACGTTAGCCTAGAGTAACGTATCATCAGTCTTGATTTAAGGACACCCAGGTTATTTGTAGCTATCAGGAAGGTTCGCGCAAGGAATACCAATTCATTTTTTTGCTATTTGATTCTCCAAATTAGAGATGCGACTCTAAGGACCACTTGATTTGAACACTATTTCACACTAGTCTTCTTTGGAAAATCTATTGTCTGATTCCAAGAATAACACATAAAAGCATTAACGTGTTTATTTATTTTATCAGGCGCCGGCGCTTTCTAGCATCAATAGGCACGCAAACACACAGTGTAACCGTGTCACGTAGTTGGAAAACCTCATGTTCACGTCGCACGAACGTTTACCTAATTCTCTTATGCGTAATGATGTCACCATGAGGTCATCAGTCGTCGGAACTCTCTCAAGGTCGTTCACTATTTAAATTTTGACGTTAAGGATTTTCGAATTCGAATTGGATTTAGAATAACGATTTTGTTGTGAATGGGACATTCGATCTTTGAAATACATTGGTTTGAATTTAGCAGCCGTTAGTCGCTTTTCTGTTTGACAACAAAAAAACCAAATACTTATATTGACAAACTAGTAAGGTCAACCAACTAATATAGAGCTTTTGAAAAACCGCAAAAAACACACGAATTTGCATACTTAAACACGTCGGCTCGTCTAGATTTGGACAAAAAGGATGTACATATATTTCAAAGATAATAATGTTTGTCTAAGTTTTAAACTAAAATTATCCTAGAACGATCTCATCATAATGACTAGTCGCTCCATAATTCATAATCAAGATGACCTCAAATTAAAAATTACCTTGCTAGATGGGCATTAAAAAGAATTCTATATTCCAACTTCCGCCAACACCCACATATCTAAATATTGCCAAAACAATTGCGTTTATCACAGATATATCTTCAAATTGAATGTAATAGTTAGTAGAGTACCATTTATTATCCTCCTACGGTTTGTACTTATTTGTCCATAGCGTGGGTATTAGGACCAGTCGTATATGGATATGGCTTGATTGGTTCTAGACTCTTATTATGATGATTTCATGGTAGGCAGGTTAGATATAGGATTAAATTTAAGTGTTTTGACAGACTGTTTTATGATTTGTATAAACTTTTCTGCATCTGATTCTGAGAATTCAAATTTTGTTATAAAAATAGTGCCTCAAAATCTACTTGGGAGTATGCACTGGAATTGCAAAATCTAATTCTGCCAAGTCCGTTCCATCATCGGACCACAAGACGTACGGCGTTGCGCCACCGCACCGGTACATTTTGGGAACACATGTATTGTGCGTACAGTCAAGGAGTGGCATTCCCTGCCGGAGTCTATGTTTCCTGATAGCTACAACTTAGAGGTCTTTAAGTCAATAGTAAACAGGTTACTTCTAGACAAGCGTGCTCCATCGTCGACCACGTCATCGCTTACCATCAGGTGAGATGGTGGTCAAACGTGAGCCTATCAATAAATAATAGGTAATAAAAAAAACTTATTTCTGACTGCTCAATACAGCTTAAATATAGCGCTATACTTACTTAAAAGCAGTTAAGCTTCAAATTCTAAAGTTTTCCAATTCAGCCCATTAAATCCAGGTTTCTTCACTCAATTAGATAAGAGGCAATACAAGTAAAACCAAATTGATTTCGTGAGAAATGGAAATTTCTCTAACTAACTTAAAGCTATTATACTTTGACGGTATCTCTGAAGGTCTTGAGTTCGATGCTCAGGTCGAGCAAAGTGTAATTGGTGTTTTCAGTTAGAAAGTTCTTATAGCCCAGCGATATAATACGAAGATAAGTTCAATTACAAGTCTCGCCTACCTATTATCATACAAGTATCCTATGTGGTTTGAAAACTGTGGGAGGATGAAAGCCCACCGCAGCAGCAGCAGTATTTTGGCTATCTCAATTTGATTTTTTTACGAATTTACGCTATAACGACTACCTAAACTGATTTGGATCAAAGGCATTTTTAATATTTTATTTTATTCGTTTCTCTCATAAGGAACAAAGGTTGAAAGTAACTAGTAATTTCAACATTTATCCTTTTTGAGAGCTAGACTGTGTGACAGAACCTGGAATATTTTAATTTTTATCCGGGGGGTGTGTTCCCTTAGGATAAAGTTCTACTATCATGCGGACGAAACCGCTCGCAAAAGCTAGCTATAGTATTAAATTAGCTTATAAAGATAAATGTAAAGACAATACCTTAAACGTAGGCCAATATCGCGTAAATAATGCCTAGTTTTGGTTATTTCAGCATCAAATATCTACCTTTATGGACGGTAGTGAAATTCGCCTTATTTTTTGGTCCTTTCATCCGCGCGTCATAAAATTCTACCAAAAAAAAAATTACCTACTTCAAAATAATTTTTCATTCGTTTTCAATAAGCAGTAAAGCCTAAATAAATTTAGCACCGCCAAATAAACCTCACAAAATTACCCGAAAGTTACGCAGCCGTTACACGAACTCTGATAACAAAGTTTGGTAGAAAATCGTAAAAAAGAGCTACCATTTGCAATAAAACCTAGCAGTCGGTACATGGTTCGTTGACTCGTCTGTATAGGTGCTGACAAAAAACTAATGCATACATGTCTGTATTTGACTGTCGTACAATGAGACAGTGGCGGATTAGCCTTGTAGCAAGAGTAGCAAATGTTACAGGCCCTGCGCATTCGGGGGCCCTGCAAGTTCGAAGACCGTGGATTTAAACACAGAAAAATCTAGTCAAACTAAATAAATATCAAAATCCGAATACAGCTGATTATTATTTCACTAGCTTTTGCCCGCGGCTTCGCCTGCATACATTAAATGTAGCCTATCATCATCATCATATCAGCCGAAAGACGTCCACTGTTAGACATTGGCCTCCCCCAAGCGTCGCCACGACCGCTTCTGTGCGTCACGCACATCCATCCATCGGATTCCCGCGACCCTGACCATTAAAGATAGCCTATGTCACTCAGGAACAAAGCAATTTCTATCGGTGAAAACATGTTCTCAGTCGGACAGTACTTTCAGAGATTACCTCCTACAAACAAAAAGAAACAAACTTAACCTCTTTATAATATTAGTGTAGATTGAATATGATAGTCATTACCAAACTTTTTACGTACCTTACCCAATTTTAAAATCCACGGGGTTATTGGGGGTTGAGATAACAATGAGAAGTATTTGATAGGTCTACACAGGGGCCTCTTGGTCGAATTTGCTACAGGGTCTACGTAGACTTAACCCGCCACTGCAATGAGGTCGAAGACCAGCCTTGCCCATGTCTTCAGGGGAATAATGGACGGTTTCATTACATTCTGTCTAGGTAACTAGAGGATTATTTGGTGGAATAATGATCTTTACATCGTCGTCTTAGAGTGAACAATTTGTAAATAGGAAAGAGATTACAAGAGGAGACAAAAAACAATACCCTGTAAACTATTTATATAGCTTCAAGTAGCTTCTCCTGCTATGGGAATGCTAATGGAGTGAGAGGGATTGTCAGACTTATACTGAATTAAACGCACTTTAGTTTCTTCAGTTACCCTTTGCGTTTGGAACGCAATAAGTTTTTCGAATACTCTGGAAAACCAGGAGTACTAGGATAGGTACCCGGCATCGAAAAATGTTACAGTTGGTCTCTCACGAAGGTCTACTGATATTGTTTAAATTTCCTCTGACTCAACAGGGTTTATATATCATCATCTTTCTGCCCTTGTCCCGTTTTATTTGGGGTCGGCGCAACACGTTTTTTTCTTCCATTCTGTTCTTTCATATCACTTCTCACACCATCCATCTTTTCTTTGACCTCCCTTTCCACTGCTGATTTTATATAATACAGAAATATGTTTTTTGAAGGTTCATAACTTCATAATATTTCAACGTAAACTGCGGTCATCCCCATCAAACCATAGCATGACAAAACGCTATTAACAAATGCTTTTTATAAATTTTCTAGCTTGTTTACAAATTTTATTCGCCTAAGTCTAGGCCATGATGCAGCATTTTTTATTCACCGCAGCCATCTTAAATCTACGCGAATTGGTTTGAGGATGAATCATTGTAAAATTGGTCAATTTGTTAGAACTGAAACGACGACCATTCATTGGTTGTTTCGTAAAAAAATTTGAAAGAAAAATGGTTGGGTTTAACAAACTCTATTATTATTTGCTGAAACTTTTTTCGTTCAAGGAAAACTTTATGATGATACCTGAACTCGATCGGAAATCGGCAACAAAAACTATGATTTAGCTAGAGCTCCAATATACCAAAAGAAACCCTTTATAAATAAATGATATTTATTTTTAAATAACTCTTTGACACGTTCATTTTTTCGCCTACTTAAACAAGATGAGGCCGGTGTCTGTGACTATTCTTGGAGGAAAAACCGAAATAAAGCGTTTTGGGAACATTATGCGTACAGCTAAGGAGTGGAATTCCCTTCCCGAGTCTGTGTTTCCTGATAACTACAACCTAAGAGTTTTTAAGTCAAGTGTGAATAGGTTACTTCTAGGCAAGCGTGCTTCATCGTCAGCCACATCATCGATTACCATTAGGTGCGATAGCGGTCAAACGGGAGCATAACAATAATAAAAAATAAACTCCGAGGTTCAAGTTTCTCATAAAGTCCATCAAAATCATCATCATTTTCCTGCCATCACCACTGCTCTCGAAACGGTAAAGGAAAACATCGTGAGGAAACCGGCATGTCCTAGAACCAAAGATTGGAACACTGGTGACATGGCACTGGACTCGCGTGGTGGATTACGGCTCTCTTAGAGAGGAGAGGGAATCCTTTCTTAGAAAGGAGGCCCGAGTACCAGCAGTGGGAACATTATAACGCTGATTGTGTTTCCTTCCCTTGTTTCATGTTAAATGTTACGTGGAGTCTACGCAACAGGTTCTCTCTTCCCAATCTTCGTGTCAACTGTCACGATATCATCTATCTATCTAGCTAGCCTCTTTCTTCTCACTACAGGGCAAAGGCCTCGTTCTCTCATTTTCACACAATTCTGTATTTTGCTAGTCCGGGCCAGTACACTCGGTTACACTCGAGATCGTCCCGCTATCTGCGCCTTGATCTGCCGCGATATTGTCTGGCGTTTAATGGTATCCATTAAGCATTTTTATACACTACCTTGTTTAGGTTCCGTACTTCAGTCGGCAAAAATGAAACATGAAACCCTTATAGGATCAGTTTGTTGTCCCATTAGTCTCAGGTACCTACAGTATGTTAGATTTTTTGACCGCAAACTCTCATCAATTCGCTGCGGAGTAATTCTTTTTAAGAATATGGTGAATTCTTTAGAGTATGTCCAATTCTTTGGAACGCAAACTTGAAAGTGACCAAAAAAAGACCTTATTGTATGCGTGAAGGTATCATAAAAGTAATATATCAAAAACCTAAGTCTACCACTCCTTAGAGCAGTGACAAAATGAATCTTTAATCTAAAGATACTGGCCCTTTATGCTCCGTTTATCTTCTGCTCCGGCTCTTCTCCTTCTGTATGGCCATCATTGTTTTAACCCTTTATAAATTGAAGAGTAAATATAATTACAGACCGACATACAAATCTCTTTCTTTTTCAATCCTATACATATATACAAGTTACGTTCATTAGCAGATATCCTCTTATGGCTATCAATGCAATCAGGGCAAGTTGACATTACAATAAACTCTTGCGCACGCTTCGAGGCGATAAGTGCTATTTATAAGTATTACGGTATATATTAAGCCGCTTACTAGCACGGCTATATGGCACATTATCGCTTATATGTATGTAGCTACAGTGTTTATACTTTATGCTAATTTTCCTTAAGCAGTTAGGAAGTTGGTAAAACTGTTGTTGCATGATATCAAAAATGGAACAGCAATATTTTAGGTATGACGACTTTTTCTTGCATTGCTTGATGCATTCCATCTTTTTTTTTTCATTGATATAAACTAGTGCTTGACTGCGATCCCATCAAGATATTTGGATAATATAAGAAACATAGAAATGAATATGAATATAATATTGACTAAATTAATACATGCAAACCTAAATTTATGAGTAAAGGACTGTTCGAAAGAGTCACCGAGGCCCTTGAAAATAAAAAGCCACTTTAGGAACCACATGAGCAGAAGTAATCATTGCCAAACAAGCGTGTCTTCGACATAGTCTTTCATCTTGACCGCTTCTTTGGTTAGGATACGCTTAATATGAATTTTAAACTTTCCCTCGCTAAGTTCAGTTACCGTCTTTGGCAGCTTGTTATAAAAGCGTATGCGTTTCACTAAGAATGGCTTGCTGGTTTAATGAATGATTTCCAACCCAAAAAAAAAACCTGGTCCTAAGCTCTCAAGAGTTCTTTTTCCTTGAATTACATAACGTTAGAGTTCCGTATCCGTAGGTATCATTAGGCATATTTCATCACTGACTACCTGCTTAGTTTTGCTTCTATTCTTTAGAGTCCATCCAAAGTTGTCTGTAAAAGATTAATTTTAGCGAAAACACCAGAATCTCTTCAGGTCTTAATAGTTATAATTATGTTAAAGTGTATTTCATATATAGCCATAGCAAAAAAACAGTGAGTTCAAATACTTCATCACCTCACAGCTTATCGCGAACTAATAATGAAGCATAAAAAGAAAAGCACATCTAATTTGCCAGTGACGTCAGGAGTTACTCATAGAGTTATACAAAAACCGGCCAAGTGCGAGTTGGACTCGCCCATGAAGGGTTCCGTAGCAGCAAGTAACATAATATAAAAGTTCTTGTAATGTGTTGTAACTTTGATCGATGTTTTAATAATAGTGTATTTTTTTCGATTTATGACGCATTAAAAAAAAACTACTTACTAGATTTCGTTCAAACCAATTTTCGTTGGCAGTTTTTATAGTAATGTACATCATATATTTTTTTTAGTTTTATCATTCTCTTATTTTAGAAGTTAGAGGGGGGGGGACAAACATTTTACCACTTTGGAAGTGTCTCTCTCGCAAACTATTCAGTTTAGAAAAAAATGATTTTAGAAACCTCAGTATCATTTTTGAAGACCTATTCATAGATACCCCACACGCATGGGTTTGATGAAAAAAAAAATTTTGAGTTTCAGTTCTAAGTATGGGGACCCCCAAAATTTATTGCTTTTTTTCTATTTTTGTGTGAAAATCTTAATGCGGTTCACATAATACATCTACTTACAAAGTTTCAACAGTATAGCTCTTATAGTTTCGGAAAAAAGTGGCTGTGACATACGGACGGACAGACGGACAGACAGACAGACAGACAGACAGACAGACAGACAGACAGACAGACAGACATGACGAATCTATAAGGGTTCCGTTTTTTGCCATTTGGCTACGGAACCCTAAAAAGCAGAGTTCTGCTAAAACGCTCACGTAAGCGATGCAGCGCTGAGCAATCCTTTGAACTTTTTGCTACGATTATATGCTTATGTTGAGTTAATCTGTCAGTCATGCATTCGAAAAGCAAAAAGGTTGTAAAGAAAATATAAAATTAATATGTTTTATAAGCTCTTGTGTTTAGAACTGAGACAAAAATTGGATTATATTTAATGTTCTTCTTAATCTTCATCTGAACAGTGGTTGTAGGTGACGGATTCAAACTCAGCCAAGCGCCACCACTACTTTCAATACGTTGAAGGAAAACATCGGAAGGGAACATGTGATAGATCCAAAAAATCGAAGACATATGACATCTACCATTCTGCAGTGGGCCCGCGTGATGGTTTGCGTTTTGTGGACTAAGTGATACCTAATGATTTTTTTTTATTATTATTATGGATAGGCTCATATTAGACCTCAAGCTTGTTGGGAAAAAGGCTGGAGATATTTTTTTCTATCATGGATAGGATCGCGTTTGACCACTATCTCACCGATGATAAGCGATGATTTGACCTACGATGGAGCAAGCTGGCCTAGAAGCAACCTATAATAATGATGAATTAAAAAATCTGTTTCGTATCTTTTTAGTAAAAATAATAAATGTAAACCAGCATATTTATAAATCTTTTTACGATGATGTAATGACAAGCAATTAAACTAACCATGATTACTAAAAACAAGCCATCTTAGGGAATTTTAAAAGTTGACCTACCTTTGCTTTTAAATTTAGTTATATACCCATTATACATACTTCGAAATATTTTAATTGCAGTTAATTGCTTTACTGCTAAATTACCATAGTAAACAATGTTAGGTAAAGCACTTAAATACTGAACAAATACCTACCACAGGTACACGGTACATCATATCCTAGATTGAAAGAACACTAATTTTGGAAGACATTTTTATATGCGAGCGCCGAGCATGTTGAAAAATGTCGTTCTATAAGCGTGGTCAATATTCATTGCAGTTTCTTGGCTCCAAAATGACTTTAACACTTGCACAAAAATATTAAAAAAAATTAGTAGTAGTTACATTTTTTATTTCTCACACTGAGAAATGACAAATGTAACAAATACCTAGCCAAAATAAAAATAAAAATGTTCAAGTGTACTGTAATATATGGTCTCTTTATTGTACAACATATAAAATACAGTATAGTCTGTCTAAAAAGTCAAACGACTTAGGAATTTTGTATAATACGAGTATTTAACCATTTCAAAAATACTTATATTCAATACTTTTTATAAGGTTCTTCTAAAGTAAACTATGATCAATATCTCTTAATCAACCTTGGTTATTGAACCAGTGTTGACTACATCAGATTTCATTTTGCCCTAATAATTAACCAAGTCATTTGACTTTTTAGACAGACTCTAGGAGCTGGAAACAATGGGCAGTCTCATCGCTAAAAACGATCTTTTACATGCAAACCTTTGAATTTATTTCAACAGAGAATCAGAAAATGTAATGCGTACAGGTTTCCTAAACAAGCAAAGACTATTTCTCTACAAAATCTAATAACAACCAATAAATGTTTTATTAATTAATGCTCCACAATCTTTGATAAATCGTTCTTAATGTTTTCTCCTCAAGTTAACGAGGCTCGCCCACGCTTTTCTGGCTAAAGGTAAGGCTGTTTTTCCACTTGAGATGTGCTATGCAGCTAAGCTGCGAGGAATTGTTAGCTAAGCTGTGCAACTATTTGACCGTTTCCACTGATACTAAACTATCCAGCGGTGCGAGTAAGATGTGCTGGCGCAAATTAGCTGCGCGAGGATGATGAGCAGCTCGAGCTATGCGATGTATCGGTAGGGAAGTGGCGAGCTCTGCACAAAGCTACACCACTCGCGACCATCCATAGCACGCATCCTTCCATATAAAATAAAAAAAAAACATATCTTAGTTGAATCCGTTTTCACCAGTGCTAAGCTGTACGCTATGCACCAAGGAATATGATTGGTGGATATAAAACGCATCCATAGCAACGTAGCATAGCAAATCTCTGGTGGGACAGCACCCTAAGGCTTTTAGCGGTACCAACATGAAGTGTACGACCGTTATAAGCCACTTATTGGCTGTAACACCTCCCACGTGGTTTATTGGCCAAATGCAACGGGTATTTGGCCTAATTTATTTAGTTACATTGATCCTCTTTCGAAAGGACCAAAAAAGTTTACAACTAAATGTTTGTTGAAAATTTGGTCCTCCGGTCCGAAAAAGTTGATAAGTTGCTTCCATTGATCGCTCTAAATAAAATTCTTTAATGAAACTTCCGTAGTTTTATTAAAGATTCTCAATAGAGGAAATCAATAGGTTACAAATACAATCCTTTTGACTCGTAGGACCGGATCAGGTCTATTTACTCACTTATCATTATTGATAGGCTCGCGTTTGATCACTATCTCGCCTAATAGTAAGTGATAGTGTGGTCGACGATGGATCACGCTTGCCTAGAAGTAACCTAGTTGATTTACCAAATAGCTCATCATTTACCCCATCACACACACATCATAGCTTATCATTAAAGTCCAGTCAGTCAAGCGGGTTTAAGAAACTTATTATTATTATTATTCTAGCCCACACTGTCCCACTGCTGGGCAAAGGCGTACCGCCATTCCTTCCAATGGAATCCCGGTTTTGAACCACTTCTTTCCAGTTCCCACAGAAGACATCTAAGTCTCCTACTTGGTCTACCGCAAGCCCGTCGTGCGATTTCAGGGCACTGATTCTGCGTTTTAAGAAACTTATGGCTTACTAATATCCTGTTCCAATTTTTTTGCAAATTCCGTATCACGGTAGCCTCGTGCTTTACGTTTCTAAGCACATGTGTAGACCAAAATATAAACTGTGAGAATATACTATTATTATTTGACGTTATCAAAGTGTGTTCGCGTGAGGAATTCATAATTATTACATCTAGGTGACGTAATAATGTTCAGCGTGGTCGCAGTGTCAAGGTCCAAGCCGTTTAATTTATCATTTGGCTTTTAATGCATGTAGTTTTGTTACATATTATAGTTTACACGTAAAAATATTAAAGGACCACATTTAGGACCGAAAAATTGGAACGGTTTGAAAAGATGGTTTCTAAAAGTAAGCCTGCTTGATGGAAAATTACTCCATCAGTCCATACTCCATTTAAATTGGTAAAAAAAATTTCATTTTCGGACTTAGGACCAAATAAAGAACCAATGAATGCTAAGGATCAAATAAAGTCATCACTAAAAGTAAAGTTATGTGTAGGATAATAATATTCACTCTGTTACAAAGTTTTTACACAAAATCAATATTGACTTCACTCGAAAATCGTGTTTTATGTTGATCCATAAACATTTACAACGTAAAGTATTACGAAATAGATCCTCTACTCTTTGAAAGCCTATTGATTCTTTTCGGGTTTGGCTTTAATACTTTAACCAGGGTTGGGTTAGACGGAGGTCGCGACCGTAAAACTCAAGGTCGTATTAGTTAGGGCGATAACGTTTGAAAACAGACTGCTTGACTGCAAAATAAAGATAAGAATGTTAGGAGAATTGGCGATAGACATTATTTTGTTAGCCTCGAAGATTTTGGCGATATTGGAGCTGAATGAAAATTGGGAAACGGTGAAAACATTATTGCTATTTTTGACCTTGTCTAGCAAAGCTCCTAAGCTACACTAGTTTCATTCTTTGCAAGACAAAAAACAACTTAAATGTTTGTTTAAGTGGAAGAAAATGAATCAGTTAACATGTAAATAGGACTAACAAGTGAAACAGGATTAGGACAGTCTACAAACTCCTTGATCCGATGAAGCCTTAGCAAAATTACAGAGCGATCGTACAGATGTGCCGTCATTCGGAACGTTGCAACAAATACCTATTCGTGATAGCAACAATTTGATACGATGACTGTACGTCCGTTTTTTAGTAGCGCGCGAACGACGACTGGCGATCGACGCACGTCGCGCACAACTAAACCGTCGAACGAATTTTGGAATACGAATTTTCGGTTTCGATTTTTTATTTTTTTATTTCGGAGTGCAAATTATTGTGTGCCTGTATTTGAACAGTGAGAAGTTTGTGTTGAAAAAGTTTTTGTGACAACAACGAATTTGTGTTCTTCTTTTAAAAATCTGTTTTCCATTTTTATCAGTCATTTTACAATGCCGGCTTAGGCTTATCTGTATTTTGTATGCAGATTATTATAATTTTATGACTGCGATTACAAGTCGAGATATTCGCACTAAGAATAGAAGTTGGTGGGCGACCTTAACCGACATTTCATGATTAATGTAAAAGAGAAAAAATATAATTGAAACCAGTTCGAAATGCATGGCACTATTACTGACGAATGAATTTTATAAAAAAGAGAATAAAAATAAATTCATGATTCTCTTTGTAGTAGTTGAATTACTCGTATAATTCATACAGAATTTTTGTTTTGTTTACATACTCAAGGTCGTCTGAAGCTAATAGTATTTGCTATTTGGATATCATTGTGAAACGGAGCGTATATTGAGTATGTAGTTTCGCCCTATTAGTAGCCAAAGAGGTTTTAATATACACCTGTCCGTGAAATATGAGGTGGAAAACCGGCAGAACGATTTTGTTTTCATCATAGACAACGAGAAACAGCTGTTGTTGTTTTTATAAACACGACTGATAATAAATGATAATGATATTAAATTTATATTAAATCAAAGATATTTTATATTTATTATTAAATCAAAGAATTTTAACGATTCTGTGTGGACAGTACATTGATCGAGAAATAAATGTTAAATTAAAAAATGTACATCAAAATACAGAGTACAAAATCTTAAATTTTTCAGCATATTAAAGGTTAATATGAGCAAGTTTGGAATTAGATAATAATTCGAACAAAATATGTTAATTTGAATGAAATTTAAATACATATATTTAGATATTTACTGAATACTGCTTAAAATCGCGTCCATAGTACCGGTTAAACAACATAATTTTATCTTTCTTATCGAAAGGAGTATTAAAATTAAGATAATGCACTTATACAAGGTGTCGTTTTGAAGCTGCAAAATATTTCAGGAGGTAATTATGTTAGTGATTCTCGACCCGAATCAATAATAAAATAAGTAGGTAATTTTTTTTTTTTTTTATAACCGCGCTTTTTTTCACACACACAAACACGGAATAATAAAGGGCGTTTTCACACACACTAACTCGCAACGATAGTTTCATAAATAATGTATCATCCAATCATCATCCCGCACGCCACACCCTAGCCACGCCCCCGCGGCCATCGATCAATCGATTTAGTTTAGTGTAATTAAAAAATTAAATAACAAGTATTACTGATTATTGACCAGGTTTCGTATTTTTACATGATTATTTATGAGTTTTATTACAACCTCCTGAAATATTGTGCAGTTTTAAAACTGCACCTTGTATGTAATCAGTTTTAACCGATATCTAGCATTTATTTCTTAAAATTACGTCAAGTTCGATTAGATATCAAAAAAACCCAAGAATGAGAATACATAAAACCATAAGTAACTTACTGAAGTAACTTCGACCTTTCAAGGTATCTTGAAAAAAGGTCCCAAGACCAAGACCAAGACCCAAAAGATCAAAGGACCAATTTCCTTAGACGACAACAATTCTGCGTGTCTTGAAAATAAAAAGGATATAAGTAGTTCCTAAGGTTATAATAAAATTAGCATACAATAAATAAATTAAATATCACAGATAAACTAAATGTTCAGATGTCGTTTAAATATTTTATAACAGTTCAACTTAATAGCTATAACTATCAATTAGATTTTTTCAGAAAATTTGTCTAGACATGCTATGCCTTTAGTATTGAAACTTTTATTTTTTCTAATTAAATATTTATCGTTTCGTGAATATTCGTGATAAACTTGAACTCGTAAATATTCAAATAACGAATACTTTTATACTAATATCTTACCTAATGGTAAGCGATGATGTTGTCAATGATAGAACACGCTTGCTTAGAAGTAACCTACTCACTCTTGACTTAAAAGACCTCTAGGTTGTAGGTATCAGAAAACAGCAAGGAATTCATAGTGAGAGTATTCCCAAAACATTTTGTGCAATAAATATATCTGCTATTGATGCGGGATTACTTAGTTGAAAGAAAACATCGTGAGGAAACCGGCAGGTCCTAGAACCAAAAATTCAAAGACATGTGACATCCACCAACCCGCACTGAGCCCGCGTGGTGGATTACGGTCCATTCTTTCTCCTAGAAAGGATGCCTGAACCTCAGCAGTAGGAACATATAAGGCTGATTAGGTAGTTATGCCACCTCAAAAAAAAAAAAGCTAACATAAAACAATACTCGCTTTTGTAAACAATATTGCTTATACTCTCTCTCAAATAAGACTACTGCGAAAATTAGCACATATTTCATTTTGCGTAAACGCACTAGGTGTACCTTGACTAAACTTGAGCTACCTATCCATTTTCAATGTCAAGGGAAGTCTTATTCATAATAAGCCTTGACATTTATTTCTACATGCGTAAGAGTCTAAACAGGGACCCTTGTGTGATTAATCGTTTCTGTTGATGTCATTTCTTTTCAACAATGAGTGTTAATATAGTAGTATGTACTTTGAAAAATTATAAGTGCTACATAGTAATACTTTTCAAGATTAGCAAATTTAGTGTTAAGGGAAGTCCCCTCTAAATGGTAACGTCAGCTCTCTACGCTGTATTGTAAACATATTTCCTATCAATGTAAGGTAGTTTCTTATCTGTCAGTTTCCAAGACTGTTCGCTCCTTGTCCAGGAGTTTCATCGTTTTCTGTTGCTTCCACAGCATCGTCAGTCTATAAAACTTTCAGACCACTCTGGATGTATAAATCTGCTCAGTTATGATCATCGTCTTCTTTAGTTAATTCTACCTTATCTGTTTTTACTTGTTATATCCCTATATTATGTTATTTATTACGTTATTTTCTCACGTAGTCTTTATCTCCATTTATATTCAAAAACAAATTACGATCGTTTCACCTTGTACCTTTATTTATTAAAATAGTTATTGCATCATTACGTCATCGTCTGTCCTTATTTAAACGTTATGTATGCGTTGTTGTTTTCCGTTTTTCCGCCGAACGTGCTTGGTCGAATACCGACTTGTTTCCTCAATTCTCATATTTAGGTTCATATAAAAAATCCATTGATATGGTTTCTGATTATTTCAAACATCGTGTTTCTTTTTTTCGAAAACGATTTTATATAATTCAAAAAAACAACTTTTGCCTTTTAAGTGACATCATTACTGTTCGTTTTAATGTTCTATAAAATGATTTGGATTCAAAGAAACGATACAGATGACAAACATAGTCTTGGAAATGACTGTTTTTCCTTGAATTCGTCCTTATAAAAGAGAGCCTTTATTAAACTAGTTTATATTGAAACACGTTTAAGGCAAAAAATCTATATAGATACTTAGATAGTCAATGTTTATTTGTATGCCAAACGGAGCAGCCTCAGCGATCAAGAGGTGGGTCATTGAATTAATGAAGGTGACACAATAAGTACTGTAGGGGACCGACACTATGCGGTGAATACATCTATAGCTCGTACAATAAAGGATAATAATTCTGAATATTAAATGAGCAATGCTGCAAAAATAACGTAGTCTAGCTAAGAACAATAAGTCACCTCAAAACAAGATGCAAGTGAGGTCAGCTTAGAATATGATTAATTACTATAAGTAACGATGTCGTAACGAATATGTATATAGACAGCAAAAATTTCAAGTTCAACCATACAATCTTCTCGTTGGATTGCACAATTCTGTCCCTAATATAGAACGTCCCGTTCCATAAACATCGCGGAAGTTGTGACCCCATTTAAAGTTTCCCCAAAATTTTTTCCAAAGTATCTTTTGTTGCAATGACAATGCCTGTGGCTGCTCGTCCGGCCATCGTGTGAACCATTCATGATGCCATTTGGCAACCAGCTCCAAACGTATTTGGTTCAGAACACGTGCCAAATCCACTATTTTTACACATACGACATTCACCGCTCCAAAACTCAATCAAATAATATTTGCTCTTCGATAAAATGATAATTACTTTCTTATCTGTAAATCCAGTGAGTCTTTGAAATAGTATTCGAGCGACTATCGTCGTTTCTGCTTGTGAAATATGGATTATTTTTGTTTCTTATACGTGAGTTTCTATATTTGTTTATTTATTATTTGTATCTGTGCACTTGATGATCGGATGTTGGCTAAGTTCGTGTCTTGTTCTATTTGTTGACGCTTCTTAGTTTTCTTAATAGGTTTCACGCGTGCTTTCAATTCTGATTCAGTTTTGCTGAAGCGTTATCAGTGTTTTATGATTGTGTATGTTTTTATTTATGATTGCATTTATCGCCAGTAGGTTTGTTACTTCTAGTATCATGAATGATACCAATGTTTTTGTTTTATTATTTATATTCACATTATCTTAATTGTGAGTATTAAATTTAAATTTAACACTTGCATATTAATCACGATACGACTTACATATGTTCAAGCTCAAGCATAACCCAATTATCTGTATCAAAGTCCAAAAAACTTTAAATCATTATATTTCTATGAACCGCAAGGTCAGCATGATAATGATCTCTAATCCACCTTCCATCATCACCTTTCAATTGGGCTGCATATACAAATATAAATATAATCGTTAACGAACCGTTTCATAACCAAGGTTAGTTTGGACATTTCTAGTGCTTACCTGCTGAAATTACTTTTCTAGCCTGCAAGGTTGTCGCGTGTCACCGCCGGTTTAATATGTTGTTTCGATTTTAACGATCATCTGTGTTGCGATTGTTGGACTGTTTTCATCAGTAATCGACTACGATGTGTTAAAATCGACTAATTTTTAGACAGTACTGAAGCCGAAATGTTTTTATTCGTTCTCAAGTGTGTGTTTTATTTGTTGCTTAGTTACTTCTAAAAAACCTTACTTACATTCGATCAATACTTAACAATAAGTGAACCATTACTATAAAATGATAGCATACAATTCGGAATATTGTATACTCTACTTGTGAAGTCTCACGTGTGGTATATGTAAATATTTTCTCTACAATTTATTGTTAGGCTCTATAAAAGTGAACGAAAATTTTTCCACTCCCACGCAAAATTTTGACTCATCAAAAGTTATTGCGTAAAGTAACGAAATAGCAGAAGATTTATATTTATTGTTTGTAAAACCATTGAATTTATAGCTACTATTTAAACTTATATAGGTCAATGAACTTATGAAGCGGACTATAACAACTGAAATTATATTACGTTTTGTACACGCAACGTCTAAACATGAACTGGAATGAGTTACATTGATCCAGTGAGTTGAAACTGTTCAAGTATTTGGTTTACTTTCTTTTAATTAGCGTTGGTTTGATTTAGTAGCTTAGTAGCTTGCGTTTAGAGCCCATCGATCATCATGCTGGAGTTTAACGATACGATCTGTACGCACGTCAAGTCTATGAATCTATTGTTTGCAAGACTTACCGCGGCCCTGAAACAAAGGGCAAATTAAGGGACACAGGTAGATTTTAGTAAACTTTTACCAAGTCTTAATGTATCTGTCACTCCACCTAGAGCGATAGAAGTTATTGATGAGGGGTACAAAGTGTATGTCAAGTCGTGTTGTGCTACTGTTGGAAAAAAAATTAACATATTGTCAAAACATCACGCAACCAAGGTAAAAAAGGAATACATATGTCCCTGTTAATAATAGATACACAAACGATATGAGAATTTACGAATCAAAATTAAACACTAACCCAATTACAAAGTTTAAATATGGTATTTTTATTTTAGAAGTCAACTGTGATACAAGAAGTCGAAAATACTAAAATATTGATATTGACATAGTGAGAATTGACAGCAGATCAGTGTGACAGATGTAACATATTCATCTCAAACAAACGTTTAAAATTTATTCATCCATTTCAAATTCATACTTATTCCGAGGTGTTAAAATCCTAAATTGAAATGTCGAAGCATGGTAGGCGTTTGTTTGGGTTGCTAAACAGCAATTTTATCGCATAGAAACACTAATTATATTAGACATGAGGTATGATGTGATTTTATTGCTCACAAAATCACAAATATTTCGAATGTTTTCATCCGTGCTTATTGATTTTGCAAATATATCGTCGGAGTTCCTCAGGGTACTATGCATTGTTTGATTCAGCCCACACTGCCAATATACATCACAGGTTTTTCCCCGCAGCTTCGCCCGCGTACCTAAAATATAGTCCATGTCAGTCAGGAATAAAGCAGCTTTCTGTCGGTGAAAAAATTTTAGCAATCGAACCACTTTCAAAGATAACCTCTCAATAAGGCCCCGCTTCGGTTTCACGCGCTATCACTGACTCCCTTTTCTTTTATATCACCCCACACAATCTATCCATCTTTTCTTTGGCCTCCCTCTCCCTTTACATCGTTGTATGCGTTTCGTCCCTGCTCTTGACATGACCAAACCAAGACAAAAGATTCCATGTCACATATTGCACTATTATTTTATTTTTTTAAATCTACACTAATATTCTAAAGAGGTAAAGTTTGTATTTTTTTTTGTTTGTAGGGGGTAATCTCTGGAAGTACTGGTTCGATTGCTAAGAAATTTTCACCGATAGAATCTGCTTTATTCCTGAGTGACATAGGATATATTCTAAGTACGCGGGCAAAGCCGCGGGCAAAAGCTAGTATTTAATATGTAAGGTATATTAATAGCATAAAGAAACAAATCATTATGCTTAGTCCTACCAACAATGTTCCCAATGTTTACGTGTGAGAATCTCATAAATAGCGCTTTCATATTTACGCTCTGTTTACGTAGAAAATGTTTATTTTTATACTCATTTTATACATCATTTGATTTCTGGATCAATAGCGATTAACTTGGGAAAGTAAGCATCGTTTTGGAAACTTGAGCACGGAATCTCATCAATATTGATAAAGGTGGAGTAGAAAGGAAGGACTCAATAGGGAGCTGTCAATAGACAGGATAAATAATTATTATAATTACTGATGGAACAGTTAGTAATTTAATTATAATAAAGTTGTTATTGTTGTCTTGAGGGTTTGACTATCACAATAAGCTTTTAGTTGAAAATAAAGAAGATAATTGCAATTATTAATTCCTAAATGCAATACAGAATAAAGACGTTGCCAATAAAGTCTATAACGATGGCGATTTCAGTAAAAAGGCTGATATGATCAAGGAATAGTTGACTTTTGATTAGAAGTAGGTGGATAGAGGTATTAAAGAAGACAATGGTAATATTGATGACTCTATTTATATGAAACACAAAATATCTGCATTACAGCTTTAAATTTGTAAACCAAATGTATTTAAAAATATTGATGCACTAGACTTTAAATTACTTATCGCCATTCCCGTTGATGAAGTCCAACACAAACTTACGAACAGTACAATCCTCTTCATTCATTCAAATAGAGAGGTGAATATAAATAAACTGAAGTGTATCCCGATCGATACGCGAAATATTTATAGAAATGTGAAATCACGATGATTCTGTTTTCATCCATCTAAAGTGGCCTTTTCATGATTCCGAATTTAGAATCGGTTTGCTAATTTAGGCTTTATGTAGTCGGCTGGATTTATATACCCTGCTGTTTACTCACTAGCATTTTATTAAGGTGGTTGAAAATTACCCTAAATAGCTTCTCTTGCGCTAGGTGGAATCAGAGGTAGTGACTGACTAAAACGCAATTGTGTGCTCAGGTTGTGCTTTGTGTTCCAGTGAGTGCCACGGTGACTCTTTTGAACGATCCCGCAATTCTATAAACTAGATATTGTTTCATATTGCTTTAGTTTAGGAGTCAGTGCAAAATATAATCATGATAACCGGGAGTGACGCCTCGGTCGTCGGGAATCGCAGGACGATTTCCGGCAACCATAGGTGAGGATTTAAGATGACCAGCAATAAGTAGTTCGCCGTCCGGCTCTCAAGTAAGGATCAAGCCCAGGCCGACGGCGCGTTGTATTCTGCATGCTCCTCAAAGAGATATTAGCAAAATCGACGGGCCTGTTAGGGCTGATGCCGAAACTGCTGATTGTTTGAAGGAGTTACCGTATCGCTGACTTTCTAAGTCATTGAAAGTCTAACACGCCCTCACGCTCTACCTTAGAATTCATTGGAAGATTCCCACCTCACAAAAAACGTTTAACGCATCGCGATTTACCGCTTCCTTTAATCCAGTCCACGTTTTATCTACCGTGTTTTGTTATGCACTACAAGAGAGCTGCAAGTCCCAGAATAGATATAGCAGTTAAGATACTTGCTTCCGCTCCTAGCTCGTCGTTCTCTTGTTGTGTTCCATTGAACTTTATTACCGCTTTCGTTATGCAATTCTTTTGTGTTTTGTTCTATTCGCCTCTTCAAATGTCATTCGTTAGATTTATTGAACCTTTTTCGTCAAATAAACTGTCAATCGCTTGTCAAAATATTGGGTTACTGTCGTCATATATTGTGGCGGCGGCATTGAACGGTTTTGATACTTTTTCTTTTCTATTTTTTTTACCATGTTTTGTTAAAGTTATTTAAAGTTCATAATTTGGCAAGATTTCTCGAAATGACTTACTCTGATACTTCGCGTAAATCAAGGGCTGTTTTTTACCTTAGACAGAGGATAAGCATTGCCTTATAGTCTTTTAGGCACAGTACCAGTCGACACGCTTGCGGAGATGTGTTTCGACGCCATATTTTATATTGCTTTTAGTTAATTTTAATTCGTAGATACCGAGCTAAGTGAGATTTTTACTACTAAGTAAATTTTTATCAATGTTTTCTCTTCTGATTACCTCATGCCATTTGGCCAGAGTGACTACGTATTGTAATGTACTATTACTTAACGTGAGTTTATTTTCGTTCACTACGATTCACCTTACTCATACAACTAAAAATAGCACTTACTAAAGTGGTAACCGCTTCTACCAATAAATATTTACGTTCGCTCTAATCTCAACATTAAAGTAAACTATCTAAAATGTTGATATTGTAAATACGTTGAGAGATTCTTATTTGTTATCGATGAAATTATTATTTGTTGGTATAGTCTGTCTAAAAAGTCAAACGACTTGGGTATTTTACATAATATTTAATCATTAAAAAACCGGCCAAGTGCGAGTCGGACTCGCTCATGGAGGGTTCCGTAGCAGCAAGTAACATAATATAAAAGTTCTTGTAGTTCGTTGTTACTTACTTTGATCGATGTTTTAATAATAATAGTGTATTTTTTTAGATTTATGACGTATAAAAAAAAACTACTTATTAGATCTCGTTCAAACCAATTTTCGTTGGTAGTTTACATGATAATGTACATCATATATTTTTTTTAGTTTTATCATTCTCTTATTTTAGAAGTTAGAGGGGGGGGGACACACATTTTACCACTTTGGAAGTGTCTCTCGCGTAAACTATTCAATTTAGAAAAAAATGATATTAGAAACCTCAATATCATTTTTGAAGACCTATCCATAGATACCCCACACGTATGGGTTTGATGAAAAAAAATTTTTTGAGTTTCATTTCTAAGTATGGGGACCCCCAAAATTTATTGCTTTTTTTCTATTTTTGTGTAAAAATCTTAAAGCGGTTCACAGATTACATCTACTTACTAAGTTTCAACAGTATAGCTCTTATAGTTTCGGAAAAAAGTGGCTGTGACATACGGACGGACAGACAGACAGACAGACAGACAGACAGACAGACAGACAGACAGACAGACAGACAGACATGACGAATCTATAAGGGTTCCGTTTTTTGCCATTTGGCTACGGAACCCTAAAAATACTTATACTCGATACTTTTTATAAGGTTCTTCTATTAGTAAACAATGATCAAGATCTCGTAGTCAACCTTGATCATTTAACCGGTGTTGACTACATCAGATTTCATTTGCCCTAATAATTACCCAAGTCGTTTGACTTTTTAGACAGACTCTAGTAATCATTTTTTGTTCTATGTTTTGATTCATGATCTCTTCATATGGATTACTGCCAAAGCTGGAATATTTCTAATTATTTTCTATACACAGTTTTCTGTTTGTCATCATTAAATTTGGATTATATTGACGAATGACGTCAAATGATCTATTCTATAGGATATTATATTATTTAATCATAATTTACTCATTAGCTGATGCCAATGATCTCTCTCAAAATCTTTACCACATTTCACGGATCTTTACTATCTATATAACTTCAATATAGCCATGTAGGCGTAAAGACCCGTGCATGGAATCGATTTCGCAAATATATTAGTAGTGCAATCGCCTCTAACCGGAACTTCCGTAGCGTGAAACGTTCTGCTGTCCCTAATACGATTCTGATTTCACAACTTCAAAGGCTTCCTCCTTTAAACGAACCCATTTCGTTCTTGTAAATTAATAGGAAACTACAAGATCATATGTGAGTTCTTACGAAATCTATTCTGGAAGAGATTGTTCTATCTTTTCAATCGTTGACTCATGAATACTTACAAGACAATAACCTTTTCTATTGTTAAGTGTTAAACAGTTACATGATGACAGATAATTAAACCGAACTTGACATTTAGAACGACAAGCAGCTGTTTCTCATATACACACAATGAATTATGACTATCATCATTGTAAGCTGACGAGAGGGTGTGTCAGACTTTTATTGACTAAAAACACCTGTGTTCCTTTAGTTACCTTATGCGTGCCGCGGTTACTGTTTCGAACAATATTGCAGCCCCAACGATTCAATCTAGGGTCTTACCATGACGAGTTAAAATATCAAGCATGCAAGCGAAAAAAGGGATGAAGCTATACACTTAGATGGAGCCCTTTAACAGTTCAGTTTTGATCGTCAAATAGATCGCGTTAACAGGTCGTGGTAGGGCCTTACTTCATCAGTCATAATAGACATCCCACCCATACGCACAAGACGTCTTAGAAACGCATTTATTGTGCGTACAGCTAAGGCATAGAATTCCCTGCCGGTGGTCTTTAAGTTAAGAATTAATAGGTTACTTTAGGCAAGCGTAAACCAAATCGTCGTTTACCATCAAGTGAGATAGTGGTCAAACGCCAGTCTATCAATAAAAACAAAAGTCGAACTTAAGGATATTCAAATGAACATCAAGTATCTTAACTATTTTTAGAAAATACATTTTTACCTCGTTTGGCTCTCTGATTGGTTAATAGTTTGGAGCGGGCCAATCAGAGGGCTGCACGTCATAAACGTGTTAACATAAAACCAAACTCGCTACGCACTCGGATCTTAATCATTAACATCGAGTAACACTAATCGGAAAGTGTCGGTATGCGTCTCGCGCTGTTAAACAAGACTTCGATATTACCATCATGATACTTTATTGCCCTACTTGTAGCTAGTTTGTTATTGAAATATTCTTTTTTCTATTGAAATATACGTTATTTTGGATCCCTTTTACTAAGCCTCCGCTGTCCGTCGACCTGACCATTTTTTAGCGGGCTGTATCGCCTAAACCGTAAGAGGTAGACAGTTGAAATTTTCACAGAACGTGTATTTCTATTGCCGGTACAATAAAAAATAATAAAATTAAAAATTGAAGAGGTTTCCCATACAATAAACGTTATTTGGATGGCGATTTTTTGCTTGATTTTAAAGTACTGCAACCACGCACTTGGCAGTTTTGGTACTTTATAACACAGTAATGCATCGTGTACAGGTATGGAAAGGTACAAGTAAGGAAAGACTATTTTAAACCCAGTAAGGGTAAGAATGATGTATAAAAATAATCATGCATATAAGAAAAAAATGACGCAAGCGTCAATCTAAGTACAAAGTATGATTTGTGAAAACTTTGGCGCGGATAATTAATTAATGAGATATAAACAGTATAAATGTCTATAGTAAACGCTACTGAATAACAGCACATTGTTTCCAAAATACGTGTCAGAGTGTCAAGATTACCCGAACGTCGCATCGGCGCGGCGGGGTGCGCGCGCAGCGACCTCAAATTTTCCTCCGTAGTATTGAATCGGCCAGTCACTTTTCCTAACCTCAAAACCGAACCCCCAAACAGCTGTTTCGTAATTCCTGACGAAACATACGCGTAATTAATGAAAATTACCTCACGGACAATCGCACGGGACGTCTAGACGCTTCGGATGCCATTACGAAATTGTTTAAATTTAGAATCCGGCGATATTTTTTTTCGATTTACGGTTTTCTTGGCTTTCATTCAGTTTCCAGCCAGCCGGGTTCGCGGATAGCTGTATTCTTTTTAAATTGGCTTACGATTATTGCGTTATAAACCTCTTTTGTTAATGTTTGATAGATATAGTTAATACAGCATCTTTAATTTTCTTTAGCTTTATTGTAGATTAATTCTGTTAGTCATGATAATAGTTTATGTGAAAGTTACAACATAAAGTGCAGTGTACATTGTGAGACATGTATATTCTAAGTGAACCTTATAAACAATAGTGTTGTTATAAATTGAGTGAAGATGGAGGAGGAGTACGAGTATGACTTCGCGTACGAGTGCCGGGTTGGTATTTTAAAATAATTCGTTTTTTTTGGTCCAAATATTTGTGCAATTGTGCATTCTTCCAATGTTTGATCCAATGCTGACAATGCATTATAAACGTGATTGCGCATTTTTTGATCAAACAATCAAATAATTTTATGAATTCACTCAACTTGATATTTTCCATGTACCACAGTACCTAAACACATTTTTATTGTCTTTTTGCTCAAAAATTACGACACAATAAAAATGTGTTTAATGTGTACGTGGAAAATATCAAGTTGAGTGAATTCATATTTTTCTTGATTATTATTAATAATTATTATTAATAATAACCAAATAATTTCTCTCAACTCTATATTTTCCATGTAGGTACACAGTAAACACATTTTATTGTCTTATTACTCAAAAACAAGTCGCCAATTAATCAGCAAAACGATAAAACCACTTGGTAGTCGATAAAACTGTCAAACAGGTGAAAATGTGGGTCGACAGATTTTTCAACAACATTTTGTGGTCTTTTTGTCCGAATTTTATGTAACGAAGAATTACTGTCAACCAGTTCGACAAATAACACCAGTCCAGTCGACATGGCCTTATAGGAAAAACGTGTAGTTTTGCAATACTAACTTACTTTCGTGGGGTTAATAACCCCGGTCGAAGCATCGATGTTTCGAAGCGAGTTTTTGCGACAAAATGCCTTATTGTCGACTCTATTAAAACCCTAACTGTTTAATGATGGTATTTTAAATGCAACTTCCTTTAATTATTTACATTGCACAATAATGTTTTGGAGCCTAAAATTAAAAGGCATTTTTTTGTTTAAGAGACTGTCTGTTTCATTCATAAATCGATGGTTTTCAGGAATGTTGACCACTTAGTTTACAAAACTAAGTTTTCAAGCCAATAATTACATATTTTTTGGAAAACAAACATCTCTTTCCAATTTGACAATTTGTAAATTTACGTATCTAATAACTTTTAATAGTTTCCCATAAATGCGGGAGATAGTGTCAGACTCTTACTGACTAAAAAACCCATTCCGTTCCTAGAAGCCTTCATACCGAGGCTCGAGTTCCCTTTTGGATAACCCTGGCCCCAGTAGGCTTCGACCCGGCTGGGCCCCTGCTGTTGCTGACAACTCCTTGAGGCGCGCGGGAACACTGCGCGCCGTCGACGACTTGGGCTTGGTCCGGACAGTTACCGGACGGTCGGACAGCGAGCTACCCAATGCTCACTGTCCGCAAGCCCGCGCCTACGGTGGCTGGAAATCGGGATCGGAATCCCGGCGGTGGCGAGAGCGCCGTTGCCTGATGCGGTGGGCCTCCTCCTTAGCGAGCATTACTGCTTCGCAGAAGTCGGTGACCGCCTGCCACTCCTCCTCGCTCCGGACCATGGCCTCAAACAAGGGCCGGCGCGAGAGGTCTCCGCCGCCGATCGCCCCCACGAGGGCACGCCGATGCTCCGCCCAAGCAGGGCACACCTCGACTGTGTCCATAGATTGGTCCTTAGATCCGGTAACAGGACCAATTTAAATTAGATCTTAATTTATCAATAACGACGAATCGATTCATGATCGATAGATCGAGATCAAGAAAATTGAATTAAAAGTAATTAAACATCTCTAATACAAGTTTTTGTAACAGACAAGATCGAAATCGAGAAAAAAAAACTAACAGATATCGTCGGTTGTCTCGTTAGACGTTCAATTGGTTTATCGATATGTGATTGATATAAATCGACAATAATTTCTTAGACAAATTATCTCATTAATATTCAAGTGTTTTTTATAACCTTTTACTTGTTGTTTTATAAAATATGACATGCATAAAATCGTGTTTAAATTGTCAAAACTGATACTACTACTATTGAATCGATTTAATCAACCTGTCATACTAGACGTAAGCCAGAATGATTTCTTGAATAATAAGCGAATTAATTTTTTATATATTTGGTAATATTTTATACACTTCGGATATTAAAATAAACTTATTATATTCATGACGTTACTTTTATGTATTGCAATAATTTTGAATTTACGACCGTCGTCTTCGAACGAAAATTACAGTCAACTGACGTTTGACGGTCTTTTTTTTGACGTTTGACAGTTAAATGACGTTTTCTTTTTTTTTAATTTCAGCGTCTCGTGGAGGCGATGGCGCCTCGGTCGGCGCGGTCTTTCCGCCAAGAGTTCAATATGCAAGACTTGACCACTGAACACACGTACACGACGCATTATACCACAGAAAAGTAAGTACTAATATTAAATAATATAAGTTATATGTGATTGCAGTAGGCAACTAACGGTAGACAAGAATGTGATTGGTTTTTGCAAGTAGAAATTCTCGTAAATTGGTAGACGCCCGTCATTCATTAGTAATAAAAATGTCAGCATTCTTGAACTAATAATATCGTGCTGAATAATACTTTTTATTAATACTTATGTCAAATGAGTACCGTTTTTCATCTGCTCGCACAGTTCAATTAGGTAGTCTTATAAATAACAGCGTTTAGTAATAATAAAAACTAATCAAGCTTTCCTCCTAAAACCAGATACGTGAGAACGTCACAATCAACAGAGCTAGACGGTCAACCAGTTGTAAAATCTATGACCAATGGCAAACTAAATTCACCTAATTACACAACGAAAACAATCATCACAGAAGATGACAGACCTGACGTAAGAAAACTTAAAAGAGTCCACAGAATGTATGAAGGACCAAACATTATTGAATCTAAAGGTATATTGCATCCCGAGACTAGAGAAATACTCACAGTTGGTCAAGCTATTAGCATGAGAATTCTTGACGTAAGAACAGGAAGACTTTTGTCAGCACCCGACACAAGGCAGACGATGAGCATCGAACAAGCAGCTCAAGAAGGTCTTATAGACCCTAAGCTTGCTGCACGGTTAACAGGACCATGCGGTATGACCGAAGACGGAAACGAAGTCACATTATTAGAAGCTATACAGAGAGAATTATACGATGCTGAACAAGGACTCTCAGATCCAGCAGAAAAGAGAATCAAGGTAACAGTCGAAGGCGAAAACTCGGCACAAGGAATGAGTATCTCGGATGCACTTAATCGCGGACAAGTTGATTTACAAAGAGGTCTATATAGACTACCAAATGGAAGCTACATAAGCATAGCCGAAGCCTATCAAAGAGGCTACCTCATTTATAACGAGATTATCAAAATAAAATCAAGCGCGCTGTGTCTGTCTGACGCGATTAGTCAAGATTTAGTTGATAACAGCGGTTGGATTTTGGACAGGAATTCGGGCGACAGGTACCAAATCGATGTTGCTATCAAAAATGAACTTATAAACCCTAACATTAGGGAAGTCGTTGATCCTAAAAATGATACAAAAATAACGCTTGCTGAAGCGATAGAGAAGAATATCATTAATACTAAACATTCGAAATACGTACATACTATAACTAAAGAGAAACTAACTTTCAAAGAAGCAGCAGTGAAACGGTATATTTGCAAACCCATGACACTTAAAGATGTTTGCGACAATAATCTCATGACTAACGACGGTAAAATTTTATCTCCGGCGAATAGATCTCCTTTAAACATCCTAGAAGCTATTTCTGCCGGTGTTCTCGATAGCGATAGCGTTAAATGCATCACCAACACAACGACCGGTGGTCTTTTGACCCTGTCAGAAGCTTTAGGCACGAAAATAATATTACATGACAATAAGTTCCGTGATAATTTAACAGGAGAAATATGTACCATTCCTGAGGCAGTAGACCGTGGATTAATTACTTCTGTTTCTCAAAGATCCATTTTTGATATTGACGGATTCAAAGACCCAAAAACAGGAGAATTTGTCTCCTTCAACGTTGCTCTCAGTAAAGGCAATCTTAAGTATGTAAATGGAGAGACTTTCCTGAAATCAGAAAGCGGAGACTGGGTGTTCTTAGAAGACTGCACTAAAGTGTCTTTAGTTAGGGCTGAGGTATTAGAAATGTTTAATCGTAAGATAGGCGTGTATGATAATGGTAAGGAATTGTCAGTTTTAGACGCAGTATTCAGGGATATTCTAGATCCCAAAACAGGACATTTATTAGATTCTACAACCAAACGGCCTATTCCATTTAACAAGGCTGTAGAAATAAATATGATAACACCTGAGGGTGCGGCTTTATTAAATTCGCTTTTGAATATAACTCTTACATTACAGACTGTTACTAAAACTGTGAAACGCTACGTAACAGTAACAAATACTAGTAATACGCAGAGATCTGAAACAATAATCACATTTGCGGAAGCAATAAGGCGTGGTCTTATCGATGAAAATACTCAAACATTCACTGATCCAACCACTGGAACAGTGTTCCCAATACAACAAGCTTTAGACGAAGGTTTATTAGGCGTAGAAAAGAATGAACCGCGTGTCGTCCATATATCGGACAGAGTAAGTAAGAAGGACTTAATACCTGGTCAAGTTGTTGAACTTAAAATCACCAAAAAATCATACATCAAGGATGTACCCAGTCCTGAAGGAAAAGTTCAAAGGGATAGCAGTAGGCCCGAAACGCTTAAAAGCCCAGATTTTACTATGCATGAAAAGCAACCTCGCGAGGGAATGGTCCAGGAAATTAGAACTGTAACTTCAAAATCAGTTGTTACTGAACCCACAGTTACGTCTATGACTATAAAAAAGAATACGATAGAGTTGCCACGGGGCGGCTGGACGTTGAAAGAAGCTATACAACAAAATCTTTTTGACCCGTCTACTGGTATGTTTATTATCCCTGGCACAGACAGAGTTTTAGATCTAGAGGAGGCTATTAAACTTAACATTATAAACGGGGACTCGGCAAACGTCGTAGATCCCAAGTCTAAAAAAGAAGTCCCTCTAGAACGAGCAATAGAATCACGAATTATCGATAGTACGGGTCATTACACTACGCATTATAAACACACCACAGAAATAATTACTATGAAAGAGGCGATCGAACGTAGATATGTTGTCTTCATCACATTAAAGTCAACCACACATTCACAGAAAGTTATTACCATCACATCAATAGCTGGAATGCCCGACAAGATGGAAATATCTGAAATGCACGATGCTTCTTCTCATGAAGTTATTTCTGAAGATCAGTCGGCTCTGGAACCTGTCCAGGTTACTCCTGGCGTGATCTTTGATCCTTCCACAGCTTTAGTTATTTCCACTTCGACAGGTGTTTCTGAAAACGTTTTAGAAGCAGTTGAACGCGGGTTATTACCTGCTAGTAGCGTGAAAGTTATTGAGCCTCAAACAGGTAGGGCTATAACGTTAAAACAGGCTGTACAGCATGGTATAGTTGATACTAGAACTGGTGAATATAGGGATAATACGGGAAAGAAAATAAGTCTGGTAGATGCAGCTAAAATAGGTCTAGTTGCGGTAGTAGGCGCGCCTTTAGTAGCAGCATCTAAAATCATTCAAGTTGTTAAAAGCACTATGGTTGTTGACCCACAAACCGGTGAAAATTTACCTATGGAAGTTGCTTATGAAAGAGGATTAGTAGATCCAGTAACTTACAAAAAATACGAGGAATCACTAAGAGATAGGACTCCAGAAATGGAGGTTACACAAGAAATTAAGACAACAAGTACAAGTAACGTAACATATTCACAAGTGACCACAACAAAAACGATACCTACTGAAACTACCGTCACAGTTGTAGTTGATCCTAAAACTGGGGAAAAACTGCCCATAGAAGTAGCATACGAGAGAGGACTCGTTGATCCTATATCATACAAGAAATATGAACTGTCAATCAAAGAAAAATCTCCTGAATATTCTCAGAGAATCATAAGTTCACCGAGCTCTAGTGGCGTAACGTTTACTCAAGTATCCAGTGTGACTACACCTGACAAAATGGTTACTATGGTAGTCGATCCTAACACAGGCGAACAATTGCCTATCGAAATCGCGTATGAAAGGGGCATCATAGATCCTGTTACTTACAAAATATATCAGGATGCTCTAGCAATTAAACAACAAGAAATCTTAATGCAACCTGGAACCGGAAAAACAACCCCAGGAACAAGTACAGTTACAATTTCTCAGGTGACTAAGCCAGTATCAGTAGGCGCTGCAGTTTCTGAGGGTTTCATAACTGTAGAAGCAATACAAAATAGTCTTTCAGCTGACAATAGAAGAGTTATTGAAACTACTATTATTGACAAAACAAAAACAAGACCGACGACTGACGTAATCCAAATTATTAAAACATCGCCTAGTAAACAACCTAAATATAGACTCAATATAGGTAGGGAGCAGACCCCTGAAGGACAAGTTCTTGAAGCAAAGCCTGTGGTATTACAAAAACTTAGGAAACACGTCGTCACTCCTCTTGAGGCTGTTGAACAAGGTTTGATAGATAAAGAAACAGCAACTATTTTAGAAGCCGTCAAAGTTTACAAAGATGAGAATGGTTCACCAATAAATCTTGAGATAGCAATTGAGAAGGGTTTAGTTGATGAAAACAAAGGCCACATTGTCGACCCCGTACGTGGCGATGTTCTTACTATCAAAGAAGCTATAAAAAGAGGAATATTAGATGTTGAAGGTCAGGATGAAGTATTAATCCCATTAGCTAAGAGTCTATCTATTCCAGAAGTTTTGGAACAAGGGCTCTTGGACCCAGCCACTGGAAAAATAGTTCATCCTGAGACCGGAAGCCTCTTGACATTAAGAGAAGCAATCATTTGCGACATTGTTGATCCTTTATCCAGCATTACTATCGCACCTGGTAAAAAGATCACATTGGCTGAAGCTATTGAAAGAAATATAATCGATAATGACAAAAATGTAATTAAAACTACTGACGGTCCTCTTGATTTCATTGCAGCGGTAAACGCTCAGGTGTTCCCCGATTCCGAAATCAAACCCGTCATTGATATTCCACCAGCCGCCATGACACTTAATATTGCTATTCAAAAGAATCTTATAAATCCACACACAGGTGAAATGAAACATCCTTTAACAGGCGAAATGACACCTGTGGGTCATGCTATTCAAAAAGATTTAATTATGGGTATTCCTTATCCTCAAACATCGGAAACTATAACACTAGAAGAAGCTTTAGACAAAGGAGCTGTTAACTTGAAATATGCGACATTTACCGATCCCAAGACTAAAGAAGTTATTCCTTTAGATAAGGCTTTGGAACAAGGTCTGGTGGCTATTAAACCAATGAAAGATATGCAAGCAACCGGCGTTGTAACCACCATCACTGAAACGTTCACGTCTCAACACACCGTTACCACTAAGATGATTGAACTACTTGCTGACTACGTACTCGTGAGCTCGAATGAGGTTCAAAATACAAAGACGGGTGAAATTATATCCATTGATGAAGCTCGACGCCAAGGAATTGTAAGAGATGAACAGACAAGCAAAGAGCAGTTTATCACCAGCGATACAAACATCAGTTTTGAAGATGCACTGAACCTTGGATACATTAACATTGAGACAGGCACATTTACACACCCCAAAACGGGTGAGACAGTTACTATTTCTGAAGCCGTTACCAGCGGTTTATTGAATACAGAAGTTCCATCAGATTCACCTAAATCAAGCCCGCAGAAACAAGTCTTAGATATGTTGGACCTAAATGAGGCATTACAACTTCTGTTTGACGAAAAGACCCAAAAGTTTAGAGATCCAAAATCACCTAATAAAGTTCTCACATTCAAAGAAGCCCTCGACAAAAAGATCATTAATCCTGACTCTGTTATTTACAATGTTGAAGCAGGGAAACCAGTTACTCTTAGAGAAGCACTAAATACAGGATTGATCGATAAGAAGACCGGAAAACTTAAAGAACCTAAGACAGGTAAGTCGGTTGATATTAAAAACGCTGCTAAGTTAGGTTTGATAGCTGTGGTTGCCGCTCCAGTGCTTGCCGGCATGGCAGTTGTGCAAGGAGCTAAGGCAGTAACAAGCAAGATTATGCCGACTAAACAGGAAAAGGCTGTAGAAGAGCCCAGTCGAATTGCCACCTCAGAGAAAACGACACGATATGAACCGGTTGAACAAGATGATGAAAAGAAACCAGTAAGCAAAGACAAAAAGCCGGAACAAGGTATTCATCAACCTGTCAAACGAGAAGATAAACCTCAAAAATCATCTCCACAAACACCATTAGACAAAAATCGATCACCGATTCCAACAGACAAGATCGACACTATTGAAAAGAAAACTGTAGTCCCCGGAAAGGAGCCTACAAGCAAAGTTCCAAAGAAATATGAATTACAAGAAGAACATGTTTCGAAGCAGGACACAACCGAGGCTACAACTACTGAAATAACTATCGAAAAGAAAACTATTGTATTTGGAAAAGATACAACACCTGAAGATACTTTGTCTAAGACACAAAAAGAAGTACAAAAGCCCAAGCCGATTGAAGATCTGAAATCAGATCCTAAAACTAGTAAAACCGTTGAAGATACTTTGTCTAAGACACAAAAAGAAGTACAAAAGCCCAAGCCAATTGAAGATCTGAAATCAGATCCTAGAACTAGTAAAACAGTTGTCACTGAAAAAACTACTGTCGTGACAGAATCGCCGAAGAAACCTACTGAAAAGAAATCAACTCTGAAAGATGTCGACAATCAAATCAAACCTGTAATTGAAAAACCTAGTCCTATTAAGGATATGGAGCACGTTGTTTTTGAAGAAAAGCCCGTTATGCAGGAGTTTATTGAAACTACTGCTGATGGTGAGCAAATTATAACCGTGACCAAGACTAGTGTAACAAAAACGGTGTTTGATACTGTAGACGAATCATCACCAAAAGAACCACAAGATCGTTTACCTAAAGATCAGACTAAACGTGATGTTACAAAGGAGAAAACTCCAACTGGCGAAAGCAAAACAGTTGTAACAGAAAAATCAACTGTGATTACTTCAGTGGGTCCCGAGACTCAAACATTTAAACCCGGTGATAAACCAGCACCAGCATCTCAAAAGCCTGAAGACCAAAGTCCTAAAACTGAATACGATAATTTCAGGAAATTCGACGATGGACCAACCATTGAAGAAATCCATGAAACTACTCCAGATGGGAAAGAAGTAACCACAATAGTAAAAACAATTACTTCCAAATCAGAACCTACTTCTACATCAGAGTTCTGTACTGAAAGTAGCAGCACAGTTATTACTTCGTCGTCATCTACATTTACTACGGTTGAAATAACTCAGAATCAATCAACTTCATACCAGGTAGTTACAGAAGAAACCAGTGGGCCTATAGACTTCACTAAGACTGTATCACAAGAATATCAGGTCACTGAAGCTCCAGATGAAACTGATGATATTCAGGTACCCAAAGAATACCGAGTCTCTCCTGATAGCGAAGAGATCATGAAACCAGACAAAGATGGAAAACTACCCAAAGGTTTCTCGCCGACTGACCCAGAAAAAACAGTCAGCGAACCAGAAACAAAGCCACAAAAGATTAAAGATCAACAACATCCAATAGATACAACACTACAATTTGGTGAAAGGAAAGAAATTGAAAAGCCCTTAGAGGTAGCTCCTGGCGTTATATACGATCCAAAAACTTCAGTTGTTATTTCTACTAAAGAAGGCGTTGCTGATAATCTATTGGAAGCGGTCAATAGAGGTATTGTACCCGCGGAAACCGTTAAAGTCATTGAACCAAAAACTGGCAAAGAAATTACATTAAATGAAGCTATCAACAAGGGAGTTATTGATAGTAAAACTGGAGAAGTTAAAGACAAATCAGGTAAAAAGATGAGTATCGCAGATGCTGCAAAAATAGGCTTGATAGCCGTGGTTGGTGCGCCAATTTTAGCAGCAGCTAAAGTAGTTCAAGTGGTAAAGAACGCTGTCATTGTCGACCCTAAGACAGGCGAAAAGCTTCCATTAGATCAAGCACGCGAGAGAGGTCTTGTCGACGCTGATACTTATAAGAAGTATGAGGAAATGATCAAGACACAGACTCCTGAAGGAATAACAACTGAAGTATTCGACGTAACTACAGGTGTGACCTACTCTGAACAAGTGGTTGAGCATTACACTACTACTCAAACTACTACTACCAGTCGTCCAGGTGAAATCGTAATTACACAGACAACAGAGTTCACAAAACCAGTTGTTTCTGAAATTAGTAATACCACCGTTGAAAAGAAAATGATCGAATTGGGTAAACCTATTCCAACAACTTTTCATGATGGCAAATCTATTTCTGCTTTGCTTATTGATGCTGAACGACAGCCTTTAAGAGTGATTGAAGAGATAACGGAACAGAACGTAACTAAGGAGAAGACTGAGCCAGTTAAACCGCTTTACGAAAATATTACATTGATTGACGCAATTGCTCAAGGTAAAATTGAACCTAAAGTTTGCAGGATTATTGTTAATGGCGTCGAGTCACCTCTTACAGTACAGGACTCATTAGAACAGGAACAAATAAGTAGGTTCGCTCCGGTTGATGTTCTATCTAAAAACTGCATTGTAGTTAGAGAATTCAAACCAAGTTATACCGTTGCCATATCCCAGCGAATCACTCCAGAAGAACTGTCTGAAATGGGTGTATACGATATCGAAAAACAAATATTCTTAAACCCTGAAACTGGTGCTAAAATCTCCTTCGAAGAACTCGTTTACGGCCTACAGATTTTCGACCCAGAATCCATATTAGTAAAAGATTTAGGCTCTGTATCAGATAATTACATTTCATTTGATGAAGCGATTGCCAGGCCAATAATTGATAAAACAACAGGCCACATGGTAAATCCTAAGACTGGTAAACGGGTACCTTTCTTAGAATGTGTGCAGTTAGGATGGGTCGTCGAAAAACCAGAGGATGTTTCTATTCCGGAACAAGTAACAATCGAATCGGCGTTAGAACAAGGGTTATATAATCCAAAAACGGGCGAAATTAAAGACGTAAATACCGGAGCATTAGTACCGATAGGACAAGCAATTGAAAAGGGACTCGTTGATCAGGAATCTCTTCTAATCAAGGTCCCGCGTACCAACGAAGTGATCACACTATCAGATGCTATTGAACGTAATATCATTGAAATTCATGAGGGCGTTATAACCATAGTCGAAACGCACGAAATTATTGAAACATCTGTAGCTATTCAACGTGGATTCATTACTGTTATACGTAGACCTATTTCGATCGCTGCGGTTATTGACAATGATATGTACGAACCTAAATCGGGAAAAATAAAGGATAAGGTAACGGAGCAGTTAGTTACTGTAGGTGACGCAGTAGATAGGAATATTGTTCATCCCACCATCTCTGAAATTAAAGACACAGCAACAGAGAAGTTTATCCCTCTTTCTGAAGCTCTTGACACAAAACTCATTAATCCCGAAACCGGTAAAATTAGGGACAAAAAGACTGGTAAAGACATTCCATTAGATGACGCATTAAAGAAGGGGTTGGTCGCAACTAAAGACGTAACATTCTCCCTATTTGATATTATAGAGTTAGGATATTATGCTCCTGAGTCCGGAAAGGTGATGAACCCTAAAACGGGGCAATTTATAACGTTGAAAGAAGCTATCAAAGATAAACTTGTAGATCCATCTGACGTTAAGATCAAAGATGATAAATCTGAAGCAGTCGTACCTTTCGATAAAGCAGTTAAATCGGGTCTTATAGATTTGGATAAGGGTGTTATCACTTCCCCACTATGTAACCTTAAAGACGCTTGTGACAAGGGTTACCTGCTTAGTGATAAGAAACCTTGGACTTTACAAGAAGGTCTGGTGCAAGGCTTCTACGACCCTGAAACCGGCCTTTTAACAATAAATAATGTAACCATGACCCTTCAAGACGCGATCGAGATCGGCAACATTAACCCTGAAGCTTTGACTGTTAGGAACTCTGTTACAGGAGAAATTATTTCACTAGCCGATGCTATCAAAGTCGGTATTATTGACTCGACAGAAGGCAAAGTTAGAGATCCTATCTTTGGTGATAAAATCTCTCTTACAGACGCTTCGGAGCGTGGCTTAATTGTACCAGCAAAACGTAAACTCAGCTTACCTGAAGCTGTGTTCAAGGGCTTTTATGATCCTAAAACTGGCAAGTTCTCTAACCCTCTGAGCAAAGAAAAGATACCTACAGATAGGGCTATAAAGAAACGGTTAATTGATCCACAGTCTACTTTAGTACACGCGGCTGGTAAAGTAATTCCGTTCGAATTTGCAGTAGATAGGGGAATCATTGATAGCAGGACAGGCACAATTAGGTTAGGTGACGAAAATATTGATTTCCGCGAAGCTTTCGAAAGAGGAATTCTCGTTGAGGTCCGCAAACCAATATCTCTTATTGAAGCACTTGATAAAGGCGTTTACAACGAAATTACTGGACTTTTCATGGACCCACAGAGTGGTAAGAAGTATACTCTGATCGAAGCCATTAGAATGAGCTTAATCGATGCTCACTCCGTTCACATCTTAGATAACAGGTTAGGCAAATGGGACAAGATTACTTTACCAGAGTCGTTAGAAACCGGAGTCATTGATGACCAAACTGGAAAGATTAGGAATATCAATAGCGACAATGAAGAGATCAGTCTACGTAAAGCATTCGAAATAGGTTTGTTAGTAGACAGCAAGGCGCCTATCAGCCTTCAACGTGCACTACATCAAGGTCTGTATGATGACAGCACCGGTAAAATCATCGACCCAGCTACAAACCGTAAGATTACCTTGCATGAGGCTCTTAGAAGGTCTATCATTAGTCCTAAATATCTCTGCTATTTTGACAAGAAATCCGAGAAACCTTTGTCTTTGGGTGATTGTTGTCGCAGTGAGATTATCGATAGAAGAAGCGGTAAATTCCATGAGCCAGGTTCTGATGTCCCGGTCTCGTTGTCTGAAGCCATGAGCTTAGGTCTTATCGTCGACATTGAAAGCGCAGGTTTTACTCTATATGAAACCTTAGCCATGAATATGTACAGCATCAACGAATTAGCATTTATTCACCCTGTTTCTGACAGACCAATTACCCTTAAAACGGCTATAGCCGAAGAACTGATAAACCCAGAAACCTCACTAGTTAAACATATTCCAAGCAGTAAATACATAAAATTAAGTGAAGCCATCGAAAACGGTGTTGTCGATGATGAAAATAGTATTTATATCTTACCAAACGGAAATCAAATCAACTTGCTAGACGCTAAACATCGTGGTCTAGTAGTAACAGCCAAGAAGAATTTGAGTCTCGAAGAGATTATCAGGAACGGTCTTTTCAGAGCTGATAACGGTAAAATAGTTGATCCTAGCACCAATGAATTCATTGATATCAATAAGGCCATTGAAATTAACCTTCTCAATCCCGATCTCACTGTTGTCAAGGACAATTTCACAAACAAATTCAAGCCTCTCCCTGCCGCTATTCAACAAGGTGATGTAGACGTCACCAAAGGTAGGGTTATTGACACAAAAGCTAAGAAAACTTACAGCTTAGACATTGCCTTCGACAAAGGCCTTCTCGTAACTGTTATTCAACCTATAACATCCCAAACCGTAACTAGGAGATACGTCTCAGACTCTTCAGCGACTAAGGAACCAATCCTTAGAGAGTTTACATTAGACGAAGCCATAAAATACGAATTTATCGATCCCGAAACGGCTGTTATCAAAGATCCTCATAAGAATAAATACATTCCATTAAAATTAGGTATCACTGAGGGCATTATCGATAAAAACGCGAAAGGTTCATTTGACACACAGAATAGGTCTAAAACTCTTTGCTTCGTCTTTGAAAATGGTTTGATTGTATACGTTCGCGAGCCTCTAACGTTTGAGCAGGCGATAGAAAATGGTCACCTGAATATAGCCACTGCTAGATTCACTGATCCTCACTCCAGCGAAGTACTTACGATCAGAGACGCTGCCGCATTAGGCTACATAGACCCAGACACAGCGCTCATAAAAGATAATCTCAAGAAGAGGCTAGTCAAGCTCCCTGAGGCATTCCGTAAAGGCCTTATGGACGCCGAAAAGGGCAATATCCTCGACACAGAGACCTCGAAACTTAACACCTTAACGGCTGCCATTGAGAGCGGGCTCCTCATGACACCTAAGAAGAGCTTCAGCTTGATAGAGACTTTGAACTTCGGTATTTACAACCCAACAACCGGAGCTCTGAACGATCCATTTATAACCACAAGTGTGATCGATAGGAAGAGGTTGAACTTAGGTGAAGCGATAGCACAAGGAATCGTTGACCCGTCAAGTACTGTCGTCAAAGATCCAGAGACAGGAAAGATATGTCCATTGGTACAAGCGATAGAACAGAAACTAGTTGATCCCGTCGAAGGCAGGCTCACCATAGATCCAGTAAAATCGATCAGTTTGGACTTAGTCAAAGCTCTGAAGAAGGGCTATTTGCTGCCAGCAGAAACAAGGGTAAGTGTTTTCATTTTTGCTTCTGTCTTTGTGCTTCTATCGAGCAAAGGTGTTGCTTTACATCTTCCTATTTCCATTCTTAGAAGGTGATCTATATCTGAAGCGTTTGGCTTAAACATTGGCATGGCACGACCCACCGGACTTGTGTCGATTTTCGGGGTTGTTCACCAATCTGGTGATGTCACAGTATTGTACATTGTGGCCTACACTAATCGACATAACATACATACATATTAGACTTTTAAATAAATAGAAATTATCTTTGAAAGTAGTGACAGCACTTATACATACTATATTATTCACTTACATTTTTGATTTCAGTAAGGTTAGCTTTCCACTTCTTTAGACGAGAAATTGAGCTTTAAGAGTAGTGTAAAACTTCAGTGCCTTGTGTTGTCCTTAAATGCTTATTCTAGGTTAGAGCGCTCGTCAATCGCTAGTTTTTCTCCGAAGAACTAACGATTGGGAAGTGTGCTTACAACATTGTACTAAGGCTCGATGTATGTTGTTTTTTATTTCCAGCCGTTGCCTGCGATGCTAAAGAACCCTTTTGAGCTAAATCGTGAATGCTTGCCTGTGAGGGATCATATTAACGACGATATAAAGAACCATCACCGTTTCGCCAAATACCTAACCTCCCATTCACATTGTGCTAAGATAATGGTCGCGATGGTGGGTCCGAGAGGCCTGCCGACCAATCAGCTTTATTATGTTTGCTTCCATTAAAAACCAGTGTTTTATGACTGCTGGTCCCGTTCCGTTTTAGATTTTCCTTGATTTCGAACTCGAACGACATACTCATTCCTTGGAACCCCGTGCTCACATGTTTTGGAATGCATGACCAAAGCTATGCTCTTGTGACGTTCATATAAGGCGGATTCTCGCAAACATTCACAATATCGAAATGGTAAAACATTTTCAACACACAAACACGGAAGGTAGTATTTATTCATTATCGTCTTTATTTAAAAGATTTAAAGCTGGTAATATTTTCAGCTTACGTAGTCTGATTGATGTGACTAGCTGTCTGATTGTTATTAGTTGTCCATACATTTTATATTACTAAACTTCAGCGATACATTCTTGTTATGTGTATGTAATGCTTCCAATGTTTTTTAATATAAGATGTATAGCAACTGACGACGACATTGTCAGGCATGTCATGCACTTTCAGTAGCGTAAGCTAAATGTGTTAACGGTTAAATGTGACTTCATTTGAATTTGAATTTAGAACTATTAATGTTTAACCCTATAACGGTCTGTGTATTCGAAGTACACTTTTATAAAAGTGATTCGCTGTAAATATTTTTCTAAGCAATCCTTATAAATTTGTACTTATCGCGGATTCATAGATGATTAAAGGGTTAAAAGAAATGAATTCGCATTTTTTTCTTTTTACTTTAAATGTAAAATACGTTCGATATTTAAACGTGTAAATTCTTGACTTTATACTTCGTTTACTTTTCAAGAATACTATTATTTATTTTCTTACTTTTACTGTTCAAACAAACTCTTTCAAAGTTTCAGATTTTCAACAAGGTATTCTTTAACTTATTTTAATTCCTATTTTAACAAATAACTCTAATACAAACATTAATTATAAGATAATATCGGAAGATGTTGATACCATAAGCGCAACGCAAATGTTTTACGCAACTGTCAGAAATATTTTGAAGTGGCAATGATTTAGTTCTTAAACTTGCCGCAACAATGGCGGTAGTGTGTTTTGAGGTTAGAACTGAACCCTTATTCACTAAGCATGGGAGGTTTTATCAAATCTTAATTCACACTACCAGAAAAATATCTAAACCAATCTTCACAATATTTCCGACATTTGCAACACTATATTTTCACTGCTTGCATGCTACGCTTCGCATGAATCTTTCTGTTAATCGTTTGCAAACTTCGGTCCTGTTGTGAATTTATTGTCATTTCATGCTGTGTTTACTTGGCTGTCTTTCGTCGCCTCCCGTTTATGAGTTGTTTCTCGACTTCGCTTACTGTCTGCGTAGATCTTGTTCAATAAAAGCTTTTTTTTCAGGTATCTGATGTGGTCTGCATGAGTTAAGTTTTCTCATGGGGCATGTGTACGTTTTGCAATGACAATATTATTATTATTATTTTACAATTTGAGAATCAATGTTTTAAAAATGCGTCAATTGCTAACCTTATTATTAATTGTTCGCATTTTTAATACATACAGTAACAAAATTAGCTATGTAATTTTTTTTTGTGATCTAAACATTGCAAGGCGTCTGTACAAAAACCCTTTTTTACTTCTGAAAAATGTCATGTACAGTTTCTGATTCGCATTTAAATGTTAAATTCACTTGTTACAAGTGACGCACAGAGTAGATAGAAAGCATTGTACAATTGCTATAGTATAGATGCACTATGGAGCTCTAAGAGCGATGTAAATACTGCGGCCCTGTGTTGTATAAATACTGATGAGTGTATTTTATGTGTAGCAAGCAGTTGAAGAGAAGTACAGGCTTTGCGATGAGACGTTGTCTAAGTTGCTGGAGTGGATCGCGGTGGTGGAAGAACGCCTGGCCAACCAAGAAGCCGTTAAGGAAGATATGGATGAGTTGCGTAACCAGATTAATATTCTCAAGGTAACTGTAATTTTTTTAATATATTGCCCGGCAAAGGCCTTCCCTTTCTCCTTTTAAACCTAGACAGAGCTAGAAGAAGTTTGCCGCCCGAACATGATCAGATCGTCATACTACCTTCACCGCGGTCGTCCTCCCACAGGCGCCCAGTGAGTGACAATCCTGTCCGGGTGCATTCATACGACGTAGCCAGTCCACTCCCACTTTAGTTAAGCGAATAGATTGCGTTAGAAATCGACATCATAATGTTTCTTTATTTCTAACAAATAAAACAGTACTTAACACTGGAAGCCCACCCGTTTGAGAAAAGACAATACTAACAAAGTATACTTATTTCTTCCAGCTCATCAAGGACGATTTGGAGAGTCACCAGCGCCAGGTGTCGGCGTGTGCCGACCAAGCGAAGCAGCTGCTTGTCTCCGGTGGAGATGTGCTGGCTCCTCATGAGGTACACTTATGTTCTTTATTTAAACACTGATTTAACTCAATTAATTATTTTTTGTTCGGATGGTAGACACCAAATGAAGAGTAATGGGAAACTCACAAACCAAATGCATGCATATTTTTCTAGCGTCTAGTGATAAAAATGTTCAAAGTATATCGATTAAATTACTGAAAGAAATTGTCTTAGACATTATTATTATTAGAAACATAGTATAAAACATATTCTAGTTTGAAGTTGGTGAAATTACGTATATAATCTTAATAACACCTACATACATCTTTTAAAATCAATAAACGAATTAATTCAGTATCTAATTACGACGATTTTTTGCTAAACAGACGGTCCATTAGCTTGATTTGGTAAAACTTAGTAAATTATTTCGCCGGTATATCATGGTGACACTTAATAATTTCACTAACATTTTCCTCGACGCTGTTCTTTAACTAGCGCCTACATTAAGATTGTATACACAGTCATAATTGTGTAGGAGATCGCTATACTTCAATTTTTAAATTAACTATAAATATTAAATTAATGTTAACTCAACTCCGTCCCCCGCCTAGTTCGGGGACCACTATGTTTTACAATTGTCTATTTCATAATAACTATAATTTAGAAGTTATTGGTAACAATGGTTCAATAAAATTATCATCCATTGTCTCAACACACCGTTCAACCCCAATGAACATAACTGAACAAGTGCCATTGTCTATCCCACTAACCCACCTGCTATCCCTCCATCGTTTCACCTCACTAATTCACCTGTCTCCCACCAGGTGGCCGCACTGGAGCGAGGAGTGAGACAGTTGAAGCAGCGATGTGACAAGTGCACAGACAAGTGTGACAAGATGCTGCGACGATTGGCAGCCGCCAGGGATGAGCTTGGAAAGTTCAGGTTAGTATCTGATTTTGAAGACTTTTTCTATATACTAGATTTTTTTTTTATTATCCAATAGGCTCGCTTTTAACCACTATCTTACCTATGGTAAGCGATGATGTGGCTGACGATGAAGCACGATTGCCTATACTATATTCGCGTTAAGATTAGACAATTAAAGGAACCTTTTTTACTGTCTGTTTAACCGATTTTAACTTCTATTTCGTAGGCATAAGGGTGGCATTAAAAGCAAAAAAAGTGGTTACAATACCAACTATTACTGCAGCTGCCATTTGTCATGCCACCAATGTAATAAAAGTCAAAATCGGTTGAACGGACAGTAATAAAAGTTTTCCATAAATGTATAATTTTATTTTAAACAGAGTATTATTATAGCTTTATTTTTTCCATACAATGTTTATATTTTATGTACTCGTAATTATTAATTATTGTATGGCCCCTATAGGGTAGAAAGCCTCCTCCATCTTTTTCCATATCTCTTTATCTTGGGCAGTGTCCATCCAGCTGTTTTTATAATGTCATCCGCCCATCTTTTTCTTTGTCGTCCTTTTTCCTTTTGCCAATGGGACCTGGCCATTTCGTAACAAGTAGTGTCCATCTTTTGTCCCGGTAAACAGAGTATAGAAGTAACTTATTTTAATAATTGTTACAACACAGAGACCAAAATATCTATTCGATAAACTAAGTTGGAGACACAGCAAATATGAACCTCGTTCCTCCACATTCCCTCTATGTACCCCACATCACAGAACCGCAGCATTCAGGGGTAGTTTCAGATATATGGCCAGTCACTGTTGGAATAACATTCCTCCGCCAGTTAGAGTCCTGAAGACAAAGAAAAATTTCATTGACATTTTAAAAAAATATTACATGCAAATACAAAAATCGACATAATTTGAGTCATTTTAATGTTTTAACTATATTAATATCATCTTTAGCTTTTACCTCTTCGGTTATGGACTTCAGGCAATGGTTACGATATTCCATAGTGGTGATGGTCTCCATTCTGAATCTGCTCTTAGGTTGCGGTCACGGTCTTCGTGACACGACACACTGGACACACTGAATGCATCTTTTGGACTCATTATTTTCATACATCTCACAGCCCTTTCGGCCTCTCGGTATAGCTTCGTTGCAAATATTATACACCTGCACACACACACCTCTCATATTGTGAACGCATTGTCTTCCTAATTATTGACCCTTCTTAATTTATTTCTTGCGTTCAGGAGAGATTTGCTGTTGGCAGGTGTCCATTATGTGAGGCAGCATGTCACTTTCCCTTAATATGATGCAATTCACGATTTGTTGCTAACCTTCATCAATACAAAAATGACAGCTGCAAGATTAAGAATTGTGTTTCGGTTTAATAATATTTATATGATGATAAATTGAATTGTTAATTAAAAGGTATTTGTATGTACTAGCCTGTTTAGTGTTTGCTCTCGGAGAAGACGCCAAAATTGTCACTCGAACGGTGGTTGCTGAAAACCAGCACCGTAGATGTCTGGATTAGCCCAGAGTCACGGGATATGCTGAGCAACGGCCCATTCCTGCTTAGATGCGACGCACAACTTATAATTTTAGATTGTATTAATATATAATTATGATTTTCTTTTAGTTTTAGTTATGTACTCTTTCTTAGGTTAATTCTGTTTATGTTTGTCCCTGTTATGGCCGCCGTCAAAATGCAACAGATAATCTAGACAACTCCGTTGTCTATGGTACAAGATGTAATATTGTTAAGCTCGTTACACACATGGCCTGACAAGGGACTGGCTTTTATATTTTGTACTTTCTTTTGTATGTTGTTATTGAGTTTTGTTATTTGTGCGTCTATATATAGGCGGAATAAACATATTTTCTTTCTTTCTTTTTTTCTTTTTTTTTTATTCACTCTTGACGTAAAGACTCTCATCATCGCCGTTCCATCATCAGATCACCATACATGTATGGTGATGTGCCACTGGTAGGTGGACGGACATCCCACCCAGACGCACAAAACATTTTGGGAACACATTCATTGTGCGTACAGTTAAGGAGTGGAATTCTCTGCCGGAATCTGTTTTCTGATAGCTACAATGTCAAGAGTAAATAAGCTACTTTTAAGCGAGCGTGCGCCATTATCGACCACATCATCGCTTACCATCTGGTGAGATAATGGTCAAGCGCGAGTCTACAAATAATCCTTACTAATATTATAAAAAGCGAAAATGAGTTTGTTTGTTACGTCTTCACGCCTAAATGGCAAACCCGATTTTGATGAATTTTGGTACAGAGATAGTTGGGACCCTGGAGACGGACATAGGCTAATTTTTTCACGCAGGCAAAGCCGCGGGTAAAAGCTAGTAAGAAATAAAAATAAAACTGACTCTAACATAAGCATTTTTCCGCCAGCAACGAACTGAACGCCTTCAACACCTGGATGGAGGGCGCCTACCGCACCCTAGAGGACAAAGAGGCCGCCCTCTCCAAGCTCAACTCGCTACCCGACCAGAGCGAGGACGTGCGGGAGTTCGTGAGTGACGTCATCGCGCACCAGGCCGACCTGCGGTTCATTACCATGTCTGCGCAGAAGTTTGTGGATGAGAGCAAGGTTTGTAGAACATATGGACTTGATTTATGTTAGATTTAAGATAGGACTACACTGCACACACGTCGATCTGACCGCGTCTGTCTCCATACATTTTATATGGAAACTAGACCTGTAGAGCTACACTTGATCCACGCCACGCGAAGTCTTTCTACGTACAAATCAGGCGCTGTCCACGTGTGCGTCGGTCAAATATAGTTCTTTAGTGCCATATTATATTTTTTCGTAATATTTACTTGTTTATCTGTAAAAAGAAGAGAGCAGTGATGACACAGTGGTAACGGTTCTGAATTACGGCGCATTACTTTGTCTTGTTTATGTCATCATCAGTGCTCTCAAAACGGTGACGGAAAACTACGAGGAACCGGCATGAAGACAGGTGACATTTACCAACCTGCACTGGGCCCGCGTGGTGGATTACGGCCCATTCCCACTCCTAGAAGGCGTTCTGAGTCTCAGCAGTGGAAACATCACAAGGCTAATCACGCTATAAAATTAAAACAGTCCCAAATACTTCAACATCTCTATTATTCTGCTAATGAAAAATCCAAAACTATAACATTTTATTTTGTCTGATATAAACTAGTGCTTGACTGCGATTCCAATTGATAGTAAGCGATGATGCAATCGTTGATGGTGATGCTCACTAGTTTATTAAGAGCCTATTCACTCTAGCCTTGAAGACACCCAAATTATAATCGAACGGGAAGACCGCAGCAGGCAAATTGTTCCAGTCCTTCGATGTAACATACCTAATTTATATATTTTGTCACCCCAGGAATTCCTCTCGATCCTCAACGAGTACCGTACCTCCCTACCCTCACGTCTCTCCCACATCACGCCCCGCAGCGAGAGTGGAGTCCGTGAAGGAGCAGGATCAGCTCGAAGACGTCACGCTGACCTGTGCGCTAGAGCACAGAGACTGCAGGACAGGCTGAGAGGAGCTGCTGATGTCACCAGGCACTACCATGATGCGCTGCAGAGGGCTGGCAGGTGGATTAGCGAGGTATGTTCTAGGCAATAAGGTCGATTGTCCCATGTAGCATTACCTAGTGTGTGTGTGTGAGGGACTAGGTCATGCTGACCTGCTAGCCGAGGTTGCAAAATAGTTTGAAAGGAGACGCTTATGACATTTAGTACTACCTGCAGAATGATGGCAGGTAGATTAGCGTAGTATGTCATAGTCAATAAGGTTGATTGTCCCTTGTAGCACCTTACACTGTAAGTAAAGGAACAGGTTATACTCACCTTAAATTAGGACTTATGGATTTTAGGGCTTTATCATACTAGCGGATCGCGAACGTACTCAAAGCGGCGCGGGTGCGCTACGAATATGTTACGGGCGCCCAACGAGATCCGGTAACAAGATGCGGATCTCCTGTATCATCGAAGTAACAAAACCAACAGCAGTGTCTCCTCGTCGGAATCCATTTTGTTACTAAGTGTATTGTACATCGTTAATTTGCTACAAAAACGCTTTGAAAGCGTTGCCACGCGTCCGCGACGTGTCCACTGTGCAGCCGTGGCGTATTCGCAACGCATTCGCTGCGCGCCCGCCCCGCAGCCGCTCGCAAACTGCTAGTGTGATAACGCCCTTAGTCAAACACCAAATCTGTACCCCATAGGTCCGTAAGGGAGAATATACGTGTTCATTAGCTTACGCTTAAGTAACATAGACTTAATCTGTATTTGATATATATACTTTACATTACTTGTTCAGATCGAGCCTCAGGTCCGTTCCGTGCTGTCGGAGCCTGTAGGTGGTGAGCCGCGCGCCGTGGAGTCGCAGCTCAACAAGGCCAAGACGTTACACAACGAGATCATCTCGCAGGGACGACTCATTGACAACGCTAGAGATGTAAGTATTGTTTACAATGGTTTGGTAATATTTCGACCAGAACTACAAACATATATCATGTAATAAATAATTAAGTAACACTTATCAGAACGATTAACTTAACGAACGAATGATTATGTAAATCATTTTCCTACTCTTTTCCCGTGTTATTTAGGGTCGGCACAACATGTATGTTTCTTACATTCTGTCCTGTCACCCGTCACGCCGTTCACACAAACCATCTATCTTTCTTTGGCCTCCCTTTCCCTCTCCATCCATCATACCAGCAGGACCATGCTCCATCCACAAATAACTCAACTCTTTTAGTAACTTCGTCATGTTTCATCCCTACTCTTCACATCAATCATACCAAGAAAAACGACTCTCTTTTCAACTTTTCTGTAATTGTCGCCATTTTCAATTTTCGTCCATCAGAACTGCAATTTGGCCTAAAATAACAAAATACAAAATAAAAGGTTCTGAAAAGGCGACCGTGTTCTGGAAGACACAGCGTTGGTAGGCCTTCTAAGGGTCCTGCTGGTAAGAGTCGCTGGAATCCGATGGATGCATCGTGGCGACACTTGAGGAAGACCTAGTCCAGCAGTGGACGTCTTTTGGCTGAAATTAGGATAAAAAAAAAGACGTGTGGCACTTGGGGACTGCCGCGGTAAAGCTATTGCATAGCATCACTCATTTGTTTTCTTATCGGTCACCACGCTCAAAACAAATGGGTGGGGGGTGTTAGGTTATTTTCGTTACGGAATTTCTGGATTCGGTCTCCACGCTCAAGGCCCGCGATAGAAGCTATGCAATAGCTTAAAAAAACCTTCATACTGGTTTAAATCTTTGAAAGGTGAAATCCGAACTTTGAGAAGATTGCCTCTTAGAATAAAGTTAGATTATGGTTTTGAAATAAACTTATTGCGAAATTATTTTTTTATATCTCATTGTAACTTGGCACATATTATTTCCAATATTTTCCTTTGACCATAATATAACGACACAATTTCCTCCCTCTCCAGGCATGCGAACAACTAGTAAAATCCCTGGAAGGCAACCTAACACCGTCGGAGATCCGTCAGCTGGAAGTGCCAGTGATCGACCTGACGTCTCGCTACAAGGACATCACGGACGCTGTGGGCTCCAGGTGCTCGGAGCTGGAAGCTGCCCTGCTGCAGTGCCAGGGTCTACAGGATGCGGCGGAGACGCAAGCGCACTGGTTGGGGCAGGCTGAGACCTTGTTCAAGTGAGTACACTGATAGTTAGATATCATGGACGCCTATAATTACCGGCACGAATCTTGAACGCTCGGCGTCAGAGTGGGGATCGCTTTGCGCATCCCATATATTGGCGAGCCACATGCAGCAAGCGCAGGGAACGAATCACGAGTGACGTCTGTGACACGATGGCGCTGCGAGCCAATCACTGACACTCCTCGCTCTCGCGTCTCACTTCGTGCTACTAAAGAGACCGAATATTTGACTTCTGCGCAACTTGAAGCCAGCGCTCAAGATCCGTGCCGGTATCTGTACACACAAACGTGACATTATGATGATGATGCTTTCTAGCCGATTTCGGTCACAGCGACCGTATTCTTCGGCTCCTCATGGTGGTTGTGAGCTCAGATCTGCTGTGACACTGTACATACAAAAACTAGTGCGCCTCACCATCAACGATTGCATCACTGCTTACCATCAGGTGGGATAGCAGTCAAGCACTGGTTTATACCAGATAAAAAAACATACTGAACTTTTTTTTTAATGGCAGTTTTCAGGCAAGCCATTATTTTTTTATCTAGCCAATACTACCCAATTGTATTCCGACTGCCAAAGCCTTAGCTCGTATAGTCGAAGTAATTGATTCGCAACTTATTATCGAGTTAAGTCTTCTGATAAATCACCTTTTTGGTTTAAAAGTGCGATTTTTCTTTTTTTTTCAATGATATAAACTAGTGTTTGACTGCTTTCCCACCTGATGGTAAGCAGTGATGCAATCATTGATGGTAAAGCGTTCTAGTTCATTAAGAGCCTATTCACTCTAGCCTTGAAGACACCCAAATTATAACCGAACGGGAAGACCGCAGCAGGCAAATTGTTCCAGTTTGTTGATGTCCGCTGTATAAACGACGAGGCGATACGCTTAGTCAGGACCGTAGAGGTTTCTCCAGTTTCATCCCACATAAAACACACAGAATAACCAACACATTTCTTCCAGGAACCAACAAAAACCCGCGTCACTAATCCGCGAGCGTTTAGACGAGCAAGTACGAGAACAGCGCATCGCCATCGGCGAGCTGGAGGCCAGGCGGCCAACGTTGGCCAAACTGTTGGCCAGCGCGCGCCAGGCCGCGCTCACTCCCTCCAACGCGAGGATCGCCAAGAAGTTGGAGCAGAGAGCTGACGATATTTATGCCAGGTATATTTTGCAAAAGATTTTTTCTTGTTAATCTTACAACGAGAGGCGATTCCGAGATGTTTTAACAATTGAAAGAATCGGAGTTGTTAAAATAAACCAGTTTCACCGTTCTACAAAAAAATTGAGATGTTTTTCGATTGTTTCGATTTAACGGAAGTGACCGTTAGTTTTCGATTGTTCTAATCAGTTGCTCTCACTCACCGAGTCTTGCTCGGTCATCGGGGTGAGGAGTCAGTCAGTCGCAATTACAGACTAAGTCGAACTCGAGTTAAAATTTAAATAATCGAGAACCATCGAGATGTTTGAATAATCTAAACAATCGTATGAAACCTCTCCCATCGCGTATTGCTACGTGTTTATAACAAGAGCTGACTGAATAGAAAATGCTTAACTTTGGATTCAAATAGAACCTTTGGATTTCTTCTTCATTTGCATACTCCAACGAACCTTCTTTCCTACAGATACGAGAAGCTGGTGGAACGCTCATTAAAACGCAACGAGTTCTTGGAAGAAGTGTCTTCGGAGCTCGCGCACTTCTCAGGCCAGGCCGCCAGCCTTGATGCCGCGCACGCGCAGTTGATAGAGCAGGCCGACACCAGGGAGCTGGCGCGGATGCCGGCCGAGGAGCTGGGCGGCAGGCTGGCGCAGCTGGCTAACTACAGGTGAGGGTCCCACCTGTTCTTGCTTTCTTTTTTTTTATAGGTAAAAATCATCCCAATGACATCCCCCACCGTTGGGCGGTACGGGAGATAGTGTCAGGATCTTACTGACTAAAAAAAACCCGCTCCGTCCCTTCTTGCCTTTCATACCGGGGCCGAGCCTCCCTTTCGGAAACAGACCCTGGCCCCAGTAGGCTTCGACCCAGCTGGGCCTGGGCTGTTCTTGCTTGGAAATCTGATCAGCTAGTTATACCAAGACGTATCGTGTTTCCTGGGGCTGTCGTCAATTTTCTGAGTAATCGTGCAGCCCTGGCAGATTTATGTTACTCATGCAGTCGTTGGAAGGAGTGGAGAGAGAGGCCTTTGCCCAACAGTGGGACAGTATGGGCTAGATATAATAATAATAATGCAGTCGCTACACCTATTTTTTACTACTATCATCTATTCTTTGCCTTCTCGCAGGGACAAGCAAATGCCGTTGTTGGAGGAATGCCTGCGTAATGGCAAGCAGCTGATCTCCAAGAAGGACGTCACTGACACACACGTCATTCGTGACAGGATGAAGGTAATATATCAACCTTTTTTTATTATTATGGATAGGCTCGCGTTTGACCACTATCTACCTGATGGTAAGCAATGATGTGGCCGATAATAGAGCACGCTTACCTAGAAGCGACCTATTCACTCTTAACATTTTATTGCGACTAAAATATTACTTTAAATATTAATATTTAGTAATTATTTCCTAGTTTGGGAGTCTGGTTTTTATCAATTTGTGTGACCTCTAAATTCACTGTATTTTTTTATACATCGACCTAGTACTCAAGTTGTGTTAAAGGTTTCTGTATGAATAAAAATTATTATTATTTTAAAATTTTATTATAAGTCAGATTTTTTATTTTATTTCTACGAATTTATTTATACGAATTTGTCAATTTCAAAACATTTCAAAGACGCTTTCGTTCTGTTTGAGGGCTTACTTCTACTAGTAACGGGACGTGGGTAAACTGAGTGACAACGATGAATCACTATTTTCCTGACGCGAATACACTTTAGTGTATTCTCAACAGAATATCTATACTCACGACATCATTCCCTATGCCTAATAACTTGTGTGTTCAGGCTCTGGAGAACCAATGGCGGGACTTCAACGCGACGCTAGAAGAGAAACAGAAGCTGTCCAAGCAGAGAGCCGACCAACTCAACCAGTATGAGTCGCTCAAGATACAAGTACGTACAATAAAATAAATATGAAAGGTCTACTTTACAACTTCCGAAAACTTTTGAGTTTAGTATTCATCAAATAAGGAGCGAAGAGTGTCAGACTATATGAAGTAATTCCTAGACTGGGGCAACGTTTTTCAACAGAAACTCTAGTACTTTATTATAAAGCACAAAAAATATATTTTAATTCTTTTTTGCTTCCTGTTCCATGAATTAATCTTTATTTATTTTTTTCCGTTTTTTTTTTAACCAAACCTACTTTTTTCTCATCGTCTTTGAGCCAGATCTAATCTCAACTTCCTTCCAGGTACTGGACTGGCTCCAGTCCATGGAGAGCCGCGTGACGCGCCTGCAGCCCGTAGCGGTAGACCTGGACGTCATCAAACAACAGCAGGACGAGCTCAGACCCCTGGCCAAGGAGTACAGGGACTTCTCCATCACTATTGATAAGGTAAGCTAATGGAGCTTTGTAGGATAGTTATTTAGCTAATACGTACCATCGCGGTAATTTGACTGGCCTGTTGGTCTAGTGGTTAGTAGCCCCGACCGCTATGCCGGAGGTCGTGGGTTCGATTCCCACCGATTAGCACGATCATTTGTTCTGTGTCTGGGTGTAATTTATCTATAATATGTATGTATTTAGAAATACAGGAAGTTTATCAGTTGTCTAGTACTCATAACACAAGCTCTGCTTAGCTTGAGACTAGACGGCGTTGTGTGATAGTTGTGGAATATTATATTATATATTATTATTATTATAATTTATGCCCGATCACTTAAAAAAAAAAATCGCTTGAATCCTACGCTCGCATTTGACCACTATCTCACCTGACGGTAAGCGATGATTGGCCGACGGAGGAGTTGTCTCGAAGCAACCTATTCACTCTATAACACCTAATTGAATTGACTCGTTTATCAGGTGAACGAAGCGGGCGCGGTGTACGAGGCGCTGACCCGCGGAGACCGCGCCGACAGTCCGCACAGGAAGAGGCAGATCTACAGCCCCACCAAGCGACAGACGCCAAGTAAGTCTTTTGAAACTAACCATATATATATTATAAAATGCCCCTACCGCGTTTCTGTCTGTATCATAGCGATAAACACAAAAATTACTAAAAGGTTTAGGTGTATAAAACTTCACAATCTAAGTTAACGAACTTCACAATCTATATGCACGGACTTCACAATCTAAGTGAACGAACTTCACAATCTATATGCACAAACTTCACAATCTAAGTGAACGAACTTTGCAATATACGTGAAAGAACTTCACAATCTGGTTCACAAATGGGAACGAACTAAATTGCCTTCTGCTTTCAAAATCGCTTTAAATCACTTAATTGACTGTATTTGTTCCAGGCCGCACCTTGGACGGTCGTTCCCCGTCTCCGAGCAAGGGCCATGGTCTGGTCAGTCCTGGGTCTACTCATTCAACATCGAGTGGGTTCTCCTCACGACGATCCAGCCAAGATGGATTCCACCTTGAAGGTAAGATCGATCGATAAGTGATTTCTCGTTCCATAATTATGATACAGGGTTTAATACAAGTTTTAATACCTTAAGATTGTAATTAATCTTGCGGGTGTGTAAACTTTTCATATATTAAAATCATGAATACCTATTCGTTTAAATAAAAATCTATAAATCTCATTCAAGCTTCATTATTGGCTTGCTTATTCTCTGTTCGAACTAAAATCTCGTTTCTGATTTATTTATTACTAGCTGCTACTACGGCTTTATATTAGAACATTATTCTAAGGAAACATAAACTCGGGACAAAAAGTATCCTATATGCTAATCCGGAACATGGTCTACTCGTGTGCCATGTTTAATTGAAATCCGTTCAGCTTTACTCCAATATGAAAAAGTAACAAACATATTCACAAACTTGCGCCTTTGTAATATTAATATATATTTTTTTAAGCTATTGCATAGCTTCTATCGCGGGCCTTGAGCGTGGAGACCGAATCCAGAAATTCCGTAACGAAAATAACCTAACACCCCCCACTCATTTGTTTTTTGAGCGTGGTGACCGATAAGAAAACAAATGAGTGAACAATCAATCAAAATTCAATTCAATGTGTGAAAGTGTAACTTCAATTAATATCAAAGAAAAAAAAAAACAAAGGAAAAAAAATACTGCATAAATAAAATAAATAAATAATTATAATTGCATTGATAAAAATGCTATGCAATAGCTTTACCGCGGCAGTCCCCGAGTGCCACACGTCTTTTTTATTTTTTTTTATTTAATCTTCATGTAACACGAAACGAAGGTAAAAGGCGGACTTAATGCCTTAGAAATTTTCTACCAGTCAACCATTTTTTTTTTAGATGAGAAAGTCATCCAAAGACATCTCCCGCTCTTGGGCGGAGCGCGAGGGTGTGTGTATCAGACTTTTACTGACTAAATACCCACTCCTGTTCTTTCGTTGCCATTCATACTAGGGCCGAGTTTTGCTTTCAGAAGCGAACCCTTGGCCCCAGTAAACCAAGTATGGTGAAGAAACAACATGGCAGCTGCAAAAAAAAGAAAATCATGTTCCTTTTGTTCTACAGAGCTATCTCCAGTCCAGCAGCAGCTGTCGGAGATCAACAACCGCTACAGCCTGCTGGGCACGAAGCTGGCCGACCGCACCGCCGAGCTGGACGCCGTCAGGGACGAGCTGAGGAAACACCTCGACAGCTTGCGGCAGCTCAACACCTTCCTGGACAAGGTGAGATCTATTGTCAGGCTCTAGCCTAGTTTATATTAAAAGGGGGTCATCAAAGCTAGCCCGCGATACAAAAATTTTGTAACATTTTAGTGCTTCGAACCCGTTTACTATTTATTATTTGGTAGTTGAGTTGAGTTTGGTAGAATGAACAGCCGTTGGGGCCGAAAAGTTCTGAAGTGGCGACTGCGTACCGGAAGACATGGATGATGTATTTCTGTGGCCATTATAACAACAAACACTAAATAGAGAATAAAATAAATATTTAAGTGAGGCATTTATATTAATATTGTAGTATGATATCCGTCATGTGCATTTTACTTTTTCTTTTTTATGAAATAGCCATTCAATTGGGTAAAACAAACTGAGTAGGTTGTATTTGTTTTAATGATTATAATTCCCTAAATAAATACGTGTTACGGCTGCTAATCAAAGTAAATTTAAATTTCGTGGGCTACTTTTTAGGGTTCCGTAGTCAACTAGGAACCCTTATAGTTTCGCCATGTCTGTCTGTCCGTCTGTCTGTCTGTCTGTCCGTCCTCGCTTAATCTCTGTGACCGTTAGCACTAGAAAGCTGAAATTTGGTACCAATATGTATATCAATCACGCCGACAAAGTGGTAAAATAAAAATTGGAAAAAAATGTTTTATTAGGGTAGCCCCCCTATATGTAAAGTGGGAAGTGATTTTTTTTTTAATTTCAACCCTAACGTGTGATATATCGTTGGATAGGTATTTAAAAATGCATAGAGGTTTACTAAAATCATTTTTTGATAATGTCAATAATTTCGGAAATAATTGCTCCAAAAGTAAAAAACAATGTGTCCCCCCCCCCCCTCTCACTTTTGAACCATAAGTTTAGAAAATATGAAAAAAAATCTGAAAAGTAGAACTTTATAAGGACTTTCTAGGAAAATCATTTTGAACTTGATGAAAAGAACAGTTTTTGTACAAAAAAGACAAAAAGGTAAAAAATAATTTCTGGACTAAGTTTGTAGTATAATCGTATTTGCAAGCATTTTTTTAAACTCATAAGTGGGTACACTTATTGTGACGGACGGGAAACTACGGAACCCTACACTGAGCGTGGCCCGACACGCTCTTGGCCGGTTTTTCACCTTATTAAAACTTGAACTTTATTTTGTATGACATTGAGTTTATATTTGCAAAACTGGTTGAGTATCTGATATTCTAAATTCAAATTTTTATTCTCCAATCAGGTCCAAAGACTGCTGCCCAAGGAGTCGGTGCCCAACACCAAGGAAGAAGCTGACAAGACCATCAAACAAGCGCGCGCTGTGCTAGAAGAGATGTACGAGAAACAAAGCATTTTAGACTCTACTAAGACTCAGGTAAAGTTCAATTTCTATATTTTGTGCTACCATTTTAAGATTCCAGTGTTGTAAGTTCTGATTCTAATTATCAAAACACAGATTTCACTCTGAATACTATTGTGACATGACAACTGTTTAAATTTAACGTCTCGGTTGGCGTAGTGGTTGAGCGATTTACTGCTCTGCTGCATGTCGCGAGTTCGATTCTCGCACGAAACAAATATTTGTAAGGCCTGTTGTTGGTCTGGATGTCGTGAATGTTCACATGTTTGTTTACATCCATGATAAAGGAGTAATTCCAAAATTAAAAAGAAAAAGTTGATAGTGCCAGATATCTTTTATTTGGATTCTAAGGGTGAGTTGCACCATTTAACTATAACGATAACACAGCCGTTAACAGTTGTCAAATCGTCGAATTGACCAATAGGCGGCCGTTTCACGACTGGTTATGGTTTGGTTATCGTTATAGTTAAATGATGCAACTCACCCTAATTCTAGTTTGTATGAATAACAATTGAGTGAAAGTGAAAACCGGTTTTAATCCACATAAAGCAAAGCTTTTCAGAACATTATATTCAGTGAAAAATAGCTATATTAACCTTTTTTTTAAGTAGAAAGTCGTCAAATACTTTCTCCCGCTCTGGGCGGATAGTAATTGTCAGACTTTTATTGACTAAACCCAGTCTGTTTCCTTCATTTGCTCTTTGCATTCCACGTATTTCCAGGGCCACGTTTCATAATTCCCTTCTGTAGCTGAATTCGAGTACAATGCTTTCGCTGTACTAAGAACAACTTTGTTTTGTACCAGGTTCGCGAGCTGCTGAAGCGTAAACAAAGCGTATTGGGCGCGGACAGGTTGCACGATGAAATGGAAGATGTGTCCTCGAGGTGGAAGGCGCTTCACGACGCCTTCAAGGATAAGTAAGTTTATTTTTAGTATAGTAATATTCTCCAGAAAGCAAGTAAAATGCTTTTCGGCTGATGAAATCCAAAGTTTTGATATGTACTAGATCTGCCAATAATTCTAATAATAAATTAAAATCAATACTTTAGATTTTGATAAATATGTAATACTAGGTTTTGCCCGCGGCTTCGCCCGCGTGGCGTTAGGTACTTAAAGAATCGGGATAAAAGGTAGCCTATGTTCTTTTCCATGTCAAAGGCTATATGCATGCCAAATTTCATCCAAATCCGTTCAGCCGTTTTTGCGTAATTAAGTAACAAACATCCAAACATCCACACTTTCACATTGATAATATTAGTTAGGATTAGTAAGCCAAATAGTTGTGTTGCCGAGCCACAATTTAACTTTTTCAAGAAATAACCTTTCAGTGATATTTTTAAGCCGCAGACAAGAGCTAGTATAATATAAAACACTAAACACGTTTTGTCCTAACCGAAGTGCCTCAATTCGATTTCATTAGAAAGGCAAAAATGTGACGATATTAAAACGTTGCATTCAAGAAAAAAAAGAATGCACTTTTTCTTTTTTCCAACCAATAAATTTATTTCTTTTTTACAAGGTTTTATTTAGTTTCACCTGTCCCGATGTTTGTCTGTCATCAAATCTTGCAAATTAAATTTGACCCACTTCCTGGTTACCGATTGGGCTGAAATTTTGATGCATGTGTAAATCAAATGATAATGCAAAATCATTATGACGTGGAGCTGATCTGATGATGTAACCGGAAGGTGGCTATAGGAACTTGGTAGTTAAACGACACAACCCCGTCGAGTTTGGGCTCGTATGATTCGTCTTGACGAGCATTAAATATATAGGTACACCGAGCTATAAAAGCTTGCTATGAAAAAATGATTTTCATTAAAATCTTGTTTAGAGTATATCAAATATAGTACGCTAGTACAATATACTTTATGTTAACAAATTACTATTTCCATCGCAGGATCCGCCTAATGGAAGAGATGAAAGACTTCCACGACACGCACAGCAACCTGTCTCAGTGGCTGAGCGCCAAGGACCGCATGATGGCGGCTCTGGGACCCATCTCTTCTGACTCGAGGATGGTACAGACGCAAGTGCAGCAGGTATGTATTTATTTTTTATGTACTGTGTACCTCTCGTCAGTTTTACCCAGGTTTTAATTTATTTGAGTTGATGCTCCAGGGTACAAAAAATAAAATGAAATTTAATAGTAGATATGTAGGTAATACCGGCTAAACACTGGTCTTATCTAGTCTAAAGTAACGAAAAAATTTACGTATAAAATTAAATAATATTTTAAGCTATTGCATAGCTTCTATCGCGGGCCTTGAGCGTGGAGACCGAATCCAGAAATTCCGTAACGAAAATAACCTAACACCCCTCACTCATTTGTTTTTTGAGCGTGGTGACCGATAAGAAAACAAATGAGTGAACAATCAATCAAAATTAAATTCAATGTGTGAAAGTGCAACTTCAATTAATATCAAAGAAAAAAAAACAAAGGAAAAAAAGTACTGCATAAATAAAATAAATAAATAATTATAATTGCTTAAGTTGATAAAAATGCTATGCAATAGCTTTACCGCGGCAGTCCCCGAGTGCCACACGTCTTTTTTTTTTTACTGCATTTTATTATATTATTATTTTATATTAGATTTGAGTGTCAATGATACTACTCTCAAGTGTTGCCGCAAAAGGACCACACGCTACAGCCCCAACAGCCGCCACGCATCTATATATATGTACTCGTATTTTTATTTTTGGTGTACAATAAAGAATCAATCTATCTATCTATTTATCTACACACCGCCACGAATAGCTAGAAGCGGCCACAAAAAAGAAGCTTAAATGCGCGACAGCCACTTGTGGCCTTTGGTTGCTATTTTTTAACCCATGCGCGCAGTATTATAATGGGTTCTGACGAAGAAGGTGTAAATGCGGCGATTAGTAGCGTGGTGGCCACTGGCATCAACCATGTACGGCGAGTCCATATAAAATGTATGAAACCCACAGGAAATATGCCGGTCGTGACGTATTGTGGTTGTGGTCGGTGGCGCGTGGGCAGCGACCCTAAGAGTAGGATCATTGAGACTGCTGAGATAAATGCTCCTCCTCTCCTATCTTTTCGAAACAAAAATGTTTCTTTTAGGACTACCACCTCTTATTATCTATTACTCTTCTACCAGGTACAAGTCCTCCGTGAAGAGTTCCGCAGCCAACAGCCTCAACTGGCTCACCTAGAGGAGGTGGGCTCTGCGGTGCTGGAGCGACTGGAGCCCGCCTCTGCTGACGCTAAGAAGCTGAAGCAGAAGGTGGTGGATCTACAGGACAGGTGGAATGAGCTGTTGGACAAGTAAGTTTTAATCGAGTTGTAGCTTAAACTAGCCTTCAGGTAAAGACGTGAGAATTTTTTTTTTTTTTTCTTAAAGAAAGAAGAAAGAAAAAAAAATCTTTTTACTTGTCGGAAAAGACGCAAACTTAAGACTAACATATGGCAAACATTTCCATAGAAAGACAATAGGTGCGCTTGGGGTTTAATGAAAAGAATTAAAATACCAGTATTGCATGAAAAGTCCAAAAAGGGTGCGCACGAGGCGTTGATTTGATTGATTGATTGATCAAAACCTGTCTTTTTTCTAACAAATAATTAATATACCCTCTATCCTCATATAATGTGTCAGCAATGTTTAGACCGTATAAATCATTGAGTTGTAGTCTTAGAAACATACGACCCTGTACTATAATTTATTATTATATTTGGTACAGAAAATCTTGCCAGTTTGTTTTTGGACCAATATACCGTGTGCAACGTACATACAGCAATGACGTTGCTATATGTTATTTCCTGGTCTTCATTCGTTCAGTATGCAAAGTTAAGACCTAACTAAACCTATAATTTCTCCTCTCAGACTAGAGAAACGCGCAGACAGCCTAGGCGCAGCTGCTGACACATCACGCGAGTTCGATGCCGGCTACACGCGCCTGCGCGATGCCCTGCAGACTATCAGCGACAAACTCGACGAGATAGCCATGGAGAAAGAACCTGATGAACAGCTCAGGAAGATCGAGGTAAGAGAAGAACATCAGTGGAAGGGAAAAGAGGGAACCGGAAGGAGGAAGCGTTGGCTCGCGATAGGTGGAAGTAGTGGCGAGATGTCTTTCCCCAGGAAGAAGGACGGATTCGTACTGGGGCCTAGGGTCTTCTTCTAAAATTAAGATTCAGCCCCGGTACGAAAAGCAACGATGGAACAGGAGTGGGTTTTTATTCAGTAAAAGTCTGACACTATCTCCCGCTTCACCCAAGGGCGCGAATATGTCATTGGATGATTTTCCCACCTACAAAACGTAAAGACTGCCAAAAAAACGATGTATATTTGTGTTTTCCACTACCAGCCTTTCTTGCTAGAGTACACAAAATCTGAAATAATACTTGATTGACAGTTAAAACCTTTGCTAGCATCTGTAACTATGTAATGAATTACAATTGGGATGTTTTAAATCCATGGATCGATTTACCATCAGTTAAAATCTATGTTCATGCAAAAAAGTCGGCTTATAACACCTTTGTCCACTTAACTCTTTAATTTTGAGTTTGAGTGTGACAGATGTAGCTTAATCATTATACGTCACAAAACCTTAAGAGCACGGCGACAGATGAATTTTTCATACAAACGTAATACCACGCTCATTTGCAATTGGAGCATATTTCCAACATATTGTGATATTATTCGGTTATAGACGATATTTATCTAGGTTCCTACATCTTTCTTTTTTAAAAAAACTTGCCTAAAACGAAATTAAAGCGAATTATAATTCGCACTTTTTTACAACGTAAATGGCATGTTTTCATTTGGCTTTTCCTATATTAAAAATAACAATATGTCCAATATTCTCAATGTAGGAACACAGATTATATTATCAATTTACAAATGATAGAGAATAAATTGGAAAAACATTAAGTTTTCATTCATCATTTTTGGTATTACGAAACACGTCCAATTTATCGCAAATTTCCAAAAGTTTACTAGTGCTATCGCGGCAAGCGGGATGTCAGTGTCATTGTGTGCGTGCTGTCATTACTTCAGTTGCGTTCATAGGTCGAGTTTTATTGTAATATTTTTGACACTATTGACTTAAATAAAATAGTACGTAAGCATTTAAAGTTTAATAAAAGCAATACAGAACTCTTGAGGACATGTCAGACTTTAGCTGACTAAAAGCGCCGTCAAAAAACCCCTTAAAAAAAAGAGTAAAAAAAAAGCGCCGTTGACGATTTGGGTTCGGTCCAGATGGTTACTGGATAGCTGGACGGCGATTCCAAGCCCAGGGTGGCTAGAAATCTGAGTCCACACAATGGTGATAACCAGGCGTTTCTTCCGCCTAAATCCGACGCAGGTGCCTCCCGTACTTGCCATGTCCGGTGAGGATTTGCGTAACGACAGTCGCTGAGATCCTGCCGGAACTGTCTGCCATACAGCGACTTGTCGTGGCAGCGCAATTTCGCCCCGGGGTTGCATCTCCACGTGTAAATCATGCATATGCGTGCAAAGGACTGTTGCCTCCACATTCCATGGTAGCAGGCCTGCAGGAAACCGTGCGGATATATTGCAGGAAACCGTGCTTTGTCTTTGTACCATTAGGATGGCTAAAACTCCCTGGCATGCGTTCAGCTTGGCAACTGATCACTTTCGCAGCGACGGCGCTCCATAAAGGGCCATGGACCGAACGATGCCTGCGTAGAGCCTCCAGCAGGAGGCGTCTGGATACCCCAGGTTGGACAGGAGCCGCTTGTGTGCTCCAGTCTAATCCAGTTTGAAAGAAAGAAAGAAAGAAAGAAAAATAATTTATTTGGTACAGCACAAGGCGCAACACAGAATAAAAAATAAGTAATACGTTTGGGAACCAGACGTCGGAAGTGCTCCTCAAAATACCATCGGCTGTCGAGGACGAGTCCCAGATACTTGTAAACTTTTATTGTAATTTGGGAAACCGGCGGTGGCTCGTTCCGAGGGCTATGAAAACACATGCTCTCGGACTTGTGCAGTGCCACCTCGAGTCCCAACTACTGGATCCTCTTCATGACTGTTGCAACTCTGCGTGAAGCGAAGGCGATCGAACTTCATCGATTCCTCCCTGACGTGGCGGTTAGGCTCAAGGCAACTTGGGTCGAGCTGGACTAAAAAGTCTCGCAGATCCTGACTGGACATGGATATTTCTGGAAGAAACTGTATGATATGCGGTTATGTGAGGTTAGCGTGTGCTATTGCGGTGATGAGGACGAAAATTTTGATCACGTTCTGTGGCGATGCCCCCCTTATACATATATATCTTTCGTCGCTGTGACGAACAGCAACGAAAGATATATATGTAGATCACTTGCTTGGATGAGAGACCGGCTTAGTACTGCAATCTCATGGCCTCAAAAGAGTTCGAACACGAATAGAATAGAATATCGTTTAGAATAGAATATCGTTTATTTAATAGAATAGCACAGACTAAGGAGTAAGCAGGCAGCGAACCCGTACTGTGTGTTTATCTTACCCACGTGAGGGGGGACCGTTAGTATGCCGCCCCGGGATGGGGAGAAAGGAAACATGGGGACAAGCCGAGGAAATTTGTAAAGGAGTCAAGAAGCGGCTGCGGTGATAGCGCGCTCATATTTATATGGGTGGGCTGTGTCCGCAGCCGTCTCATTTCGATTCGGCCCATATGACATGATGTCGGTGGGGCCAAGGCTGGGTGGAGGGTGTTGCGACCCTGCGTTCCGCTAGTTCGACCGCCGCCTGGTACGACTCTCCCTTCGTTAGGATCAACGTGTCGTCTGTATAATAGACCACGCTGACCCCGTTGAGGAGGTCGCATAGCACATAGTATGCAAATATAGCTACAAAAAACGGTGACATAAAAATATAAACTACACTAAAACTAGTGGCGGAGCCATGGGCGGATGAGAATGCTCCCCTTTTGACGGGAATAGAGCGTTCATCAAACCCTTCATAAACAGGGGCTGGTACTCTGTGTCAGCGGGGGAGCCCAGGTACGGAGCTTGTTACGCACCATTTCGTAGGGTCGTCCCCACGGGTCTCTATTCAGAGTCCCCAGCTACACGTCGCGGGCCTCCAGTTTGGCCAGCCGTATCTCCGCTCTGAGGGTGCGCTTCGCTGTTCTTTATTCCTCGTACGCACCTGGTACGGGTGGAGCCGGATCTTGCGGATGGCCAGTTTGGCTTTTGCAGGGAGCGCTCTAGTTGGACCCCGGTATCACCAGGTGCCGGTCTACCTCATTCGTGTGATCGAGGCCAACCTGAAGGACAGGTTCATTATCTGCCCCGCTCACCGTGGAGAATTGAAACGCCGAGAGATGTCGTGCGGTGTTCCCCAGGGATCGGTACCAAGATATGGGTCGGAATGATTTTGGGACTTGACCTCGACATCCGTTGGAATTTCGAAGAACACTTCCGACATCTGGCTCCCAAACTGGACCGGACTGGGGCTGCCCTGAAGCGGCTCCTACCCAACATATAGGTCCTTAGCCCTTCGCCGGAGGCTCCACGCAGCATTGTTTGGTCCATGGCCCATTACAGAGCGCCGGTGTTGGCCCCATTGCTGTGAAAGCGACCGGGGGCAAAGCTGAACGTATCCCAGAGGATCATGGCCATCCAAATGGTGCGGGGATACCGCACGTTCTCCAGCGAAGCGACGAGCCTCCTTGCTAGTCTGCCACCATGGGATCTAGAGGCAACAGTCCTTGCACGCATGCACAATTTGCGCATGGAGTTGCAACGCCGGGGTAAAAAACCACTGACGAAGGCGGTCAGAGTACCGGCGGGATCTCGGGGCAAACCATAATTATGGCGATAAATCCAATCTTTGAGGAGTGGGTGAATAGACGTGGAAACATCCTCACCTTCCGCATGACGACACCTCACCTCGTGGTAAGTTCGGAAGAAACGCCTGGCTGTCATCATAGTGTAGACCGCCCAGAGGACAGGGTGGAGCATGCGGCGATGGTATGCTCCACTCAGGAGGAGCACTGCCGCCGCGCCGTGTCCTCGTGGGAGTGACCCTGGTACAAGCCATGGTCTGGAATGTGTAGGAATGGCAGGTGGTCGGCTCCTTCTACGAAGCAGTTATGCTAGCAAAGGAGACAGTCGTACACGTGAGGGAACATCATTCCTCACGCCCCAGCCACCGGGATCCTGATTCCTTTTTCCAGTCACCGTAGGCGCAGGATTGCGGACGGCGAGCAATTTGTATCTCTCCGTCCGGCCGTCCGGTAAGCGTCCGTACCGAGCTCGAGACGTCGATGTTGCATAGTGTTCCACTCGCGTCTCGAGGACATGTCAGCAAAACCGTAAGGGCCCAGCAGGTTCGAAGTCTACTGAGGCCAAGGGTTGAGCGAAAGAGAACATCGGGGCCTTGAAACGAAAGAACAGTTTTCATTTCCCTAAAAGTCTGACACTAAAAGAGCGGCAGAAGTCATTGAATAATTTCCCACCTATGAAAAAAAAAGCTCTCGCCTCCATAACATTTTCTGATTTGACCACAAGAAGACCACCTTGGGCACGCCACAATTATGGCAGTAAGTCCCCTCTTGGAGGCATGGCTGGAAAGACCTCACGGCGCGGGCGTCCTCACCTTCCGCATGACGCAGGTTCTCACCGGACACGTAAGTTCGGTAGGTTCGGGCTGTACCGTATTCGTACGGAAGTGACGCCCGAGTGTCGCCACTGTGCGGAACGCCCGGAGGATACGGTGGAGCACGCAGTGGAGGTGTGACGCTTAGGCGGAGCGTCGCATTGCCTTGCGTGGAGGTGATCGGCGGCGGCGATCTCTCGTGCCAGACTTTAGTACAGGCCATGGTTCGGAGCGAGGAGGATCAGTGGCAGGCAGTCGGCTCCTTCTGCAAAGCAGTAATGCTAGCAAAGGAAGAGGCCGACCGTATCAGGCAACGGCGCTCCCAGCCGCTGCCGGGATTCCGATCCCGATTTCCGGCCACCGTAGGCGCGGGCTTGCGGACGGCGAGCAATCGGTAGCTCGCTGTCCGACCGTCCGGTAACTGTCCGGATCGAGCCCAAGTCATCGACTGCGTGAACTGTTCCCGTGCGCCTCAAGGAGTTGTCAGCAACAGAAGGGGTCTAACCGGGTCGAAGCCTACTGGGGCCAGGGTTAGCTCCGAAAGGTAGCTCAGCCCCGGTACGAAAGGCAACGAAGGAACAGGAGTGGGTTTTTAGTCAGTAAAAGTGTGACACTATCTCCCGCTCCAACCAAGAGCGGGGGATGTCATTAGATGATTTTCCCACCGTAAAAAAAGACCTCCTTTGTATGACATAACTGCTATTGTTATCATAATATGTTGAGATATTGGCGCGGTAGTAAAATTTCCAAAAAACGCATTACTAGTTTGTACATTCACAAACAATTCCCGAAGTATTCGGCAAAAATAAAGCAAATAATGAATATACCTCATTTTACTAACAATAAATTGTAAGACGCTTACATACACACACAAAGCTGCATCAATCCGTCACTTGTTTTTGTCAAACAGAGATAGCTATATTCCGCGAACGAATTTTGAATACGCGTCAACTTGCAGTAGCGAGTGACATTCGCCGGCCTCTTAATTCGTTTTTCAAGTATCAGTAAATCGTCTTTGATAAAGTGTAAGCTCTTCGTTGTACAAAGTTTTCTGAAATAATTATTTAAATATTTATACATCGCAACGGTAGATTCACTAATTATTCAAGCATATTCACGCAAGAGTATTTTTTGAGGTGTGAAATCATCATATAAGTTCACCCACTCGCTTCCCTTAGAGTTGTAAGAGACAGCTCTGAGGGAAGCGAGTAGGAAAACTTTTATTAATTAAAACCTACTTTTATTCCTTTAGTAAGTTTTGTAGGGCCTGTATAATTATACATACCCTCTTTTGCTCGCAAACATCATTACTTACTAAAGTAAAAGTAAGTTCAACACATTTTAGTGCCAAAATAAAAGACTAACTTAGCCAATCTGCCCCCACAGAACCTAGAACGTCAGCTAGAAGGGCAGCGCCCCCTGCTGGCGGACCTGGAGGGCGCGGGCGCGGCGCTGGCGCAGGTGCTGTCCGACCCCGCGTCGCGCCAGGACATACAGGCCAAGCTGGCGGCCGTGGCCAGGCAGTACGACAACCTGCAGAGGAAGCTCGACCACAGGAAGGCGGAGATTGAGGCCGCTTTGAAGTGAGTACTGGGTTTTGTAGTATTTTTAGAGGTATTCGGAACTGAGAGTAAAGTCCCGCAAACACCCATTGAAAAGGTAAGATCCTGAGACCAGACCGGTAATGTGTCTGGTCCGGGGAACTGCCCGTTAATTGATTTCAGATTGTTATACATATTATATCTCGGTGCAAGATTTTCAATTTTAGTTCCTATAAAGCAAAAAGCAAAATAGAAATAGAAATTAAAATTAAATTCACAATTAAACTCCTAATAGACATCAAAATTAAATTAACAAAAATGGTCGTTTTATTTAGGAAAAATACTAAGTAAATTCAAAAAATTGCTACTAGTTATTCTATGGAACTTACCAAACGAATCAAAATGCTCAGCTACAAAATCTTATGGTGGGTAGTCCTATGATAAGGTAGGTTTGAAACAAAACATGGCTCTTTATTATCGCATTTTTCAAGACTTTCAGCTGGTATTTTAAACTATAATAAATCAGCGCAAAAGCAGTTACAAATAGTTTCGGAAACTGCAACACAGTCACTATAAATGTATCCGTCTAACCAAATGTTCCTCCCCAGGGACGGACGCAACCTCGAAGAGAACGTAGCGCGCACGCTCGGCTGGCTACAGTCCGAGCTGAACTCGCTGCCAGGGCGCCTGCAGGTGTCAGCGGAAGCCAGCAAGCTGCAGCAGCAACTGGAGAGGCACGAGCCGCTGTACCGGGAGCTCACGCAGAGGGAACATGAGCTCATCATGCTGTTGGACAAAGGTGAGGGAATTGTCCACTGGTCCATTAATTGTATGATTTGATTCTGCTCTCATCTTTCTACCATAGGACAAACCGACGTAGGTCGAGTATTCCTTACATTGTTGACACCTTAACGGTCCGAACTAAGGGCTATATTTCACCGGGACACCATGGCGGCGCGACCAGTCGCCGCTACCAACAAAATGTATACAGCTCAATAGAGTATTACTTACCTGGTGTCCGTTTGGTTGCGCAACCGATATGGCGGCGCAGCACCAGCTCGGACGCGTGCACAGAATGTTACTGGTCGCGCCACCACTAATTACTATAGAGCTGTGCGGTGTCTCACTCACTCGACCGCCAGTCCAGCCGTCAGTGAGACAAATACTCCATCTCCTCAAATCTTCTGTCACCTATGGAGGTAGAAGATCCCAGACACGACCCAGGCGAAATGGACACGAAAACAATCGTCGAACCAATCCGTCGCAAGCGGTTAAAGAGTTAAAAAATCTTATCAATGTTCTTCTCCGCCAGGTCGTGAGATGGAGAAGAAGCCAGCGCACCAAGGCTTACGTAAGGACCTCGACAGGATCCAGACGCAGTGGGACAAACTGAAGCGGGAGACAGTCGACAGATACACCAGACTGCAGACTGCTATGGTGAGTTTTGATAATATACTACCTACTTATTCGACTTGAAAGTTTTTTTAACCCATTGAATGCCGAAATCGACTACACGGCAAAATTGTTTTTTGTACGATATTTTATGCCATCAAAAACATAATTTTAAAAAAAACCAAGGTACGCAATTCAGTTCTGCTACTAAAAGAGTTAAGTACCATATAAGTTGTGAGATCAATATTAATTGTCGATTAATTGTATCAGACCTTGATGACCTTGATTGTGTTAACAAACTAATTCAATATAATACATATTACTTGTGATATAACTATATGCGATTGTCAAGTGTACGCACAAAATGTTTTGGGAACACATTCATTGTGCGTACGGCTCTAAAGTGGAATTCCCTCCTGTTGTCTGTTTTTTTTTTTTCTGATGGCTACAAACTACTGGGGTATATAAGTCACTAGTGAATAGATTACTTCTAGGCAACCTCACAAGCTGCTCTCAAAACGGTGAAGGAAAACATCGTGAGGAAACGGCATGTTCTTGAACCAAAAATTCGAAAACATGTGACATTCACCAACCCGCACTGGGTTCGCGTGGTGGATAACGGTCCATTCCTTCTCCTAGAGAGGAGGCCTGAGTCCCAGCAGGGGAAACATTTAGAGGCTGATTATGCTATCTTCAAGTCATTTTAATCTAAATCCATTTCTGTTCACCCTCTAGGAGCACTGCCGCAAATTCCACAAGGCCCAAGAATCGTTCGTCCCGTGGCTGTCGGACTTAGAAGACAGGCTAGCCAAGCTGCCGGCGACTGCTTTCACTAAGAAGGAGGTCGAGAAGCAACTGAAGGAGCTACAGCAGATCAGGAATGATATATGGAAGAGGTACGTTTATTTTTTAGGCTGCTATGCAAAACAGAGTGCAAAGTCCCTCCATTGAAAAGGGAGGATCTCCCGACCGGATGGGTATTATGTCTGGTTTCGGCTACTGCCCTATTTCGAGGTTTTGTATATGTTCAAATCGGGTGGAGAACTCCGTTATTTGCTACGGACGTACGGTACGGAACCCTTAGTACGCGAATTCGGCTCGCATTTGGCCGGTTTTTTTACATAGCATGAGGAGGACGACAATATGCATCTTAGAGATGAGAGAAAAGGATAGGTAACTGCATTGTATGAATCTGACAGCTGACACCTTCATCATCTTATAGCATTTGTAGTATATTGTGTTTTTATTTTTCACTAGATCTGGCGAGTATGAGAACAACAAGACTCTCGGCGAGACGTTCATCTCGTCGTGCGACATCGACCAGGAGGTGGTCAGGAAGCTGCTCGACAACATCAAGGAGCGATGGGATAGGATTAACAATGGTATGAAATTGTTCATTTTAATTTATTGTCATTACATACATATTTTATGTAATTTCTCATTTTTGTGCTGGAAATGTGACAGTGAGGGTTTTATAAAATGACGCTCATTAGGTGGCAGCACTGCGGTGTCAGGTTATTTATATATTTAGAAATTTCCCCACCACGCCTTTTTTAATTTGTCAGTATTTGAAATGCTTATCAATTTTGATGCTGTTTTGCAATAAATATTGTACAAGAATAAACACAAGCAAATAGCCAACTAACTAGTCTTACTGATTACAAAACTCTTTCTCTCCTTACAGAAGTCCTCCAGCAAGTAGAGTTCCTTGAAACGACCGCCCGCAAGCTGGGTGAGTTCGCCGAGCGCGTGCGCGCGGTGGACACGCCGCTGCAGCGCTGCGAGGAGCGCCTGCAGGAGGCGCTGTCGGCCGCGCCCGCGCAGGCGGCCGAAGCCGTCGCGCGCCTCGCCGACCAGATACATGCGCTCAGGGCGCCGCTACAGGTACGATGCTTATCTATATCTATGTATTTACTATTGCATTTGCCTCTCTTCTGTTTGCCTATTTATTAAGTTGCATCTGCCATGTTGTTTTTCTGCACCACCCTAAGGTCGACTGGTAGAAAATGTCACCTTTTGTATTATGTACACAAAGCTATAATAAATAAATAAATACCCGACAAATCTTAGAGCTAACTTCCACTTGCGCAAAAGTGAAATATCGGGTCACTTTAGTGCTATGAAGTAAAATGCGGAGATAGAGAGTCCAATCCTTGTACAGTGATTGACTCGCCGATGTGTACCGATGCGCAAAGCAATCCCCACGCTTTCGCCGAGCGCTCAAGATTCATACCGCTATCTGTACTAAATTTATTAAAGCGCTGAATACGAGCGCTGTATCGCTGCGAGAAACAGCAACAAGAAGCACTTGTAGCAATCCACTGAAGCGGCGGCTGGGACTGATTAGAGGCCTTACTATGACATTTTAAAATGTCAGTTGTGCGAACGAACATATATTTCTTAAAATATACATATTATAGATAAATTACACCTACAGAACAAATGATCGTGCTCATCACACAAACTTTGTCTTGTCTTGACTAAGAATCGAAAGCAGTCAGCCCTGACTGCGTTCGCTAACCACTAGTCTAACAGCAAGAGCAACTTTTAATTGGCCTGTTGATCTAGTGTCGTGACATTTCATACTATTGCATTAGTTCTACAGTCGATGTCGTTCCATCGCTATCATTTTGATCCGGCTCGAAGGACCAAAACCATAGCGATGGAACGAAATGGACTATAGAACTAATGCAATGGTATGAAATTTTGATAAAAACACGCAGAGCCGTTTAAAATGTATAATATTAATAATTGACTAGACCAATAGGTCAGTTAAAAATTGCACTTGCCAACAATATTAAAAACCACTCCGAACTAATAAACCTCTATTTTTGGCCAACAGAGCATCAACGCAGCAGCAGATGACATAGTAACGCTAGCCCTGGAGTGCGCTGGCCGGGATGCAGCCGCTCGTGCCAAGAACGTGCTGGAGGAGCAGGCGCACGCGCTGGCCGAGCGGCTGGACGACCTGGAGGCGCGCGCGGGAGAGGCCAAGGGACGCATGGCTGGAGCTGCCGCTGCTATGACGCACTTCCAGGTCAGAATAAATTTTATTGTACACCAAAAATTAACACAACTTGTTACAACAACTCAATAACAACAATACAACAACACAAATCGTAAAACTTGTAATATGTCTGTATGTAAGTTTGTGCTAAAGGAACAAGCACTCGTCCTGGCTGATAGGTGTATGACTTGAATAGAGCCCCCAGGTCGCGTTATTAGATCATTCATAGTTCTCTTACGTCTCGAAATAATAATACTATTCCACAACTATCACACAACGCCGTCTAGTCTCAAGCTAAGCAGAGCTTGTGTTATGAGTACTAGACAACTGATAAACTTACTTATATATTTCTAAATACATACGAGTACATATTATAGATAAATTACACCCAGACACAGAACAAATGATCGTGAATGATCGAAATATATATAGTTTATTTTCAGTGATAAGCCATTGTTAAATTAATAATGTCATTCTAAAGCTTTGGTATAGTTCAAAACAGTTAACCGCGACCCTGGAACGAAAATGGCAACTTGACAATGAAAACACGGGTGGGTTTTAGTCAGTAAAAGTCCGACACTCCCTCTCGCTCCATCCAGAGCGAAAGCAGTTATTTGAAGACGAGTTAGATGCCGTTGTTCAGTTTAGTATTTTTTCTTTTGTCAGTTGTTCAAAGTTTTAAGCTATTGCATAGCTTCTATCGCGGGCCCTGAGCGTGGAGACCGAATCCAGAAATTCCGTAACGAAAATAACCTAACACCCCCCACTCATTTGTTTTTTGAGCGTGGTGACCGATAAGAAAACAAATGAGTGAACAATCAATCAAAATTCAATTCAATATGTGAAAGTGTAACTTCAATTAATATCAAAGAAAAAAAAAACAAAAGAAAAAAAATACTGCATAAATAAAATAAATAAATAATTATAATTGCATAAGTTGATAAAAATGCTATGCAATAGCTTTACCGCGGCAGTCCCCGAGTGTCCTTTTTTATCGGAAATGAATATTCATTGCTGAATCCGAGTTTTTAAACCCTTCCACTGCTTACGTCGCAATGGTCCGGCGAGTATTTTCGTGTCCCTGTTCGCCAGGGTCGTGAATTTGTGGCTGGGTGCTTCATCTCGTTTAGCTCTTCAATGGTCATAGGTGACAGAAGAGCTGACGAGATGGAGTATTTGATGGATTAGGCGCACAATGCCACATTCGCAAAATGACATAGTGACGCAAAATGCCACATTCGCAAAATGACATTTCGCAATATGCCACACTAGCAAAATGCCACATTAGCAAAATGCCACATTCGCAAAATGACTTTTCTCAAAATGTCACATTAGCAAAATACCACATTATCAAAATGACACATTCTCAAAATGACACATTCTCAAAATGACACATTCTAAAAAAATCGTAATTATCGCATAATGTCAAAGATTGCATCGCTACTTACCATCAGGTGGGATCGCAGTCAAGCACTAGTTTATCTCAATTAAAAAAAAAAAAAAATGTGCGATTTACGTAAATTAAAATTAAAAAAAAATTGTTAAAACTACTTATTTACTTGCAGTGGGCTTTTTTTCATAAAAACATACTAACGTCCAAATAAAAAAAATACTGAGTTCGAAATGACATTTTGGCATTATGCGAAAGTGGCATTTTGCGAAAAGTCATTTTGCGATTATGGCATTTTGCGAAGATGGCATTTTGCGAAGATGGCATTTTGCGAAGATGGCATTTTGCTAATGTGGCGTTTTGCGAAATGGCATTTTGAGAATATGACATTTTGAGAATATGACATTTTGCGAATGTGGCATTTTGCGTCAATATGTCATTTTGCGAATGTGGCATTGTGCGCCTAATCCAGTATTTGATCCTGGATGTGTGACCCTGGTGGAATATACGCGTAGGCTGTTATAAGGCTAATAATAAATCGTTACACAATACAAAATGTTATTGACATTGAAGCCTCATAGGATTAGGACGCTACTTTAAACTTGATAAAAATAACGACAAGATAAGATTATCTACAGAGTATCTTATGTTCGACGTTTTAGGCATATCAGTCTTTAGTTTATTTGTGTAATATTTACGGGGAAGGCGCGTTTTTCCGCGCAGTTTTTCTGTAATGTCCGTGCAAGACCCTTAGGGGACAAGCGCCATGCCGTTTTTGAAGTTCTTGTGTTTACGGTGTCGCTGTCAATGCACCTGTAAAGGTGGGAAGGGATTAAAGCGTGTTATAAATGTAAATATTGTATTTTTGTGTGAAGAAAATTTTGAGAACTCTCGGTTACTAGCACAAAGATTAACATTATTTTCGAATAATTCTTATCTTAAAACCACTTCTCATAAGAAAAAAATAAACGTTAAAATTCGAATTGGAAATTATTTTTTTTTTTCAAAGTTAGAATGAGATCAGAAAGTCATTGTTTTTCAAAATGAATTCCTCAGATTGATTATAATTAAATCACTTAACAAACCACAGAATATGACGATTAAGTTGTCAGTTTTTGTAATGATATTAATTCTAAAAACTTAATATACAATGTGTCGTGTCTTACAACAAAGAACAATATTCAATTTTTAGCAATCCTACATTAATTTGAATTAAGAAAAAGAAATAGACCCCCGGTATTGTTAACAGAGTGCAAGCTACCAGCAGTCAAGGCTTTAGAGAAAGGAACCTCCTAGCAATACGAGGCTTGTCTTTGTTTAGATGCATAATCATCAAATAACTTTCCCCACTCTGGGAGGAATGAGAAAGAGACTTACTTACTAAAACTAACTAGTGTTCCTTCAGTTACGCTTTGCGTTTCAGAGCCACAGTAACTCTTTCGGACAATACCGCAGCCTTATTCGAGCCTTGTCTAAAAATACCATAATAATAATAACATAACCAACGACCAACCATAATAATAGGGTAGTTTCGAGGGTCAAAATAATTACATTTTATTTAGTTTATAAAAAAATATTGGACACGTATTTTTTCTTTATCGATTAAACAAAAAGTAACAAAGAGGGATTACGTGTTACCCCTTCACCCCGTGCGAAAAAATGCAGCACAGCGTGACGTTACACGTAACTTTAATGGGCTATGTCTATGTCATTTTTGGTTTAATTTACAAATAAAAAAATACGTGTCCCTTATTTTTGAATAATCTAAAGACGGACTAATTACATTTTTTAAGGCAACTAGCCTATTACCACTAATCTAACAAAACAACCTTTACCTACCCAGGAAAAAGTAAAGAACCTATCTCACGACCTCACTGACTTGGAGAAGGAGTTAGACAGCATGAAGCCTCCGGGCCGAGACATCAAGACCGTGAGGCAACAACTCGAAGACATCGGCCGCTTCTACAAGCGCCTGGAGAACGCTGACGACTTGGTCGGAGACACAGAGAGAGCTGCCGAGATGTTGGTCGAGAGTGGCTACACGGTGGACAGTGCCAAGACCAGGGATCAGGTATGTTGACACACTTTTTGTACTTTATTTATCCTCATATCAGAACGCCTTGCAGCAATTTCACCAATGCAGCACAATTAGTTCATAATAGGCTACTTTTTAAACATATACGCAGTGAAGTAATAGTCATCAAAGGAGTGAATAATGGAATAAAAATAACTAATAATATTCCCTATGTTATCACACAACGCCATTTAGTCCCAAGCTAAGCAGAGCTTGTGTTATGAGTACTAGTCGACTGATAAACATACTAGACACAAAACAAATGATCGTTCTCATCACACAAACGTTTGTCCTGGGTGGGAATCGAACCCACGACCTCCGGCATGAACCTACCCTCCGGCATACAATCAGGGCAGGTTAAATTTTCAAAATGTATTTTTGTAGGTAATGTTAGGTATGAATCTATGATGTCTTGTAAATAGTAACGCTTTTATATTAATCTTTTGAAGAATCAATAATTCACTCGGAATACCTTGTAGTAGTGGAACTAATTTATCGAAATGATAAAACGTATTGCAGTTTGATAATTTGTTTTTGAAGTAATACTTCCGGGATTGTATATATATACATATTTTAATGTAGTAGAAGATAATGTCATCTTTTATTTATTTTATGTTGTTGCTTCGTTTATCCATTGATATGTTATATAAATTCAATTTGAAATCTTCTAATGTATTAAAATTACGTATCATAGTGTTTGTTATCGAACTTTTTTGAACGGCAGGTTCAATTTAAAAAAAAAATTGTGTATATTTGGTAAGTCGTAGGCCATTTTTTACTCTCCCCACCACTGCCCCCCCCCCCCCCCCCCGCCATATTTTATTTGATATTTGTTTTTCTTTGTAACCTACATAATAATATTATGTTTTAGGTGGAAAGCCTCCGCAAGCAACTAGGCAAGCTGGACGAGCGCGCTCGCTCGAAGGAACAAGACCTGGACGATACGCTCAGCAAGCTGGAGGCGTTCTACAAGGCCTACGACTCCGTTATGGATGATGTTACTGAGGTAAGAGAATACAGACCTTATCAAAAACGCTATAAGTGTGAAAGTTGAATGATATGGTATCTTAAATTTATTGATCTACTAAGGTTTGTTTGGTAAGCGATATTTGGCCTTATCTGATGGAGAATAAGTTCTAAATTTATTTATGCTAAACTCTAGATGTAATTAAACACAATTTTCTACTTCCATAACAATTTAGAATGACTCATTGTAAAATTAAACCAAAATAAAATACATCTGTCCGCTGGTATCAAATATGAGTCTGTTAACTCCTATAGTAACTTTGTAACATTTTTCTACAAAAACCATAAACCATCAATTAAAATTTCGTTTCTCCCCCAGGCCTCAGAACAAGTCCGTAGCCTAAAACCAGTGTCCTCAGAAGTGGAACAGATCCGCTCTCAGCAGAAGGACTTCGCGGAACTGAAGCGTCGCACCCTGGAGCCGCTGGGCCAGAACGTGGCGCACTGCAACAAGATCGGGCAGGGGCTCGTGAGGTCCGCGCTGCAGGGCGTCAGCACGCAGGTGCTGGAGAAGGACCTGGAGAAGATGAACGACAAGTGGAACGCGCTCAAGGAGAAGGTGAGTTTGTTACAAACTTTAGTAACCAACTTAAACACAATTTGCAACTGAAACCGTATTGTGCAATGCGTTTCAAATAAGAGTAGCATCGATTGCCATGTTGTGATGTCATGTCATACATCGAAGAAATGGGGTAGGGTGAACAAAACAATAAATTTTTAAAATCGTGAACGAAAAAATTTAATCAGAACCTAGTTCTTCAATTTTGCTCATCTCTGTGTCGCTGTGTCAAGTGTCTGAGTAGTGGCAAATGGAAGACGAAGGCGAAACAATAACGTTTTAAGTTCACCTAGATTTAACTAAGACTTAGTTACAAAGCAGAAAAACAACTAAGTTTTCTTTGCAAACCGTACTTTTCACTCAACATTTGACAGATCGAGGTATGAGGTACCTATCCTTATTTGGAACGTATACTAAGTGCAGCAATGGATAGAAGCAGAGACTATGTTTTATACTTTTTATGGTTAATTTTAGATTTAGATTTTTTTTTTCCAACATTTTTTTATGTCAATTTATATTTTTCTTTAAATCAAAAGTAAGTTAGTTTACCACTGTTTTTAAGTTTATATCACAACTAGCTTCTGCCAACGGCTTTACCTGCATCAAGGAGGTTTCTCCATACAAACTTTGACCCCCGTTTCATCCCCTTGGGGACTCAATTTTGAATCCTCTTCTACATCATAGAATTCGTCCTTCTGCAAAATTTCACGCTCCTAGTCCCAGTAGTTTCGGCTGTACGTTGATATATCAGTCAGTCAGTTTCTCCTTTTATATGTTATTTTATTAATATTTAGCTTTGATAAGTAAATAGTTCTTGAACTCTCATTTACTATTTAAACATCCTTGTCCCTCTCAGATGAACGAACGCGAGCGTCGTCTAGACGTAGGCCTCCTACAGTCTGGCAAGTTCGCGGAGGCGCTCGCCGGCCTGGAGAAGTGGCTCGCGGACACCGAGGATATGGTCAACAACCAGAAGCCACCCTCAGCAGACTACAAGGTCGTGAAGGCGCAGTTGCAGGAGCAGAAGGTACGTTGTGTTGTAGGGATTTTTGGTAGAACTTCCGTGTCTTAAATGTTGTTTAATTTGTGAGGAAATATCGTAACAAATAAGAAAATCTAGGGGCATCTCAAATCGTCTCAAAAGAATCAGCATATATTAGTAGATAGTATTCCAAAAGGCGCCCAGTAATACTCCTTTTTTATTTCAATAAAACCATTTACATGGAAGCACTTTGGAATCGTCAAGGCCTTTTATCTCTAGTAACTTTTTAAGTGGCTACAACTGTTTCAATGATACCACATATTGTCCATATCGACGTCTCCAAGCAATTCGTTTTTCGATTACCAACTTTACTACCGGACAACAAGCAGTAATTGAAAAAATAAAATTTAGCGTTTACCAACTTGTTGCCCGGGGACGTCGATATGTGGAAATATTGAACCAGGCGCGATCTCGGTAAAATGAAGCTGGCAATTTTATTGGAGTGTTTAGCCAATCATTCCCAGCGAAGCTTGCCGATAAGGCTGACTTAATTTTTCTTTTCCAAATATAATAAATTGCTGCCAAATACTGCAAAAACATGAGAATAATGCAACATTAACAAAGTAAACTCAGAGATATTAGGTACCATTAGATACGATATTAGATTTGAAAGTTTACATAATCTCAGAAGTTAAATGAAAACTGACTGTGTTAATTATATAAATTTTAACGCCTCTGAGCATAATATAGAGGATCCATCTATCTTTAACATCTCACACTCTGTTGTAATCTAACCTGTTTACAAATAAATTGTTCTGATTCTGATACTGATGACGAGGCAGTATGGTCTAATACCTTAGCCTGCCCAAATAGGGTGAAGGAAAAAAATCGCTATGGAGTTCTTTTCGTGAAAGAAACTAGCTTGTTGGCATAAATAAAAAATGTAATGTTAAGCCACATTGTAGATATAAGTCAGGGTTTTCAGATTGCCAAAAATACGACTAAAATCTCATTTCCCCCCACAGTTCCTCAAGAAAATGCTAATGGACCGTCAGAACTCGATGTCGTCGCTGTTCGCGATGGGCAACGAGGTGGCGGCTGGCTGCGAGCCGGCCGAGAGGAAGGCCATCGAGAAGCAGCTCAAGGGACTCATGACGCGCTTCGACGCGCTCACCGGCGGCGCGCAGCAGAGGATGCTGGACCTGGAACAGGCTATGATGGTCCGTTTGTTGACTTGATATGTAAATCTAGCTATCTATAGGATTAATTCAAAGCCACGGTAAGGTAGCAGTTGCCCTTTAAGTTCCAGGTAAAGGGCAACTGAAGTGAGTAAAGTGTGACGCTCCCTTTCGCTCCACCCAGAAGAAGGAGTAGGAGAGAGAAGAGGAGGAATTATTTAATGAATTCCCATCCATACACTCTATAAAAACCATCTGTGCTTTGTTGTTTTATTTTTTTTTACTCTAAAGACCGACGACCCGAGGGTAAATACCCTAAGTTGACGATTGGGTCGCAATAAAGCAATTTATTGAATACGTATTTACGTATTCAATAAATTGCTTTATTGCTACATTGATTGATTTTTGATAATATAACAAATATCAGCTCTATAATATGGGCGAACTATAAAGGAACACTGGCAAAACAAAAAGTGCAGAATATTATTAATCGTGCAAGTACCCCTCGCACATTAAAATTACTTTATTAGGGGGGGTCACCAGTTGACGCTGTTCGAACTATAAAAATACCATGTCGAACAAGGGAACCTCTCCTTTTCGGTTAAAAAAGTAGATCTGTTTATCTTCATTTTCACATTTTATAAATATTATTTGTGTCATAAAACAGGTCGCGAAACAATTCCAAGAGGAACTGCAGCCACTGGTGGAATGGCTCGGAACAACTGAGCGACGAGTGAAGTCTCTGCAACTGGTGCCTACTGACGAGGAGAAGATACAGCACAAGATCAGAGAGCATAAGGTAACGATGACATAAAGATTATGATTACTCAGCAATATTAACTTACCATTTATACTGTAACTATGTACTACATTGTTCATCAAGGGGATAAAGTAGTGCCTTATGTAACAGGCATATTATAACCCGAGTGTCACGAAGGATTCCGGGGGTTAACTCCCGAGAAAAGCGAGGGTGTGGGAGTTAAAAGATAAAGTAGCAGTGTACTGCTGAAAGAATTTTTAAATCGGTCTAGCAGTTTTTGAGGGTATTCATCACAAACAAAAGTGCTCATCCTTCCTCTTCACAACATTATTTTTAGTATATGCGATACCTGAATATAATTTGTTCAGAATATTTTTCCCCAAAAATATTTAAAAAAGGTCACAAGTTGGACACCACCGACACTAAGTACAAAACAGGTCACGGCAGGTCTTAGTGGGCATTAGATTTAGAACCCAGCGCACAGCTGGGTACAGAAGCAAAACAACCCCTCAGTCGCCCGAGTGGGTCGGTGACCATGTATTTAAGTAGCCAACCAGGTACCATAACTGGCTTATAACTTTGTGATTTTTCAAAATACAGTTTTGAAATTTTGTACATAGATTCTTTACATATAAATACTTGACAGGGGTTTCAGGTTTCGCATATACTCGTACTAAAAATAAGGTTGTATATCAGTATAGAATATCTGTTTCCTTGACACTAAACCCCTATCTTCTCTCACAGAACCTCCACGAAGACATCATCTCGAAGCAGCCTCCGTTCAAGCAGCTGACTGAGACAGCTTCCACACTCATGGGACTGGTGGGCGATGATGAAGCGAGCGCGCTAGCTGACAGGCTACAAGCCGCTACTGATAGGTGAGCAATCCTAGAAGCACACGCACTTATTAGTTTGTACTTTATAATGACAATTATTCAAGACTAGCCGTCTCGGCGAACTTCGTACCGCTTAACCGCTTGCGTGGAATTGGTCCGACGAAGTTGATGTGTTCTATTCGCCAGCATCATGTGTTTACAACTGGTAACTCCATCTCGTTTAGCTCTTCAATCCCCATAGGTGGCAGAAAAGCTGACGAGATGGAGTATTTGATCGTAGATGTGGACCCTGGCGGATAAAAGGTTATAAACGTTCTTTCTAAATTCAATATTTTTCTTCCCCAGATACCAAGCCCTAGTAGAGCACAGCCTGAACATCGGCGACCTGCTAGAGGCGTCCCGCAAGGGGCTGCGGCACCTGGTGCTGACGTACCAGGACCTGTCCGCCTGGATGGATGCCATGGAGCAGTACCTTGCCAAGAGGAAGATCCTCCCCGTGCACATGGAGAAGCTCTTGAGGCAGATGGATGAGTTAGCTGTGAGTATAGTCTGAACATATCTAAGATATTTCTACTTCATTCGCAAGAATTAACTCCTCTTAAATCGTAATTTGAAGGTAGTTTAAAACAAAACGAATAATGACAATATTATCAATTTTGATTAAAATTTGTACCAAGTTACAATCTATAATATAAAAATGAATCGCAAAATGTGTTGGTAAGCGCATAACTCGACAACGCCTGGACCGATTTCGCTAATTTTTTTTTGTTGTGTTCGTTATTATGAGGAGAAGGTTCTTATGGAAAAAAAAAATGAAAATTAGGGTAGTGTAAGGTAGAGTAGGGTAGAGTAAGGTAGAGGGAGTAGGGTAGGGTAGAGGAGGGCAGAGTAGAGTAGGGTAGGGTAGAGTAGAGTAGAGTAGGGTAGGGTAGAGTAGGGTATAGTAGGCTGAAGTAGGGAAGAGCGGGAGCGAAGCCGCGCGGGTACAGCTAGTTTCAAATAAATAAGAATCTTCCATAAAACCTAAATTATTCCATTGAGGGTAGTTTTGAAAACAAATTATGACAACCTTTATTATTTACTTTGATTACTATTTGTGCTAACTTTCAAGTATAGTAATATAAGGAATAATAATTTGTATATAATTCAATTCCCCCCTTTTCATCCCCTCAAAGGTTGAAGTTTCAAAAACACCTTATTGCTCTACTACGTTACGTCACAAAAAGAAGCCTCATGCAAAATTTCGTGTTCCTTATAGTCCCAGTATTTTCGGCTGTGCGTTGAAATGTCAGTCAGACAGTATATCTTTTTATATATAGATATGTAAGTAAATTCAGCTATTTCGACACCACACCAAAAATAAAACGTTATCCCAAAAACTCACCTTCTCCCTCTCTCTCATCCAGGAAAAAACCGAAGAAATCGCCTCAAAACAAGAAGCAGTAGACAGCACAGTGGAATCCGGCCTCGAGCTCATGAAGCACATCTCAGGAGACGAAGCTTTGCAGCTCAAAGACAAGCTGGATGCCTTGCAGCGGCGGTACAACGACCTCACCAGCAGGGGAGCCGAGCTGTTGCGAGTGGCTTCGGAGACGTTGCCGCTCGTGCAGCAGTTGTATAACGGTCACGCTAGGTTAGTAAATAACCCATTGATTAGTTAAAGGTTTTATTTGAGATAATGACATTTATATATTTACAAGTTTATTTTGTTTTAAGTGTACGGGAGCATTATTGAGTCATGGAAATTGTTAAAAAATTAGGGTCGCTGTATATGGGCTACCGGCAACAACATCGTACGAACATATTTCCTGTTGGTTCAGCTTTTCTGATTAGCTATGCACGATGGCGAGAGATTTTATTCGATTGTTCGAACATTTCGATGGTTCTCGATTAATTCGACTGTGACTCGAGTTTGACTCGGTCTGTTATTGCGACTGGCGCACTAACTAACACGCACCTCGGCTCGATGCATGCAATCAACTGATCCCTCACCCCGGTAACCGAGCGAGACTCGGTGACTGATTCGAACAATCGAAAACTAGTGGTCGATTCCGTTGACAAACAATCGAATAACATCTCGAATATGTTGTAGAACGGCGAATCAATCGTTGACTCGACTTTTTTTAACTACTCCGATTCTTTTGATTTTTAAAACGTCTCGTAATCGCCCATCGCTAGTTCTAACTATTCATCTTTTATTTCTATGATCCTCCCAAATTTATCGCTTCACTTTATGAAAACAATTGACCCCTGAGTTTGTTTCGGTGTTTCTTCTCTGGGCTATTTGCTAGGAAACACCGGCCTCATCTAATTAAAACTGACTGAAAACAAAATTGACGTGTAAAAGTGTTTTTTTTAAACCTATTTGCAAAATAAATATCATATAATATGAATTTGGTTATCAGACTTACCGACTGGATGGCCGGCGCCGAGTCCTGCCTGCAATCAGTGGAGCCTCGTGAAGAAGACATCTTGAGACTGGAGGCCGAGCTACAGGAGTACAGGCCGGTGCTCGAGAACTTGAACCAGATCGGACCGCAGTTGTGCCAGGTAACGATAATATAATATCTTCTGAGAAGTTTTGAGTAAATGTACAATTGTTTTGGAGTTCGGGAACTTATCTCTTTTAGTCCCTGAAGAACAATTCTGAAGATTTATTTTATTGTTTGATGCGACTATAATCGATCATGCTTTTTGCTGATTAGAGGCTAGAGATACCTAGACATTCCAATATTTTTTACAGTAAGTCGTTCTCAGTTCAAGCAATGCGGCTATAGAAAGCTTTGTCAGTAACCACAAACTTTACAATCTTTTGAAAATATGGTCAAGGATCCTCTTGATCCCTTTGAATTTCATTAGGTATTTGTATATATTTCTCTGCTATCATATATCTGTTTCTTTCAGTTTTGTTCCAAATTACATTCTAAGGTCTTTCTCAAATAGCAAAAAAGTTTTTGACGAGTCTGTAAGTAGATTTTGACGACGAAGTTAAATCACGTGTAGTAATGTAGTTCTAATATTGGTATATTAATTGTCAGATCTCCCCCGGAGAAGGCGCGACGCACATCGAAAGCATCGTGACGCGCGACAACCGTCGCTTCGACGCCATCGCCGAGCAGGTGCAGAGGAAGGCTGAGAGACTCCTGTTGAGCAAGAAGGTATGCTGGCTATAGTACTACATTACCACTTAAGCTAATATCTATTTTAATGTCTTGTAAATTAGGTTGATTTTAAATTGAAAGATAAAGTAAAAAAAAAATGTATTTGAGCATATAATGCATTATTTTACATGTGCGTATATTCTGATATTGTTGTGTTAGTGGTAGGATCTCTTTTCTAAATGAAACAATTTTATTTTATTGCATACTGACATCTATCGCCATAATTTTCATTATTAATAATTTTATTTTTTCAGACGTCATTGATCCAATTATTGGTGTACTATAAAAATATATCTATCTAAAAAGGGTCATCTGTTATGAATGTTATGATCATGAATGTGTCCAATATTTCAATCTTCAGATCGAAACATTTGAAAGGGCATTCGCTTTACCGATCTAATAATTGTCTACAATGTTTATTTCTGAAATAATGCTTTACTGTTTAAGCCTTTTTTATTTTTTTAAACAATAATTATTTTTTTCTTAATATTGGTTAGTACTATTATAGTTGTATAATATATTTTTAAACGTATTTCTAACCTCCCATCTTTCTCTAGCGTTCCCTGGAAGTGGTCGGCGACATGGAAGAAGTACTAGAATGGCTGCGGGGCGTGGACTCCGCGCTGCGGGCCGCCGAGCCGCCATCTTGTGAGGCGAGCGTGGTGCGCGCGCAGCTCAAGGAACAGAGGCCTCTGAGCGACGACGTGGCCGCGCAGAGGGTTAGGGTCAGGGATCTACTCAGTCAGGCTAAGAAGGTAAGGAACCATAATATAGAAAATTCGTAACTAAATACTGCAGGCCATGATGGGCCAGTGTAGGTCATGATGGGCCACTACGGGCCATGATGGACCTATATGGGCCATGATGTGCCACTACAGGCCATGACGGGCCACTATAGGCCATGAAGAGCCATTGCGGGTCATGAAGCCTGTGCAGGTCATGATGGGCCAGTGCAGGCCATGTTGGGCCACTGTAAGCGATAATGGGCCACTGCAGGCTATGATGGGCTACTGCAACCCATGATGGGCAACTGCAGGCCATAATGGGCCACTGTAGGCCGTGACGGGCCTCTATAGGCCATGATGGACCACTGGTGGCCATGAGGCCAGTGCAGGCCATGATAAACCACTGCAGACCATGATGGGAAAATATATTTCTAGCTTTGTATTTGGGATGGCAAATTCACTGCGATAACTCTTCTGTTGGGCAACGGACTTATTCACCATTCCGTTGTTGGTTTAACTAAACCATTTTTCTGTAAACCCGAATTAATATTTAATTTTTTACATCAAAATCTTTTTACGCAGGTCCTCCGCGAATGCCAGTCGTCGGAGGAGACAGCCGTCATCCGCGACCGCAGCGAGGAGTTGAAGGAGATGATGGAGGAAGTTGGACACCTCAGCGCCGAGCGTTTAGCTGCTTTAGAACAGGCCTTGCCGCTTGCCGAGCACTTCGCTGACACACACCATGGGTGAGTTCAGGAGAATTTTTTGGTGGAATAGGACGGACATACTTTTTACCCCGGGAGTATATTCCCTTGGGGTAATTAGGTGATAGGCAATTATTTTAAGCTAACATCCGACCATCCGACAAGCACTATATGCTTGAATATAGTCGGATATTCATTTAAGAATATTTGGCAAATTAGGTGAATTTAGATGCATTTGACTAAGTTCAATAAAGATATCATTGTCTTGACTTTTTTTATGGTGGGAAAAATCATCCAATGACAACCCCCGCTCGCGACGGAGCGGGAGATAGTGTCAGACTCTTACTGACTAAACGACCCACCCTGTTCCTTCTAGCCTTCATACCGGGGATCATTGTCTTGACTTAAAATACTCGAAATACTCTAAAATAAAAAAAAATTTTGATGATCTAGCCAGAATATGGCCTCGCTTAACCCCATAGTTTTCATTTTATTAAAGTATATATCAAAGCTTTCTAATCCTCATTATGTAAATAACCTGACCAAAACACACTAACAATGTCATTTGTCCACAGTTTATCATCTTGGTTAGACGACATGGAGAAACAGATCCAAATGCTGGCTATGCCCGCGCTCCGACCAGAACAGATCGTTCAGCAGCAAGACAAGAATGAAGTAAGTCACATTAATTAGATACATAGCATAATCAGCTTTATGAAACATCCTACTGCTATGACTTTGACTACAACTTGTTTGACACTACGAGCTCCCTTCAAAATGGTTGAGCTGAGTGGGGCTGATGCACGCGTCATGCTCGTGAACGGGTGCCGTCAGTTGAGACTGGTTATCTCTTAGCTGCCAGTGACTTATTCAATTTCTGTAACTCAATACGATTTAAAAGAGTGTCTATGGAGTTTCTTGCACGTTCTTCTTCATAGAGATCTACTCTTTGGAACGTGCAATTTAGCTTCACTTGTTTGACTGACCGACATTTTGACAATTCAAAAGTGCCTGTAACTGGTCTATTTGAAATAAACGCTTCTGATTTCTGACTCAGGCCTTCTCTCTAGGAGAGCGGGTTGGAATGTAATTTATCCACTACGTGAGCCCAGTGCGGTTTGGTGGTGGTTGTATCTTCACACTTACTTGTTCTGGAGCCAAAAGGTTTTAAAGTGACGACCGCATAATGGAAAACAGTATTAGCGCCGCCTTCCATAACGTGGACTGTGCACTTGGTTACAATCTGATGGGTGCGACTCCCCCAAGTGTCATTACAATGACCGGTACTATGCGACATAGGCATAGGCAATATAGGCATATCCAACAGTAGACATCTTACGGTTGTATTGATGACTTACTTAGTAGATATTTTTATAATGGAAGCTGCGGCCGTATTATGACATCTTAAAACCATCATGTTTTCTGTGTGAGAAAAGGATAGTGCTATTCGTCCTGTATAGCTCCGTCTCTTTTTCACACCGAAAACATGATGGTTTTAAGAGGTCATAATACGGCCCTTGGGCTTAAAAATTTTGACAGGAATGTCTAAAGGCATTTTGTTAGTTAATAAGTTAAGTGCGTTTACAACTCTCTATGTTTCATACAAACTTTAAAGTCGTTATTCTCAGGATTGAGTGAAACGTTTTTAATGAACCTAAATACGTAAACGCAAGATACATGACCATCTTCTTTTTCTAGATGCTACAACAGTCCATCAGCAACCACAAGCCGCTGGTGGACAAACTGGTGAAGACGGGCGAGGCGCTGGCCAAGCTGTGCGGAGACGACGACGCCGCCAAGGTCACGGACATCGTGGACGCCGACTGCGAGCGGTACAACGCGCTCCGTGCCGAGTTGCGCCAGAGGCAGCAGGAGCTGGAACAGGTCAGTCTACTGCTGGAGAACCCTTGAAAATTTAACCATAATAACGTCTATTGGTAAATGAAATTTATTATGTAAATAAGTTTAAAAAAAAAAAAATTAACATCAATTTTTGTCAATTTAAATTAGAAAGGTTTTTCCTAGTTGACTACCTTGAAAAGAAATACCGAAACAAACTCATGAGTCAAACTTTTTAAAGTTCATACAACAAACTTGTAATGATCAAATCATATGATAACCTTGCAGATTCGTCTCTGAGATGGTCTTTTGATTTTATTTATTTATTTATTTAATTCAAATAGAACGGCCGAAACCAATTACACTATTTAAACACATAACACAAAAAGAGAAAACAATAAAACATTAAAAAGAACACAGACAAGTCATATGTCGCACAGGACATTAGTGGCAGACACTATTTATTTAATAAATAGTAGACACAGTCATGCATTGATGAAAGAATCACACAGATTTGACCTTTCCAGTTAGCATTTATCAGTATTTATGTAGCTTAACTCAGGACTACTATAAAGGACAACGAGCTATGAAACCCTGCTTACGAAGTGGAAATTTCGTGCTGTCGTGTCGATGCCATTAAAGACTCCAAGGTTGTAGCAATCAGGAAACATAGACTCAGAAAGAGAAATCCACTTTTTAGCTATATGCATAATTAATGTGTTGAATACAAACTATTACCAACCGTATTACATACGTGTCAATGTCTGTTTTTGTATGACTAGGCTCTTATCAATGAATGCGTTGAATACAAACCATTATGAACGTTATCCCACACGTATTAATGTGTATTTCCCTGTGGGCAGGCTCTACAAGAGTCGTCGCAGTTCTCGGACAAGCTGGAGGGCATGCTGCGCGCTCTGTCGGGCGCCGCCGACCAGCTGCACCGCGCCGAGCCCGTGTCTGCTCACCCGCCCAAGATTGAGTGAGTATTATTTTGATTAGGTTTCATTGAAATTACTGACAGCCAGATTTGCTTGAGAGACTACATACTTATAAAGTTTCAGATACAGCGCTAAAGCAGCTTTATGTGGATATTAGGGTCGCCGCACGCGATCCACCGGCCATAACCATTAATACATATTATATGCATTCGCCGCACACGGTTAACGCCAGTGGCCACAGGCTACAAATTACAGCTGCACGCTTGTGGCCCACACCGGCCACTGGCCACCCGGCCGCAATGCCATTTAAACGTCGTTATTTTTTTTTGGCAGAGTCCATTATAGTACTGCGCGAATGGGTTAAAAAAAGTAACAACCACCGGCCACACGTGGCGGCTTATGCCCGCTTCTAACTTGTCGTGGCGGTGTTTGTGGCTACTACTGTGGAATGTGGAACTACACGCTAAACTAGCCGATGTCGTTGCAGTATTAGCAAAAATAGCTCAATTTCATCAATTCCAATAAAACATCGTATTCGATTTCCTCTTCTTAGACTCTATCAAACAATAATTAACGTAACAGGAACCTTCCTAATACTTGTTCTAAATCAACAGAGACCAAATCGAAGAGAACAACGTCCTGGTAGAAGACCTAGAGAAGCGGCAGGAAGCGTACAACGCAGTGCAACGCGCGGCCTCTGACGTTATCAGCAAGGCCAACAAGAGCGACCCCGCCGTAAGGGACATCAGGAACAAACTCGACAAACTTAACAAGTAAGTTTACATGGGCCATACAAAATATACTCTATTTTTAATGATGTAAAGTTCATATTTGAATAGCGGTAGAAAAGAAAATATTGTTGCAAATATTCCAAGGCTTTTGCTTACACAAAATAGACTTAATGGAAATCAACATAGAGTTAATATTTGAATAGCGGCAGAAAAAAAAAATTGGTGCAAATATGCCAAGACTATTGTCGAAGCTGCCACTGTCCCGCTACTGGGGAAATTTGTCTTCTCATAAAGAAGCAATAACATCATAACTTTTTGGACCTGTTGTTAGGACCTTGTTTCTTTAGACATCCAGTTGACTT